>JAQNBH010000001.1:29497941-30761061 GCA_028752905.1 Cladorhizidae sp. MBARI D1340-BT2
TGGGCAAGCCAAGGTCAGGCTGGTGTGTGCACAATCAGGGGATATCTGTGAGCAAGCCAAGGTCAAGCTGTTGAGTACACAATCAGGGGGATATCTGTGGAGCCAAGGTCAGGCTGGTGAGTGCACAATCCTGGGATATCTGTGGAGCCAAGGTCAAGGCTGTTGAGTACACAATCCTGGGATATCTGTGGAGCCAAGGTCAGGCTGGTGTGTTGGGATATCTGTGGAGCCAAGGTCAGGCTGGTGTGTGCACAATCCCAGATATCTGGATTACAAAGTTCTAAGTGATGTTCATCTAATCCTAACCCTAGTCATATCATAGCCTGCTTGTCCTATCCTAGCTCCAGCTATCCTGGCCCCAGCTAACCTAGCCCCAGCTATCGTAGCCCCAGCTGACCTAGCCCCAGCTATCGTAGCCCCAGCTATCGTAGCCCCAGCTATCCTGGCCCCAGCTAACCTAGCCCCAGCTATCGTAGCCCCAGCTATCCTAGCCCCAGCTATCCTAGCCCCAGCTATCGTAGCCCAGCTAACCTAGCCCCAGCTATCGTAGCCCCAGCTATCGTAGCCCCAGCTATCCTGGCCCAGCTATCCTAGCCCCAGCTATCCTAGCCGCAGCTATCCTGGCCCAGCTATCCTAGCCCCAGCTATCCTAGCCCCAGCTATCCTAGCCCCAGCTATCCTAGCCCCAGCTAACCTAGCCCCATAACCTAGCCCCAGCTAACCTAGCCCCCAGCCCCAGCTATCCTAGCCCAGCTATCCTAGTCCCAGCTATACTAGCCCCAGCCCCATCTATCCTGGCCCCAGCTATCGTAGCCCCAGCTAACCTAGCCCCAGCTATCCTAGCCCCAGCTACCTAGCCCCAGCTAACCTAGCCCCAGCTAACCTAGCCCCAGCTAACCTAGCCCAGCTAACCTAGCCTAGCTATCCTAGCCCCAGCCCTATATCACCTAGTACTTACACTTGCCAGTACTCAGTGGGCAAGAACTTCAAGTTTGTATATGCCCCATAAAGATGGCGGCATTGCCCTGGCCAGTGTACATGTATGTCGGGCAAAAATGAATGCAGAGATACAGAACATGTGGTCTTCCTTGAACTGCCTGGCACATTTGTTCCTCTGCTCCTCTGCTGATACACAGCTAACAGGTGCACTTCTCTTGGCCTTCTTGACTCCTGGAGGGGCTGAAGCTGCCATCTCTTTCTCCAACATGCATACAGATGCTTTAACCCTCTGAATGCTGGAGGGTCATAATGCCCTACTGGTGGGGAGGATTTTTCCCCCGATAATAAATAACTAAAGTCAACTATGTACGTGTACATATCATATGTACCTTCAATTAGTTATCAGTTACCCCCACAATCTGCAGTGCTAAGAGGAGAGTCAGACTGAATTTACTGCTCCTGTGTTGTGTAAAACTGGATGTTAAGCCTCTTCATGTTTAGTGCACAATAAGCTGTTGAGTGCTGGCCTCGCTGTCATTACAAAAACTGTCTTTGTTAGGCATGATTGCGGTACTTCGCTAAGAATCGCCAGTGTTACTGTCATTGAGGAACGAAAAATGCAAGGCCTACAGCGTGTCTGTCCTGAGAGTTAAAAATGCGTACCTGCCATGGCCACCTAGGATTCCTGCCATGCATGAGGCAGCTACCTAGGATTCCTGCCATGCATGAGGCAGCTACCTAGGATTCCTGACATGCATGAGGCAGCCACCTAGGATTCCTGCCATGCATGAGGCAGCTACCTAGGATTCCTGACATGCATGAGGCAGCTACCTAGGATTCCTGACATGCATGAGGCAGCCACCTAGGATTCCTGCCATGCATGAGGCAGCTACCTAGGATTCCTGCCATGCATGAGGCAGCTACCTAGGATTCCTGCCATGCATGAGGCAGCCACCTAGGATTCCTGCCATGCATGAGGCAGCTACCTAGGATTCCTGACATGCATGAGGCAGCTACCTAGGATTCCTGCCGCCATGAGGCAGCTACCTAGGATTCCTGCCGCCATGAGGCAGCCACCTAGGATTCCTGCCGCCATGAGGCAGCTAGTTACTTGGCAGAGGAGCCAGCCAGATAGAACTCGTGCAGACATATCAACAAGAGACAACATCCAAAGCTCCCAGACTGTTGGCCAATGACCCTTTACATAACTCAGCCACAAACCTGACCAATACAGTGTCACCCACTCCTCCTCCTCCTCCTCCTCCTCCTCCGAGACTTCACAACGCTCACCATATGTCCATTCCTCTAAACCACCCCACCCCCCCTCCACCCCCCACCAGAAGACTCATGATTCTGTCATGAAGGGATTCACCTTGTGCATGTGTGTGTGTGTGTGTACATGCTTATGTGGGTGTGGGAGGGGTGTGGCATGCACTATAGCCCGTGCAGTGGAAGTGAATGAAAGACACAAGCTACATGCTATGTGACTACTAACCAGTGCAGCTAGCCTTGCCACTAGCTACTTCATTCAGGCACTCTTTCTCCTTTGAGAAGATAATGTGATAGGAATGTTTCACACGGCTTGATATTTAGGGTTGCATTATTCCGCTCCATAATGAGGATGGGCAGAACAATGAACGGGTTCTAGAGTACAAATCAATGGTTACTGAGCCATGCAGAGTTCCTAAGGGCTATCCATCTTATTCAGTACTCACCAGTCTGACGTAGGAGCAGGGAAAGAGTCCCCTGAATCCATCCAGCTCTCCTTCCCACCATCCATCGCCCACGCTCATCCTGTGGACGAGGATGACATCGCCCTTCTACGGGTCGGATACAAGCATGGAGAGGAAGGAGGAGAGAGGGGGAGAGGAGAGGAGAGAGGAGGAGAGGGGAAGAGAGAGGAGGAGAGGGGAGGAGAGGGGAGGAGGAGAGAGGAGGAGAGAGGAGGAGAGGGGAAGAGAGAGGAGGAGAGGGGAGGAGGAGGAGGAGAGGAGAGAGGAGGAGAGAGGAGGAGGAGAGAGGAGGAGGAGAGAGGAGGAGAGAGGAGGAGAGAGGAGGAGAGAGGAGGAGAGAGGAGGAGAGAGGAGGAGAGAGGAGGAGAGGGGAGGAGAGGGGAAGAGAGGGGAAGAGAGAGGAGGAGAGAGAGGAGGAGAGGGGAGGAGAGAGGAGGAGAGGGGAAGAGAGAGGAGGAGAGGGGAGGAGGAGGAGAGAGGAGAGAGGAGGAGAGAGGAGGAGAGAGGAGGAGAGAGGAGGAGAGAGGAGGAGAGAGGAGGAGAGAGGAGGAGAGAGGAGGAGAGAGGAGGAGAGAGGAGGAGAGAGGAGGAGAGAGGAGGAGAGAGGAGGAGAGAGGAGAGAGGAGGGGAGAGGAGGAGAGAGGAGGAGAGAAGAGGAGAGAGGAGGAGAGAGGAGGAGAGAGGAGGAGAGAGGAGGAGAGAGGAGGAGAGAGGAGGAGAGGGGAAGAGAGGAGGAGAGAGGAGGAGAGAGAGGAGAGAGGAGGAGAGAGGAGAGAGGAGGAGAGAGGAGGAGAGAGGAGGAGAGAGGAGGAGAGAGGAGGAGAGAGGAGGAGAGAGGAGGAGAGGAGAGAAAGATGAAGAAAAGGACGGCGAAAGGAGGGAGGGGAGGGACAGATAAAGATGGGAAGAGAGCAGAGGAGTGGGATAGGAGAAGAGAGAGTCAGAATGCAGGGGGGGAAACAAGACAGGGTAGAGATGAGATGAAGAGGAAAAAGACAAAGCACAAAAGGAGAAGGATAGAAGATGAAATTAGCAGCTGTTTCATGGGTGCATGCATGAACATCTGCTGTACCATGACAGCTGCTACCACGCATGCAGGCACTCAACTACAAGCCATACATGTGTGAGGTACAGGCCTTGGGCGTGTGCTGGGCATGTGTAGCGAACAGGACACAGATTCTCTCAGGTTGTACATCATGGTAGTCACCCACTAACTGACTGGCCAAGTCTTGTTACTGACTTGTAGCTAATTACTCAAATTAGGAGGACACATTGAGGAAGATGCTGAACCTTCCCACTGTAAGTGCTGCAAGCACTTAAGCACAAATAGATGTACCCCACCCACCTACAAATAGATATACCCCCCCCCCCCCCCCGCGCTTACAAATACCGAACCCCCATCTGACAAATAGATGTACCCTCAACCCCCCTCTTATAAATACCACCTAGATTACCCACAAACCCTCTCTTACAATAGACGAATCCCCAACATCCTCTTACAAATAAATATACCCCACCCCCTCTTGTAAATAGGTAGATGTACCCCAAACCCCTTACAAAGAGATAACCCATCCCCTCTTACAGATAGTGCACCCCCAACCCCCTCTTACAAATAATTACCCCCAACCCCCTCTTACCCCTTTACTCTTACAAATAATGTACCCCCAACCCTCTCCCAACCCTCTCTTACAAATAATATACCCCCAACCCCCCAACCCCCTCTTACAAATAGATGTACCCCTACCCCAACCCCCCCCCCCCCCCCCCCCACTTACAAATAATGTACCCCCAACCCCCCTCTGACATAACTTCCTGAAGTAACTTGTATATTGACACGAGTTTTGTGGTTGGTTTGCGATGACCTTATACATGGTATTGTGTGGCAGTGCCCAGGGGTGAGAGGTCAGTCTGGTTCAGGTGGCCAGGACCTCGGGGCAACTGTTGCATTGCAGAAAGGAGACTTCTTGAATTTGTGTTAAAAGACTTGTGTAACGGGTTACTTTAAGTGGCAACGAGGATTTGGCAATCCATGGCAGTAGCGGCGCATTCAACCGAACAGATGAACAGTATATTGTGATAGGCTGGACCTGCACTTCACTGCTAACGATGTGGATGACCCAGCAAAGTCCAACGAGCTATCCTCCTAAGCTTCTGTGGAGCAAGTACTTACCAACTCATCCGCAGCTTAACAGCCCCAGAACGACCAACGGTCAAAGTCATTCACAGAATTGACACAGCTAATGAAGGAGCACCTCACCCCACCTCTGTCAGTCATTATGCAGAGGTTCAAATTCAACTTACACTCACAGAAACAGAATGAATCAGGTGCAGGATTTATGGCTGAACTACGTGGGCTTTCTGAACATTGCAACTTCCAAGCAACGTTGGAGGATATGTTGCGTGATGGCCTTGTCTGTGGCATCAGGGAAGTGAATGTTCAATGACGTCTTTTAGCTGAACCTGACCTCAACTTCAGGAAGGCTTTTGAGTTGGCCCAATCAGCTGAAGCAACTGAATGGGATTCACAAGACCTTGTACAACAGAACAATCCCGCATCCTTATCCAAACTGGGTCCCATATACACGTACATCATGGCAACCCAGGCTAAAACACAGTGGCCATGGAGTGGGACTTGCAACTGTGATTGCTGGGGAGGGCCACATGCTCCAGGGGACTGTCGCTTCAGGACTGCTGTCTGCCACTCTTGTAAAAAGGAAGAACATTTGGCCAGAGTCTGCAGGAGCAAGAAACAGCATCCACGAAAGTATTGGTCGAGTCATCAGGACAACCAACCATGAGAGAGTATTGGTCGAGTCATCAGGACAACCAACCATGAGAGAGTATTGGTCGAGTCATCAGGACAACCAACCATGAGAGAGTATTGGTCGAGTCATCAGGACAACCAACCATGAGAGGGCATTGGTCGAGTCATCAGGACAACCAACCATGAGAGAGTCATCAGGACAACCAACCATGAGAGAGTATTGGTTGAGTCATCAGGACAACCAACCATGAGAGAGTATTGGTCGAGTCATCAGGACAACCAACCATGAGAGAGTATTGGTCGAGTCATCAGGACAACCAACCATGAGAGAGTATTGGTCAAGTCATCAGGACAACCAACCATGAGAGAGTATTGGTCAAGTCATCAGGACAACCAACCATGAGAGAGTATTGGTTGAGTCATCAGGACAACCAACCATGAGAGAGTATTGGTCGAGTCATCAGGACAACCAACCATGAGAGAGTATTGGTCGAGTCATCAGGACAACCAACCATGACGGTCGAGTCATCAGGACAACCAACCATGAGAGAGTATTGGTCGAGTCATCAGGACAACCAGCCAGGAGAGAGTATTGGTTGAGTCATCAGGACAACCAACCATGAGAGAGTATTGGTCGAGTCATCAGGACAACCAACCATGACGGTCGAGTCATCAGGACAACCAACCATGAGAGAGTATTGGTCGAGTCATCAGGACAACCAACCTTGAGAGAGTATTGGTCGAGTCATCAGGACAACCAACCATGAGAGAGTATTGGTCGAGTCATCAGGACAACCAACCATGAGAGAGTATTGGTCGAGTCATCAGGACAACCAACCATGAGAGAGTATTGGTCGAGTCATCAGGACAACCAACCATGAGAGAGTATTGGTCGAGTCATCAGGACAACCAACCATGAGAGAGTATTGGTCGAGTCATCAGGACAACCAACCATGAGAGAGTATTGGTCGAGTCATCAGGACAACCAACCATGAGAGAGTATTGGTCGAGTCATCAGGACAACCAACCATGAGAGAGTATTGCTCGAGTCATCAGGACAACCACGAGTTTGAACGCATCAAGTCCCTGAACAGGAGGAGATGGGGAAGATGAGATTGCCTACACACTCTTTGCACTAGGTGGGGGAAAGGCAAGCTTTGGAGATCCTTGGAACTGCTGCAGTTACAGGAGCTACAAAACCCAGCGAGCCGAGTTGGAATTGATGGTGGTAGCTGGAAGGGGCCCAAGTGTACTCGGTAGAGACTGGCTGTTGGTAATCAGACTGGATTGGGGAGGCATACATCAAGTGCCAGTAAGCCATGCCTTTTGGACAAGCATGCAGCTGTGTTCTAGGATGAATTTGGGTTAGTGGTTGCCAAGATTCACGTTGACCCAACAGTATGCCCCCCCCCCCCCCCCCCCCCCCCCCTTTGCACTTAGAGGTAAAGTTGAACAGGAATTGAGTCAGTTGGAGCAGCTGGGAGTCATCGAGAGAGTGCAGTCTGCAGAGTGGGCTGCCCCAATAGTGCCTGTGATTAAAAGGAATGGCTCCATCCGAGTACATGAGGACTATAAAGTTACAGTCCTCAAGGCATCAAATAGATACACACCCTCTACCTAAGATCCATGAGCTGCTGGCATCTTTGGGGGGTGGAAAGACATTTACAAAGTTGGATCTCGCACACGCGTACCAACAGATTCCATTGGATGATGAGTCAAAGAAATTCGTGGCCATCAACACACACAAGGGTCTATACGAGTACACTCGCTTGCCGTTTGGAGTGTCTTCAGCTCTTGTAATTTTCCAACGGACCATTGAAGGTGTTTTACAAGGTATGTCACATGTACAGTAAGTGTTTACATAAATGACATCTTAATTACAGGGAGACGGAGCAAGAAGACTGGAAAACCCTCGGAGAAGTCCTGACGAGACTGGAGGAAGCAGGATTCAAATAGAAGCGGGAGAAGTGTGCATTTATGCAAGCAGCTGTTGAGTACTTAAGACATATCTGCCGAGGGAATTCAACCATCAAAAGAAAAGGTTTGGGCAATAGTCGATGCAAAACTACCTCAGAATGTTTCACAGCTCCGTTCTGTCCTGGGGCTGGTCAATTGCTATGGTGAATTTACTAGCCAATAGGTTGACAACCTTGTACAAGCAGCTACAAAAGGATAGCCGTTGGAGGTGGGGTCCTGAGGAACAGAAGGCGTTTAATGAGGCTAAACAGAAATTGACCACACCTTGTTCGCTGGTTCATTTTGACCCAGATCGGGAGCTGTTTCTGGCTTGTGATGTCTCGCCGTATGGTGTGGGGGCAGTACTTTCCCACCGGATGACGATGGCTTGTGATGCCTCGCCGTATGGTGTGGGGGCAGTACTTTCCCACCGGATGGACGATGGCACTGACAAGTTCATCACTTATACACACTCATTAGCACTTGCAGAGAGAAATTATGCACACTTGGACAAGGAAGCCCTGGCATTGTATTCGGGGTTAAAAAGTTCCATCGTTTTCCATATGGCCGCAGATTCACTATCTACTCGGATCATAAACCCTTGCAGCATTTGTTCAGTGAACACAAGACAGTTCCTGCCATGGCTTCAGCTAGAATCCAGAGGTGGGCACTGACCCTGCAGGCATACAGCTACCACATTGTTTATAAATTTTGGGAGGAACATGCCAATGCAAATGGGCTAAGTAGACTTCCACTGCCAGAATTTCCATTGTCAGTTCCACAGCCAGGTGAGACCATATTTCTAGTGAGACCATATTTCTAGTGAGACCATATTGCTACTGGATCAACTACAGTATGCCCCAGTTGTTACAGCTTCTCAAATCAAGTTGTGGACAGAGAGAGATCCCTCACTGGCAAGATGAAGAACATGGTGCTACACGGTTGGAAACTTGTAGCGGAGGAAGAACTTCAACCATACAACCAACGTAGTGAAGAACTCAGTGTCTTGGACGGTGTGTCGTTTGGGGAGGTCCAGTAGTGGTACCAAAACCAGGTCGGAAGTTAGGATTGGAGGGACTCCACCAAGGTCACCCTGGGGTTTCAAGGATGAAGTCTCGCTCTGACAATTGTGTGGTGCCCAGAGATCAATGCAGACCTTGAACAACATGTCTTGAACAACATGTTAAGAGCTGCTCTGAGCGTCAGCAGAACAGGAAAGCACCCACAATAGCATCAATGCATCCATGGGAGTGGCCATCTTGGCCATGGGCCCGAATATATTATAGATCATGCCGGACCATTCCAAGGGAAAATCTTCCTGGTGGTGGTGGGATGCCTATTCAAAGTGGCTGGATGTTATCATTGTGCCATCCACCGCACCACATCTGTGGTGACCATCCAAGTGCTCCGAGCCTTGTTTGCAACCCACAGGGACGTGACCTGAACTGATTATATAAGATAACGCAACATCATTCACCAGTGGGGACTTTCAAGAATTTGCAAGATGGAATGGAATTCACCAATGTCACCAGTGCTCCTTACCATCCAGCCACAAGAGGGCTGGCTGAGAAAGCTGTGTCGGTGTTATAGGAATGCTTAATGAAACAGCTGGGTAGAGACATGGACGTCAAGCTCACATGGCAACTTTTCAACTATCGGACTACTCCACATACAACTACTGGAGTATCTCCAGCAGAATTATTGATGGGAAGGAGAATCAGGACACACCTTGACATGTTGCACCCAGACTTGTCGAACAGGATAAACCAGAATCAGGACACACCTTGACATGTTGCACCCAGACTTGTCAAACAGGATAAACCAGAATCAGGACACTCCTTGACATGTTGCACCCAGACTTGTCAAACAGGATAAACCAGAATCAGGACACACCTTGACATGTTGCACCCAGACTTGTCAAACAGGATAAACCAGAATCAGGACACTCCTTGACATGTTGCACCCAGACTTGTCCAACAGGATAAACCAGAATCAGGACACACCTTGACATGTTGCACCCAGACTTGTCCAACAGGATAAACCAGAATCAGGACACACCTTGACATGTTGCACCCAGACTTGTCCAACAGGATAAACCAGAATCAGGACACTCCTTGACATGTTGCACCCAGACTTGTCGAACAGGATAAACCAGAAGCAAACTCAGCATAAATTAGACCACCCGGGGGCCTTAGAGAGGGGCAATCCGGTCTACGTGCGTGACCTTCCAATAGGCCGGAAGTGGTGGCCTGGCAAGATTGCTGGATGTTTGGGTCATCAAACATTTGAAGTCACCCTCCCTACTCAGTGGCTTGACAGTGTGCAGGCAGGCACATGACCATATTCGTATTCACACAAATGAAGTTACTCAAGGAGTAGTTAAGAGACTGGCTTCCGGATTTTCTCTCAGCGATTACTCCAGCAAGTGGAACAACATCTGTCCCAGTCGTCCCCACTCGGCCTCCATCAGAAATTCCCAACGGAAGTATTCCAAGGCGGTCCACTCGCAATCGTCAACCTCCACAACGATATTCCCCTTTGTTCCAATTAAGGGTGGAAGGACGTAAACTTGAAATTCTGTATTAACAACTGTCGTTTGTGTTCACTGTTATTGTTAGTGTAGCAGTTAGTTTTGTGGTTTGTGTGATTACCTTATATGGCATTGTGTGTGGGTTCAGGTGGCCAGGACCTTGGGGGGGGGGGGGGGCAACTGTCACATTGCAGAAAAGCAGTTTCTTAAAAGTTTTGTGCAACAGAGTTACTATGTATGTATGTATCTATGTATGTATGTATTCACCATACCTGAAAATAATCTGAATGGGCATTAAATAAAATGGGCATATGTGGTTGGCATGTTGAAGCGATGAGAAAGATCGAGAAAAAAAGGCAGCTGATACGAAGCAAGCTAGAGGAAGGAAAAGTGACTGCTCAAGGGATGGGAACCGGCTTCTTGGTTAATAGCTGACAGGAAGAGCTGGGGAAGTTTTCGTCCACTCAATTCATCAACACGCTCTGGCTATGATGAGTTTTTGCTATGCTGGAAATAATCGTCACCGCCAATCTTGAGAGTATCTGAGCTGGTTCTAACCTCGCACCAGTTTGGAATATACAAGGAATATATATAAATGCAGTATATTCAATCCTCAGCTTCTTCGCTTTTTCTCCGTATCACAATACAATATGCTATCAGTAATGTACAGATCAGTGCATAGCACTAGGCCATCAGCTGTGCTAGGGCTAGGATTACAATGGCTAGAGCAATGTGATCTAACAATGCTAGGATTTCAAGCTGATGTTAAAAAAAATATTATTAAGGGGGGGAAAGAGTGCTGAAAACCGTGGTTTAGCATCTAAAACCATATCTTTGCACACATTCATGCTATGGTCCTGATATATGTAGCCCATTCCATATTTTTTTGCTTTTCCGTGCAACTGCAAGTTGGAATGTGAAGTAAGGTCAGTGCACCAAATCCATTAAGTAAATAACTTACCAGCATCTGACTGGCTATAACAACTGTGATTCATAGAGGTGTACGCACACTACAACGTGACATTGATTTAAAAAAAAAAAATTTTAAGTGGACTTGTTCATGTGAAGGGTGTCTAAAATTATAAACACAAACACTAACAAAAACAACTTGCGGTTAAGACTTTGGAGCTCCATAGGTACATAGCTCAAATGATAGGTCTCTCTGTGTGCTCTCTTTTGATATTAAAGAAAGTTGCATAGGTATAACTATGCTGAAGTTACATGTAGCCAAAGTGTGAGTCCTCAGAATCTGTGTGCCTGAACTGTTTGGTTGTGGTTCCTGAATGGAAAATGCTAGGCATTGTTATCTGTGGCTAGAGTAAACCCTACTATACAGAACGTGTGTATAGGCACTAAACTAAGACTAATTAGGCAAGCCAGGGTGCTTAATTTTTTTTTTTGCTATTTATTTTTTATTTTTTATTTTTTTAATTGATATTTTTTAAATCGACAGAATTTTTCTCCCCTACATCCCCCTACACCCCTCGCTGGCTTGGCTTCTAACGCCTAAATCAACACAGTCAAGTTGTACAGTGGGGCTTCCTCTAGCCACATAAATCAGGGAACTATAATTATAGCAATTCAGGCCCATAAGTTTTGAGGTACCCCCACTTTGGCTGCATATAACTTTAGCATAGTTATATCTATGCAACTTTCTTTAATGCCAAAAGAGAGCACAAAGAGAGATCTATCATTTGAGCTATGTACCAAGTTCATACAGTGAAGTATACAGAATCTATGGAGCTCCAAAGTCATAACCACAAATCACACTTTCCAGACCAGACATGCTCAGCACTCGTCCCCCCCTTAACCCTCTCCACCGCAACTTTGAAGCTGATCTTTTCATGACACATTCAATACTTTACCCGATAATGGATAATAACTCCCACATAGTTCTACGCACATACTACATACACCCATACCAATTACACACCACAACACACCACACCACATATTTACATGCACATGCACACACGCGCACTACATTCACACGGTATCCATCCTAGTGTTGCTATGTGTAAATTACGGCAAATTGTCTACTTGGCTGCTTGGTCAGTTTTGGAGGGTCTTGTGTACTGTTGAAGACACAAGTATTTAGCATCTCAATGCGGGCACAACAGCTGCAAAGTCATTTAGCACTTTGGAAAGGGAACCAAACAAGTAAATGTATATTGCAGTTGTGACAACACGCACACATACTCTCACAACCATGCACACACACCACACACACCACACACACCATACACCCTTCCCCTCCCAACCATCTCTACAACTTCTGCCACATGTATATCAGAATGGTCCTGCTAAGACGATGGCTAGGCCATAGGCAGAAGCTAGAAGCACGGGCAAAAACTAGGGCAGGTAAAGAGGTACGGGCCAGAAACTAGGGCATGGAAAGAGACTAAAGGCTGGTTCACAACACGACGATGGCCGAGCGATCTGTTGCATTGCGTCTTGTCAATTGGCCTTTAAAAATCCAGCATCTGAAATGCAGCGTCGGACCAATCAGAATGCTATAATCTATTACCTGTTCATCTTTGTTGCGCACAGTTTGAAATGAATAGGGTCAAAGGTCAACTGACAAGACGCAATGCAACAAAACGCTCGGCCATCGTCGTGTTGTGAACCAGCCTTAAGCCAAGGGTAGAGGTTAGACTATGGCACAAGCGAAGTCTAGGGCATGAACAGGCTCTAAGGCTGGTAAGCAGAAGCTAGGGCTAGGACACAGGAACATGAGCAGAGACTATAGCTAAGGCTGAGGCAAAAAAAAAGACCGTCTCCAGAACCAGAGCAGAGACAAGGAGACTACAGCTATGGCCACACTGCCAACTCTGGTCAATACAAGTACAGGCACCTCTGCAATAAGACATGCTTGCGTATGCTTGAGTTTGAGCCAAGAAGCCAAGCCAAGAAGGACTGCTCTCACCTGTGACCCTGCATAGCCACAGCCATCACTGGAATTCCTCACCCCCCTCCTCCCCCACCCCCCAAGACCTGTATTATTGTGGAGACAAAGCCCCAAGGCAACAGACAATTAGCACACTAATTAATGCTATGCTCTTGCCAGTTCTAATTAGCCCGATCCAAGGTAATCAACAGCTTCACAAGGTGATTACTATACAAAGGCTGTTCCCTATTTAATTAAACCATTTCACTGGTGACTTTTCATAACTAATATGCCTTGCTATCTCAGCAATACTTCGTAAAACTCCCTAGCAACCATACCACATGTGATAGCATTTGTTATTTACCAACATTGTGGTTATTAATTTTTGCCATAGAAACATACCACAAAACCACATTGAGGTGAATCTCATTTGAACTTGGTAATTCTTTGATGTGTGTTTAAATAATAAGCTACCTTCGTGTATAAATAATATTTTTATCATATAGTTATTTATCATTATAGGTTACAAGGAAAAGAAAAATACAAGATATGCCATGAATATTCTAATACCGTAGGCAACAATGTTGAAATAGGGTTCAGGAGACTCTTAGACGAAGTGCCCTATCACAGAAATTAGTGTTTTGAATGTGTCTTCATAACAATGATAACATATTACTTGACGTCTACAGTGGACTACAATTTGATATTTTGATCTGAATTATAACATTCCAGAAGTGTGAATACAAATGTGCATGCTAGCACAATACATGACCATCACAATGAATCACAAGAATATGAACACAATATAACAGAGAGAGAAAATACCTGCAGAAACCAATAAATGCAACAAACAACAACAGATTGAAGTAAAACACAAGGAAACTACTGCAGGGTGAAGTCTACCATGGTGTGATGTTTGGGGGGGAGGGGTCCTTCTTTGTGACACACA
The DNA here is from genome assembly GCA_028752905.1 of Cladorhizidae sp. MBARI D1340-BT2. Taxonomy (NCBI): domain Eukaryota; kingdom Metazoa; phylum Porifera; class Demospongiae; order Poecilosclerida; family Cladorhizidae; species Cladorhizidae sp. MBARI D1340-BT2. Next base: position 29,511,700 of record JAQNBH010000001.1, read on the forward strand.
GTGGTACTGATTTTAAAAAATTGCTCAAATTAACATTTTTTCGTGGACTACCCACGAACAAGGAAGCTAAAACAGCCTTTGCAGCTTACTCACTGCACAGCAAACTATAGCCAGCCAATGCCTTCTTCATCGCTAAGAACTCTCTCTTTATCCAAATCATCAGCTCGAATGAGAGCACTAGGCTTGCTTGAAGGTAAGTCAGGCCCGACTACTTTGATAGCAGAGTTTCAGAGTCAACACAGGTCTGGCCAAGGTAACATGAGATACCATCACCTTCTTCGTCACTGCTTTCCCCCTCAGACAGTCCAAAATCATCGTCCAGAACCCGAGAAAGCACAACCCTCCAAGGTTAGTCGACCAGACATCTTGATCGCGATGAAAAAGCTGCTCAAATTCTGAACGGTCCGCATTTTTCAATATTTTCCCCTTAGTTACCGAATGTCTAGAGCCTTTATATTCGGTAGGCAAGTAGAGAAAGAATGTAGCTATTTTTTTACCTCTATTGGATATTTTTTAACCCTACGGTCGATTTTTTATCGATTTTTTAATAGCTTTTGGCATATATATATATACACGCTTACACCAGTGAATGGGTTAAAGCGAGTTGAGAGTTGGTCATAAACAAAGCATCCCCCCTCCCCTCAGCACACACCCTCACCCCCCCCACCCCCCCCCTCCCCCCCCCCCCCCCCCCCACACACACACACACCCACAGCATGGTTTCTTCCCCCAAACTTAGATTTGGTCCCCCCCCTGCTATTATACGGGGGAAAGAGAGACAGCTACAAGGGAGAGGCTGTTGAGTTGGGTTTCATAATCACGGCAAGATACTAGAGCTAGGGCTAGGTCTCTAGGCACAGATCCCGACAATCTAGATCCTTCTCCGAAGGTGATTCCCAAAGGCTAGCACCTACTCCCTCTGATTAAGTTGATGTGTAGAGCTATCCAGCTCCTCTATAGACTAGCACTAGGCTTAGAATACTAGCACTAGGCTTGAAATACTAGCATTAGGCTTAAAATACTAGCATTAGGCTTAAAATACTAGCACTAACCTTCAAATACTAGCATTAGGCTTAAAATACTAGCACTAGGCTTGAACTAGGCTTGAAATACTAGCACTAGCCTTGAAATACTAGCAGCACTAGGCTTAAAATACTAGCACTAGGCTTAAAATACTAGCAGCACTAGGCTTAAAATACTAGCATTAGGCTTCAAATACTAGCACTAGGCTTAAAATACTAGCAGCACTAGGCTTAAAATATTAGCACTAAGCTTAAAATACTAGCAGCACTAGGCTTAAAATACTAGCACTAGGCTTAAAAGCACTAGGCTTAAAATATTAGCACTAGGCTTAAAATACTAGCAGCACTAGGCTTAAAATACTAGCACTAGGCTTAAAATACTAGCAGCACTAGGCTTAAAATACTAGCACTAGGCTTAAAATACTAGCAGCACTAGGCTTAAAATACTAGCACTAGGCTTAAAATACTAGCAGCACTAGGCTTAAAATATTAGCACTAGGCTTAAAATACTAGCAGCACTAGGCTTAAAATACTAGCAGCACTAGGCTTAAAATACTAGCACTAGGCTTAAAATACTAGCAGCACTAGGCTTAAAATACTAGCACTAGGCTTAAAATACTAGCAGCACTAGGCTTAAAATACTAGCATTAGGCTTCAAATACTAGCATTAGGCTTAAAATACTAGCACTAGGCTTAAAATACTAGCAGCACTAGGCTTAAAATACTAGCACTAGGCTTAAAATACTAGCAGCACCAGGCTTAAAATAAACAGTAATGCCGCGAACAAACCCGGGATAGTTTATAACATCCAAAGTTCAAACATGTTCTCCACCAAATCTTAGCTCCAGCTCTACATTCCTCACCGTAGCTGGTAACAAGTGGGCAAATTTTTTATTTGGACATCCATAAATGATTCCGGGATGGTCCACGGCATCATTGGACAAATGTGTGAGAAACCAACAAGAATGCCACTGTCAAGTGTCATCAGCGATCGAGATGATGGCCTACAGACTATGTTTAATTATCCAGTAGAAACTGCAATCATTACAACAAGTAAAGAGTGAGTTAAGCATCCATGGAGCTCAGCAGTACACCCTTGTTCATACCCAACATACTGTTTAGGGCAGGATAAAATGCATTTACCCATTAAAAAATTATTAAATTGTCAGTGTGCTTTAATTAAGCAGAGTTGCCATAGTTAAAGTTGGGACCAATTAGGGCCAAGGGAAAGCTGACTTGGCTATACATGCACGACTGCAAAATTTGGAGGTACTTTAGGCGACACATAGAGTGGGAGAGCAGGGAATGAAAAACCCTGGGGGCATTTCCCGCTTGCATACAGTGACACAAAGACATGAATAAACAAATGCTGCATGGGTATGCACCTTATCCTTTCATGACCTCAAGCAGTGAAAATAAAACAACTTCAAGTTTTTGGGGGGAAAAAAAGGCTGGAAAAAATACAGGTTGAGTGTGACTGTATCTAGCCCAACCATTGACTGGTACTAAATCAAGGAGAGGAGAGATCTCAGAGGCAGGTACGTCACCGTTATGCAATGGTCCATACTTTGGTATGAGAATAAGGCACACACCAAACATGAAACATTGATACTGCATTTACCAGCTGACAAAAGAATGGCTATCTCGTTGCCATGGAAAAGGTCAAAGTGTAATAGGATAAGGCAAAACTGGAATTTCTCAAAAAGCTATTCTTGAGCTCTCTCTCTCTCTCCCCCTCTGAATGTAAATGAAAGAGGCTGCCATGAGTTCAATTAACCATGCCCTTTCAGCCAACATCATGTGCCAAAAAAAAAAAAAAGGATTGACCACCTCAGTAAAAGTGCTTTCCTTTCTTAACATTACAGCGTCCATTATTTAATGTGTAATGTTGATGTTGAAGAACACTTCTAATCCCATTTTCAATTTATTTCTCAGCTATGGCAAAACAGTCCAAAGCAAACAGCAAATGGAAGCCAAAGGCATAATCTGCCATGAAGCCCACCCTGGCCCTACCCCATGGAAGATAATTTATGAGGTTATCTATATGGCCATTGGATGTGCCCCTAGCCCCAGGACTGGTAGCTTGGGGAGCATGACCAAACAAGGTTGTCCAATATTGACCATTCTTCTATATCCAAATTCCCTTTCATACCAAAATCTGAACATTGCTCAACAAATAGCTAATGGTAACCGCTTAAAAAACAAACAAACATTCTAAGTAGTAGGCAAACCTGGATCTTCAACTCGACACCTGCAGTTGGGTTAAAGTCAAACAGGGCTTCTGCTTTCTGATGAGGCATTATTGGCAGTTGGGACCGATATCCTTCGTTGAACTCAATCAGGAGCCAGATAGCTACCTAACTTCGGCAAAGCCTGAACAACTAAACTAGCTAGAGCAAAAAATATTCGACCCTTCCTCTCTACTAAGCGTCACTCTGTTTATGAGTGTGCAGTGTGGGTGCATGCACTTAGTTCATCGTTTCCGCAAACAATGATACTTTACCGATAATACATCGTTTCCGCAAAACAATGATACTTTACCAATGAATGCGTGCGTTAGCAGCTGCCTTTTCTTTCCCTAATGCCACGATGGCTAGTTCTTACGACAAGAAGGTGAAAAAGGATAGGACAGAAAAAAGCAGAGTCAGGAAGAATGGAGAGGAGATCCAAGCAATATGTAAATTATTGGGACTCCCTAAAAAGACCAGCAAAGCGAATCTCCTTGGAGCTGCTGTGATGTTCATCTTTAAAAACCACAAAGGAGTAGATATATCGGTATATTTATTGGTAAATTATAAATGTGAAAATATTATACATTCTCTTTTTTTATAGGGTATTAATGTGGTGGCTTCACATGACAAAACCAGGCAATCTGAAAAGACACAAAAATGTAGCATCAAGAGAGAGGAATCTTTCACTGATCAGCAGTTGACATCCGACTATCCTGAATTATGCCCTTCCTTACTCATCAAGACAGAAGGGTCACAGCAAGAAAGTTCTTCATCTTTCTCATCATCAGACCAAAGTGGAGACAATCTCTTCTGTTCAGAGAAAGTAGGCTACCTAGAGGATAGTGAAGATGAATTAGCTCAGAGGCCAAATGGATACTTATCCAACACATCACCACCTGTTCAGAATGGAAATGAGAAAGCTGTCTTGGTGGAGGAAGAATTGTCTTTCTTCCCTCCCTTACCATCATCACCCTTCTGTCCTTTATCCTCGAACCCTTCATCACCCTTTCGGTTTCCCCCTTTATCTTCTCAACCTTCATCACCATCATACTGCAACCAGCCTCAACCTCCTTCAATGCCAAACTTCTCCACAGATCCCCAGTGGTTAACTTCTCCTCCAAGCCCAAGCTGTTATCATCCATTTCAGCTTCAGACTCCTCCCCTGCATCACTTACCCTGGTCGCTCCTCAACAGCCCACCTCCCACCTATATGCAGAATTTACTTTACCCTTCTCTACTTGATCCTGCAATGCCAGGACAGAAAGAACTGCTAAATGAACACTTTGAAACTCAAAAAAACTGAATAAGCAACTAATACATACACTGGAGGCCACAAATAGACGTTTTTGTCCTGATGTCCTCTTTCATAATTCCCTGACTGCGGGCAGGGCTATTGCGCATGTCTACCAGGTACCGTCGCGTTCGTCCTCATAGACAACAGCGCGGGCGTCGTCACAGTTGCAGAAGAGACGATCCTTTACAACCTCGTTGATTATGTCTTCCAAAACAGTCCAACTAGCGAAACCAGTGAAAAAAGGTTAGTATTTTTTGTGGTATAATGTGATCTCTTAGCTAGGTTTGTTTCCTTAAGAAACTTGTGTAGCTTAAGTAGCGTAACTTATGAATCACAGGTTTACGTGTCTTGTGTTCATACTTTCTCTGCGCTTTTTTAAATAGTGAGGGCTGTGCACTCTAAGAAAAAAAGGATAAAGAAGGGAAGAGTTGCCCTTAAGAAGACCCACGCTACATCTCAGTCGGGTGTAGCTGCTTCATCAACTTGCAGGGACAAGCACAAAGAAAGGTGTGCTCTGAATAGAGATCTAGCTTGGGTCCTTTTACATTTATTTAGCTTTGTGTTTATATATATTAATTTTGCATTTAGAGTGGCCTGCATTTAGAGTGGCCTTTTAAAAATTATATATATATAATATGTATTTAGATACTGCACCAAGAGCTGTCTCATTAGAACTATATGGTGGCATTTTTCTCACTTCTAAAGTGCTAAGTGACACCTTTTTTTTTGGACCTTTGTTTAGTCAACTGAACATCTCTTTATTTGCTATATACTATATACCTCTATTTTTTTTCTTTCAGAGATTCTGATTATTCGATTTCTGGTGAGGAGGAAGAGGGTATGAGTGATGCTTGCAGCAGTGACGAGGATGAGCAAGAGGATCCCGAAGATTACCGCAAAGGTAAATATACATTTAATGAGATTCATGACTTATTAGTTGGCCGCTTGCTAAAGGCTCTTCTATAATTAGAATTACTACACTTCCACCCCCCATATTAATGTCTCTTTAAAAAAATTAGAAGCACTCTTGAACTCTAAGAATATAACATTGTTCTTGTTGTATTGGTATTGTGTGTGTTGGTATTTTGTTCCCCCCCCTTATCTATATTGGGTGGTATTGGTGAAAACACTTCTTTTTATGTTTGGTTGAATGATGTCTTATATGCTTATTGCCTCCTACCAAATACCAAAGCTCAAGTTTATTTTTGACGTCTCTTTATATATTTTGTAATTTTTTAATTCACCTCGAATCATTCATGCTATGATGATGACTATATGATGATGACTAAGGTTAATTAAAACATGAGGTTAATTAAAACATGTAATTAAAACATGTACCATTTTCTAGTAAAGTGCCAAATCAATTGATCAGTATTTTTGTCCACCCCCCCCCCCCCCCCCCAAAAGAGGAGGAGAAAAGTAGTGGCAAACCAATTTTATGTCTCTGTCCTTGAAAAAGCCTTTACCATTTGTTATGCTGGGAGAGGTCACTGCTTGAGAGAGAGAGAGCCCTATTCACATTGCTTTGTGAGATGACCAATGGGCATGTTGCTGTTGATTACAGAGACACCTGTCGGAGCCTGCAGTAGACCGTGCCAGTTGCTACAAAGTTCCTCAGTCAACACCGACGAAATACCATCAGTATTTTTCTTGCACAAGGACTGCTACTGCATGAAACAAACGACCTTCTGTGGCTAACAGGGCACTCTAGACCAGTGCACAACATAGCAGAAAAAAGATGATAGGTCATTTCAATTTTGATAGGCCACTATTCTAGATTGCTCGGACAAATATTCGTTAACTTTTATGGTATAGTAATCGAGCACTAGCTGACAAATATTCATTCACTTTTATGGTGTAGTAATCGAGCACTAGCTACCTAGTAGAGGCCAAAATAAACTCGACATTTCCATTGCATTGGATTCTGCGCAGAATTCACAGTGCGTGGACATCCATGAAATTCATTTTTAACGGCGTTTACTTCGTTTGGGGGTGGGGGGGGGGGGGGGGGAGGGGGGGACTTCATCATTGTGTCTAGTCCAGAGCCGCAGCATTCGAACAACAGGTCAGCTTTGTGGATTCCAAAAGCTAATCCAGCATCCAGTCGAGCGGCCTGTGAGCTGTAGTGATGTAGAGAGCTACTGCATTGAGCGTCCGTCAACTAGAGCGATGTCTGGATATTTTGATCAAGCTATGGTGATGTCGAGAGCTACTGCACCAGTGAGCTCAGGCAATATTACGAAGCCACTCCAGTCAAGTTGTATTCCATCTGTAGCGTTTCCAGGAGCTGGTTCAATCGAGGACATGGTCAGTTGAGGTGATAGCTGAACTTTCATTCAGCTGTGCCAATGTTGGAGCTAGCACTAGTACACAATTACTTCACCAAAAAAGGTGGATGGACTAGTACTGCACGTCTAACATACTATGAACATGATCGTGTCTTGATCTAGATTAGCCCCACCTACAAACATTGGTCAGTCCGTCTGGCAGACCATAAGGGCTCGGTGGTTCTGGTACATTGGTCGGAAATTGGCAGAGTGGCCAGCTGCTATTTTATGCTCTGTGGACCATACTGCCCTCTGCTACATCGATGTCGAACCAGGGCTGCATCACAGTATGCTATAGCAGGGGTGTATTTAGGGGGGGGGCGGGGGGGGGGGGGGCATTCGCCCCCCCCTTGTATCATTCTCGCCCCCCCCCCCCTGAAATTAGAGTGTTTTTTTTAATAATGTCAAGAAAGGTGTAATACAAGAAAGGTGTAATAAGCTTTATGATATCAGGTTCAAATGATAGGAATGTCAAACTGAGGTTCTTCTTGGTTTTCTCTGCCATACGTCCACAATCTCTTCAAGGTCGCTCTCAGAGAGTACTTCTGGTGCCTCTATAGCAATCCTCATAAGGTGAGAAAGGCTGCAGTCACTTAGAGAATTACGCAAACGAGTCTTGATCATCTTCATCTGTGAGAAGCTTCTCTCCACAGAAGCAGTAGAAACTGGAATCGATAAGCAGATGGAGGCAATCTTGTGCAAATTGGGAAACATGGCCTTGAGCATGTCGTTTGAAACAAGTTCTTTCAGCTGTGATGCAGTAGTATCCCGTGGTTGCTTGACTAACAGCTGGCGGAATGTTTTCCACTCTGTAAGTATTTCAGTGGAAATCATGGCTGTCTTCACTGTTTCTTCTCCATCCAATGTTTCTGCATCTCTATCTTCTCCGTAGTGAGCAATCAGTTTCTCAACAGACGTGTCTCCATAAGTGGGAAAAGATACTGAATCTGGTTTTGGAACTTTCCGTGGATCGAATATAGACAATGCTGATACAACAGCGTTGGATGAAGAAAATCGGCTTGTTATGTTGGCCTTTAAATCAGCAACAAAAGGCTTACCAACAACATTCTGGAACGAAAGTATTTTATCAGCGTCAATAGACACCTTTGTAGATGACTTCAAGTCTTCAACGTTTTCAAGAAGCTCCAACACCCAGTTCGCTCCAGGCAAAACTGCATCATCCAAGGATTTAACAGTAGCATCAACAAGGAATGATATCAACGAGAGGTCAAGCTGCTCTGCCTGAAGTGCTTTGCTGAGCTTGGCTACTTGTGGTAGAGTGAAATCAAGCAAATATATAGCTGCAATCGTAGACAATTTGCAGAGGGCACCATGGATTCCAAGAGCTTCTGGCTCGTGGGACGTCTCGTAGATGTTCCCAATGGTGATTACAATTGCAGAATAACTTGCTTTGACAGCTTTGACACACCTTTCATGTGCCAGCCAGCGTGTGTCAGATGGCTTGATCACTTTCATTTCTGGAAGTTCAAGAACGTGCTGTACCTCCTTCAGACACTCTGCTCGCTTGGGGGAATTGCGAAAATGCTTCCCAAGTGTAGTCAATGTTCTGTAAACATGAGCAATTCCAGGAGTTTTATTGGCAGCTTGCACACAAGCCAACTGCAGTAAGTGACAGTGGCAGTGTATAAACAGAGCGTGAGGAGTATGTTTCTTGATACGTGCCTGAACCCCGGTCTTTCGTCCAGAAAAAGTTGCAGCTCCATCAAATCCCAATCCAACTATTCTTCCGACTTGTAGACCTTTCTTCTTTAAACAATCGATGAGATTAGAATAGATGGTCTCTGCATCAGCCTTCTTCAATGGAATAAGCTCCAGAAAGCACTCTACTGGTACACCATCTTCCTCCCAGCGGCAAAACACAGACAATTCTTCTACGTTGGTGACATCTGTGCACTCATCTGCCATGAGGCTGTACATAGGTGCCTTTTGAAGTCGCTTCAGAATCGACTCCTCCACCCATGTCCCCAATGATTCGATGAATTCAACCACAGCCAATCTTGATGTGTACACAGCATTTCTTGGTGCAGTTTCTAAGAATTGCTTCAAATGTTGGCTGCCGCATCGAACCACCACGTCAACCAGCTTCTCAAATTTTGTCGAATGTGCAACTTGTTCTTTCGTAAGAAAATGAGTGAGTAGGATCAGGCACTTCACTGCAGCTCTGTTCTGAGCTCTTTTGCGAGCTAAAACATTCTGGAGTTGTTGTACAACTGTTCCACCTTTGGCTGCTCCTTTAGCTGCAAAAAGAGCTTGAGTTGCATGGATATGGAAGTCACTTCTCGCATGAGCTTTCATTTTTTCAACAGCTTTCTTCCAATTTCTGCAAGGTTGTGTGACCCACACTCCTCCAGTACGCTGCAGACCAGATTGCTTGCAAACCTTGCAAAAGGCACCATCGCTATCCTCGTCATAATAGAGCCAACTGAAATCTTTCTCCCAGCTCTTAGAGTATTTTCTCTTCGTGGATACAGAAGAGCGGTGTTTGTTTTGCTTGCTTTTCTTTGAAGGTGGAGGACTAAGGCTAGGACTAGATGCCTCGACATGCTCAGAGCTATCTGTTCTGCTATCTTCGCTATCGCTGCTATTAGCATGAGAAGAGGCTTGAGAAGTACTTGCAAAGTATGAGCGAATATCCATATTAATATGAAGAGAAATCAGCTAGTAAGGTTTCTTTTATAGAGACTTTAAGACCATGACATAATGGACTGAGTTAAAAATACTGAGAGAGAGTGGGAAAGAAGGAGGGAACTGAAGAAGTGACAAACCTACAAAGGAGAACACGTGGTGGTGTGTGATGACTTTAAGACCATGACATAATGGACTGAGTTAAAAATACTGAGAGAGAGTGGGAAAGAAGGAGGGAACTGAAGAAGTGACAAACCTACAAAGGAGAACACGTGGTGGCATGTGATGACATCATGTCTAAGATTAGACTTGAAGACCATGACATAATGGACTGAGTTAAAAATACTGAGAGAGAGGGAGTGGGAAAGAAGGAGAAACAAAAGAAGTGACAAACCTACAAAGGAGAGCACGTGGTGGTGTGTGATGTCATCGTGTCATGACACATGCTCTCCTTTTTCCAAGCAGCTACAATATCATGAGAAATATATACAGTCTAGCCATAGTTCGGTATAGCATAATGCCATTGGTAGTCAGTCAAAATAGCTATCCTCAGACATTGTAAAAGCAAAAAAAAATATGGGGGGATCTTCCCCCCAGACCCCCCTTTTACGACTTATGAACATGTTAAGAAAATATTAACAAAAATTAGGGCACCAAGTGACCAACCATTTCCACCCCCCCCCCCCCCCTAGAGAACTAGAGAAAAATTGTGTATGAAACCTGTTGTCCATGATTTTGTAAGAAAATGCATGGAATGCAACATAATTCGATTTCACAAAAGCCCACCTCCATTATACGAGTGACAAGTGACTATATCTAATCTATATATGCTGATTGCCGTAGCATGCAACTTCAGCAAATATTTAAGATGGAATGTTGTACTAAAGATTTTAGAAAAAGTGCATGCCATCATAAGTAGCAGCTATATATACAGTTAGTACTGCAAAAATACCTGTGGGTAAAACACTTTCGTACTCCACGCGGAAGCCCAGGGTGCACGTCCCCTTTCCGCACCATCCAGGCTCTCCGCCCCCCCTTATTTTTCCATATCTCAAGTTCGCCCCCCCTTGGCAAAATTTCTGTATACAACCCTGGCTATAGTATAAGCAAGTTCAGACAACTTTATTGATGTTTCCTTCTCAGCGCTGTGCAGTATACCAAGTGTATGCGAGTATCATCAAAACATGTTCTTTTCATGTATATATATATATATATATATATATATTGATGTTGAAGGAAAGTATTTTTGATTTTTGTTGTTGCTGTCAAAGAGGGGAAGGAAGTTCCAATAGTTATTTTATTTTATTCCTTTTTCTATACACCCAGTCACCGTCCACATTTGTCAAAGAAACAGTTAAGTGTGGCGTAGCCTTTTCTCATGTTCGGAAGAATGTTTTTATCGCCCAAATGTCCCTGTTGATTGTTTTTCTACAGAAATGACTTATCTCCCCCAATTTCTTCCCAGACCCTCCCTCCATTATTGTTTAACCACACTGACTTGTTGCTGTGTTTTTGTTGCTGTTGTCTTGTATCTAGGAGGGTACCATCCAGTAAAGATTGGTGATGTTTACAACAGTCAGTATCGGGTCATACGTAAGCTGGGCTGGGGCCACTTCTCCACTGTCTGGCTGTGTTGGGATGAAAAGTAAGCCATCGAGTGTCGTGCTGTGCACCTTGACTTTGTGGGAGTAAGTTTTTAAAAAACAATACCTCGGATGTGTGGGTTTTTATGTCAAGTAGGTTTAACATTGGCGTGAGTTTATCGCTAGTATAAGTGGAGAGCAAAGCGAGCACCGCGCGCTCGGTAGTTGGACGGCATTATCAATAATTATCGCTACTCATTGCGCTGATGACTGTCTTATTTCTATCTGTGTTTGTGTATTACGTGTCATATGTTCACCCTTAACAAATATGAACTGGTCACTTGTCCTTGAAATGGGCTCACGTGCACATAGTACAAAATATGTGATCAACATGTTAGTTCTGCTGAATATTTGGTGAAGTGACATTGTGCAACATGTTTGTGGTAATTTTTAAAAAAAACCTTTTAAAAATCCTCGTTGTTGATGTCAAGTAAGTTGAACACTGGCATGCCACAGGCATCCTCTTCCCTTAGGCTGGGTCGAGCCATAGCTAACCCTCCTGAGGCCTCTCACAACGCTCCCCGGCCAAGACTGCTCCAAAGCGGGTGAGGGGCAGACAATCACGTGACCCAGGAGGCAACTGAGGAGGCCTCAATCTGGTCAGGGTCATGGTGAGCCTGCAGTTGCAAGCCTGGCAAGTTTAGATTGAAGGTTGAATTACGGTAACCTGAGCTTACAATCAACCTTGGTTCGAATTACTCTATTGCAACTTAGTTAATTCACCCATAACAAATATAAACTGGTCACTTGTGCTTGAAATGGGTTCACGTGTACAGTGGGGGGAAATGTGGTCATGTTTGTTCTGCTGAATATTTGGTACAGTGACAGAGAATCAGATCAGATCAGAGACAGTTTGCAAGGGAGAACTGGCTCCATAATCAGTACAGGAGAAACTGGCTGCAAGTCAGTACAGGAGAGAGCCAGTCAGTAGAGGAAAGAGAACTGACTGCAGTCAGTAGAGGAGAGAGAACTGGCTGCATAGTCAGTAGAGGAGGGAGAACTGTCTGCATAGTCCATAGAGGAGGGAGATGATTCATAGTCAGTACAGGTGAGAGAACTGACTGCATAGTTAGTAGAGGAGGGAAAACTGGCTCCATTATCCATAGAGGAGAGAGATGACTTCATAGTCAGAATAGTCAGTAGAGGAGAGAGAACTGGCTGCATAGTCAGTAGAGGAGGGAGAACTGGCTGCATGGTCCATAGTGGAAGGAGATGACTTCACAGTCGGTAGAGGAGGGAGAACTGGCTGCATAGTCAATAGAAGAGGGAGATGACTTCATAGTCAGTAAAGGAAACAGATTGCATAGTCAGTAGAGGAGAGAGAACTGGCTGTATAGTCAGTAAAGGAGAGAGAACTGGCTGCATAGTCCATTGAGGAGGGAGATGACTTCATAGTCAGTATAGTCAGTAGAGGAGAGAGAACTGGTTGCATAGTCCATAGAGGAGGGAGATGACTTCATAGGAGAGAGAACTGGTTGCATAGTCAGTAGAGGAGAGAGAACCGGCTGTCTAGTCATTAGAGGAGGGAGAACTGGTTCCATAGCCAGTAGAGGAGAGAGAACTGGCTATATAGTCAGTAGAGAAGGGAGAACTGGTTGCATAGTCAGAGGAGAGAGAACTGGCTATATAGTCAGTAGAGAAGGGAGAACTGGCTGTATAGTCAGTAAAGGAGGGAGAACTGGCTGTATAGTCAGTAGAGGAGGGAGAACTGGCTGTATAGTCAGTAGAGGAGAGAGAACTGACTGCTTAGTCAGTAGAGGAGAGAGAACTGGCTGTATAGTCGGAAAGGAAACACGACTGCCTGTGTTGACCACAACCAGTTATTACGATTGATTATTAAAGCAGTCCAATATTGGTGTACCTGGTTTAAGGCATCTAGTTGTGGTCAACATTGTACAGTCTTCAGGCTAAATGTTTGTTTTGTTGTTTAGTCGAGCAGTGGAGAACTGGCAGAGTTCTACAAAGTCTAACTCAAGAGTTTTATTGTTGTTGGACTGCATATATCAACATAGGTAGTGCACATATCAACATGGGCCTTACAATGACTGATGAAGGCTACAGCATCTAGTCAAAACGTCACGAAAGTAAATTTCAATTTGATTATTGAGAAGGTCATTGTAATTTTGTTATGTCAACTGAGAGTTCGTTGAGAATACAGGTCTTGTTGATTAGGTCACCTACAGTCTCCTTCAAGGACTTGGTACCACCAACCAAACGGCAGATGTTTTGGCAGAGAATCAGCTACAGCCTCCGTTAGACTTGATGACAGTTGCCTAGGAGTGAGAACTCCATCAACCAAACAGCAGAACTGAGCATGGGTCATTCGTTCTGCTCTCAACACATGTATTTGCTTGATTGCATCAGCAACAAAAATACTTTCCAGCTGATCCTTAGCAAATGCTTTGTTCCGCAATTGAGAAACCTTTAGTAAACATACAAACCTTTGGTGTCTTCTGGTACTGAAGGTTTTATGAACAGACCGAGCCATTGTATGTAAGTTATGTGGGGGTGGAGAGATGGACATGATTCCTGAAGATGAATTTCAAGGCTTTTTTCACACTAGTGCTGCTGGCATGCTTGGAGTGTTTTGGAGCTAATATGGGCTGAAACTGCCATTTAGGCACCTAAGCAGCTGCCTCTATGAAATATAAGCATTGGTTTTGGAGGGGCTTTAGCCACCTGCTGTTTGGTCCAACGGTAGAGAATGGAAAGAAGCCATCTAGCTTGCATACTGTGGTTAATTATGGATGCACTGTCTGCCATGCCGGTTTAGAAGCTAGCCTCATAGAAGATGAGGCTTGGCAAGGTGCTCCAGCTAACCACTCAATGCCTTCCATTTGTTTCTAGTACCTTGGGATGTCTCGTGTGGCACACGAAGACGACAGGCAAATGCATTGATGGAAAGGGAAGTGAGTAGGTAGGTGTATGGCATTAACATTGAGAATACCAATGCCTAACAGAGTTAAAATTGTGATCAACGTCGAAATGTGATCCGTGACGCCAGTTTTTATTTTTTATTATTATTAGGGGGGGGGAACATGAATCGACATACCGATGCACCTAAAGAGTGCATGTGGAACTTTTTATTCTAGCTACATACTGCACTAGTCTCGGGCTTGCCTGGCGTGCTTGTCCAATTGCTCTCACGTCTGCCGTCAGCGTTCTCAGGCTCTGGAACTAGTTCCCACTGCAGCACGAGTACCTGACTGGCATATGCTTGGGTGGAGATGAGATTGCTTCAATTGCCAAGTAGCAGTTCAACCAACCAAGCACAGGCTGCTACAGTTGCTTGGATATTCAATAGTTGAATGAGTGGCCTCGAGCCCAGCTTTGATACATGAGCAATTATATTCACAAGTGTGAGAAAGGACCCGTAGAGTCTTGTTGGACCTTGTTGGATCGACCGTGGGACACAATTTTAATGTATGTGACCGGATTTGCGAAAACCGGACTAAATGCGGTGGAACGGTTATTGAGACACAGGCAGTTTTATTATTTTGGCAAAATAATAATGGTTTTTTGGGGTTTTTTGCACCAATGCACCAATGGCTAAACAGTTATAAAGCTGTGGCAGTGAAAGGTCCAGGCACTAGTTCTAGACGACAGAATAAGACTTTGCAGTGAGCTAGGTCGATGCACTTACCCTTCGTGAATGGAGCATTGTTATGCTGGCTTTGAGCGCGGAATTAGGCGCGCTTTCTTCAGCTGCCTTGCTTTTCAAGTAGCCTTGATTTACAGAGATGAATTGACACAGCTAGTGCTCTAAAATAGATGGGCCAGGGAAAGCCTCGAAATAGTGAGAGAAGTTCCAAAAGTCGCATACTCGAACAAAGTTATACAGCTTCACCTCGGAAGTAGACGGCTTCATCTCGACCGCACCCTGACAATGTGTTTGGAATGCAATTTCTCCAATAATACTACTTTTTTAGCGCTTGTCAGAGGGAAACTGCTTCATGCCATAACTCGTGGGCAACACACTCCAACAGTTTCAAACCTTCAGGACATGAAATCTAGGCATAATAGCAATCAAAAGATTAATGTTTAAATTTTAAAAGAAAATGCGTTTAGTTTGGTTTTCGCAAATCGGGTCATATATTGTAACAAGAGTGTGTTCAAAGAACACATAATTATGCATCTCACTCCGCGGTGCATGAGATTAATTTACCTGCTGTCTAGATGACTTGTGGGGGGGGGGGGGAGTTTAATCACAAAAGTCGCTGCTGTCAGCTGCAGTGGTTTGATTTGTGCATGCTCAAACGGTCACAGACCACATACTGGAAGAGGTGGGACCACATTTGGTGCGAGCTAGCTCTACAGATCTGGCCTACTGGATTGAGAAGGCCGAATGACCTGTCAGCTATTGTGACCGATTAGAGACTTCCTTGGTGTTTGTTTGCAGCGATTTAGGAATGTAATGAGGTAGAAGTGGGAACTCCACAGTTATCATTATCAACATTAGCATGGTGTTAACTGTTTAGGGCCCACATTAGCACCATAGTGTATCCACACGTAGAAGCTCTAATGACGAAACAGAATCCAAACTAGACAAACCAGGAACCACACTGGCAGCTGCTATGTAGTTAAATAGTTAGCAAACATTAGCAAACATTACAACCTTTTGCAACACAAATATATTCAGCTCACTGGACAGCTTACATTTTCTGCTCTCCTGTTTATTCTCCATTTTTTGCCCTGATTAACACATTACCACACCTTTTTGTTAGGTTCTAAGCTATCCATGATCACACACATGCTAGCTTACTAGACTGTTATAGACTTGGCTTACTTCGATATTGGACAGGAATCAATCTGATTTCTCTTGGGAGCCTGGCTATGGAGTAAAGGAATGCCATTCTCGGTCAAAATGTAGCTAGCTGAAATTTAACTTACTAGTCTTGATACCACGCCCCAACACTAACTGAACACATTTCCGAGGTCTTGTAGCTGTGATGACAGGTTTTCAGAAGTTTCCCTGGAAACAGAGGAGGCGTAAAGCCAGACTTGGTAAACTTTTAAATTTCTCATGGCCACACGTCTACTTGGGACTGAAATAATTCGGGAAGTGAGGAGCACGCTTGAAGAGTTTAATTATAGGCCCTTAAGAGTTTATGTCATTCCAAGTTTGTTGCTGGCCGGCCACAGATAAAAAATGTGACTACTAGCGCAGTTGACGTGCTGCTGCTATAGGGTAATCTCTCTGTGGAGGTGGTTCCTAGTATTATTCTTGAGTCAGCTCAAGTAGCTGGTTTTGTTGTTGCTGTTTTGTTTTGTTTGTTCACCTTGATTCATTGCCCATTGTGGTGTGCGTGCAGTGCCTTTTAAAATGTCTATTAATTATTTTTTCAATTTTATGATTGAAGTGAGCCCTCACTGGGAAAATTTTTTTTTTTTTTGAAAATTGAAGGGGGAAAGTTTTGAGGAGTAGTAAAATAATTTACAGTAGTACAGTAAGCTACACTAGACCTGTCATGAAGATATAGTGTAGGGTATAGGGTAGGTTAGAGAAAAAAGGGAGGGAGAAAAAAATTGAACTTGGAGTGCCCTGATCCGTAGTCAGCCATATCTTGGCGATGTATATGGCTCTGTGTGCATCTGTTGTAACTTCACCATTACAGGAATGTGAACGGATAAACAGGTCCGACGTAAACTGAAAATAGTTGTATTAGTGAGTATTAAGATTGGATGCTTGGCAGATGTGATAGCATGGTTTGTAGTGAAATTGGGTATAAATTCCACAAGTGATGTAGCAGGGATGGCAAAAAGAATTGCACAAGGCGAAGTCGTCCCCTCCACATTACGAGAAGACGAATGGGCGGGGGGGGAAACACTTCAGGTAGTTCTATACCTAATTGCTTACTCTACCCTAGTCAGTGGGCCACTACACTTCAGAATCGGATTTCCGTATCCCCCCCTCCCCCCCCAATAGCAGTGAGCACTATACCAATGTGATTTGCACATGCTTATTAAAGCGCTATCTCACCTCTACCAAAATAATCTAATTGTGTTCTGGTTGGCTAGTGACAGTGAAGTATCACGTCAATAGCCTATTTGGGTACAAGTGAGAATGGGCAACATGTACTTTGTTGTTGTCTGGGAAAAGGTGATGGAGTTCAGTGTGTGCTAGAGTTCAGTGTGGACTACTTAATTCCTCAACATGCTCCAACTTGGGAGTTAAGATTCTTCCTTCATTATGAAGGTGCAAAAGATATAATAATATTAATAGTAATAATAACTAGCAAGTTACAATGACCTTCATAATAATCAGCATGAAATGTACTCTCTCGACGTTTCGACTCGATGCTCTAACCTTCATCAGGAATAATGAGATGCTAAGACTCATGTGAGCTGTTATATACCGGTAGCTAGCTTCCCCCCATGTCGTACAAACCACACCCTGACACACGTGTCCAACATGTGAACCAGATGTGGCAAAAAGATAATATTAACTAATCTCTCAATGAAATCTTATTTGACATAATAAACATTATAAGCACCTTCTCAATAATCAACTTCAAATTGTATTCCCTCGACGTTTATCATTCCTGATGAAGGCAGAGCATCTGGTTGATTATTGAGAAGGTGATTAGCTAATAGCTTCTAAATAAACACCAAAACACCCATATAGAAGATATAATAATAAATAAAGACACGCTCAATATTAAAACATTAACAAAGAATGATAAATAATTGAATACAGAAAAGTTATGGTAGTAGAGGAGTCCTTCTCTGTCTGTGCTGCAGCTCTCCTGATTTCTGTTACACGCTGTATAGTTCTTGTTCTACGCTGTGCAGCTCGCGGAGTAGCCATTTTGCAGTCACTTTCTTCATGATTCCGAATTGGTGTGCTGCATATAACCATGACACCCATACAGACGGAAGGACAGTTTTCCAGGATTTCGGGTAGTCAAGACCAATGAATAATTTTTGATCTGCACATGCGTATAACCGTGAGACACTGATGGACGGACGGACAAGGTGCCTTAAAAGAGTAAAACATCATTAAACATAATAAACACGTAGAGAGATCAAAACATCTAAAACTGTTTGAAGTTCTTGTCGACGAGCTTCACTTCAGTACTTTGACATTTTCATCAGCCACCAAACACTGCAGGTCCATCTTATTCAGTGTGCTTCCCATCTTGGGGGGAAGCTGTTTTTAACCAAACCTTCCCCCTCCTTCTCTCTCGGCCACCTTTCACATTTCATTTCTATTTCAACAACCTCCCCCAGCATGTGTTGCAGGACACAGAGTTGTGCAGTTTTAGTGGGTCAATCGATATGACCTGCTCCGGCATCTGGACAATGGACAGATGAGTAGCGGCAGGACGTCTCTTCCTCATGCACTTCCATCTTGAAAGCTAGCTCCTCCTCCTTGGCTTGCCGCACACTGTCTAGCCTTCTTTTTGTGGCCTGTGCATGTGGTCGTGGTTATAATCATTAAATGAAAGAATAACTGCGAGGGCCATTTCCTTTGCCGGTGTGGTTAGATAACGAAGGTGTTTCCTTTTTGCCAACGACCAATGGAATTAAGCGGTTTCTATTGGAATTTTCTATATATTCTGGGAGTGTTCTGTATTCGGCGAGAAATATAGTCGATTGCTGGATTCCAAGTGTGCGCAGGGGGCTTGGATGAGCTAAAAGTTGATCCGAGCTTGTTTTATTCCTGTTTTCCGCTGCCACAAGTGCAATAACTAAGATACTGAATAATGAACTGGGAACATCCCATCCAAAGGTGACGTGGTGTGGCATAACATTGTGTCAGAGGTTCTGGCCGGCTCACTGTTAGTCATGCATTCCAGAGCAGGCAAGATGAAAGCTGATGCTTTGGTTGATTTAATCAGTCAGTATGTGTACTGCATCTTCTTTAATAGAACCGACTGCGGTCACTAATTCTTGCAATCCAATCTACCCACAACTACTATTGGGAGGTATTATGAAAGTTCTGTTTGCAGGGCGTTGTACGGTTTCTGTTTATTTAATTTTTAAGTGTATTGTATAAAAATAAGTTGCCATTATTTTATTTATTATTTATTTATTTTATTTTTAATTAATTTATTTATTATTGTATAAAATAAGTTGTATAAAATAAGTTGCCATTATTTATTTATTTCTGGAAACTAAAAATAAATACTAGTTGATGACTGAGGACTAGCAAACTTTGTTGCCAACTTTATTCGTGGCCTCTCCCTTACTTTCTCTCACTATATTCCGTTTCTTTGTGCAGCGTTTGTTGGCTCAAGCTCAGCAATGACTGGGAGGAGCTGTTGTGTTAGTGCCTAGTCGAGGCTAGCCTGGGTTTGGGATTAATTGTGTACGCTCTCGAAGAGTATTCGCCCGTATTTAGTGTTCATGGAATGCCTGAAACTATTTGAACCCGCGGTAACCATTCAAAGAAATACGGTGTTTATTTATTCTGTTTATGTTTGTTTATTTATATTAGTATGGCCTAATATCGCAACCACCAATCTGGTCTCTTTCCAGTCCATCCTTTTGGCCTACTTTTCAACTAAATATATTTTTCCAGCTAAATAACTAGAAACAAACCAATTATTGCACGCACCAAACAAGTTGACTTACAGTAGTCTAAGTTAATGGCTAGTAGTTTCACTAGCTTGAAAAGTTCAAGTTTTGGCCAATCTTTCATGGCAGAAAGGCAACAAGAACAGCCAACAATATCAGGAAGAGGACAGTTTGTAGCAGTATCGACTAGAAGAGGACAGTGTAAGAGTAGTGACTAGAAGAGGACAGTTTGTAGGTGTAGTGACTAGAAGAGGACAGTTTGTAGGAATAGTGGCTAGAAGAGGACAGTTTGTAGGAGTAGTGACTAGAAGAGGACAGTTTGTAGGAGTAGTGACTAGAAGAGGACAGTTTGTAGCAGTATCGACTAGAAGAGGACAGTTTGTAGGAGTAGTGACTAGAAGAGGACAGTTTGTAGGAGTAGTGACTAGAAGAGGACAGTTTGTAGGAGTAGTGACTAGAAGAGGACAGTTTGTAGGAGTAGTGACTAGAAGAGGACAGTTTGTAGGAGTAGTGACTAGAAGAGGACAGTTTGTAGGAGTACTGACTAGAAGAGGACAGTTTGTAGGAGTAGTGACTAGAAGAGGACAGTTTGTAGGAGTAGTGACTAGAAGAGGACAGTTTGTAGCAGTATCGACTAGAAGAGGACAGTTTGTAGGAGTAGTGACTAGAAGAGGACAGTTTGTAGGAGTAGTGACTAGAAGAGGACAGTTTGTAGGAATAGTGGCTAGAAGAGGACAGTTTGTAGGAGTAGTGACTAGAAGAGGACAGTTTGTAGGAGTAGTGACTAGAAGAGGACAGTTTGTAGGAGTAGTGACTAGAAGAGGACAGTTTGTAGGAGTAGTGACTAGAAGAGGACAGTTTGTAGGAGTAGTGACTAGAAGAGGACAGTTTGTAGCAGTATCGACTAGAAGAGGACAGTTTGTAGGAGTAGTGACTAGAAGAGGACAGTTTGTAGGAGTAGTGACTAGAAGAGGACAGTTTGTAGGAGTAGTGACTAGAAGAGGACAGTTTGTAGGAGTAGTGACTAGAAGAGGACAGTTTGTAGGAGTAGTGACTAGAAGAGGACAGTTTGTAGGAGTAGTGACTAGAAGAGGACAGTTTGTAGGAGTAGTGACTAGAAGAGGACAGTTTGTAGGAGTAGTGACTAGAAGAGGACAGTTTGTAGGAGTAGTGACTAGAAGAGGACAGTTTGTAGGAGTAGTGACTAGAAGAGGACAGTTTGTAGGAGTAGTGACTAGAAGAGGACAGTTTGTAGGAGTAGTGACTAGAAGAGGACAGTTTGTAGGAGTAGTGACTAGAAGAGGACAGTTTGTAGGAGTACTGACTAGAAGAGGACAGTTTGTAGGAGTAGTGACTAGAAGAGGACAGTTTGTAGGAGTAGTGACTAGAAGAGGACAGTTTGTAGGAGTAGTGACTAGAAGAGGACAGTTTGTAGGAGTAGTGACTAGAAGAGGACAGTTTGTAGGAGTAGTGACTAGAAGAGGACAGTTTGTAGGAGTATCGACTAGAAGAGGACAGTTTGTAGCAGTATCGACTAGAAGAGGACAGTTTGTAGGAGTAGTGACTAGAAGAGGACAGTTTGTAGGAGCAGTGGCTAGAAGAGGACAGTTTGTAGGAGTAGTGACTAGAAGAGGACAGTTTGTAGGTGTAGTGACTAGAAGAGGACAGTTTGTAGGAGTAGTGACTAGAAGAGGACAGTTTGTAGGAGTAGTGACTAGAAGAGGACAGTTTGTAGGAGTACTGACTAGAAGAGGACAGTTTGTAGGAGTAGTGACTAGAAGAGGACAGTTTGTAGGAGTAGTGACTAGAAGAGGACAGTTTGTAGGAGTAGTGACTAGAAGAGGACAGTTTGTAGGAGTAGTGACTAGAAGAGGACAGTTTGTAGGAGTAGTGACTAGAAGAGGACAGTTTGTTGGAGTATCGACTAGAAGAGGACAGTTTGTAGGAGTAGTGACTAGAAGAGGACAGTTTGTAGGAGTAGTGACTAGAAGAGGACAGTTTGTAGGAGTAGTGACTAGAAGAGGACAGTTTGTAGGAGTAGTGACTAGAAGAGGACAGTTTGTAGGAGTAGTGACTAGAAGAGGACAGTTTGTAGGAGTAGTGACTAGAAGAGGACAGTTTGTAGGAGTAGTGACTAGAAGAGGACAGTTTGTAGGTGTAGTGACTAGAAGAGGACAGTTTGTAGGAGTAGTGACTAGAAGAGGACAGTTTGTAGGAGTATCGACTAGAAGAGGACAGTTTGTAGGAGTAGTGACTAGAAGAGGACAGTTTGTAGGTGTAGTGACTAGAAGAGGACAGTTTGTAGGAGTAGTGACTAGAAGAGGACAGTTTGTAGGAGTCGTGACTAGAAGAGGACAGTTTGTAGGAGTAGTGACTAGAAGAGGACAGTTTGTAGGAGTAGTGACTAGAAGAGGACAGTTTGTAGGGGTAGTGACTAGAGACTAGAAGAGGACAGTTTGTAGGAGTAGTGACTAGAAGAGGACAGTTTGTAGGAGTACTGACTAGAAGAGGACAGTTTGTAGGAGTAGTGACTAGAAGAGGACAGTTTGTAGGAGTAGTGACTAGAAGAGGACAGTTTGTAGGAGTAGTGACTAGAAGAGGACAGTTTGTAGGAGTAGTGACTAGAAGAGGATAGTTTGTAGGAGTACTGACTAGAAGAGGACAGTTTGTAGGAGTAGTGACTAGAAGAGGACAGTTTGTAGGAGTAGTGACTAGAAGAGGACAGTTTGTAGGAGTCGTGACTAGAAGAGGACAGTTTGTAGGAGTAGTGACTAGAAGAGGACAGTTTGTAGGTGTAGTGACTAGAAGAGGACAGTTTGTAGGAGTCGTGACTAGAAGAGGACAGTTTGTAGGAGTAGTGACTAGAAGAGGACAGTTTGTAGGAGTAGTGACTAGAAGAGGACAGTTTGTAGGTGTAGTGACTAGAAGAGGACAGTTTGTAGGAGTCGTGACTAGAAGAGGACAGTTTGTAGGAGTAGTGACTAGAAGAGGACAGTTTGTAGGTGTAGTGACTAGAAGAGGACAGTTTGTAGGAGTCGTGACTAGAAGAGGACAGTTTGTAGGAGTAGTGACTAGAAGAGGACAGTTTGTAGGAGTAGTGACTAGAAGAGGACAGTTTGTAGGAGTCGTGACTAGAAGAGGACAGTTTGTAGGAGTAGTGACTAGAAGAGGACAGTTTGTAGGAATATCGGCTAGAAGAGGACAGGTTGGTGTATGTGAAGACCGTTAACAGCTTGGAAGTTCAGCAGAATGCTTGTAGCTCAGCCAGCAAAGAAAGTAGACATTTAGCAAGCAACCACTGAACAAGCGATGTTTATGTGCAGGAGTAATCAATTTCTTGCGTGTATGAATCGCTGAGTGATTGTACCAGGTTAGCTGGAAGGGATGGTGAACAGTTGCAGAGCAGAGTCTGGAGGGAGAGCGTTGTACGTGGACAACACAGCTATAAATTTGATTTGTCGCCAGCAATGAAATCAGCACTGGTTTTGAGCAGGGGGAGACATGGTCATAACCGTTACTAACATATGGAGGTATGACAAATGGAAATGTCAATGCTTTAAAATAAAAAAATTAGGTTCTTAATATGATACCTGCTAACGACAGTTTTTTGTGGCATTGTCAATGTGTTGACATTAATTTTAGGTTATGGGTGGTGCTTGTCTGATCCAAATAGCATTGATAGCTCAACAGGGAACTTAAAGAACTTTTTCCCATGTGCTGGAGTGTAGGTCTGAGTAACTTCTCCAAATCCTCCTCTCCATTTCATGAGTGCAACTACTTGTACACCAGGTGTGCTCATTTTGCTGGAGTACGAGAGTTGCTGGGGCTAAACTGAATCACTGGGCGGGTCACAAGTGGAGCGTGTGACTCCCGTATCGCAGCTAGCTGCAATGCTTGTGTGTGTGTGGAATGTCTGGAGCTAAGCGGTTGAGCTGCTATGCTGCAGCTTCTAAGCTCAAAGTTGTTGCATTTGCAGATAAGTCTTGGAACAGAGGAGCTGAAAGGGAGTGCAGAGTAAGTAAACAGCTATTGCAGGACTGGAGAAAGAAGATCCAGTTGACAATGCCACCATGATCAGCCAGATCACGTGGAGTCGAGGTCAGAGCTTACTCCAGCCCCTGCATGCTGGTGGATGGGCGCTGGGTGTGACTTCCGGCAATTGCAATTTTTTTGTAAATGATGACTAACTTTTGGGGGTGCGACTGATACTCCGGCAAGTACGGTAATTACAGCAGCAGAGCAAGACAAAGCAACAAATATGTCTGTAAGGTTCTATTCATTTCTGCCCTCACTGGACAAGTCTTGTGCTGAATAGCCAGACACACGGGCGACCTGAAGGATGGATAGGTTACCAGATAGTTGGTAGTTCAGAAATTTTAGTATCTGTTTTGCAGAGGCAGTTTTGCAGAGGCAGTCTGGCAGTAGCCTTGGAGAAGTGATTCAGGCCTTGAGCAGGTGAAGCTGTGGAGGATTCTAGTGACAAAAATTCTAGTGACAAAAATAACCCGAGCCTTAATAATGTACAGGCAGAAAGTTGTCCCATTGATGCTACTCTGTGAATATAATTAGCTTTTTTCTCTCAGACACTCGGTTGTTTTGTTCTGCCCTTGCTGGTCTTATGAGAGAGATATCTCCGGTGGTGAGGTGAATGCCCGTTCCTTTGCCATGGGCACTCTATAGTGGTGGTGTCTAAAGCTGTCCTTGTAGCCATAATTGGCAAGCGACCCTCCTGGGGAGTTGGATAGAAAACTTTGTCTTGTCGTGTGTGTGGCGTATCTGTCTGTTTTGCTATGTATGTGTTCAACACACGTTCACCCATACAAAATATAAATGGGTCACCGCCTCACAATGTATCAGGCCTCGGTCAACTGGAAGTGGTCGTCTTGGTGAAAGTCTTTCGGCTGGCAGACTATCGAGGAAAGAAAACTGGCTGTACGGGAGGGTCGATGGGTTGTGGGAGGGTTGCTTGAGGGTCGATGGGCTGCATGGGAGGATCAAGAGGTTGCCGGAAGGTTCGACAGGTTGCACGGGGTGGGGCGGGTTGCACAGTTATTAGCAGTCCAGGCAAGGATACTGGCGTTGCACTATAGCACAGAGTCAACTCTTCAACACGGCGAGGGCTGTAGATACAAGATTTGTCGTGATGCTGTAGAAACAATATCGAGTAAAAACACAACTCCTTACATGCACCCAACTGCCTCTCGTGGGTGCTGCTCGCTCAGACAGATAGTACAAAAGGGAATTGGCTATGGAGTTGATTGACTGTTTATACAATAGTCATTTAAAAGGGAGATGTGCTAACGACAGAGAACATCCTGAAGACATAAACAAACCAAAAGTAAGAGTACAAAATATCTAATGTCTGAGTTCTTGTCAGCTTCATCATGGTCTCCCCTTCGCTACTCTGACAGCCTCCGTCGGGCACTGCCTGATGATCTCACTCCCAGTGTGCTTCCCGTCTTCAGGGGGAATCTGCTTCCATGTGGTCTTAATAAAACCACCCAGCCATGTTTCACACCTGCATTTCTGTTTCACAACTAGCAATTCTCTCTGTTGCGTCCCAAGTTGTGCGACAATGCACAAGTTGGGCATCTGTGAAGAACATAATGTACACTTCTCATGTACAAATGGCAAGGCGGGGAACAAAAGGCTTTGCACGGGCTTCAGCTCGGCACACAATGCTTGCCTTGTTTTGTACTTAATTAGATGTAGTAATCTGTTTTTGTGATGTCTCCATTGGTGATCCCCTTCCCTCCCCCTTCCCATGGCCGATATTTGTGTGTGTCTTAACACATCCCTGACAAGGCACGCTACTCTAGATCGCTGAGCAAAGACTCAATCAAAGATGAAAGCATGCGAGCGTTGTTGATTTCTATTGTGTACCGTGTAGTGGTACATTGCAAGCAGCATGCTACGCGGGCTTTCTTACACAGTCTCTGCGCTGGATGACATTACCGGACTGTGGGGGGAAACCGGCAGTGTTGCAGCCAGGGACCCGAAGCAGTGAGAGCCGAGCTTGTTAGAGGGGAAGGTGTCCTTTTCCAGAACATGCTTAATTGAGTGTGTTTCGTAGGCCGCATGCACCCCATGCTGCATGTGGTTAACTCACTTGCCGTCTGCTGCCCGTCGTCCGTGGACGCCATGTTCTTCATAACCTGCCTCAACAAGGAAGTTACAAACCATGCTTAGGTGCCGCGATGGTATCTCGCTGTGAATTTGCTGGCCTCGCTGTTGTTAGAAATAGTATCGGTTGTGGTCATGCGTATTTGCTTCACCATCCATGCAACGTATTTCACAAAACACTGGGCAAGAATTACTAGTTAGTATGGCCACACTTGTTATTAGCTACATTCCTTAATTTCCCGATGGTCGTCCTGCTGCTCATATGCAGGACACTCCTGGTCCTTTGCCCAGTTTCCTGGAAGACATTACTTCGCAGGTAACTCCTCCTTGGCCTCCAAAAAAAAAGATCATATCTGGTTTATGGAGGGTCCCAGCAGAGTGTGCCTTTCTCAAGATTGTTGTCGTACTTCTAAATGGGTACTTTCAAGATGCCATGTGCTTAGGAAGCCATCGCTAGCTACTTCTTGATCTGGATCGAGAAATGTGCTTGTTCTCTCTGACCCTGTCTCAAAAATAGATCATACAGACTTGTTGGTATTTTTGGTAGAAGAACCAATGTGTTTTCATTATTTAGCAAGTATTGTTTAGAAAGCACTCCTTGCTTCTTTGAAATGATGAAAGTGCATCGGTGATCAACTACACACATCCATGGGTGTTGCTTCTGTTTGCGTTGACCTGAAGCAGGGGACAAGCTGAAGACACACAGTATATACTGTTTGTTTGATGTGTCACCGGAATTGATGTGTCACCGGAAATACTGGAGGCATGCAACCAACCATGTTAGGTCATGTGTGGTGCGTGTTTATTGTTGTTGTTTGTGTTTCCCCTCCTTTTTTTCATCCTCTGCCCCCCCCCCCCCCCCCATTCACTTTTCTCTCTTCCATCAATCCTCTCCTGATCGGATCCCTGATATAGGGTAAGGATCGTCCCTTTGGGTGGCACCACAGAATATGGCAGTCAACTTAGACTGACCTTGTGATTTCGTTCTATCAGCTTTACTGCTACTGCCAGTGCCTTGTGGGCATCCCTGGGGCTTCCTGGTGGAGTGTTGATGTCCTCTCTGCCCTGTCATCCTTGCACGTGGTGGCATGCTGCATATATAGGGAACAAAGCGTGTCCATCTGACAACGACATCATGCACAAGCTATCGGCTTTGTTTTTGTCTGGCTTGGAGCAAAAGTGGGCATGTTTGCAGTCATATTGGTTAAAATGCTGTGCATACATCGCATGAAGTAGTGCTCACTGTATCTTATGTATGGACAAGTGTGTTTACTTGGGCACAGAATCTTAACGATATTCATGTTAACCTGTTTCGAGTACAACTGAACCCCATGAAAATAAAAAGTATGTATTATTCTCGTAATAATACTAATTGCCTGCAAGAAGAATGCCATATAGCTGGAGATGTTGACAGAGAAGTAAATTTGACACATTGGTGTTCGAGAAACTTATCATTATGCATAGCACAATGATTTAATAAGTATATACACAACCACTTTTTCGTAGCAATTTTTTTCCCTTCAATACTTGCGCTTAAAAAGTGGAGAGGTCAGGTCCGATCAAGCATGGGGGGTGTCTAAATGTCAGTATTTCCAGCTAAACAGGAATAGCATTGGCATGCTGTCCTTCCCATATTTACACCGCCTGGTTTCGTTTAGGGGGTGGGATGGGGGCTGCCCTCCTTGGAACCTTTACGCACCCCTTGGAAGTCTTATTATGTCACATCTTATGTCACATCTTAACCCTCATGCCCCCCCCTCCCCCCTTAGAAAGCAGATTCATCCATTTCTTTTGAAACACTTGGGGGGGGGGGGGGGGGTTGAAAACTCTGCTCTAATAATTAATTTGATCGCCTCACATTGCACGGGCTAGTAAAGTACAGAGTAGAATCTGCGTAGTCATGAGAAAACTTTCTGTATGCAAGTAAGTTTTGCTTGTAGGGGAACAGCAATAAAGCAGTCCACGGTATGTGTCGGTGATGTAGCAGGATCCGTGTGCATTCTGCTGTTGTTTTGTTCATGTTTGCAGGCATCACCGTTATGTAGCATTGAAGATTGTCAAGTCAGCAAAACACTACAGCGAAACAGCAATGGATGAGATTGATCTGCTGAAGAGGGTGAGCGTGGGGAGAGTAGGATGGATTTGGGGAGGGTGGTGGAGGATGGGTTGAGTGGGCCTGAGCAGTGGCAAAGGTGTTGATGTCCATGTGTGTTTTTTGTTGTTTTAATTTTAATTAGGAGTAATTAGGAGAAAAAGAAAATTAAGATATTTTATTGGTGACCTGCAGTTCAAGACGACAGACATCCAAAATGCCAAAAATGTCGGCTAAAACTCACTCAATCACAGCATGTGTGAAATGGCACCTCAAACCGTTTTAAAGCAACTAGTTTAGTAAAGAAACTGATCTTTTTTTGCAGCGAAGATTCAAAATGAGTTTCAAGTGTGCTCCCCAGGATTCTTGTAAGGGACATGGTGGGCATGTCCATCATTGAAGTAGAGGACTAAAAATCATGATGGTCTGTGCTTTTTTTGGTCTTGTATTCATTATTGTATTTACAGGTTGCAGGAGGTGCACTGGACTATACATAATATTGTTACGTGCTATGAATCAGTCGAGTATCATGCAACAAGCAGCCCGTAATACGATTGACATACATATTCTACAAATAATACTGAAGCCTGAATGCTCTTATAATGGTGAATATAAATATTTCATGGGTGAAGTAATGTTTGTGTTGCTGTTTACGATGATGATTCTGGAAGAAATGGTTCCATAAACACCGAGTGAGAGGAAAAAGGAGACTCTGTAAGTGAAAAGTGAGAGCCAAGCTACAATCTTTCTTAGGCTCTGCACCAGCTCACTAAGCCTAAGTCAGCCTGCCGTGATGTCGCACTCGCTCTTGGCATGCTTCACTAAGCTCTGCCTTGTTAGAGTCGTGCGAGGCGAGGCGATCCATGTCGCTCGGCCGATGGGAAATCTTCATAGGCCTACGATTATGTTTTTGGCATGCCAACTCACCTTACCCATCCTCCAACTCTCCCATCTGGGGACTGATAAATGCCAGCCTTCCTGTGCTTGTTTGCGCTGCTGGGAACACCCTCATCTGGACGTCCATGCTTTGGCTAGTCTCACTCACAAGACGGGAGCTACTGTGGAGCTAGAACGTTCACTGACCACACCCACAATACATATAATTTGTCAAAAATGAACTTTGAACTTATTAGTACAACGGTAAGGTGTATCACCCGGTATGCCTTCAATTACGAAGGGACATCGGGCCAATATGCTTAAACACTCGGGGGAGAACACCGAGTTTGACCAGTCTGACCCAGTTTGTGTGTGTGTTACCATGACAATCAGTAAAGAACGACTTTATTGAGGTGCAAATGAGTGTGTCACGATGAGTGACAACAGTTCATGCCGGAGGCCTTTAGATGCTCGCTGACTGTGGGTGGGGGGGAAGAAGAAATTTATGTCTCGCCTGCAAAGATAAAAAGAGGATAAGCAGGTTAGAGAAAGAAGTGTTTATCAAACATGCACTTCTACCCAGCACCGTATTTGAACCAAGAGAGCCAGAAAGTAGCAAGAGCCAAATTAATACCAAGAGAAGTGAGGGTGTAGCCGAGCAGAGCAGGTGAGCACAAGAAATAGCTCTGTGCTGGGCTCTTCAGTAGACAATGTGTGCATGATATAAGTGCTGGGTTGTCATTGAAAATTATATATATATATAATAGTAGTAGTAGTATGTAATAGAAAAGTATTGGGATGGCTAGTCCTACTATAGTTTCATGCTAATGCAATCATCAGGGACAATGAGCAACTGAGGTGGTATGTGAGCATATATGAGGTGAGTGGGGTGATGCAAGTCCATGGATGGGCGTTAATGAATGGGTGTTGATGAATGTGATAATTCAAATGCTCTTGAGGAGTTGTTCTTGTGCCTACACTTTGCCTACACTTTGAAAGGAATTCTGATCGCTTGTTCAATGATGTTTGGCTGTCGGAGTAGATGACTGCCCCACCTCATATATGCTCACATGCCACCTCAGTTGCTCATTGTCCCTGATGATTGCATTCGCATGAAACTATAGTAGGACTAGCCATCCCAGTACTTTTCTATTACTACTATTCAATAGCTCTGCTTTAACACAGCATTGAGCACTATTTGTAGCCTTCATCAGCAAACTACCTTCTAAGTATATATATATATATACTTAGAAGATCCCAGTACTTTTCTATATATATATATATATATATATATATATATATATATATATATGACCAACAAACCGTTTTGGATTGACCTCTCAAATGCTTCAAGAAGAATGCTAAACCGCCACCATTTAGATGCCTTTTACCAAACCAAGTTACAGATGTACTCCTGATATCATTGTTGGCAGACGTTGGTTTTTTAGTTCATTATCATTTTGCTTGTTTGTACATTAAGGGAGCATCTATGTAGACAAGTGTGTCTAAATGGCTTGAAACTTTTTTGGACATTGTGTGTATTATGCACATTTATCATATATACCTTATTTCCTCTGTTAGGAACTGCCGTTCCTATTGTAACCATGCAGCTCGTTCTCTATTGGTGATGGTAACCATGGCCTTCCAATTGTAACCATGGAGGCATATAGCAATAAGACACGCACAAATAATTGCTCATAAGACTTATAAACTTAACTGAGGACTGAAGACACGGGGTGGGTGGGGATTGGGGGAAATATTCTGGGCACCAGCAGGGATTGAACCCTTGATTTCTGTTATCCGGACGGGTTACTCATCCATTGTGCCACGGGTACCCAAACAATTAGAAGTCATCTAAACAGGTACTTGAACTCCTTCTCAACTGCAATCAATAGTAACCACCGCCCTTTAATGGTAATCGCATGTAGATTGGACGGAAGTAATCGCGGTTCCTATTAGAGAGTGTCTGGCAGTAGAACAAGGGAAAGCTTCATATCGATGCACTAAGCAAGAAAGGGGAGAGACGGCCAATTAAGGGAAACATTGTTTGTTATTTGAATAGTGATTGGTTTGAGCTGTGTTTCAAAATGCACCCTCACCCACACACCACACACACACACACACACACAGGGCGCATTCTCTCTACCTGGGCAGCTTCCTAGATCATTAAAATAATTAATGGAGTCTATATTTAGGTATGTGAGTTTGCTTGCCAACATCGGTTAATCCTCAAGACCAGCCTACATCTACTTGTTTATTATTATTATTATTGTTATTGTTGTTGTTGTTGTTATTATATTATTATATTATTATTATTATTATTATTATTATTATTATTATTATTATTATTATTATATTTAAAAAAAATTGTTTTATTATTATATAACTATGTATGACATGCAAATAGGCTTACCAAGTTTTCAGCTGTAGCAGAGCGCCACAGTTGTTTGGGCAATTCCACTCTCTACATAAGTGAGATACTAACATGATTAATTCAGTGCAAGAGAATTCACACTAACCTGGTGTAACACAATGCAAGAGAAATTGTATTAGCATGATATAACACCCTGCAATACATTGACACTACTGACAGAGAGAAATGATATAGGACACGACGAAACATGTTTTGTTGTTGTTGTTGTTTAGATTGCTGTTCATTTAAAATAAAAAAATGGTGTCTTGTTAAATTAATCGTCATGTCTTCTGTGCCCCCCCCCCCCCCCCCTCCCCAGGTGGCAGAAACTAATCCAGCCAGCCCGGGATGGAAGCATGTGGTGCAGATGTACGACAGCTTCAAGCTAATCGGTCCTTACGGCACACGTATCCACCTGCCACCTGATTATCTAGGGTGGGATGTGGCAGGGAGGGTTGGAAGTAGGCGTGATAGGGTGAGGTCTGGGAGGTGCAGTGGAGAGGTGCACAACATTGGATAGTTGCTGCTCACCTAGCCCCAGCCCTGGCTAGGATAAGGTGAGCAATTGCTCTGAACTTTGGACATCCACAGTTCATCCTGAGACTGTCCACAGCATCTCTGGGTGTATGTGGCTGAGGTGTGGGGAGTTGTATGTGTTTGGAGTAGACATTGGGGGAGGACTGGTTGTGGCCAGGGAAGACTGGCTGTCTGGGAGGACTGGTTGTGGCCAGGAGGACTAGTTTGGGCCTGGGAGGACTGGTTGTGGCCAGGGAGGACTGACTGGTTGTCTGGGAGGACTGGTTTTGGGCAGGGAAAACTGGCTGTGGCCAGGGAAGTGGTATGGCTAGGTGAGACTGGCTGTAGCCAGGGAAATGGTATGGCCGGGTGAAGACTGGCTGTAGCCAGGGAAGTGGTATGGCCGGGTGAAGACTGGCTGTAGCCAGGGAAATGGTATGGCCGGGTGAAGTATGGCACAGGTGAAGACTGGCTATAGCCAGGGAAGTGTATGGCACAGGTGAAGACTGGCTGTAGCCAGGGAAGTGTATGGCACAGGTGAAGACTGGCTATAGCCAGGGAAGTGTATGGCACAGGTGAAGACTGGCTATAGCCAGGGAAGTGTATGGCACAGGTGAAGACTGGCTATAGCCAGGGATTAGGGGGCAGGAAGATGGAGAAAGAAAGATGGTGGGCAGGCTGTTACAGTTGAAGTTGAGTGATGGGGTCAAGTGAGAACTTACAGCCTAGAGAGAGAGAGAGGGTTGTGAGGAGAAGGTCGAGTGAATAATGACTGCCAGCGCTTTCTGCCAAAGTAGGGGAGGGAGTCTCCAATGTGGTCCTTATAAATTCACTGTCCACTAACAACATGCAACCCCTAATTAATGCTAATTGACCTTGACTACTCGTACTTGTAAGACATGTGCATGGTATTAGAAGTGCTAGGGAACAACCTCCTCAAGCCCATTATCCAGAGTAATTACAAGGGGCTCACCCACGAGGTAGTGAAGTGCATTATCTACCAGGTGCTGCTCGGAGTGGACTATCTACACAGGTACTGCGCCATCATCCACACCGACATCAAACCCGAGAACATCCTGCTCTGCGTCAGCGACGAGCATGTGAAGAAACTGGCCCAAGAAGGAGCCAAGTCCAGATCGGCTAGTATGCGTTAGTTTTGCTTGCATTCTTGCACCGTCTGCTATCATGTTTGCTCTCTCTCTCTTCCTCATTCTTTCTTCCTCCTTTTATGGTATTTCCACTTTCCTCTTTCTCTCAGCACTTCCCACTGTGCTGCTGTTGTTTCCTCGTTTATCTTCCCTCTGTTCTCATTGTCCACATCCATCCTTTCATATGCCTCCTCTCCCTCCCTCCCTCCCACCACCTCCATTTCTTCTCTCCTACTCACTTTTCCTCTTCCCTTCTTTTCATCTCCCTTTCATCACTTCTCCTCTCTCTCCCCTCCCTCCCTCCTCCCTCCACCATCTCTTCTCCAGTGAGTGCTGCTCCAGCTGCACATGCTCAGAAGCAGGCACTCACCAAGAACCAAAAAAAGAAGCTGAAAAAGAAGAAGATCAAGAGAGCTCTCCAGGTGACCTCAGAGCTGGAGAAGGCCAAGGCAGGGGAAGATCAGAGCAACACTGCACAAGCCAAGAGCAGAGATGGACTGGCGGGTCAGCTCGGCAAAGAAAACAATCTATCCCCCCACGGGATCAAAGGTTGGAGACCAAGGTAACCAAGATGCTCCTGTCTCAGAAAAGATTTTTTAACACCAGAGAACGGTGTGGGGGTGGATGCCACCCGAGAGGAAGACGTGCACATGTCCATCTTGATAACCAGCACTGGACTGAGCACGGCAGAGCAGCTGACCAGCACGGATGAGAGGAGATCACCACTCCCATCCTCATCTCCGCCTCGGATGAGCCCCATGTGCGAACTCCAACCCAACAGCGCATCACAGGACATCTGCGAAGACTTGTCCAAGAAGGACGGGCGGCAGGAAGAAGGACAAGAAGAGGTAGACAAAGCTAGAGTGGCAGGTGAAGACAGAAGTGGGGAGGAGAAGGAGGAGAGGAAAGAAGAAAGAGAACTAACTAAGAAAGGGGCCAGCAAGTGGGACATGCTCAATAGTTTGGTCCGCGTCAAAATTGCTGATCTCGGGAACGCGTGTTGGGTGGTGAGTGCGTCTGGGGTAACATTGCTATGCCATCGATAATTATAGTGTTATTGCCCTTCATGCTGTGTTGAACACACCCTCTTGGCCAACTTGGTGTCTGGCAGTTCCACCACTTCACCGATGATATTCAGACCAGGCAATACCGGTGTCCGGAAGTGTTGATTGGCGCAAGTTACGGCTCTGCCTCTGATATTTGGAGTGTAGCTTGCATGGTGAGCTCGACATTTGTGATGCTCGTGTGTGTATGTGCATGTATGTGTTTGCGTTGCTTTGTCCATAGGCATTTGAGTTGATGACGGGCGACTTTTTGTTTGAGCCACACTCTGGCCATAACTATAGTCGAGATGAAGGTACGTTGTCGAGCTTGGCTTTGCTACATTTTACTTATTTTGGTACATAGCGTTGGACCTTGGCATGTCGACGCGATGTTTCGCTAACTCCCTCCTCCTCCTTTTGCTTTCACTTTCAGATCACATGGCCCACATTGTCGAGTTGGTGGGGAACATACCCAGGCACATATCTCTCTCCGGTCGCTACTCCCACGAGATCTTTAACAAGAGAGGAGAGCTGCGACATATACATCACCTACGCCCATGGTGTGTGTGTGTGTGTGTTTGTTTAGTTTGGTATTGCTTGAACTGGCTTGGGAATACAGAGGACCTGCGTGTCCACTTCATGTCCCTTGTTTGGGATTCAGTTTTATTGCCACCGAAGGGACACAAAGGCCTCTCTGATCAGGTCTTCGTTGGGGTGGGGATGTGCTTTAACTAGATGCCCATGTTCGGTTTGGTGGGGCTGGATGCTATAGTTTTTTTTATATGTAAATGGTAACCTATGCAAGTGCCTGGCCAGAGAAGCCAAACTTAATAACCCTCCCCACCACTAATCAGGTCACAGCCAGTCAGGATATCTCGTAATTGCGTCAAGAATGTGAAGTGCACATCTCGACATGCTCGGCATACTGTCGGTGTTCACTACACTCAAGAAGTACCGTGAGAAGGGCTATATACACGAGGGGAGGGGGAGGGGGGGGGGGATGATACGAGGGTCATCTCTGATACAAATGTATTGCTCTTATGTTCTAACACACTTTCCCACTATCTGACAAGCTTATCACCAAGAGGCCACCCAATAAGCAACTCCTCACCCCACTAGGAGGAGCCCCCCTCGGGAATCTAGTGACCGAACAAACCTGTGTGATAACTGCATGTACAATCTAGTGGCCCAGGGTAATGCGAGACACTTTGGGCGACCTGAACCCATTTTGTAGCATCTATTTGCCTGTCCCCATGCCGACTGTCAGCCAGCCATTCAAGTCTTCCCAAGACTAAGCAACCAACAGCTGCCGGGGGCCTTGCAAATTTTGAGACAGAAACCATCATAATAATACATAGAGACTTGGAAGTCCTTCAGCTAGTTGGACAGCATACCTTTTGTACCAAAAGAGAAGTATTCTCATGGTGTTTTTTTAAATCCTTGTGACTTTTTGGGGAGGGAGGGCAAGGGGGGGATGTAAATATGAACGTTCAATTACTCATAACTTTCATTGCATGTCTAACAAAGCCATTAGAGAGTGGCCGAGAGAGGGCTAATGTTTAGCTCTTTCCTCTTTCCCTCGCTACCGTACGTTTTCTAGAACAGGTGTCTTTAAACGTTTGATTAGCACGATGTTTTGTCGGTCACTAGTTTTAGCACAATACACGTTCCTTTTAGTTCCCTTCTTTTCCTTGTAGTGATGTGGACCCAATCTTGACGAAATGACCCGTTTATTTTTACTTTTACAACCGATCTGCTTTAGGTCCTTGTCAGATGTGCTGAAGGACAAGTATGGTTGGTCCAAAGAGGCTGCCGAAAGCTTCTCGTCTTTCTTGATACCAATGCTCGACTACAGCCAGACGGCGAGAGCCACTGCCTACGATTGTCTTCAGCATCCGTGGTTGCAATCCTGAGGATGGGGGGGGAGATGGGTGGTGGAGAAGATCAAGGGACGAGGGTACATAATTGCACTGGATAAAGAAGTGTGGGATCAGGGAAACCTCGTCTTGTTGCTCACAAGTTGTAGGTCATTTTGAACGTTTATTGTAATGCTCTCTATTCTTACAATCAAGTCAGTTGTGTAGACATCAATACATTATTGCATTATTCACTTTCACTCACTGTCCCACAAGTCGCTGTAAATAATGGGGAGACGTGGCTCCATTGCGAGCTCGGATGGTTCACTCGAGCGTTACGTCTGCGTGAGGTCCATTCTCTTCACGTGCACACGTAATGGTGATTGGCATTTTATTTGGCATGCTGTATCACACATTATTGCATTATTGTCGCACAAGTCGCTATATATAAATAACGGAAAATGTGAGCCCGAGATGGTTCGTTTGAGGCATTCGTGTGTTATGTTTGCGTAAGGTCCTCCTCCATTCTTCATGTGCACACGCAGTGGTGACTGGCCTCTCATTTGATGTGCTGCATCACAAGGTACGATTGTCTAAACGATGAGAATCATGTTACATTTCATGTCTGAATCGTGTGAATTTTATTGGGTGCATGTGTCGAGCCAATGCACAAAACACCTTCCTCCCAGAGACGAACGAGCTTGACCATTTTTAAATCGGTGACATACGTTGTCAAAACATAGATAATATGTATACTCAGAGATTCCAACCTGGTGAGGTCATGTAATAAGATGGACAACGTGTTTATGAAGGAACGAACGGAAAATGATTACTAAAAACATGAGGAAAGAGAGAGAGAATTGGAAGATGAATGTTGTTAGTGACTGAAAGCAACAAAGAGGGATGTTGTAGGTGTTAATGAGTGGGTATGGTTTATCTGACCCACTCCGGCCATGCTATGGGCAGTTTGTGGGCTGGGAGCATGAGTTGATCTTGACTGCAAGACGGGATTTCTGCCCAGACCAAGATCTCCGTCTCTGCATCAGATTCAAGAACATGAGCAGACAACAACATGATTCCTGGAAAGTAAACGTTATTCATCACATCTTTATAAGGATTTCCCTAGACTTTCCCCTGCCACCCATTCTTGCCCCCTCGGCTCTCATCCAACCACAACAACCCATTCTTGCCCCCTAAACTCACCCTCCCCTCTCCTCTGGGCCCCCACTTTAATCCCCCCCCCCACTCACTTCACCCTTACTATCGTGACAATACCTGAAAGGTTGAATCTCTCTTGTGAGTGGATATTGCTGGAATGGTACATCCAGAAATGTCCGTTGTTACAGGAGGCGAGGCAAGAGTGGCATGGGAGAGTGACATGATATCCTACGGTGTTCCCACTACAAGCAACAACAATGAACACCTTGATTATTGCATTAGCTACATACATTACTTCATGACGGGCCTTGAACTCCGGCAGTCGACTTTGCTAATTGACTGATCACTTGCGTGCTTCATCTTCCCACTCGCCTGCCG
The DNA here is from genome assembly GCA_028752905.1 of Cladorhizidae sp. MBARI D1340-BT2. Lineage (NCBI taxonomy): Eukaryota > Metazoa > Porifera > Demospongiae > Poecilosclerida > Cladorhizidae > Cladorhizidae sp. MBARI D1340-BT2. Next base: position 29,548,986 of record JAQNBH010000001.1, read on the forward strand.
GACCGCCATAACATGTCCTTATCTACCAAAAATGGCATTGTGATGACATGGAACATGCTAATAACACATCCTCCTTATTTGAGGACATGCCACAGCATATAGTGGACATATATTGATCCCAAATGGGCACTTCATGTCAGTGGCATGTTTCGTGCTGTTACAAGTAGTGGGTGAGCTAGCCACGTGAGGCCTAAGTCCTTCAAATAGGAATGTTGTGGAGATCATGTTACCTCAGATAGGGCACACAGCAACACCACTTCAAGTGTCCTGCACCTGCTTGCGTACCCACTGAAGCCAAACAGTTTTAACCTTTCCTTCCCCCCCCACTACAGAGTGTATGGCCCTAGCAACTGCTGAATGCATTATTTTTTTTCAAAGCAAAGTGCAAAGCATATTCTTGTCCATTTGAATAACACTGATTCAATTTCACTGATGATGTCAAAATACCAAACACAATTGAAACTCCCACTTGTCTGTCCTGGGGTTTGCGTTTATAAATCATTACGAAGCTGCATGTAAGGTCAGTCCATAAGGTGCATGTATGGTTGGTCCATAAGGTGCATGTACGTCAGTCCATAAGGTGCATGTATGGTCGGTCGATAAGGTGCATGTAAGGTCGGTCCATAAGGTGCATGTACGGTCAGTCCATAAGGTGCATGTGTATGGTCGGTCCATAAGGTGCATGTAAGGTCGGTCCATAAGGTGCATGTACGGTCAGTCCATGGGGTGCATGTACGGTCAGTCCATGAGGTGCATGTATCATGTGGCTGAATATGACCCAAGTTTCATGGGTGAAATCCCTGCAGAACGGAAGATATAAAAATACGGTCAGTCCATAAGGTGCATGTACGGTCAGTCCATAAGGTGCATGTATGGTCGGTCCATAAGGTGCATGTACGGTCAGTCCATGAGGTGCATGTACGGTCAGTCCATGAGGTGCATGTACGGTCAGTCCATGAGGTGCATGTACGGTCAGTCCATGAGGTGCATGTACGGTCAGTCCATGAGGTGCATGTACGGTCAGTCCATGAGGTGCATGTACGGTCAGTCCATGAGGTGCATGTACGGTCAGTCCATAAGGTGCATGTACGGTCAGTCCATAAGGTGCATGTACAGTCAGTCCATAAGGTGCATGTACGGTCAGTCCATAAGGTGCATGTACGGTCAGTCCCATAAGGTGCATGTACGGTCAGTCCATAAGGTGCATGTCGGTCGGTCCATAAGGTGCATGTACGGTCAGTCCATAAGGTGCATGTACGGTCAGTCCATAAGGTGCATGTACGGTCAGTCCCATAAGGTGCATGTACGGTCAGTCTATAAGGTGCATGTACGGTCAGTCCATAAGGTGCATGTACGGTCAGTCCATAAGGTGCATGTACGGTCAGTCCATAAGGTGCATGTACGGTCAGTCCATAAGGTGCATGTACGGTCAGTCCATAAGGTGCATGTACGGTCAGTCCATAAGGTGCATGTACGGTCGGTCCATAAGGTGCATGTACGGTCATTCCATAAGGTGCATGTACGGTCAGTCCATAAGGTGCATGTCGGTCTGTACGGTCAGTCCATAAGGTGCATGTACGGTCAGTCCATAAGGTGCATGTCGGTCGGTCCATAAGGTGCATGTACGGTCGGTCCATAAGGTGCATGTACGGTCGGTCCATAAGGTGCATGTCGGTCGGTCCATAAGGTGCATGTACGGTCAGTCCATAAGGTGCATGTACGGTCAGTCCATAAGGTGCATGTCGGTCGGTCCATAAGGTGCATGTACGGTCGGTCCATAAGGTGCATGTACGGTCAGTCCATAAGGTGCATGTACGGTCAGTCCATAAGGTGCATGTCGGTCGGTCCATAAGGTGCATGTACGGTCGGTCCATAAGGTGCATGTATGGTCAGTCCATAAGGTGCATGTACGGTCAGTCCATAAGGTGCATGTACGGTCGGTCCATAAGGTGCATGTACGGTCGGTCCATAAGGTGCATGTCGGTCGGTCCATAAGGTGCATGTACGGTCGGTCCATGAGGTGCATGTACGGTCAGTCCATAAGGTGCATGTATGGTCAGTCCATAAGGAAGGTGCTGGATTGTGTTTCTCTTAGTTGTCATTTGCATGCTTCTTTTGTCGTGAGGCATGACGGGACTCCTGCTCTCCTGGAGTATACTTATCAAGCTTCCTTTCATTCGCTAGTTTTGTCTCGGTATAATGATGCCAAGATTCCCCGAGGCATAATTTCTGGAGGTATACGACAGCTGGTACTTTGGCCGAGTGTTCCTTCACTAGAAGGAAGAAGAAGAGAGCTTGATGCATGTATTTCGAGGTTTTGCCAGGCTTAGGAAAACCAAAAAAAAACACCTAGCATGCCAGCAGGAAAGCTCTGAACAACAGCAATGTCTAGACTACCATATGTCACCCAAAGCATAGATCCTTTTGTGTGTGTGTTAAATCCATCCCTCTCTTTGTACGAGGAAATCTGTAAGCTTGTTCAAATGTCACGCGGAAACAAGATAAGGAAAAAAGCAGCCTCTTATGAACAATGCAATGATACAATATTCTAACCCCCCCAAATGAGATATTTTTTTTAAAAATCATAATCCTTAGCAGTTTATAGAAGTCTTGCAATAAACCGGGCCATTAAAGCGAGTCCAAAGTGATCCTATACCTGTCACTGAGTTACAGCTAGAATAGGAAGAAGAAGGCATGGGAGCCAGCCAACGAGAGACCTTCCACCAACCTTTTTTTGACCAGATCAACAAGGATCACATCCAGGCCAATCCTTCTCCACCCCCCAAAAAATCCTAGTTTCTCAATACAATGGGCCCGACTACTTTTAACATTAGAAATTTTAACATCAGAATTTTAACATTAGAAAATAATAATACAATAAAATTCGATGTAAATTTATTCTGGGGAGCAAGGCAAGAAGCAACATATTGGGTGGTTGAACAGTGACCTGCTGCCTGCACATGGTGGTGTGAGTTACCACGTACGCAGTCATCCATCCTATATATGAATGGGTCACCAGTCTCACGAATGTGTGTGCATGCACATGTCAAAACAAATAATTGTCACAGTTGCTCTCCCCCACACAAACCACACAATACCTTCCTTATATTTCCTGTGCAATAATAATAGTCGGCTGGCCCATGGCTTCAGACATAACGATGTAAAAATTATCTGGAATTTGTATCTCGTCAGTTTTTTATGAATAGTCCAAAGAGCTATTTCCAACTTCCATGGTATCTTTTGGGGTTGGGGAGGGTTCACCGTCACGTTAAGTTCGTGAATCATTGATACACTTTGGCAACTCGAGCCAGTGGGGTATATCTGAACTATTTATTCATGATGACAGCAACAGCAAGCCACAAACAATCTCCATTAGTTTAAGACAATGAGCCCTGCTTTCTCTGCCGGTATTTTTTTGGAAGCCAACTTATCAGGAAGGGAAAAAGGAGCTAAAAAAGAAGGTTGACTGTAAGAGGCTCCAACTTCATCGTTTTACGGAAATGTTGGCTTGCCAATCTGCCCGTGGTGCTTCTAATAAGTGATGCAATGGTGTTGTGATAAGACCAGCATGCTGTTGTAGCCTCACTGTGAGTGCAGGAGCTTATGTAGATCGTGTATTCAAGTTTCGGCACGTATATAAGTGCATGTGAACTAATCTAGAACACATAACGAAATCACTCAGACCACTAAAGTGTGTGCATCTATGTAATTGAGCACAGACTAAAGGAACAATAGCATAAAAGTACACTCATTAGTGCACATTGTTACAACAGAAGAAAGCTCGTTATAGCACACCAAGGTGCAGGGAACCTAAATTAAAAACTGAACTGGCACGACTTCAAGTCTAAGAATGCCCTTTGTGCAGTCTCTTTATCCTGATGCTTTTAGTTTTAACCTCACCCTCATTTTAACCTATTCACACCTAACACTAGTGCATCCCACTTCTTTCTATTAGCCTACACCACTCCCTCCTCTCTCTCTCTCTCTAGACTTCCCCTGTCTTATACACCAGCTGCATATACTTCATGCTGATATCTAACTCCCTAACACACCCGCTTCCCTTAAAATATAACCAATTTTGTATTTTCTGTCCTTCCCTTCATTACAGTAGCAAATAGTAAAGCTTAGTCAGTATTAATGTTTTATTGTAAACATCGTATGGAAGACTTAAGGACAGCTGGAAGTGTGTGTGGAAGAGTATAGCTTTTAAACAAATCTTAGTTTTGAGCACAAGGATTAACATTTCCCAAGGCAATCCCCAGATGGATCCAGCCTCTGGCATACTCATATCCCCATACCTCATACACATACCTAGCACTCCCCTCATCTCTAACTGATACATTTCACACGTATTTACACTGCACCTACACCTACATCGCTCACTTCCACCTGCACCTATATATTAACTTGCTTTCTTATACCCATTTGCACAGGTACTGTGTAACAGCTCTCTAATGAGACAAGACATATAGTGCTAATTCTCCAGCCAATACAAACACACTATAAATGTACATAATTGCACTGTAGCCTTCTATATAAACATACCAGTTGCTGCATGCTACATCTTTGATCCGACAGCTGCAATTGTTGGTCTCATAGTTTTCCCCTATAAGCTGCACACAACTGCAACAAAAAAGGGAGGAATCTGTCACTAATGGCAAGCAACCTTATAAACAAAATTTGTACTGATCGCAAATGGTTCAATGTTGTACTAGAAAATACTATGGTTGCACCGGCTCCGCTAAAAATAAATTGTGGGTAAACTTGTGGTGAATATTCGAATTCATAATTGCCATGCTGCTTTTGAATAAAGAATGTTCATTGTGACAGACACTGTTGACTCAAGTTGCTGGGAAATATAAGTTACTGGCAATGTCAAACATGCAAGTAATGGACATCAGGTCTAGATATTACAGCTGCCTAACTAGCTTGCTACAACCACAGAAGTGGAGTAAGACATAATTAACGTTGGACCTCACACGAAGCCATCTATTATGCTTTCTGAAGCTTTACCCTGGAGGAGGAAGGTCTGTGGAGTACAGCTGAACGTTTCTGTCGGCTAGCAAGATAGCTCTCATCCCTCTGGCGCACACTAGAGCCTCACAAATGTTGCAGCGAAGCTCGTACACGGACTTCGACTGAAAAGAAGGGTGTAGATTACAATTCGTAGCATCCGAGTAAGACATTGTAGCCGTTTTCTTGCACTCTCCTATCTCGTCCTGCTAAAGAGTTACTTTGAACTGAAACAACAGTTAGCTTGTAACTTGCATCGGCTTCGTCAATAGCGTCGTCTACGGTTTGTGAAGTGAATCCCGCAATTGATTGGTGGAGGTTGCATATGACTTCAAAAGGAAAAACAAATAACGTCAAATATCACTGCGCGTGCGTGGTTCGTCCCACGGCTTCTTTGTTTAGCTGTGCCGCGTAAGGTTTCCTCTAAAGATCATATCCAGTGGTGTATCCAGGAAGGTGTCCTTGGATCCGCCTTACCTAGCTTAGGCATAGAAGACTTAGTAACTCCCAGTGGCAAGATTTCACAAAGTCTGTGCTTGTAGATTATATCTCAAGCTGACAGAAGTCTTCTACAGCCAGAAGATACCGAGACCCCCCTGCCCCCCTTGATGTCTTCCACGTCTATTGACCTGCCTAACTTGACGTTTGCAGTGTCAGTGCTGAGCAAGTTTTTTTTTGTTTTTTAGCTCTTTAATAATTAAAACCAACAACATTCCAACATTGCAATTGTACAATTACAAGGACTCACAAGGGGGGGGGGGGGGCATTCAGTTGACAAAAATCTCACTACCAAGTGTTGTGACTGGGATTGCGATTTTTGTGAATTCAAATGAATCTGTGTCATAAAACTTTCTTTGCAAATGTCACACTCTTCTGGGGGCACTTTAAAATATATATGTATTGCCACATTCATATGAACCTGGGGCAAAAGGTCTCTCCTCTTCCCTGAAGCCACATGATAACATGCCACTCAATATAGCAACAAAAAAAGTTACATGAATACAAAAAAAATTGACGGATTTTTTAATGGTTTTATATATATGGAAATGTCTTGAACTTCCTGACATGAAAACATGGGACGTGTGGTAGGCAGAAAAACAATACAACTTCGTGATTATTTTGTCCACTGCAGTAGATCATAGAGGAAGGCAGGTTGAGTAATGTACTGCCGAGTAATCTATTTGTATTTACTGTGGTTGCTGACTTCACCATGCAATACCAATTTAGAAAACGTTCAAGGAAACTGTTAGCAATTTAGATGCGTTGCTACATATGTCGACTATTATCTTTGCCCTAATTATATCTCTATATTGGTCTTTATTTCTTTGGTTGCCGAGATCAACCCCATGACCGAAGAGATACTAAGAGATTGTCTGACTTCTACTATCAGCAAGTGACATGGAATACAGTAGCATACTTATGCCATGCGCAAAATATGAAAAATTTATTGCACGTCATTAGTTCATGGGATAAAGTGATAAAAGTGTCTTTCTATATATTGGCAGAGGTGGTCTGCCAAGCAGCCTTCAATTGAAAGGTCCATGATGTCTAAATTATCTGGTATCCATGACAACCAATTCTAACTGTAGCAATTACTGCATCACTCTGGTAAGTACTACATCATTAGCAACTAATGGGATTACTGCATCACTGCCTGGTTACTGTGATAATTACTGTAATTATTGCATCACTGTTATCTATTACATCACTGACAACTATTGCAATTACTGCTTCACTGACAACTACTGCAAAACACCACAACTAAAAACTCTACTGCTCAGCAGTTATGATGACCTCAATAATCAACTTGAAATTAACTACCTTTCACTAGATGCTCTACCCTTCATCAGGAATAGTAGAGCATCTAATTGAAACGCAAGAGAATAAAATTCAAGTTGATTATTGAGAAGGTCGTTGTAATTTTGTTATGTCAACTGAGAGTTCATTGAGTGCGCAGTGGTTACTTTAAAATATACACAGATACAAAATACACCGCCACATACCTTGCACAGGTTATTCTATGGCTTTAATTACCATGTGCTCATGTTTGGTATAGAGTATTCCGAGGGTAGCCATGCAGATGGATGCTCTCAATGTCAAATATCTCATATTTCATAGGTGGGGAAGTAACCTAGACAGCTCGTTAGTGTAATTAGCTAAGAACAAAAGTGCTTTTTTAAATATGACAAAATACCCATTAAGGTTTATGGTGATCAAACTTTCACACACAAATTCTGCAACCATATACATCAATAGGACATTCACGCTAATTGGAATACTCTCACTACAAACACAGCACATGATCGGAGCCAGACGTCTCATTCGTTTGTCTACATGTAACTTGTTGAACAAGCTCTAGTTTAAATATAGTGCTATGCAAGTCTATACAGCATATATGAATTTGTTCAAGCGATATTGGCTACTACTTAAAAGGAAACCAACTTTCGAGATAGAGTTTTACCATCTTATGGATGGAATCTTTAAAACAGGTGGTAGTGCCATGTAGAGGGACTCAAGATTTATGCAAGTAAGATGAGCCATTTTACATTTGGAGTTTTAGTTTAGATGGCACATGTGCTATCAATTGTGATTTATACATACCTGCTGTCGATGTGTTTTACCACTAGACAAGGCCATCCAACAATTGGGGGGGGGGGGACTTATAAGAGGAAAGCACAAAAAAAAGTTGGGCAGGCTGCCTTGTTGTATATAGCATTTAAAGGTTGAAGTAGGTTAACAGTAGCTCTATAATATGTGGTCATACACTGGACCAACATCACAATGAGTTGAGGTTCTATGGGGACACACACTGGACCAAATCCCACTGTGTTGAGGCAGGTTGGAGTAGGTTGATAATAGCTCTAACACACACTGGACCAACATCACACTGGGTTGAGGCAGGTTGAAGTAGGTTGACAATAGCTCTATGGGGACACACACTGGACCAACATCACACTTGGGTTGAGGCAGGTTGAAGTCTACCATGTCCATCCCACTTGGCTGCGCAGGTGCAGACCTAGTGGTGGCATTAATCCTGGTTCAGGGTGAAGTTTTTGATGGGAAAGTGCTAAATCCAAACAGTCACTTAGGAAAGTTAGGAGACCTACTATCAAAACAATCGACAAGTTGAAAGTTTCCGAGCGAAAAAATTGACGACATCAATGCTTGGCACAAATTCTATCATGTGATGTATGGTTGCTAGTATTTGATTGCTACTTTGTATTAAATAATAAAATAAAAAGTCACCAGGGAAAGAGTTAAACAATTCTGGAAATTTGGTTGGGAGTCAATTCTGTGCTGACTCTCTGCCATCTGTGTGGAGGCCACAGGATGTGGGTCACTTTTCCTTCGACTAAGCCAGCTGACACCTACGTAGAGATGTGGGAGAAGAAGGGAGGAAAGTGGATGAGAGGAAGGGAGAAAGGGAGGAGAGGGGTGGAGAGGAGGAGAGTAAGGGAGGAGGGGGCAAAAGAGAGGAAGGGTGGAGAGGAGGAAAGACAGGAAAAGTATACATTAAGAAGAGAGGGGAACATGTCCTTCAACATTATAACTCACACACACACATGCACACACACTCCTGTCCTCCACACATGTACCCTGCCAACATGCCCCAGCCATACATGCACAACTCAACACAAGCTGGAGATCTCTGAGTGAAACCAATTATTGCACACCACAACAATCAATATCCGGTACCAATTAAGCTAAATGGTTTTTTTTTTTTTGCATTAGATATGAAGTATAGCAACGGCTCATCACAGACTTCCCTTACAACATTTAAAAGAAAGGAGAAATAAACACACACAAAAGCTCATATCTCTGCCAAGATTTTGGCAGCTTCTTACATGCAGTTATGAGCTCCAGAAATACTTGCAGCATCCTTCCAAAGGTCCATGTAAACTGGCAGAGGAAAAACTGTAAGAAACATAGAACTCACCCCTACCTATATCTATCTACCTATCTTTGTTCTCTCGGACATCACCCATGTCCAATTAAAAAAAAATTAATACGAAAAGACTCCGAATGTTTCAATGCTTTGCATGAAACTAAATCTTATTGACTGCATTTTAAAAAAGTCGCAGCTGGTCAAGGTCTTCTGGCAAGGATCGTCGACTCTATCTATCTAGCATATGAGATGTGCTATGATTAGAACAGGTGAGTGACCCTATCAGCTGACTTGCTGAGAATCTTGTTCTTCAAAGAAAAATTTAATGGGACTAACACCAGCTTGTGGAGTTGCCCTGTGCAACTGTTACCAAATATTCATGAAAGAGGCTGCAAATGACCAAAGGGTAACTATAATAGTAACAAAGCAACAACAAGTAGGACTCACACTGACTTGTGTCGAGAGGAAGGAGAAACGAGTTAGAAAGAATGCCTAAATGAGACTCATGGTGCGTCATAGAAGCTCCGGCTTCACGGAATTTGGACTTGATACCTAATCTGCTTAGACACTAATCAGCTTAGACATTAATCTGCTTAGACAATAATTTTCTGGACTGTTGTAGCTCCCGACATCATGGCCACTGCACTAATGGGCAAATCCAATCAACCGCTCAATTATATTTAATGCAAACAAGCAAACAAACAACGAGAACCAAAACCATTATTATTATTATTATTATTATTATTATTATTATTATTATTATTATTATTATTATTATTATTATTATTATTATTATTATTATTATTATTATTATTATTATTATTATTATTATTATTATTATTATTATTATTATTATTATTATTATTATTATTATTATTATTATTATTATTATTATTATTATTATTATTATTATTATTATTATTATTATTATTATTATTATTATTATATTATTATTATATTATTATTATTATTATTATTATTATTATTATTATTATTATTATTATATTATTATTATATTATTATTATTATTATTATTATTATTATTATTATTATTATTATTATTATTATATTATTATTATATTATTATTATTATTATTATTATTATTATTATTATTTATTTTATTATTATTATTATTATATTATTATATTATATATTTTTATTATTGATTGATTTATTATTATTATTATTATTATTATTATTATTATTATTATTATTATTATTATTATTATTATTATTATATTATTTATTTATTTGAACTGTCATAAGGGAAGCAGATTCTGTGACGACCAGGGTGCACCTCATGAGAATGTAATTAAACGTGTTGACTGAACATGCAAATAGAGGTTGGGCCTATATTACGATAATTTGAATATTCATGCATGCATGATTCAACATCGTAGGATGTGCCGTGCATGTGCTTGCTATACAGAATCCTTCCAAGGGCAAGTACCTCCAACAAAGTAAAGTTCAAGGCATTGACCCCCACAACATTTTCTCTTTGTCACCTCCATATTTTCTATATACACACACACACACACAGGGTGCACAGGGTGCAAGTAGACACTGGGTGTGAAATCATACCTACGGTTCCCAAAAAGGGTTTTTAGGATTTATACAATCATAATGCACCTAATTAATAGCAAGAGTGCAGAGTTCAGTAAAACTTCCCCTGCAGACAATTCAGAAATGTTGTGGTACTAGATAAGCTACAGCTTTAAACTTTGCAAGCCTGTTACTTAAAATGTTGTAAGCCGTACAAAAACTAATGTTCTTGGCATAATTAAAACCAAGCACTCATGTAATTACAATGCCTCTAAATAAAACAAAGCCCTTAGAATGGCTCTAAGTAACTCGTGGGAGATGAACTAACAGGTCCAAATGTGTTGCTGTCTTCACTATTCTTGCTGTTGTCTCCTTCAACCCACAAGTAGTTTGGAGGGAGGACCAGTCGTTCCTGTCGATAGCTCCTTGTTCTGTACGAATGATTAACAACACCGGTAATGATCGCTAATAACTAGGAATGCATTGCACGGCGAGCCTGGGTGCTTGCCGAGGCCGGAACCACAACCCAGAGAGCACGGGTTCCAAACCGTTGTGAGCAAGCTTGAGGGTGTGAGAGAAGTCCAGCACAGCCACAACCTTTCCCGGGGATTCCCCGGGATGCTTAAGACTATTCTGGGATGTCCCTATGAGGATGCCAGATTGTACGTGATGGATGGCAGAATATACCACCAACTTTATCTTTTGCCCTTAAAAAATATATATATATATATATTAAAATGACTTGCCCTAGCCCTAACCCTATGGAAGGTCCCTAACCTTAGAATAGACCTACCCCACAGCAGTGATTCATGGATCCATGCTGCATAGTCGGTTATTTTCGCTAAAATTCGCTAAAAGGATATCATCCCAGGATAGTCCCAAGTCTCCCGGGTTGTCCCAAGAAAAGCTCGCGGCAATACTGGACAAGACTGGATGGTGTGCTTGTATTTGGGGGAAAACACTCGGTGCCGTTTGTGCTCATGGAAAGAAACAGAACATGCAACTGTTGAGGGCTGTGTACAGCAGCTGTCTGTACGACTCCATGCCCCATTAGCCAGCTGTTTGAATAACACACTCTCTCCTGGTAATATATCTGGGAATATAACCATCAGCCTTTGCTGAACTCTGGGAATTGTTAAGACTAGAGGAAACTAAAGCATAAAATAAAAGTGGTTTTAAAAAAAAAACTTATTTTGGAGTTCCATATTCTGTATGCTTCACTGTATGACCTTGATATATATATAGCTCACAAGATAGGTCCTTCTGTGTTCTCCCTTTTGATATTTTGCATTGGTATAACTATCCCAAAGTTACACATGTATAGGGGACCTCTAATAAGTACCTGAACTCGCTGCAGGTGTGGCTCTGATAGGAAAGTTCTAGTCAGCTGTAAATATGGAAATTGTACCCTACATAAGCCATATATGTGCCAATTGCTGACTCCACCCACTAGGTATTATTATTGTATTTTGCTGAATTGAGAAACAGATTAATCCTTGCAAGTCGCTGGAAGGATTTGTGGTCTTCAGGTACGTAAGTACAATTGTTGTGGATGGAGCAATGAGCATTTTTCATTAGCCTGCAGTTGTCTCATGAATATCATTGATCTCCATGGCAACCCATCCACGTTTTCAGTGGCCGTGCTTGACCAAATAGCCACTTATTAGCGACTTGTAGAGGGCTTCCTCTTTCACCAATTACTAGTAATTACAGCCGCCTAGCAGTTCCTAATAAGGAGCCACACCTGCAGCCAGTTCTGAGGTAGCCCACTTTGGCTGCACTGGCAACATTTTTATACGCGAGATCTACTGTATCTTTTACGCTATTCACAGACACAGTGAAGCGTGCAGAATCTATGGAGCTCGAAAGTCGTAACCACAAGTTCATTTAGCCCCTCCTATTCTATATGATGGCTTTAGTCCATCTTTTCTTAAGACCTGCAGAGTGCAGCAGACACTCGAGAGGCACTTCAATAAGAGGCACGTACTGTAAGGGTGTGACACACCTACTTCAATCAGTGCCCACCATGCACCTCATTGTTGTTCCAAGATGTACGCCACTCCTCCTCCTATTATGGAGGAAGCAGCTGGCATGCGAGACCACACCTGATCCCATAATGCACCTTTAAAAGGAGGCAGAAGTAGGTTGACAATAGCGCTATGGGGAACATGATACTACACATGTAGAACTACATATACAAGCATGGTTGGCCTAATACAGTGTCGATCTAATTTAGAATCTAATCGTCTTTATCAGGACATTATTATTAGGGATGTACCATCTAATCTCCTTTTCTAGTGTGCCTCAACCCAGTGTGATGTTGGTCCAGTGTGTGTCCCCATAGAGCTATTGCCAACCTACTTCAACCCAGTATGGTGTTGACCAGTGTGTGTCCTCATAGAGCTATTGTCAACCTACTTCAACCTACCTCAACCCAGTATGGTGCTGGTCCAGTGTGTGACCCCATAGAGCTATTGTCAACCTCAACCCAGTGTGGTGTTGGTCCAGTGTGTGTCCTCATAGATGTCAGCTTATGTACTTCAACCTGCCAAAACCCAGCTTGATGTGTGATGTTGAACTAGTACTGACCTTCACTATTTAGTCTACTGAGAACTCAGATCAACATCGACAAAAGTGGCCCACAACAATATTATTCCAATAATCTGCAAGCTCAAGAATGTAGCAAAATCCTGCCATTACATCACCATGATGACATCATAAGCATCAGGCCCGTAGCAAGCAATTTTGATGTGGTCCATCCAGGAAGTGGGTGTGACCATGAGAGTGGCAGGATGTGGCTACATTTTATTACTGATTGATTGCTTATTGCTGTTGATTTTGGCTTGGACACAAGTCCAGTAGTGAGTGTATGAGTTATTTGAATGCAAGTAGACCATGTTGTTAAATAGTGTTGCATAACAGACTGTAACAATGCTGATTGATATTGATTACAATTTAGCAAATATATTACACGATGGTGATAGGTGATGAATGGTCATTTCGAGAACCAAACAGGCAGAAAAGCACAGAAGATTCTTCTTCTTACCGAAGGAGCATTTAGGAAAGTTGAACGAGACTGGTTGATGGGGAATATCTCCAGCGATCTCTGGTGGACCTCCAGAAGCAGATGGAGCTCCAGGAGTAGCCGTAAGAAGGACAGACTGTGATTCCCAAAACTGCTAACGTTTTGTGACGTAGCAAACAATTGTTGGATTATCAACTCTATATGATTTGATTTATAGCAGGCTTGAACTATGAATCTTTAAACTTTTTATTTAGTCATAGCTAAAAAAAAGTGGTTCGGCCAAAACTGGAGCAGCTGGACCCTTTGCTACGGCCCTGAGCATTGTTGGATTACATTGCTCTAGCCATTGCCCTAGTCCAAGCATTAAACCTAGGCATCGCCCTGGCCCTTTCCTTAGCCATTTCCTTGTCCCGGACAGTAACCATTCCCCTGTCTCTAACCCATAGCCACTGCCTTGGTCCTAATTCTCGCCATTGCCCTGGCCCTAACCCAAGCCATCCCTAGATACTGCCTAACCCTAGCTACTGCCCTGGCCCTAACCCTAGCTACTGCCCTGGCCCTAACCCTAGCTACTGTCATGGCCTTAACCCTAGCTACTGCCATGGCTCTAACCCTAGCTACTGCCCTATCCCTAACCCTAGCTACTGCCCTATCCCTAACCCTAGCTACTGCCATGGCTCTAACCCTAGCTACTGCCCTATCCCTAACCCTAGCTACTGCCCTGGCTCTAACCCTAGACACTGCCCTATCCCTAACCCTAGCTACTGCCCTGGCCCTAACCCTAGCTACTGCCCTGGCCCTAACCCTAGCTACTGCCCTATCCCTAACCCTAGCTACTGTCATGGCCCTAACCCTAGCTACTGTCATGGCCCTAACCCTAGCTAGTGCCATGGCCCTAACCCTAGCTACTGCCCTATCCCTAACCCTAGCTACTGTCATGGCCTTAACCCTAGCTACTGCCCTGGCCCTAACCCTAGCTACTGCCCTGGCCCTAACCCTAGCTACTGCCCTGGCCCTAACCCTAGCTACTGCCCTGGCCCTAACCCTAGCTACTGCCATGGCCCTAACCCTAGCTACTGCCCTGGCCCTAACCCTAGCTACTGCCCTATCCCTAACCCTAGCTACTGTCATGGCCCTAACCCTAGCTACTGCCCTGGCCCTAACCCTAGCTACTGCCATGGCCCTAACCCTAGCTACTGCCCTGGCCCTAACCCTAGCTACTGCCTTGGCCCTAACCCTAGCTACTGCCCTGGCCCTAACCCTAGCTACTGCCCTGGCCCTAACCCTAGCTACTGCCCTGGCCCTAACCCTAGCTACTGCCCTATCCCTAACACTAGCTACTGTCATGGCCCTAACCCTAGCTACTGTCATGGCCCTAACCCTAGCTACTGCCATGGCCCTAACCCTAGCTACTGCCCTATCCCTAACCTTAGCTACTGCCCTGGCCCTAACCCTAGCTACTGCCCTGACCCTAACCCTAGCTACTGCCCTATCCCTAACCCTAGCTACTGCCATGGCCCTAACCCTAGCTACTGCCATGGCCCTAACCCTAGCTACTGCCCTATCCCTAACCTTAGCTACTGCCCTGGCCCTAACCCTAGCTACTGCCCTGACCCTAACCCTAGCTACTGCCCTATCCCTAACCCTAGCTACTGCCATGGCCCTAACCCTAGCTACTGCCTGGACCTAACCCTAGCTACTGCCATGGTAGCTACTGCCCTGGCCCTAACCCATGGCCCTAACCCTAGCTACTGCCATGGCCCTAACCCTAGCTACTGCCATGGCTCTAACCCTAGCTACTGCCCTGGCCCTAACCCTAGCTACTGCCATGGCCCTAACCCTAGCTACTGCCATGGCCCTAACCCTAGCTACTGCCCTGGCCCTAACCCTAGCTACTGCCCTGGCCCTAAGCCTAGCTGAAGGCATAATACAATATAATATTGATGATGCCATCATGGGTATGATTCTACGATTGTGGTCACGAGGAAGCAACCATCTAGACCAACCATTAACAACAACAGGTGGCCACACCCACATATGTTATATGCAGTCCCAGCTACACCATTATATATAGCGCATGTGATTACTAATTAGTGACAGCTTATGGTTGCTGACATAATGTGTTAACTAACATTATTCTGTCTCCTGGTACAGCTATGACTCTCTTGATCAGCAACTCATTATCGTCCACAGGAGACCTATGTAGGAGGGAGATCACATGATCAAGGCATGAGATCACATGATCATGGCATGAAATCATGTGAATATAAATTGAGAACACTTGATCATATTCCACCTTTACAGAGCATGCTCATTGGCCTTGATTGGTCAACATTATAGAGCATGTTGATTGGTCAACACTACAGAGCATGTTGATTGGTCAACACTACAGAGCATGTTGATTGGTCAACACTACAGAGCATGTTGATTGGTCAACACTACAGAGCATGTTGATTGGTCAACACTACAGAGCATGTTGATTGGTCAACACTACAGAGCATGCTGATTGGTCAACACTACAGAGCATGCTGATTGGTCAACACTACAGAGCATGTTGATTGGTCGACACTACAGAGCATGTTGATTGGTCAACACTACAGAGCATGTTGATTGGTCAACACTACAGAGCATGCTGATTGGTCAACACTACAGAGCATGCTGATTGGTCAACACTACAGAGCATGTTGATTGGTCAACACTACAGAGCATGTTGATTGGTCAACACTACAGAGCATGTTGATTGGTCAACACTACAGAGCATGCTGATTGGTCAACACTACAGAGCATGCTGATTGGTCAACACTACAGAGCATGCTGATTGGTCAACACTACAGAGCATGTTGATTGGTCAACACTACAGAGCATGTTGATTGGTCAACACTACAGAGCATGTTGATTGGTCAACACTACAGAGCATGTTGATAGGTCGACACTACAGAGCATGTTGATTGGTCAACACTACAGAGCATGTTGATTGGTCAACACTACAGAGCATGTTGATTGGTCAACACTACAGAGCATGCTGTTTGGTCGACACTACAGAGCATGTTGATTGGTCGACACTACAGAGCATGCTGATTGGTCAACACTACAGAGCATGTTGATTGGTCACCACTACAGAGTCGACACTACAGAGCATGTTGATTGGTCAACACTACAGAGCATGTTGATTGGTCAACACTACAGAGCATGTTGATCGGTCAACACTACAGAGCATGTTGATTGGTCTACACTACAGAGCATGTTGATTGGTCAACACTACAGAACATGTTGATCGGCCAACACTACAGAGCAGTCAACACTACAGAGCATGTTGATTGGTCAACACTACAGAGCATGTTGATTGGTCAACACTACAGAGCATGCCCATTGGCCTTGATTGTTGAAGTGGAACTTATGGCGGCAGCCTGGGGACAGGGGGTGCCTGTAATAATGATGCTGGACAAATGTATTGTTACTTTGCATTGCAAGGTTAAAAATATAACAATGAAACGTTGTAAGCAATCTTGAACTGACCTTGGCTCTCAATGGACAGCAGCAATAGCAGCTTCAGCTAGAGTGCCCATCATGGTGGTTGTACAAGAAGTTGTTCTGCTTTAGCTATGAAACTATCAGCTAGCAAACTATTGCTTCAAGCAAACCACACTGCTAAGCACTACAATGCTATGAGGATTATATCAGCTAGAAAACTAATAGCAACACTTTCAGCCTGGCTTACCACCTGTTCCAGGCAATGTCCTTCGCCCTGATGTCCCTGTATGCTCCAGCAGATACCTGCCACAAGCAGGGGAGAGCTCCTTGGCTGATTTTGCCTCAAGTATAATTGAAAAAGCTTAGCAGCCAAGCTCCTATATTATAACCAAGGCTACAAGTAGGTGTTCATTAGCAGCCAAGCTCCTATATAATAACCACAGGTAGGTGTTCATTAGCAGCCAAACTCCTATATAATAACCATGACTACAAGTAGGTGTTCATTAGCAGCCAAACTCCTATATAATAACCAAGGCTACAAGTAAGTGTTCTTTAGCAGCCAAGCTCCTATAATAATAACCAAGGGTGTTCAGTAGCAGCCAAGCTCCTACATAACCAAGGGTGTTGATTAGCATCCAATAACCACAAGTAGGTGTTCATTAGCAGCCAAACTCCTATATAATAACCATGACTACAAGTAGGTGTCCAAGCTCCTATATAATAACCAAGGCTACAAGTAAGTGTCCAAGCTCCTATATAATAACCAAGGCTACAAGTAAGTGTTCTTTAGCAGCCAAGCTCCTACATAACCAAGGGTGTTGATTAGCATCCAATAACCACAAGTAGGTGTTCATTAGCAGCCAAACTCCTATATAATAACCATGACTACAAGTAGGTGTCCAAGCTCCTATATAATAACCATGACTACAAGTAGGTGTCCAAGCTCCTATATAATAACCATGGCTACAAGTAGGTGTTCATTTGATTTTGGATTTTGGGGCACTAGAAATGGAAATTGTACTCCCTATTATTGGTTTGACTTTAAAAGTGGCAGGCCACACCCCCACACCCCTCACCCACAAAAAACAACAACTAAGTTTATATGTATCAGCTAAAACACACATGGCAGCTGCTCAACAGGGGTTTCGGCTGCTTTAAGCTCTGTAAAACACTTCCAGTGTGCCTTCCTCCAAGGTAGTAAATCAGCAGACCAATTTGTTGGGCGGGGATGGGGGGGGGGGGGGGGTGGGGGGAGGGAGAGAAGGCTGTCACTCTCATCTTCAAGTATCTGTTTCCATTGCATTCCCCTTTCCTTCCTTCGCATAACTGGTACAATGTACACTCATAACCAGTGGACAAGTTAGAATTTCTGCCATTTGATTTGTGATGTTCCCCCTCCTGGGGAAACTGTTACCAAGTCCTTGAAGGAGGCTCTAGCTGACTCTAAACGGATACACTCTTGCAAGAGCAACAAGATATGGCTTATGCTGATTTTTGTGTTGGTGGACAACATAGTCTACATGGGTGCAGTCTACAATAGCAACAAGACATGGCCTGTGCTGATATGTGTAGTGTCCAACAAGAAGAAAACTAGAAGTGCTTAAAAGTTCTGGACTTCCAGAAACTTTGAATCAGACTTTGTATAACTCTGTCTTGGTGTAGTCCTCCACCACTCGACTCACAAGCACACAGAGAAACAAAAATTTGAGCTTGTAAAAAAGGGGGATGGGGGGGGGGGAGAAGGAAAAAGAAAACTAGACTGTACCCATTCCTATGTAGACCATCACCATTTAAATGACTGCAATTTAAAAATATGTAAACCAGTCTGATTATAAATGGTAAAGGGTCATCAAACTGGAGTTTCCTTCTTTATTTTTTATTTTTTTTATCGTGTGAATTTGTTCGATAAAAACATGTTTTTGGTTTTATTAAAGCTATGTGAGGTTTCCTAGTAGAGGGAGTGTCTATAACTGGGGTAAAGGTGGTTCCACTGTATTAGGGGAGTGCCTGCAACTTGGGATAAAGGTGGTTCCACTGTATTAGGCTAGTAGAGGGGCCTACAATTTGGGGCAAAGGAGGTTTATTAGGTGAGTGCCTATAACTTGAGTCCACTGTATTGCATAAACTCAAGAGGTTAATCTTTGTGGTTATCAGGTTGGGTTACAATCCATCAAGGTATGGTGTGCTACACATTCCATGAAAGTACTCTATATGGTGTATACATTCCAGACACTCTTTCTGATATTTCTCTAAAGCCTATTAGAAACTTACCTAACTGCTATCACATCTCCTGGTTGTAAACAAGCTCTAAATGATCGGCTGTTCCAAGTCTTAATCCATACATAATCTCTCATCCACACTTTATAACCCCTTCTCCGTTCCTCAGTTTGGCTGGGAAGAGGGTTAAAATTAGGCTTGAAGAATAAGAGAGAAGCAAAAGGAAAAACGTCAAAAAAAGAATGTGCATACAAACATGTTTGCATAAGACCTACACTGTGTACTATGTGGTCCTAGTTGCCAGGTTACTGAAATAAGTTGCAATGTGCATTTGTGTTTAGTGCCCACCTGTGAACTCACCACATGAAGAGACTAAAACCATAATCTCACTAGCCAGACTCCCTTACACTGTTGCTAGTAGTCTGGTTGGCTTATACTGCTGCTAGTCTCCCTAGCCAGAATCTCTTACACTGCCAAGACTCACTAGCCAGACTCACTTACACTGCTAGTCTAGCTAGTCAGACTCTTAACATTGCTGTGGTCTAGCTAGTCACTCTTAACATTGCTGTGGTCTAGCTAGTCACTCTTAACATTGCTGTGGTCTAGCTAGTCAGACTCTTAACATTGCTGTGGTCTAGCTAGTCAGACTCTTAACATTGCTGCTGGTATAGCTAGCCAGACTCTTAACATTGCTGTGGTCTAGCTAGTCAGACTCTTAACATTGCTGTGGTCTAGCTAGTCAGACTCTTAACATTGCTGTGGTCTAGCTAGTCAGACTCTTAACATTGCTGTGGTCTAGCTAGTCAGACTCTTAACATTGCTGTGGTCTAGCTAGTCAGACTCTTAACATTGCTGTGGTCTAGCTAGTCAGACTCTTAACATTGCTGTGGTCTAGCTAGTCAGACTCTTAACATTGCTGTGGTCTAGCTAGTCAGACTCTTAACATTGCTGTGGTCTAGCTAGTCAGACTCTTAACATTGCTGTGGTCTAGCTAGTCAGACTCTTAACATTGCTGTGGTCTAGCTAGTCAGACTCTTAACATTGCTGTGGTCTAGCTAGTCAGACTCTTAACATTGCTGTGGTCTAGCTAGTCAGACTCTTAACATTGCTGTGGTCTAGCTAGTCAGACTCTTAACATTGCTGTGGTCTAGCTAGTCAGACTCTTAACATTGCTGTGGTCTAGCTAGCCAGACTCTTAACATTGCTGCTGCTCTAGCTAGTCAGACTCTTAACATTGCTGTGGTCTAGCTAGTCAGACTCTTAACATTGCTGTGGTCTAGCTAGTCAGACTCTTAACATTGCTGTGGTCTAGCTAGTCAGACTCTTAACATTGCTGTGGTCTAGCTAGTCAGACTCTTAACATTGCTGTGGTCTAGCTAGCCAGACTCTTAACATTGCTGTGGTCTAGCTAGTCAGACTCTTAACATTGCTGTGGTCTAGCTAGCCACTCTTAACATTGCTGTGGTCTAGCTAGTCAGACTCTTAACATTGCTGCTGCTCTAGCTAGTCAGACTCTTAACATTGCTGTGGTCTAGCTAGTCAGACTCTTAACATTGCTGTGGTCTAGCTAGTCAGACTCTTAACATTGCTGTGGTCTAGCTAGTCAGACTCTTAACATTGCTGTGGTCTAGCTAGCCAGACTCTTAACATTGCTGTGGTCTAGCTAGTCAGACTCTTAACATTGCTGTGGTCTAGCTAGTCAGACTCTTAACATTGCTGTGGTCTAGCTAGTCAGACTCTTAACATTGCTGTGGTCTAGCTAGCCACTCTTAACATTGCTGTGGTCTAGCTAGTCAGACTCTTAACATTGCTGTGGTCTAGCTAGTCAGACTCTTAACATTGCTGTGGTCTAGCTAGCCAGACTCTTAACATTGCTGTGGTCTAGCTAGTCAGACTCTTAACATTGCTGTGGTCTAGCTAGTCAGACTCTTAACATTGCTGTGGTCTAGCTAGTCAGACTCTTAACATTGCTGTGGTCTAGCTAGTCAGACTCTTAACATTGCTGTGGTCTAGCTAGTCAGACTCTTAACATTGCTGTGGTCTAGCTAGTCAGACTCTTAACATTGCTGTGGTCTAGCTAGTCAGACTCTTAACATTGCTGTGGTCTAGCTAGTCAGACTCTTAACATTGCTGTGGTCTAGCTAGTCAGACTCTTAACATTGCTGTGGTCTAGCTAGTCAGACTCTTAACATTGCTGCTAATCTAGCTAGTCAGACTCTTAACATTGCTGTGGTCTAGCTAGCCAGACTCTTAACATTGCTGTGGTCTAGCTAGTCAGACTCTTAACATTGCTGTGGTCTAGCTAGCCAGACTCTTAACATTGCTGTGGTCTAGCTAGTCAGACTCTTAACATTGCTGTGGTCTAGCTAGTCAGACTCTTAACATTGCTGTGGTCTAGCTAGTCAGACTCTTAACATTGCTGTGGTCTAGCTAGCCAGACTCTTAACATTGCTGTGGTCTAGCTAGCCAGACTCTTAACATTGCTGTGGTCTAGCTAGTCAGACTCTTAACATTGCTGTGGTCTAGCTAGCCAGACTCTTAACATTGCTGCTAATCTAGATAGTCAGACTCTTAACATTGCTGTGGTCTAGCTAGCCAGACTCTTAACATTGCTGTGGTCTAGCTAGTCAGACTCTTAACATTGCTGTGGTCTAGATAGTCAGACTCTTAACATTGCTGTGGTCTAGCTAGTCAGACTCTTAACATTGCTGTGGTCTAGCTAGTCAGACTCTTAACATTGCTGTGGTCTAGCTAGTCAGACTCTTAACATTGCTGTGGTCTAGCTAGTCAGACTCTTAACATTGCTGTGGTCTAGCTAGTCAGACTCTTAACATTGCTGTGGTCTAGCTAGTCAGACTCTTAACATTGCTGTGGTCTAGCTAGTCAGACTCTTAACATTGCTGTGGTCTAGCTAGTCACTCTTAACATTGCTGTGGTCTAGCTAGTCAGACTCTTAACATTGCTGTGGTCTAGCTAGTCAGACTCTTAACATTGCTGTGGTCTAGCTAGTCAGACTCTTAACATTGCTGTGGTCTAGCTAGTCAGACTCTTAACATTGCTGCTGGTATAGCTAGTCAGACTCTTAACATTGCTGTGGTCTAGCTAGTCAGACTCTTAACATTGCTGTGGTCTAGCTAGTCAGACTCTTAACATTGCTGTGGTCTAGCTAGTCAGACTCTTAACATTGCTGTGGTCTAGCTAGTCAGACTCTTAACATTGCTGTGGTCTAGCTAGTCAGACTCTTAACATTGCTGTGGTCTAGCTAGCCACTCTTAACATTGCTGTGGTCTAGCTAGTCAGACTCTTAACATTGCTGTGGTCTAGCTAGTCAGACTCTTAACATTGCTGTGGTCTAGCTAGTCAGACTCTTAACATTGCTGTGGTCTAGCTAGTCAGACTCTTAACATTGCTGCTAGTCTAGCTAGTCAGACTCTTAACATTGCTGTGGTCTAGCTAGTCAGACTCTTAACATTGCTGTGGTCTAGCTAGTCAGACTCTTAACATTGCTGTGGTCTAGCTAGTCAGACTCTTAACATTGCTGTGGTCTAGCTAGTCAGACTCTTAACATTGCTGTGGTCTAGCTAGCCAGACTCTCTTAAACTGCTCACTCTTATACTGCTGTTGGTATA
Organism: Cladorhizidae sp. MBARI D1340-BT2; assembly: GCA_028752905.1. NCBI lineage: Eukaryota > Metazoa > Porifera > Demospongiae > Poecilosclerida > Cladorhizidae > Cladorhizidae sp. MBARI D1340-BT2. The sequence continues at coordinate 29,571,770 of JAQNBH010000001.1, forward strand.
GCTTCCCAGGCTCTCTTATGTCAGTGCTGGACTAGCTTAGTCTTGCACAGCTATATATATGTATACCTTTGCCGATTGCTATGCTGGGAAAGAACTGACATCGAGTTATGAAAATTGATTGGCTTGTGGTTCATGAATCTCTTTAAGGAGTCCATACCATAAACCAGTAAACGCAAAAACAAAAAAATTGTGATGAGATATCACTTTATAGCTCCATAGATTCTACACACTTCAGGTATGGACTTGATCAAAAGATAGGTCTCTCTGTGTGCTCTCTTTTGACATTTTTCACTTGGCCTAAGTCACTGGAGCTAAAGTGGAGGGTACCTCAAAAACCCGAGTGCCTGATTTTGCCACATAAATATCTCCAGATTGCCAAGTGCTAGAGAGTTGAAATTAGAACCAGTGGCTAGAGGAAGCCGTACAGCATACAATGATCATAGAGTGCTACTTGAATACGAGGTCAAGCGCACGGTTGGAAAATGAACCAACAGAGCGCTTGACCAATCATGCCCAATGAAAAACTCGTATGCAGTTGGGCTTCCTCTAGCCACCAGGTACTAATTTCACTGTCTAGCACTTGGAGTCGTTGCAAAAGCAGGCATTCGGGTTTTGAACACTTTAGCTCCAATGACTTGGGTATAATAGTTATACCTATGAAAAATGTTTTATTATCAAAAGAGAGCACACAGAGAGACTATCTTTTGAGCTATATTTGAAGTCCACACCATGAAGAGTGCAGAATTTATGGAGGTATAAAGTGGTAACCACAAGTTTTTTAGATGCCGCAACCTGACATTTTTCCAAGTGAGTTATGATAAATCATGGAAAGGGAAGATTTATGTCGAGAGATACTCAAGGGTCCAAGGAAGGTTTACTGTAACACTTCCATGCTAGACTCGGGCTCAGGACCACCACGAAGATGGACATCAAGTTCTGACAGCTGGGTTTAATGAGTCGCCCTAGCCCTAGCCCTTTTGACCGCTCGCAATAATTAAAAACGCGCACGATTTTTTCGACCCTTGGAGGCTTATATTGGGATTGATCCGCCAGATCCTCTTATATACATCGCTGCTAGTACACTAATATGGCTGCTAGTAAAATTAAGACGCTAGAAAAATTGTCAACTATGTCTACAGCAACTACACATTTACAGACATAAAAATGCTGACTACACAGGAACGATCGCGAACAAAGGACACGTAATCTCGCAGAACTAACTTTTCGCGACGGGCAAAATCCTTACTGACAAGAAAAAAGGACTCACCCTCATAGATTCTCCATTCACCTCACCAGGAATACCAATATTGTCAACTACAGTTACAATCACTACTACAGTAGTAGCGAACGTTCTGAAAGCATACATGGAAACAGCGAGTGTACCCAGCGGAACGCCCATGCGCGACCCTTTCAGGAAATTGGGGTTACAAGGCGCCATGCGCGACCCTCCCAGGAAATTGGGGTTACAAGGCGCCATGCGCGACCCTCCCAGGAAATTGGTAAGGGTAAGTAAGAGGTGTTTTTTTTTGCAGTCAACAGATGGCATCGAGATTGTTTTGTGCCGTCAGGCCTCTCCTTGTAAGCGTAACCCCCCTATAATTGTACTGTGGTATACTTCACCTGTTTTCGCCGAACTAGCAATTTGTCTTATTTGCTATAGCGGTGGAGAGCGAGTGTGTTAGCTGAAACACGCGGGTTGGCTACCGAGCAGCAGCAGCAGTTGTTGAAGGAACAAAACGGAGAAGAAGCTGGCAGCAATGAAGGAAGGATGGTGACTGTCAGAGATGCTTTGAACATGGCAATGGATGAAGAGCTTGCGAGAGACGACAGGGTGTTTGTCTTGGGTGAAGAAGTGGCAGATTACGATGGTGCTTATAAGGTTAGTTGTGCTTGTTGGTGGGTATAGTGCCTAGCAACAAGCGGGTGACCTGCACCCTACTGGCTACCTCCAAGAGAGCAATGCCACTCTGCACTTGCCCTTAGAGCCAGGGGTGAGCTGATCGACATATGCTTGTCAAAGGAACAATAGTCAACACATGACTAGTTGTCGTCAGACAGAATCTTGGCAGAACATTCAGCAAATGCTTTTCGAGATTTTAGTATTAGGTGTGGGAATGGAGAACGGGGAATGAAAGACAGGCAGTGTACCCTTGACCATGACCCGATGTTTTGATATTTAACCACATGTGAATTGTTGCATGCCGTCTCTTGATGGGTTTACTTGAAAGTCTTCTCTTACATAACGCTTATTTTGTGAAGCAGACTGAGGAGCTTGTCCCTTTTTGTGTGTCTTTTCTTGGTCAACCTAGTCAGCGTGAAGGATCAGAGCTATGCCATTTTATTCGGGAAAATTAAGAATTGTGCAAATTACGTACAATAATATATGAATGTATTTTATTTGCAAAAGAACAATACTACTATAATAATGCTACTATTTGTTGTTGTTATAGGTTACTAGAGGGCTTTTGAAGAAGTACGGAGACAGGAGGGTGGTGGACACACCCATCACAGAGATGGGGATGGCTGGGCTAGGCGTGGGCGCTGCAATGGTCAGTTTCCATTATTGTTATGGAACCTCTCCACCCTTCTTGCTATATACTCATCCACTAACCTCTTGCATGCTATATACTCATCCACGAACCTCTTTTTCATGCTATATACTCATCCACTAATATATACTCATCCACTAACCTCTTTTGCATGCTATATACAACCTCTTTTGCATGTGCTATATCAGGGTTGTATACAGAAATTTTGCCAAGGGGGGGGCGAACTTGAGATATGGAAAAATAAGGGGGGGCGGAGAGCCTGGATGGTGCGGAAAGGGGACGTGCACCCTGGGCTTCCGCGTGGAGTACGAAAGTGTTTTACCCACAGGTATTTTTGCAGTACTAACTGTATATATAGCTGCTACTTATGATGGCATGCACTTTTTCTAAAATCTTTAGTACAACATTCCATCTTAAATATTTGCTGAAGTTGCATGCTACGGCAATCAGCATATATAGATTAGATATAGTCACTTGTCACTCGTATAATGGAGGTGGGCTTTTGTGAAATCGAATTATGTTGCATTCCATGCATTTTCTTACAAAATCATGGACAACAGGTTTCATACACAATTTTTCTCTAGTTCTCTAGGGGGGGGGGGGGGGGGTGGAAATGGTTGGTCACTTGGTGCCCTAATTTTTGTTAATATTTTCTTAACATGTTCATAAGTCGTAAAAGGGGGGTCTGGGGGGAAGATCCCCCCATATATTTTTTTGCTTTTACAATGTCTGAGGATAGCTATTTTGACTGACTACCAATGGCATTATGCTATACCGAACTATGGCTAGACTGTATATATTTCTCATGATATTGTAGCTGCTTGGAAAAAGGAGAGTCATGACACGATGACATCACACACCACCACGTGCTCTCCTTTGTAGGTTTGTCACTTCTTTTGTTTCTCCTTCTTTCCCACTCCCTCTCTCTCAGTATTTTTAACTCAGTCCATTATGTCATGGTCTTAAAGTCATCACACACCACCACGTGTTCTCCTTTGTAGGTTTGTCACTTCTTCAGTTCCCTCCTTCTTTCCCACTCTCTCTCAGTATTTTTAACTCAGTCCATTATGTCATGGTCTTAAAGTCTCTATAAAAGAAACCTTACTAGCTGATTTCTCTTCATATTAATATGGATATTCGCTCATACTTTGCAAGTACTTCTCAAGCCTCTTCTCATGCTAATAGCAGCGATAGCGAAGATAGCAGAACAGATAGCTCTGAGCATGTCGAGGCATCTAGTCCTAGCCTTAGTCCTCCACCTTCAAAGAAAAGCAAGCAAAACAAACACCGCTCTTCTGTATCCACGAAGAGAAAATACTCTAAGAGCTGGGAGAAAGATTTCAGTTGGCTCTATTATGACGAGGATAGCGATGGTGCCTTTTGCAAGGTTTGCAAGCAATCTGGTCTGCAGCGTACTGGAGGAGTGTGGGTCACACAACCTTGCAGAAATTGGAAGAAAGCTGTTGAAAAAATGAAAGCTCATGCAAGAAGTGACTTCCATATCCATGCAACTCAAGCTCTTTTTGCAGCTAAAGGAGCAGCCAAAGGTGGAACAGTTGTACAGCAACTCCAGAATGTTTTAGCTCGCAAAAGAGCTCAGAACAGAGCTGCAGTGAAGTGCCTGATCCTACTCACTCATTTTCTTACGAAAGAACAAGTTGCACATTCGACAAAATTTGAGAAGCTGGTTGACGTGGTGGTTCGATGTGGCAGCCAACATTTGAAGCAATTCTTAGAAACTGCACCAAGAAATGCTGTGTACACATCAAGAGTGGCTGTGGTTGAATTCATCGAATCATTGGGGACATGGGTGGAGGAGTCGATTCTGAAGCGACTTCAAAAGGCACCTATGTACAGCCTCATGGCAGATGAGTGCACAGATGTCACCAACGTAGAAGAATTGTCTGTGTTTTGCCGCTGGGAGGAAGATGGTGTACCAGTAGAGTGCTTTCTGGAGCTTATTCCATTGAAGAAGGCTGATGCAGAGACCATCTATTCTAATCTCATCGATTGTTTAAAGAAGAAAGGTCTACAAGTCGGAAGAATAGTTGGATTGGGATTTGATGGAGCTGCAACTTTTTCTGGACGAAAGACCGGGGTTCAGGCACGTATCAAGAAACATACTCCTCACGCTCTGTTTATACACTGCCACTGTCACTTACTGCAGTTGGCTTGTGTGCAAGCTGCCAATAAAACTCCTGGAATTGCTCATGTTTACAGAACATTGACTACTCTTTGGAAGCATTTTCGCAATTCCCCCAAGCGAGCAGAGTGTCTGAAGGAGGTACAGCACGTTCTTGAACTTCCAGAAATGAAAGTGATCAAGCCATCTGACACACGCTGGCTGGCACATGAAAGGTGTGTCAAAGCTGTCAAAGCAAGTTATTCTGCAATTGTAATCACCATTGGAAACATCTACGAGACGTCCCACGAGCCAGAAGCTCTTGGAATCCATGGTGCCCTCTGCAAATTGTCTACGATTGCAGCTATATATTTGCTTGATTTCACTCTACCACAAGTAGCCAAGCTCAGCAAAGCACTTCAGGCAGAGCAGCTTGACCTCTCGTTGATATCATTCCTTGTTGATGTTACTGTTAAATCCTTGGATGATGCAGTTTTGCCTGGAGCGAACTGGGTGTTGGAGCTTCTTGAAAACGTTGAAGACTTGAAGTCATCTACAAAGGTGTCTATTGACGCTGATAAAATACTTTCGTTCCAGATTGTTGTTGGTAAGCCTTTTGTTGCTGATTTAAAGGCCAACATAACAAGCCGATTTTCTTCATCCAACGCTGTTGTATCAGCATTGTCTATATTCGATCCACGGAAAGTTCCAAAACCAGATTCAGTATCTTTTCCCACTTATGGAGACACGTCTGTTGAGAAACTGATTGCTCACTACGGAGAAGATAGAGATGCAGAAACATTGGATGGAGAAGAAACAGTGAAGACAGCCATGATTTCCACTGAAATACTTACAGAGTGGAAAACATTCCGCCAGCTGTTAGTCAAGCAACCACGGGATACTACTGCATCACAGCTGAAAGAACTTACTACTGCATCACAGCTGAAAGAACTTGTTTCAAACGACATGCTCAAGGCCATGTTTCCCAATTTGCACAAGATTGCCTCCATCTGCTTATCGATTCCAGTTTCTACTGCTTCTGTGGAGAGAAGCTTCTCACAGATGAAGATGATCAAGACTCGTTTGCGTAATTCTCTAAGTGACTGCAGCCTTTCTCACCTTATGAGGATTGCTATAGAGGCACCAGAAGTACTCTCTGAGAGCGACCTTGAAGAGATTGTGGACGTATGGCAGAGAAAACCAAGAAGAACCTCAGTTTGACATTCCTATCATTTGAACCTGATATCATAAGCTTATTACACCTTTCTTGTATTACACCTTTCTTGACATTATTTAAAAAAATATCTCTAATTTCAAGGGGGGGGGGCGAGAATGATACAAGGGGGGGCGAATGCCCCCCCCCCCGCCCCCCCCTAAATACACCCCTGTATATACTCATCCACTAACCTCTTTTGCATGCTATATACTCGTCCACTAACCTCTTTTTCATGCTATATACTCATCCACTAACCTCTTTTGCATGCTATATACTCATCCACTAACCTCTTTTGCATGCTATATACTCATCCACTAACCTCTTTTGCATGCTATATATACTCATCCACTAATCTCTATATCATCCGCTAACCTCTTTTGCATGCTATATACTCATCCACTAACCTCTTTTTCATGCTATATACTCATCCACTAACCTTTTTTGCATGCTATATACTCATCCACTAACCTCTTTTGCATGCTATATACTCATCCACTAACCTCTTTTGCATGCTATATTCTGATCCATCACTAACTTCTTTTGCATTCTGTATACTGATCCACTAACCCCTTTTTAAAGCCCAGACAGAGATCTTGGGTGGGTTAGGGCAAGTCATGATTGGTGTGTTTGGGAGTGTGTACCTGGCATTGAGGTGTAGGCACGTACAGCATGAACGTATCTGTCATGTCGCTGATCAATAAATTGCCACAAATGCTATTTTTCCAAGCATGATATCGACCGATTTTCAGCTCTTGCCATGTACAGAAACTGTGCACCCTCATCTTATGTTTGGCAAGGAGAGATGATAGATGGAATGCTCACAAAATACAAGGTCTGAAACTTGTGGCTGCGTGCAATGGACAGCTATTCCTCTCGCAGCCAGGCAATCCAGAGCTAGCTACATAGGTCCAGGATGGACCTCAAAGGCGCTAGCTCCCAGGTGGACAGAGTCTGCCTGCCAGCCATACTTGTGTGTGTAACATTTAATTTTAATTTTAAATATTCCAACTGTATATATTTATCTATTGGGATGTGTGGAAATGAATCTGCTCAGAGCCCATTAATGTTTGTTAGTTTGCATTGGTGGCGAGTTGTTGCCAGACATGGCCGTATTTGTGTCTACCTACCTATCTCTCAATGCACTGTGCACTGTTCGTTCACCCATAAATAATATGAAGGGATAACTTGTCTTAAATAAAATGGCCTTACGTAAACTTATAGAGAAAATGGTTGGCTTGGTGAATCAGGACTAACTAAACCAGCGGCTAAACAGTCGGTGATGCAAGAGAGAACTGACTATATACAGTTGGTATATATAGAGTGGGAGATAACTGCTGCATACGATCAGTGGAAGAGATGTGCTGATGGTAGTGGAAATGTCGTGGACACAGAAACAGTGTTCAAAGATGCAAAATAAACTTCTCATTTCATAACAAGTGTCCAAAGCTCTTGACAGCTTCTGCCTCATTTAACAAACCTCTTAAAGTTCTTGTCAACTTTGCATGGTTTGTTAAGTTCTTGTCAGCTTCTGCCTCATTTAACAAACCCCTTAATGTTCTTGTCCGATGTATGTATGTATGTTTGTTTTTATGCTTTTGAGGGGATAGATTTGGGGGTTGTGGGGGGTCGTGCAGATAGTGTCGATCACACAAGAGTCATTTCAAGAGTGAAGGGAGGGGGGGGGGAGAGATAAATCCCATGCAGTTGGCTGCTTCCAAGTAGTCTTAAAAGCTTCCCTCTTTCAGCTACACTGCACACTTTCTTTTCACAACTGGCAAGCCCATGAGGTTGCCAGGGCAACCATACACCAGTTGGGATTCTGATATGTTGTGTGTTGTATATAGTGGATTTAAAAAAAAAAATTTCCCCCGTCACATCTCATTCGTCTGTGACTCGTACATGGAATATTATTCTACTGCATCCGCGACGCAAGAATAGAAAGTGAAGCTCAACTTAGAACGTAATGTCCCTTCACTGCACATGGTCAGGCAAATCTAGACTGACGAGTCTAAAAAGCTGTGCTGTCCAAAAGAAGTGCTCAAATTTAGCTAGCTACAGTAGGCAACACTACGTCCATGTCATGGGGATTTTCGCATTCTGAACTGGTTCCTCCAACTATTCATGGGGTCCATGCATTCTGATGCACGTGGCAGCCTCTAGCAATCCATGGGAAGGAGAAGTGGCAGCTGCTATTTTTCTTTCTGAGCACAGGCCAAAACAGAAAGAGTTCGCTTGTCGCACTCCAGTACAGAAATAAGCAATTGCAGGTGTCGACGATCGAACCATCGAGATCAAGTCTGCTGTAGCCAGAGGCTATGCTTTCTCTACCACAGTTGCTGCTCTGAAATAATCATACCCAAAATACAGTTTCTTTCGTGTGGAATAGGTGAGGGAATGTCCCCCGTCCTCCTTGGATCGTGTCTGCCCCCCTTGGAAATTACTTTAGTGGTTGGGGGGTGAATTTCTGCGTGTCTGCCGCCCCCCTTCAATTTTTCACAAACCCTGATTTGCCCCCCCCCCCCTTTTACAAAAATCCTAAAAGTGAGCCTGCAGAATTGAAATGGTAAAGACATATTAATGAACACGCCACACCTTAAATCTGGAATTTTTCATTGTTGATAATATTTAAAAAATCGTAGTCCTATTACGAAAATTAAAATGGGTAGGATTATGCACTAACTATTGACTCGTGTGCACACACAAGCCAGGCAGAGAAGGGAACTAGCTTCTAGAAGTGCTGGAAATATCTCTCTCCTAAGATATTTGAAGTTCAGAGTGAACTCGGCTGTGACATGTCCAAATTTAGATGGCAACTTCTTTTCCCCACCACTAGCTACTGCATAGGAATCTCATAGTTAATGGCGACATCACTTTTTCACAATCCCTCAATAATTTGTTTCAAAATATGTACTTCTAAGCATGATAGCTTCTTTCAAAGAATGGCCTGGCAATCTCTCTCTCTCTCTTCAGAAGTCAACTGTGTATCGTTTCAACGGTCTTCAACGGTCAATTATGTCAGTAAAAAATTAATTCATAGATCACAAATTCTACGAAAATAAATATATTGGCATGAAATAGTGAATAGAGTGTATGGAGACATCAAAGCTAAACACCATGCGTGTTGTTTTTTTCATAACATTGTGGTTACCTATGATCTTGTTTGGGCTATCCCACAGACTTGTGTTTGCTGAGGACTTTTGTGAGCCCTGACCTGACAGCAATTGTGTAATTGATTTTGCTCTCCCAATGAGCTGTCACCATTGAGCCTGCACACTCCATGCCAGGAAGTGCCAGAGTCATAATGTAATCATCTCTTGAACTCTAGACCCAATTAGTACAGCAAGGTTTGTAGTGGGACTAGCTGTTGAGTGGAGTACAACTTGTACAACTTTTGTAGTGTGTAGAGATGTAAGATCAGCAAATTTCTGATTTTGCTAGGGAGGAGCCAAGCAGGAATGACATGGTCAGACAGAGATCACTTGATCTACCAAAATGTACAGCCGGTGGGGTTGGGGCTCCTTTATATGCAGGGTAACCGAAGTGAAGTATCTTGGGAGTACACATTTGCTGTCTTGCAACCATAGCATAAGCTAGAACTAGGACCATTTGTTGCCATGGCACTTTATTTGTTGTTGCTGCCATTAACCCATCAGGCTGGTCTGCGTCCCATTTGTGAATTCATGACATTTAATTTTGCCATGCAAGCCATCGACCAAATCATCAACTCGGCAGCCAAGACACTGTACATGTCTGGAGGAAGAGTAAGGCAGGGGGGATATGTGTGCGAGAGAGAGAGTCCCCTTTTCCCTGTTCCACCCCAACCCACTGCACTCGCATCTCCACACCACTCCAGACCTCCACTTCCATCACACCACCCCACATATACTTCACCTCATCACATACCTCCACCCAACATCCACTCCACCCCACATATACTTCACCTTATCACATACCTCCACCCAACATCCACTCCACCCCACATATACTTCACCTCATCACTTACCTCCATCCACTCCACCCCACATATACTTCACCTCATCACTTACCTCCACCCAACATCCACTCCACCCCACATATACTCCACCTCATCACATACCTCCACCCAACATCCACACCACCCCACATATACTTCACCTCATCACTTACCTCCACCCAACATCCACTCCACCCCACATATACTTCACCTCATCACATACCTCCACCCAACATCCACACCACCCCACATATACTTCACCTCATCACAACTTCACCTCATCACATACTTCCACCCAACATCCACTCCACCCCACATATACTTCACCTCATCACTTACCTCCACCCAACATCCACTCCACCCCACATATACTTCACCTCATCACATACCTCCACCCAACATCCACTCCACCCCACATATACTTCACCTCATCACATACCTCCACCCAACATCCACTCCATCCCACATATACTTCACCTCATCACTTACCTCCACCCAACATCCACACCACCCCACATATACTTCACCTCATCCCATAACTCCACCCAACGTCCACTCCACCCCACATATACTTCACCTCATCACATACCTCCACCCAACATCCACTCCACCCCACATATACTTCACCTCATCACATACCTCCACCCAACATCCACTCCACCCCACATATACTTCACCTCATCACATACCTCCATCCACTCCACCCCACATATACTTCACCTCATCACATACCTCCACCCAACATCCACTCCACCCCACATATACTTCACCTCATCACATACCTCCACCCAACATCCACACCACCCCACATATACTTCACCTCATCACATACCTCCACCCAACATCCACACCACCCCACATATACTTCACCTCATCACATATCTCCACCCAACATCCTCTCCACCCCACATATACTTCACCTCATCACATACCTCCACCCAACATCCACTCCACCCCACATATACTTCACCTCATCCCATACCTCCACCCAACATCCACTCCACCCCACATATACTTCACCTCATCACATACCTCCACCCAACATATACTTCACCTCATCCCATACCTCCACCCAACATCCACTCCACCCCACATATACTTCACCTCATCACATATCTCCACCCAACATCCTCTCCACCCCACATATACTTCACCTCATCACATACCTCCACCCAACATCCACTCCACCCCACATATACTTCACCTCATCACATACCTCCACCCAACATCCACCCCACATATACTTCACCTCATCACATACCTCCACCCAACATCCACTCCACCCCACATATACTTCACCTCATCACATACCTCCACCCAACATCCACTCCACCCCACATATACTTCACCTCATCACATACCTCCACCCAACATCCACACCACCCCACATATACTTCACCTCATCCCATATCCACCTTACTCCACCCACCTTCACCTGCCTCCTCCTCACTCCGCTCCACTCCAGCCCAACCCACCTTTCTTCTCTCCCTTTCCTCCACCTCATCCTCCGGCCTTTATCTTGTACGTCCCCTCCTCGCTCTTCCCCTTCTTTTTGTCCCCCTCCCCCTCCTCATCCTCTCCACATCCTGATTCTACTTCACTGTCCTCTTCCTCTCTTTTCTTTCATCCACATCCATCCTCTTCCCTCGTCCTTCCCCTTCTGTCATCCTCTTCCCCTTCTGTCATCCTCGTCCTCCCATTATGTCACCCTCGTCCTCCTCCCCTTTAACTCTCTCCACACCAGGTCAATGTGCCCATCACCTTCAGGGGCCCCAATGGATCTGCTGCTGGAGTGGCTGCACAACACTCACAAGATTTCAGCTCCTGGTATGCACATTGTCCTGGACTCAAGGCAAGGAAATAACGTTGTTCCTGTTGTTTCTATATACTGTGCAGGATAAAACAGTTGGAGTATCCATCTAAATATTTACAAGACAAGCTGTTTAAAAAGAAACGAATTACCAATGTAAACCACAACATTTACAAGATCCTTTACCTATTAAAATAATGACCACAAAAATAATGTACTTAACATTGTATTAATAGGTAAGGGGTCATGCAAATGTTTGTGGTCTACATAAATTCTTGTCCATACAATATTTTTCGTTTTTTTCCTTTCTTATGGTCAAGAAGTTCATCAGTTTAACTTCAATACTGACAATTGTGGATCTATTATTTACCATGTGCATGTCCATAGTATGCACACATGTCTGTGTATTCACATAAACACATGCCTGTGTATTCACATACACACATGCCTGTGTATGCCTGTGTATTCACATACACCCATGCCTGTGTATTCACATACACCCATGCCTGTGTATTCACATACACCCATGCCTGTGTATTCACATACACCCATGCCTGTGTATTCACCGCCTTCATACACGCACATGTCTGTGTATTCACATATAGTGGTGGATCTAGGGGGTGGGGGAGGGGGTTTCTTTGGGTTCTTCTTTGGGTTCTTAAGAACCCCCTCCAGCCGTAACTCAGCATTAGCAAATTTACTCAAAATGCACTCACTGAGTCTGATTCTCATGCTTCTCAGCTCATGTGCTGGTGTTGCAATACGGGCCCATTGCCAGTGCTGCAGTTGGTAAAGGGTCTCTGCATGCGAGACTACTCACTGCAAGCAAGAGCTGCAGTTTAGTTGCTCATACCACAATTGTGGGTGTGTCAGCTACACAGAGGTCTAGCCCTGCCCCTCTTTGTGTGGTGTGGAACTTGGTGTTTGAAATTAAGCTAGTCATGAAGAGATCTGCTGGTCAAACTTCTCTGGGTACTTGCTCAAAGAAAGAGAAGTCCTCCGAGAAGAACTGTAAGACTTTTCATCTCCTCAGCTCTAGATAGATAATAATTTATAGCCAACTACCTATGCAGTGAATCAACCAACCTACTGCAGTTTCCCCTCAAACTGAATCAGCCCAGTTGGAACCTGAACCTAGTTCATCAAGTGTGTCATCTTCTCTTCCACTACTTTCTCCCCCCCCCCCCCCCCCTCCTCCTGCCTATCTGGATATTGGTATTTTTCTACAAAGTGGAAATTTAAATCACCTATCACAAAGTATTAAACTTAACATCATCAATTGCATTCCAGATTCTTCATATAATTATCCTGCTAAGAACTTTTATGGCATCAATCGTCGCTTTAATTAAAGCTGAGTGGGTTAGGCGTCATCCCCATGGTTGCATTACAGCATTTCTCAAGATGGTGTCTACTGTAAAGCTTGTGCTTTGTTTGCTCCCAGTGACATTAGGCAGCAAAAGTTAAGGATCTTTTAAATAAAGCCTTTTCAGGTCTGGACTAAGCAGTCTTCAGCTTGTCTTAGCCATGATGATCATCAATACCATCATGATTCTATGGCAAGAATGGTTGCTTTCAGAGGTTCGTGTTCTGCTGCAGCAACCCAGAATGTTGCTTGCATGCTCAGCAAGCAACGTGAAGAGCAAGTGGCTCGAAATACAACAATGGTGGTGAAGTCATTGTTGGAGTGTGTTTGCTTTAGTGCAATGCAAGTCTTTCTTTTCGTGATCATAGAGATGATTTTACAGCAACTGAGTTCGATAATAAAGGTAACTTTATTGAATTGGTCCAATTTAGGGCTAAGACGGACGAGGTGCTGCATATACATCTGAAAAATGCACCTTGAAATGCAGTGTATACCTCTAAGACCATCCAAAATGAAATATCTCCATAGTAGGTAGCACACTCGGGAATAAGATTATTAAAAGATGCAAAGTGTTTCACCTTATTAGCAGATGAGCTAACAGATTGTGCTAATTTGGAGCAGGTTTCAATAGTGATACAATTTGTTATGCTGAGAAACAAATCAGAGAAGAATTTCTTGATTTTATTTCTGTAGAACGTATTAGGTGATTCCATCTCAACTGCTCTTCTTTCTTGGCTACAAGCACATGGCATGGATGTCGCATTCTGTAGAGGTCAAGGCTGTGATGGTGCAGCCAGTATATATGTCTTCCAGCAATGTGGATGTTCAGGCAAGGATCTGCCAAGTATGCCCTTTAACTTTATATACTCACTGCCAGAGTCACCAGTTGAATCTTTGTATTCTGAAAGCATGCTCAATTTACAATATCAGAAATGCCAATGGCGTTATTTCAGAAATTGCGAAGTGTTTCCCAAAGCATCAGCATTTTTTTTAGCATGTTATTGAATCAGTTTCACCTGCAGAGAAAAGAGTTAAACTCAAGGACTTGTCCTGAACACACTGGGTTCAGAGGATAGATTCCTGTTTGGTATTTTATGACTTGTATGTTGCAATTATCAAGACTATGGAATCCATTACTACCAGTAGTTCAGAGTATGGCAATTGGTCTTGGGATTCAGAAACCTTGACAAAAGCAAATAATTTCCTTCATCAACTCACTTATTTCAATTTCGTTCCGCGTTACAATGAGAATCTTTAGTAGTCTTCGATATGTTACAATCAACCTTCAGAGGACTCATGATGTTATGTCTGCATATGAACACATTCCAGATGTGTGCTGGAGTTGGAACTGTTAAACAAACTGTGAAGCAGAATCCCATGCTTGGTTTGAAAAAATCAAAACTTTTGCTGGCAGCATTAACGTACCTGTTAGCATTCCCAGGATTACATCAAGACAAGTACATTAAGCCAATGTTTATGCAGACAGCACTGACTATCGCAGAAACATCATGATGCCTTTCTTGAATCACATAACCACAGAAATGGAAATCAGATTTGGATCAATTCACCAGACAAAGATAAAACTGTTTGCTCTCATTCCATCCACTGCCTTGCCTTATACCTTATCCTCCATTAAAGATGTGGTGAACTGTACAAGTCTGACTTGCCTTCTCCATTAAAGATGTGGTGAACTGTACAAGTCTGACGTGCCTTCTCCTCCATTAAAGATGAGGTGAACTGTACAAGTCTGACTTGCCTTCTCCTCCATTAAAGATGTGGTGAACTGTACAAGTCTGACTTGCCTTCTCCTCCATTAAAAATGTGGTGAACTGTACAAATCTGACTTGCCTTCTCCTCCATTAAAGATGTGATGAACTGTACAAGTCTGACTTGCCTTCTCCTCCATTAAAGATGTGGTGAACTGTACAAGTCTGACTTGCCTTCTCCTCCATTAAAGATGAGGTGAACTGTACAAGTCTGACTGGCCTTCTCCTCCATTAAAGATGAGGTGAACTGTACATGTCTGACTTGCCTTCTCCTCCATTAAAGATGTGGTGAACTGTACAAGTCTGACTTGCCTTCTCCTCCATTAAAGATGAGGTGAACTGTACAAGTCTGACTTGCCTTCTCCTCCATTAAAGATGAGGTGAACTGTACAAGTCTGACTTGCCTTCTCCTCCATTAAAGATGAGGTGAACTGTACAAGTCTAACTTGCCTTCTCCTCCATTAAAGATGAGGCGAACTGTACAAGTCTGACTTGCCTTCTCCTCCATTAAAGATGTGGTGAACTGTACAAGTCTGACTTGCCTTCTCCTCCATTAAAGATGAGGTGAACTGTACAAGTCTGACTTGCCTTCTCCTCCATTAAAGATGAGGTGAACTGTACAAGTCTGACTTGCCTTCTCCTCCATTAAAGATGAGGTGAACTGTACAAGTCTGACTTGCCTTCTCCTCCATTAAAGATGTGGTGAACTGTACAAGTCTGACTTGCCTTCTCCTCCATTAAAGATGTGATGAACTGTACAAGTCTGACTTGCCTTCTCCTCCATTAAAGATGTGGTGAACTGTACAAGTCTGACTTGCCTTCTCCATTAAAGATGAGGTGAACTGTACAAGTCTGACTTGCCTTCTCCTCAGCTGTTATGCTGTGATGAAGATGCCTTTCCTAATATAAAAGTACTTCTAATTATAGCATGTACACTACCAATTACTACCTGTGAGTCGGAGAGAGCTAACAGACAGCTGAAGTTGCTGAAGACATCTTCGGTCTACAATGTCGCAAGTACGATTTGGTGCTTTGGCAGTAATCAAAGTCCATCGTAGAATGGTCCAAGATCTTAATTTCAACCATCAGGTTGCAGCCTTTGCAAACAAGCCTCGCTGGATGGCCCTACCTTGCCTACTAACACAAGCACCCTCGCTGGATGGCTCTACCCTGCCTACTAGCACAAGCACCCTCGCAGGATGGCCATACCCTGCCTACTAACACAAGCACCCTCGCTGGATGACTCTACCCTGCCTACTAACACAAGCACCCTCACAGGATGACTCTACTCTGCCTACTAACCAAGCACCCTCGCAGGATGGCTCTACCCTGCCTGCTAGCACAAGCACCCTTCTCGCTGGATGGCCCTACCCTGCCTGCTAGCACAAGCACCCTCGCTGGATGGCTCTACCATGCCTACTAGCACAAGCACCCTCGCAGGATGGCCATACTGCCTACTAGCACAAGCACCCTCGCTGGATGGCCCTACCCTGCCTGCTAGCACAAGCACCCTCGCTGGATGGCTCTACCATGCCTACTAGCACAAGCACCCTCGCACGATGGCCATACCCTGCCTACTAACACAAGCACCCTCGCTGGATGGCCCTACCTTGCCTACTAACACAAGCACCCTCGCTGGATGGCTCTACCCTGCCTACTAGCACAAGCACCCTCGCAGGATGGCCATACCCTGCCTACTAACACAAGCACCCTCGCAGGATGGCTCTACCCTGCCTACTAACACAAGCACCCTCGCTGGATGGCTCTACCCTGCCTACTAGCACAAGCACCCTCGCACGATGGCCATACCCTGCCTACTAACACAAGCACCCTCGCTGGATGGCCCTACCTTGCCTACTAACACAAGCACCCTCGCTGGATGGCTCTACCCTGCCTACTAGCACAAGCACCCTCGCAGGATGGCCATACCCTGCCTACTAACACAAGCACCCTCGCTGGATGACTCTACCCTGCCTACTAACACAAGCACCCTCACAGGATGACTCTACTCTGCCTACTAACACAAGCACCCTCGCAGGATGGCCATACCCTGCCTACTAGCACAAGCACCCTCGCTGGATGGCCCTACCCTGCCTGCTAGCACAAGCACCCTCGCTGGATGGCTCTACCATGCCTACTAGCACAAGCACCCTCGCAGGATGGCCATACCCTGCCTACTAACACAAGCACCCTCGCAGGATGGCCATACCCTGCCTACTAACACAAGCACCCTCGCTGGATGACTCTACCCTGCCTACTAACACAAGCACTCTCGCAGGATGGCTCTACCCTGCCTACTAGCACAAGCACCCTCGCTGGATGGCTCTACTCTGCCTACTAACACAGTAAACGATATAATTTTATGTAAATGTCTGCATGCATGCTCATTATTTAAATGACTTTTGAAAACTGGGTGTGGTTTAATAAAGTGAGTGTGGCAGTCAAAATGACAATTTTCTGGATCCGCCCCTGATATAGATCAGAAGTAGTTGCCAGAATTCATTGAGCTGCTAACTATATTCATTGAGGGCCTGTGCTGCTAACTATATTCATTGAGGGTCTGTGCTGCTAACTATTGTAACATGAGTAAACCTGTTAGGAAACCAACTGATCACTCTCGTGCAGCTACTTGGCGATCGATATTGTATTTGCACAAGCGTGTTTATTTTATGGACTATCCTTTACCGATTTTCAGGGTTGATCAATAAAAGTTGGAGTCTTCTGGTAGCAAATATTGTATGCATGAGGAAAAAATTAGATAGATAGATAGATACAAGATCCTTGAAGACAGTTTTTAATGATATTTAGTTTACTACCCATTCAAGGCATGCTTGGAGTGTTCTTGTAGTTCAAATAGTTCAAATCTGCCGAAGCCACCATTTAGGATACTACGAGGCTGCCTAAGTGAGTTTTAGCAGAGATGCTTTGTTGTTAGGTTTGGGATGCATTTGGGCCAAACAATGTAATGATTGGAGCTGTACTCTAGTG
Organism: Cladorhizidae sp. MBARI D1340-BT2; assembly: GCA_028752905.1. Classification (NCBI taxonomy): domain Eukaryota; kingdom Metazoa; phylum Porifera; class Demospongiae; order Poecilosclerida; family Cladorhizidae; species Cladorhizidae sp. MBARI D1340-BT2. The sequence goes on from JAQNBH010000001.1 coordinate 29,589,557, forward strand.
TATCTATGCCCGCGAAATATTGAAATATCTACTCTTTTATTGTTGCTTATTTTTAACCTCCTTTGCCATCCGTAGCAGCTGCTTTGTGGCATTTCGCTGCTGCCACTACAGCTGCTAAGGCATTTAGTCCTCGCAACCCAACAAGCCAGATCTACGTATAGATGTAGCTAGCTTACTTTAATTCTAGGCAGTTATGAATCCGGTTATATACTCAGATATTGCATGGTTTGTGGTGTATGTTATGGCATGTGCAAGACAAATGGGTACGGCCGGTTTTAAGGTGCCACACAGAACACATTGTTCCTTGTTTCAGATGCTGTCATCATCAATAATATTGTCACCATCTCCTCTACCATCCACCATCATAATTCTCTTCCTCCTCAAATGCATTGTAGGTTCTAAGTCCCTACTCCTGTGAGGACGCGAAGGGGCTCTTGAAATCAGCTATCCGTGACGAAAATCCGGTCATTGTCCTCGAAAATGAAATCATGTATAGTTCGGAGTTCTTCATGCCTCGTGAAGTCCTCTCTCCAGACTTCATTGTGCCCATTGGCAAGGCCAAGATTGAACGTGAAGGTACTCATGTGTCCTTAGTGACCCACTCAAAGACAGTGGGTGTGGCTTTGGATGCAGCGAAAGAGCTGGAGCAATGTGGAGTGAGTGCAGAGGTTGTTAACCTCCGTACTCTGAGGCCTTTGGATAGAGAGGCCATCGCAGAGTCGGTGATGAAGACTCACTATTTGGTGACTGTGGAAGGAAGCTGGCCTCAGTACGGAGTTGGAGCGGAGATATCTGCTAGTATTGTGGAAAGTGAGTTCATGGTTGGGTTGTAATGTGGAGCAGAATGACAAGTGGAGAGGTTGTCGCCAAACTCTCAGTTCTACACAGAGGGGCTGGCCACTGCCACACAGCAATCTGCTCTATCTGATAACTGTCATATTTGTGGTATTTCACTGGAGAGAGGGGGTAGCAACAGCACTGGGCACTTTGGGAAACTATCCTGGTCATTATTGGTTGAAATATCTTTACTTATAATAATAGTAGTAATAATAATAATATTATTATTATTATTATTATTATTATTATTATTATTATTACTACTACTACTACATAATAATACTACATAATAATAATGATGATGATGATAATAATAATGATGATGATGATGATGATGATGATGATAATAATAATAATAATAATAATAATAATAATAATAATTAAAATAATAAGCAAATATAATGAGTGCTTGGACAAGTTTTCATCTCTGCTTGTAGGTGGAGCGTTTGACTATCTGGACGGTCCCATTCTGCGTGTCTCAAGTGCAGATGTCCCTACTCCATACTGCCACGCGCTTGAGCAGCTCTCCGTACCGCAGGTCTTCAATGTGGTCAATACTGTCAAGAAATTACTCAACGTGTAGTCTAGTGTAGTCAAGCTCGGTAGCTGTCATTTATCTTTTGTGAACTTCATGCCTGCAGAAAGAAATAATAAGACACTTTTTTGATTTCTAATTCATTACAGAGTGGAACTCTTTAACTTCGTTGCATATTGGATGGGTTTGTGTGACTGTTGGTCCAATTGGTACTTTGTTCAAAACTTTGACCTTCCACCTTGGCAATCATGAGCTCTACACACCATCCAGCCATGGGACATAGCTCCCTTGTTGGTCTGGCAGCATGTGCACGCCATCCAGCCATGGGACATAGCTCCCTTGTTGGTCTGGCAGCATGTGCACACCATCCAGCCATGGGACATAGCTCCCTTATTGGTCTGGCAGAATGTTCTTTAGGTGCAGACTTTAACAGCTGTAACTGAAATGGCTTGTGAATATTGGGATGCTTCCTCGTGTTGCAAGCAGACCTACTGATGACCCTGGGGTTTGAAATGGCTTGTGAATACTGGGATGCTTCCTTGTGTTGCAAGCGGGCCTACTGATGACCCTGGGGTTTGAAATGGCTTGTGAATACTGGGATGCTGTGTTGCAAGCGGGCCTACTGATGACCCTGGGGTTTGAAATGGCTTGTGAGTATTGGGATGCTTCCTTGTGTTGCAAGCGAGCCTACTGATGACCCTGGGGTTTGAAATGGCTTGTGAATGCTGGGATGCTTCCTCGTGTTGCAAGCGGGCCTACTGATGACCCTGGGGTTTGAAATGGCTTGTGAATGCTGGGATGCTTCCTCGTGTTGCAAGCGGGCCTACTGATGACCCTGGGGTTTGCTTCTCCTCGTCATTATTAGTAATTGATTAGGCTTCGGCTAAGGTTACAGTCGTTCAGCTAGGGCAATGGTTAGAGCAATGAAAGTCGAAGGAGACTCCATCTTTGGGGGGGGGGGGGTGTATGCATTAACAACCCCCCCTGCCCTGCCCATCACTAAGAGTTAAATGCATCAATGACTAACTGCCGAGGATGGGAGGGGAGGGAGTTGATTTTGTGATTGGGATGGGAGGGAGTTGATTTTGTGATAGGGATGGGAGGGGAGGAGGGAAGCATCAAGTGTTTCCTCTTCTCCTACCCCACATTTCCCATTATAAATCTGCCTACCTTACCCAACACCTCTTCCTTCACCCTTGGAACTGATCTACCCCATGTTAAGCCTGCTCTCCCTTCGTGTTCATTTCTCCATTTTATCACCCACTCTTCAGTCCCTCAATGCCCTCGACCACATTTAATAATATTCTGTCACCGGCAAACTGTCTTCCCAGGAAATGCACAATTATCTTCTACATCACCATCACAGCTCACATCTAACATTCTGACATAAAACACCTCCCCTTGCCATCCAGGAGTCCTGCTGATGCCGTCCTTACCTTCTCGACCTCACTTTCTCGACCTCACTTACGAATCCTCTCATATTTCTTGTCCAAACTCTTCTTTAGCTAACTTATACCACGAGACTGTATTTCCTTGTTACCTCATCCTGCCCACTCTTCCTTATGAAATCCCTTACACAATTCCTCCATGTTACACGCGAGTCTGTTATCTCCAATGATCCTTCTTCCTTTTCAGCTCATAAAACTCTGCCCACCAACCTGGACAATCACTTAACAGTGCCACAACTTTTTTCAACTCACCATCTTCGCTCATTCTCTGCAACCTCAAGTTTCTGTACCTCCCTTCTCTCCTCCAGCTTCCTCCAGCCCAGGTCCCCTCTTTGCAAAACCTGCAGCTGTATTACTCCCTCCAACCTATCAACATCCTCTTGAAATTCTTGCAGGCTGCACCTTCCCTCCTGTCTACCACCAGAAGCATGTTCTAGATATGCCATAACCATATTAGTTTCCCACTGTCTAACTATCATCTCTCCTTTTACCTAATATAACCAATTCTAGCCTTCCACCACCCTCCCCCCCCCCCCCCCCCCTTTTTCTTTTTCGGTCTTCTCCAAATGAACATTTCCTCCACTCTTCTCCACTACACTTTCCACCAACCATCATTGGCTTACTCTTCTCACTATTAAACCTAAATCTCCATTAGTTCCTCATCACATTCAACATCCCTTGTACCTTATCTCTCACTAACAGTACAATATCATGTGTGTACAACAACCCACCACACCATGTCCCTTCCACTTCAATCCCTATCCCTTTTCCCTCCAAATCTTTCAATAATCCCATCACAAACACTCTAGACAACGTGACAATGGACGAGCATCCGTCTCAGCCCCGCCTCTACTTCAAACTACCTAGACCCCTCCCACCCTTGACTGAATTCCTTCGTACAAAACATTGACAAATGCTTCCTGGACTCCCCTCATCTTCATCCACAATCCTTCTCTCCACATACTATCTTATGTGTTGTTTACATCCAGAAATGTGTCCCTGTGACCTCATAATGTCACACATCCCTCAACACTAGGAACTGGTCAAATCCACCCTGACCCTCTGTTAGTATATGAACCTATTATGCTATAAATATAATTATTGTTCCTTTCTTTCCTTCACAAAACGTGTACCGTGAAGATAGAACATGGTAAAGGGTCTTCTCATTAGTCTTGTGCCATGTCCCAGGACAGAGGCTGAGTTCCCTCTCTGCACTGCCACAGAGAGTTTGCAGAAGGTACTGCTATACTTTCTCCTCTCTGTTGCATGTCTCGCACGACGGCCTAGTTCCTACAGGAAATTCAGTGACCCAAGGTCAACTACCCAAGGAGTCTCAATGGCCACTGCCATGAACATGTGGCTTGAGTCTAAGTCAGAATATTTGTTCGCCTTCTTCACCTCTGTCTGTGAAGCTACTTCTCTAACACCACTAGTTGAGAGAGAGAGACCCATAGGAGGGTGCACAGGTGTCTAGGCAGGTCGCATTCCATAGCAGACAGCCACTCTTCCATGGAATCATCGTCATACCCATCAAGTCTCTCCATCTGTTCTGCTGAGTCTAGAGGGTTCCAAATGTGAGACAATGTTGGCAGAGGACAATACCCTGTGTATGATGTTAACTTCTGCAAGTGACGTCCCTCACTTGAACAAGAACTTGACCAGACCGCCAACTTCCAAACCACAATTGTGGCAAGGATGCGGCCTAAATAAGGTAGCTCCCAACCTTAATCCCACAGCTACTCTGACTGTGTTTTCATCTATATGGAGACCAGGGGAGGAAATAAGAGCCAGACTCTTTGGCCAATTTATTTTAAAAAGGTAAGAGGGATAAAATACAATAACACACACACAGCAATTTTTTTTTTAACTATACCTTCATAGAAATTATCCCATCCATTTTATGACTAGGCACTAGGTATATATGCCTATCTTTAGCCAGAGCCCTAGCCCAACCCCCAGTTTAAGCCCTACCTTAGTGCTAACTACGGATGTTTCATGATGTTTAAAACGTCTGGCCCGCATGCTTGTTACAACTTGTTTCACTTGGAGTTCTAACATCACATAAAGGAGCTGTCATCAGAGGCCTTGGGAGGGAAAAGGTGATTGCAAACAAATGGCTCCTGACAACATCATTTGGAAAGCTCATGTTAGATGTGCCAAATGGACTGTTAAGGCAGTTCAATACTGTTCTGGTAAAGCATCCATCATAAGCACCAACTGAGGTGCTCGAGGAGACACATGCAAGACACCACAGACTCCTCCCCCTTCCTTCTTACCTTATACTCGCCCACAGATCCGAGAGGATGGTGAAGACTCTTTATTCCTTCCCAAGAGATTCAGCCTGTCTAGCTTCAGGACCATTTCAGGGACCCAACACCAGAATGTATAGACTGATTGAGTCTTTCGTGATGCCAAGGCTCCACCTCAGGAAGTCCTTTATCTCTGTAGTGCTAACTTCTGGCGGGCCTGATGAAGGTAGGAGCACTTCGCGATAGCGGTTAGCGAGGTCCTACATTGCTTAACATCAAAAATGTCTCAAGGGTTATCCAACCCATTGCCCAACAGGTTTTCAGCCCACAAGTCAAGAGTCTGCGTGAGGACAGTCTGCGTGAGGACTGGCCGCGAGTCCATCGTCCATTCTATACCCTTGAGGACTCGGGCATCTCAACAGACTTTTAGTGGACACCTCTCTTAGATTTCTCAAAACTTTCAACAGCATTAATCGAGAGAGAGAGAGGATGTTCGAGGAGATTACATGTAGGAGGATACCTTCACTGTGGAGTACTGCTAGGGGACAAACCTCTACTACTCCTTCGCGATCCTGATCTGAACTCGGTGTGGTGTCCAACAGGGTGCTCCCCCAAGACCCCGATCCCCATAATAGATAGATAAAGAGGACCATTGCAGACCTCTACATCTGTTTAGTATCTGGACAACTTTAGGTTGGCCGCACCTATGGTCTTCATAAAGCTTGGAGTACTTTGGAAAAAGACACTCCTACCTCACAGGCTTCAGCCTAAATAGAACAAAGTCCTTACTTTTTATCCCCAAGGAGAGTGACTCTTCCATTCAACCAACTCCCTCTGGAACTCACATCATCATGAATGGATTCTGTTATCTTGTTCCATCTTAGAAATTTGTGAGCTGAAAGGGAAGTTTGGGAAGGGAGGGAGGAAGGAGTATATATATAGGCTCAAGAAGTGGGAGGAAAATCCAGCCTCAAGTGGTATAAGTTAGCAAAGAAGAGTTTGGACAAGAGAGGATTCAGTAATGGGGTAAGTCAGGCTAAGATTTCGGTTAAGAACAGCATCAGTGGGACTGTTGGTTGACAAGGAGAGGTCGGGATGGTAGATGTGAGCTATATATGTGATGAAGATGTTGTGGAAGGTATTGTGCATTTCTTGAACTATGGTGAGTTTGCTATAATGATCAAGGAAGATTATTGGATATGGTCGAGGGCATTGAAGAGTCTGAGGAGTGGGTGGTAGAGAAATGGAGATGAAGAAGGGAGAGTATGCCTAATGTTGGGTAAAATCAGTAGCAGGGGTGAGGGAAGAGGTGTTGTTATGGGAAATGATGGTGGGAGAAGAGGAAATTCTTGATGTTGGCCTTTGTCTTTGGCATTCCATCCCAATCCCAAAACAAACTATCTCATTATTTTGCTGTAATAATCGTTGATTCATGTTTCTTCTTCAGTAGTCATTGTCATTTATTGCTTGTATATATATATATATGTGCTTAGTGATGGCCTAATAAGGCTCAACAGAACAATTAAGATTATTATAATAACAACAACGCAACCTAATTAGTGTGAAGAGGAGAGTTCCCTTCACGATCTCCAAAGGAAATGCAGCCTCAGTCATGTGGACAAGGAGAGCACAAGCTCGAGTCCTGACACTTTATTTTACTATAACATTACTATCGAGGATTTTTATATAATAACTTTCCCCCAGGTATATATATAATAAGCTTTTCATTAATAATAACAACGACTCGACCTAAAATAATAATAATGATAATAACGATGATAATAATGATGATGATAATAATGATGATAATAATAATAATAATGATGATGATGATGATAATAATAACAACAACAACAACAACAAGAGGATTTTTATATAATAACTTTTCCCCAGGTATATATATAATAAGCTTTTCATTACTCGACTCGACCTATAATAATAATGATAATAACGATGATAATAATGATGATGATAATAATGATAATAATAATAATAATAATGATGATGATGATGATAATAATAATAATAACAACAACAACAAGAGTAATAATAATAATAATAATAATATTCCTGATGAAGACTAGAGCATCTAATCGAAACGTCGAGTGATTGAAGTTGATTATTGAGGTGATTTTAATAATAATAACATTTCTTGGTGACATGCGGGAATTTGAGAGGGATCGGCTGGTTCTGATAGATGAGGTACGCAGAATTGCAGGGGCAAGACAGTGGCTGGATGAATTAAGAAGAGTGAGTAAGGATGGAAAGGTGGCATTGCTTTTGGGGAAAGATGTGGAGGGAGTAAGTGATGCAGTGATGGAGGAGGTGGGCGAGTGTGTTATGTATTGGGTAGGGAAGTGGTGGCAGAGGAGAAAGGAATTGTTGTATGGTCAGCTGAGGAATGATCTTTGGTCCACTCCTGTCCCCCCCTTCCTGAGCAGCGGGACACTCGTAACTTAATATTGTGGATAATTGTATTAATTAAGTACTGTTGACTTCTTTTTAAAATATAGATTGTTATTAGGTTAGTTACTAAATAGTTTCACACTGTGCTGTATTATATATGTGATGGCCTTAACAGGCTCAGCAATAGCAACATTAAATCATAATAATATAATACAACTATTCTTAACTAGGAGCTTGATCCCTGATAACTATCGACTCTGGATGGGCCTTACAGAGTGATGGATCATTGCAACAAATATGTTTGCCTCCGAGAGCTACTTTAACTATAATCGCTAACCGATTGCGCGTGTCGTTTAGAAAAAATATTTTATGTCACCAGATTATAGGATTCGACCCCCAGACAGAGCGTGTACAGTTTTAAGCCTGGGAGAGCCTGGAGTGGTCTCTCTGTACTACAACTAGTCGAACTAGGCTAGGCTAACTACAACTAGTCGAACTAGGCTAGGCTAATTGTGGTGGTGCTTGCTCGTAAGAGAAAATAGGGAAGATGGAGGAGATAATTGCGAGATTGGAGAAAGAACTGGATGCAGTTATGAAGTTCTGGACTAGCTACTCTCACGACCTCCAGCATGGGTACTGCTGACTGTAGCTTCCTCCAGCTTTATGACTTTTTGTACTGTTATTTGTGCAGGAGTTTTTACTGCTGCCTGACCGAGGCAGGTGAAATTTATGACACCACCAAGTACGGATGGCTCGAGGCCAGACAGGTTGTTATATATTATGCAATCATGAGCTCCACCCTCAATCAATTGTAGTATAGTAAGTATGTAGTAAAAGTACACAAAACTCATTGTTGATAAATAGGCTCTGTGACACTTTCCTGTATCTATGGAATAATGCTTAGTCTCATAGTCTCAGGCTTTCAGTATCTCATTCAGTATGGATTTATGGCCTGGTTCAAGTTCCATTATATCAGGTAGTTTTGTGTGTTGATAACACTATACATTGGCCTAATTTCTTAAACCTACCATTTATAGCCTCTTCTGCCTTTGACACATACTGTAAGTAGTTTACGTGCTGTATCATGCTAATATTCTCCATGAACCTGCTAATATTCTCCTTGAATCTGCTAATATTTCCTTGAACCCATGCTTGACCAATGCTAGTATATCCTTGAACCAATGCTAGTATTTCTTTGAACCTCTGCTCGTCTTCTCCTTGAGTCTGCTAGCATTCTCTTTGAGCCTGCTAGCATTCTCCTTGGCCTGCTAGCATTCTCCTTGAGCCTGCTAGTCTTCTCCTTGAGCCTGCTAGCATTCTCCTTGAGCCTGCTAAGTATTCTCCTTGAGCCTGCTAGCATTTTCCTTGAGCCTGCTAGCATTCTCCTTGAGCCTGCTAGCATTCTCCTTAGCCTGCTAGCATTCTCCTTAGCCTGCTAGCATTCTCCTTAGCCTGCTAGCATTCTCCTTAGCCTGCTAGCATTCTCCTTGAGCCTGCTAAGCCTGCTAGCATTCTCTTTGAGCCTGCTAGCATTTTCCTTGAGCCTGCTAGCATTTTCCTTGAGCCTGCTAGCATTTTTCTTGAGCCTGCTAGCATTCTCCTTAGCCTGCTAGCATTCTCCTTAGCCTGCTAGTATTCTCCTTAGCCTGCTAGCATTCTCCTTGAGCCTGCTAGCATTTTCCTTAGCCTGCTAGCATTCTCCTTGAGCCTGCTAGCATTCTCCTTAGCCTGCTAGCATTCTCCTTGAGCCTGCAGCCTGCAGTTGACTTATTTGGCCTAAGCTGAACAAATGTGTATTGTAAAAACTAGTTGACCAATTTTGCTGCAAGTTTGGGAGTAGCATATAATGTAATATACACGTATAGCTGGAAGCCCCTGTAATTGCCAACATTGAGTGGTACAGTTGGGAGGGGGGTTCTTGATTATTTTTCAGCTAGATTTCATGATTTCACGAAGTATACGGACAGCATGCAACAGCATGAGCTTGATCACATGAGCTTCCATCTCTACACCAACAAAGCTGCACTCCACCAGCATCTGTGGTGGCCACACCCACCAGTGTGGTAGCCACACCCACCAGCATGCTCCATGGTGGCCCGTCTCGAAAACAATAAGCAAACTACAACAGAGACAGTTGAACTTTGTGATGTAGAACAGCATCTGGAGAGCGTCATCACACATGACGTTGCATCTGCTATTCCTCAGTAATGGAGCAAAAACTTGTACTGCCAGGGGTGTATTTAGGGGGGGGGCGGGGGGGGCATTCGCCCCCCCCTGTATCATTCTCGCCCCCCCCCTTGAAATTAGAGATTTTTTTAAAAATAATGTCAAGAAAGGTGTAATACAAGAAAGGTGTAATAAGCTTATGATATCAGGTTCAAATGATAGGAATGTCAAACTGAGGTTCTTCTTGGTTTTCTCTGCCATACGTCCACAATCTCTTCAAGGTCGCTCTCAGAGAGTACTTCTGGTGCCTCTATAGCAATCCTCATAAGGTGAGAAAGGCTGCAGTCACTTAGAGAATTACGCAAACGAGTCTTGATCATCTTAATCTGTGAGAAGCTTCTCTCCACAGAAGCATAAGCAGATGGAGGCAATCTTGTGCAAATTGGGAAACATGGCCTTGAGCATGTCGTTTGAAACAAGTTCTTTCAGCTGTGATGCAGTAGTATCCCGTGGTTGCTTGACTAACAGCTGGCGGAATGTTTTCCACTCTGTAAGTATTTCAGTGGAAATCATGGCTGTCTTCACTGTTTCTTCTCCATCCAATGTTTCTGCCTCTATCTTCTCCGTAGTGAGCAATCAGTTTCTCAACAGACGTGTCTCCATAAGTGGGAAAAGATACTGAATCTGGTTTTGGAACTTTCCGTGGATCGAATATAGACAATGCTGATACAACAGCGTTGGATGAAGAAAATCGGCTTGTTATGTTGGCCTTTAAATCAGCAACAAAAGGCTTACCAACAACATTCTGGAACGAAAGTATTTTATCAGCGTCAATAGACACCTTTGTAGATGACTTCAAGTCTTCAACGTTTTCAAGAAGCTCCAACACCCAGTTCGCTCCAGGCAAAACTGCATCATCCAAGGATTTAACAGTAGCATCAACAAGGAATGATATCAACGAGAGGTCAAGCTGCTCTGCCTGAAGTGCTTTGCTGAGCTTGGCTACTTGTGGTAGAGTGAAATCAAGCAAATATATAGCTGCAATCGTAGACAATTTGCAGAGGGCACCATGGATTCCAAGAGCTTCTGGCTCGTGGGACGTCTCGTAGATGTTCCCAATGGTGATTACAATTGCAGAATAACTTGCTTTGACAGCTTTGACACACCTTTCATGTGCCAGCCAGCGTGTGTCAGAGGGCTTGATCACTTTCATTTCTGGAAGTTCAAGAACGTGCTGTACCTCCTTCAGACATTCTGCTCGCTTGGGGGAATTGCGAAAATGCTTCCAAAGAGTAGTCAATGTTCTGTAAACATGAGCAATTCCAGGAGTTTTATTGGCAGCTTGCACACAAGCCAACTGCAGTAAGTGACAGTGGCAGTGTATAAACAGAGCGTGAGGAGTATGTTTCTTGATACGTGCCTGAACCCCGGTCTTTCGTCCAGAAAAAGTTGCAGCTCCATCAAATCCCAATCCAACTATTCTTCCGACTTGTAGACCTTTCTTCTTTAAACAATCGATGAGATTAGAATAGATGGTCTCTGCATCAGCCTTCTTCAATGGAATAAGCTCCAGAAAGCACTCTACTGGTACACCATCTTCCTCCCAGCGGCAAAACACAGACAATTCTTCTACGTTGGTGACATCTGTGCACTCATCTGCCATGAGGCTGTACATAGGTGCCTTTTGAAGTCGCTTCAGAATCGACTCCTCCACCCATGTCCCCAATGATTCGATGAATTCAGCCACAGCCACTCTTGATGTGTACACAGCATTTCTTGGTGCAGTTTCTAAGAATTGCTTCAAATGTTGGCTGCCACATCGAACCACCACGTCAACCAGCTTCTCAAATTTTGTCGAATGTGCAACTTGTTCTTTCGTAAGAAAATGAGTGAGTAGGATCAGGCACTTCACTGCAGCTCTGTTCTGAGCTCTTTTGCGAGCTAAAACATTCTGGAGTTGCTGTACAACTGTTCCACCTTTGGCTGCTCCTTTAGCTGCAAAAAGAGCTTGAGTTGCATGGATATGGAAGTCACTTCTCGCATGAGCTTTCATTTTTTCAACAGCTTTCTTCCAATTTCTGCAAGGTTGTGTGACCCACACTCCTCCAGTACGCTGCAGACCAGATTGCTTGCAAACCTTGCAAAAGGCACCATCGCTATCCTCGTCATAATAGAGCCAACTGAAATCTTTCTCCCAGCTCTTAGAGTATTTTCTCTTCGTGGATACAGAAGAGCGGTGTTTGTTTTGCTTGCTTTTCTTTGAAGGTGGAGGACTAAGGCTAGGACTAGATGCCTCGACATGCTCAGAGCTATCTGTTCTGCTATCTTCGCTATCGCTGCTATTAGCATGAGAAGAGGCTTGAGAAGTACTTGCAAAGTATGAGCGAATATCCATATTAATATGAAGAGAAATCAACTAGTAAGGTTTCTTTTATAGAGACTTTAAGACCATGACATAATGGACTGAGTTAAAAATACTGAGAGAGAGTGGGAAAGAAGGAGGGAACTGAAGAAGTGACAAACCTACAAAGGAGAACACGTGGTGGCGTGTGATGACATCATGTCTAAGATTAGACTTGAAGACCATGACATAATGGACTGAGTTTAAAATACTGAGAGAGAGGGAGTGGGAAAGAAGGAGAAACAAAAGAAGTGACAAACCTACAAAGGAGAGCACGTGGTGGTGTGTGATGTCATCGTGTCATGACACATGCTCTCCTTTTTCCAAGCAGCTACAATATCATGAGAAATATATACAGTCTAGCCATAGTTCGGTATAGCATAATGCCATTGGTAGTCAGTCAAAATAGCTATCCTCAGACATTGTAAAAGCAAAAAAAAATATGGGGGGATCTTCCCCCCAGACCCCCCTTTTACGACTTATGAACATGTTAAGAAAATATTAACAAAAATTAGGGCACCAAGTGACCAACCATTTCCACCCCCCCCCCCCCCCCTAGAGAACTAGAGAAAAATTGTGTATGAAACCTGTTGTCCATGATTTTGTAAGAAAATGCATGGAATGCAACATAATTCGATTTCACAAAAGCCCACCTCCATTATACGAGTGACAAGTGACTATATCTAATCTATATATGCTGATTGCCGTAGCATGCAACTTCAGCAAATATTTAAGATGGAATGTTGTACTAAATATTTTAGAAAAAGTGCATGCCATCATAAGTAGCAGCTATATATACAGTTAGTACTGCAAAAATACCTGTGGGTAAAACACTTTCGTACTCCACGCGGAAGCCCAGGGTGCACGTCCCCTTTCCGCACCATCCAGGCTCTCCGCCCCCCCCTTATTTTTCCATATCTCAAGTTCGCCCCCCCCTTGGCAAAATTTCTGTATACAACCCTGACTGCTCTCGAGATAAACTTTCGACCAACTCTCAGCTGACGTAGAATTAAAATGACTTTCTGGCGGCCACCCTCGGTGCAACTTGACACGGCGTGCACCCTCGACGCAATGTGACATGGCATGCACCCTTGGTGCAACTGGTCAGGCCATGTGATGCAGACTAGATGCTCTAACATAATGGCCGGCTTTGCGGTATATATTCTGTTAGTACATTTATTTGAAATGACATGAAGCACATGTGCGTCCTCCTCCTACCCTCCACCTCCCTACATGAAACTAGTACATGTGCGTCCTCCTACACTCCACCTCCCTACATGAAGCACATGTGCGTCCTCCTACCCTCCACCTCCTACATGAAGCACATGTGCATCCTCCTCCTACCCTCCACCTCCCTACATGAAGCACATGTGCGTCCTCCTCCTACCCTCCACCTCCCTACATGAAGCACATGTGCATCATCCTACCCTCCACCTCCCTGCATGAAGCACATGTGCATCCTCCTCCTACCCTCCACCTCCCTACACATGAAGCACATGTGCGTCCTCCTCCTACCCTTCACCTCTCCCTTCTTACTTTCCTTATATTTATGTAGGTGTGGATGTATGCTAAGCTTTGTAACTCTCTCGCAAACTACCACACCCCAGAAATTCTAGCACCGGCAATAGCAGGTCAGTCATTTTATTATTATTATTATGTTTTCTTGAGGCCTGAGCAATAAGAGGGTTTATTTGTAAAGTGTATGGCTCTCTGTATTCAGTGGATGTGACAATGTGAATATATGGTATGTCAAACAATCTTGCTATCTGCTTTCGAGGATGCTGATTCATTTTCAAGTTTTCTAAAGATGATCTTAACTGCTAAAAGTCCTTAAGTTCACAATCCAGTGTGTGTCCCCATGGACCTATTGTCAACCTACTTCAACCTGCCTCAACCCAGTGTGATGTTGGTCGAGTGTGTCCCCATAGAGCTATTGTCACCTACTTCTACCTGCCTCAACCCAGTGTGATATTGGTCCAGTGTGCTATTGTCAACCTACTTCAACCTGCCTCAACCCAGTGTGATGTTGGTCCAGTGTGTGTCCCCATAGAGCTATTGTCAACCTACTTCAACCTGCCTCAACCCAGTGTGATGTTGGTCCAGTGTGTATCCCCATAGAGCTATTTTCAACCTACTTCTACCTGCGCCTCAACCCAGTGTGATGTTGGTCCAGTGTGTGTCCCCATAGAGCTATTGTCAACCTACTTCAACATGCTTCAACCCAGTATGATGTTGGTACAGTGTATGTCCCCATAGAGCTATTATCAACCTACTTCAACCTGCCTCAACCCAGTGTGATGTTGGTCCAGTGTGTGTCCCCATAGAGCTATTATCAACCTACTTCAACCCAGTGTGATGTTGGTCCAGTGTGTGTCCCCATAGAGCTATTGTCAACCTACTTCAACCTGCCTCGACCCAGTGTGATGTTGATCCAGTGTGTGTCCCCATAGAGCTATTATCAACCTACTACAACCTGCCTCAACCCAGTGTGGTGTTGGTCCAGTGCGTGTCCCCATAGAGCTATTGTCAACCTACTTCAACATGCTTCAACCCAGTATGATGTTGGTACAGTGTATGTCCCCATAGAGCTATTATCAACCTACTTCAACCTGCCTCAACCCAGTGTGATGTTGGTACAGTGTGTGTCCCCATAGAGCTATTATCAACCTACTTCAACCCAGTGTGATGTTGGTCCAGTGTGTGTCCCCATAGAGCTATTGTCAACCTACTTCAACCTGCCTCAACCCAGTGTTGTGTTGGTCCAGTGTGTGTCCCCATAGAGCTATTATCAACCTACTTCAACCTGCCAGTGTGATGAGGGCATGTTCTAGACCTGTCTATGACTGATGAACACGCACGCAACCTCTGTCTACAGGTGGTGATTTTCTGATGGAGAAATTGATCACCAAGAGGAAGGGAGCAGGACTGAGGTGCTATTTTGCCACCACAGAGGATGGCAAGCCACTGAAGTTGCAGCGTAAGCCGTACTCCGAGTGTTTCTATGTCCTGGCTCTGGCAGAGCTGCATAGAGCCACTGCTGACCAGAAGCACCAGGTGAGGTCAAATGAGGTTCATGTGCATTTCCCTTGCAAGCATGTTCATTCTTGATATAGACATCAGCTGAAGCAATGCTGTCTCAACTGATACACTGGATGAGAGTGAACGACACTTCCCTGGGGCTGGTGAGATTAGCAGGGGCTCCCTCGTCACAGGAGCTAGGCCGGCCCATGATGCTGCTCAATGTGCTCACGGAGTTCTGTGGTGCAGACGAGAGCCTCAGGAGGCAGTACCGGGAGGATATCGATTGGGCGGTGTCAGGAATATTGAAACATGTAGGTACATGTACATTCCTCCTCCTCCTCATCATCATCACACACACATCATGCACACATCACAGAGTGATGGGAAGGTGGTCAGAGAGCATATCACTCCAGATGGCTCCTCCCTTCCAGGTTGTCAAGGACGACTGACCACCCCAGGTCACGCCCTGGAGGCAGGCTGGTTCTTACTACAGGAGGCCAGGATTAGGTGAGTTAGTGGGGCTAGATTTTGACCCTTGAATAGCTTAGTAACCTCAACTATGTAGAATAGTGTGGGGTGTGTGGGTGTGTGTGTGGGAGGGGGGGGGGGGGGGGGGGGGGGAGAAACCTGACCATTCAAATGTTCTTTCCTAACTTGACCCAGAGCAGAATGGACGACAACTTGAAAGACGTGGCTCTACGAGAGTTTATCGAGCAGCCTTGTGAATATGGGACAGACCCCGTGCATGGGGGGCTCTTCTATTTTCTCGACAGCGAGGGCTACAGTCCCGTGCAGCTGGAGTGGGGGATGAAGTTATGGTGGGTGCACTGCGAGGCGCTGCTGGCCCGTGTCATGGCGTTCCAAGCCACTGGAGAGAAGAAGCATTGGACTGCCTTCACCGAGATGTGGCGGCTCTGCCTATCCAAGGTACGAGTGGGGCATATAGACCCCTCCCATCCCCCCACCCACCCCCACCCACCCCTTCTTATAATGCTTGAGCATATATATCTGTGCAAGCGAGTTCCATGTTCCCAGATATATCGTATGATCGGCACAAGAATGCAACGTGCTAACCATTACCAAAAGGCTATGCGGAGCTCGCTGTGTGAAATCACTCGAGCTGTTTGGTGGCAAGGCTGCGTGCGACTAGAGAAACACACTGCAGTTGCAGAAAGGCGAGGTTTATGGCAGCAGGCGCCATAAGTCTGGACGATAAACAAAATGAAAAGGAAGTGAGCTGCAGCAAGCACGGCAGCTAGCAGCCACACAGCAGCTAGCAGCAAGCACGGCAGCTAGCTATCTAGAGCTGAAGGCAGCAAATGAATATAGTTATAATTAGTATGACTGACATGAAATCCATTACCTGCTGCTAGAGCTTGAGGTGAGAATGTGTACGCTTGCCTTATGTGTGTGTGTGTATGTGTGTGTGTGTTTAATTATTATTTTAAAGGTTTTCCTATGAATTGGAATGATGGATAAAGTTCTTGGAAGGAAATGAGACTCGTATCGCGTACAGACCTGCACATATTAGCAGCACCTGTTAAAATAATGTTTCAAAACTTTGAATGTATATAAATGTAATGTACTTAGTAAGCATTCTCCATGTCCCACTATGCTCTCTTTAGTGGTCTAGGATTAGGCTGGGTGCATGTAGCAAGTACCCACTATGCTCACTTCAGTGGTCTAGGATTAGGCTGGGTGCATGTAGCAAGTACCCACTATGCTCTCTTCAGTGGTCTAGGATTAGGCTGGGTGCATGTAACAAGCACCCACTATGCTCTCTTCAGTGGTCTAGGATTAGGCTGGGTGCATGTAGCAAGTACCCACTATGCTCTCTTCAAAGGTCTAGGATTAGGCTGGGTGCATGTAGCAAGCACCCACTATGCTCTCTTCAGTGGTCAGGATTAGGCTGGGTGCATGTAGCAAGCACCCACTATACTCTCTTCAGTGGTCTAGGATTAGGCTAAGTGCATGTAGCAAGCACCCACTATGCTCTCTCCAGTGGTCTAGGATTAGGCTGGGTGCATGTAGCAAGTACCCACTATGCTCTCTTCAGTGGTCTAGGATTAGGCTGGGTGCATGTAGCAAGCACCCACTATGCTTTCTTCAGTGGTCTAGGATTAGGCTGGGTGCATGTAGCAAGCACCCACTATGCTCTCTTCAGTGGTCTAGGATTAGGCTGGGTGCATGTAGCAAGTACCCACTATGCTCTCTTCAGTGGTCTAGGATTAGGCTGGGTGCATGTAGCAAGTACCCACTATGCTCTCTTCAGTGGTCTAGGATTAGGCTGGGTGCATGTAGCAAGTACCCACTATGCTCTCTTCAGTGGTCTAGGATTAGGCTGGGTGCATGTAGCAAGTACCCACTATCCTCTCTTCAGTGGTCTAGGATTAGGCTGGGTGCATGTAGCAAGCACCCACTATGCTCTCTTCAGTGGTCTAGGATTAGGCTGGGTGCATGTAGCAAGTACCCACTATCCTCTCTTCAGTGGTCTAGGATTAGGCTGGGTGCATGTAGCAAGCACCCACTATGCTCTCTTCAGTGGCTAGGATTAGGCTGGGCACATGTAGCAAGCACCCACTATGCTCTCTTCAGTGGTCTAGGATTAGGCTGGGTGCATGTAGCAAGTACCCACTATGCTCTCTTCAGTGGTCTAGGATTAGGCTGAGTGCATGTAGCAAGCACCCACTATGCTCTCTTCAGTGGTCTAGGATTAGGCTGGGTGCATGTAGCAAGTACCCACTATGCTCTCTTCAGTGGTCTAGGATTAGGCTGGGTGCATGTAGCAAGCACCCACTATGCTCTCTTCAGTGGTCTAGGATTAGGCTAAGTGCATGTAGCAAGCACCCACTATGCTCTCTTCAGTGGTCTAGGATTAGGCTGGGTGCATGTAGCAAGCACCCACTATGCTCTCTTCAGTGGTCTAGGATTAGGCTGGGTGCATGTAGCAAGTACCCACTATGCTCTCTCCAGTGGTCCTGGGTGCATTTAGCAAGCACCCACTATACTCTCTTCAGTGGTCTAGGATTAGGCTGGGTGGATGTAGCAAGTACCCACTATGCTCTCTTCAGTGGTCTAGGATTAGGCTGGGTGCATGTAGCAAGTACCCACTATGCTCTCTTCAGTGGTCTAGGATTAGGCTAAGTGCATGTAGCAAGCACCCACTATGCTCTCTTCAGTGGTATTGGATTAGGCTGGGTGCATGTAGCAAGTACCCGCTATGCTCTCTTCAGTGGTCTAGGATTAGGCTGGGTGCATGTAGCAAGTACCCACCCACTATGCTCTCTCCAGTGGTCTAGGATTAGGCTGGGTGCATGTAGCAAGTACCCGCTATGCTCTCTTCAGTGGTCTAGGATTAGGCTGGGTGCATGTAGCAAGCACCCACTATGCTCTCTTCAGTGGTCTAGGATTAGGCTGGGTGCATGCAGCAAGCACCCACTATGCTCTCTTCAGTGGTCTAGGATTAGGCTGGGTGCATGTAGCAAGCACCCACTATGCTCTCTTCAGTGGTCTAGGATTAGGCTGGGTGGATGTAGCAAGTACCCACTATGCTCTCTTCAGTGGTCTAGGATTAGGCTGGGTGCATGTAGCAAGTACCCACTATGCTCTCTTCAGTTGTCTAGGATTAGGCTGGGTGCATGTAGCAAGCACCCACTATGCTCTCTCCAGTGGTCTAGGATTAGGCTGGGTGTATGTAGCATGTACCCACTATGCTCTCTTCAGTGGTCTAGATTAGGCTGGGTGGATGTAGCAAGTACCCACTATGCTCTCTTCAGTGGTCTAGGATTAGGCTGGGTGCATGTAGCAAGTACCCACTATGCTCTCATCAGTGGTCTAGGATTAGGCTGGGTGCATGTAGCAAGTACCCACTATGCTCTCTTCAGTGGTCTAGGATTAGGCTGGGTGCATGTAGCAAGCACCCACTATGCTCTCTTCAGTGGTCAAGGATTAGGCTGGGTGCATGTATCAAGTACCCACTATGCTCTCTTCAGTGGTCTAGGATTAGGCTGGGTGCATGTAGCAAGCACCCACTATGCTCTCATCAGTGGTCTAGGATTAGGCTGGGTGCATGTAGCAAGTACCCACTATGCTCTCTTCAGTGGTCTAGAATTAGGCTGGGTGCATGTAGCATGTAGCAAGCACCCACTATGCTCTCTTCAGTGGTCTAGGATTAGGCTGGGTGCATGTAGCAAGTACCCACTATGCTCTCTTCAGTGGTCAAGGATTAGGCTGGGTGCATGTATCAAGTACCCACTATGCTCTCTTCAGTGGTCTAGGATTAGGCTGGGTGCATGTAGCAAGTACCCACTATGCTCTCTTCAGTGGTCTAGGATTAGGCTGGGTGCATGTAGCAAGTACCCACTATACTCTCTTCAGTGGTCTAGGATTAGGCTGGGTGCATGTAGCAAGTACCCACTATGCTCTCTTCAGTGGTCTACGATTAGGCTGGGTGCATGTAGCAAGTACCCACTAGGCTCTCTCCAGTGGTCTAGGATTAGGCTGTAGCAAGCACCCACTATACTCTCTTCAGTGGTCTAGGATTAGGCTGAGTGCATGTAGCAAGCACCCACTATGCTCTCTTCAGTGGTCTAGGATTAGGCTGGGTGCATGTAGCAAGCACCCACTATGCTCTCTTCAGTGGTCTAGGATTAGGCTGGGTGCATGTAGCAAGTACCCACTATGCTCTCTTCAGTGGTCTAGGATTAGGCTGGGT
This sequence comes from Cladorhizidae sp. MBARI D1340-BT2, assembly GCA_028752905.1. NCBI lineage: Eukaryota > Metazoa > Porifera > Demospongiae > Poecilosclerida > Cladorhizidae > Cladorhizidae sp. MBARI D1340-BT2. The sequence goes on from JAQNBH010000001.1 coordinate 29,609,334, forward strand.
GCATGTAGCAAGTACCCACTATGCTCTCTTCAGTGGTCTAGGATTAGGCTGGGTGCATGTAGCAAGCACCCACTATGCTCTCTTCAGTGGTCTAGGATTAGGCTGGGTGCATGTAGCAAGCACCCACTATGCTCTCTTCAGTGGTCTAGGATTAGGCTGGGTGCATGTAGCAAGCACCCACTATGCTCTCTTCAGTGGTCTAGGATTAGGCTGGGTGCATGTAGCAAGTACCCACTATGCTCTCTTCAGTGGTCTAGGATTAGGCTGGGTGCATGTAGCAAGCACCCACTATGCTCTCTTCAGTGGTCTAGGATTAGGCTGGGTGCATGTAGCAATTACCCACTATGCTCTCTTCAAAGGTCTAGGATTAGGCTGGGTTCATCAAGTATCTGGCTATATAGATTACATACATAGTCGAAAGTTTTAGACAACCTGAGAATCATAGAGCAGAGGCAGCAGCCGGACATTGAAGAATTGCTCGGGATAACTCCAGAACTAACCAATCATACCAGATGTTGTTCTTTATGATATTTATTTCTCAGGCACAAGCACACACACACACATACATACACACACACACACACACACACACACACATTGATAGATACTTGGATTGCAATATATAAGTGACCTGGTTAATTAAAGTTCCTGCTGTTAATTTGTCACAAGAGGAAGCTTCTCTCTCTCAGTGAACCAAAATGTCCAACAACTGCAGAATCTGCTTAGCTACGCCCAATGCTGCATGCACACACACACACACACACTCACACTTGCACACACACTCACACACACACTCTCATACTCACAGACACACACACACACTATTGTTAATAACTGTCCTCTGGCACTGCTTTTGCAAACTTGTCCTCTGGCACTGCTTTTGCAAACTTATAAGAGAGTAGAGGAACTCAAACAAGACTCGTCTAAAGATATCTTTGCTGCACAATTGCATGGCACTAAAAAGACTATATTAAAGTATACGGCAAAAGAAAAACCACAGCTAGTTAGCGAATTCCAAACATTACCACAAAACAGAAGAACTGGGTGATTAAAGAGAGTTGGATCTCTCACACTTACCCTCCATAGTTGGAACACAACCGGGGAGCACTTCTCTCTGTATCACAATCAGGAGGACATCTTGCTCTCATAGCTTGACGGAGGGAGGTGTGGAGTGCAACTGTTTGTGGGCAGTGGCACTAGCATAGCAGCAGGTACATCACCAGCTTCACTCCAGGTCAATGGAGCATGCTCAGTACTGCCGTGATGACAGCGATGCAATTGGTTGGATTTCTGGACCATGAATGCCCACTTGACTTTTAGTAGTAGCAGTTAGTTCCTCTACCCTCGAATTGAGCACTGACAATGTGTCTGCAAATGATGGCTCCGTCTTCCAGCTCAGTCTGATGAGATCTTGCTCGATGACGATGTTCCAGGTATCCATCCATCTAGGTCCAGCTTTGTGAAACCTCCATAAACCACATCTCCTTGTGTGAATATCGTAAGTAAATTTCCAGAGGTGTGAGATTCAGTCGGCTTCCAGTACTTTCTCTCCATATTTCCTGGCCTGTCCAGATACAGCAAGTCAAGCTGGCGCTACCAGTAGCTCTGACGGTGTTGCTCCTGTGCTTGAGATACAGCAAGTCAAGCTGACGCTACCAGTAGCTCTGACGGTGTTGCTCCTGTGCTTGAGATACAGCAAGTCAAGCTGACGCCACCAGTAGCTCTGACGGTGTTGCTCTTGTGCTTGAGATAAGCTGACACCACCAGTAGCTGACGGTGTTGCTCCTGTGCTTGAGATACAGCAAGTCAAGCTGACGACACCAGTAGCTCTGACGGTGTTGCTCCTGTGCTTGAGATACAGCAAGTCAAGCTGACGCCACCAGTAGCTCTGACGGTGTTGCTCTTGTGCTTGAGATAAGCTGACACCACCAGTAGCTGACGGTGTTGCTCCTGTGCTTGAGATACAGCAAGTCAAGCTGACGACACCAGTAGCTCTGACGGTGTTGCTCCTGTGCTTGAGATACAGCAAGTCAAGCTGACGCTACCAGTAGCTGACGGTGTTGCTCCTGTGCTTGAGATACAGCGAGTCAAGCTGATGACACCAGTAGCTCTGACGGTGTTGCTCCTGTGCTTGAGATACAGCAAGTCAAGCTGACACCGCCAGTAGCTATGACGGTGTTGCTCCTGTGCTTGAGATACAGCAAGTCAAGCTGACGCCACCAGTAGCTCTGACGGTGTTGCTCCTGTGCTTGAGATACAGCAAGTCAAGCTGACGACACCAGTAGCTCTGAAGGTGTTGCTCCTGTGCTTGAGCTACAGCAAGTCAAGCTGACGACACCAGTAGCTCTGACGGTGTTGCTCCTGTGCTTGAGATACAGCAAGTCAAGCTGATGGCCCCCAGTAGCTCTAACGGTGTTGCTCCTGTGCTTGAGCTACAGCAAGTCAAGCTGGCGACACCAGTAGCTCTGACGGTGTTGCTCCTGTGCTTGAGTGAGACATCATCCTGTACTTAGCAAGAACTTGGTGAGTCTTTCTTGAAGGCTACTTCCTTGAGTGTTCCTAGTCCACACTCACCTCTCTGACAAGCTGGTAGTTGCATGTGACCTAGAGTGGATGTCACGGGAACAGTGCCCTTTTCTGTCGTGAACTCCTTTAGCTCTGAACTTGGAAAAGAATGTCGATTGTCTCTGACGACCTTTTGAGGCAGTTGATGCATTGAGTCAACAGATGGAGTTTCTGGTTGACTGGCATGATGGGAACATCCCACCATCTGAATGTGAGTCCACGACTTGGAGCATGTGTCCCTAAAAGCTCCAGCGAAGTCAAGTGCCATGGTGCATTTAGCCACTCCCACAGATGAAAAGGAACTGGCTAGCAGTGCTTGACCTTTGAACATGACCTGACCTCCATATTTTTCGACAGCCTGGCTCATTTGCAAGCATGTCTGGAACGTTTATCTAATACCTTCCCCTCCCAGCGACAGAGCTAGTATGTTGCAGTTGATCTCTCCACAATACTAGCCCAACTAACTCATCCACTCCCTTCTTACAAAATCTGGTCCTTCCATTTTAACTCGGCAGACATCCAGAACCTCCCCGTCCCCTGGCTAGGGCTATTGGTGACCACTACAGATGGAGACTGTTTCCATGACCTTGACTGCTTCTCAGTGTGTGACGGTGATCTTAATGTTCTATGGTTTTAGGGGGTTCATGGGGCCGCGGCTAGAGATCTTCCCCATAAGTGCCCCCCCCCCCCCCCCCCATTGAAGATGATTGGTTGTCATATTCCTCTTGACAAGAATTACATTTGATTTCGGTATCTATGAGAAGAAGAGGATCGGAGTCCGTTCAGTCACCGAGTGAACATCATGTAGGTAAGGTTGTCTACTTCCCTTGTGTGTCGATCTCCTTCAAAGTAATTGGTCTAGCATTTCCCCTGCTTCCAGACAACCTGCAGACTTCGAGCCTTCGAGCCTTGGTGTTATTTTATTTTTTATTTTTTGGCGTGCTCGCTGATGAACGTCACTACTCGACTTGCAAGCAGTTGCATGGTAATCTCTGCCACATCTGTGATGGGTGACACTCCCACTCCTGGCTGCTGTTTTTCCCTGTGTAGAGGAGGGTTGGAGCTGTACCAATGTGCTCTTGCTTGAGTTGAGACCTTTGGTGTATCTCGTCTGTTGCCTCTATTATTGCCTGATCCAATTCAAGAGCTCTGTCATGGGCAAGTTCTTCTGCTATAAACAGCGTTGAATTCCCTCATTATTGACTCCTCAGACTAACCTATGGAAGCATGTCAGGAAGGGTATCTTAGAAGTTGCAGTAGTGAGCCAAACCCCTTGAGAGCTGCACATTAAGTAGCAATTGGCTCTCCTCCTTCTCAGTATGGCAGTGTTGAACTTGAAGTTGTACGATGCAAGAGGGCTTCGGGTTTGGTTCATCGCTGTCCTCAGTGCATCTTGACCACTAAACCTCTTATTAGCCAGCGCCGTATGCTGGGAGTGTCAATTTCCTCGCAGTCGGTAACCTCATTGGCTACAAAGTAGTGTGTCGAGTCTGTCCACGTAGCACGACCAACCCTTCCGACTTAAGTTGAACTTGTGAAATGCTATTTACTCGAGAAGTAGGGTTTTTTAACGCACTAGAAGTTTTACGCACTGGAAAAAACAGCTTCCACTCCAAAGTTGTGTATGCACTAGGAGTTTTACGCACAGGGGAAGCTCTTGCAAATGGGGAGGTGTTCTCTCTAACTCCATTTAAATCCTCATCACCAGCTGAAATAGCTGGCTCTTGCCACTCTTTTGCACGCTTGTCATGAGAGAGAAGGGAGAACTCCAAGGTGAGAGAGAAGGGAGAACTCCAAGGCAAGAGGAGAAGAGTCGAAGGTTCTTGGTGCGGGGGGACTATACCTGAAACTGGGGGGGGAAACGTCTGTTGGTTTAGACCGCCCGTAACTTTTTTTATAATTACTCTGTCCAAATAATATTATGCCCATATTGTTCCTTGATCTATGTGCTTTCCAATGATATAAAAGATTAGTCTATAGGCATATTTTCTCACAAGTACATGCAAGACATAACAAAAAAATTAACACTTCTGCCCCAACACTTCCCCCTCACCCATACATGTACTTACAAACCAAAAGCTGTAAATTGGTCTGTGGTTTGCCTAAGCTAATATTATATGGCCAAAAATGCAATAACTAAACTGGGGGGAGTGGGGCATCCTGCCGTAGTGAATACGCGATCTTAAGGCTCCACCTCTTAGCTCCTGCAGACATAGTGGCTTCCTCCTCTTTAATGCCTCTTCTAATCACCATAACTTGACAACCCATCAAGTAAAAAAAAATTTGTCTCCAACATATAATAGCTATTAGCTTAGGCAAACCACAGACCAATTTACAGCTTTTGGTTTGTAAGTATGGGTGAGGGGGAAGTGTTGGGGCAGAAGTGTTTAGTTTTTTGGAATGCCTTGATATTTCTGCATGTATCTTCTGAGAAAATATGCCTATAGACTAATCTTTTATATCATTGGAAAGCACATAGATCAAGGAACAATATGAGCATAATATTATTTGGACAGAGTAATTATTAAAAAAAGTTATGGGCAGTCTAAATCAACAGACGTTTCCCCCCCCCAGTTTCAGGTATAGTTCCCCCTTAACTGCATGGCACTAAACGACACGACTAGAAACCAAAGATTATGATGTGGAAATCTCAAGCAACTAGCAAATTCCACAAAACAAGGAATTGGTGATTACAACCTCAACTAAAGGGAGTCTGGTCTACCACAAGTGCTTGGTCGATTTTCTTGTTCTATGGAATTGTGAACTCACTGCAATGAAGTGGACAATTTGGGGTCTTCTATTAGTAAATGTAATGAATGAACTGGGCCATAGGAGCCGCTAGGGAAGCTTAGGTTTTCTTCTACCAGTGGGTGCAGTTTGGTGTGGAAAGGGTGTAGTCAGTATTAAACATGCAGTGCAAGGATCATCCTAGATGTGGCTTGTGCATGGGACTCTCAACCTTTCCGATGCACCTTTACAGGCGGCTTCCATCAAGGCTGCCTCTCTCAGCCATTTAATTCTCCGGCACGGTACTCGGTGCAGTGGGTTTCAGGTTCGACTCTTCTCTTCTTGGACATGGCTAGTAGTTCAGGCGGTTGTCGACCTGAACATCCTTCCCAACCTGTGGATGCCCTAAAGACTGGTTCACACGTGAATTAAAGCAGTGCGGCAGTGGAGAACTCTCGTCTATTCTAGCAGAGGGTTTGCAATGCGGTGCTAACCGGCACATTTTTGTGTTCACAATGACGCTTCGTGCCGCATCACTTTAAATGTCGCGTCTACTGTGAACCAGCCTTAAGAGACAGAAGAATTGTCTTCCTTTTCAAAACCCGTGGCACTGGAAGTAGATCCACAATGATTGCAAGCATTCAAGCTTATGGTTTAGAATCATAGTGAGTTTGTGTCACTTGAAGCAAGCACAGAAGTTGCATGTTTGGACAATTTTAGGTAATATCCCAGTAGTCTATTATTAACATTATTATTATTTTTACAAGTAGCTATTTGTTGGTGTGGCAAGTTTCTTTCGCATAATAAGATGTAATCTGATTTTAAGTATTAATAATGAACAATCTTGGGAATTAATGCGGCCTGAGGCAGTATTCGCAATAATTATTGAATTATTTTCATTGAAGTGGATGATTTAGTGCTAGACTTGATTTAAAAGGTGCGACAGCAGATGGGGTGGGGCTAGTAAGTTTTGTTGGCCGTTCGGGTTCGGATTTGCTTCCTACAGGCCTGTATAAGCTTTGTGTATTTGTGTCCACCATTTTGAAATATGGATCAAACCACACACGAAGTATTTCTAGGCAATTCCAAAACTGTCTGTACCCTTTATAAGGAGGAAGTCGGTTGTCCAAACTTCAGTTATCCGAATACGCTGGTTAACTGAATGCTACAAGAAGTTCACGCTTGCGACAATGCTCACCATTACCATGCTGACCGTATTCATCTTCATGGAGAAAATTCCTTTGCACATGCTCATAACAAACATGCATACCATTTGCCCACGTGGGCCCTCTGCCAGGAATTTCTTTCAATTCTTCTCCCTCCCGGTCAAAGCAGAGAGCATGCCCACACCTACTCAAAGGAGAAGAGTTTTCCTTAATATCGATGTAAGCTCGAGATCCATGATACTGTGAAGAAGGGCTTGAGCAATGTTGGCAAATTGACTGGCCTCAATATTGAGGAGCAAGGGCAAGCTGAAGACTCACACGCCAGTTCAGTTGTCCGAACATCTGAATAACTGACTTACCACTGTAGTCCTCAAGTAAACTAAACCACGCCCCTTAAACTTTTACGTAAACGTGCTTCACATGATTGCTAATGTGTGATGTGATCACAACTTCCTGTGGTCTCACTTCCTGTGGTTGGGTCTTTGTTGTAATGTATATAGTACTGTATGTTGTATTGTTGTGATAGTTAATATTAATGCCTCAATCTTGATGACACAAAGCTGGTGCTATTTTCTGTTTGCCCCCTCCAGTTTTCGGATCCAGTTCACGGGGAATGGTATGGATATCTGACTAGGGACTGGACCATAAACCAGAGCTTCAAGGGAGGCCCCTATAAAGGTTGTTTCCATGTCCCTAGGGCTCTGCTCTACTGCCTCCAGACCCTCAGGCAGATGAGAGACCAAGAGGAAGGAAAGACGAAGGGTGGACCAGAAACCATACAAGAGAAAGAACAAGAATGAACAGAACTTACATATGTAGCTGATCCATGAATAGGCAGTGTAAGAAGATGTGCTCAAAGTGGTTGTGGTTTCACTTTCCCCCTCCCAAGCTAAAGGTTCGAGGTGTGTGCTGTCCCTGGCCTCACTGGTTGCTGCCGTCATGGCGTAATTAATTAGATCATGTCATTGACATCAACACTAGACAAGTCGGTATTGCATAAGGGTTTAGTTAGCTACAGAAGGTTAGGGCTAGGGCAATGTGTGCATCTTCATATTTGTGTATACACTTTAACTAAGATTAGGGATGGGATAGTAGATTAGGCCAGGGCAATGTGTGCTACCATATTTTGTGTTCTTCCCTCAGCTTAGGCCAGGGCAATGTGTGCATACCATATTTTGTGTTCTTCCCTCAGCTTAGGCCAAATGTGTGCATACCATATTTTGTGTTCTCCTCAGCTTAGGCCAGGGCAATGTGTGCATACCATATTTTGTGTTCTTCCTCAGCTTAGGCCAGGGCAATGTGTGCATACCATATTTTGTGTTCTTCCTTAGCTTAGGCCAGGGCAATGTGTGCATACCATATTTTGTGTTCCTCCTTCCCTTTCATCTTTGTTAAATAATTTTGTCTTATACATGAAATGATGCAGTCCAAACACAACCTTTCCCCCACCTCCTTTAAAATACCCTAATTCCTAATTAGCCATCCTTGATAGATAGCATTGCCCCTGTTAATAAATAGTTTATAATCAGCTCTGTTCTGACTTCCTCTTCAGACTGTCAGGCATCTCGGGAGGAGGGGGACGTGGCAAGCGGAAGAAAACCTTGACGGAATCATAGATGAACCATTGCAGAGCCGTCAGTGTGCCAATCATCAGGATCCTGGGACCAAGCCCCTTCCACATACCTGAAGAAGAGGGAGGAAATATTAATAAATTATGTGTGGGAATTTTGTTGTTGTTGTTGAGTAATTACATGTACAGGAAAAGGAGGGAAGGTTAAAAAAATGTGCTTAATGAAGAACCTCTCTTTCCAATATCAACCTGAGAGACACCTTACTCTTGAATAAATGAATATCATTTTAAAAGCACACCGAGTGATTTATATCTTTACACTAACAGAACTTAAAATCACTTGCATGGGAGGAATGGGGAAGAAGTTACGCATCCCCTGAAAAATGCACATAGGAAGAAGGGGGGGGAATGCCAGGCCTTTATGAAGCTTACTATACATATTTGTTATGTGTGCTGTAACGTTTAATTTGTTCCCCCCCAAAAGTTGTTCCCCCCTTATTGAAAATTTTGTTCCCACCCTAGCCCCAGCCCTTGCCCTTGCCCTAGCCCTTTATTTTTCAAGCGGGAACTTTTTTTTCAAGTAACAAGTTCCAGGCGGAACATATTTTTTAAAGAAAGTTCCAGGGGGAACCAAATATGGGGGGAACAAATTTGTCGTGAAAGTGCACTCACTCTTGACCAACACATATTTACTATCAAGTTGGTTACTCTTGCCACTGAAAAAGGCTACATCTACAACGAGTATCCGACTAAACGACTACTACTTCCAATAAACATTCACTGTTATTCAGTAACATGCGTACTCCTAGACAAAACAACGCACCAATCATGCCCAATTCCTTGGCAGCCTGCATTGTAGAGCTGCCCTGCTGCGAGTTCAATTTTGAGACAATCGAATCGGCTGGATGGCTCACCAGTGCACAAAACACACCAGCAATGTAACCGGCTGCAAATGTCACCACCAGCTGGGACGGTTTTCCTAGCTCGCTCCGAGGTACGGGCACAACGTGCTTGTAGAGGAACTCCACTGTTCTCTCGAAGGCGGCAAATTTCATCATGGTGTATGGTATCTGCCTCAACCAGAGAGGAGGGAGACCTTTGTAGAATCTAGATGAACGAAGAAATGTATCACTTTGAACGGTGTTTGTTTAGGAGAGCATGGAACTGTTCTGGGATGACAGAGCAACTGGGATAGGATTATCCTTGGAACAGTCACTAGCAGCTTTAGACAATGTGCTATGCATTCCAGTGCTTTCTTAAAATGGACCAAAGCACTGGAACATAGCCTAGTGAAACAACCTTCAAGACTATAAAAATACTTACAATGGCCCTCCCTTGACTAAGGGGTGCCCAGTATTGCTACAACATGGACATCCTGTGATGTCCTAGGATATTTGTGACAGTCCCAGCACTGATTCTATAATCGCACAATGCATAGTCAGTCACCCATACTAGGGACATCTCAGAATAATCCCAGATGTCCTGTGGCAATACTGGGCATGTATTGTATACCCACCCTCAACGGTGAACTAACCAACCAAGTTCCTTTTTCAAGAGTCACTCATGACCGAGATGCTTTCTTACTCTAACCCCCCTCCCCCCTACAAAGTATGTCAGCCTCACATGCAGTTGCCCTCCACCCTCTCAGTGCTGTGATACACGCCTTTGAAACAGAACATCATCACTATCGCTCAGAGTATAAGTATTCTGGTGCCATGTCCCAAACTTGGAGGAAGGTGCTTACCCGTATATCCCCTCCTTGTTCCATAGCTTAGGGGCACACTCTCGCAAGGTGGTGCCCCAACCTTCACTTAGGGGCGCTGTCTGCACTCTGACCTTTACAGACTCCATGGGACATAGGGCAATGTCAGCAAAGAACTCGGCACTGGCTGATGCAGCCAGATAGAGGGAGGTCCTATACTGATATGATCGTTCCTATGGAAACAAGCAGGCATGTCCTGAATTAGAGTGACCTTAAATGTGGGACCCTCTAGTCACTACATGTCCACTACTAATTAGTGTACACCTGAAAAAGACTTGTATCTTGTATCCTAAATCATGCGACACGGAACAGCAATTTCTTCATTGTCAAGGACTTACCAGGTTAGCACTATTAATATGCTCGCTAGCTTAGCGACATTTCAAGTATCGAAGCACCAGGAGTACTTCTCTAGCACATAAGCATCTCGCAGCAAAGATCATGGCAGTCATTTAGCACTTGGCTAGCTAGTACCTCGATTCGCTACGCGCGAGTGTGACGGGCAATGAATTTTGTTTGAACAGTTCTTCCGGTTCTGTTCTTGGTCATTTGCGGCCTTAGAGCTGCTATAGTTACTAGATGTCGCTCCTCACAATTCTATTAGTCAAAGCCAGCAGCGACACTGCAGTTAACCTCACCATTTCAGTAACTGTGGTGCTATTCAAGAAGGGACAGGCTCTCTAGCAAACTGCTTGCGTAGCATTCATAGCAGGGAGCTAGATAGGGTAGTTGGGGGGGTGCATGCTTATCATGATGCGTTGTGTGCAGAGACGTATCCATCTACTGGCACTTAAGTTTTTCATAGACAATGCATAAATTACCTCGCCCAACATGTTGGAGTACATGACCTTGAACACCTCGTAGAAGCCAAACTTGCAGAGCCCTTGCATGGAGTAGCCTATAGCGGTGGGGGCCCATCCACGAGCAAGAGCGCGTAGACCTTCCTCACCGGCAGTCAGCCTAAAGCCAGTCACCATGTTCGTATATTTACCAGGATCAACCTGAGTAGAGGTCAAAGGTCGAATAATTAAGGAAGTGAGTGATAAAAAGGTCAATAAGAACTTGTGCCACACATAAAAGTGAGCTACATGCTCTTGACAAATAACCACAAAAGGAACAGTACCAGGTAAATGGAGGCACATTTACACGAACAAGGTCTCTTTTTATACTTGAGTGCACCCAACAACAGGTTGCCAACCAGTCTCGACAATAGCAGCAGGGATGTTCACACAGAGAGGGAACCAAAGAAACAACCCAAAAGTGACGTCTTGTTCCGTCAAGAATGAACCTACAGGAACTCCAGTGGCCTAGCGGTCATTGTTTGTATACTGCAGAACTTTCATTCATAGTTGATCTCTAATTTTGTGAAGGAATAGCTCCTCACACAGGAGAATTGCCATACCGAGTTATTACATGTTTGACTTGTATTGCTGTTAATTAATCCTATGTGAAGGGTGCAATCTGTATGACAAACAAAGTTGGTGAACTAAACTTCAAACAGCACGTTACAAGAAGTCTGTTATGCCAGACATTGAGGGCTCATAGACACTAAAGCTTACATGGTCTGACAACAAATAATATCCGCTGCTTCCTCAGTGAACTCGGTTCAACAATGAGTCTCCACTTCCTCCCATTTCAGCAGCTATGCAATTCCTATGGTGCTTATGGACAAACTCAAACATCTTTTTAAGCTCGTCTAACTATGTGAGTTGATTTTTTTGGCCTCCAAGATTTGTCAAAGAGAACTTTTGATAAAATTTCCCCCACTCCTTGCAACCTAAACCTCTCCACCCCCTTACCAACCTAAACCTCTTCCCATACATACCTGTATTCTGCATTTGACTAGATCCAGAGGAACTAGAGCAGTATGAGTGAGACCACAGCTCAAGATCCCACCAAGCCCACAAATAGCATAGTACTTTCCGGAGCCAAAGTCACAACTTGTCTCTTCTGGTACAGCTAATAGTACAACAAACAACATGAAGACTTAGCAGTACACAAGCACGGGCAAGCAAGGGTTGTAGGGCTACATTTTCCCCTCCAGAATAGACAGTGTTATTGCAGAGGCAAGTTAACTATGCCACTTACCACTAGCAGCAGAAATCTTTCTTTCTGAGATGAAGTTATGAAAAGGAGAGTTCTTCGCCATCTCTTTCAAACTGGCCATGTTTTACCTTTCAGAAGTAACGCCTACAATTGTTGTCCTTCGACCTTGATAAGGAGTGCCACCTCACTTTTGTAGTAAGCATGCGCTTAAGGGCAACTCTAGTCTCGTGACCTCGACTGATATGCCGTTGTGTCGAGTGAGGGAGAGAGATGGTAATAGAGGGAGAGAGAGAGAAATTATTTTCGAATTCCGAGTGCACGCATACGTCAGTCCACGTTAGCTCTAGCTATTGAATGTTCTAACCACCATTGCTTAGGTGAAGAATGAATACAATTATTCATTGATGTCTTCATGTTGTAGGTTTGTAGCTAATTAAAGAAATTATATTCATATTGTGGGTAACGCTTGAATTGTCATTTGTGATGTGGAGAAGTCGTGTCAAAACCTATTAACGCTAACTGCTACTGGACTCGGCACTCTTTTACAGTGTGCGTTGAGCTTAAAATTCTGGGATCGAATACAGGACTAAGCAGAAGTGAATGTTCTCAACCACCATTACAAAACAACCCAAATTCTTTTTTATGCACTTGCAAGTCTTCTATTGAGTACCTTGATCTTAAAAAAGGAATTGCTAAAGATCCTTTGCAAAGCATGCTAGACAAAAGCTAGTGCACTGTCTTTTCCCCCCATTTCTCCCAGATTTACAGAACCTTGACTCATTTAACTATTGTAGCCAAACAGGCTATTTTTATTCCTTCCACAATCACCTTTGCTTGCATTATAATTTGATTTTCAAAATGCTGAGTCCCTTGGGAGCATAGCACCCTGGGGTAAGATGACTTGTACTGTAATAAACACTATGACATACATATTATCTGATGAACATTAAGTTAAATGTTGTACGTTAAATGAGTTGTACTACTTGCTTATGTTGGAGTGGGGGGGAGGGGGGGGAGGGGGGGGGAGGCCATAACTCAGTCCCTTCCTCCTTTACCAACACTTCACTAGGCACTGCAAAATACGCCCGCACACTCCACTATCACTGATTACTCACCTTCCCAAGCAACAATGCCACTTCCCCACCTTCCCCTCAGTGCCCACCTCTCAAACACCTCCAACCATATTCCAGCTCCCTCAATTTCATCCATTTCCATTTAATTCCATCCATTTCCATCCAGCTCAATTCCATTCCCTTCTAAATTCATCACATCCTGTTGGAAAGTGCACCACATCTTCCACTTTCCTTCCTCTCACACAAGCCTACATCACTTCTTGTCCTGCAATAGACCTGCTGACCCTATCCTCAATCTAAATATCAATCTCCCTATCCTCAATCTAAATATCAATCTCACTCCCTCATATCCCTGAACTTCTGCTCCATCACCTTTTGCCAACCTATACCACTTCAAGCTGCTCTTTCTCTGAACATCCTCCTCCCAATCACGCACATTTCTCTTCTTCATCTTCACCTTTCAGTGCCTCACTGACCCTAGCTAGATCGTATTTCCTCCTCGAAGTATATATTCTTCACATCATCCTATCCCTCCATCCATTCTTATCTTCTGCCACAATGTTTACTAGTCTACCCTCCTCCACCTGTGCAAGCCTCCTCCCGTAAGAGGATTATTTTCTCCTCCGTCTCTCTACCAACTTCCTCCATCCCAAGTCCCCCAGCACTATCACTCCTGCCACTGTGTTGCTACTAAGGTTTCTTCCTACTCTCAACTGAGCTGACTTTAATTTTCTACAAGCAGTCTGTCCTCCTGTCAGACACAATTCAGCAGCATGTTCCAGGCTTGGTCTAGCCACCAGCTCCCATACCATCCTACCTCTATCCACTTCTGTTTTTCCATTCACTTTACTCATCCACACTCACTGCCTTTCCAATCCATTCCTCTGCTTTAATCTTCATTTTCTCCAAGTGTACATGCCTTTAAGTTTCTCATCAAACCACACACCCAGGTATCTGAACGCTTCCACTACTTCCAACTCCTCTCCATCAATATTCCACTTCACACTACCACTCCCTTTCCCAATGACCATTACCTTACTCTTCTTCTCATTGAACTTCAACTTCCATCTTATTGCATAGTTCTGCACAATATCCGATATCTCTTGCAAATCCACTCCTGTGCCAGCCATAAGCACAATATCATCAGCATAGAGCAATGCATCACACCATGTACCATCCACCTTCAAATCTAGCTCAACTCTCTCTAGTTCATCCACCATTCCTGACACATATATGTTCGTGACAAAGGGCACCCCTGCCTAAGTTCCCTCTCTATCCCAAACCACCTCGACTGACCTTCATCCAACACTATCCTAGCTTCCACTCCTTGTAGAGGCCTTCACACATTCTTATACATTTTTCCTCCACTCATACTCGTCTCATTGTATACCACAAACCATCCCTTTTCCGAATCTCAATGTACCCCTTAGGACAAACAACTGGTCTGCGCATCTCCTCTTCCTTCTGAAACCTCCCTGCCTCCATGAAAACTTGGTCCTCAAAAAACTTCCTAACCTCTCTGCCATCAACTTACTACACAACTGTCCAATTATATCCCTCTATAATTCCCAACCACTTCTGCATCACCGTCTTTGTAGAATGGTACCAACAAACTATCCCACTCCCTTCTCAGCACCATGTTCAGCAAATCCACTAATACCCTCCATTATCCATACATTATCATCTCATTGAGTATTCCGTCTGGTCTCCTAGAGCGTTTCCCTTCTATAGACTCTTCAAGATATCCACCACTTCTCCCCATCTTACTTGTTCACACATACCCATCTCATTGCCACCCTGACCTCTTTCACCCGAACCAGGTATAGTAGACAATCCTCTCTCTGCCAAGCTCGTCCCAGTGTCTTGCCATCTCCTCTAAAACCTCATCTTCTCCCTCTATCACACCACCAGAGGTGGTCTTCAATCTTCCTATCTTTCTACTTTTCTTCCTTCCCCTCAAGTCTGACCAAAACAGCTTACAACTGGCTCCACCCTGTGCCCTCACTGTCTTTCCCCATAGCTCTTTTGTTATCTTTTCCTTAGCTTTTTATATTCATCCCAGAGCTTTCTCACTTTAACATCATGACCCTCCATTCTTGCTGTCTTCAATTTCCTACAAACCCCTTTCCTGTTTTTCTTCCTCTACTTCATCTGACCACCATCCCTTCGAGTCCTCCATTATTCTAAACCTTTCTCTGCTGCTGTCAACAACTTTTCTTTCCATGCCTTCCAGATGCTATTTGTTACATTGGACCCCTGCTCTTGATCTAACCCCCTCAACTGTTCTTCCCATCCTACAAATGCTTCCTCTACAGCCTGCTGGTACTACTCCATCCAGTCTTGCCTGCTGCCCACTCTCCATTTCAACCTTACTGTTTCCACTCCCTCCTCCATACCCCAGACCTCACTTCACACCACAGTAGGTTATGATCTGAACCAATATCATTCTTCCCAGAGTCTCTTCGATCACTATATACCTTCCCCATGATCAAACTTCTCAAAAACATTAGATTGTCAATTTACAATTTCTTCTCCTCAGATCCACCTTTCTCACAGTTCTTCATATTATTAATAATATAATAATAATACAACAACAGCAACAACAGCAACAACAACAAAAATAACCACAATAATAACAACAACAACAATAATATTGATAACAACGACATATATAATAGAGGGACAAATGAGACAAACAAGTAAACACAAACAAACAAACAAGCAACTGAAGCAACAAATAATCTACGGCTTGTCACATTAACCCGCTGAACTTTGACGGCCACACGCTGAAGCAAAAGGGAATATGACCTTGGTTCCTCTAACTGGTCCGCAACCTGTTTGCCAAGGTCTGTAAAAAAAATTTTTTTTAAAGGCTGCAGCTACAGGGCCAAAAGCTCTTGACATCTCGCTGGCCAGAGGCATAAAAAAATAGAGTGGTATTCAGCTTCAGTGGCCACACTGCCATCCTGAACACCGGCCACTGTCACCCTCAACACAGGCTACACTGCCAACCTGAACACCAGCCACACTGCCATCCTGAACACCAGCCACTGTCCCCTCAACACAGGCCACACTGACACCGGCCACACTGCCAGCCTCAATACTAGCCATGTCAAGCTCAACACCGACCACACTGCCAGTCTCAACACCGGCCACACTGCCAGCCTCAATACCAGCCATGTCAAGCTCAACACCGCCCACACTGCCAGTCTCAACACCGGCCATACGGCCAGCCCCAACACTGGCCAAAGCCAAATAGGAAGGTGTATAGATGTCTGGGCATATAACATCCCACAACAATAATGATCGACCGCACTTCCACCGGACCAAACTGATGCCATCCAGCCATCTGCCATCTGATCTAAACATTTCATAGGATTTGAATTGAGATGAAATCTTTGTGGAGTCCAAACTTCTCTTGACCACCACTCAGAGAGGCATCCTTGGATAGCGACCCTGGCTTCTTCAGGCCATGTGTGCCCCAACCTGTTCACCACAATGGCAACATAAGTGCTGCTGAACTAGGGGTGCAACTATCCTCAATCCCACTGCAATCCTAAGTACCTTGTCCTCCATCCTTAAACCTAGAGATGTCACTGGGGCAGCATTGAGCCAAGCACTCGATTGTTTCTGCAACTAGCAAATGTGCACAAGAAGTTTCTGACTGAGCATCATTTAGCAGCTGATTATATGTAGCCTGAACTAAAAGGGTATCCCATAATCTCTACTGAAAAGACTCAATTCCTTCGGGGGTGAATCCTGAAAAGTGCACTACTCCTCAGACAATCTTTCCAGAAGATTCTGACAGAGCAGGCAGTAGCTGAAGGAAAGCGAAGGTGCTATATAACTGCACTACACTTTTGATCCCAAGACCACCCAAATGCATCGGAAGTGATGGCTGTGTCCAACATCACTATCTCACTCACTGCCTCTTGGTGGAGAAGAGATGGAGGAGAAGAGATGGAGGAGAAGAGATGGAAGAGAAGAGATGGAGGAGAAGAGATGGAGGAGAAGAGATGGAGGAGAAGAGAAGAGATGGAGGAGAAGAGATGAAAGAGAAGAGATGGAGGAGAAGAGATGGAGGAGAAGAGATGGAGGAGAAGAGGTGGAGGAGAAGAGATGGAGGAGAAGAGGTGGAGGAGAAGAGATGGAGGAGAAGAGATGGAGAAGGTTTGGGAATTGAAAAGGCATGTTAGAGTAGGTGCAATGCATCATGAGCATGGAGTGACTAAGTCTCTCTCTTAAAACATGCAGTGATTCTATCTTCAGGGTTGAATCAATGCCTTCATCTCCACCAATGGGTCAATCTAAAAGGGTGGATGACTCTGACCAAAAGACCTTGAATATCCACTAGTAAGGAACCCAGAGTGGTATGATCTCAGCATATAACTTTACACTCACTGTGATTCAAAGAAAGGCCCACATACTGAGCTAGAAGCTCCATTCTCCAAAAGTCAGAAGCTATACAGCCAAATCCTGACAACTTGGAATACCTTACCTCTGCATAGACAGTTAAAAGCATTTATGAAGTCCAGTTTCAAAAGGGGTAAGATTTTGCACATACATTTTAGCTGTGTGAGTGGCAGCTTCAGCATCCTTGGGCACACCAAACAGTAGCTGTAGGAGGGCTAGTACAGAACTGACTGATGCTTTCACTCGGTTAATGGCACACCTGTGGAGGGTACAACCCACAGCAATGGGTCTAATTACCTCCACCTCATTTCAATTAGTGAACAAAAGAAAAAGGAAATTGTTATTTTATTATCATTATTATTATTATTATCATATTAATGAATTAAAATTAATGATAATAATAATAATGTAGACCATGTTTTTTTTATATCCATTGTATTCGGTCATTAATAGGTAAAGGGTCATCTAAATTATTGGTGGCCTACTTTGGTATTTTTGACGAGTTAATTTTTTTGTTGTCTAGATGTAGTCACTGTATGTTTACCACTAAAAAGATGAAAGTAACCTGTCTTAAATAAAGCAAGCTTATGTCAACAAGAAATGGTTGTCTTAGTGGAGAGGCGAGAAAGACCAAGAAGATATGCAGCAGATTCAAAGATAGAGGAAAGAAATTGGCTGCACACAGAAGTGAGGATAGAGAAAATGTACTCTGACATTGTCGGCCCTTCTTGTCCAGAAAAGGGTCTAGAACACAAATGTCTGCTGTAATTGGATGTCAACAGAAGGAATTAATGTCAATGTGTGAGGGTCCGTTTCACTGATGTCTTAAACAGAGATGAGGGAAGATGCTTTCTGCATGTTCTGTTGGGACTGTGAGGCTGACCTCTCCTTACCGAGCGTCTTTAGCTTCTATGTATGATGTTAAGCATGTGTGAAGGTCATGCCTGCTCAGACCACGAGCACCTACTGGTGGCTGAGAACAACTTGATTATTATTATATGTACAAGCTTTTCCAGACCCTCTTTTCTGCACACACAAGAGGGAAGTAGCTAAAGGCTAATAGCTGACAGGAATTTCCCCGAAAGGATGATGGAGTTTTATTCAGGCAAACCTCAACATGCTCTAGCTATGGAGATGGGATATGCTATTTTCGTGATGATGCAGAAACTATGGCAGGGTAACATGTACTGCTGCTCTCTATGGAGGAGGGAAATAGTTAGCATATGAATCATCTCTACTCAGCAAAACACCAATAAATTGGTAAAAGTCATCAATATCATAAACACGCTTGTGTGCAAGCAGCACCTAGCTGAGCTGAGCAGCTGCATGTTTTCCCAACAAAAAGTGTATATATCCATCACCAAAATGATTCTTCCTAGCAAAAATCTGTAAACATTTATTGCAAGTTTTTTTGGTGTTATAATAGACAGAGAGGCAAACCAGCAAAAACATTACCTCCTCGGCGGAGATAACTAGACAAAAATGTTTTATTTACTGTGCGGTGTCCCTTTATATTGCCATAATAGTGTACACATAACTTAAAGATAGACATGTAAATTATACCATTAGGTCACTTATTCTGAATTAATCACCTATTGTATCATTTAGAACAGATTTAAGCCTTGTGTAGAGTGAATACAATATAGACTGTTGTGAGTGAACTTCAGTGATATTATGCTGGTAGCAGAGAATGTTTGCAATAGTACAGTTGGCCTACCATCATCACACCTGTGAACCTTCTTCCTTTGCCATGGGAGATGCTCAACAATGTTCAAATGCTTTGAGATTTGTAGAGCTAATGTATAGAATGAAGCCCTTACTCTACTGGGAGGAGAAGCTCTAGCAATCTGACTGGAGCTAACTGAAGCTGAACAAAAGGACTATAAGTCAGCAAAGGGAAAAAATCATCTTTGTCTCATTCTCAACACTTCAAGAATCTCGTTGCCGCCAGGAGAAGCATTTCCAGTGTTGGATGATTTGAAGACATTGCTTGAATGGGCTAGTTGATACTGCCTCCCACAATGCTGTTACTACCAGTTTCTAACCAGAATTCCTGTGAGTACGAGTCATCCACTGTGTGCAACGGTGATTTTGACAAGGCTGATTCTCAATGAGCAGGTGTCATGTTCTGCTGTGTCTTCACAAAATGAATTTAAAGAAAAAAACGATGAATTGAACCAGCAAATATACAACTCTCTCACTCAATCAAAGTGGTGGGCAGCCTCGAACATTATGACAATGCTCCAAGTGTAATACATTGAGATATGTGCTGCACTGAACCATCGGCAAGTAGGTATATAATGCCTGACATTTCAATTGCAATTGGTTGGTCTAGGATTGTTGACAGGGAAATGATCAAGGAACTTCTGTAATGGCTAACAGGAGCTCCACATATCAGTAAGTACCAACAATGTCAATATAACAATAACCTTCTCACAATAATCAACTTCAAATTGTAGAGAATACAATTTGAAGTTGATTATTGAGAAGATTATTGTTGTGTTATTATGTCAACTGAGAGTTCATTGAGAATGTCAATTAGTTATATACAACAGTCTCAAGCAGCTATTCTCAAAGTAAAATGTGTGGTATAATAAGTGAAATGATGTCGGATTCAGGATCCACTATATCTTTAGTATGACAAACATCAGCAAACCAATTGAAAGATGTCAAGAGTTTGCAACACGAACACCAACTCAACAACTTGTAACCACCTCAGGTGAACCACTACCTATTCTCAACATCAGACCTATACTGATGGAGCTACCATCAGTTCTCAACCTGAACCCCATCAGGTACCCATACACATGGGGCAGCTTGAATGCAACATACTTGGTTGTTGTCAACAAGTCGGTCCAAAAATACTAGGTACATGTATTGATTTCCTATAGAGATATCAGCTCTCCCTTGACTTCAGCTGCACACCAGTTGCTGTAAAACTCATGACAGCACAGCCAGTTGAACCTCAGCATTCTGAAGCAAAGTCGGTGACAATTTTGAGGCAGAGCAGTGTTAATAATCAAAATATGTGCCAGTGCCTGGTAAATGATGAAACGGCAGAAGAACTGGTGGATGAATGTGCTATTCCTCTTTTAAAGGCGACAAGTAAAATTGAATCACCAGAATGTTGCTTTCTGAATGTCTAAGAGTAAGAAAAACTCTTTAGATGTTAATCTGGAAGCTCAGCACTACATTCCCACTACAGGTCACCAGTCTGCGTAGCACCTCGGCATACTCCCATACACAAGATTGAAAAGTAGATTCAGGAGATGTTGTAATAATCCTTGAAGGCACCTGTTGCTATATAAATACATTGGGGCTGCAAGGTTATGTGTTGATTTCCGGTAAAGTAACAATTCAAATTCAAGAAGTCTCTTTCCGGTTGCCCCGAGGTCCTGGCCACCTGAACCAGACCGACCTCTCACCCATGGGCACTGCCACACATTACCATATATGGTAATCACACACAAACCACAAAACGAGTGTCAATACACTAACAACTAAATAACAGTCAACACAAACAACAGTTGCTAATACAGAGTTCCAAGTTAACAACCAGGAACTGAATAAGCAGACCACCAAAGATGCTTATCCTGTACCCCTGCCAGATGAAGTGCTAGATAAACTTTCAGGCTCAGCAGTGGACCTTAGATCAGGCTGAGAGATGGGGCCAGACCGATATTCTCATATGAATATGGGGCCTCCTTCAGAGCATTGGGCAGATAAATATGGGGCCTCCTCCCCCAGTCCCTTATTTATATAAATATGTGGGCCCGTTCTCATATGAATATAGGGGTCCCTTCATGGCATTGGGGCACCCTTCTCATATGAATATGGGGCCTCCTTCATGGCATTGGGCAGATAAATATGGGGCCTCCTTCCCCAGCCCCTTATTTATATACCCGTTGTCATATGAATATAGAGGTCCCTTCATGGCATTGGGGCACCCTTCTCATATGAATATGGGGCCCCCTTCATGCCGCCATTGGGCAGATAAATATGGGGCCTCCTTCCTCAGTCCCTTATTTATATAAATATGGAGCCCCGTTCTCATATGAATATAGGGGTCCCTTCATGGCATTGGGGCACCCTTCTCATATGAATATGGGCTCCACCAAAGCTAGTTGGTCATCTTTGGGGCTCCATTTTGATACTATTATTCAGTAAATATTCATTTGGGCAATTTTTTCGAAGCCATTTATGAGATAAAGTTGGTGATTCAACTGCCACACAGCATAGATGATACTAATGGTCACATCCATCACATTCAATCATATTACCATATATACAGTTCCGGTAACTCGCAAACACAGTATATCTCAATCTGATATCCAAGGAAGTGGACACGGCTCAAGTTGCTTTCTGCGTAAATAGTAAATAATCTGCCAAATGCTTACTCAATCCTCCTTGCTTGAAATCCATCACAGACAAGTCATCTCCATTTGCTATCGTAAACAAAATTGCAAATATTATAATGTAGTACAGTACTCACTCTAAGCCAGTTATAATACCTGCTCCGCTAGCAGTACTTCCTGTTGTTGCTGTCCTGCAGGTCATTCAGCTATAACTTGCTTGGCACCTGTTTAGTATCCTTCCCTGCAAAGAAAGTAGCTCTTCTCTTTTTCTAAAGGGTGGACTAGTGGTCACTTTTTTCCCTCGCCTTTCCATTCTGCTACACATGTGAAGTGTCATTTTGTTAAGTTTGAGAACTCTTTGGATGTTCCATTACTTACGATGTTTTTTTATACCTTTCAAACCCTGATCCAAGAAAACAGTAAAAAGTGAATGGCCACGCCCAAGTTTTCAGGGATTGTGTGGTCATGACTTAGGGGCTCCGTACACATTTCATTGTATGAACTTATTTATATTGTTATTGTTTGCAAGATGATCATAATGCAGCAACTGCCCTTGCAACCCAATGTTCGGTTGGTTTATGGACCCCTCCATATGGCATCACTGTCAACAGTTCCCACCATACAGCAGGAGCTTATGCCACAGGTTAACGAGGGGAGGTGTAGGAAGCCAGTACTGCTACCAACACTGTTGTAGTGGTTGCCATGGCCAGCACCCTCTACTTGAATGCCCACAGAAGCCTCCTGAACAGTTCCCTGTATGCTCTCCCCTGAAGCTGCGGCACGGGACCCACCAAGCTAGCACTATTAAGTGAGGGAAGTTCAGGCTCATCGTTTTGGAAGTTTAGGCTCATCACTATGGGAGGTTCGGGCTCACACTGGGAAGTTCATGCTAATCAGTATGGGAAGTTCAGGCCATCGCTGCGGAAAGTTCAGGCTCATCACTGTGGGAAGTTCAGGCTCATTGCTGTGGGAAGTTCAGGCTCATCACTGTGGGAAGTTCAGGCTCATCACTGTGGGAAGTTCAGGCTCATCGCTGTGTGAAGTTCAGGCTCATCGCTGTGGGGATTCATGGGAAGTTCAGGCTCATCGCTGTGGGAAGTTCAGGCTCATTGCTTACATTGTCCTAGCTTCAACATTGTGAAGACCTAACAATGCTTGGGTTGTGAGGGGTAGCCAAGATTGCTATGCATTTATGTCTTCCTTACAGATTCAGAACTGTTGAACCACCTGATGGCCTGCAACATAATGGGATAGCAAATTCTGAAACAGAAATGTGCATGTGTAAGTATGGCTGTGGGAGGAGTTTGGGTAAGGCGCTTGGAAGCAGCTTCCCTTGAAGATGGGAAACACACTACACCAAGAATGAGGAAGTGCTTTCTGCAGGAATCGTTGGAGTCTAAGAAAGTAAAGACCATGCAGAAGCTGACAAAACTTTTCCAAGTTAAAGTTTGCATTCTTGACAGTGTTTTGTGTTCAGTATGACCTCCATCATTAGCACATCTCTTCTCTATTGACTATGCATCAGTTATCCTTTCTAAGATAGAGCCAGTGCTCTCTCTCTCCACAAAGAGAGGCAGCCTTACCAAGATGGGTTCAAAATGGCCTATCCATGTTCATAGTTAGTTAAAGCACAATGATAAATTGAGTAGTTATGAAACATCCTTTCCTGCCAGCTATTTGACCTTAGCCCATTCCCCTGCCAGTTTTCTTTTCTCTAGCATCGAATCTGCTGCCATTTTCATGATCTTTCTCTTCACTATTAACCATTCCCAGTCTACACAAGCCTGCATTATTTAAAGCAGGTTAATTTTATGGGTGAGTATTTCGATACATACATATGCCAGGTGCCAGGTGCAGCAATGCCAAGTTTTCCATTCAACTCCTCAATGAAGTCGCTTTGCTCACCAATTATTATTGGAGTGTGGCACTTTAAATGACATTAAAAAATCTCTTATTTAAAACTCACTTTGGTAACTTCTTAGTATTCCCATAACCAATTTCAGCTTTTGTGCGAGTCTTTTTGGAGCTAAATCAGCTGAAGCCATTTAGAGAGCTAAGAAAATGTGGGCTATAGCCGAGATTTGAACTTTGGTTTTTGGGTTTTTTATCATTTGAAATATACAGGAGTCAATTTTACAACATCCTTTAAAATGACTGATAAAATGACTGATAAAGCAACAACATTATTATATATCTGTTTAAAACAAATTTTTGGTAGCCTTCGAGTATCCTTAATGATTTTAACTCCCAAAATATTTCAATCTGTATATACCTAGAACCCTTACAAAGTTATATAGTAAACCAACAGCCCCCCCCTCCCTCCCCCCAAAAGAAACCACACACATTGCAATGACTACAATCTGTTTCACTTTCACCGAAATATCCAAGTCGGTAAAAGGTATTAAATTTCTTAAACACGCTTGTGTAGTGCGATATTGAGCAGCTGCACATTTTTGTACCGAGAAGTGCTCCTTTAGTTAACAGCATAGATCTGTGATGAAAATGATGATGAATTAGAGTGCACACCAGATGTGAACATCAAAACTGCAACCAAATAAATCGTGAGATTTTGTTCTTGAAGACAGTTGTTGGTGCTGCTATAGAGGACTATGCTGGAGATGACAAAAAAGGCAAAATTAACCCTCCAAAAACTGATTGAACAAAGTAAACTATGCACGCTTTATTGTATTCATGGTACGTGCATGTTTGGCCCACCCATACCTACCTCTAATGAAAACCACCTCTTTTGGAGGACCATTTCGTTTAGACTTGAGGGTAGTCTCTTAAAAAAGAGGGACTACTCTATATATAGTTTGCAATTGCAAATTCACCATTCAGGAGATGATTTCACATTGGGGAGTGGGGTGGGGTGGGGGTGAGGGATGGGGGAAGTGGGGTGACCACAAAATTGAACACTAAAAAAAATGCTTCCAGAAAAGAAACTCTAGAGTTGAACTGTCTCTTAAGCAGAGGTCAAAATCATTGAAGAGGCAAAAAGGAGAGGCTTTGCTCCTAAACTGCAGGCAGAACTCTGTCACACACAACTAGCAAAGCAGTTGATGTCACTATAAAGACAATCAACCAGATACTCCGGAATGCTGAGGCTATCAGACAGACGCTCTTTACTTCACCAGAGGGGGCCTTGAGCGTAATTGTGCCACCATGTGTGGTGCTATCAAGGAGAAAGTTGTTGCCTTTGTAACAATGCTTTGAAGCAGACCTAAGCCACTCCCTGCTTCACTCGGAATGATCCAAGAATATGCTGAAGGAGTGGCCACGCCTCTTGGATAAATCAACTTCACACCGACTGGCTGGTGGGATAAAGTCAGGAAGCGTAGGGCATTGGCAAAAGTGTGTGTCTCCATGGAGAGGCTGGTGGTGTTGATCTTGAGAAAATTAGTGAGAAGTTGGAAGAGGTTCATTAAGGTTATGTATGACCTTGAATAAATCTACAACTGGGCTGGAATTATCTCTATTTTAAATTGCTCTCCACACACATACACACACACATATATATATATATATATACATATAGGTATGTATAGGATAGCCTATACAAAAGAGTCGGTTATGCGCCTATGTAACCTCCGAGTTTGCGGTTACCCCGAGGCGAAGCCGAGGAATGTAACAGCAAACGAGTAGGTTACACTGGCGCATAACCGACTCTTTTGTATAGGCTATCTTACTTATACTACATTGCGCACGCGCTAAACTACATGCGGTTAAAAGTGTAGGTTACGCGCCTATGTAACCTATAGTTATTAACCAATCAGATTAGCCACAGATCATGTGATGTAGTATAAATATATATATATATATACACACACACATATATATATAATTATATAGGTATACTGCAAGAATAAACTGGGTTATTAACACAAGACTCCAAATTGCCATTTCTAGATTAAAACAAAATACCCAAAATTGGTACATCAGTTACTTATTTATACATGCAAATCGAGTCAAGCTGAGCCAAGCCACAAGCATCTGCAACTAATAAGTGATCAGGTGGTTTCCTCAGCCTATTACTCTTGTGACAAAATATAGCAGCAGAGGCCCTAACAAAATGAGGTATATGACAACTTGCATCTATGTATATACATTATTATATGAATTATAGGCGTAGAGGTAAACGATATCTACGATTGATTAATCCTGGACTTATTTTTTTAAAGAGGCTGCTGACTATTGGACAAAAAAAGTATATACTGGATTGACTGGTTAAAAAAGTATATACTGGATTGACTGGTTAAAAAAGATATACTGGATCGACTGGTAAAAAAAAAAAGAAGAAGCAGGTAAAGGGTCCCCCCGTGATATATATCTTGGCGTGCGGATTAAAATAAATATCTTGGCTAAAACTCAGCTTCTTAGCTTCCTAATTGAATCCTTAACAAGCAGCTGAAAAAAGTTTAAAAAACATGAAATTCATCTTCAAGATCTTATATCTACCTACATACCCCCCCCCCCCCCCCCCCCCCACATTATGTTTTCGTCTACTAGAAGACTCCAAAATTGTTCCAATGCTAATCCTTCTCAACACCCGACAATGTCATAAGTCTAGCTAAGCTGAGTCAGCAAGCAGATGCACATTTTCATAGCAGCAAGACGTGATGCATTGGTTTCGTCAGAAATTTAAGTTAATAGCACAGACCTTAAACAAAACCAGCTAACTACTTATGATGCATTTGTCTGAGCATTATGCATACATTGGCATTTGTATGGTTTAGAATAACATATAATTTTAATTATTATTTTATGGTATTATAACTGAGTTCATTAACACCTAAGACACATGCTAGTCATATGATTAGTTGTTAGTTCTGGTTTACATTGAGTAAGTCCTCGTAGGTGTGGATACTTGATTGACGTTAATTTTGCTGCTTGAAAGAACAAAAAAGAACGAGAAATAAAAACATTTACAGGACCCTTTACCTATTAATAAAAACCAATTAATAAAACCCATAATTATTAATAAAAACCATATTGCTTTAAAAAAATATTCGATATTCATTGTATTCATATTCATTGAATAGGTAGAGAGTCCTGTAATGTTTGAGGCCTGCATTGTCAATATTTCTAGTCATAATTTGTTGCTTTTACATGCAACATGTATTGTCTTATTGTAACATCGTACAGGTCTGTTGAGAGGATAACACCTACATTGCGCATGCGCTAAACTACATGCAGTTAAAAGTGTAGCCTATGTAACCTATAG
The DNA here is from genome assembly GCA_028752905.1 of Cladorhizidae sp. MBARI D1340-BT2. NCBI lineage: Eukaryota > Metazoa > Porifera > Demospongiae > Poecilosclerida > Cladorhizidae > Cladorhizidae sp. MBARI D1340-BT2. Next base: position 29,636,229 of record JAQNBH010000001.1, read on the forward strand.
TTATTAACCAATCAGATTAGCCACAGGTCATGTGGTGTAGTATAAGTAGTATAAGTATATAATTATATGTATATATATAATTAATAATATATATATATATATATATGTATCCCTATATATATATAAGTATATATATATGTATATATATAATTAATATATATATATATATATGTATCCCTATATATATGTATATATATAATTATATATATATATGTATATTTATACTACATCACATGATCTGTGGCTAATCTGATTGGTTAATAACTATAGGTTACATAGGCTACACTTTTAACCGCATGTAGTTTAGCGCGTGCGCAATGTAGTATAAGTAAAATAGCCTATATCGCCAGTGAAACCTACTCATTTGCTGTTACATTCCTCGGCTTCGCCTTGGGGTAACCGCAAACTCGGAGGTTACATAGGCGCATAACCGACTCTTTTGTATAGGCTATCCTATACATTATATATAGGTATATACAGGTTATATATTATATACACACACATATATATATATAATTATATAGGTAACTGCAAGGAATAAACTGGTTTACTAACACAAGACTCCAAATTGCCATTTCTAGATTAAAACAAAAACACCCGAAATTGGTAATCAGTGCTTATTTATACATGCAAATCGAGTCAAGCTGAGCCGAGCCACAAGCATCTGCAACTAAGAAGTGATCAGGTGGTTTCCTCAGCCTATTACTCTTGTGACAAAATATAGCAGCAGGGGCCCTGACAAAATATAACAACTTGCATCTATGTATATAAATATATGGCGTAGAGGTAAACGATATCTACGATTGATTAATCCTGGACTTAATTTTTGAAAGAGGCTGCTGACTATTGGACAAAAAAAGTATATACGTATATACTGGATTGACTGAAAAAAAGAACCAACGACTAATTATATTATAGGTAAAGGGTCACCCCGTGATATATATTATCTAATTGGGAGTGCAGCATATTGGTTTGATCCTTTAATTAAAAATGCAGATTAAAATAAATATCTTGTCTAAAACTCACTCTGGCAGTTTCTTAGCTTCCTAATTGGTTTCAACTGAATCCTTAACAAGCAGCTAAAAAACATGAAATTCATCTTCAAGATCTTATATCTACCTACATACCCCCCCTCCACATTACATAACTTGTTTTCATCTACTAGAAGACTCCAAAATTGTTCCAATGCTACCCTTCTCAACACCCGACAATGTCATGTCTAGCTAAGCTGAGTCAGCAATCAGATGCACATTTTCATAGCAGCAAGACGTGATGCGTTGGTCTCGTCAGAAATTTAAGTTAATAGCACAGACCTTCAACAAAACCAGCTAACTACTTATGATGCATTTGTCTGAGCCATACATGGTTTAGAATAACATAATTTTAATTATTATTTTATGAAAAATGTTGGTATTATAACTGAGTTCATTAACACCTGCTAGTCATATGATTAGTGTGTTAGTTCTGGTTTACATTGAGTAAGTCCTCGTAGGTGTAGATACTTGATTGATGTTAATTTTGCTGCTTGACAAAGAACAAAAAAGGAAGGAGAAATAAAAACATTTACAGGACCCTTTACCTATTAATAAAACCCAATTAATAAAACCCATAATTATTAATAAAAACCATATTGCTTTAAAAAAATATTCGATATTCATTGTATTCATATTCATTGAATAGGTAGAGAGTCCTGTAATGTTTGAGGCCTGCATTGTCAATATTTCTAGTCATAATTTGTTGCTTTTACATGCAACATGTATTGATGTAACATCATATAGGAGGGGGATCTTAGAAGAGCCAAGGAGAGCTTGCATCTCAAGTGCTGCAAGACACCAACTGTTTGTTGGTCTTTCAATGTTAATTTTTTGTTTAGAATTACTCGACTGTAGTCTCCACGGGCAACATTTGCAGTAGTTAGCAATTGGTAAAGGGTCAACTGCATAAAACTATCAAAAACACATGCCAGTGAGTGATCTAGGTTGTAGCAGGACCTGACATACATAAGATCTATAGCAGGTCATCTGACCTAACTAGCAGGTCACTTGACCTAACTAAGAGTTATAGCAGGTCACTTGACCTAAATAAAAGCTGTACCATGTCACCTGACCTAGCTAAGATCTATAGCAATCAAGCTAAGCATTGTAGCAGGTCACCTGACCTAGCTACGAGTTGTAGGTCACATGTCCTACCTAAGATTATAGCAGGTCACCTGACCTGACCTAACTAAGAGTTGTACCATGTCACCTGACCTAGCTAAGATCTATAGCAGGTCACCTGATCAAGCTAAGAGTTGTAGCAGGTCACCTGACCTAGCTAAGATCTATAGTAGGTCACCTGTCCTAGCTACTATAGCAGGCCATCCGAGAGTTGTAGCAGGTCACCTGACTAAGCACCAGATCTTTTTGCTTTTTCAAATCAGCATACTGTAGGAACATAAAATACATCAGTCGTTGGGTGACCGTATCAGTTAGTCAAGCACGATCTTTTTGCTTTTTCAAATCAGCATACTATAGGAACATAAAATACATCAGTCGTTGGGTGACCGTATCAGTTAGTCAAGCACTCCTCTCACTAGACACAAGTAAGCAGTGGTGAAGTTCTTCTGTTCTCCCTTATTACAGAGACATTTTATTTATATAGTTATTTATCATTTTTTACAGTAATTACAGTAAATATATAATTACAAAAATTAATGGCAATAATATTATTTTTTTAACGCTGCTAATTATATGCAGTGCATAAAAGTCTCTAAAAAAGACAGCAAAATTTATACATTTGTACATAATTTATTCAGTTTCATGAGAATTTAAACAAACATGTGTTAAAAAAGGGTAAAAGTCAGTGGGGGCATATTCCATGCTGTCAGTTCATGAATGCAAAAACAAACAAGCAAACAACAACAATAACAACAACATCAACAGCAACAGCAACATGTTGCAATAATATTACTTGTCGACAGTAACTCAAAAATAACATTTGCTTGATGCAGATTTGGATAGGGAAATATCATAGAATAAATGTTTGCTTCTGAGTGGGTTATACACGAGGAAATTGGATGTCGCTGTGTATAGACGTCTTCTAAACTCTGCAAGCAATGATGTTAGCATGAATGATCCAATAATTTCATCTAAACAGACTGCACACTGGATAACCATTGCACTGGGTGGAGGCAGGTTGAAGTAGGTTGACAATAGCTCTATTGGGACACACACTGGACCAACACCACACTGGGTTGAGGCAGGTTGAAGTAGGTTGACAATAGCCCTATGGGGACACACACTGGACCAACACCACACTGGGTTGAGGCAGGTTGAAGTAGGTTGACAATAGCCCTATGGGGACACACACTGGACCAACACCACACTGGGTTGAGGCAGGTTGAAGTAGGTTGACAATAGCCCTATGGGGACACACACTGGACCAACACCACACTGGGTTGAGGCAGGTTGAAGTAGGTTGACAATAGCCCTATGGGGACACACACTGGACCACCACCACACTGGGTTGAGGCAGGTTGAAGTAGGTTGACAATAGCTCTATGGGGACACACACTGGACCAACACCACACTGGGTTGAGGCAGGTTGAAGTAGGTTGACAATAGCCCTATGGGGACACACACTGGACCAACACCACACTGGGTCAAGGCAGTCGAGTTGAGAATAGCTCTATGGGACACACACTGGATCAACACCACACTGGGTTGAGGAAGGTTGAAGTAGGTTGACAATAGCCCTATAGGGACACACACTGGACCAACACCACACTGGGTTGAGGCAGGCTGAAGTAGGTCGATAATAGCTCTATGGGGACACACACTGGACCAACACCACACTGGGTTGAGGCAGGTTGAAGTAGGTTGACAATAGCTCTATGGGGACACACACTGGACCAACACACACTGGACCAACATCACACTGGGTCAAGGCAGTCGAGTTGACAACAGCTCTATGGTATTGGAATGATGTAAGCACACACGCTTCCGGCACACCACCTGCTTGATAACCCCTTACCTTGCAGATTACTCGTTAGGGGTACGTGGCTCTCGGCTGCTGCTCCGACTCCGGTTGAGTGAGTTCATGTAGTCTTGTGCATACCGGTCATTGGGTTGAGAGGCCGAGGGAGAGAACACCACTTCTTCCTGTCCTTCAGCTCCCGGCTTGTACTGACCAGCTGGTTGTACACAACAGGAGAGACGGACGGAGTGAGAAGGACGAGGATGGACGTGCAAAAAGGAGGAGGGAGGAGAACAACAGGGAGATGCAGAGAAGCGACAGAAAGAGATGAAGGGAAGGGTGGAGAGGTCACGTAGTATTCTACACACGAGTCATTTTACAGAGTGTATTACAAATGACAACGAAAAATAAGCACACGCACTATCTTTACCATTCACACACTACTCTTTAATATTGACACACTACACTTTAATATTCACAGCTACTCTTTAACATTCACAGCTACTCTTTAATATTCACAGCTACTCTTTAACATTCACAGCTACTCTTTAATATTCACAGCTACTCTTTAACATTCACAGCTACTCTTTACCATTCACATAATCTTTAACATTCACAGCTACTCTATAACATTCACAGCTACTCTATAACATTCACAGCTACTCTATAACATTCACAGCTACTCATTAACATTCACAGCTACTCTTTAATATTCACAGCTACTCTATAACATTCACAGCTACTCTTTAATATTCACAGCTACTCTTTAATATTCACAGCTACTCTTTAATATTCACAGCTACTCTTTAACATTCACAGCTACTCTTTAATATTCACAGCTACTCTTTAATATTCACAGCTACTCTTTAATATTCACAGCTACTCTTTAATATTCACAGCTACTCTTTAATATTCACAGCTACTCTTTAACATTCACAGCTACTCTACTCTATAACATTCACAGCTACTCTATAACATTCACAGCTACTCTTTAATATTCACAGCTACTCTTTAATATTCACAGCTACTCTTTAATATTCACAGCTACTCTATAACATTCACAGCTACTCTTTAATATTCACAGCTACTCTATAACATTCACAGCTACTCTTTAATATTCACAGCTACTCTATAACATTCACAGCTACTCTTTAATATTCACAGCTACTCTTTAATATTCACAGCTACTCTTTAACATTCACAGCTACTCTTTAATATTCACAGCTACTCTTTAACATTCACAGCTACTCTATAACATTCACAGCTACTCTATAACATTCACAGCTACTCTTTAATATTCACAGCTACTCTTTAATATTCACAGCTACTCTTTAATATTCACAGCTACTCTATAATATTCACAGCTACTCTTTAATATTCACAGCTACTCTTTAATATTCACAGCTACTCTTTAACATTCACAGCTACTCTTTAATATTCACAGCTACTCTATAATATTCACAGCTACTCTATAATATTCACAGCTACTCTTTAATATTCACAGCTACTCTATAACATTCACAGCTACTCTTTAATATTCACAGCTACTCTATAACATTCACAGCTACTCTTTAATATTCACAGCTACTCTATAATATTCACAGCTACTCTTTAATATTCACAGCTACTCTATAACATTCACAGCTACTCTATAATATTCACAGCTACTCTTTAATATTCACAGCTACTCTTTAATATTCACACACTATAATATTCACAGCTACTCTTTACCATTCACAGCTACTCTATAACATTCACAGCTACTCTTTAACATTTACACACTATTCTTTAATATTCACATGCTACTCTTTATATTCACACACTACTCTTTAATATTCACACACTACTCTTTAATATTCACATATACTCTTTAATATTCACACACTACTATAATATTCACAGTTATTCACAGCTACTCTTTAATATTCACACACTACTCTTTAATATTCACACATTACACTTTAATATTCACAGCTACTCTTTAATATTCACAGCTACTCTTTAATATTCACACATTACAATTTAATATTCACAGCTACTCTTTAATATTCACACATTACACTTTAATATTCACACACTCTAATATTCACAGTTACTCTTTAATATTCACAGCTACTCTATAACATTCACAGCTACTCTTTAATATTCATAGCTACTCTTTAATATTCACAGCTACTCTTTAATATTCACAGTTACTCTTTAATATTCACAGCTACTCTTTAATATTCACAGCTACTCTTTAATATTCACAGTTACTCTTTAATATTCATAGCTACTCTTTAATATTCACAGCTACTCTTTAATATTCACACATTACACTTCAGCTACTCTTTAATATTCATAGCTACTCTTTAATATTCACAGCTACTCTTTAATATTCACAGTTACTCTTTAATATTCAGTTACTCTTTAATATTCACAGCTACTCTTTAATATTCACAGCTACTCTTTAATATTCACAGTTACTCTTTAATATTCACAGCTACTCTTTAATATTCACAGCTACTCTTTAATATTCACAGTTACTCTTTAATATTCATAGCTACTCTTTAATATTCACAGCTACTCTTTAATATTCACACATTACACTTCAGCTACTCTTTAATATTCACAGCTACGCTTTAATAGTCACACACTACTCTTTAATATTCACACACTACACTTTTAACTGTTTATATGCACCGTATTTGCATGGCATCAACCCCAGCATTGAGGCTGTGTTAATCACCAAATCTAGCCTCTGGCAATTCGCTATTGGCTCTAGGCTTCTCCCTGTTGGCTGTGGTTCACCCATAATCGCCTGTGGTCTTGGCCACTACAAGCTATGCCGAGTACCAAAGAAAGCAGCTGGGGGTGTAAGAAAACTCAAGCCTTCAGAGTAAGATGAAAAATGTTCTTTGGTCCAACTATCTCGCTATCCCCAGTAATATTTAAAACTATCTAGCTATCCCCGTAGCATTTAGAACTATCTAGCTACCCCCCGTAGTATTTAAAACTAGTTAGCTACTCCCCATAGTATTTAAAACTAGCTAGCTACCCACCGTAGTATTTAAAACTATCTAGCTATCCCCCGTAGTATTTAGAACTAGCTAGCTACTCACCATAGTATTTAAAACTATCTAGCTATCCCCCGTAGTATTTAGAACTATCTAGCTACCCCCGTAGTATTTAAAACTAGCTAGCTACTTCCCTTAGTAGCTAAAACTAGCTAGCTACTCTGCATTGTTTATAAAGGTAGCTAGCTACTCCCCGTAGCATTTAAAACTAGCTAGCTATTCTTCATAGTTTATAAGTCATAAATAAGTAGCCGCAGTATTCAATAATCATTTGATCAAAGCCGGCTAGGGTTAGTAATTTTCCCTATGCTTGTTTGCATGTTGGTAATTGATGATCTCCAGGCTACCATGGCAACCTCAAGTCAAACTGTGAAGTGGAGAAAAGCAGCCGAGGTGTGGAAGAAAGCTGAAGCACTTCGAAGTAAGTAAATAATTAGCCAACATCAAGAAATTTAACTACTCTGATGAGTTTATAAAGCTAGCTAGCTACTCCTGAAGTTTATAGTTTGTTTATAAAGCTAGCTAGCTACTCCTGTAGTTTGTTAAGCTAGCAAGTTGTTTATAAAGTCAGCTAGCTCCTTCTTGGAGGTTATGAAGCTACTAGCACCTCCGAGGTGTTTCTAAAGCTCACCAGCTAGTCTATAAAGCTAACAGCTCTTTGAGTAGTTCATAAGGCTGGCATCATAATGGCAACTAGCTGTCCACATCTCCTACATTCACTGGAGCTATTTCTGAAACAGTTTGCACAAGGGTACCCATGCGTCACAACCTCATCTAATGAGTTTAAACTCTGCTTCCATAAATGCCGTAGGAACTCTTGTGCAACCTCCACCCAAAACAATTCACGGGTTGGCTTGTGCCCTGATGTTGGCGTCCCTTTATAGATGGAATGCTACATGCATTGACGTTGGCAACATTCCAGAGGTGAAAGGCAATTTGCTTTCACCACTTGAAAGTTCTGTGTTGGAATGTGAGGTAGCTCAAGAGTTGGTCAGATCTGTCAACACCCCCAACCATGTAAGTATTGTAGTCGTCAATTGTTTTTGGCTCGACTATTTCGGTTGTGGAAAGTCCTGTTCGTCGGCGTTTCATATTGGTGGTGTCACCATGAAGAGCGCTTAGTTTGGAAAGAACTCCTTTGTCTCTCCATTCCAGTGCCAGGACATCAACTGTACCTATAGACTTGATGTCACCCTTATTCATCTCTGTTTTTCCTTGAAGCATGCTGAAATCCCCCTCCTGTATTCAACCTACCAGTCCCCACATGCACAAAGCCAAGGCTTCTAAGAGTAACAAACAGTCTGGACTTGTGTAATAATTGTCACAGTACAGATGGTGTCCTTTGTTCACAAGCCTCTCCAATAGACCAACCACCAATGTCTGTGCGGCACCTAATCCACTGCCTGTGAGGCTCTCGTTTTTACCTGAATAAAAATAAGTTGTTAATTTTTGTTCAGGACTTGTCAAATTTCATGTATCATATTCCAGAGAGGAATCACTTGCTCACCTGCATAGAGTCGCCAATGTATCCACTGCGACTATCTGCCAAGACATATGCCCTTCACAAACACCATATCGGCGGTCTACCTGGTAGAAATCAAACTCTGCCTGTACAACCAATCTGGATTCATCGACACACAATTCACGAGCTAGACCGTAAGCTTCTTTGCTTCATAAGTGGGCATATCTTATACAGGGCAGCGTACCCATGCCGACCTTTTGGTACATATCCGTTTAGGTGGAAAAAACGAAGGAGGAGGGGCAAGTGCCCTCGCTTCATTATGCACGTGAACGCACAGGTGGAAAATGGCAATCGTTAAGCTCCAATAATTGTCAATTCGACGTTTGCTGTCCACAGACATAGCGATCATAAGAGCCAGAAACTTTTTCATGTCTTTGAGTATACATTCGCTTCCATTCTCTGGACTGCAGTGTTCAATTATTCCTCGTAATGAACTTTTGGGCAAATGACATCAACAACCAATTTCTGCAAGATACAAATCCACTGGCTCGTTCTCTGTGACAACAATGCAGCCAGTTGTCTGGCTGACAGTGAGACTGGTGTAGGACTGGCTGACAGTGAGACTGGTGTAGGACTGGCCGACAGTGAGACTGGTGTAGGACTGGCCGACAGTGAGACTGGTGTAGGACTGGCTGACAGTGAGACTGGTGTAGGACTGGCTGACAGTGAGACTGGTGTAGGACTGGCCGACAGTGAGACTGGTGTAGGACTGGCTGACAGTGAGACTGGTGTAGGACTGGCCGACAGTGAGACTGGTGTAGGACTGGCTGACAGTGAGACTGGTGTAGGACTGGCTGACAGTGAGACTGGTGTGGGACTGGCCGACAGTGAGACTGGTGTAGGACTGGCTGACAGTGAGACTGGTGTAGGACTGCCTGACAGTGAGACTGGTGTAGGACTGGCTGACAGTGAGACTGGTGTAGGACTGGCTGACAGTGAGACTGGTGTGGGACTGGCTGACAGTGAGACTGGTGTGGGACTGGCTGACAGTGAGACTGGTGTAGGACTGGCTGACAGTGAGACTGGTGTAGGACTGGCTGACAGTGAGACTGGTGTAGGACTGGCTGACAGTGAGACTGGTGTAGGACTGGCTGACAGTGAGACTGGTGTAGGACTGGCTGACAGTGAGACTGGTGTAGGACTGGCCGACAGTGAGACTGGTGTAGGACTGGCTGACAGTGAGACTGGTGTAGGACTGGCCGACAGTGAGACTGGTGTAGGACTGGCTGACAGTGAGACTGGTGTAGGACTGGCCGACAGTGAGACTGGTGTAGGACTGGCTGACAGTGAGACTGGTGTAGGACTGGCTGACAGTGAGACTGGTGTAGGACTGGCCGACAGTGAGACTGGTGTAGGACTGGCTGACAGTGAGACTGGTGTAGGACTGGCTGACAGTGAGACTGGTGTAGGACTGGCTGACAGTGAGACTGGTGTAGGACTGGCTGACAGTGAGACTGGTGTAGGACTGGCTGACAGTGAGACTGGTGTAGGACTGGCTGACAGTGAGACTGGTGTAGGACTGGCTGACAGTGAGACTGGTGTAGGACTGGCTGACAGTGAGACTGGTGTAGGACTGGCTGACAGTGAGACTGGTGTAGGACTGGCTGACAGTGAGACTGGTGTAGGACTGGCTGACAGTGAGACTGGTGTAGGACTGGCTGACAGTGAGACTGGTGTAGGACTGGCTGACAGTGAGACTGCTGCAGGACTGGCTGACAGTGAGACTGGTGTAGGACTGGCTGACAGTGAGACTGGTGTAGGACTGACAGTGAGACTGGTGTAGGACTGGCCGACAGTGAGACTGGTGTAGGACTGGCTGACAGTGAGACTGGTGTAGGACTGGCTGACAGTGAGACTGGTGTAGGACTGGCTGACAGTGAGACTGGTGTGGGACTGGCTGACAGTGAGACTGGTGTAGGACTGGCTGACAGTGAGACTGGTGTAGGACTGGCCGACAGTGAGACTGGTGTAGGACTGGCTGACAGTGAGACTGGTGTAGGACTGGCTGACAGTGAGACTGGTGTAGGACTGGCCGACAGTGAGACTGGTGTAGGACTGGCCGACAGTGAGACTGGTGTAGGACTGGCTGACAGTGAGACTGGTGTAGGACTGGCCGACAGTGAGACTGGTGTAGGACTGGCTGACAGTGAGACTGGTGTGGGACTGGCTGACAGTGAGACTGGTGTGGGACTGGCTGACAGTGAGACTGGTGTAGGACTGGCTGACAGTGAGACTGGTGTAGGACTGGCTGACAGTGAGACTGGTGTAGGACTGGCTGACAGTGAGACTGGTGTAGGACTGGCCGACAGTGAGACTGGTGTAGGACTGGCCGACAGTGAGACTGGTGTAGGACTGGCTGACAGTGAGACTGGTGTAGGACTGGCTGACAGTGAGACTGGTGTAGGACTGGCTGACAGTGAGACTGGTGTAGGACTGGCTGACAGTGAGACTGGTGTAGGACTGGCCGACAGTGAGACTGGTGTAGGACTGGCTGACAGTGAGACTGGTGTAGGACTGGCCGACAGTGAGACTGGTGTAGGACTGGCTGACAGTGAGACTGGTGTAGGACTGGCTGACAGTGAGACTGGTGTAGGACTGGCTGACAGTGAGACTGGTGTAGGACTGGCCGACAGTGAGACTGGTGTAGGACTGGCCGACAGTGAGACTGGTGTAGGACTGGCTGACAGTGAGACTGGTGTGGGACTGGCTGACAGTGAGACTGGTGTAGGACTGGCCGACAGTGAGACTGGTGTAGGACTGGCTGACAGTGAGACTGGTGTAGGACTGGCTGACAGTGAGACTGGTGTAGGACTGGCTGACAGTGAGACTGGTGTAGGACTGGCCGACAGTGAGACTGGTGTAGGACTGGCCGACAGTGAGACTGGTGTAGGACTGGCCGACAGTGAGACTGGTGTAGGACTGGCTGACAGTGAGACTGGTGTAGGACTGGCTGACAGTGAGACTGGTGTAGGACTGGCTGACAGTGAGACTGGTGTAGGACTGGCTGACAGTGAGACTGGTGTAGGACTGGCTGACAGTGAGACTGGTGTAGGACTGGCCGACAGTGAGACTGGTGTAGGACTGGCCGACAGTGAGACTGGTGTAGGACTGACAGTGAGACTGGTGTGGGACTGGCTGACAGTGAGACTGGTGCAGGACAGGCTGACAGTGAGACTGGTGCAGGACTGGCTGACAGTGAGACTGGTGCAGGACTGGCTGACAGTGAGACTGGTGTAGGACTGGCTGACAGTGAGACTGGTGTAGGACTGGCTGACAGTGAGACTGGTGTAGGACTGGCTGACAGTGAGACTGGTGTAGGACTGGCTGACAGTGAGACTGGTGTAGGACTGGCTGACAGTGAGACTGGTGTAGGACTGACAGTGAGACTGGTGTAGGACTGGCTGACAGTGAGACTGGTGTGGGACTGGCTGACAGTGAGACTGGTGTAGGACTGGCCGACAGTGAGACTGGTGTAGGACTGGCCGACAGTGAGACAGGTGTAGGACTGGCCGACAGTGAGACTGGTGTAGGACTGGCCGACAGTGAGACTGGTGTAGGACTGGCGGACAGTGAGACTGGTGTAGGACTGGCTGACAGTGAGACTGGTGTAGGACTGGCTGGCAGTGAGACTGGTGTAGGACTGGCTGACAGTGAGACTGGTGTAGGACTGGCTGACAGTGAGACTGGTGTAGGACTGGCTGGCAGTGAGACTGGTGTAGGACTGACAGTGAGACTGGTGTAGGACTGGCTGACAGTGAGACTGGTGTAGGACTGGCTGACAGTGAGACTGGTGTAGGACTGGCTGACAGTGAGACTGGTGTAGGACTGGCCGACAGTGAGACTGGTGTAGGACTGACAGTGAGACTGGTGTAGGACTGGCTGACAGTGAGACTGGTGTAGGACTGGCTGACAGTGAGACTGGTGTAGGACTGGCTGACAGTGAGACTGGTGTAGGACTGGCTGACAGTGAGACTGGTGTAGGACTGGCCGACAGTGAGACTGGTGCAGGACTGGCTGACAGTGAGACTGGTGTAGGACTGGCTGACAGTGAGACTGGTGTAGGACTGGCCGACAGTGAGACTGGTGTAGGACTGGCTGACAGTGAGACTGGTGTAGGACTGGCTGACAGTGAGACTGGTGTAGGACTGGCTGACAGTGAGACTGGTGTAGGACTGGCTGACAGTGAGACTGGTGTGGGACTGGCTGACAGTGAGACTGGTGTAGGACTGGCTGACAGTGAGACTGGTGTAGGACTGGCTGACAGTGAGACTGGTGTAGGACTGGCTGACAGTGAGACTGGTGTAGGACTGGCCGACAGTGAGACTGGTGTAGGACTGGCCGACAGTGAGACTGGTGTAGGACTGGCTGACAGTGAGACTGGTGTAGGACTGGCCGACAGTGAGACTGGTGTAGGACTGGCCGACAGTGAGACTGGTGTAGGACTGGCCGACAGTGAGACTGGTGTAGGACTGGCTGACAGTGAGACTGGTGTAGGACTGGCCGACAGTGAGACTGGTGTAGGACTGGCCGACAGTGAGACTGGTGTAGGACTGGCCGACAGTGAGACTGGTGTAGGACTGGCTGACAGTGAGACTGGTGTAGGACTGGCTGACAGTGAGACTGGTGTAGGACTGGCTGACAGTGAGACTGGTGTAGGACTGGCTGACAGTGAGACTGGTGTAGGACTGGCTGACAGTGAGACTGGTGTAGGACTGGCTGACAGTGAGACTGGTGTAGGACTGGCCGACAGTGAGACTGGTGTAGGACTGGCTGACAGTGAGACTGGTGTAGGACTGGCTGACAGTGAGACTGGTGTAGGACTGGCTGACAGTGAGACTGGTGTAGGACTGGCCGACAGTGAGACTGGTGTAGGACTGGCTGACAGTGAGACTGGTGTAGGACTGGCTGACAGTGAGACTGGTGTAGGACTGGCTGACAGTGAGACTGGTGTAGGACTGACAGTGAGACTGGTGTAGGACTGACTGACAGCGAGACTGGTGTGGGACTGGCTGACAGTGAGACTGGTGTAGGACTGGCTGACAGTGAGACTGGTGTAGGACTGGCTGACAGTGAGACTGGTGTAGGACTGGCCGACAGTGAGACTGGTGTAGGACTGGCCGACAGTGAGACTGGTGTAGGACTGGCCGACAGTGAGACTGGTGTAGGACTGGCCGACAGTGAGACTGGTGTAGGACTGGCTGACAGTGAGACTGGTGTAGGACTGGCTGACAGTGAGACTGGTGTAGGACTGGCTGGCAGTGAGACTGGTGTAGGACTGGCCGACAGTGAGACTGGTGTAGGACTGGCCGACAGTGAGACTGGTGTGGGACTGGCTGACAGTGAGACTGGTGTAGGACTGGCTGACAGTGAGACTGGTGTAGGACTGGCCGACAGTGAGACTGGTGTAGGACTGGCTGACAGTGAGACTGGTGTAGGACTGGCTGACAGTGAGACTGGTGTAGGACTGGCCGACAGTGAGACTGGTGTAGGACTGGCTGACAGTGAGACTGGTGTAGGACTGGCTGACAGTGAGACTGGTGTAGGACTGGCTGACAGTGAGACTGGTGTAGGACTGGCTGACAGTGAGACTGGTGTAGGACTGGCTGACAGTGAGACTGGTGTAGGACTGGCTGACAGTGAGACTGGTGTAGGACTGGCTGACAGTGAGACTGGTGTGGGTCTGGCTGACAGTGAGACTGGTGTAGGACTGGCTGACAGTGAGACTGGTGTAGGACTGGCCGACAGTGAGACTGGTGTAGGACTGGCTGACAGTGAGACTGGTGTAGGACTGGCCGACAGTGAGACTGGTGTAGGACTGGCTGACAGTGAGACTGGTGTGGGACTGGCTGACAGTGAGACTGGTGTGGGACTGGCTGACAGTGAGACTGGTGTAGGACTGGCTGACAGTGAGACTGGTGTAGGACTGGCTGACAGTGAGACTGGTGTAGGACTGGCTGACAGTGAGACTGGTGTAGGACTGGCCGACAGTGAGACTGGTGTAGGACTGGCTGACAGTGAGACTGGTGTAGGACTGGCTGGCAGTGAGACTGGTGTAGGACTGGCCGACAGTGAGACTGGTGTAGGACTGGCTGACAGTGAGACTGGTGTAGGACTGGCTGACAGTGAGACTGGTGTAGGACTGGCTGACAGTGAGACTGGTGTAGGACTGGCCGACAGTGAGACTGGTGTGGGACTGGCTGACAGTGAGACTGGTGTAGGACTGGCTGACAGTGAGACTGGTGTGGGACTGGCTGACAGTGAGACTGGTGTAGGACTGGCCGACAGTGAGACTGGTGTAGGACTGGCTGACAGTGAGACTGGTGTAGGACTGGCTGACAGTGAGACTGGTGTAGGACTGGCCGACAGTGAGACTGGTGTAGGACTGGCCGACAGTGAGACTGGTGTGGGACTGGCTGACTGGTGTAGGACTGGCTGACAGTGAGACTGGTGTAGGACTGGCTGACAGTGAGACTGGTGTAGGACTGGCCGACAGTGAGACTGGTGTAGGACTGGCCGACAGTGAGACTGGTGTGGGACTGGCTGACTGGTGTAGGACTGGCTGACAGTGAGACTGGTGTAGGACTGGCTGACAGTGAGACTGGTGTAGGACTGGCCGACAGTGAGACTGGTGTAGGACTGGCTGACAGTGAGACTGGTGTAGGACTGGCTGACAGTGAGACTGGTGTAGGACTGACAGTGAGACTGGTGTAGGACTGGCTGACAGTGAGACTGGTGTAGGACTGGCCGACAGTGAGACTGGTGTAGGACTGGCCGACAGTGAGACTGGTGTAGGACTGACTGACAGTGAGACTGGTGTAGGACTGACAGTGAGACTGGTGTAGGACTGGCTGACAGTGAGACTGGTGTAGGACTGGCTGACAGTGAGACTGGTGTAGGACTGGCTGACAGTGAGACTGGTGTAGGACTGGCCGACAGTGAGACTGGTGTAGGACTGGCTGACAGTGAGACTGGTGTAGGACTGACTGACAGTGAGACTGGTGCAGGACTGGCCGACAGTGAGACTGGTGTAGGACTGGCTGACAGTGAGACTGGTGTAGGACTGGCCGACAGTGAGACTGGTGTAGGACTGGCTGACAGTGAGACTGGTGTAGGACTGGCTGACAGTGAGACTGGTGTAGGACTGGCTGACAGTGAGACTGGTGTAGGACTGGCTGACAGTGAGACTGGTGTGGGACTGGCTGACAGTGAGACTGGTGTGGGACTGGCTGACAGTGAGACTGGTGTAGGACTGGCTGACAGTGAGACTGGTGTAGGACTGGCTGACAGTGAGACTGGTGTAGGACTGACAGTGAGACTGGTGTAGGACTGGCTGACAGTGAGACTGGTGTAGGACTGACAGTGAGACTGGTGTAGGACTGGCTGACAGTGAGACTGGTGTGGGACTGGCCGACAGTGAGACTGGTGTAGGACTGGCCGACAGTGAGACTGGTGTAGGACTGGCCGACAGTGAGACTGGTGTAGGACTGGCCGACAGTGAGACTGGTGTAGGACTGGCTGACAGTGAGACTGGTGTAGGACTGGCCGACAGTGAGACTGGTGTAGGACTGGCTGACAGTGAGACTGGTGTAGGACTGGCTGACAGTGAGACTGGTGTAGGACTGGCTGACAGTGAGACTGGTGTAGGACTGGCTGACAGTGAGACTGGTGTAGGACGGGCTGACAGTGAGACTGGTGTAGGACTGGCCGACAGTGAGACTGGTGCAGGACTGGCTGACAGTGAGACTGGTGTAGGACTGGCTGACAGTGAGACTGGTGTAGGACTGGCTGACAGTGAGACTGGTGTAGGACTGGCTGACAGTGAGACTGGTGTAGGACTGGCCGACAGTGAGACTGGTGTAGGACTGGCTGACAGTGAGACTGGTGTAGGACTGGCTGACAGTGAGACTGGTGTAGGACTGGCTGACAGTGAGACTGGTGTAGGACTGGCTGACAGTGAGACTGGTGTGGGACTGGCCGACAGTGAGACTGGTGTGGGACTGGCTGACAGTGAGACTGGTGTAGGACTGGCTGACAGTGAGACTGGTGTAGGACTGGCTGACAGTGAGACTGGTGTAGGACTGGCTGACAGTGAGACTGGTGTAGGACTGGCCGACAGTGAGACTGGTGTAGGACTGGCTGACAGTGAGACTGGTGTAGGACTGGCTGACAGTGAGACTGGTGTGGGACTGGCTGACAGTGAGACTGGTGTAGGACTGGCCGACAGTGAGACTGGTGTAGGACTGGCTGACAGTGAGACTGGTGTAGGACTGGCTGACAGTGAGACTGGTGTAGGACTGGCCGACAGTGAGACTGGTGTAGGACTGGCCGACAGTGAGACTGGTGTGGGACTGGCTGACTGGTGTAGGACTGGCTGACAGTGAGACTGGTGTAGGACTGGCTGACAGTGAGACTGGTGTAGGACTGGCCGACAGTGAGACTGGTGTAGGACTGGCCGACAGTGAGACTGGTGTGGGACTGGCTGACTGGTGTAGGACTGGCTGACAGTGAGACTGGTGTAGGACTGGCTGACAGTGAGACTGGTGTAGGACTGGCCGACAGTGAGACTGGTGTAGGACTGGCTGACAGTGAGACTGGTGTAGGACTGGCTGACAGTGAGACTGGTGTAGGACTGACAGTGAGACTGGTGTAGGACTGGCTGACAGTGAGACTGGTGTAGGACTGGCCGACAGTGAGACTGGTGTAGGACTGGCCGACAGTGAGACTGGTGTAGGACTGACTGACAGTGAGACTGGTGTAGGACTGACAGTGAGACTGGTGTAGGACTGGCTGACAGTGAGACTGGTGTAGGACTGGCTGACAGTGAGACTGGTGTAGGACTGGCTGACAGTGAGACTGGTGTAGGACTGGCCGACAGTGAGACTGGTGTAGGACTGGCTGACAGTGAGACTGGTGTAGGACTGACTGACAGTGAGACTGGTGCAGGACTGGCCGACAGTGAGACTGGTGTAGGACTGGCTGACAGTGAGACTGGTGTAGGACTGGCCGACAGTGAGACTGGTGTAGGACTGGCTGACAGTGAGACTGGTGTAGGACTGGCTGACAGTGAGACTGGTGTAGGACTGGCTGACAGTGAGACTGGTGTAGGACTGGCTGACAGTGAGACTGGTGTGGGACTGGCTGACAGTGAGACTGGTGTGGGACTGGCTGACAGTGAGACTGGTGTAGGACTGGCTGACAGTGAGACTGGTGTAGGACTGGCTGACAGTGAGACTGGTGTAGGACTGACAGTGAGACTGGTGTAGGACTGGCTGACAGTGAGACTGGTGTAGGACTGGCTGATAGTGAGACTGGTGTAGGACTGACAGTGAGACTGGTGTAGGACTGGCTGACAGTGAGACTGGTGTGGGACTGGCCGACAGTGAGACTGGTGTAGGACTGGCCGACAGTGAGACTGGTGTAGGACTGGCTGACAGTGAGACTGGTGTAGGACTGGCCGACAGTGAGACTGGTGTAGGACTGGCTGACAGTGAGACTGGTGTAGGACTGGCCGACAGTGAGACTGGTGTAGGACTGGCTGACAGTGAGACTGGTGTAGGACTGGCTGACAGTGAGACTGGTGTAGGACTGGCTGACAGTGAGACTGGTGTAGGACTGGCTGACAGTGAGACTGGTGTAGGACTGGCTGACAGTGAGACTGGTGTAGGACTGGCCGACAGTGAGACTGGTGCAGGACTGGCTGACAGTGAGACTGGTGTAGGACTGGCTGACAGTGAGACTGGTGTAGGACTGGCTGACAGTGAGACTGGTGTAGGACTGGCTGACAGTGAGACTGGTGTAGGACTGGCCGACAGTGAGACTGGTGTAGGACTGGCTGACAGTGAGACTGGTGTAGGACTGGCTGACAGTGAGACTGGTGTAGGACTGGCTGACAGTGAGACTGGTGTAGGACTGGCTGACAGTGAGACTGGTGTAGGACTGGCTGACAGTGAGACTGGTGTGGGACTGGCCGACAGTGAGACTGGTGTAGGACTGGCTGACAGTGAGACTGGTGTAGGACTGGCTGACAGTGAGACTGGTGTAGGACTGGCTGACAGTGAGACTGGTGTAGGACTGGCTGACAGTGAGACTGGTGTAGGACTGGCCGACAGTGAGACTGGTGTGGGACTGGCCGACAGTGAGACTGGTGTAGGACTGGCTGACAGTGAGACTGGTGTAGGACTGGCCGACAGTGAGACTGGTGTGGGACTGGCCGACAGTGAGACTGGTGTAGGACTGGCCGACAGTGAGACTGGTGTAGGACTGGCCGACAGTGAGACTGGTGTAGGACTGGCTGACAGTGAGACTGGTGTGGGACTGGCTGACAGTGAGACTGGTGTAGGACTGGCTGACAGTGAGACTGGTGTAGGACTGGCTGACAGTGAGACTGGTGTAGGACTGGCCGACAGTGAGACTGGTGTAGGACTGGCTGACAGTGAGACTGGTGTAGGACTGGCTGACAGTGAGACTGGTGTAGGACTGGCTGACAGTGAGACTGGTGTAGGACTGGCCGACAGTGAGACTGGTGTAGGACTGGCCGACAGTGAGACTGGTGTAGGACTGGCTGACAGTGAGACTGGTGTAGGACTGACAGTGAGACTGGTGTAGGACTGGCTGACAGTGAGACTGGTGTAGGACTGACAGTGAGACTGGTGTAGGACTGGCTGACAGTGAGACTGGTGTAGGACTGGCTGACAGTGAGACTGGTGTAGGACTGGCTGACAGTGAGACTGGTGTAGGACTGGCTGACAGTGAGACTGGTGTAGGACTGGCTGGCAGTGAGACTGGTGTAGGACTGGCCGACAGTGAGACTGGTGTAGGACTGGCTGGCAGTGAGACTGGTGTAGGACTGGCTGACAGTGAGACTGGTGTAGGACTGGCTGACAGTGAGACTGGTGTAGGACTGGCCGACAGTGAGACTGGTGTAGGACTGGCCGACAGTGAGACTGGTGTAGGACTGGCCGACAGTGAGACTGGTGTAGGACTGGCCGACAGTGAGACTGGTGTAGGACTGGCTGACAGTGAGACTGGTGTAGGACTGGCTGACAGTGAGACTGGTGTGGGACTGGCCGACAGTGAGACTGGTGTAGGACTGGCCGACAGTGAGACTGGTGTAGGACTGGCCGACAGTGAGACTGGTGTAGGACTGGCCGACAGTGAGACTGGTGTAGGACTGGCTGACAGTGAGACTGGTGTAGGACTGGCCGACAGTGAGACTGGTGTAGGACTGGCCGACAGTGAGACTGGTGTAGGACTGGCTGACAGTGAGACTGGTGTAGGACTGGCCGACAGTGAGACTGGTGTAGGACTGGCTGACAGTGAGACTGGTGTAGGACTGGCCGACAGTGAGACTGGTGTAGGACTGGCTGACAGTGAGACTGGTGTAGGACTGGCCGACAGTGAGACTGGTGTAGGACTGGCCGACAGTGAGACTGGTGTAGGACTGGCCGACAGTGAGACTGGTGTAGGACTGGCTGACAGTGAGACTGGTGTAGGACTGGCTGACAGTGAGACTGGTGTAGGACTGGCTGACAGTGAGACTGGTGTAGGACTGGCTGACAGTGAGACTGGTGTAGGACTGGCCGACAGTGAGACTGGTGTAGGACTGGCTGACAGTGAGACTGGTGTAGGACTGGCTGACAGTGAGACTGGTGTAGGACTGGCTGACAGTGAGACTGGTGTAGGACTGGCTGACAGTGAGACTGGTGTAGGACTGGCTGACAGTGAGACTGGTGTAGGACTGGCTGACAGTGAGACTGGTGTAGGACTGGCTGACAGTGAGACTGGTGTAGGACTGGCCGACAGTGAGACTGGTGTAGGACTGGCCGACAGTGAGACTGGTGTAGGACTGGCTGACAGTGAGACTGGTGTAGGACTGGCTGACAGTGAGACTGGTGTAGGACTGGCTGACAGTGAGACTGGTGCAGGACTGGCTGACAGTGAGACTGGTGTAGGACTGGCTGACAGTGAGACTGGTGTAGGACTGGCCGACAGTGAGACTGGTGTAGGACTGGCCGACAGTGAGACTGGTGTAGGACTGGCTGACAGTGAGACTGGTGTAGGACTGGCTGACAGTGAGACTGGTGTGGGACTGGCTGACAGTGAGACTGGTGTAGGACTGGCTGACAGTGAGACTGGTGTAGGACTGGCTGACAGTGAGACTGGTGTAGGACTGGCTGACAGTGAGACTGGTGTAGGACTGGCCGACAGTGAGACTGGTGTAGGACTGGCTGACAGTGAGACTGGTGTAGGACTGGCTGACAGTGAGACTGGTGTAGGACTGGCTGACAGTGAGACTGGTGTAGGACTGGCTGACAGTGAGACTGGTGTAGGACTGGCTGACAGTGAGACTGGTGTAGGACTGGCCGACAGTGAGACTGGTGTAGGACTGGCCGACAGTGAGACTGGTGTAGGACTGGCTGACAGTGAGACTGGTGTAGGACTGGCTGACAGTGAGACTGGTGTAGGACTGGCTGACAGTGAGACTGGTGTAGGACTGGCTGACAGTGAGACTGGTGTAGGACTGGCTGACAGTGAGACTGGTGTAGGACTGGCTGACAGTGAGACTGGTGTAGGACTGGCTGACAGTGAGACTGGTGTAGGACTGGCTGACAGTGAGACTGGTGTAGGACTGGCTGACAGTGAGACTGGTGTAGGACTGGCCGACAGTGAGACTGGTGTAGGACTGGCTGACAGTGAGACTGGTGTAGGACTGGCCGACAGTGAGACTGGTGTAGGACTGACAGTGAGACTGGTGTAGGACTGGCTGACAGTGAGACTGCTGCAGCTGGAAGAGGCACTACTGAAGCTGGAATAGCTGAAGCTGGAATAGAGACTATTGCTGGAGCTGGAACAGAGACTATTGCTAGATCTGGAATGGAGACTATTGCTGGAACTGGAACGGAGACTATTGCTGGAACTGGAACAGAGACTATTGCTGGAGCTGGAACGGAGACTATTGCTGGAACTGGAACAGAGACTATTGCTGGCTGGAACGGAGACTATTGCTGGAACTGACATCAACAAGGCCACTAACCCCATTACAACCACTAAAATCATCAATAATTTCTTGAGCACCAATACCATCCTCATCTTCATCACTGCATCTATAATAATCATCCACATACCCAGCAAAATCTTCACCACTCTTTTCATCTAACAATCTTAGAACGTCACTGGCATCGAGTCTCTCCATTATTTGTCTTTAAAACTCAGCGGTGTCACTTATAATCCCAATAAATCAAATAGAAACAGTATCATACAAGCCACACTAACAGCTTTCTGCACAGAGTGAACTGCAAAACACACCAATGACCCCCAGCTCTATCCATAACAGCTGCCTTAGCAGCAAACAGCCTTTTGGAGCTAATAATATTACACACACACACACACCACACACGTGACAACCACCACACTTGAGAGCAAATTTAATTGGGCGTGTATAATAAATATATTTATACAACAGCATTAAGAGAGTTAATATTAACATGCAACTCTTTAATATTCACACACTACTCTTTAATCTTCACACACTACTCTTTAATCTTCACACAATACTCTTTAATCTTCACACTATACTCTTTAATCTTCACAGCTACTCTTTAATCTTCACACAATACTCTTTAATCTTCACACAATACTCTTTAATCTTCACACACTACTCTTTAATCTTCACATGTGAGATGCTGCTCTTTGGCCACCTTCGGTCCCAAGCAAATAGTAACTCATCTACTTCATAATAGCATGTGTGCAAGTTATTCCAATGGCAGTATCAGTTCTAGGCCTAAATGCAAACCCAACAGGCAAGCAGAAACCTCCCACCACTTACATCCTATAAACTGTTCGTCTGCTAGCCTGCGAATGGTGAGTTTGACTGAGTCTCCTCCATGCTTGATGATAGTGATGGCGTCAGAGTGAAGCATAGCGTCTGTACTGTTTCCATTGATCTCCAGCAGCTCATCGCCAACCTGACCAACAGGAACAGGGCGACGAAGAGATGGGATGCAGAGAAAAGAGGACATGAAAATGGGAGAAAGGAAGGCGGGGAGGGGGAGGGGGGGGGGGGGAACGGAAGAAAAAAGTGACAAGGATACAAATTTAAGATGGGGAGGAGCGAGAACATAACATGCCCAAACACTTCCCACGGCGCCTAGCACTCTCCCGGGATGTGACTCTAGTGAGGGTGATGGATTGGACTGCATTAATGCTGGGGCTTCTACGGCTAGTGGTAGATATTCTACGGATAAGACTAGAGATGTCCTGGGGCTAAGGCTTGGCCTATGGGTATATAGGTTAGAGACATCCTGGGATTGCCCCGAGGAGCCTGAGGATCCAGACGGCAGCAATATGGGGGGGAGGAAACGTAAGAACAGGGTTTGTGTCCACTGTGCACACATGTGCATGTAAATTAAAGGACCTTACTCTGAGTCGGCGGTCATTCTCGGCTGCTCCTCCGTCTGCGATGCGGAGGACACATAGAGGAGAGTTGTACTCTGCACCGCCTCGTATGCTGAAGCCAAAGCCTCCTCCACTCCGGATGATCTCAAAGCTGTGGAACTCTTCCTCATCACTGCACGGGAAGACACCATGCAGGGAGAGAGGAAGTAGTCAATTAGAATCACTCAAAATCAACTGCTAATTAAACTTGTCAGATTACTCACAAGACTTTCCCAGTGCAGATAACCCACCCTCACCCACACACACACTGTCATACCGAGTTCCTAGTTGTTCTTGCTAAGCCCTGTCTCTGACGGTCAAAGATTCCTCATTTATAAGTGCACATGCAAGACAGACCCCACCCCCTCATTCAGACACACCACTGGGAAGTTTCATCTCAAGGGATAAGGTTTGAGGAGAAAGAGAGAGAGAGAGCTAGTTGTTCGATGCAGACTCGGTGATTGGCTGAGGCAATGCACTGGACAAAGTCTCATCACAAGATGGAAAAGCTTCCAGGGTTTGCCGTGGAATATGGTAGTGACTGATGGATCAGAAGGCTGAGCAACCAATGGCCAGCTATTTGGAAGACTATCAGGTGGACGACAGCACGACACAGATTTGGGGGGGGGGGGGGGGGGGGCATATTTCCTGATAACAATGACAAGAGGGTGTTGCACTAAGCTTACATGTAGTGTATTTGTATTATTTTTCTTCTCCCCCCCTGGAATTGTTTAGGTCATCCAAGAAAGGAAAAAAAAGGCATGACCCAATTCTAGAGCTGCATGACCTCCACACGATGCATAACTAATTTGTTACAAAATCCTATTTTAAAAAAAGCCCTCATCTGGGGGTGCTTGCTTTGGCACACAAAACTTGCAAGTAGCTATCTATAACAACCATACCAGTTACATGCACCCCACCTCAAGTTCACATATCAGTGAGGTTACCAGATGCACAGTACACTAACTCAATCTGAGGTCGACATGGACACCTGTATGTTTGCAATGGGCCCACGCAACAAACCAGGGGGAACCCTCTAAGGGATGTGTGAAAACACTCATCTCCACACTGAGGCTTGGAGAAGACTTAGTAAACATGTTAGCGTGTGGTCCACAATATTACCCACACACACACACACACACAAATTTTTTTTTTTTAAGTGCTTGATTTGAAGTTGGAGTTGGCTCCATAATAGGTTACTTGGAATTGACAAAAACCAAGTCCAATCAATGTGCTTTAAATAGAGTATTATTTTCTGATGTGGAGAACATGCCAAGCAAACATGGCACAAGTACAAGAATATACTACGAAGATAAAGTCTCTGCACGGATGTAGCTAGCTTCTGCATGGATGTAGTTAGCTTCTGCATGGATGTAGCTAGCCTCTGCATGGATGTAGCTAGCCTCTGTATGGATGGCTAGCCTCTGCATGGATGTAGCTAGCCTCTGCATGGATGTAGCTAGCCTCTGCATGGATGGCTAGCCTCTGCATGGATGGCTAGCCTCTGCATGGATGTAGCTAGCTTCTGCATGGATGTAGCTAACCTCTGCATGGATGTAGCTAACCTCTGCATGGATGTAGCTAGCCTCTGCATGGATGTAGCTAGCCTCTGCATGGATGTAGCTAACCTCTGCATGGATGTAGCTAACCTCTGCATGGATGTAGCTAACCTCTGCATGGATGTAGCTAGCCTCTGCATAGATGTAGCTAGCCTCTGCATGGATGTACCTAGCCTCTGCATGGATGTAGCCAGCCTCTGCATGGATGTAGTTAGCCTCTGCATGGATGTAGCCAGCCTCTGCATGGATGTAGCTAGCCTCTGCATGGATGTAGCTAGCCTCTGCATGGATGTAGCTAGCCTCTGCATGGATGTAGCTAGCCTCTGCATGGATGTAGCTAGCCTCTGCATGGATGTAGCTAGCCTCTGCATGGATGTAGCTAGCCTCTGCATGGATGTAGCTAGCCTCTGCATGGATGTAGCTAGCCTCTGCATGGATGTAGTTAGCCTCTGCATGGATGTAGCTAGCCTCTGCATGGATGTAGCTAACCTCTGCATGGATGTAGCTAGCCTCTGTAATGGATGTAGCTAGCCTCTGCATGGATGTAGCTAGCCTCTGCATGGATGTAGTTAGCCTCTGCATGGATGTAGTTAGCCTCTGCATGGATGTAGCCAGCCTCTGTATGGATGTAGCTAACCTCTGCATGGATGTAGCTAACCTCTGCATGGATGTAGCTAGCTTCTGCATGGATGTAGCCAGCCTCTGCATGGATGTAGTTAGCCTCTGCATGGATGTAGCTAGCCTCTGCATGGATGTAGTTAGCCTCTGCATGGATGTAGCTAGCCAGTTTGCCTCACGAGCTGAAGTCAAGTGCCATAGCAGTAGGGCAGGAGAAAAGGTCAGGAGCCTAACCTTCGAAGCCAAGGTAAAGCATTTACAAGCTGTGTGGAGGGAGCTCTCCTCATCCTCGGGAACAGCTCGAGCATTTGCTATCCCATTAGTATACATCGTGACTGAGAATTAACATCCAAGTGAACGTCACAACGTGCGACATCCTGCCACTGCACTGTGTTATAGTGGGGACACAAGTGGAACAACTCAAGTCATATATATATAGGGTACATATAGTATCAGAGAGCCCACAGAGAGACCGATGTTTCCACGTTGGCAACGAAAATGGCTCCAGAAATGCTTTGAAAAGTTAGTGGCCCTGCTTTTCTATAAGCGGTGCATGCCAACCAGATGGTACCCACCACCCTAATAAATGTCACCACTGCACCTCATTCCAAAATAGAGCACACCATGCCTTCAGATGTATACTGCAGTGAAGCCTCCTTTATCCCAGCAGTGAAGCCTCCTTTATCCCAGCAGTCTGGGACCAGCGTGTGCACATAACTTAGAAATCAACTTATAGCTAAGGTCTTTGACCTATACAAGTTGTATATATATATATATGAAGAAAAAGAAACAACTCATTACCAGGCAACAAGCAGGGGCGCAATAGATTTCGGGACTATTTAATTCTGGCTACTAAAGCACACAGTTGTAAAAGGCAAATCCAGCCCAAAAAGAGAGTGGTGGCACTCCATGTTTTGTTTTGACCCACTTTTTTATTTTTAAATACCAGACCATCAACCCCCCCCCCCCCCCCCCCCCCGACACACATACATTAAAAAAAACACTCGTATCTCAAAGGGAAGACTACTGTCCAACCGACCAACCAATAAAAAAAAAATAAAAAAAAGATGTTTGTAATCACCATAACTTCCCCCCTCTTTCCTCTGTGCTAGTTATTTTGGATCAAACTCTTGCTTGTTCTGTGTGCTTTCAAATGGTATGTTGAATGTCTCCATAGGCACATTTTCTTAGAAGATACAGCTAGCAACATTAAGACTATTTTGGGGTTTGTGCGATCGTGTCTTTGCTACTGTTCACTGAATTTAATTTTTCCCCCTTCCAAGCTCTTTTAGTGTTCAGTGATATGAGTCGTTTTTAAAAATAAATTGTGCTTTTTTTTCTTTTTTGGGGTTGTCAAATTAAGGTGATTAGAGAGGTGACCCTTGGGGTTTAATCAGTTCAGCTCACCTGGTGGCCATAACTAGTACTTGCAGCAAATTTCCTTCCACATAGATAAGTGCTTAAACCACAGACCCAATTAGATCCCTTGTAGATCCCTTGTTTACACAACACCGTGGAGATAGCCCTAGCATAACATTGGAAGAATTAAAGTTCGATGTTCCTGGACGATTTTCAAGACCAGTAGCCCTCCATTAAAACCCACGACAGCAGTTTCTTAGCCATGAATGGCAGGTATTGGCTTCCAAAAGACCCCCAGCGTGCCTGGGTAGTAACCTGGTATACCAAAATACCGTAAAATGTGCGTACAAACTTAATTTATCTTCCAAATTTATCTTCCAAGTACTATTTTTTAATTTCCATGCATATCATTCCCAACAAATTTAGCACTAGAATAGTCCAAACGCTTCAATGAATTGCAGCGACTAATTTGCTTATGGACTATGGACTGCAGAAAAGAGGTATGGTAAGGGTCATCGTTGATGTTGCAATCAAGCTAGCTCACATGTTTTTATCATCATAATAGGGTAAACACCTTCATTCTCCAAAACACGACTCGAGCTGTGCTCAACTTCATGCAGCTGTGCTCAACTTCATGCAGCTGAATTTGAACTGAGCGATCAGTTGATTTACTGATTAATAATCTTCTTCAGCATCCAGTTAGTTCTGTGCAACTCTTGCCAAGTCCTTGAAAGAGGCTGTAGCTGATCCATTTAATTCTGGCTACTAAAGCACACAGTTGTAAAAGGCAAATCCATCCCGAGAGTGGTGACTCCATATTTTGTTTTGACTCACTTTTTTATTTTTAAATGCCAGACCATCAACCCCCTCCCCTGACACACACACATAAAAATTAAAAACTCGTATTTCAGTTAAGGGAAGACTAATGTCCAACCAACCAACCAAAAAATAAATAAAAAAATAAATAAATAAACAATAAAAATAATAAAAAAAGAGGATGTTTGTAATCAACATAAGTTCTGCCCTCTTTCCTCTGTGCTAGTTATTTTGGATCAAACTCTTGCTTGTTCTGTGTGCTTTCAAATGGTATGTTGAATGTCTCCATAGGCACATTTTCTTAGAAGATACAGCTAGCAACATCAAGACTATTTTGGGGTTTGTGCGATCATGTCTTTGCTACTGTTCACTGAATACTGTTCACCGAATTTAATTTTTTTTGCAAGCTCTTTTAGTGCTCTGAGTAGTTTAGTTTTAAAAATAAATTCTTTTTTTTCTTTTTTGGGGCATAGTCAAATTAAGGTGATTAGAAGAGGTGACCCTTGGGGTTTAATCAGTTCAGCTCACCTGGTGGCCATAACTAGTACTTGCAGCAAATTTCCTTCCACATAGATAAGTGCTTTAAACCACAGACCCAATTAGTTCCCTTGTTTACACAACATCGTGCTAGCATAACATTGGAAGTGCATTTTTTAAGTGACCTAGAAGTTCGATGTTCCTGGACGATTTTTTAGACCAGTCGCCCTCCATTAAAACCCATGACAGTAGCTTCTTAGCCATGAATGGCAGGTATTGGCTCCCAAAAGACCCCCAGCGTGCCTGAAGGATCTGGGTAGTAAACTGGTACCAAAATACCGTAAATGTGCGTAAAAAGTTAATTTATCTTCCAAGTATATATTTTTTAATTTCCATGCATATCATACTCCAAACGCTTCAATGAATTGCAGCGACTAATTTGCTTATGGACTGCAGAAAAGAGGTATGGTAAGGGTCATCGTTGATGTTGCAATCAAGCTAGCTCACATGGTTTTATCATCATAATAGGGTAAACACCTTCATTCTCCAAAACACGATTCGAGCTGTGCTCAATTTCATGCAGCTGTGCTCAACTTCATGCAGCTGAATTTGAACTGAGCATTCAGTTAGTTCTGTGCAACTCTTGCCAAGTCCTTGAAAGAGGCTGGCTGATCCCTGGCTGACTCTATAACAAAACAACAGGTGTGGCATGTGCTGACTTGTGTAGTGTATAACCAAAACAACAAAATAATAATAATATAATAATAATATAACAATAATAATAATAAAATAAAAAATAATAAAAAATAAAAATAAAATAATAATAATAATAATAATAATAATAATAATAATAATAATAATAATAATAATAATAATAATAATAATAATAATAATAATAATAATAATAATAATAATAATAATAATAATAATAATAATAGTAATAATAATAATAGTAATAAGCTAGATATGAGGAGGGTTCATCTCTGCTGGTTGTTTTGTTTACAACAATTAAAAATTAAAAAAAATTTTTTCTTTTTGTTCCTCTGGTTAGTTCAAAGCTCTAGGAAGCTGGGTAAAGAGACTGCCTAATGGAGGGGCAGGAACTCTAGTCTATGCCTAAAATAATCTCTCCACAAGGACAACTACTTAGAACATCATATTAATTAGTGGGGCCATGTCAAAATCAATTAGCTCCCCACATCAACTACAGTAGCTTTGAAAATGAGATCCACCTCCCAATATTCCTCCCAATAAGATAAGCAATGGACAGTGAAGATGACAGTCAAGCTCTCTGCCTGCTTCTATAAAGATGAGGTGGAAGAGCAGTATGTGGGTGCTTCCACTTTTTTCACCTAGGAGACAACAGGGAGAGTACAACAATCTGGCATGCTTAGACACCACCCATACACAAGGGAGAGAAGTCCACCCATACACAAGGGAGAGAAGTCCACCCATTCACAAGGGAGAGAAGCCCACCCATACGCAAGGGAGAGAAGTCCACACATTCACAAGGGAGAGAAGTCCACCCATTCACAAGGGAGAGAAGTCCACCCATACACAAGGGAGAGAAGTCCACCCATTCACAAGGGAGAGAAGTCCACCCATTCACAAGGGAGAGAAGTCCACCCATTCACAAGGGAGAGAAGTCCACCCATTCACAAGTGAGAGAAGTCCACCCATTCACAAGTGAGAGAAGTCCACCCATACACAAGGGAGAGAAGTCCACCCATACACAAGGGAGAGAAGTCCACCCATACACAAGGGAGAGAAGTCCACCGATTCACAAGGGAGAGAAGTCCACCCATACACAAGGGAGAGAAGTCCACCCATTCACAAGGGAGAGAAGTCCACCCATACACAAGGGAGAGAAGTCCACCCATACACAAGGGAGAGAAGTCCACCCATACACAAGGGAGAGAAGTCCACCCATTCACAAGGGAGAGAAGTCCACCCATTCACAAGGGAGAGAAGTCCACCCATTCACAAGGGAGAGAAGTCCACCCATTCACAAGGGAGAGAAGTCCACCCATACACAAGGGAGAGAAGTCCACCCATACACAAGGGAGAGAAGTCCACCCATTCACAAGGGAGAGAAGCCCACCCATACGCAAGGGAGAGAAGTCCACCCATTCACAAGGGAGAGAAGTCCACCCATACACAAGGGAGAGAAGTCCACCCATACACAAGGGAGAGAAGTCCACCCATTCACAAGGGAGAGAAGTCCACCCATTCACAAGGGAGAGAAGTCCACCCATTCACAAGGGAGAGAAGTCCACCCATTCACAAGGGAGAGAAGTCCACCCATTCACAAGGGAGAGAAGTCCACCCATTCACAAGGGAGAGAAGTCCACCCATACACAAGGGAGAGAAGTCCACCCATACACAAGGGAGAGAAGTCCACCCATACACAAGGGAGAGAAGTCCACCCATACACAAGGGAGAGAAGTCCACCCATTCACAAGGGAGAGAAGTCTACCCATACACAAGGGAGAGAAGTCCACCCATTCACAAGGGAGAGAAGTCCACCCATTCACAAGGGAGAGAAGTCCACCCATTCACAAGGGAGAGAAGTCCACCCATTCACAAGGGAGAGAAGTCCACCCATTCACAAGGGAGAGAAGTCTACCCATTCACAAGGGAGAGAAGTTCACCCATTCACAAGGGAGAGAAGTCCACCCATTCACAAGGGAGAGAAGTTCACCCATTCACAAGGGAGAGAAGTCCACCCATTCACAAGGGAGAGAAGTCCATCCATACACAAGGGAGAGAAGTCCACCCATTCACAAGGGAGAGAAGTCCACCCATTCACAAGGGAGAGAAGTCCACCCATTCACAAGGGAGAGAAGTCCACCCATTCACAAGGGAGAGAAGTCCACCCATACACAAGGGAGAGAAGTCCATCCATACACAAGGGAGAGAAGTCCTTGAGAGAAGTCTCGCTCACAGCCTTCTCTCTAACATACATGCACTTGCCGCATGCACATCTCTCTAATATACAATGCACTTACACAAAGTGCATCTCTTTGAGCTCCTTTGTTCCTAAAAATAACGCATGGTGACACTAACCCTCTCTCATGCATCACAGTCCCTCAGTAGGTCCAGAAATGCTACGGACAATCCCAGGACCAATAAGGGGCATCATTTGCCATGACGACAAAAATGAAAGGAATTCACAAAATTATTATTATGAAGGAGGCCCCTGTTCCTATTCATAGCCTAGACATGTAGCACTGCCCTACTACAGCTGTGGTTTGTAGCCTTGTCTTTTTACATTCCTTTCTTAGAATTGTAGATCTGGCAATAGGGAATATCTGTGAGTTATCAATGTAGTTGTCTTGAGGCTTGTAATTGTATTCAAATGGACCGGCCAGCTTTCCAAGGGTTAAAGTATTGGTATGCTTGCGGAAGAAAGAGATGGCAGATTCAGCCCCTCCAAGAGCCAAGAGAAGTGCACCTGTTAGTCATGTATCAGCAGAGGAAAAACCTGCCAAGCAGTTCAAGGAAGACAATCTTCTGTGCCTTTTGCATTCATTTGACGTCTTTCACACGAAGATAATTTTCTAAAGGTTTCTAAAGGCTAACGATTAACTGGAATTAGCAAAAACCTCAAATGGAAGATGGCATTTTTTTAAACGGAAAATGATTTCTTATAGACCAACTAGGGCTGTCCGCACTTTTTGCCCTAGTCATACTGGTTAGGGCTAGGGCTAGGTTTGGGTGGGAACAAACTTTGAACTCAAGACATCCATGTCCATGTAGGTCATCTGGGGAGCACCTTCCTACGGCATCTCTGGACTAGCCCGGCAGTTCCCAAGCCTCTTGTACTGAACGATAACTGTGCTGTGCATATTAAACTCACCTAGCCATGTCGCTAAGGTTGGCAGAAATCTGAGGCGGGAGTTCGTCCTCCGCTCCCATTCCTCCTCTCCCTGGATAATCCTGGAAAGTTTGACGTTGGCCGTCATTCGGATAACCATCACCGCTGCCTCCAACACCCCTTCCACTTGGGAAGCCTGTGGGAGGAGCATCCTGGTAGCCTTCTTGGTACCCATCAGACCTATCCGAGTGGTCTTGGAACTCCAGGTGTTCCCTGGAACCAATGGGTCCCATGTCGGGGTGCTGGGCCTGGAATTGCTGCTGCTGCTGTTGCTGCTGCTGTTGCTGCTGCTCAGAATTCTGAGAGGGAAGGGGACAGGGGAGAAATAAATAAAAAATAAAAAATGACGACGGAGAAATAAATAAAAAATAAAAAATGACAACGGAGAAATAAATAAAAAATAAAAAATGACAACGGAGAAATTAAAAATATATAAAAAATGACAACAACAAAGCCCCATAAATGAAGTTGCCGTGTGAGATTAGGGCAACATGCTATCTGCTGCGAGGGCTAGGGCTGGGGATAACGCTACATGTCCACTACTACCTTCTAGGGATTATCCCGGGATGTCCCTAAAGTGGGTGCTCCAGGAACCAGCTGAGTCTTGGGCTAGGGGTGTCCTAGGGCTAGGATTAAGTCTAGAGGTATTCTAGGACTAGGGTTAAGGTCAGAGGTATTCTGGAGCTAAGGCTTGATATATTGTATCGCTAGGGGCTAAAGCTAGAGGTATTCTAGGGCTAGGGCTAGAGGCATTCTAGGGCTAGGACAAAGGCTAAGGCTACAGGTATTCTAGAGATAGGGCCAGGGCTAAGGCTAAAGGTATTCTAGGGCTGCTAGGACCACGGCTAAGACTAGAGGCATTCTAGAGATAGAGCCAGGGCTAAGGCTAGAAGCATTCTAGGGCTTGGGCAAGGGTTATGGCTAGAGGTATTCTAGGACTAGGGTTAAGGTCAGAGGTATTCTAGGGCTAGGGCTAGAGACATTCTAGGGTTAGGACAAAGGCTAAGGCTACAGGTATTCTAGAGATAGGGCCAGGGCTAAGGCTAAAGGTATTCTAGGGCTGCTAGGACCACGCCTAAGACTAGAGGTATTCTAGGGCTAGGGCCAGGGCTAAGGCTAGAAGCATTCTAGGGCTTGGGCCAGGGCTAAGGCTAGAAGCATTCTAGGGCTTGGGCAAGGGTTATGGCTAGAGGTATTCTAGGGCTAGAGCTAGGGCTAAGGCTAGAGGTATTCTAGGACCAGGGCCAGGTCTAAGTCTAGAGGTATTCTAGGGCTAGGACCAGGGCTAAGTCTAGAGGTATTCTAGGGCTAGGGCCAGGGCTAAGGCTAGAGGTATTCTAGGGCTAGGGCCAGGGCTAAGGCTAGAGGTATTCTAGGGCTAGGGCCAGGGCTAAGGCTAGAGGTATTCTAGGGCTAGGGCCAGGGCTAAGGCTAGAGGTATTCTAGGGCTAGGGCCAGGGCTAAGGCTAGAGGTATTCTAGGGCTAGGACCAGGGCTAAGGCTAGAGGTATTCTAGGGCTAGGGCCAGGGCTAAGGCTAGAGGTATTCTAGGGCTAGGGCCAGGGCTAAGGCTAGAGGTATTCTAGGGCTAGGACCAGGGCTAAGTCTAGAGGTATTCTAGGGCTAGGACCAGGGCTAAGTCTAGAGGTATTCTAGGGCTAGGGCCAGGGCTAAGGCTAGAGGTATTCTAGGGCTAGGGCCAGGGCTAAGTCAAGGTGTTCAGGGAGTATCACAAGATATAAGTATCTGGTTTCATGTTGTATACATATAGCTAGGCACCCCCGGCAAGACTTCCCGTCAAGACATCCCGGGATACTCCCTAGATTCCCAGGAATCATCACAAGGTATTCTAGGAAAGGTTGTGACAGTACCACACATCTTTCAATACTACAACAGAAAATACTACAACAAGAGTTGAGTGACTTAGAAAGTGAGAGCTGTAGGTGACTGGGTCTACTGGGAAGATGTGACGGAATAAAAGCCAGAGGCGAACACCTAGACATACATGTTGCCTGGCAATTTCTTCTATATCCTCAGGCTGCTGAACTGTGAGGTAGATCTTAGTGGAGGAGGCCTTGATGAGAGACACAATGTCGCTGTGGTCCATGCGGGACACATCGCAATGGTTCACGGCCAGCAGCTCATCATAGATGTACAGTAACCCGCTATGATCAGCTGGACTGTCTTTAATTAGACGACCTATAGGTTAGAGGTCAAGAGGGAAAATAAATAAAAGGGGAAGAGACGCAAGAACAATAAGAAGACAGTGAAATATGAACTGTGTGTGCTGGCACTGACTGTAGCTAGTGCTGGCCCTGACTGTAGCTAGTGCTGGCCCTGACTGTAGCTAGTTCTGGCACTGACTGTAGCTAGTGCTGGCACTGACTGTAGCTAGTGCTGGCACTGACTGTAGCTAGTGCTGGCCCTGACTGTAGCTAGTGCTGACACTGTCTGTAGCTAGTTCTGGCACTGACTGTAGCTAGTGCTGGCCCTGACTGTAGCTAGTGCTGGCACTGACTGTAGCTAGTGCTGACACTGACTGTAGCTAGTTCTGGCACTGACTGTAGCTAGTGCTGGCCCTGACTGTAGCTAGTGCTGGCACTGACTGTAGCTAGTGCTGGCCCTGACTGTAGCTAGTGCTGACACTGTCTGTAGCTAGTTCTGGCACTGACTGTAGCTAGTGCTGGCCCTGACTGTAGCTAGTGCTGGCACTGACTGTAGCTAGTGCTGGCACTGACTGTAGCTAGTGCTGGCACTGACTGTAGCTAGTGCTGGCACTGACTGTAGCTAGTGCTGACACTGACTGTAGCTAGTGCAGGCCCTGACTGTAGCTAGTGCTGGCACTGACTGTACAGCTAGTGCTGGCCCTGACTGTAGCTAGTTCTGGCACTGACTGTAGCTAGTGCTGGCCCTGACTGTAGCTAGTGCTGGCACTGACTGTAGCTAGTGCTGGCACTGACTGTAGCTAGTGCTGGCCCTGACTGTAGCTAGTGCTGACACTGTCTGTAGCTAGTTCTGGCACTGACTGTAGCTAGTGCTGACACTGACTGTAGCTAGTGCTGGCACTGACTGTAGCTAGTGCTGGCCCTGACTGTAGCTAGTGCTGGCACTGACTGTAGCTAGTGCTGGCACTGACTGTACAGCTAGTGCTGACACTGACTGTAGCTAGTGCTGACACTGACTGTAGCTAGTGCTGGCACTGACTGTAGCTAGTGCTGGCACTGACTGTAGCTAGTGCTGGTACTGACTGTAGCTAGTGCTGGCACTGACTGTAGCTAGTGCTGACACTGACTGTAGCTAGTGCTGGCCCTGACTGTAGCTAGTGCTGACACTGACTGTAGCTAGTGCTGGCCCTGACTGTAGCTAGTGCTGGCACTGACTGTAGCTAGTGCTGACACTGACTGTAGCTAGTGCTGACACTGACTGTAGCTAGTGCTGGCACTGACTGTAGCTAGTGCTGGCACTGACTGTAGCTAGTGCTGGCACTGACTGTAGCTAGACACTGACTGTAGCTAGTGCTGGCCCTGACTGTAGCTAGTGCTGGCACTGACTGTAGCTAGACACTGACTGTAGCTAGTGCTGGCCCTGACTGTAGCTAGTGCTGGCACTGACTGTAGCTAGTGCTGGCCCTGACTGTAGCTAGTGCTGGCACTGACTGTAGCTAGTGCTGACACTGACTGTAGCTAGTGCTGACACTGACTGTAGCTAGTGCTGGCACTGACTGTAGCTAGTGCTGGCACTGACTGTAGCTAGTGCTGGCACTGACTGTAGCTAGTACTGACACTGACTGTAGCTAGTGCTGACACTGACTGTAGCTAGTGCTGGCACTGACTGTAGCTAGTGCTGGCACTGACTGTAGCTAGTGCTGGCACTGACTGTAGCTAGTGCTGGCACTGACTGTAGCTAGTGCTGGCCCTGACTGTAGCTAGTGCTGGCCCTGACTGTAGCTAGTGCTGGCACTGACTGTAGCTAGTGCTGACACTGACTGTAGCTAGTGCTGGCACTGACTGTAGCTAGTGCTGGCCCTGACTGTAGCTAGTGCTGGCACTGACTGTAGCTAGTGCTGACACTGACTGTAGCTAGTGCTGACACTGACTGTAGCTAGTGCTGGCCCTGACTGTAGCTAGTGCTGGCCCTGACTGTAGCTAGTGCTGGCCCTGACTGTAGCTAGTGCTGACACTGTCTGTAGCTAGTTCTGGCACTGACTGTAGCTAGTGCTGGCCCTGACTGTAGCTAGTGCTGACACTGTCTGTAGCTAGTTCTGGCACTGACTGTAGTAGCTAGTGCTGACACTGACTGTAGCTAGTGCTGGCCCTGACTGTAGCTAGTGCTGGCACTGACTGTAGCTAGTGCTGGCACTGACTGTAGCTAGTGCTGGCCCTGACTGTAGCTAGTGCTGGCACTGACTGTAGCTAGTGCTGGCCCTGACTGTAGCTAGTGCTGGCACTGACTGTAGCTAGTGCTGACACTGACTGTAGCTAGTGCTGGCCCTGACTGTAGCTAGTGCTGGCACTGACTGTAGCTAGTGCTGGCCCTGACTGTAGCTAGTGCTGGCCCTGACTGTAGCTAGTGCTGGCCCTGACTGTAGCTAGTGCTGGCCCTGACTGTAGCTAGTGCTGGCACTGACTGTAGCTAGTGCTGACACTGACTGTAGCTAGTGCTGACACTGTCTGTAGCTAGTTCTGGCACTGACTGTAGTAGCTAGTGCTGGCCCTGACTGTAGCTAGTGCTGGCCCTGACTGTAGCTAGTGCTGACACTGTCTGTAGCTAGTGCTGGCACTGACTGTAGCTAGTGCTGGCACTGACTGTAGCTAGTTCTGGCACTGACTGTAGCTAGTGCTGACACTGACTGTAGCTAGTGCTGGCCCTGACTGTAGCTAGTGCTGGCACTGACTGTAGCTAGTGCTGACACTGACTGTAGCTAGTGCTGACACTGACTGTAGCTAGTGCTGGCACTGACTGTAGCTAGTGCTGGCCCTGACTGTACCTAGTGCTGGCACTGACTGTAGCTAGTGCTGGCACTGACTGTAGCTAGTGCTGGCCCTGACTGTAGCTAGTGCTGGCACTGACTGTAGCTAGTGCTGACACTGTCTGTAGCTAGTGCTGGCACTGACTGTAGCTAGTGCTGGCACTGACTGTAGCTAGTTCTGGCACTGACTGTAGCTAGTGCTGACACTGACTGTAGCTAGTGCTGGCCCTGACTGTAGCCACTGACTGTAGCTAGTGCTGGCCCTGACTGTAGCTAGTGCTGGCACTGACTGTAGCTAGTGCTGGCCCTGACTGTAGCTAGTGCTGACACCGACTGTAGCTTGGCACTGAAGTGTAGCTAGTACTGACACTGACTGTAGCTAATACTGACATTGATTGTAGCTGGT
Source organism: Cladorhizidae sp. MBARI D1340-BT2 (assembly GCA_028752905.1). Lineage (NCBI taxonomy): Eukaryota > Metazoa > Porifera > Demospongiae > Poecilosclerida > Cladorhizidae > Cladorhizidae sp. MBARI D1340-BT2. The sequence continues at coordinate 29,673,275 of JAQNBH010000001.1, forward strand.
ACTGACACGGACCGTAGCTAGTGCTGACACTAATCACAGCTTTTCTTAACATGCACCATATAATACGTGAAGTAGGTGGAAGAGTCATAATTGCCTATAATAAGAGTGAACAAGCAATAAAAGGCATCATACCCCAAAAGTGTTTCAGCACCGACACAAGTCCATATAAATATGAAACACTCAGTCTACTAATCAAATTCAGATGAGACGGGCAGCAGAACAATATGCCACTGACTTCTGAAGAACTTCTGGAAAGCTATGCAAGAGGCTGCCAGGCCATGCTGGGTAAGGTTGGGTAAGAGGTCATCATTTATGAGCTGGCATATCTGGAAAGCAGAAGTCGGAGAAGTGCTGGATTGCAGAGAGAGCCTACCCAGTAATGGAGAGTATTGCTACATTCACTTTTCTGCACTAACGTACCGTAGGCAAGACATTTCCAGCGCTTCTCTCTCCCTCTTCTCCGCACACTGCCTGGTGTGCGTCGGCACGAGGAGTAGCTAACAACAACACCACCTTTTGTATTTAAATTAACATCGTTTCAAAATGCTTGTGTGTTCTTTAATTTTTGCAGGTTTATACGACTACGACAAAAAGATCAACCATGAAGAATCCAGATTTGGTGTGGACCAACAGGTGTGGTGTGCCAAACAAAAATACACACCCTGCTTTGCCCATGTGCAGTATTGTGTGTGTGTGTGTAGGGCTTATATTTATTACAAGTTATCACATGACAATCACATGACTCACAAATGATGCAGCCCGAGTGTAATGTATTGGACTGGAGCACGAAGCCAAAGCTGGTCGTTACGTTCGGTCTCTCGACGGTCACGTCCCGCACCCCTTGTGGGATGTCAGTGGTCGCCTGGTACTCCTCCTTGCCGTCTCCCAGCTCCCCCAGATCCCCCGCGAGGCCAAGGTCACACTTGAGAGGCTCATAATGAATCCCTGCCGTGCCCGAAGTGGGAGAGAGGATATCGAGCATGGGAGTCTTGCGCTGAATTTTGAGGACAACTTCTCCCAAAGCCCCTGCTTGTCCCATCAGGTTGATGACGCTCCTGTGAGAGGCATCCACCACGGAGTTATGGTTGATGTGAGTGATTTCGTCACCCACCAGGAGACGACCGTCCAGGTCGGCTGCACCCCCAGACACGATGGCACCGACTGTAGCCTGCGAAGGACAAAGGGAGAGGCGAAGTCACCCGTGAACAGCGGAACTTAAACCCAGACTAATCAACATTATGCCCACATGGTAAGTCACGTGCATACCTGTGAGCCTTCTTCCCTGCCTCCAATGATCCTGAAGCCAAACCCAGACACTTGTCGCATCAGGCGGATCTCTAATTCGGTAAAGGGTTGATCCGTCTCATCAAGTCCACGCCCCGGGTATTGTTGTTGGTAGCCGTCCTCGGGATAACTAGGAAGGTTCTCCTGGAGATCACACGCATGGGAGGAGAACAGAAGAGGGAGACACAGGGAGAAGAGAGAGGAAATTAGAGAAATGATTGAGGATAAGGGGAGGCGAACGACGCAAACCCCCCAAAAAGCAAGCAAAAGAAAAGAGCGTGGAAGAAGTCATCTCCCCTCCACCCCCCACTCCTTCCCTTCTTACTCCATCCTCCTTTATCACCCCTTCTCTTCTCCACTTCCACCACACAACACACACACATTCCTAAGTTTCAACTTACATCCCATACTTCATTCTCATTATGCCGCAGCACCAGGAACGAGGCCTGGTTTCCTTTGGCACAGCGCTTGAGAACGTTGACGAGGTCAGAGTGAGGGTACTCCTGCACGTTTTCCTCGTTAACCTCCAGGAGTACGTCTCCCTCCCGCAGCTGTGCACAGCGGGGGTGATCCATAATCAGCTTCACAACGGGGCCGACCTGAGCCTCACCTGCTTATGTATGCATATGGTATGTATACACATCATGTATCATAATAACAGACACAGGAAGGTAGGTAGCGTCCCACTCTAGCACAGGGGCCATGAGAATACCCAACAGTTCTACTTCACTCTTAGAAACATCCATAACGACAGCCACGAGGCAATGGAAGCACTTTTTGTGTTTTTGTATGTTTAGGATTGAGTCGGAAAGGACCACAGCTAATTTTGAAAAGAAGAAGTTGCAATGTCTTCCTTGAAAATCAACTTAAATCTACTCACTCGATGTTTCGGCAGATGCTCCAGCCTTCATCATTTGGCTAGATGCTCCAGCCTTCATCATTTTGGCTAGATGCTCCAGCCTTCATCATTTTGGCTAGATGCTCTGGCCTTCATCATTTTGACATCATTTGGCTAGATGCTCTAGCCTTCATCAGTAATTCCTGATGAAGGCTAGAGCATCTTGCCGAAATGTCGAGAGAGTACATTTAAGTCTATTATCGAGGCAGTTGTTGTATGTGCTTGTCAACTAATTGAGAGTTGATGTTGTTATTCAAATGGCATGGCACAGAAGGAGAGATGTCCCTGTACTTCTCATTATATGGTACACGGAGTGAGATGTCCCTGTACTTCTCAGTGTATGGTACAGGGGGAGAGATGTCCCTGTACTTCTCAGTGTATGGCACAGGGGGAGAGATATCCCTGTACTTCTCAGTGTATGGCACAGGGGGAGAGATGTCCCTGTACTTCTCAGTGTATGGCACAGGGGAAGAGATGTCCCTGTACTTCTCAGTGTATGGCACAGGGGGAGAGATGTCCCTGTACTTCTCAGTGTATGGCACAGGGGAAGAGATGTCCCTGTACTTCTCAGTGTATGGTACAGGGGGAGAGATGTCCCTGTACTTCTCAGTGTATGGCACAGGGGGAGAGATGTCCCTGTACTTCTCATTATATGGTACACGGAGTGAGATGTCCCTGTACTTCTCAGTGTATGGTACAGAGGGAGAGATGTCCCTGTACTTCTCAGTGTATGGTACAGAGGGAGAGATGTCCCTGTACTTCTCAGTGTATGGTACAGAGGGAGAGATGTCCCTGTACTTCTCAGTGTATTGCACAGGGGAAGAGATGTCCCTGTACTTCTCAGTGTATGGCACAGGGGAAGAGATGTCCCTGTACTTCTCAGTGTATGGCACAGGGGGAGAGATGTCCCTGTACTTCTCAGTGTATGGCACAGGGAGAGAGATGTCCCTGTACTTCTCAGTGTATGGCACAGGGGGAAAGATGTCCCTGTACTTCTCAGTGTATGGTGGGGGAGAGATGTCCCTGTACTTCTCAGTATATGGCACAGGGAGAGAGATGTCCCTGTACTTCTCAGTGTACGGCACAGGGGGAGAGATGTCCCTGTACTTCTCAGTGTATGGCACAGGGGGAGAGATGTCTCTGTACTTCTCAGTGTATGGTACAGGGGAAGAGATGTCTCTGTACTTCTCAGTGTATGGCACAGGGAGAGAGATGTCCCTGTACTTCTCAGTGTATGGCACAGGGAGAGAGATGTCCCTGTACTTCTCAGTGTATGGTACAGGGGGAGAGATGTCCCTGTACTTCTCAGTATATGGTACAGGGGGAGAGATGTCCCTGTACTTCTCAGTGTATGGTACAGGGGGAGAGATGTCCCTGTACTTCTCAGTGTATGGTACAGGGGGAGAGATGTCCCTGTACTTCTCAGTGTATGGTACAGGGGGAGAGATGTCCCTGTACTTCTCAGTGTAATTAGAATTAAGAGAGAATTTAAATACTTGGCGTGTGTTGGCCGGCTCTTAACCCTCTTGCTTCTTGCTCACGAAGCAGCCTCCTCTGCACACGTGCAAAGACCGAGGAATCATTTTGCGTCCAAGTCACACCTCACGATAGAACAGCACTGCTATCACTAGACACAGCCTATGGTTGGGAGAATCCATTGCAGGCAGACTCTGTGGCAGAGCTTCAAAGACTCACTATGCACTGCAAATTCAGCACTCACCCAATAGGTTCTCAGGATATTTTTATCAGATTAGCGGAAAGTTCCCAACTTAATTGGCCACAATGCTGAAGCCACTAACTAATACCTTACCTCATCCTAAATTCAAACCCAACAAAGAACTCGACCTCGTGTATCGTGCCCGGAGGAGTTTGCTTCTTTATTAATTTCATTTAGAGCAACATTTGTGTGTTTCCACACACACACTCACACATTACAAGATGGAACTCATGCCCCATACTTTCATGATCTTTAAGTACCCTGGGAGGAGGGCATCTTATTGCTGAGTCAGCATGAGTATGTAAATGAAGCAACGGCCTATACTTAGAGAGACCTATCTTTGCAGAAGGCTGCCGGATTGAGCCGGCTCAATGACTTTCCAGATAGATAGATGATGTGATGACCACTAAACTCCACACAACTTCCCAGCCGTCTCTGGCGGCGATAAGGAGCTTGTGAGAAGTGGGGAAAAATTGAAACTGTTTTGATGGGACAACATATACAAGCACACCGATGGATGGTTCGACTACTTCACCAAGCTCCACACATCCTCAGTGCAATTAGGGGAACTCATTATTATGCAAAGAGTCGAGAAAAATACGCGACTGAGGCCAGGAGAATCTCCAAGGGTTTAGTTCCACACAAGAGAAGAAGTAAGAGAGAGCACATAGTTCCACACAAGAGAAGAAGTCAGAGAGAGCACATAGTTCCACACAAGAGAAGAAGTAAGAGAGAGCACATGCACCAAGCATGTGTTGTTCACCGAGGCCGACAGCACCTCCAAGGGTTCAGAGTCCCTCCACACAAGAGAAGAAGTACGGGATGGTCACACGCAGCAAGCATGTGCTGTGGATAGCACACATGGTTTCTCAAGAGGATCAAAACAAGAGCTATCACGGTGGCAAGTGATTGAACCAGTAGGGGTTTCTCATGAGAAATTTTTGAAAGGATTTCCTTTTGATGCATTTGAAGCGCTACGCTACTCGGACAATCCCCAGTGAACCCAGACTCTGCTCGATCAAGAGGCCATTTAAAACCTCGCCAATACCTCAGGACCATAACCATGCCACTATTTCAAATGGCTTCTGGTCAGCAAGGAGTTCTTTCAGGCGCTGGAAAGAAACCATGGATTCACTTATTCACTTAGTTATAATGAAATGCACATGGGAGAATACGCCACATGTTAAAACCTTCTGCCCCGCCCTCTCTCCTATGAGAACAACTCGATACCGAGTCCCTGGCGCAGACTGGAGTTGCATATTCTCACATGACTGTGTATTGTGTTCTGAGACACTGTGGTGGTGGCTTCTTAGGAATCCATACAAGTCAAGGAGGGAAAATTGAGATCTGTGAAACTATGGGTGTGGGGGAGATTGACATGCGGAAATCACCATCTTTCCCAGAAATGGTGAGAAGGGGGTTAACCGGAGAAGTTGATTGATTTCAAGATATGTTGGGACACCATCTGGCCTGGATATGGACACCACTCCTCTGCGACCTAAGTCTGGCTTATTAGCAAGGGAAGGATGGTGCAGTGACATCGAGAGCTTGGCAGGAGACACCAGCCTCATGAAGAATGTGCAATGCACTGCAGCCAAGGAGGAAGGGGATGGTGCAGTGACGTTAGATAGAGGAGTGTAGGTTCATCCTCCCTTAATAAGAGCTTTCCTGGATGCCATTGCTCTGAGGTACACCTAGATTCGAGCTCGCCTTTCCTCGAGGGAATTATCTCATTCTAATTTAAAAAGTAGCATTACAGTAGTAGTAGTAGTAGTAGTGTAGTATCAGTAATACTAGCAGTATACTAGTAACAGTAATAGTAGTATATTAGTAGTAACAGTATAGTAGTAGTAGTAGATCAGTATAGTAGTAGTAGCAGCAGCAGTATAGTAGTGTAGTATCAGTATAATAGTAGTAGTAGCAGCAGTATAATAGTAGTAGTGTATAGTAGTAGCAGCATACTAGTAGTAGTAGTAGCAGTAGTAGTAGCAACAGTATAGTAGTAATAGTAATATCAGTATAATAGTAGTATAATAGTGGTAGTAGCAGTAGTAATAGTAGAGCAGTAGTAATAGTAGTATCAGTATAATAGTAGTAGTAGTAGAGTAGTATCAGTATAATAGTAGTAGTATAATAGTAGTAGTGTAGTAGTAGCAGTTTAGTAATAGTAGTAGTAGAACTGGCTTGAAAGTGAAGTTCAACAATTAGGATGAGGTCCCAAAATCACACGGGAGCATTAGCTAAATCTAATCAGAATCCGCACCATTAGCATACCTGTTGACAACAGCTGGCAGCTTTGTAGTAAACACTCCAAACTTATTAACAACTGGAGCAATGCTACCAAACAAAGTAACTGCCATTAGGAAGCCAATATAATCATATTTGGTAAAAGTCCTCTTATTAGTGTATTTATCTAAATAATATCAGCACCTAAGATGATTAAGGTTTGTCCTGGAAGTTGGAAACTGTTTGAGTGCATTACCTAAGGGCTATGACATGAAACAGTTCCAGTAAGCACTGAGTAATTGAATTCCAAACAAATAGTTAGGGCACGTGCGAGGTGAAGCCACATCATCTGAAGGAAACGTGTACTTTGCCCGAGTGTGTGACTGTCAGAGCCTCCCACCATGTGGAGTCCTCACCCGACCCATCTGTTGAGAGCACTCCCATCATCATGTGGAGGCCTCACCTGACCCATCTGTTGAGAGCACTCCCACCATGTGGAGGCCTCACCTGACCCATCTGTTGAGAGCACTCCCACCATGTGGAGGCTTCACCTGACCCATCTGTTGAGAGCCTCCCACCATGTGGAGGCCTCACCTGACCCATCTGTTGAGAGCACTCCCACCATGTGGAGGCCTCACCTGACCCATCTGTTGAGAGCCTCCCACCATGTGGAGGCCTCACCTGGCCCATCTGTTGAGAGCACTCCCACCATGTGGAGGCCTCACCTGACCCATCTGTTGAGAACACTCCCACCATGTGGACCTGACCCATCTGTTGAGAGCACTCCCACCATGTGGAGGCCTCACCTGACCCATCTGTTGAGAGCACTCCCACCATGTGGAGGCCTCACCTGACCCATCTGTTGAGAGCACTCCCACCATGTGGAGGCCTCACCTGACCCATCTGTTGAGAACACTCCCACCATGTGGACCTGACCCATCTGTTGAGAGCACTCCCACCATGTGGAGGCCTCACCTGACCCATCTGTTGAGAGAACTGGCTATGTCGTCTTCACAAGTCATCTCTGTAAATCTTGGGAAAGTATCAGAAACAGCAGCTATAGGAAGTGTGTCTAATGTGCGTGCTGAAAGCGTGCATAGCAACGTTCACGAAGGGCATGGGCTTATTTTGGGCTTATAATAGCTACAACCTTATACATGAGGGATAGTTCTACATTAGATGTACCTAATTGATCATATTCTGATAAAGAATAGTAAAAACTGCCTTCATCTGTTGCAATGTGTTCACACAACAGATGCCTGCAAACACACAGATAGTATTTGCGGGCATGACCAATACTCACGTAGAGTGTCATAAAAACACTGTAAAACCAAAAGCATTTTTTATGTTGAGGAGAAAAATAGCTGGTATAGTCAGTAGAGAGAGAATGGCCGCATTTAGTAGAGGAGAGAGAACTGTCCGCATAGTCAGTAGAGTAGAGATGACTAGCTGCATAGTCAGTATAGTAGAGATGAGTGGCTGCATAGTCAGTAGAGGAGAGATTACTGGCTGCTTAGTCAGTAGAGAGAGAGAACTGGCTGCACAGTCAGTAGAGAGAGAGAACTGGCTGCACAGTCAGTAGAGAGAGAGAACTGGCTGCACAGTCAGTAGAGGAGAGAGAACTGGTTGCATAGTCAGTAGAGAGAGAGAACTGGCTGCATAGTCAGTAGAGAGAGAGAACTGGTTGCATAGTCAGTAGAGGAGAGAGAACTGGTTGCATAGTCAGTAGAGGAGAGAGAACTGGTTGCATAGTCAGTAGAGAGAGAGAACTGGCTGCACAGTCAGTAGAGGAGAGAGAACTGGTTGCATAGTCAGTAGAGAGAGAGAGAACTGGCTGCACAGTCAGTAGAGGAGAGAGAACTGGCTGCACAGTCAGTAGAGGAGAGAGAACTGCTGCATAGTCAGTAGAGGAGAGAGAACTGGTTGCATAGTCAGTAGAGGAGAGAGAACTGGCTGCATAGTCAGTAGAGGAGAGAGAACTGGCTGCATAGTCAGTAGAGGAGAGAGAACTGGCTGCATAGTCAGTAGAGTAGAGATGACTGGCTACATAGTCAGTAGACTACATAAACCGAAGCTGCCAGTGAGAGTTTTAGCTTCATATATGACTTTTGATTTTTTTTGTTTTGTTGTTGTTGTATGTGAGTGTGTGTGTGTGTGGGTGGGGTGAGGGTTGCTGTCTGCCATTTAAAAACGAATATAGAGAGTACTAGTGTACTCCTTGATAAGCTTGACCCAGAACTTGTACAGTGCTTGATATTCCCTTTTAATATTATTATAATTACTATTATTTACTTACTTTTTGGGTGGAACCAGATTAAAAAAATAATAATAATTTAAAAAAATTATTATTATGAACCTGAACCCCTGGCTGAGGGTAGCCATTATTTTAATTTTACTAATGAATTTTAAATTATATTTTATCATTTATTATTTTTATCTACTCCTACTCCTACTCCTACTATTTTAAAGTTTATAAGTAGGCAGAAGAAATACTACACTAAACAAACACTAGTGGTAGTAGTAGTTATGCATGGCAAAGTCATCAACATAATCCTAGACCCACTGCAGAGAGAACCAACTCTGACAATACATCCGTGGAAACTCACTCACTCGGCATATCAAACTCTCAGGATCATTACGCACATCACAAAACCAACCTCCACAAACCAAGTCAAGCAAACAGAACACGTGCAATGAAAGTTTTACTCAAGTGTCCCTCTCTAAGCTCCTGTGCCTCACACACCACCTGCACTCACCCAAAGAAAAACCAAATCCTAGAGGTCCCTTGATGATGGTGACCATAACCTTCTCCCCCATGGCACCACCGCCGCCGGACATCTGCCCGGGGGGCTCTCCATACCTGCTCCCTCCTCGGTGATATTCGTATGATGGCAAGTTATCCACGAGTCCATGTTGGGCATTGGGTAAAGGGTAACCCCTCCTAATCTCGACCTTCACGTCTGACCCAAGACGAAGGCTCTGAAACAACTCCACAACTTTGTGATGACTGTACGTCAGAACGGAGATATCGTTGATCCGCACCAAAACGTCTCCGACCACAAGCCTCCTGTCCCTATCGGCCACACTGCCGGGGATGATGCTCTTTATTTGGAGCAGCTCTCCGGGACGATCCCCTCCGATGATAGTGAAGCCAAATCCCTGCACCGTTTTAGGGAGCACAACCCTGACAACCTTGCCTTGCAGGTCATTCTCCAAGTCTTGCTCGTTGGGTGGAGCGGAGTAGGCCTGGTACGGGTAGGGGTAGCTGTCCCCGTAGTCACGCAGACCAGCTTCGGGCCACATGGCAGCCGCCTCTGCCTCTCGCTGCTTCTCCAGGGCCGCTGTGGACTGGAGACTGGGAGGAGGTTCACGAGCAGGAGGGGGTGCAAGTGCTGCGTGGTTAGTACGTGGCAGCTGTGCTCCGGCATATTTGCGCTTGGCTTCCAGGATTGGGTTTTCGTATTGAGTTAATCGATTGATATGGCTGCATCAGGAAGGAGGAAAAAAGGCAAGACGATAGAGGTTACAGTATAGAAGAAAGCTTCTGATAAACATGTACACCATAATGGTACACACCACGAGGACACATGCATACATCTTGTTCTACCGGTGCAGGCTAGGACAACAGGTTATGGCAAAGGTCATGGGGAAATGTTCAAGTCAAGGTTTTTAAGCAGACATGGCACAGGCGTCTAATAATCCACAGGAAGTGATGTACTGAGATCCACGAGTAATAGCATGGAAGTGACGTACAGGAACAAAACTGCTTTACATAAAAACAAATATTTGTTTGACCTTTATAAACTGGTTAGGGCCGATAGTGGATGTACCCGCACATGCAGGGTTTCACATTCCCCGATGACAGCGGATATGTAAGCATGTGTGGGGCCTCACATTCCTGACAATAGCAGATACACTCTGCACAAAGATCGTAACTTGGAAGATCTTTTATCCAAATCCCTTGCTAGGGCTTGCACGGTGAAATCCAAGTCAAGCTGTTGGCCAGCAAGGCTGTGCACTTCAGTTGCTGGAATGCAACGCTTACAAGACCCACAAACACTGGGCTTGAAGTTCAAGTAAAATCTACCTCAACGGAATCACAAAGTTAACAAGCTGAATTTTGCTTTGGTCTTCATCGAGCTTTGGTCTTCATCGAGATGTCAAGGCGACACTTGAAAGCACTACACGATTGTAAAAGGTAAAGGGTCATAAAACTTATAGGTTTCAGTCTTGTTTCCTAGTGTAAAAACAAACGACATTTTTGGGGGGTTTGTTCTTGTTTCAAGTTGTTTATTGTTTGTCTGTTGTTGTCCACTGCACGTGCCATGTCGGACACAGCACGTGCCATGTCTGGTGCCATGTACACCACGTTGTCTACCACACAAATATCACCACCCACCATATCATGCTGCTGCTGTGGACTAGACCCAAGTAGGGTCCAGCTACAGCCTCCTTCAAGGACTCGGTAGCACTTGCATAGGTGAACTCCATCAACCAAACAGCAGAACTGAGCATGGGTCATTCACTCTGCCAGTAGGTCTCGTGAAGGATGGTCTTGTACTCACTTCTGATTATCAAACAGCATGTGAGCTAGCTTGATTACATCATCGCAACCACCGCTAGCCACGCCTTTTTACCACAATCGAGAAAGAGTAGTCGTGGACGTGCATGGGAACATTTGGAGTCTCGTGGTACTCAAGTTTTTATGAATGGAACCTACTGTATTGTATGCAAGTCATGTGACTGGGAATTAATTTTTAATTTTTAAATGGTACATAAATAATAAATACTGAAGATGACATTTTCCACATTTCTAACGGGTTATTTTTCTATGCTTCAAGTTACTATCTTAGCCAAAGAATTCAAGACATGCTTGGAATCTATTTGGAATTATGTACCATCCGCTGAAACCACCGCTTAGGAAGCTAAGAAGCTGATAATGTGAGGGTTTTTTTAAATTTTATTTTTAACCGATACAGTATATGACCATTTGTTGTTGTTTGGGTAGGGGGGGGGGGAGGCCTTGCCGTCCGCAACTTTCAAATAGGCGTCAAACCAATACAGGGATGCTAGCGTGCACCAGCAATGTAAACAGAATGGAATTGGTTGTGTGTCTACTCGCAAAGTAAATGGTTCATTACTCATTTTGAGATGGGCCATCACCAGGGAGCATGCTGTGAGAGTGGAGTGCAGAGCTTTCTGTTGGTGCAGAGATGGAAGCTTATGGTGGTCAAGCAAGTCACCAATTTTGCTGCAAGTCTAGGGAGGGAGGATCCAAGCAGGAAACCATGTGATCACCAACACGAGTGTCAGCTTGCAAGATGAGACAGAGGTCATTTAATCTTCGGCAACTACTTCCCAAGATACGGCAGAGTGTATGGACAATGTGTTGATAGCATGCGACAGCTCCTTTACCTCATTAGAGCCTAACAATTCCATGCACGTTTGCACTCGGGGGAAAAAGGGGGAGGGGGGAAGGGGGGAAAGTCATGTGATGAAGTAGCGGCAAGAGTCGGGGCCGACGTCTGCATCACTTGTGGGCTCCATCAGGTAAGCAGTGTTGACAAACATGCACTAGCAAACTCAGTGACGGAAATAACTAGATCACGTTCAAACATTAAGTGTTGAGTGAAGCTGTGTGGCAATGCACGAGAGGAAGGCAAAGTTTATTGTCCGTATATGAACGTACGTACGTAACGGGCCACGTCATCCCATCACTCCGAGTTCCTCAGTTTCTGCAGAACACTTTGCTCCTTCTTGCTCATTCCTTGCCCCAGTTTTCATCAATTTTTCTTCATGGTTCTATTGTTAAACTGATTCTATTGTTAAACTGAACCGTCTCTTGGCAGTGCAATTGAGTGCTTGCGCAGAACTACGATGTCGCAGTTCATGCACATGTATACACTAGGCTGTTTATTGCTCCGTATGCCCGAGGCAAAAAAAAGGAAGGGGGAAAAAAGGAAAAAAGGAGAAGAAGGAAAAAAAGGGTTTTCATGAAAAGTGTCTCATTTTGCTCGACAAAGTACTTGGAATATTATTTTAATATCTATAGCTTGCCAGTATTTAGGGCAATGATCACAGCAGCTGTCTGCTAGCTAGTGCCTTCATCTTGTAGGCTTTACTACAGCAGGCAGTCAGAGTTCTTCCATTTAATATTCTAAAGCGTTTGCCGCCTTCAGCCACAGGTGTAGCTAACATGGCTACTCACTTTTGGGGAGATAATATTATTTCTCTCAATGAACTCAGTTGACATAATAACATTACAATAACCTCCTTGAAACTGTATTCTTTCGACGTTTCGACTAGATGCTCCAGCCTTCATCAGGAATACTGATGAAGGCTAGAGCATCTAGTCAAAACATCGAGATAATATAATTTCATGTTGATTATTGAGAAGGTTACTGTAATAATATTTTTTGTTGAAGCCGATGGCAATGATGACCGATACCTGCTGTAAACCTCACCATTTCAGCAACTGCTGTATTTTTCTAGGCAGGGTAGGATTAGTTACAGCCTTGCTAGCAAAATATTTTGCCGTGCAAGCTCTAGCGTGGCTATTTGGTAATGGTCATCAGGGTGCACTCTGTACTGAGGACATATCAGCCACCAGCCTAAAGAGCAAGGCTTAGGGCAAAGGTTAGGGCACTGAAGGACAAGGAAGTTATGGTTAGGGCAAGAAAGTTAGGGTTGGGACAAGGAAGTTAAGGTTGTGGTAAGGAAGTTAGGGTTGGGACAAGGAAGTTAAGGTTGTGGCAAGGAAGTTAAGGTTGGGACAAGGAAGTTAAGGTTGGGGCAAGGAAGTTAAGGTTGTGGTAAGGAAGTTAAGGTTGGGGCAAGGAAGTTAAGGTTGGGGCAAGGAAGTTAAGGTTGTGGCAAGGAAGTCAAGGTTGGTTAAGGTTGGGACATGGAAGTTAAGGTTGGGGCAAGGAAGTTAAGGTTGTGGCAAGGAAGTTAAGGTTGGGTCAAGGAAGTTAAGGTTGGAACAAGGAAGTTAAGGTTGGGGCAAGGAAGTTAAGGTTGTGGTAAGGAAGTTAAGGTTGGGGCAAGGAAGTTAAGGTTGGGGCAAGGAAGTTAGGGTTGGGGCAAGGAAGTTGGGGTTAGCAGAAGGAAGTTAGGGTTAGGACAAGGAAGTTAGGGTTAGGACAAGGAAGTTAGGGTTAGGACAAGGAAGTTAGGGTTAGGACAAGGAAGTTAGGGTTAGGACAAGGAAGTTAGGGTTAGGACAAGGAAGTTAGGGTTAGGACAAGGAAGTTAGGGTTAGGACAAGGAAGTTAGGGTTAGGACAAGGAAGTTAAGGTTAGGACAAAGAGTAGGGCAAATATGACTAGACCAAAGAGGCCGACTATGCGGAATGCAAAGACAATACTACACCATTAAACATGACAACAACAACAACAACTAAAATAATAACTCACTCAATAAAGTAATTTCCATAGACGGGATCATTCACCTTTTCCCACCCATAGGGCAGCTCTGAGGAAAAGAGGCAGATGGATAATAAAGCAAAGAGAGGAGAAAGAGAGCGAGGGAGAAAGATGAGGAGAGAGAGGAGGAGAGACAGAGGAGGAGGAGCAAGGAGAGAGGAGAAGATAAAGAAGAGAGATGAGGAGAGAGAGAGGAGAGAAAGGAAGAAAAGGAGGAGAGGAGAGGGGAGAGAGGGGGAAAGGTGGGAGAATATCTGCCTGTTGGAACTACTTTGACACACCCTTCCAAGAGTCCCTTGCCCATAAATCAAAGACTACTATTGAGGTTTGGTTGTAAGCACCAAATCCAACAATCTTCACCACTCTGGATGCCATGGGCACTGCTAACATTGTAGGCCTCAAACCACTAATGAAAGGGCTGAACCATGTTTGAGATAGCCAGACTTCTACCACAACACATGTTCACACAGGAAAAAAAAAGAAATAGCTAACAGTGCCCACCATGGTGGTTAACCATTTTCGTGTTACTCAGGGAAACATCGAGAGAGGAAATTTCAAGTTGATTATTGAGGTCATTATTGCAAGACTGCAAAGTGGTGCAATCTCTTCTTGTGTGTGTGTGTGTGTGTGTGGATGCATGTGTGTGTGTGTGTGTGTGTGGATGGGGTGGGAGTAAATGAGAGCACAGGAGAGGAGAGGGTTTAATGATAAAACTAATGGTAGTGATCCAGGTCGTGCGTTTCTCCCGCGACAAGGCGGCCCTTCCCTCACCGTTCTCAGTGCAGTCTAGGACCGAGTGCTTGAGGTAGCGGGCCAGGCGAGGATCCAACCAATGAGTGGTCCCAGTGTTGTGACTGCAAACCAAATAAACGGCAGAGGAACATCAAACACACACAAAAATCATAGCAAAGCAGACACATCAGAGGAACAGACATCAGAGGAAATGATGGCGGAGGGACGCAATTGACATCGGCGGAACAAATCTGGTCAGAGGCCACTGAACTCAACTTGACCATTGTCACAGAGTGATCGCCATGTCGCTATGGTTACGTTACTGCTGTCTTGCCATGCAGCTGTCGTCGTCAGATTGTCATTGCTAGCGTCGCAGTGTTCCGTTGCCGATGTCCTCGTCATGTCTGTCCCGGCAAAACAGCTAATGGAGAAGCTGCTAATCAGCAAACAAGTAGCACTGATTTCAGGGGCCTCTCTTTTAAACACACTTTAATTAAGAAGTACAAGAAGAAAGAACAACAACGAACAGACCCGCCCACCACAACAAGGGGGAGGAGACTCACTCGATGAAGTACTTTTCATTGTTCTCAGTGTACGCGATCTCCCAGTTGGCTGGCAGGGGGCCGAGATTCTTGGGAATACTAGGCAAAGGTCCCCCCCAGGGACTTCTCCCTGCTGTCGAGGGAGGAGCATTTGAAGATATAGCTCCTTCTTTACTGTAGCCCATGGAGGCCGACGAGCGAGTGTACGAAGGGAAACTGGAATTGGAGGGGGGATCAGCTGGAGGTCGAGGGGTTCCGTAGTAATTTCCTTCGTAGACCCCCGACTCTAAAAGATCTCCCACCTTGTCCTTCTGCTTGAATTCGTCGACAGTGACAAAATCGTAGTCGATCCCCCGACGTTCCCCGTCTTGTGGGGGTCTGGTGGTACCTGCGTACATACCAACGAGGAGGGAGGCGTTGAAACACACACACACACACAAATAAAGAAAGGAAATCTCACACTTACTTCCTCACACACACACACATCACACATCACGCATCACACACACACACACACACACTCTTAGCCTGCTCATCGCAAAGAGGAAATGACACAACATGTCCAGCTGCCCAGTACCAACACACACACATGCACAGTGACTACACCACCTCCTCCGACCCTGTAAACATCACCTCTGCACTGCAACCACTTCCCTGCAACATGTGGCATAGGTGGCTTCCTTAAATAGGCAGCTCCACTATTTGTAAACTTAGCATTAGATCAGAGGAAGAGGATTCAGAACGAGTCAACACTGACATTACATCATCTCAGAACAACCTCACCAGACTCTCCCAAATGAAAACAGACTGTAACTTGATAGTCAAGGTGCAAACATGGCAAGCAGCATGGGAGATAAAAAAGAGGAAGTCCCTTCACGTGCGGACAATTTCAGACACGGCTCCACAAAAGGAGGTGGTTAAGCCGGGCACTTAAGTGTCAGTCAACAAGAAAATGGACGCCTACACCAAGACAGTGCGTGCACCAGTATGGGCAGAACTAGCAATGTCCATGCCAAGCATCGTCCAGTGCATGTACCAGTAGGAGCTGAACTAGTAATGTCCATGCCATGCATCGTCCAGTGCATGTACCAGTAGGAGCTGAACTAGTAATGTCCATGCCAAGCATCGTCCAGTTCATGCACCAGCAGGAGCTGAACTAGCAATGTCCATGCCAAGCATCGTCCAGTGCATGCACCAGCAGGAGCTGAACTAGTAATGTCCATGCCAAGCATCGTCCAGTGCATGCACCAGCAGGAGCTGAACTAGTAATGTCCATGCCAAGCATTGTCCAGTGCATGTACCAGTAGGAGCTGAACTAGCAATGTCCATGCCAAGCATCGTCCAGTGCATGTACCAGTAGGAGCTGAACTAGTAATGTCCATGCCAAGCATCGTCCAGTGCATGTACCAGTAGGAGCTGAACTAGTAATGTCCATGCCAAGCATTGTCCAGTGCATGTACCAGTAGGAGCTGAACTAGCAATGTCCATGCCAAGCATCGTCCAGTGCATGCACCAGCAGGAGCTGAACTAGTAATGTCCATGCCATGCATCGTCCAGTGCATGTACCAGCAGGAGCTGAACTAGCAATGTCCATGCCAAGCATCGTCCAGTGCATACACCAGCAGGAGCTGAACTAGTAATGTCCATGCCAAGCATCGTCCAGTGCATGCACCAGCAGGAGCTGAACAAGCAGCTATGCGCAGGATTGTCCAGTGCCTTCGCTAGAAAATGGCTGAACTTGCTGAGCAGAGCCTGGAGGGTGTCAGATGTAGACATCTCATCTACGGATTTGTCTAGTGGCCAGAAAAGGAAGAAACACTGGCTTTCGAGCAGGAGGAGCCACTGTCACAACCAACGCTTAACAAATAGAGGCTAGAACCAACAGTGAAGCAGGTGCTTAACAAAAGTAGGTGCTTAATATAGACACCGGTTAACAACCAGCTTTTATGGCAAGTTCACCTCGCCAGAAAGTGCGCTGGCTCCATTGGTCTATACGGACAGAAGAAAGAAAGAGATTATGCATGCATGGTGATAATCAGGTGCAAGCTCCTTGTTAGGGGGCACTGCCAGCTCATGCAACAAGTGAGTGTCTCGACAACAAGCTGCCGCAATATGGGGGCAGTCTACTCTCGGGAGGTGCCAACAATCGTATGCTTTGAAGTTTGAAATGGTCACGATAATTTGTTGACCTTCTACTGCCGACGGATCAGCTAAACATCTACAACACAGGTCAAGATTACGACAACACAAAGTAAGAAGTTTAAAATATCTCTCTTCTTCTTTTTTCATTTTTAGGGGAAGTTGTTGTAAAAATATGCAGAATTTGAAAATCGAGGTTACTTACACCAAAATTGGTGTAACCATACCTAACCATACCAATGATACTTTGCACCCTCAAGTCAGGACTCTTGAGCTCACAAATTAGCGAGGTCACTCCCAGTCACCAATGTCCAAGTGGCCACAAGATGGTCATGGGCAATTGATAAACCTGTTTGTGGTGGCTTAGCTTGAACTTCATTAATGAAAGATGGAAACCTGCTAACAAAGTGTTAAAAATATTTTTTTTGCAAGTTCGACTTCAATTAAAATATATAGCAATTTGGCTGGTCAGTTTCATGGGTAAGCAATCATGAGGGGCAATGAGGAACAGAGATGAGTGGTGGGTATAGATAGAGGATATGTAAACGAGGTGATGATTGACAGTTTGACATGTGGGATGATTGACAGATTTAGTTGTCAATGGGTGTTTTTAAGATAAGGAACTTGTTTGTCAAGTCTGTATATACCCTGAGAGGAATTCTCAATGCTGGACTTTATATGTGGTTTGTTGCAATAATTATATTTTTAACAATAACTTTAAAAAAATAAAATCATATCATTCAAATGTTGATGCAATAAGCTGCAGTTTGGTACAAGAATCAGCTCCGTTGGAAGGAAGCAGTCAAAATCTATGCAGCGCTATGTCAATGTGTCTGCAACAAAACTTACAGCAAGAAATGCATCCAGGAGCACATCCTTGTTCATGATTGAAGTAATTCAGAATGATTCCTGATAAGTATAAGTGCCTGTGCAGCTTTACGAAGAAGAAGAACTTCCAGAAACCGAAGGAAAAGTCAGGAAGAGACCGTTCACGAAGGCAGTTGCGATTGTCAGCCATTAAGAACAACAACAAAACAACAACTAATTTTGACTGTTTGCCCCATCCTACTGGAAGTCAAGTTTTATAACTATATGTTTTGATCCATCGAGTGGTCTATTGGGCAAGTGCATACAGAGTATACAAGCGTAATACAAATTCTGTGATTCAATATTAAAAAACTCGTGATAATGTCCGAGTTTGCACGCATATGGTTAAGTGTTGTTTGTTTGTCTCAGATCATCATCGTCACTGACAACTGCTTATGGCATGAAGCTATAGAGGAATGAAGCTATAGAGGACCAACACATAAAAAAAATTCTCACTATATCAGCTCTTCTTGGCTGTTTGTGGCCTGACAAACCACATTCATCATAGCAACAACAATAACTAGTGAAGTGAAGTCCCTCACTACCTTATGCAGCAACTGTCAGAGGCAGTGAAGAAGGGAAACTCCGTCTGTTTTGGGCTCCATTGGTGGGTAGTGTTACTATCGTTATTATTTGAAAGTAATTAATTTAGTTGGGTTGTTAAGTATTAACTCTCAATGAACTCTCAGTTGACATTACAAAGTTTCAATTCTTTTTCAATAATCAACTTTAATTTTCAAGTTGATTATTGAGGTCATTGCAATAGTAACTTCCAGAAGGACAATAGCTCAAGGCACAAAATTGTAGTTGGATGAGAGGCTGGTATATTTTAGCTTCTTCTGCCTCTCAGCATGGCTGACTGGCCACTAATCCAGCACCATTGGCAGTCCTAGCACCACTGGTAGCCCTAGCAACATACAAAGGAGAAGGTGTCAGGGCATGTGGTATCCCACTGCACTGCTTTTCCTAGTTTCCATAACGGGAACTTTGGACTAGGTTTATATATTTATTAGTTATTAATTAATTAATTAATTAAATTTATTATTACATTATATTATATAATAATAATAATAATAATAATAATAATAATAATAATAATAATAATAATAATAATAATAATAATAAATAATAATAATAATAATAATAATAATAATAATAATAATAATAATAATAATAATAATAATAATAATAATAATAATAATAATAAATAATAATAATAATAATAATTATTATTATTATTATTATTACTACTACATAGACCAATGATAGACCAATGATAACAATACATATGATAATCCCAATACATAGTATTATTGGTATGATCACACCATGATTATACCATCACATAGTGCTATAGGTATGATTTACAAATACATAGTATTATTGGCAATTTTAGTGTCCCAAACAAGCGCACAGATCTAACCACCAGGAAGTCATGGAGCTCTAAGGAAGAGACAGACACTGTCACATCAAGATTTCCAATTTTGCACTTCTGAGAACAACTGCCCCTCTTAATACAGAGGTTGAGAACATGAGGTCAAAAGGTCAAGATGTATAACTACTTTCTCAACGACCAACTTGAAATCTGTTTGTTAACCATATCTAATGCGTGCAACATCTAATGCATGCCACCTTCACCAGGAATAATGAGCCGAGTATTTCAACATTCCTGATGAAGGCTTGAGCAGTCAGCCAAAACATCGAGAGACAACTTTTAAAGTCTGTTCTACTTTGTCGACTGAGAGTTCGTTGAAAGGTCAAGATGCTAAGTAAGATAGAAGTCAAGGAAATGAATGGATACTGGGCCAAGATAACGGGGTCAAGAAATGGGGTCAAGATAGAGGTCAAGATAATGGGGGTCAAGATAGAGGTCAAGATAATGGAGTCAAGACCGAGATCAAGGATAAATAGAGAAAAATCAGTCCTAGCAAGGCAGAAGAGGATTGCCACATAGCAGTCCACAAAAGATACTGTTTATTACCGAATAATAGAGGCAGCCTCGCTAGTAAACTGCATTGTGAGCTTAATGTAGCTAGCATAGTTTGTTGGTAATGCCCACCATGTTGCAGGCCTGTGATAGGCAGCGCGAAAAACACATGCACAGATACAGCCTCCTCCCCCCCCCCAAAAAATAATAATAATTTTTTAAAACTTTAAAAAACTTTAAGGAAAAAAAAACTTTATTTTTTTATTTTTAAAGGCCCAATTCCTTGGCATTTTGGCGATAATGCTTCCAGTAAGCTTGGAGCCAATGTCACCCCTAATGCAACATAGCCCGTGCCAGTGTAAACATCCACTTTTATGCCAAGTCTGAGCCTCCTAGCTTCAAAACTGTTAATGCATCAAGGACAAACACAGACACACACAAGCAGTACACAAAGTGGTTAACCATATGCAGAACAGATGGGTCAGGTGGTAAAAAATTGTTTGAAAGTGTGATGTATCAGGGAGTACGCTAGTACTCTCTAAGTGCCCTATATTGGATTCCCCCCCCCCCCCCCCCCCCCCCCCCCCCCATAGAAGCTGCTAAAATTAATTTCAACAGCTTCTTAACTGCCTAGAAGTGTTCTCAGCCACTGTTGCCTCCACAAAAAATCCCAGTGTGACTAGAACTCTTCTCCAAGGAAGAAAACCGACTGACAAAACCCCTGTAAAAGTATGGAAAGCCTTCAAATACATCTTCAAGGATCGATCTGTTTGTTTCTACCTCTGCTTCCCCCCTCGCACTAGGCAGTCATAGAAACAATCACTAACTTTCATACCAGGAGAGTCCAAATGTTTCAGTATCATGAAGTCACGCCTCTTCTTTCTCAATTGCAGAAAAGAGGCGTGGGTCGTTGATAAAGCAATCAAGGCTAGCTCACATGCCGTTCTATAATAAGATTGGGTAAGGGTTGTCATCTCCAAAACGTGCCTCAAGCTGTGTGAGTGAGCCCACCCCCACCCCCCGAATTAGCTCTCAACTGCATCATGCACGGTCTCTTCCAGGACTTTGCTAGAAGTCCATTTGCTAAGAAAGACAACATAGGCACTTGTGCTTACCAGGCACCACTCTGAATCCTGGCACTGGTGCTTACCAGGCACTACTCTGAATCCTGGCACTGGTGCTTACCAGGCACTACTCTGAATCCTGGCACTTGTGCTTACCAGGCACCACTCTGAATCCTGGCACTTGTGCTTACCAGCTTTTGTTTACTCAATCAACTGTTAGTAAGTTCTTGAAGGAGTGTGGAGGCTAGGTGAGGCTGCTATGGTTGTGATGGCTAGGTGAGGCTGCTATGGTTGTGTAGGCTAGGTTAGGCTGCTATGGTTGTGGAGGCTAGGTGAGGCTGCTATGGTTGTGAAGGCTAGGTGAGGCTGCTATGGTTGTGGAGGCTAGGTGAGGCTGCTATGGTTGTGGAGGCTAGGTGAGGCTATGGTTGTGGAAGCTAGGTGAGGCTGCTATGGTTGTGGAGGCTAGGTGAGGCTGGAGGCTAGGTGAGGCTGCTACGGTTGTGGAGGCTAGGTGAGGCTGCTATGGTTGTGGAGGCTAGGTGAGGCTGCTATGGTTGTGAAGGCTAGGTGAGGCTGTTATGGTTGTGGAGGCTAGGTGAGGCTGCTATGGTTGTGGAGGCTAGGTGAGGCTGCTATGGTTGTGGAGGCTAGGTGAGGCTGCTATGGCTGTGGAGGCTAGGTGAGGCTGCTATGGTTGTGGAGGCTAGGTGAGGCTGCTATGGTTGTGGAGGCTAGGTGAGGCTGCTATGGTTGTGGAGGCTAGGTGAGGCTGCTATGGTTGTGGAGGCTAGGTGAGGCTGCTATGGTTGTGGAGACTAGGTGAGGCTGCTATGGTTGTGGAGGCTAGGTGAGGCTGCTATGGTTGTGGAGGCTAGCTAGGCTGTAACATGAGTCAAGTCCATAACAGCAAGAAAATATGGCTCGTGCTGAAGTATGTGTCTAGTCCACAACAACAGCAACACAAAAGGTGTTTAATTAAAAGCCCGGAGAACACCCTGAGGTTCACACTTGGTACAGTCCTCCACCACTCAACTACAATATACAGAAACAACAAAACAACTCACAAACAAACACACAAGCTTGAAACGCGAACAAAAGTGTTACCACATAGAGGGAAAAAACTGGGAAAAAATAGCTGTGAACATTTTTTTGCGCACCCAATATTTGTAGTGATTACATCATCATCAGCAATGGCAAAAGTGACTACGACTCAGCAATATTTGCAGCTTGAGTGTGCATCCTTCAGTACTTTAAAAAGTGAAATGCTGTTCTTCCTCAACCTGGAGATGTTCCTGGGCTTGCAACTTCTACAGCACGTGCAGCTCATCACTCTAGTGAAGAATGGCTACAAAGTAGATGCCTTCGCTAGCTACATAGAATCACTATAGCCACGAAAAACTGACATTGGCAGGTATGCTTTTGCGTGAAGAAATCCAGCAACTTGTAACAGCCAACAGCTAGCAAGTGAGCGTAATGCCAGAGGTTTTAGAAGCCTCGGTTAGACAGGGCTGAGCTTAGTCCTGATCAACTGCACCACCTGTTAGATTATACGACACTTCCACCACCACCCAAGGGAGGGAGGAGGTGGTCCAGCATTCTTGCCAGTGTTGTAATCATAAACTTCCCCCGTTAGTTGAACAGAGGTTCAGCAGTGTTGCCAAGTATCATCACACCCTGTCAAATTACTTCCCTATTTGGTATTAATCTCCCCCCTTCTAAATGAAGGTTGCACCCATGTAGATCACAACTAATTAGATGACCCTTTACCATTTAAAACCATCAACACCAATGTTGTACTGCTTTTAATACAGTGATTGGTGTGCATCATTTAATAGTGATTGGTGTACATCATTTAATAGTGATTGGTGTACATCATTTAATAGTGATTGGTGTGCATCATTTTAAATGGTAACGAGTCACCTGACCAGTTGTGGTCTACGTGGGTATAGCCTTATTTCCTTTCTTTTTTACGGGGGGCAACACCCATAACTCATTAGTTATTCACAAACTTAAAAAAAAGAGCATAATTCTGTTAAAATCACCTTCTCAATAATCAACTTCAATTTTATTCACTCGACGTTAATTCTGTTTTTTTGTCCCTGCATTAGTAGTTTATATCATAACTTTTCCAATGGTACCCTCTATGATGGGTCTAGAAGGTGTCTTCAGGTATATAGGAAGGATTTTCCTTGACCTTACACGGCAAAAAAAAATTCCCCCTCCAAACTATCACCACTTGCCATGTGCTAGAGTACCTATCACTCTCCGTTGCAAGGGCAGTAATTGTCACTTCATACCACAGAAGCTGTTCACAGGTCAGAAACGTAAGAGAACCTCACTCACGATTACAAGTGCCTTGTGACGAAATATGTTCCACTCATAACATAGAGCAGAGAATAGGCTGCAGTACTCAGCTTCCGTTTTGGGAGAGGGAGGTTTTTTTTTGTGGCTATCAAAGAACAAGCTGACTACCTGAACACACCCGCTAAACCCCATGCAATATACCGCTTGTGACATAAGCTATCATTTGGCACCAAGATTACCCACAGACATCACATTAGTCATGGCTGGCAGCCAATTTTTTTTGTTATTGTTGTTCTGTCAAGTACACACACACACACACACACGCATGTGGATACACACACACACACA
Organism: Cladorhizidae sp. MBARI D1340-BT2; assembly: GCA_028752905.1. Lineage (NCBI taxonomy): Eukaryota > Metazoa > Porifera > Demospongiae > Poecilosclerida > Cladorhizidae > Cladorhizidae sp. MBARI D1340-BT2. The sequence goes on from JAQNBH010000001.1 coordinate 29,696,750, forward strand.
CACACACACACTTTCCAGGAAAAAACACCGACATAACATCATGACTATTCCACAACCACTCACAACCACTCCCAGGCCTACCATCAGTCGTGTTGCATAAGCACCAGACTGAACAGTAATGTAGACCGTGGTACTACTTAAATAAAACATTAGTTACAGTTTGACTTGCAGCTTTCCAGGAATGTTGCTCTACAAGCCCAGCGGGGCAGTGTCTACATGCATACGTGTATGCAAACACAAGCTTGCAGGGATTCATACATGTGGAAAATAATGGCTAGGGGTTGTGATAATGACTATATTAAAATTCTAATTCCAGCCTTCCTCCCGACACCTCTCTCTCTACCTTGTGTGTGTGTGTGTGTGTGTTGTGTTGTGTGTGTGCACGTCTGCGTGTGTGTCTTTGTTAGCCAAGGTATGGCACAGTGTGTGTGGCTGTGTGCGAGAGCTTCCAACTTAATAAATAGAAAGAGACACTATACTGCACATAATAGATAACCCTATTTGAAGCAAGCAGGACCATAATTGCCTATAATTAGAGCGAACAGATCTGGCATGTGGGATTGAGCAGGATTAACATCTCTCCAGCTGTTGCGATGGAGGGAGGAGGGGAATGCCTTGCCGACTCCACGGGGCTCTTTATAGCGACATCAGAGAGTTTTTCAACAGCTGTCTAGGAAACACAGACACCTCGCTATGACCATGCCAATACTTTATGCTGTTTCACACGTGTGTGGTGGGCACTACTGGAATTTAAAGGAGCTCTGGCATGGGTGTCAAGATACTGGTGTAACGAGATTCATGCACTGATAAATCCAACAAACTCTGAACCCAATTAGCGAAGAGCTTATAAAATGCCTATTGCTGCTAGGGCTAGGGCTAGGGCTAGTGGGAACAGGCCAGGAGAGTGTAACATTCTGTTGGTGCAGCTGCAAGCTACCAATTGCCAAGCAGGAACCTTGCAATTGCCAACATCAAGTGGTACAGTTGGCAAGGTCAGACAGAGGTCATTTTATTTTTAGCAAACTATTTTTTTTAAGAACCGATTAGCTCTATGACAGATTGCAATGAGGCCAGAGATGGGATGGTTCCACTAAAGCCTAATGGTTTACTGCACTGAGAGAATGACCTCACTGCTATGCTGTGATGACTTCACCAACTACTTAACTACTTCCGGCAGAAATACGCCATCCACGCTGCACCAAGAACATCTGTTTAGGATGTTATTCTGGCTGCCACTACCCCTGGTCTATACCAATACATCCACACAGCACCAAGAACATCTGTTGAGGATGTTAATCTGCTGCTCCTACCCCTGGTCTATACCAATACATCCACACAGCAGCAAGAACATCTGTTTAGGATGTTATTCTGGCTGCTCCTACCCCTGGTCTATACCAATACATCCACACAGCACCAAGAACATCTGTTTAGGATGTTATTCTGGCTGCTCCTACCCCTGGTCTATACCAATACATCCACACAGCACCAAGAACATCTGTTTAGGATGTTATTCTGGCTGCCACTACCCCTGGTCTATACCAACACATCCACACAGCACCAAGAACATCTGTTTAGGATGTTATTCTGGCTGCTCCTACCCCTGGTCTATACCAATACATCCACACAGCACCAAGAACATCTGTTTAGGATGTTAATCTGGCTACCACTACCCCTGGTCTATTCCAATACATCCACACAGCACCAAGAACATCTGTTTAGGATGTTATTCTGGCTGCCACTACCCCTGGTCTATACCAATACATCCACACAGCACCAAGAACATCTGTTTAGGATGTTATTCTGGCTGCTCCTACCCCTGGTCTATACCAATACATCCACACAGCACCAAGAACATCTGTTTAGGATGTTAATCTGCTGCCACTACCCCTGGTCTATACCCAATACATCCACACAGCACCAAGAACATCTGTTTAGGATGTTATTCTGGCTGCTCCTACCTGGTCTATACCAATACATCCACACAGCACCAAGAACATCTGTTTAGGATGTTATTCTGGCTGCTCCTACCCCTGGTCTATACCAATACATCCACACAGCACCAAGAACATCTGTTTAGGATGTTATTCTGGCTGCCACTACCCCTGGTCTATACCAACACATCCACACAGCACCAAGAACATCTGTTTAGGATGTTATTCTGGCTGCTCCTACCCCTGGTCTATACCAATACATCCACACAGCACCAGGAACATCTGTTTAGGATGTTAATCTGGCTGCTCCTACCCCTGGTCTATACCAATACATCCACACAGCAGCAAGAACATCTGTTTAGGATGTTATTCTGGCTGCTCCTACCCCTGGTCTATACCAATACATCACACAGCACCAAGAACATCTGTTTAGGATGTTATTCTGGCTGCCACTACCCCTGGTCTATACCAATACATCCACATAGCACCAAGAACATCTGTTTAGGATGTTATTCTGGCTGCTCCTACCCCTGGTCTATACCAATACATCCACACAGCACCAAGAACATCTGTTTAGGATGTTAATCTGGCTGCTCCTACCCCTGGTCTATACCAATACATCCACACAGCACCAAGAACATCTGTTTAGGATGTTATTCTGGCTGCTCCTACCCCTGGTCTATACCAATACATCCATACAGCACCAAGAACATCTGTTTAGGATGTTATTCTGGCTGCCACTACCCCTGGTCTATACCAATACATCCACACAGCACCAAGAACATCTGTTTAGGATGTTATTCTGGCTGCCACTACCCCTGGTCTATACCAATACATCCACACAGCACCAAGAACATCTGTTGAGGATGTTACATGCTCTACACCAAATGCATCAGCCTACTTGTTGGAGTTCAAAAGCCACAAAGCTATCAATGGATCAGCCAATTAGCTAAAGTGTCTTGTTTATCAGCACTTTATGCCTCTCCACTGCACTCAAATGCCTGTGCATAGTGCACTGTGTTTCTTTACCATGCCTGGCCAATAATTACAGGTGCACCTTGATTTAATGGACAAACAGCTGGCCTCTCTATGCAGGTAATCTAATATCTAATCTAATATCCTCAATTGTTCAGTTAACATACAACGACTTTCTTCGTAATCATTTACTCACTCGACATTCTGGCAGATGCTCTCTAGCTTTCATCAATTACTCCTAATGGAGGCTAGAGCATCTATCCAGATATTAAATAATTACCAAGGAAGTCAGTGTACCTCTACTAGGAGGTTGAATTAACCTTTGACACTAACTTAATTAGAATCATTTTCCAACTCATTAGTATGTAGCTTGGAATCACTCCATTGAGACCAGCAAAGAAAAGCTCTGCTCCACTACGACATGCAACATGTCTTCAACAGGACATATTGCAAAGAAATGAACAATACCTTTCCAAAGGGCAGAGGGCTTCCAAGTGGGTCCCGGTAAGAACAAGTGCCTGTGCTGCCTTCCTCTGCAGAAGGGCTTCCAGAATCAGCAGAAACCATAGGGAAGAGTGGCAGTTACAATCCTCCACCGCTTATTAAGGATGGTTCACAATATGACAGATTCCGTTCCGCTGAATCTGTTTCCTTTGCATGCATCCTTTGCATGCATTCGCAATCCATTCAGCTCCGCTGCGTTTGAACTTTGACCAATACAATGGACAGCAGTACTGGCAGAGAGGAAGAGTTGGATTTGATTTTGCTATTGCTAGCAGGAGGAAGCGCAGAAAGAGGAATCACTAGCTGGAATATAGCTAACGTAGTTGCCTGAATCCTCCAGGCATTTTCTTTGGCCCTAAGATCTTTATAGCCTCTAGCTGAGACCTGCCGGAGGTTAGGAAGGCTCCTCACCGCTTCAATAATTCTAGAGACATCATGGAAAGTTCAACACGTGATATTTTCTAGGATTCTTATTGGTCTGATGCAACAGATTGGACGCAAGCATTACAGGTTCACAATATCAGCGCAACGCAACGGATTAACTTGCGTCATATTGTGAAGCTGCTAAGTATAGCTATCTCACAATTCAGTCAGGAGTCTACTGGGCATGTGCAGCTAAAAAATATCCAGGCTTCAGCAATGTACGAATAAATAACTATTGAACTATTGCTTATTTTAATAATAATTATTATTATAATTTTATTTTTATTATTATTATTATTATTATTATTATTATTATTATTATTATTATTATTATTATTTTTATTTTTATTATTATTATTATTATTATTATTATTATTATTATTATTATTATTATTATTATTATTATTATTATTATTATTATTATTATTATTATTATTATTATTATTATTATTATTATTATTATTATTATTATTATTATATTATTATTATTATTATTGATTATTGAGAAGGTTATTATAATTTTGTTATGTCAACTGAGTTTGTTGAGATATTATTATTATTATGATGATGGCCGTAACTCAGGAATGTTGAGGTCAAAGGACTCATTCAACACAAATCAACAGCAAGCGAGACTGCTATGGCTTCCACAGAGCCAGCCAGCCAAACAAGGTCATCACGGAAGCTCTGACATGCGTGCGGGGTTGGGATATTTACTAACATATGAATATCCATTTACTGCCATTTCCTTGAGATGACATCGCCTCACCATTTCACACAAGCCCTCCAAATTGGGCAACCTGTAGCCAGCTGTTAACCATTCCTGAGATAATCCATTGAACTCAAGAAGCATTAGAAATGGATGCAAGGTATTGTGTGGCGAGCTGAATCACCTCGCAAAGCCAGACTTCCTGTGAGAGCAACATCCAAGCACTCATGGCAAACAGACTCATTATACTTCATACTGTTATATTGCTGTCTGCAAGCAACACAGATTCAGTTCTGTACTGAATCAGTCTGTCAACATTGTCAGCTCTCAACTCCATGCAGCCAGTTCTCTCTCCTCTACTGACAATGCAGTGAGTTCTCTCTCCTCTACTGACTGTACAGCCAGTTCTCTTTCCTATACTGACTATTCTGCCAGTTCTCTCTCCTCTACTGACTGTGCAACCAGTTCTCTCTCCTCTACTGACTATATAGCCAGTTCTCTCTCCTCTACTGACTATGCAGCCAGTTCTCTCTCCTCTACTGACTATATAGCCAGTTCTCTCTCCTCTACTCACTAAGCAGCCAGTTCTCTCTCCTCTACTCACTAAGAAGCCAGTTCTCTCTCCTCTACTGACTATGCAGCCAGTTCTCTCTCCTCTACTGACTATGCAGCCAGTTCTCTCTCCTCTACTGACTGTGCAGCCAGTTCTCTCTCCTCTACTGACTATGCAACCAGTTCTCTCTCCTCTACTGACTGTGCAGCCAGTTCTCTCTCCTCTACTGACTATGCAGCCAGTTCTCTCTCCTCTACTGACAGCCAGTTCTCTCTCCTCTACTGACTATGCAGCCAGTTCTCTCTCCTCTACTGACTGTGCAGCCAGTTCTCTCTCCTCTACTGACTGTGCAGCCAGTTCTCTCTCCTCTACTGACTATGCAGCCAGTTCTCTCTCCTCTACTGACAGCCAGTTCTCTCTTCTCTACTGACTATGCAGCCAGTTCTCTCTCCTCTACTGACTGTGCAGCCAGTTCTCTCTCCTCTACTGACTATGCAGCCAGTTCTCTCTCCTCTACTGACTATGCAGCCAGTTCTCTCTCCTCTACTGACTATGCAGCCAAGTTCTCTCTCCTCTACTGACTATGCAGCCAGTTCTCTCTCCTCTACTGACAGCCAGTTCTCTCTCCTCTACTGACTATGCAGCCAGTTCTCTCTCCTCTACTGACTGTGCAGCCAGTTCTCTCTCCTCTACTGACTATGCAGCCAGTTCTCTCTCCTCTACTGACTATGCAGCCAGTTCTCTCTCCTCTACTGACTATGCAGCCAGTTCTCTCTCCTCTACTGACTATGCAGCCAGTTCTCTCTCCTCTACTGACTATGCAGCCAGTTCTCTCTCCTCTACTGACTATGCAGCCAGTTCTCTCTCCTCTACTGACCGTGCAGTCAGTTCTCTCTCCTCTACTGACTATGCAGTGTGTTCTCTCACCTCTATTGTCTACACAGGTGAGCCAGTTCCTTCTTTCAACTGCCTCTGATCTACTGACCACTGACAACCTACTGGTCAACTATTCAACAGAGTGAATGTGAAGACAATTTCATTTCTTGCATATGCACACAAGCCTATCACGACGGACCTACGATGACACACCCACACAGACCTGGAGACATAACGGCATGTGTGGAAACGTAAAATCTCCCGTCCATCTCCTCAGAGTATGACCTGCTAAGAAAGAAAGGAAGATTATACCCTGTAGCCCACAACTAGTTAGTCCTTTACCATCATGTAACATATGCACCAATCACTTTAAAAGCAGTGTAATACTTGTGTACATGAATATGATTTTAAATTTTTAAATTGATAAAAGACTGTCCAACTGGTTGTGGTCCACATGAATACAGTCCCACTCACCTTTCTCTTTTAACAAGTCAACAAGTCAATCAAATTAAGTTTTATTTTATTTTAATAAAACATATTTTGTTTCAATGGGTTTTTTTGTGTATATTATAGTTGAGCGGTGAAGGACTATACCAAGTGTGAGCTCCACGGTCTCCAGGACTTTCTTAAAGCTTGTTGTTGGACGAAGCGAGACACTTAGTATTCAAGAAAACACTTTTTGCCTCTGGTGTATACACGTATGTTTATCACACAGCAATAAACAAGCAACCTTGTATACGTGTCCTGCTACATCATAATTATGTGCACGTGCTTAATTGCACTGCTAAGAGGCAGTCGGTGTAACGATGGAACTGATTCAAACAAATAGGATGAAAATTGGAGCAAGAAATGAGTGAGAGAGAGCCAAGTGTGCTGTAGAAGCAGAGGGGAGCTAGGCTACCAGCCAAGCGTGCTGAGGGGAGCTAGGCTACCAGCCAAGCGTGCTGTAGAAGCAGAGGGGAGCTAGGCTATGAGCCAAGCATGCAGAGGGGAGCTAGGCTACCAGCCAAGCGTGCTGTAGAAGCAGAGGGGAGCTAGGCTATGAGCCAAGCATGCAGAGGGGAGCTAGGCTACGAAACACAGTTTTGCCCCAGACTTGGTGCATACATACGTACATGACACAGAGCAATCAACTTTGGTTTCCACTCTACATTGCCACAGGCTTCGCTCGACACCTAATGTTTGAACGCAGCCTAGTTTATTCTTGTTGGACACTACACATATCAGCACATGCCATGTCTTGTTGCTATTGCCTCCTTCAAGGACTTAGTAGCAGCTGCACAGGAGAACTCCACCAACCAAACGGCAGATGTTTTGGTAGAATTGACGCAGATCATTTGTTCTGCTATCGTAATACAGCATGTGCTCACTTCCTCACTTCTGATTATCAAACAGCATGTGACCTAGCTTGATTACATCATCGACAACCACCGCTAGCCACACCTTCTTATCTCCCCTGAGTAACCAATGAGATGTGGATGTGCACTGGAAGGTTTGGAGTCATCCGATACGACCAACATTTGTATGAATGGACCTATTCTATGCGAGGGGGGGAAGGTGCAAACATAGAAACAGAGGTCTTGAAAATTAATTAGGGGAGAAAGGTGTCAACATAGCAACAGAGGTCTTGAAAATGAATTTCAAGGGTAGTTTACTAGTGAAAGACTCAAGACACACACGCAGGGGGGGTCTTTTTAAAGCTAATATCGACTGAAACCACCGTAGGCATCTAAGAAGCTGTCAATGTGTGTTTTAATTGAGATAAATGAACTTTGATTTTTTTTTGGGGGGGGGGGGGGGGGGGGGTTGCTGTCAGCCATCAAAATAAAAAAAGAAGTGGGTCAAACCAATATATCAACACCAGGGCTCTCCACACATTCTGCCAGAAGAATTTTGAGCAGAGTAGGTAAAGCAAAAGTGTTGAGCACTCTGCTGGCAGAATAAGACCTCATGGCATCAGTCTGAATCAGTTGGGTCATTTCAGGAATGGTTGCCTTTTAGTTTTCCACCTCTAGAGTCAAGTTGCGTTAGTGTGGAAGGTTCGGAGTGCGATAACTCTGATGACCAAGTATGTGTGACAAATGTGACAGCTGTCGACTAAATGGACGGAAATGAGCAACACCATTGGGGGCATTCCAGGAAAGGAAAGGCATTTTTCTAACTTTTCCTCGGGAGGAAAGATGAAGTATTTTGGTAGTAGCACACTCCCAGATCCTAAAGTGCATCCAATGAAGAATGGCCTGTATCGGCAAAGCCTTCCTGCAAAGCTTCCTGAGAAATGCTTGCCACTGAAAAGAAGTACTTTTTCATTAGATTATGTGACAAAGTCAAGCTAAATATGACCTTCTCAATGATCAACTTGAATTCTACTCTCGACATTTCGACTAGATGCTCTAGCCATCATCAGGAATAATGTCACTGCCCTAATAAAGAAGGATGATTCTGTGAGTCCTAAGGGACAGACTTTAACTGATGTCCGTGCAGCATTTATTACGTCCAAGTCTTAGCCAACCTTTCCAAAGATCGGCATGCCCATTTCAAAGTGTGAATGCTTCAGAGATCTTCTTGAAGAAACTTATTTAAAATTGATGGAGTGTACACACATGCTCGATCCACGTAACGATTGCTTTAAAAAAGAGAGAAATCTCTAATTAGAGGAGTAATCAAAGCCAAGCGTTCGCCCTTACACTTTGATGGGATTAGTTCCGCAGAGGCTTCGGCAATTACTGTTCGCTTTGATCCGTGCGTCAGGGTTCGGTACGAGCAGAGCTTCTCACTAGAACTATCATGGGCGGAGTGAGAAGTTGCTCACCAACTTACATGCACACTGTGTGTCGTGCATGGAATACAACCTAGCTTTCTTCTGTCATGCATGGAATACAACCTAGCTTTCTTCTGTCGTGCATGGAATACAACCTAGCTTTCTTCTGTCGTGCATGGAATACAACTTCATGTCGTGCATGGAATACAACCTAGCTTTCTTCTGTCGTGCATGGAATACAACCTAGCTTTCTCTTTCTTCTGTCGTGCATGGAATACAACCTAGCTTTCTTCTGTCATGCATGGAATACAACCTAGCTTTCTTCTGTCGTGCATGGAATACAACCTAGCTTTCTCTTTCTTCTGTCGTGCATGGAATACAACCTAGCTTTCTTCTGTCATGCATGGAATACAACCTAGCTTTCTTCTGTCGTGCATGGAATACAACCTCATGTCGTGCATGGAATACAACCTAGCTTTCTTCTGTCATGTATGGAATACAACCTAGCTTTCTTCTCTGTCGTGCATGGAATACAACCTAGCTTTCTTCTGTCATGTATGGAATACAACCTCATGTCGTGCATGGAATACAACCTAGCTTTTCTTCCAGCAGCTACGAGGAATGAGACCAGTGTCACTAAAGTGGCAAAGGGAGTGGTCAAAGAAGCACATCCTTAAGTAATTGACATCTGCTGTCCTCCCCCCCAGGTACCTTAGACGCTGCAGGCAACAAATTCACGACCCAGGTGCTCACTGGTTTGACTCGCATTGGACATCTCTCTTGTCATGAGATCCCAAGACAAAAATGCTTTGGCAAGACCAAACTGACAAGGCTATGGCTCCATTTCAGCAAGACTCGACCCGGTCTGGAGTAAATGGCAAGTCCTTCAGTCCTTCGCCATAGCGTGGCATGCTTTAGTAGCATCGAACTGTCTGTGGCTACAAACACTGACATCGGTCCCTCTTCGCTGCCACCCAAACTCCTGGAAATGGTTTCCAATGTACCTGGTGTTGGTCGGCTGAAGATAAGCTTGAGGTTGTGGTGGTATTGGTAAACGTAACCTTGAGCATGAAGGAGCAAAAACAACCACTGCTAAGAAATGATGAGGCTGAGAGTCGTTCTGAGTGCCGTCTGCCATGCCTATCTATTAGCTCCAGAAAAGGTTAGTGCTCGACAGCAGCGCACCTCCCGTGCAATGAGCTTTGTTCAACCCGGATCGCATAACTCCGAAGCTGGTGACAATACAACACCTCTACTGAGTCAGTTCGAGGCCATGACATACTTTTCTCCTGCAAGGATTTTGAAATCCAGTCTCCAGATATGGACTCTCCTGAGTTTTAATGATCCACACTTCACTGCTAGACTCCATACTGTGCCATCCTTTAATGATCCACACATCACTGGTAGACTCCATACTGTGCCATCCTTTAATGATCCACACATCACTATTAGACTTCATACTGTGCCATCCTTTAATGATCCACACGTCACTGCTGGACTTCGAGTAGAACTTGCAGCCTATGTACCCTTGCTAGAGCTAATGACGTCAGTCAAACTATTGCCAGAGAGAAATGGTGGGAAAAGAGTGAAGAAGTCTTTCCAAACTGATCAGCAGCTACAAAAAAAGTCATAGCTTAAGGGGGGAAGAGGGCTGAAATCACATATTTTTTCAAATTTTTTTTTATGGGCCCAAAAGGGTTCATAATATGTCTGGAGTTTGAGTTTCAAGTTTCAGAGCAAGTGAATACTTGCATCAGAAGATATAGCCATTTTTATACAGTGCATTATTATTCCATTTCATTTCATTTCACTTCACATTGGAAGAGGTTCTCTCCCAGTCTTACCTGGCTACAATCGGGCGGTCGGCGATGATCGCCTACCCAAAATACAGTTTTTATATATCAAAATGTTGCCAATTTCATGGAGACCCTTACCAGTCGTTTGCGCAATGAATTGGCTATGTGGGGGGGTAGTGCGCAACCGCTAAGACGAACACGTTTTTTAGGTCAAGGTTCACTTGAAACTTTTACACTGTTGAGTTATGGGGAAGAGAACAGAGAAGCATTTTAAACAGAAAGGCCAAGGATTCAAGAAGAGTGACGACAAGAAGAAGAAAGCCCTACAGGCGGCTGTTGTTGAGCCTGTCACAGTAGCCGCGCAAGGCAAGTTTTAATGTTTATCTCAATACTAAAAAGTTACTAGCTGTTTCCTTCCTTTGTTAGTGAGTCTCTTGGATCCTGTGGGTGGGGTAGCGCCTTCTGTGAACCTTCACTTACCTTGCAATCAATTGCAAATGTCTGAAGAGAGGCCAGTTCCATTGGTGACCAGTGACTATGACCAGGAAGAAGTTGGCTCTCATGGATCGTTCAGCTGCTTCTGTGGCTGTTGCTACTGGATCTACTGGCTCTACCTCTTTGGACTCGGGTGGTGTTGGAGAACTAGGTAAGGGTATTCGTATAATAAACTTAGATAAGCTTAGAGAGGTCATTGAAAGGTGTAATAAGTTGGTAACTGAGCTCCCTTGCAACTGAAGCCCGTAGGGCAGGCATGGTTTACTTATTTGTTCAAATTGTAGTAACAACACTCAAGTCATCTCAAACCCTGTATCTGTAGAAGCATTCTTTGAACATCCAGTCAGTACTGGGTGCTCGCATTGCTGGAATTAGTCATTCTGGTCTGGAAGACATCACTGCAGTCATGGATATGTTGCCCCCTCTTAGTTCCACTTGTTTTTAAAATATATACTAGGTCAATAGGGAGTGACGCAAATGCAGTAACAGATGTATTATGTTGGATGCCGCTCATAGGTTACATGATTTTTATAGGGTTAGGCATGAAGACATCATTGATGTTAGTATTACTGTTGACGGCACATGGCTTAGACAGGGCCACAAATCAAATTATGGCTTGGTTGCGGTGATGTCTTGTGACACTGGAGAAGTTTTAGATTATTATCTTATGTCTAAGTTTTGTCAAGCTTGTGCGCAAAGACCTGAAGATGAAACTGAAGCAAGTTACACAGAATGGTTTGAGGGTCACAAGATAAATTGTGAAGCCAATTTTGAAGGCTCTTTGGGTTCTATGGAAGTTGTAGGAACACAAAAACTGTTTTAGCGTTCAGTGGAGAGACTGAAGCTTAGGTACACACACATTAATTAGTGATGGCTATACAAATGCACATAAACGGTTGTTGGAAGTCTAGCCTTACGGTCCTAGTGTCTTTGGGTGGTGCTAGGGGGGTTAGTCGTGTGTCTATAGTTAAAAAATCCAAACCTACTATAGGGGAGCAATTAGAAATAATGAGGATAACCTAGAGGGGATGATTTGCGATGTGAAAGCGATTTTTTATCACTCTTAGTCAACTATGGAACATCCCAACACGAGTATTGTCCTACAGGAGTTTTGAGTTGGTGTAAGTTTAATCCAGCTTGTGCTAAAGGTGAGGTACCACCAGTACCCATATGCCTATGATTCCTCTGGACAAGGCTATGTATGTTAGGTATTTGATAAATTAATGTCTGAGGATCTTTTGTGCAAATGTTTAGGTGGTTATACACAGAACCAAAATGAGAGTTTAATTCAGTTGTGTGGAGTAGAGCGGGTAAGAGAGAACATATGAGTGCAACAAGTGTCAGGCTTGCCGTCGAGAGGCAGCAGAGTTCAATGGAGGGCGGAGCATTGTATGGTCCTGGCATGGGGGACCTGTAACATTTTTATTCTGTTTGTGTCTTTTGCTGTCTATTGTCAAACAGTTTTCAAACAGAGATTACTGGAAGATATATACTTTTGTTTATGTGTATTTTTGTCAAGCTTAGGAATTAGTGGAGGATGACTTGTTTGTGTTCTATTTTTTTCAGGGATTACTGGAGGGTGTCGGAAGACATGTGTGGAGGGTGACGATGGATGGATGGACCTGGGCATGGGAGCCCTGCAAATGATGACGTGTTTATGTTTGCTAATTCAATATTAGCAAGGCAACATAAGTCTGATGCGTCTTTAATTTATGTGTATGTATATATATATAATTATGTATATATTGTTGGTTTTCAGGTTGTAGTTAGGATGTAGGATACTGCTGTTGTTGAAAAAATAAAGGACTGAAAAGTCAATTGGTTGCTTTCAACATTTTGTTTGTACACACACAATTCTAGTAATGAGGGGGTGTATTCTGGTGAAGCAGGGTGTGTTTCTGGCAGCTGGGATGTGATTACAAACTGCTTGGACTTCAATGCTCAATATCTCTGAAGTGATTTTTGAAAAACCGTTCAAATGATAACTTGAATATTTTTTATCCTTTCATAAAAAAAAATATATCATTTGAAAGCAAATTTTATATTCTACAACTTGCGCGAGAGTTTTTGTTTGATAGGATTACTAAAAAAGACCTATAGATGAAAATGTAAAGTGATGTCATAAAGCTATGTTCAGAAAATGCAACAAAAAAACTTTTTTTCTAAATTTCAAGACGCGCAGTTTGTAGTGCTCATTATGATTGACTAATAGACCGAATAAGAGCCTCGCAAAGGTCGTTACTGCAACGTGGTTTACTTAACGGCTTACGGTCCGCACTGGAAGAGCCTATAATGAGCCAGGAAAAAATTATGGCGAAACTAAATGACAAAAGAGACTTACCATTAGAAAGCACAGACTGCAAGCTATAATGTGATATATAAATCGGGAGACTAGAGTGAATGCGAGTAAAGATATGGTACTTTATATGAGACTACGCGATACGCAGCCTTCTTTCCCCCTTAAGCCATCCTTGGCTACCTCAGATCAAGCATTTTCTCTATTAACAAACTCTTTTGTACCCAAAAACAGCTCTGTCTTGAAGACTGTTGAAACTAGCATCACATTACGATATAACAAGCATTTAAATTATAATGTTCATATATATGCAATGAACTTTTAAAAAATTGGAGAAGAATAGGCTGAAATGTGTGTCAGAACAGGGCCCCTCTCAGGGCAGTGGAGCACGAGGAGGAGGGGTAGGGGAATGGAGCAGAATGTGGCAGGCCTAACTAACACCAATCAATTACATACACTTCATAAGAGTACTACATTCCAGAATGCACAATGGATCAACACCACACTGGGTTGAGGCAGGTTGAAGTAGGTTGACAATAACTCTGTGGGAACACACTGGACTAACACTACACTGGGTTGAGGCAGGTTGAAATAGGTTGACAATAGCTCTGTGGAGACACACACTGGACTAACATCACACTGGGTTGAGGCAGGTTGAGTAGGTTGACAATAGCTCTGTGGGGACACACTGGACTAACACTACACTGGGTTGAGGCAGGTTGAAATAGGTTGACAATAGCTCTGTGGAGACACACACTGGACTAACATCACACTGGGTTGAGGCAGGTTGAAGTAGGTTGACAATAGCTCTGTGAGGACACACGCTGGACTAACACTCACTGGGTTGAGGCAGGTTGAAATAGGTTGACAATAGCTCTATGGGAATACAAACTCATAAGGCTCTCAACGAACTCTCAATTGACATAATTATAGGTATAACAACTTTCTCAATAGTGAACTTAAATTCATAAAGCTTTTGTACTGAGCATATGCATAGAGACGGACACACTCAACTGCTGGCCCAGCGAGCATGTCTCGGGCTAACAGGAACACAAAAACTCACAGGGAACCACCCGCATGTGGAGATTTTCTCTGATCTGATGCTGCATTTCACTGTCCACAGAATTCTTTGTAAACCTCGTAGTCAAGTACTGCCTGATGTCTCTGGTTATAGTGGAATCTGCACAAATGACAATGACAATAATTAAATACAAGAAAATGACGAGATGTACAGGATTTTGGTCCATCATATTTTCAAGGCCCAAAACTTGAATAAGTACAGCAAACCCGTCCAGTACACCCACTAGAGAAATCCAGTGCTTTCCTGCACACTAGGCACTCTCCAGTGAAGGGTGACTTGCACATCACTCACCCCGGGAAACAAGATTAGGGCCGCTCCAAGGTGTTCTATGGCAGGACCAGGGGTACATATTCCAGGGGCGCAGTCAGGCTTTGGGCTAGGGATATTCTAGGCATGCTCAGGCTACAGGATAGTCTCAGCTCTAGGGGCAAGGACATCCCAGGGTAGTCGCAAGTGCCCAGGAAAGCCCTAGGAAAGGTTGTGGCCTCTCTTGCATAGAGGACCACCCTAAGTCTTGCTACTTAATTGCAGCAAAGAGCAGAAAACACCATCAATTTGGCTATAGGCAAGCACAAAGGCTCACCTTCCCAAAAGCTAGTGAGAAATAGACCTGGGAAAGGCGCTGTGGTCCATCGCCTCACAGGGGCTTCGCTGTGCTAATTAAACCGGCTTTGGGCTCTTAATTTAAAAAATCACAACCCTGACCAAGCATCAAGGAAACACAGGCCGTGTCAAAGCACCTCCACTTCTGTGGTCAGCTGTTCCTGCCAGATGTGCCTGGACAATCAACAGCATCTAGATGTGGCTAGGACGTTCGTGGGAAGATCAGGAGCTGATGCAAGACCAGCTTGTTGCCCAGTCAGCATCGCAGAGTGTGTCCTCCCACCCTACCCTCCTTTGACACGCTAACGTCACTGTTCGGCACCCATCAGAGACAAAGAACTTTGACCTTGTATAATATGCCACACCCACACTTGTCTGCAGTTCAACAGCTGCAAAACAAGTCAATTTCTACACGTCACAAGAATCCTAACATCATGTCATCATCATAACCCTGACGGCATCGTTCGACTGAACCCCTCTTGACCCGAGCCACTGTCCTGGCTCACACCCAAGCTGAAGGTTGCAATCTAGCACAATGGTGATGATGCCATCATGATGTCATTTTAGTGATGTCATAATCACGATGATTTAACGCTAGGATTGCACATGAGGAAGTCGACAAAAATATAGCTCACATCCTTACTGCCTAATCACACCTCCGCTGAAATCCATAGCTGTTGACAAGTACTCAGTACACTACGTCCAGGACAGGTCTAACCTAGGGAGCATAAAACTGCAAAGTCATCAATGAACTCTCAGTTGACATAATAACATTAAAATCACCTTCTCAATAATCAACTTCAATTTTTATTCACTCGACGTTTCGACAAGATGCTCTAGTCTTCATCAGGAATAATGGCGACTAGATGCTCTAGTCTTCATCAGGAATAATGGCGACTAGATGCTCTTGTCTTCATCAGGAATAATGGCGACTAGATGCTCTAGTCTTCATCAGGAATAATGGCGACTAGATGCTCTAGTCTTCATCAGGAATAATGGTGACTAGATGCTCTAGTCTTCATCAGGAATAATGGCGACTAGATGCTCTTGTCTTCATCAGGAATAATGGCGACTAGACGCTCTAGTCTTCATCAGGAATAATGGCGACTAGATGCTCTAGTCTTCATCAGGAATAATGGCGACTAGATGCTCTAGTCTTCATCAGGAATAATGACGACTAGATGCTCTAGTCTTCATCAGGAATAATGGCAACTAGATGCTCTAGTCTTCATCAGGAATAATGGCGACTAGATGCTCTAGTCTTCATCAGGAATAATGGTGACTAGATGCTCTAGTCTTCATCAGGAATAATGGCGACTAGATGCTCTAGTCTTCATCAGGAATAATGGCGACTAGATGCTCTAGTCTTCATCAGGAATAATGGCGACTAGATGCTCTAGTCTTCATCAGGAATAATGGCGACTAGATGCTCTTGTCTTCATCAGGAATAATGGCGACTAGATGCTCTAGTCTTCATCAGGAATAATGGCGACTAGATGCTCTAGTCTTCATCAGGAATAATGGTGACTAGATGCTCTAGTCTTCATCAGGAATAATGGCAACTAGATGCTCTAGTCTTCATCAGGAATAATGACGACTAGATGCTCTAGTCTTCATCAGGAATAATGGCGACTAGATGCTCTAGTCTTCATCAGGAATAATGGCGACTAGATGCTCTAGTCTTCATCAGGAATAATGGCGACTAGATGCTCTAGTCTTCATCAGGAATAATGACGACTAGATGCTCTAGTCTTCATCAGGAATAATGGCGACTAGATGCTCTAGTCTTCATCAGGAATAATGGCGACTAGATGCTCTAGTCTTCATCAGGAATAATGGCGACTAGATGCTCTAGTCTTCATCAGGAATAATGGCGACTAGATGCTCTTGTCTTCATCAGGAATAATGGCGACTAGATGCTCTAGTCTTCATCAGGAATAATGGCGACTAGATGCTCTAGTCTTCATCAGGAATAATGGCGACTAGATGCTCTAGTCTTCATCAGGAATAATGGCAACTAGATGCTCTTGTCTTCATCAGGAATAATGGCGACTAGATGCTCTAGTCTTCATCAGGAATAATGGCAACTAGATGCTCTAGTCGAAACATCGAGTGAATAAAAATTGAAGTTGATTATTGAGAAGGTGATTTTAGCTCAAAGTCATTGCCACCTTACGGCTAGTGCTAGGGTGATGCCCTACGGACAGAGAGCTAGGGTTAGGTCGGCAACAACTTTGAACTCTAGATGTGCATAGATACACCGGCATCGTCCACGGCAGCTTTGGTCCATCATGAACAAACACCGTCTCTCCCAGAGAAGGCCATGGCAAGCCAGAGAAGGCCATGGCAAGCCAGGGAAGATACTTCAGCATATAGGCTAAAGAACGTTGCCCCTAACCCAGAGTGCCAGATAAAAGAATCCTCGTACAGCCCAAGAGGCACCAGCTTCCAACACTCGCCAAGTCAACGACGTACAGACTTGCAAAAATCACACCTTCATAAGTAAGAAGCTATCTATAGCCACAATGACTTCAACCCCCCCTCCCCCACCCACCCCATCTGATTGGTGTGCATACTACCAGCGCAGCATCAGATTTCTAAGTTCAAAATCCAAAGGATAAGAACTTCAAGGTCTAAATCGGTATGCAATAACAGACAAGTGAGCCTCACCAAGGCCCAGTAGCTTGGCCTGTAGGCGGAGCTACTCAAGGGAGCCACTAAACAATGGACAATGGAGCCTATCTAAACCTCTCGGCCACCACACAAGACAATGGGAGTGTTGATTGCCCAATATCCTGGAGAGATCAAAGCTGTCCTTAATAAATCTAACTTGGCACTACTGGAAACCACAAGTCTACATACCATTACATGCCAAGGGTAGCTGCAAGGGTTCAAGGTTCAAGTCTCAACAAACATAAATATATATTTGCTCCGAAGATAGGGAGAGATAATTGGAGACATTGCCATATATTTTCTAGTTTATTGCCTCTAATTCTTCCTAAGATGGGGAGAGATAATTGGAGGCATTGCAACAGTTTATTGCTTCTAATTCTTCCTAAGATAGGTAGCCATACATTGTCTAGTTTATTGCCTCTAATTCTTCCTAAGATGGGGAGACAATTAAAATACGCACATTAATTGTCTAAACACACATTATTGCCTCTAATTCTTCCTAAGATAGGGAGCCATGAGCCATACATTGTCTAGTTTATTGCCTCTAATTCTTTCTAAGATGGGAAGACAATTAAAATACGCACATTAATTGTCTAAACACACATTGCTGCCTCTAATTCTTCCTAAGATGGGGAGCCATACATTGTCTAGTTTATTGTCTCTAATTCTTCCTAAGATGGGGAGACAATTAAAATACGCACATTAATTGTCTAAACACACATTATTGCCTCTAATTTTCCTAAGATGGGCAGAGATAATTAAATGCATGCATTAATTGCCCAAACACATATTTATTTCTTCCCAAGATGGCGAGGGATAATTGAATGTACACATAATTCTCTAGACACACACACACATCCACTACACAAATAGTCATACAGCATGCCATAGCTATACTTGCATTGAGAGAGAGAGGAAGAAATGGAACGAGCTGCACACGGGGAAAAGGAAAGGGGGAGGGGAAACCCTAAGACCCAATTGAACCTTAACCTGGTTATAGCACCATTTGGAGGGTCATTTAATTAAATTTTGGTAGGCCATTTAAAAAAATAAAATTGGGCAATACCACAGGGCCCACTTCTACACTTCCTGTGCATGCACTTGGCCTAAAAAAAAATTTTTTTTTTAAGAGGATGGAAGAATTACAGGTTCCGAGAGAGCTTGCAAAGATGAACATGATTCCTTTCTGGGATGGGAAGGGGTGAGGGAGGGGGGGTGGGTTGTCATCCCAACGCTTGAATCAGATTTTCTCCCCCCCCTCAGACTTGAATAAGTAATGGAGGAGGGGGCACCCAAGTCAGACAGAGGGAGGTCAAGTAGTAAACTCATCACCTTGACTTCCAGCCAGGAAATCATCCAATGCAATCATATGACTGCACAATGGACAACATTCCCAGGCTGGCTTGCTGGGCGGGAGTCAAGGAGGGAGAGGGGAAGTGCAAGGTTCACTGCAACAGCTGCATGTACATGGCACAGGATCCTAGTGGTAAGCTGACGTGTATCTGTACAAATAGGTTCTGCCCACCAGCCCCACCCGCCAGCTTTATCGAATCCAGTCAGCTTTCAAAATAGCTGCACAACACATGCAATGCCAGCAAGGATCTCGCTGCCTATGGAAGGAGGTGCTTCACTCTCGGTAAATTCCCTAGGTGCAAGACAGGTCAGCATACCTAACGACCAAGAAGTTGGGAGCCAGAGAAAGCCGAAGTTTGATGGCCTTTTTGAACAATGAAGCAGCTGCCGAGACTTTGGTAGAGAATTTTCACTTTGTGCATGATGCAGATGAACTAACTGGTGATCGAAGAGCAGGTAAGTTATTTTGACTGGTCAGTCTGATCCAAAAAGAGACTGTTTGACTGGTCAGTCTGATCCAAGAAGAGACTGTTTGACTGGTCAGTCTGATCCAAAAAGAGACTGTTTGACTGGTCAGTCTGATCCAAAAAGAGACTGTTTGACTGGTCAGTCTGATCCAAAAAGAGACTGTTTGACTGGTCAGTCTGATCCAAAAAGAGACTGTTTGACTGGTCAGTCTGATCCAAAAAGAGACAGTTTGACTGGTCAGTCTGATCCAAAAAGAGACTGTTTAACTGGTCAGTCTGATCCAAAAAGAGACTGTTTGACTGGTCAGTCTGATCCAAAAAGAGACAGTTTGACTGGTCAGTCTGATCCAAAAAGAGACTGTTTGACTGGTCAGTCTGATCCAAAAAGAGACTGTTGACTGATCCAAAAAGAGACTGTTTGACTGGTCAGTCTGATCCAAAAAGAGACTGTTTGACTGGTCAGTCTGATCCAAAAAGAGACTGTTTGACTGGTCAGTCTGATCCAAAAAGAGACTGTTTGACTGGTCAGTCTGATCCAAAAAGAGACTGTTTGACTGGTCAGTCTGATCCAAAAAGAGACTGTTTGACTGGCAGTCTGATCCAAAAAGAGACTGTTTGACTGGTCAGTCTGATCCAAAAAGAGACTGTTTGACTGGTCAGTCTGATCCAAAAAGAGACTGTTGACTGATCCAAAAAGAGACAGTTTGACTGGTCAGTCTGATCCAAAAAGAGACTGTTTGACTGGTCAGTATGATCCAAAAAGAGACTGTTTGACTGGTCAGTCTGATCCAAAAAGAGACTGTTTGACTGGTCAGTCTGATCCAAAAAGAGACTGTTTGACTGGTCAGTCTGATCCAAAAAGAGACCGTTTGACTGGTCAGTCTGATCCAAAAAGAGACTGTTTGACTGGTCAGTCTGATCCAAAAAGAGACTGTTTGACTGGTCAGTCTGATCCAAAAAGAGACTGTTTGACTGGCAGTCTGATCCAAAAAGAGACAGTTTGACTGGTCAGTCTGATCCAAAAAGAGACTGTTTGACTGGTCAGTCTGATCCAAAAAGAGACTGTTGACTGATCCAAAAAGAGACAGTTTGACTGGTCAGTCTGATCCAAAAAGAGACTGTTGACTGATCCAAAAAGAGACAGTTTGACTGGTCAGTCTGATCCAAAAAGAGACTGTTTGACTGGTCAGTATGATCCAAAAAGAGACTGCTTGACTGGTCAGTCTGATCCAAAAAGAGACTGTTTGACTGGCAGTCTGATCCAAAAAGAGACTGTTTGACTGGTCAGTCTGATCCAAAAAGAGACTGTTTGACTGGTCAGTCTGATCCAAAAAGAGACTGTTTGACTGGTCAGTCTGATCCAAAAAGAGACAGTTTGACTGGTCAGTCTGATCCAAAAAGAGACTGTTTGACTGGCAGTCTGATCCAAAAAGAGACTGTTTGACTGGTCAGTCTGATCCAAAAAGAGACTGTTTGACTGGTCAGTCTGATCCAAAAAGAGACAGTTTGACTGGTCAGTCTGATCCAAAAAGAGACTGTTTGACTGGCAGTCTGATCCAAAAAGAGACAGTTTGACTGGCAGTCTGATCCAAAAAGAGACTGTTTGACTGGTCAGTCTGATCCAAAAAGAGACTGTTTGACTGGCAGTCTGATCCAAAAAGAGACTGTTTGACTGGTCAGTCTGATCCAAAAAGAGACTGTTTGACTGGCAGTCTGATCCAAAAAGAGACTGTTTGACTGGCAGTCTGATCCAAAAAGAGACTGTTTGACTGGTCAGTCTGATCCAAAAAGAGACTGTTTGACTGGCAGTCTGATCCAAAAAGAGACTGTTTGACTGGTCAGTCTGATCCAAAAAGAGACTGTTTGACTGGTCAGTCTGATCCAAAAAGAGACTGTTTGACTGGTCAGTCTGATCCAAAAAGAGACTGTTTGACTGGTCAGTCTGATCCAAAAAGAGACTGTTTGACTGGTCAGTCTGATCCAAAAAGAGACTGTTTGACTGGTCAGTCTGATCCAAAAAGAGACTGTTTGACTGGTCAGTCTGATCCAAAAAGAGACTGCTGGTCAGTCTGATCCAAAAAGAGACTGTTTGACTGGTCAGTCTGATCCAAAAAGAGACTGTTGACTGATCCAAAAAGAGACTGTTTGACTGGTCAACAAGATATTTGGAAAATGGGTGATGGTTGACAGTTACTCCCAGTGTTGTCAAGCATTACTAGGAGCCTAGAGTTAGTCAGCCTTCATGCATACGTGTTACACTGCATTACTAGGAACCTAATCTTAGTATTATGCTCTTGTATTTCTGTGAAAAAAAACAATTTCAGAACACACACACACACACATGCACACACACACAAGTTTCTCCCAACTCACTCCCCCTCCCACTCACCCCTAATCCCCTTTAGACTCAATAATTTTCAGTTTCAGAGGAATTTCAGATTTGGCTTTGGAAGGAGAGAAGGAAAATTAATGAGATTATTCTATGTAGATATCTTGCAGACCATCTTGTCACTAGTGGCAAGCCTTCTCGTCTTCAACAACATTCATGTAGCTAATCCCTAGTTACACAATACAAAACACAATTCCTTTCTTCAGCTGCTTCACGTTGGAGGCTTCACTGTCTCTCAATGAACTGAACATCCACCCACCAGCTGGGCTTCCCTGCATAGAAGCTGGGCTTAGACACCCACTGGGCCAAGACACCCACTAGCTGGGATTAAAAGCACCTGCCAGAACCAGCTAGGCCCAGAGCCAGGGCCAAGAGGGTAGTGCAAGCTTTCTCCATAACCTTGTGGAGTATTTTGTCCATTGGTTTCTGAATAGTCGCTAGAACTCGTTATAGGTGCCTCGAACTGAGCATGTTCGTATCATATCATGTGCTAACTCGAGCCATTGCCAGGAATGTCATGTGCATACCAGCACGCATTGTCCACACTACCACATTCTCAACCAGAAGTGAAGCTTAATTGACTCCCCCACACAGAGAAGCCAGGTTCCAAACAAAAAATGCTGTTAAAATTCTCTCCACTACACCAAAAACAGCCCACTCCTTGTTGATGCATTAGTTATCCAGCCAAGATCTACAAGTATGCCCTGAAGGAAAGGAAGTCAGGAGCTGACCTAGTAAATCTACTCTGTATATGGCCAGTCTCTCAATATGGCCAGTGCATGAGGGCTAGAGCAAGGAGCTTGGCAATCAGACCAACAAAACCACACACCCACTCTACTGATAATGTTGTCATAATTAATTGTCACATCACATTACCAATAATTATTGTTCTTGTAGTCAAGTTCCATGCAGGGGTGGAAGAACACTGCCTCAGGCCGCATTGACTACCACGATTCTTCATTGTTAATACTTGATCAAATTATATCTCTATAAGAAACTTGCCATATACCAATAACTAAGAAAACAGGAAAATTAGACAGCGTATCACCCGAAGTTGTCCAGACATGCATGCTACTAACTTCTGTGCTCACTTCATGTGACACAAACTCACTCACTCTGATTCTAAACTTCAGACATACCAAAAACAATACGCTTGAATGTGTGCAGCATCATGGCGGAGCCACACCCATGGCATGCTTTGAAAAGAGTGGTGGGCAATCCTCGTCTCTCCAAAAGGCCTCTTTGGGGAAGGAAAACGGTATCCACAGGTTGGGAGGGGTATTCAGGAATCCAAGGTGAACCTATCGAAGAACTCCACTCACCAGCTTTAACTATGCACTAGCCGTGACCAACCAATAGCCGCACCAGTGAATTGAATTGATTTTTTAACTTCACATGCGCAGGTGACCACCCTTTAATGTTAAAACCTAAATGGCCAAAGCCGTTCAGGTGGTCCTGGCTCCTACAGGCCTGTAAAAGGCTAGCAGCTACTAACATCATCGAACTAGTTATTTAGGACTGTTTTTATCTGGATCTGGTAGACTAACAAAAGCTAGAAGTTCTAGATATACCTAGCTACTAGCTACTCTTAGGAGTCCCCTTTGATACATCTAACATGTATCACTGGTGCTGGATGTCTGTGCCAGAAAAGGAACTAAGTCCAGAACTTGGGTTGACCTTGTGTAGACAACTTGAGTTCCTGTCAGGCTATTGCAACCAAGAGTAGCTGCACAGCTAGAGCAGCTGCTATAGGTCTAGGCTTGCCCACAGAGCAAGACCACAGATGAAAACTTCCTGATAAATTAGCACTAGTTTTGTACAGATGGTAAATTAACAGATTGAACAGACTTTGTATGCAGCTTATTGTAATAATTATATTTTTAGCTATAACTTTTTTTTTTAACAATAAACTTCTCAAACTGTTCAGAATGGAAATATACTAAGCTGCAGTTGGCGGCTCCGTTGAAGTGAGCAAACAGAAGCTACACAGCACTCTACGTCGCTATATGTCGACAACAAAACTTATAGCAGAGAAATCCATCCAGGAGCGAAGGAACTCAGAGTGACTCCTGGTAAGCACAGGTGCCTGTGCTGCTTTCCACCGAAGAAGAACTTCCAGAAACAGTAGCAAAAGCCAGGGAGAGACTGCTCACGAAAGCAGTTGCAATCGTCAGCCATTAAAAATCTTATTTAATATTTCTCGCTTGCCCCGTCCAACCAGAAGTAAAGTTTCATAATCAGTCTATTGGGCATTTGCATACGAACAACAGGCACGCAACACAAACTCTTGTATTAAAAAAAAAATTCCTGACAATGTCCAAGTTTGATATGTACTCATCGCATTTAATATAAAGCTGAAGGCTACTATGACTAGACACAAAATTACTATGACATGCCTCAAGATTACTATGAAATGACCCAAGATTACCGTGACATGCCTCAAGATTATATTACTATATTACAACATGACTCAACACTACTACGACACAACCCAAGATGACTATAACATGACTCAAGATTACATGACTCTAAATCACTACGGCATGACTCAAGATCACTATGACATGATTCAAGACACTACGCATACCAAATGATTTTCCATTGCAAGCTTAATTCTGTTTCAAACATTTTTGTTTTACAAGTTTCGATGGCAAACTAGTAATTTGATCATTTTCTGGTATATTTGACGGTATATGTTGGCACTAGTTGATAAAGAGAATTCTTAAATTATTTGGTGTCAGCTGAAAGAAATAGTACAAGTATGTAGAGTGTTTTCATGGAGTTCAAAGAGCAGTAGTTACATCAACTTATTCTTCACATACCAGGCCACTTAATATCTCGGTGCACCCCCTCCTCCACAGAGCTCTTCAAAAACTCTAGCCCCACACATTGACCGAAGAGTACCGGCCTGTGGCAAGGTACCACTTGGAATATTTCTGCATGAAAGGCCTCATTTTCTCCACCTTCTCCAGTGGAACGTCCGCTGGAGTTGATGCAATCAAGGACAAACTCCTTTCTCGGGTTCTTAAACGTTAGAACAGTTTTGATGGTCACCTGCTTTGTTCCAGATCAAGTACCACTTAGAAGAACTTGCTTGCTTCGCATCATTTATCCGCTTGTTTTGCTTGGGCTTGAGGTGGCTTGATCGTACCCACTCACACAAAGTCAATGCTATGATCGCAAAACTTGCAGAAAAGAACCGCATCGACGGCATAGAGGCAGGTCACTTGGGAATTGCTTCACTTGCTCTCCGAGTGTAATACTAGGTACTGGTGCAGGTCTTCCGACTCTCTTGGAGGAGCCTCAGCCATGGTCTCCTCTGAGGGCTTGTTGTCGCTGTTGATTGGCCAAAATTAAAAAATAAATTATGTGCATGCACTATGAAGCACTTCAGAGTCTATGATTATCGTGTGACTCAAGATTACTACATGACTCAAGAAATGACTCAAGATTACTACTACATGACTCAAGATTACTATGTGACTCGAGTTTACTACATGAATCAAGAAGATTACTACTAGATATGACTCAAGATTACTTCTACTTGACTCAAGATTACTACTACATGACTCAAGATTATAACTACGACACTTAAGATTACTGCTACATGACTCAAGATTACTTCTACATGACTCAAGATTACTACTACATGACTCAAGATTATTACGTTACTTAAGATTACTGCTACATGACTCAAGATTACTACTACATGACTCAAAATTACTACCTGACTCAAGATTACTACAACAGGACTCAAGACTACTGCAAATGACTCAAAATTACTAGAAGATGATCAACGCAAAGATGCACACATGTATGCATACACGCTGATCAATCATACACTACAAGACGTTTGAAATGCAGGTTACATTCAGTGTACTGCTTTTTTTCAATTTGTGGGGAAATTCCTTAGCGCATGAGCACAATAACTGATCACAACATGGAACTCGCCTAGCAGGGTTTTTAAACTCTTCTTGCTCCGTGTCAAAGCGGAGAGCATGGCTAGACTTATTCAAACGACAAAAGGAGTTGCCTTAATATCGACGTAAGCTTGAGATCTGTGACATGGGAGGAATGGGAGGAGTTTAGCTGGAGCAGCAGTGGAATGCAATGTTGGAAGGTGTACTGTCCACGATTTTTTATGAGAAGCAAGGCCAAGCTGAGACCTTCAAACCGAAGTTCGTTATCCAAACATTTCAGTTACTTGAACACCCTCTGGTCCCAACGTGTTCGGACAAGCGGCCTCCTACTCTACACACAGCGCACATAACAAGAGTTGAAGAGTACTCATGAAACAAGATTTTTAGCATTTGTGAATTCTAAATAAAGTAGGAACAAATAGATGGGTCATTCCACCCCTCCCCTTTCCACACGCCCCTCTTCCCCTCCTTCGTACAACCTCACACAAAAGCCACACCCTCACCCTCGTCCACGTACAAGTGATGCAATATCCTCTCAGCAAACACAGCTCCTACTTGAAGGAGCTCTGTGCACAGCTTACCCACGCACACCTTCAAACACATTGAAACTGTCCATTATATTTATACTGCATTAATAGAGTGCACTCGCTCATCCAGCTGTGCTTGTACGCATGCCTGGTGCATGTATGGACATGTCTGCAGAATGCAGTGAAGTTATGCCAAGCTAACAACTCATAAGTGTATATGGTCTGGTACTGGCTTTCTCAAGACACTGAGGGATGTCCTGGGAATACTTTGGGAATAGCCCCTGGATGTCCCTGGCGAGGGTGACTTGAGCTGCACAGACAGGATCCTGGAATCAGCATTAGGGCCAGGGGTACTCTAAAAGAGCAGGGCTGGGGTTAGTCTAGGGCTGGGCAAATCCCAGGACAGTTCCGAGTACCCTGGGATGCAAGTGTTCTGGGGTTACTGCCTAGTCAGTCACCCTCGCTGGGGACATCCTGGTATAGCCGCAAGTGTGCCAGGAATCCTGGGGTGTTCTAAGAAAGATTGAAGCTGTACTGGACAGTGCTCACAGTATGACACAAAGGCAATCCTTTGCATGTGTTGCGATGTTCCGATCCGTTGTGGCGAGTTTGTGAACAGGTAATGCAACAGATTACGCAGGCCACAGAACAGATATGAAATGCAAGATTAAGCTTTGATTCAACTCTTGCATCCAATCCGTTGCGTTGGACCAATCAGAATCCTAGAACATATCATGTGTAGAATTTTGCACACACCCCCCCCCCCCAATGATGTCTAGAGAAGAGAAGATTAGCTTATCAAAGTGTTGAGGACCTCACTCAACCACTGGCAAAGGCTATGAAGACCTCAGGGTGAGGGGAAATTCCTGGTGGCTATCCAGCTAGTGATGCAACTATTTATCTTCCATGGATTGCATATCTAATGCTAGAATTCTAGGCTGGAGATACCAGTGCTGATATCACAGACAGCCGCATTCCATGCAGTGAATTATAAACTCAAACTGCTGTCAGCGGAGAAGAAGGATAGCTCACACTGACATCTTCCTTTTCCTCTTTCTATGCTATTGAAAAATACACACATGCATAAATATATTTATTATTTAACTCTTAAAGGACGAGGGGGAAAATAAAAATATTAAAACAACTCATCAGTAAGCCTCTGCCCATTACATTAAAACCCAGCGTTGAGACGGCACTATTTTACTAGTGTGTGATTTTCAAGAAGAAAGTTAGTATACTTCAGGCTCTTACTCTAAGGCTGGACAAGTTCAAAACAATCATAGGTACATGTACTTCCATCGTTACTGGAACACAACCTGACCTCTCTGGACAAGAAAGTTTCTCGATCTTTTGGCTATAGCGCTTCGATAGCGTTTCGTTCCAAGCTGAATAATTTTTCCACCTACTGTTTTTTTTAGATCTTGGCTGGAGAGACTTCACATTTTGTTCAGGTATCTGCCTAGTATGTAGCTAACTACTTGCCGAGTTTTAGCTCATAGCTAAGGATGCCTCAATAGTAGTGCCTAGGCTATGTTGAACGTTCATATTGTTTTCTCAACAGATTGCGACGTGCAGCCTCGGAAATTGATGAATATGTTGGACTTCATGGGCATCTGAGCTTAGATATGAGAGGCTATAAGCTTACTTCTGGTATAACAACTAGCTTAGTAGCTAGCTGCTGTTTAGCTAGTAGCTAAGCCTGTTTCTCGAGCTAGCTAGCTATATTGTTTGTCTCCCGAGGGACTAGAGCTAATTATAAAGTAACTCAACAAAAATTGCTCACTTCCAAGAGGTACCTTCCCGTCACAGGATGTAGATGATGCTAAACTTCATGGGCAATAGAGAAACTGGCAGCTCTGATCAAGTAAGAGTGTTTCGAATGATGATAATTTCTAATAATGCAGCGTTCAAAGCCGTGAGTCTCTTTCACTTTCCATTGTCTGCTTGGTGAGCTTGTCCTGTAGGTCAGTTGGAACCCCATCACCTGTGCATTGCAAAGATCCATTATACTTCTCTTTCTTATTCATACTAGACATCCAGGCAGAATTACACCTCTATTCTCTGCTCTGCCCTCTCTCTCCCAGTCAGTCCAACTTCGAACAGATGTTCTCCACAACACCATCTGAACTCCACTTCTACTGCACGCTGCTATCCACATAATAATTTAAAAAAAGTATCAGTCAAAATCACACTCTCCCAGTCACCACAACAGTATCCATCCAAGACATTATCCACAACATTTGACCTATACTGTAGTTTTCCTGCAATAGTTTAGAAAAAAAGCTGCTTGCTGGAGTTGGTAGCTGAACCTTTTGGAAGCCAGGGCTCCCACAACTGAGGGTGGAGGACATCTTGATCGGCAGTTATGGTGCATGGTAAAGGGGAGGTCACAGGGCTCCCACAACTGAGGGTGGAGGACATCTTGATCGGCAGTTATGGTGCGTGGTAAAGGGGAGGTCATAAAGAAGAAGCCTGTCGTCAAGTATTCGTGACGCTTATCCTTACAACTACTAATGTGCAAGTCACATATCTGTGACGCACGTATGGTAAGGGTTAATATATATATATTTATATATATATATACTGTATATTTTCTAATAGAAATCACAGTTACTAATTACTTCGGTACAATCTACCTGTGATTCCTATTGGAAGGGCAGTTACAATTAGAAGGGCGGGTTACTATTGATTGCAGTTGTGATTACTATTGGAAGGGCAGTTACAATTAGAAGGGCGGGTTACTATTGATTGCAGTTGTGATTACTATTGGAAGGGCAGTTACAATTAGAAGGGCGGGTTACTATTGATTGCAGTTGTGAAGGAGTTCAAGTATTGTTTGGAGGACTGACAATTGTTTGGGTGCCCAGGGCACAATGGTTGAGTAACCTACCCGCCAAACAAGTTCAATCCCTGCTGGTGCCCAGAATACCTGTACCTGTTTGGAGGACTTCTAATCATTTGGGTGCCTGTGGCTCAGCGGTTAGTAAACCGCCCTGAAAGCAGATATCAAGGGTTTGCTTATCTTTCCTGAATTTCCCCCCTTGTCTTCAGTTATCAGTTGATATGGCATACAAGCAATTATTTGGGTGTGTCTTATTTGTTATTTGTCTCCGTGGTTACACTTGGTTACACTTGGAAGGTCGGTTACTATTACCAATTGAGACTGAGCTATTTGGTTACAATTAGAGGGGCGGTTCCTAATAGAGTGGGCTAGCAACTCAATGCTAATTAAAAGCCACCCCTGCATGATAAACAAAGTAAACAAGGCAATAATAGTAGTAAGATAATTAATAGGATTAAGAGAGGAAAAAAGTGATATAGCAATTAAGATGGTGAGAGGACAGCAAAATGTAAATTAGTAGGAGCACTAATATTATTAGGAAGACTATTCCGCAGATTTACTACATTAATAGAATAGGACGACAGGCGCGAAAGTGTTCGAACAAATAATGGAAGGGAATGGTGAGTTCTGGTGTTAGGGTGAGGCGGGGAGTGGGAGGAGGGAATGATGGAGGAGGAGCCAGAGAGAATTGAATGACACGGCATCGACTTCTGACGGGAGAAAAGAGATAACCAGTTTAGAGTTTATTCTCATTGCCAGACCAGCTCACAGAGGACATCCTCGCTGCTGCAAAGCAGTGAACTGCTCCCAATTTTCTTGAGAGTATGCCAGCAACAGGATCCCAGATTGCACAACAGTGCTCAATAGCCTTGCAGGGATGCCAACCAACAGTACAGTCAGAACGGCTAAAAACTCTGTATAGAAGACCAATGCGCTTCCATTAGTAATGGTAATTCCAAGAAAAGATGATACTACTGGAAGCATTCTGTTTGAAATAAAGACAAAAACATTGTGGAGACCGTTTATGGGAAAGAACCACAAGGTTAGTCTTGGAAACTTTAAGAGTTAAACCAGCCAAGATAAGAAGACAGCGTGGAAACATCGGCTTGGAGGGATGTTGGTGTTACTCAGGTTAGAGATTGGTCGACAGAGAGCAACATCGTCAGCTTCCATCACTAGTTTTACAAAAAAACTGTTTGTGAAAAGGGAGAGGAGAGGCCCTAGAATAGGTCCTTGAGGAACTACCGAGGAAACTTTTGAGGGCTGATGAGTGTCCATTCAGCACAACCTTTTGATGCAGTCAGGTAAGTAACTCCTGTTTGAGAAAAGGGAGAGGAGAGGCCCTAGAATAGGTTCCTTGAGGAACCACGGAGGAAACTTTTTGAAGGCTGATGAGTGTCCATTCAGCACAACTATTTAATGGTGGTCAGGTAAGTAACTCCTGCAACACTTCAGGGGAGACCCAGGTATGGCAGGCATTTGATAAAGAGGAGATAAGAAGAGCATGAGGAAGCTTGTCAAAAGCCTTAGAAAGGTCGAAGAAGTCAGAAGTCTTCTCCTGGTAGCCGATAGAAGAGTCAAATCCAACGCTTCTTCACCTCTAGTTCTGCCGTCCATTGTGAGCCATGCAACACAATATTGTGAGCCGTGCAACACAATATTGTGAACCGTGCAACACAATATTGTGAACCGTGCAACACAATATTGTGAACCATGCAACACAATATTGTGAACTACGCAACACAATCTTGTGAACCGTGCAACACAATCTTGTGAACCGTGCAACACAATATTGTGAACCATGCAACACAATATTGTGAACCGTGCAACACAATATTGTGAACCACGCAACACAATATTGTGAACCGTGCAACACAATATTGTACCATGCAATACAATATTGTGAGCCACGCAACACAATATTGTGAACTACGCAACACAATCTTGTGAACCGTGCAACACAATATTGTGAGCCGTGCAACACAATCTTGTGAACCATGCAAAACAATATTGCGAACCATGCAACACAATCTTGTGAACCGTGCAACACAATATTGTGAACCGTGCAACACAATCTTGTGAACCGTGCAACACAATCTTGTGAACCATGCAACACAATCTTGTGAACCATGCAACACAATCTTGTGAACCATGCAACACAATCTTGTGAGCCATGCAACACAATCTTGTGAGCCATGCAACACAATCTTGTGAACCACGCAACACAATCTTGTGAACCATGCAACACAATATTGTGAACCATGCAACACAATATTGCGAACCACGCAACACAATCTTGCGAACCATGCAACACAATATTGTGAACCACGCAACACAATATTGTGAACCACGCAACACAATCTTGTGAACCGTGCAACACAATATTGTGAACAGTGCAACACAATATTGTGAACCATGCAACACAATATTGTGAACCATGCAACACAATATTGTGAACCGTGCAACACAATATTGTACCATGCAATACAACATTGTGAGCCACGCAACACAATATTGTGAACTACGCAACACAATATTGTGAACTACGCAACACAATATTGTGAACTACGCAACACAATCTTGTGAACCGTGCAACACAATCTTGTGAACCGTGCAACACAATATTGTGAACCGTGCAACACAATCTTGTGAACCGTGCAACACAATATTGTGAACCGTGCAACACAATCTTGTGAACCGTGCAACACAATCTTGTGAACCATGCAACACAATCTTGTGAACCGTGCAACACAATCTTGTGAACCGTGCAACACAATCTTGTGAACCATGCATGCAACGCAACAGAAAGTCACACAATTGAAAATTGCTTATCATCACATTCTTCAGCCTCAATCCGAATTGCCAGTTTCAGCACGACCTCACCCTCATCCTCCCACAACACACACCACACACACAGAGGCACTCTGCATCACACAAACCACCCATGCCACCCTCACAACCCCACAGCTCTCCATCCAACAAGCAAGCACTCCCCACTCCCACACGCCATGGACATGGAAGGCCCCACCCTCCTGCCTCCACAGAATACCAGTGCTACCAGGTAGAGTTCAGACTTGAAAAAGTAGTCCAAAAGGTGACCCTCCCCAATGGATGACACTAGAAACATACTCATTGAGACAAATGCAACCAGCGTGCAATGACAACCCTGGAACTATCTATGCATGACCAATATCTCAAAACCTTCTTGCTCACCTACTTCTGGCTAGGGCTAGGCCAAGTTCTCGCCAACCTAATACTGGCTAGGCTGGGGCAAAGTTCTCGCTCACCTTATTCTGGCTAAGGCTAGACAAAGTTCTCGCCAACCTAATACTGGCTAGGGCAACCTGGCTGGGACTAGGTGGCAACAATTTTGACGATTGCCACGTGCACCACTGTCATTAGCATTCGCCACAGTGATGTTCAAATAATACCACAACATGGTTGTGACCAATGACCACCATTAGCACATAAACCCAAGAACTCGGAGTGTTCCCCCCCCCCCCCCCCCCCCCCGAAGTTTTTCGTTGACCTGATCCTGGACATGAAAAAATTGTACCCTCCAATTATAATTGGGTACAATAAATAAATAATTTCGTTCAATAAATAAGGTCTCGTAAGAGGTTGTTGAAAATTATTCCGTGGAACAATTTGGTTATAGTAATCCTCGAAACTTTAGCTCCTCGAAAAACAAGCACTATAGGGTATATGTAATGAACCATCATTACAATAACCTCCTCAATAATCAACTTGAAATTGAACTACTCTCTCATCATGTCAAAGAGCAGATTTTTATAAATATAGTCGGAAAACTGTATTTCTGGTTCCAGAGGGGAAGGAGTGAGCACAACAAAAAGGATGGCGATCGTACCATCAAGGATGGCCTCTTCCTGGCCATTACTGCAGCTTCTGGAAAGCCCTTCTGCTGAGGAAGGCTGCACAGGCACCTATGCCTCTACTCTGGATCCGTTCACTCTTGAGATAGGAGGTGTGGTGGATGGATTTCTGCGCCGCAAGTTCTGTTGTAGACAGCATGACACAAGCTTTTTTCTTGCTTACTTCAATGGAGCTGATTCTTACACCAAACTGCAGTACTGCATTTGGATTTGCAACGACGTGAAGGATTATTCCTGAAAACAGAGTTACAGACCCTGCATATTCTATAATAGGAGCCATGGATGCTAATCATTTTCAGTCCAGTGTACCTGTGATGACTATTGGAAGGTTACTATTCCTTAAGTTCCGTTTGAAGGGATGCACCTTTTTTTAATGGCGATGATAGCAACTGCAGATAGTAACTAGCAACTTCAATGCCCTTTCTGGCTGACCCTAGTGTTTCTGGAAGCTCTTCTGCTGAGGCTGAGGAAGGCTGCACAGGCACAAGTGCCTTCTGGGAAACACTCTGGTTCCCTTCCTTTTGGAGAAAGGAGGCACTCCTGGTAGATTTCTTTGCTTAAGTTATTGCTACAGGCCTAGTCCAACGCAGCTTTAGTTTTGCTTACTTCAATAAAACTTATTCAAGCAAACTGCAGCTTATTACGTTATTCCTGATGAAGACTAGAGCATCTAGTCAAAACGTCGAGAGAGTAGAATAATTAATATTGTAATGTTATTATGTCAACTGAGAGTTCATTGAGAGCTTATTATTTGCATTCCTAAGAAGGAGGAAAAAAGGAGGAAGAAAGAAATTAAAAAGATATCCAGCTATGTACAGCCATGTTTGACCAAGTTACAGCTTGAAGGGGGCGGTTCTCCAACAGAGACTGAACCACATGGTACATTTGGGAAGGAGGGTTACAACCAGAGGGGTGGGGCATAAATAGTTACGAAATTAAGTCTGGGGTTAATTGGCTAACCGAATAGACTTTCTCGATCATCAACTTAAATTTGCTCATAAAATTAAACACTTACCCTCTCTCTCCCCCTCCCCCTCAGACACCCTCAATTAAGAACAACACCCAACCCCTCCTCCTTTCAGTCTGTTTAAACATATTCACGATGCACATGGTATGGCACATGCTGATCGTTATCAAACTGAAATGTGGGAAGTTCCTCTCATTGCCCGCCCAGCAAAACCCACCGACATATTTCCTAGCACATAATTGGTAGCGTGAAACCTCATGGCATGTCGACCATGCAAGATGGGGATGTGCGCACCCTGCTCATTAGGTATCAACTAAACGTGTTAAATTCTTCAACCTCAACACCACGTGACTAATATATCATTTTAAATGGAGCACATTGTCAGCTGCTGGTGGTGTATGCAGAGATCCAGTGGTACCAATGTCTCAAAATGGTTGCCCACCTAATCCTTAGCCCTATCCTATGTATATATATATATCCTTAGCCCTACATCCTTAGCCTCAATATCCTCAACCCTAGCATTATAGCCTAAGCCCTATTATCTTAACCTATATCCTTAACCCTAGCCCCTATATCCTTAGCTCTAGCCTATCTTAACCTATATCCTTAACCCTAGCCCCTATATCCTTAGCCTTATCTTATATCCTTAACCCTAGCCCCTATATCTTTAGCCCTAGCCTATCTTAACCTATATCCTTAACCCTAATCCCTACTGTGTATCCTTAGTCCTAGCCTTATCTTAACCTATGTATATCCTAAACCCTAGCCCTACATATGTACCCTTAGTCCTCATATGTATCCTTAGTCCTCATATGTATCCTTAGTCCTCCTAGCCCTATTATCCTTAGCCCTACATCCTTAGCCCTATATCCTTAGCCATGGCCCTATATACTTAGCCCTAACCCTATATCCTTAGCCCTATATGCTTATCCCTAGCGAGCCCTAGATGCTTATCCCTAGCCCTATATGCTTATCCCCCTAGCACTGCATCCTTAGCCCTAACAGCATTAAATAGGCAAGAACTTTGAAGTGCGGGAATCACAGATGATCCCGGTTGGACGAGGACCCCTCCCCATCGGGTGGGAAGAGATAAGCCTGAACACCTGTGCAGCACATGTCAACGCTGAGAAACTCAACCATCCACACCATCTCTCCTTTGTCAGTTAGCAAAACAAGGTCTGCTGCACTACAGTTTTCTGAGATGTCATCAGATTCCCCTCTGTCATGTCCCAGCTCAGGACGTGGGACTGGTCCAGAGGTAACACCAACAGCAGGTGGTTGGTCCTGCTTCAGTGGAACCACCCACAGTAGGCGGGGTTTTTTTATCCTGGTCCGGTGGAAATACCAACGGCAGGTGGATCTGGTCCAGGAGAACCACTCACATCAGGTGGTCCTGATCCAATGGAACCATTCACAATGGAAGGTTCTAGTCCTCAGCAGGTCATTCTGGTCCTATTCCCCAACACCGCAGAGAATAATGCAGGCTACAGAGTGCTGCTGAACTGCTATCTAGTGCAAGCACTTGAGCACCGACTTTCGTACAAGCCTGATCCAGTGCTTCAGGTCAAGAACTTGAGTGGTGAGGCTAGCAGGGGGTGGTCTATAACAGCAACTGCCCCAGAGAGGAACTGTATCGCTATCTCTATTTCTGACCGGCCCCTAAAAGCTACTAGTTATCTAGACAGAGAATAGGAAGAGTAAGAATCGTGTACAACAAATTCTGCACTATGCTTGGTTCTCTCCCAGAACTCAGGGCTCATGTATGGTACGTCAATACCTGCTTCTTGGAGAGCCCAGCTACTGGGTGCCTAGACCCTGCTTCATAGGGAGCCCAGCTACTAGATGTCAGGCCCTACTTCATAGGGAGCCCAGCTAATGGGTGCACATGGGTGCCTATTGCTATTCAAGCTGTTGTGGCATCCAGATAGACTAACTATTACAGTGTATGATATGTAAATGAATGAGATAGTCATACAACAAACAAATCTGGCTGCCTGAAGCTCAGTGCCCCAGAACTACGCATCGAGTTCACTTTTTGCAGGTCTTTCGAACAATTTTTTTTACAGCAGTGCTGCTGTTGTTGTTGTGTGCATATGTGTGTTTGTGCATGCATATGTACGTATGCGCATTATTGTGTATCTACTGGACACCTTATAGGGTCGAGTTCTGGGTAGAGCAGAGACAAATAGAGCACCATCAAAAAAAATAGCACACCATCTCCAACCAAAACACAGCTAAGACACTAATAACTCCTCAAAGTGTGGCTACCTATTGCCATATACTACATACCTACCCCTACCCTCTCCAAATACACGGCTTTTCCCTTTGTAGAAGCTCAGGCACTGTCTTTAACATCAAATTGACAACCTAGATCTTTACAGCTTCACATTGCCACCTTTCCTTCTGAGCTGACCTTAGCCACTACAAACTTGAGAAAATATCACACACAACACCTTCATCTTGCTATCCCCCCCCCCCCCCCCCCAACTCCAAGCATGTGACCATACACATACAGATAGACACACATTTCTCTCTCAGTTTATCAAGTCCACACAACACACAGTTTGAGACCTGGGTCTCTTCTCTACCTTGGAATGTAGTAGTCAAGCCATGCAACATCATCAACACGTCCAGATCGGGGCAGTGAGAGCCAGAGTGAGTGAGATAGAGAAGAAAGTGTGAAG
This sequence comes from Cladorhizidae sp. MBARI D1340-BT2, assembly GCA_028752905.1. Lineage (NCBI taxonomy): Eukaryota > Metazoa > Porifera > Demospongiae > Poecilosclerida > Cladorhizidae > Cladorhizidae sp. MBARI D1340-BT2. The sequence goes on from JAQNBH010000001.1 coordinate 29,733,465, forward strand.
GAGGTGCCCCCAAGTCCATTTGGGCCCAGGTTATCCAGACCAAATTAAAAAGAGGCCGTATTATTTTGCTCCTAATTGTTTGCTACAATGAGAGAGCCCACACACAGTGCAAACATACACGTCCACAGACGAAGCACGCCGGCTTGATAATCAACATAAACAGGGCGACTCCCACGCCAGTTTGCGGGCGGTTAATATTACACTGATGATCTTACGCCACATACCATTCGTGCCACTCCAGCACTCCAACTTCTCGGCAGGCATGAGTACCACCAAGTCGCTGACAGAGCGCATCCGCACTACCCAGCAGGGATTATTCACCATATTGAGGATGAGGCGAGATCTCTCGGGGACATGCATACTAAAGGGTTGTGTGTGTGTGTGTTTTTTTTTAGAGGGTATTTAATTTTAATTTTAAAGATTACTCTTGTAAACTTGTTGGGTATACATACACAATTACACTTTACATCACTTGTTCTGGGTTCACGAGGTCACTTTAAAAAAATTAATTAATATATATTCATACAAGAAGATTTTGGAAGGAGGGAGGGAGGCGAGAGGGTGATCCCACACCCCTCCCCATCCCAACCCAGAAAGCCTGAATAATCGAAAAGCTATGAACTCTGCACCCAACAAAAAGTAGCCGCCTATTCCATTGAGCAGGTGCTATACCGCCACATCCGCACCGGTACTGGGATCAACTAGGGGAAAATATGAGCAATCAAACCATTGCAAGGTACAGCCTCGGAGAAGCTACACGCAGACATGATGTCTACAAGCAATGAGAGAGAAACACTGGCTTCTGAGCAGGAAGAGAAATAGTTATGACTTGCACTAGACAACAAGAAATAAATGTGTGCTTAGCAACGAGTCTCATGCAGTGGGCACATGATGCATGCACACTCACATGCATGTCACGAGCACAGAGTCACATGCTGGTCACATGCACATCTCATGGACTTACATATGTGTCAGCATAATTACACACACATGAAACTTGGAGTGACTCTCACCACTACACAAGATCAAGATAATGATAGGCACCACAGGTGTGCTTCGTGAGTGCCAGACATGCACCGGACAGATATGACCCTGGTTGCCAGATCTCATCACTGTCATGAAGTGAACATGTGAAAAACAGGATGGGGAGAGAAAGAGTACCAGAGAATATCTCACAGTTTTCCCTACGCTATTAGGAGAGGTCATCAGGTGCACTATACAAATGATATTTACAAACTACCCTCACAATGCACATGCAGACAGTCTCACAGCATGCCTCCACACCCTCACAATACACACACAATACACAGGCATACTTCACACACGCTCACAATCAACACCTAAAACCACTAGAATCGCCCTCAGGACCATTACCGGGTAGTCGGCGTTTGGTAGAGAAAACGAGCACTTGCAGTGCTCAGATCGAACTGAAAGTCGCTCTATCATATGTACTATCAGTGCATCACCATCCTTAGGAAGAATGCACTATTCATCCACATAAAAACAAAAAGTGTGAGGATCTGTTGGTGTGGGGATAACACTAACTAGTCCATTTTTAACATGTACTATAGAAAGAGAGAGAAGGGATATAGTAGTAAGATGAGAGAGATTGTGTGTGTGTGATGTGTGTCAACATTATTCCACTAACAAGTGCGTGGTTCACTTAGCTCACAACAACAGAACACCTGTCAGTGTACTGTAATGCAGTATCATGCTTGGTAAGGCTCACTTAGTTGTTGGAATGATGCACATTCCAAGATAGGGATTCTAATCACACATAGCTTGCCATGCTAGTTGGTGTGTAGTCCTGCCTGTTACTGCCATGATCGTTGGTGTGTAGCCTACCTGTAATGCCGTGGTAGTTGGTGTGTAGTCCTGCCATGTTTGTTGGTGTGTAGCCTACCTGTAATACCATCATAGTTAGTGTGTCGTTCTACCTGTACTGCCATGATAGTCAGTGTGTAGTCCTACCTGCATAGATACTTTCAAGCCTCGTCTTATCTTTCAAAGTGTATTTCGTGGCACAATTGATCTTCAAGTTTTGTAAAAACAAAAAATCATTCTGGGGGAGCATTTCCGTCCGCCAAATTTGAATGTAGTCATCGCACCTATTTCAAGCCATTTTTGGTGGTCAAAATAACTTTCTTTCTCAAGGATTGTTTAAAAAAAGAGTAAAAAATTTGGAGGAAAACACACCCAAGACGCACTCCGCACGTAGGCTATTTGTTGTACCCATTGAGTAAACATTTCCATTTCTCCCCTTAATTAAAAGTGTTACTGCAAATCACAATGCATATCACAATCCTGGTATGTACATCGGTTATGCTTTTTACATAGCAGGGCTTTTTATTTATTTTTACATGGCACGATTTTATCATTATAATGACAATACTAATTTCATCAATTTTCCCCGGGAGGGAAAGGAAGAACAGAAAAGTAAATGGTTTAGAGCTTAGCTTTATTCCTCAACTTACTCTGCCTGACAGTGACTAGAGAGACTGGATCAACCGATCTCTTGATGAGTGAGATTACGTCTTTCTTGATCATCCCAGGCACCCTCTTGTGGTTGACAGCCAGGATGAGGTCCCCGGGGTGCACCTTGCCTCTCTGGTAGTGTATGCGGTCCTGGCGTATATCCCCGATGAATGGGAAGAGACCGTGTTCTGCTCCTCCCTCTACGTTGAGGCAAAAGTGTCCATCCTTGTTGCGAGAAATGAGGCATTCTTGATTTTGAACGCTCCAGTGTTTGCGTTTCATGGCTTCCGCCTTTTTGGCTGCCTTTGACATGTTTGCTTTGTTGTGAGGAAAAGGGGGAGGGGTTGGGTGAGTTAAAGGAGATGGATACATCAGATGTCATAAGAACAGAGCAGTACAACACTTTATAGAGCACATCAATTATAGAACATCTATGGAGGTATACAGCTGGTCAGATTTGACATTGGCTACATAACAGTTCTCATAAGACACCACACCCAGGTATCATATGTGACTAGACAAAATACTAGACAGTTATGCTACCAGGCCATATAACTAGAACCCATTCGCTACAATCCACTGAGCTCTCTACCAAGCTAAATATTTACACGTACACTTAAGTTATTTAGCTGGTGCTCACCTTATCTAGACAGGTGAAGATGGGTTTGGTGTTACTGGCACCCAGATACGCAGGTACGGTTTCTCTCGTACCGTACCAAGCCTACCAGGATCTTTGGCTTCGGGTAGCTACAGCTATAGCTACAACGAAAGAAACCTCTTTCCCCGTTTGCTGGTGGAAATTATCTTAAGCTAGCAATCCAGACACGGCTAGAGCAGTTTTCTCAATACTTATGATAGTACACCAATGCAGTGAAATTCAGTTGGTGGCACGCACTGATCTTGCTGTGGGGGCCTAACTATTCAAACCTCACAAGCTTATTCATTGCGTTTAGGGGTCTCGTTACCACAGATACCGCATCGTGAACTGCGCATGTGCGCTTAAAACCGAATTCATTTATCTTCCTCCACTAACGAATTTTGGTAGAACTAACTCTTGACAGCTAGCAATATTCAGGCAAGACGAGTGAGTGCAAAATATGAGCGATTGCCAGGAACTTTTGTAGTAAACCGTACGTACGCAAGTTTACTATTCTGACCCTATTCTGACCCACCGGTGCTGCAAGTGTAGCTACTAGAAGATATTTGTCTTTCGCTAGACTATTAGTTGCGTGAGTGTTGAGCTTAGTTGATAATTATCGACAGTAAGGGCACCCTTTTGTCTCTCAAGTCTATGTGAACTGCAATCACAGGAGGTGAGGAAAATAACTGATTTGCACCTTTGAATATCTTTAGCATGTGATTTTGTCTAACTCACGGTATAGAATCTTCAATTAATTAGTAGGTGAAGCCAAGGTTTCTTTTCTGCAATACTGTTGGTGTTGCTCAGTGATAAGCTAGTTTTTTTTTTTTACAAATCTACAACTGATATAAATTTCCGTGTGCACACTTACTTCGTCAGCTAACAGCCAGTTCGAGAGAAAGTGGGGGGAACTTGACCTCGTCAAACTGATAGGTGCATTAATGAGCCTTACTGGTGTTGCTGAAGACTAGTTAGTGGCATGTAAACAGGTGCTCTGTGTTATTTTTCATGGTCATAAAGAACCCCCAAGAATAGTAATGTGTTTCACATAAGCTGATTTGTGGATTTTTTTCCGTTCTCCAGTAATTAGGCAATGTGTAGCAAAGCCACCTGCCTGAGACTTCCTGATACAATTAGAATCCTGCTTACATCACTTTTGCACTGTTCAGTATGAACCAAACATGGAAGTCTTCACACACGCAAATGAACTGAGAAGGGCTAAAGCAAGTTGCTCGAAACATCAGTTTCTATAATCTTTCTTTAAGCTCTCAACGAACTCTCAGTTGACGCAACGAAATTACAATGACCTTCTCTATAATCAACTTTAATTTACTTTCGTGACGTTTCGACTAGATGGTCTAGCCTTCATCTGGAATAAGAGCATCTAGTCGAAAAGTCGAGAGTAAATTTCAAGTTGATTATTGAGGTCATTGTAAGCTGGGAAAAAATCGTATTTTACAAAATGAACTTTTTTCATCCGCAAGAGAATTACCACACACAAAAAAATGTCCTCTCTATCTAGGCTGTTTTTCTTTGGAAAGTTGCCCTTATTACCTCTCCACTTAAATGTGTTGATCAGCCTGAGCACCAACTGAAAGTTGATATTGCTAGAGTCTGGTGGCTCACAATAACATACTGTGATGAACCTGTCATAATAACCCAGCTATTCACTCTGAAGCGGCTCCAAAGAATAATTGTTGACAATATGCAGACTATAGGTTGAAGTAAACACATATTTTGTTTGTTTTATGTGTAGGGCTTTAAATTCATACTCGACTCGAGAGTCAACTACAGAAAAGGAGAAAAGGGAAGAGTGCGAGCGCAATAGAAATACAAGATGTCGTGGTTTTGCCACACTACCTCAAAGAAACGTTCGAACAAGGGACGTGTTGGAGCTGCTGGTCGTAAGTCCAGGCAAAAGGAGATTGAACGTCGACCAACATTCGTGGTAGTTGTGAAGAATTTCACAGCATCTCTCAGAGATGAGCTGTCCGTGCACCGAGGACAAGTGGTAGAGGTCGTATGCACGAAAGGAAGCCTTGTCTACGCGCGAGACATGAACTCAAATGTTGGCTATGTCCCTAAAGACCACACCCTTGACATTGAGAGAATCGAAGGAACTTTTACCAATGCCAACATTGTCAATGGAGAGAATACCATTTTGAGTGGCGACAACAACAACATAACTGGACCTGCCCCTCATCCACGATTGATTGACGTGAGCACGCTCCAACGTTCTGGGTCTTCTGTGAACTCTGTAGAGGTGCATCAAGTGAGCAACATTGCCGTTACAGAAGTTCAAGATGCAGAAGAAGGCCAGGCAACTCCCACTTCTTCCTTGTCTCCTCAGGTCATCTACGAGGTCCCCAGGTATCCGGATGGTACAGCTATAGATACCACATTAACTAATGAAGATGGAAGAAAGGCTCCTGCCCTTCCCCCTCGTTCCTCCTGTCTGCCTAGTCTGGCAGAAATACAGGCAGATTGTACTCGTCGTTCTTTCAAGAAATGCCGTCCAGGTAACCTGTCCATATCGCCACCCTCCTCAGCTAACTCCTGCAGGACAAACTGCCCATGCCACCCAGCACCGCCTCGATTAAGGTATCCTTATGGACCTTTTCCTCCTGTTTCATCAGACACTGCTTCCTGCAAGCATCACACAGCTTCGACACCTTTGAATTACCATCCTTACACACCAGGGTATCCTCCCTGTACCCCAGGGTGCTCACCCCCAGCATGGACTCCGGGTTCAACCCCCAATGGAATTTCACCATGTGGCAAGAAGAAGCCAATTTCTCGGGCATTCTTGGCCAATGTACCTGGATCTGCACAAAACCTGGGTTCTACTGGCCTCCCCGCTTCTGATGCCTCTGCACATTTGACTTGTACCTCAGGGACATCCAATGGCTCCAGAGACTTGACTAATCAGAAAGTTGGTCACAGGTTTGTAACTGCCTCTTCTTCTTCTCCCACTTCCTCTGTATCCCCATATGGGCATAGAGCAAGAATGAGGGCTCAGAGAAGTCGCAGATACTCATGTGATGTGCAAGTTCAGTCTACCATTTCTGAGAACATTTCCAATGAAGCCAAGATCAGCCACGAAAGGGATCCACTCAACACCTCTAAGCATTACTCTCGAAGACGGAGCCAACCTTGTTTGGTCACCGATCGCACTTCTCCCCCTTCTCACCTCCCACAGCAACATCCCTCGCAACTCCCTGTGAGGCGAAGCTTATCTCTGTGTGGGCCATCGTGTGTGCATGCTCCTACAGGACACAGTTCATGCCCATGCACACCACTAGAGCAAAAACAATCGCGACCAATATCACTCCATCGAGCTTCCTCATACACAGAAGCAGTTTTGTCTGACAATGTAAAAGCACTAGATGTAGAAGCCGACATCAAGCCATCGGAAATGGTTGGCAATTCCACATCTTGTCATCCACTTGATTCTGGATCCTCCACCCAAAGGCCGAGGAGTGGTTCTAGCTTAATTGACGGAACCCAAAGCATCCAAGCCTCTGAAGATGTTGCTATGTGTGCACCAGATGACATGTCTCTATCAGACGTGAAGAAACCAGTTGGAATATACAGGTGTCTGAGGATGCTCAAGCCGAAGTTCAAAGGAGCAATTGCAGTCAGAAAGAATGAAATGGTGATTGTGTTGGACTATGGGAAAGGAGACTGGGCTTGGGTCATGACCTCAGCTAATGTAGAGGGTCTTGTTCCCAAATCTGTCTTGGTTAAGTACCATCCAAACGGGAACGGAATCAGAAGCAGTGATACCAATGGTGAACACTCGGACGTGACTGAAAGCAACAGGACTAAATGGAATGGGACTGAATTATTGCAGAGTGGAAATAGGAATTTTGGAATCAACGCAGCCACTCAGACAGAGGCTCACCACGTACTTTATCACGGATCATCACGCAGTGTGAGTATGAGCACGGGTTATAGCAGCAGCAGTGTACCGACCAATGAAAGCTCCCCGCTGTCCACATCACAACGAGCAGTAACAAATGAGAGGAGAGGACGAAGAGGTAATAAAGAAGTCAAGGATGGAATTGTTCTACTGGAAGCAGCTGCAACTGCCATCGTTGAACACGTGAAGGTGCAAGATAAGACACACCCACACACCACAATGGAGTGGTTCAATACTATGGACTCTTTGGACGAGAAAGAGAGAATACGGCCTTTGGTCAGTCCTACAAGTTTGGTCTCAAGAAAAATTGACTCGTGTTCATTTAACCAGCTTGAGAGAGACACTGCACCAGAGAGCAGTCAGAGCAGCAAGGAAGAGACTACAATAGACACCATTGCACCGGCAACAACAGAAGCTGCTGTGACAACACAAACAACAAAAGCTGCTACAGCGACCGGAGGAACTACCAACACAGTACTAGTCAAAACAGACACGAAGCATCACCACGGCCAGCTCTCTGCTTTAGGTTCAGTCAGCTTCAATAACAAAATAGCAGCTTCGTTATCAACGGTGACAAAATCTGGAAAACAGCGTACCCGGCAGCTTGGACTGAGCAATGTGCTGACGGTCATCAAGAATTACTCTCCTCCACCTACTGCTAAGAATTGTATGACCATCAAGAAAGGGGACACATTACACTTGCAAATGCACATGCACTACCCCAAGGGCTGGATGTGGGTGTGGCATACAACCAGGCGGAGTTTTGGATATGTTCCCGAGAGCTATATCGCGTACGCATACAACACAACCAAGATACTGAGACCCAGGGCGAACATACAGGAGGATGATGTATGAATTCTAAAATCTTTCTTTTGGAACAATAAGAACTCTCTGCACAATTCATTTTTCTACCACTGAGTAAGTACTCTTGTGTATATGTATATAACCGTGCAACACATCAAAAAGGTACATCATTTTATATGCCGCAAGCCTTCAAAGTCTTCCATTTAATTTTGTATTTTTTGTAACAATTGTTCAGTACTTTTTGTTTCAGTATGTGTGTATGTGTGTTATGAATGGTTAGAGGCAGTTGAGTCTACCTACCGGTGCATACAAAACTACGGTACGAGGCAAGTGTAATGAGTTCAAAGTGATGCTATAAACAACTCTAAAAAATCAAAGTAAGAGATGATTGTCCACTGAAGAATTGCGAATTGGCTGACCACTTCATGTAACGACCCTAGCATCCGTCATGATGACGTCATCAAAATTGTGCTGGATTAGATAGCTAGGTGCTTGAATGCAATGTTAGGATTGTGAAGCGAGGAAACGCCCTCCATGTTACTTTTTTCAGTGACAGGATTGGTAGAGGAGTGGTGGTGGTCCGTCTGTGCAGCTGGCATTTCCCCACAAAAGGTTGTACTAGGGTGGAAATAAGATGAGCATTCAGGAGTAGGAATGTTTACAATCCTAGAGTTGTTTTAATGATAATTGTCAAGTAAATACTACAATAACAAATGAGATTAGATGCCCCAGCTGGCAATCACACATCACATGATAACACCGAGGGTGGGGCATGCAAACTGTTCCTAGGGTCCAACCACACATGCATGTGAGACCATATCAAGGCTTTAGGAAGTACCCTTGGCAAACGTGTCCAACCATAGCAACGATAAGTTGTGCATTAATGCGAGCGTGCATTAATTAGCCATGGATTTAATCGGCCTGCATTAATTATAAAGTATGCGTAATTAATTAAGTATGTGTAATTAATTAAGTATGCGTAATTAAGTTACATAACTGGTTCTGAGTTTGTTGAGAGGCTTTGCTATGGGGAGAATGAATTGACACATCAAAGGGCCGCTCCTCGCTGTGACAGGTCGACTTCATAGGTACTGTGCTAGCAACAGGATTGGGTAAAGTTTGTGGTCAAGAGAAAAAAACAATAAGTAAAGATGGAGTAATGGAGACAAGATTTTGATCAGTCCAACCTTCAGTCAACTCATGAAGATGCCTACTAAAAGGATATATTCACAAAAATATGATTCAAGGGAGAGCATTTCTGGTATATCAATGTATACCTATGTGCATACCTGAGCAGTGGACATGTTTTTATTATTATTATTTTATTATGCTAATTATTAGCTAAGTACATGTTGTGTAAATTTTACAATAAGCAAATTGAGTTTGGTTGTAATTGATGGCAGGTGTGCTCTTGAACTGTCCTGTTAAGTGCTTGTATTATGGGATTTATTCTCAAAGTGTTGGCACATGTGGCAGACAAGTGGTTATCACACAATGTGTTGTTATCTTGGTCATTCTTGAGGTTGCATTAATGGGCAAAGGGTCGGTTTAGGTGCAAAGTGATTCGTGATGTTGTGGTTGTGAAAAATAAGTAGGTGTTATAGAAAAAATACCCAAATCTAAATATGCTTGGCTTATCCAATGCGGGAGAGGGGATTGGGCCACGAGGTTGCTAGGGCAACTGGAAACTGAAGCTCTGTGGGAAGATTAAAAGGACATTGCCGTGGGTGCACAGGGACACCACACACAGCTAGCGCAGAGTTATTTTGTTGTTGCTGTTGTTGTTTGAATTCCTGGTTGGGATTCAGTTTGTTTGTGATGCAGAACTACTATGGAGCTAGCTTGGACTTTACAATAGACTTCCACAAATGCACTCAACTCCCAAGCACATAAAATGTCTAAGTCTCAGCACATGCTACTATAAGCTTCAGTTGCCTGAACAGCAAGCAATGGAGAGAAGGTCTAGATCCTTATTCCTGGAACTGGAAGGTAGTTGTCCAAAACACCATGAGCAAAACAGTAGATAAGGGCCACAGAAACAGGATCTATTCAGAAGGATATTGATTACAGTGTAATAATTAGTAATTATGCAAAGTTTGTTAGCAACCAGATCAGTATTCTATACCCACTTTCCCCTAGCACTATATGTAGACCATATGGCACTGAGCACTACCACACAGAGAAGGGACATCTGCTGAGTGGTCCTATTACAAACTTTTGCTGGCAAGTCTGTACAGCTGTTACCACTGATGAGGAGGTATAACAGCCACTTACTGTACAGAAGCTTAATTGATTAAGAGTAATTAGTCGGCATGGCTAGAGTGGAAATTAGGGAAATGTCAACACATGACACTTAATCTAATTTTTCCTTCCTTCTAGAACTCGTAGCTGCAGTATGCACTGCAAGCAAGTTCAGTGACTTGAATTGTGGATGAAAATTATACTGGGTTCCAGGCCATTCCAGTTCCAATGCCAGTGCAACTGATATTCTAGGGCCATTTGTGCATTGCATTAGGAAACTGTTTTTGTTTCGAGTCTGTGCTCTGTGAGCCAGTAATGAGAAAGAGGTGGTCATTGTGCAGGCAGTTATCATAACCATCATCACTCTTGCAGTTTTTCTTTCCAAACCAGAACACACACACGCAACACAGACAAACATACACACACTGGGTCTTTATAACCTGTCTTGACAAAGAAGTAACTGACCTCTGTTGACTGTAGCTATTCACTTTGTGAAGAGTCGTCCGACCACAAACAGCACACACCTGAGGTAGGCGGAGCTACTATTGCCTATGGCTAGAGTGACCTTTAAAAAAAATTTAACATCAAGCCTGCCGTATTGAGAAACCGTCCCTTATGGGAACTCCGCAGCCAATTCAGATAGCCACAAAATGTTCCGACCTCTCCGCCATAGCCACACATCACACCACTTTGCATCAATTATTCACATGGGAGGAAGAAAAACAATGTAGCCTGTGATTGGTTTCATTTTCCAAGTTTGCTAAATTATGCATATAATATTTATTTGAACGTCTCCTAGGTAACTCAACCACTTGGGACCACTTGGGAATATAATCAAGCAAGCATGGCTTAAATAGGTTGTTGATTTATAAAGTTGACAGGACTAATTACCTCACACTTCACTTGTGAAGTGGAGTAAATAATTTAGTTGGCCATCATGACATGTAGACATATTCTCCCACACAAAAGAATCTTCACAGCATACTTCCAAGCAGTCTTGTGCTGCACATGCATGAAGCCTGGTCAAGTTTTCATGTTCGTCTGAATTCTGAAATTTCCACTATTCTTCACATGCATTAGTGCTTCTATCTCACCGAAAAAGAAAACCACAAAGTCTTGATGGAATTCAATGGTTGTCTTTAGCTGTCTCGAGATAGCTCGTGTTCTCCTTTGGTTGACCGAAAACTCTTGCTCGAGGTTTGGCATCCTGGGTTCTGCTTTTCACCACATTAATTAAGCCTGCCCCCTGCTTATCTATCCCGACAATATCTATGCTTGGGGATAAGGGGAGTGTCCACCCACACACCCGCACCCACTCTACGGTGGACAATAGGTAGTAGCCACTTTCTAAATGTCAAGTGGCACCCTCTTCCACTGGACATTCTTCCCTGTCTTAATATTCTTCTGGACATTCTTCCCTATCTTAATATTCTTCGTCACCCTCCTGTATATCTCAGCCTATGGGCCATTTCTCAGCTAGTATAAGGGTAGGTGGGGTGGGGGGGGGGGGGAAGGGAGGGGCGCTATACCTTGGTTAAATATACCTTTTAACCTCCCTTCAATCCAGCAGGCTAAGAGACTGCTCTAATTATAGGTAATGATAACTCTGTATACTTCATGCACACACGGTAGTGCTAATGCAATTACTGGTGTGGTGTGTGAAGTCACAAAGTAAGGCTTCCATGAAGGCGTTTTTGTTTCTCAGCTTTTGAGCTAATTCACTGGAAACCAGACAATTGAGCAAGACAGTCACTGAGCACACTTCTACTATTACCACTGCTATTCAAGCACACTACAGTGGACACAATAGGCTCTAATGCATTAGTGGGAGAGATACTAGGGCCTTAGCAAATCACTCCACCTGAACCCTCCTATTATTGTGCATGCATGGGGAGAACCATTAGTTGTACACTATCAGCGCTATTCACTTGTAGTATCTAGTGTGTGTGGTCAGTCCAAGAGTGGGGCTAAAGTGAAAGAAAGCTACCACACCTCACAAGGCTTCACTCTACTGAAAGCAGTTGCACCAACTAAGGAGTAACCTATGCATCCAGTGTGTGTGTGTGTGTGTGTGGTGTGTGTGTGTGTGTGTGTCTATATTAGGTTAGTGATACTCTGCAATGTGCCCTGGAGTCCCGGTGGGCACTACTAAGGAATTAAGGGTTGTAAAAAGTGGCTATTTTTGTAGTCATGGTAACCTCACATAGGCAGCTAAGTAGACTGTTACCTACAAGATGAATTTTTCTCTGGTTCATAAAACCACAGGTTTTCAAAATGCTCCAAGGTGTAATCTAAATAATGACCCTAGTGCCGTCTATCTGATTGTAGGGTCTGAGAGAATAGGACTTCTAGTAGTGTCAGTTCTCACCTCAACCACAGCATTACAAGGCCGAGCATTTCACCCACGTGTACAGATACAGTGTATGTTTAGGATTCATGGAGCAGACCGAAAGGCTGTCTACAGATGGTGAGTGAGTGCAGACACCATAGTGTTGGAACCACACACCAAGGTGGCTCTCTGAGACTTGCAAGACATTTTATCTAAACACAACTAATAAAATTACAGGTTTGAGGGGGGGGGGGGCAGTACTTAACGTTCAGACGGCAGACATTACAAGTGCATGCATGTAAGAGAAAAGCAACAACTTTTATTTCACAAAGCCCCCCCCCCCCCCCCCCACACACACACGAGCATTCACTTCTCTAATAAAAGGCAAAGGTCCTTATTCTGTTGTTTTTAAGACTCGACTGCAGTCTAGTGTGTACATGCTATCATTAGACAGCTAAGGTAGCTCTACAGGTTCTTGATCATCTACTAAGTTATTGACTTCAGCTTCATCCAAGCCATGCTCATTGGTGACCCTCCACTCTCTCTCCCTCTCCCTCTCATTTCTCTCGTGTGTATGCGTACAAAGTCAAAATAGGCAATCCTTATAATTATGTGCACCAGCCGAGAGGTTGAAATAATCCTAATAAATGGGTGTTTAAAAGCAACAAAATGGCTTGCCAAAGAGAGCTGATGGTAAAACAACTTTTAAGCTTTCTCTTTAAAATCAGCTTTTTGGTTTTTGAAGTCAACATTTCACTTTTGTCTTCAAGGTAAGTTAAAAAACGAAACGCATCCACACTCACTAGCTACACCTTCACACAACAAATACATGTGACATGACTCGTCCTAATAACAGTGAATATGCATAGCAATACATCCAGCAGGTAAAGATGGGCGCAGTTTCGCATGCATAGCTTGAGAGTTGAGACCAAGCAATCGGGTAGCTCCATTCCTACATCTCGATTAAAGCACTGATCCCTAGGTGTAACATGATGTCTTCACAAGCAACTCTTCATCTGTTGGCTCTATCAATCACAGAGGTCTTTCACAGGATTGGGTGGTGGTGTTCCACGCATGCTCGGCGATAGCAGGACTTCTCAAGCTCTCCCCTTCTGCATGCATCTTTATGCTCTCTTTCGGGTCTGCAACCTCCTCATTGTCTCACTAATGTACACTTCCCCACAGCTGCAGGGAATCCTATACACAACTGATGACATCATGGTAGTGTCTCATTTATCTTTGACCCCGGTAAGCTGAGATCTTGATGTCCAGCCCGATTTAAAAACAACCCGACATCAACACACACACACACACACACACACACACACACACATGTCTGATATCTTTACTTAAGCCGGCCACATAGGGGATGGTGATGATTGGGTGGGGGGGGGAGGTTTTCTCTCTATTCTCCTTTCAGTTTCATTGTCTATTTTCCTTTCTCCCTCATGAGATGATTGACGACTCTCAACTCTTAAAAGACTATTCGCGTAAAACAACTCCCATCTTTTGTCTCTCTGATGTATTGCTAACAGTATTTAGACGATCCCGAAATCACATGCATTTATTGTGTCGAATGCGTAGCGAGTGAGTGTGGATGCGTATTTTTATATATTTTTTTTGCCCAAATGAATACCTAAGCATTTCAGTTGAAGCAATGCTTCAAAAACCAAAAAGTTGATTTAAAGATAAACCTTGGATTATTTGATGTCAGCTGAAAATAATCGTACACAAATAACCACCTTTACTTGAAAGAGTCCACGTGAGTGATAGTGGGTCGTGGTAAATGACTCCTCAACTCCTCATTCCAGCCTCGACATGGGATGGAATTCCTCGGGTGCTTGAGACTCCTCCTGTATGGACCGGGCTGAAAAGCTCCAGCGGGAGGGTCCCAGCTATCTCCAGGGATAAGGATATTAAAGTTGGGGTCTAAACTCGGGTATTGCACCACTCCTAGAGGAGGGATATCCAGTGGCAGTGTGTGACGCAGACTTAGCTTTTGAGGAGCATCTTTGAGGAGACCTTGCAGGGTGTCCATCTTAGAGGCAGCTCTGTGGCTCAGCTCTGTCTTAATGCCCACCCTGTGAGCGTTAAAATAACAATCAATTTGCACGAAAAGTGTTGATTGAGAGAAAAGCACTTCTCAGGTACTACAAATAATAAAATGTCCCACATACTACTTACCACATCAGGGCTTCACCACTACACCTTACACCACATGCGCTATGGAAAAGAATACATTTCCCACGTACCTGTGTGTGTAGAAATTTGTATCGTCCACCACCACCTTCTCCTCCCAGTCCTCCCTCTCTCTCCTCCTCCTCTCCCCCTCCTCCTGCTCCTCCTCCTCCTCGGCCTTTCTCAGCAGCCTCTCGCCCAAGACAACGGACAAAGTCTTCTGGTCATTGCGAGGAGCTGTCCACCGGTCAAAGTCCAACTTGCGGTCGGCGGCACTGAAATGTAGCCTACCAAGGCAACCAGATGTATGCCATTCCACATCAATTCACCTCCACAACCCCACCACCATTAAGCACAGAGACGCTGCTTCGTCTGAAAGACGACTGCCAACGCATACATTTAGTGCCACGCAACAATAGCAAACAACATATTCAACCCAATCAGAGGAATCAGATATTTCCAAGTGAATGGGCAAGGGGGTTGTCCCACAGTGACCAAGGTCTAATGACATGCCGACAAATTTCATCAATTGCCTTGCAGAATAGTGTTTGGCACTGGTTGTATAACACAGACATAAACTCCAACAACACACAAAACTGACGGCAGTATTTCCATCTGTAGGCATAAGCGTTGTTGGTCTAGACTGTTTCCCTAGAGCGAGCCATGTCAGTGTACAAGCTCCGACATTGCCCCAGGGGAATGCATTGTCAATTAACACCCACTCGCACTAATTTGAGCACACACCCCTTTATTCATCTTCTCCTTTTACGTGGGCAGACTAACCTGTCTACTGTGGGCAGCAGCTTGTTCCTGTGCAGCAAGTTGTCCTGGAAAGGCTGAGGTGGTGTGTAGACACAACAAACAAACAGCAGCAACAACAACAACAACAGCAACAACAGCAACAGCAACAACAAAGCAAATATTTATTTAAGGGACCTAATACTCTTAAGGCAAATAATTTGTAAGTGGAGTCACATTATAGCTAGAAAAGGAAAACCACGTGCAAGACACTAGTCTTGAAAGGGCAGTTACTATAAGCATGCATATATATATATATAATTATATGCATATCAGAGTTTTCCTGCAACACCTTCTGTCAGATGTTCTAGGGCAATCGCATGTATCATTCCTTTAGAGTGATGAGGTCACCCGTAATTAGACCTCAGGAGCTCTGCCCAGTCACGGCTACCGCAGGGTCTCCCAAGCAGTCACTAGTATTTCTACTTATGAGACCAGCAATTGTATAAGCTGGTTAGCGGTCAATACTTTACGAGATCGGCAGAGACACTAGTGAGTCCCTCCACCTCGGGTACTGCACCGCGCCACTATATCGCTAATACCTCATAGAACATTGCAAAGGAAGAATGTCATGCAACACTACTTTCATATTTGTCTGCCACTATGACAGACATGTGCTACAGGCAACATGATTTCCCTTTTAAGACACTGTAAGAATCTGGTTGTTCGGCAGGTACTCGGAGTGCTAGGCAGTAAGGAAACGGTGATTAACATCGAACAGCTGCTTAATGAGCAGAGCCAATGCACACAGATGTAATCAATTTTCTTTAAGGTACGGATCGCTGAGCTTACTGTATCGGACTAGCTAGAAGGGATGGCGGATTGTCAAAGTCATTGTACAGCACGGTCTTAAACAGAACTCACATTTACAAATCCCGTTTGGTCGACAGCAATGGAGAAATCACTACCTTTCCAGAAAGAGGAGACAAGGTCACAAGCTGCACTGATCAACTAAAGGCATAGCAAAGTAGGAGCTTAACAAGCAGTAGGAGCTTAACCAAAAAGTAGGAGCTTAACAAGCAGTAGGGGCTTAATTAATAAAGACCCCTGCTCACAGCCATTGTTTAAGGTACCACTCAAAATGTAAAAAGTGAAGGTCTCTAACTACTCCCGCTACTGACACGAGAGGTAACTGTATTCCTCTCTGGGAGGAGGGTGGGGGGGAAATATAACACTCAGCCATTGACTATAACTCTCAGTCATTGAAACAGGCCAGCAATGACAGAGTTAGGTGTGTTCAATAGCTGACCAATCACTGCATGATCAAACTAAGGTTGAGTCCAATCACATCTGACCTCATACACCACAAGGTTAAATCACTCCACTTCAAATGCTGGCATGGTTTACTAATGTACTAGAACATGGAAAATGCCTTGTTTGGTGAGCTGAATCACCTCAAAGACCACTAGGACCTGCATGTCCACAATTACTTGCAGTTGCAGTCAGCCTGCATGGGTCTTCAACTACTGAGCAGCATCTCTATGTCAAATAAGCCATTTATCTCCTCCACTGACTGTGCAGCAAGTTCTCTCTCCTCTACTGACTGTGCGCAGCAAGTTCTCTCTCCTCTACTGACTGTGCGCAGCAAGTTCTCTCTCCTCTACTGACTGTCCAGCCAGTTCTCTCTCCTCTACTGACTGTGCAGCCAGTTCTCTCTCCTCTACTGACTGTGCAGCCAGTTCTCTCTCCTCTACTGACAGTGAAGCCAGTTCTCTCTCCTCTACTGACTGTGCAGCCAGTTCTCTCTCCTCTACTGACTATGCAGCCAGTTCTCTCTCCTCTACTGACTGTGCAGCCAGTTCTCTCTCCTCTACTGACTGTGCAGCCAGTTCTCTCTCCTCTACTGACTGTGAAGCCAGTTATCTCTCCTCTACTGACTGTGCAGCCAGTTCTCTCTCCTCTACTGACTATGCAGCCAGTTCTCTCTCCTCTACTGACTGTGCAGCCAGTTCTCTCTCCTCTACTGACTGTGCAGCCAGTTCTCTCTCCTCTACTGACTGTGCAGCCAGTTCTCTCTCCTCTACTGACTGTGCAGCCAGTTCTATCTCCTCTACTGACTGTGCAGCCAGTTCTCTCTCCTCTACTGACTGTGCAGCCAGTTCTCTCTCCTCTACTGACTGTGCAGCCAGTTCTCTCTCCTCTACTGACTGTGCAGCCAGTTCTCTCTCCTCTACTGACTGTGCAGCCAGTTCTCTCTCCTCTACTGACTATGCAGCCAGTTCTCTCTCCTTTACTGACAGTCTATGCAGCCAGTTCCCTCTCCTCTACTGACTGCAGCCAGTTCTCTCTCGTCTACAGACTGTGCAGCCAGTTCTCGCTCCTAAACTAACTATGGAGCCTCAGGGGAGGATCTGGGGAAGGGGAAGGTATTACACGTCAGGGTCACAATTCCATCCCCCCTAATTATTTAATATTATAAACCAACTTCTTTTGTTGTTAAAACCACTAATCCAAATAGGAAGAGGTAAGAACACAATGTGGCATGCATGACATGGCTCACTGGATCCACTTCTCTCTCCTCTACATACTGACTATGCAGCCGTTCTCCCTCCTCTACCGACTATGCAGCCATTTCTCTCTCCTCTACTAACCATGCAGCTAGTTCTCTCTACTATGCAGCCAGTTCCCTCTCCCCTACTGACTATGCAGCCAGTTCTCTCGCCCCTACTGACTATGCTGCCAATTCTCTCTCCCCTACTGACTATGCAGCCAGTTCTCTCTCCCCTACTGACTATGCAGCCAGTTCTCTCTCCCCTACTGACTATGCAGCCAGTTCTCTCTCCTCTACTGACTATGCAGCCAGTTCTCTCTCCTCTACTGACTATGCAGCCAGTTCTCTCTCCCCTACTGACTATGCAGCCAGTTCTCTCTCCTCTACTAACTACAGCCAGTTCTCTCTCCTCTACTGACTATGCAGCAAGTTCTCTCTCCCCTACTGACTATGCAGCCAGTTCTCTCTCCTCTACTGACTATGCAGCCAGTTCTGTCTCATCTACTGGCAGTGCAGACTGTTCTCTGTTCTCTGCAATCAGAGGGCAAACAAACATTTTCTTTCACCATATGCACATGCATATGGCAGTCTCTACTAGATGGGTGAGCTATTCATATTTATAACAGATTACCATACTAGATCATATACACCCACAAATAAAATATAATTTTACATGCATAGTGGGAATCTATACAGGGCTGCTCACCTAACCTGGGCATGTGCGGTCTACCTTGCATGTTAGGACCATGACACATGACATGTATTGAGTAGAATGAAACAACCTGGGTTCCAAACGGGTTCAGCTTTGAGATGGTTTCCAATATATAAGGGTCAGTGTACTACCTATTCAGATTAATTAAGCCCATCATACCATTTATTCCTACCTTGGTGGAGTAGATAGTCACATGACCACATGATTGCATCCAGCACTATTAGAGCTGGCTGACTGGAGACTTGGGATCTAGAAGGTTCTGACATGTTGCATTGATTGCACTTTGGTATATTGTTTAAGACATGCTCTGGCATAGATTTTGTGCACCTCTTGTCAGGACCAGCTCAGGAAATAGCCATTATGTCACAGTGCCCTACAGAGTCGTATTTGCGAGGTGGAATGCTAGACGTGCAGGCATATAAGTAGCACTTACATGACTTGAGTCTAAGATAGACAGGCTCACTCTAGTGGTGGTAAGGCCAGCTGGCAATACCCAGGCACAGCCACCAACACCAATACCTCTTAAGGTGTCTGAGTGAAGGACAAAAATATCTCAATGGAAGTGGACCTAACCTCATGGACATCCCCTTTGGCCTTTAAAACCCAACACATGGGAGGAAAAGGATATGGTAAATAGACCACATAAGAATTCCAGGATCCTGGAACCAATACCTGGGTACTTTTATTTGCCACTAGCGCCACTTAGAGTCACTAGCACCTGGGGACTTATTATAAGCCAGTGGAGCTAGCACCAAATTCTAGACACTTAAATTCAGTGGAGCTAGTGCCAATATCTAGAGCCAATGCAGCTAGCACTAAGACCAAGGCACTTAGAGCCAGCTAAGGTATCACCTAAACCTGGCCACTTAGAGCCAGTGGAACTAGCACCAATTTCTGGGCACTTAGAGGTAGTGCCAATATCTAGGCACTTGTGGACTAGGACCAGTGCAGCTCTATAGCACTAAGACAAAGGCACTAAGAGCCAGCTAAGCTAGCACCAACACCTGGCCACTTAGCGCCAGTGGAACTGCAGAAATACCTGTGCACTTAGATAGTATTGTCCAGCACACTCCAGCACTAATAGCTTACACAGCATTAGTAGTGTTAAAAAATAAAGTTGTGGTAGTGGCAGTGCTGAGTGAATGACAGGTGGGCACCCCACCACCAAGTCTGCCCAGAGACCACATCAATAACAATATCCATGGCTAAGACTGCTAATTAGAAGGCATATGCCAGGATTCCCCATCCTTGCTGCTAGGAGTGGGGAATGCCATAATTCTCCTGCCATCTGGTTGCCTGTACCTCGGTGGTAAGAGGTTAGATAGCTTGCTTGTCTTGACAAGAAGTAACCGACGTCGACTGTGGCGGTATGATTTGTGTTCATGCAAGCATGACTCGTGCAGGAGTGATACACACCAAAGAGACTTGCAAAGGATTTTTGTAGCCAAGCCAATGACTGCAATGGATAGAAGCTTCAACATTATCTAAACAAGCATCCATATATGTACAGTCTGTTTTTATATTGGTTTCTTGCATGACCACTTATTTCTTATTAACCCAGGGACCTATCCATGTGTAGCCTTTAGGGTGGTTAAGCATTGGTTTTGAGCTTTTGAAATGAAGAAAATGGCTTTTTTCATGCTATTTATAATCTTCGATGGCCATTTTGGTTAGGAAACTAACATGCATGCATTTTTCACGTTCCCAGCGATACACACAACGCAACAAGATAGCGTCAACAACTACCCTACAAAGAGCAGTCGAAATATTATCTTGAAATCATCGATGCAACCAAAAGGCCAAAACAGGAATTCCACAAATCTAAGGAAAGCCGTAAAAATTAAACGAACTATTTTTCAAATTTTCCTTGAATCACCAAACGCAACCAAAACAACAACAAAAATTATGTAGTTCCATTATCCTAACCTAGGGAGGTGCTCAGGAGAAGCTGGTTGCAGCAGGGAAATAAGAAAAGAAGAATCTCCTTCATCGTGAGATCCTCGACAAGTAGGTACAGCTATGAAATGCTAGAGCAGCCACCCGGGGTGGCGATCAGGAGAAGCTGCACACAGCCAGGGGAGAAGAAAAGAACTTTCATATTTACTATGCTCCTATGTAGCACCACTACTGGGTGCCTAGGTCATGCATAATGGGGAGCACAAATGGGGAGCACAACTCCTGGGTGGCTAGGCCCATCTTCATGGGGAGCGAGAAGGTGTCTTGGCCTATGTAGTTTCGTGCGATGTCCAGTTACTGGGTGCCTAGGCACTGCTTTATGGGGAGCCTAACTATAGACTCTTTGACAGTTTTGTGGTACCTTTAAGGTTGGATTTTTTTAAATATGGAATGCAACTCTGATCAATGCTTATATCACTTCCCCCCCCCCCCCCCTCTACCCTTCCCCCCCCCCCCTCCCCCCATGAAATACCTCAGGTACCCCTGTATTATGTTCAAGCTTGTGTAACATTCAGAAAAATTAGCTTTAACAACGGTGTATGATCTGTTATCAATACTTGTGCTACTCCCTCTTCTGTCCTGGACGTGCTGGGTATATACAAACGTCATGGGATGATTCAGACAAAACTCGGCGTGTTTAAGGACCACCCAAAGAAGGCTTAAAGGCAACCATCTGCTTGATTTTGCATTTTTGTAACGGTCAAATTTGGACTTTTTTTTGCAGCATTTCGGGCCCCCTGAAAGTTTGATTTCCCTCACTTTCACTTTTTACCGGAAGCAACAGGTACCTTTACTAGTTTTTGCTTTGGGGAATGGAGGAAATAGTTGATTTTATGTCATCTTTGTGGCATTTTTGCCGCCCTGTTAGATTTGCTCCATGTCTTTATGAAATCTACTGTGACAATACTTACAGCACCTCTCTTTTTTTTGCCCAGGCAACACCCGGGTACTCCTGCTAGTACATATATATAAACTACATATTCAGCAACCATGGACGCATAGCATTTCTCAGATTGGGAGGTGCTTGCTACGTGCAAGAGCATTGCTTCATGAAACTGGCACTGGTGATTTCAAATGATGCACACCTACATTATTCTCATTCACGTGACCATTTGCAATGACTCAGCTCTAGGTGCGAATTTCCTGGCTGTTTTTAACTGTTTTTAACATCTACATGGTGCCCTCATTGTTGTTCTTGATCCTCGGCCACTTTGAAACTTCCAATTAGCTTCATCCAAGTCTGCAAATGGATCATCATTGCTATCCTTCTTGTTGGCTTCATGTAGCATACTCCTAGATTACTAAAACAGCCATAAACGGCACTGCTTCCTGCATGGAGGGCATTTACTACATACTTCACAGCATGTGTATATATCACAGCATGTACATATACATGTATATATATATACATGTATATATATACATACTTCACAGCATGTGTGTATACATATTTCACAGCATGTGTATATATCACAGCATGTACATATACATACATACATACTTCACAGCATGTGTGTATACATACTTCTCAGAATGTGTATATATCACAGCATGTACATATACATACATGTACTTCACAGCATGTGTGTATACATACTTCTCAGCATGTATATAATCACAGCATGTACATATACATATTCACAGCATGTGTGTATACATCTCAGCATGTATATATCACAGCATGTACATATATATACATACTTCTCAGCATGAATATATATATATATATATAAATACATCCTTCACAGCATGTGTGTATACATACATACTTCACAGCATGTATATCACAGCATGTATATACATGTGCATATACATCCTTCACAACATGTATATATATATACATACATCCTTCACAGCATGTATATATATATATATATATACAATATACATACATCCTTCACAGCATGTATATATATATATACAATATACATACATCCTTCACAGCATGTATATATATATATATATATATACATACATCCTTCACATATATATACATACCCATATATATACATACCCATATATATACATACCTAGGATAGAAATCTAATTACTTGATCGAACTTCATAATGAATGGAGGTGGGATAGGTGTGTGTGTGTGTGTGTGTATGTGGTGTGTATATGTGTGTGTATGTGTGTGTGTACATAACTACACGCACACACGCACACACACACACACACATAATATTTGATATCAATAAAGACTGTACACAGTTCTGTGAGTTAGTACACAACACATGGATTTGAAAGGATTTGAAATGAAATACATTTTTAATTATTATGTATACAAAAATGGGAAAACGAAAACGAAACCACGTCGAAAG
Organism: Cladorhizidae sp. MBARI D1340-BT2; assembly: GCA_028752905.1. Lineage (NCBI taxonomy): Eukaryota > Metazoa > Porifera > Demospongiae > Poecilosclerida > Cladorhizidae > Cladorhizidae sp. MBARI D1340-BT2. The sequence continues at coordinate 29,756,333 of JAQNBH010000001.1, forward strand.
GATTTGAAATGAAATACATTTTTAATTATTATGTATACAAAAATGGGAAAACGAAAACGAAACCACGTCGTTCCCTGATGCTAGCTAAAAGGAGACGATGTTATTTGTGCCCCATTAGCCTTCTCCTGGGAAGTTCCCCCAGAGCTCCTTATGAGAAAAAAGTGTATAAAAAACTGTGGGAGACTTGCTCGATATCCATTCCCACAACTGCCTTAATTAAGGCTTCTGCAATAAGGAAGCAAGCTCACTCCTAGGTGTTTTAGTCTGACCACACCTACCTCACACAAAGAGAGCCTGGACAAACTCGTATCATGACTTTGTGTTCCACGTGCCGCGAGATCGTGGCCGCGAAGGGCGAGGGTGCACGAACCAAACTATGCAGTGGACACACTCTCTACCAACATTGGTCAGGTAACCCGTACAAAGTTAGTTCATGCCGATTCTCTCTCTTTGCGTGAGAGAGGTACAGCCTGAAAATAAATATGGGACCTTATCAATACTTCTACAGATATACAACGGTGCTATGAATGAAGCTGGTGACAACTCCGAGCTACAAATTTAACCTAAAATTGTTGTTTTTACTTTCAGGAACTTGGCTAGGGATCTTGGCTACTGGAGCAGTGCTGTAACTAGACATTGCGTGGCCAATCTGTCATGGCTGTCTAAAGGCTAGTGCTCCTTTGATAGCTTCGAGCTAACTCTCTTTCATACTGACAAGTGAGACAAGCCATCGCCACATCACGGTGAGGCAATGCATGCCAGGTAGTTCATGAACCACAGCGCTAGGAAAGAAATACAGTAGGCACCACACCAGTTTTTGAAAGACAACTTTTCAACATCCATTGGCTACATGGTAATAGAGTAGGATGGGGGGGTGGAATTTTTGCTTTATTTTTTTGCTGTTGTTGCATTGGCAGCTACTTGGATGTAGGCACGTGTGTACATTAACTTGGCTCTCATAGTGGAAGCCCAAACCTCATTGGGTTGGCCATCTACCCCAGCCCATCTTCTATGCTGCCCCCTCCCTCCCCCTGACTACAGTATAAAGTACAATCAACATAGCAGAGTTTTACTCGACGTAACTCTAATCTTCACATGGAAAAAACAAATTTTAGTCAACCCATCCATCATAAAAATCTACTCTTCTATCACCAGCAATGATGAGGCAGAGATGCAGCTGCTGGCATGTGGACTGGCTTACTGATAACAGCGCTTCAATTAAGAGCAGTTGGTCGGTCCTGGCGTAGGCACAGTGAAAACACACGTCTGAGTAATCAAATCAAAGTAGCTGTGACGATGATGGCTTAGAGGAAGGGAGAGCAGGCTGGTGGTTATGTGAGCGTGTCGTCCACAGTATATGGAGCTTAGTGGGGCGGTGTGGCATCTGTGTAAACCTGCAGCTCATCCGTGTAATACTGCTACGGTCAAATTCAGGCAAACCAAAGGTGAACTTTCATAATTAATGTGACTTATTGAAAGAGGAGAGAGGACCAGCTGAGAGCATATGCTGAGCCACTCAACAGCAAAAGGTGCGCAGTGATAATAATAATAATAGTAGTCACTAATAGTGGTAATAGTAGTGGCAGTACTAATAGTAATAATAGTACTACTACTACTACTACTACTAATAATAATAATAATAATAATAATAATAATAATAATAATAATAATAATAATAATAATAATAATAATAATAATAATAATAATAATAATAATAATAATATAATAATAATAATAATAATAATAATAATAATAATAATAATAATAATAATAATAATAATAATAATAATAATAATAATAATAATAATAATAATAATAATAATAATAATAATAATAACAATAATAACAACAATAATAATAATAATCTCTCGATGAACTCTCAGTGGATATAATAACATTAAAATCACCTCAATAATCAACTTCAATTTTTATTCACTCGACGTTTCGACTAGATGCTCTAGCCTTCATCAGGAATCAATTGCAATTTTGTTATGTCAATTGAGAGTTTGTTGATAATAATAACAATGACAACAACAACAACAACAACAATAAGAGTGTCTGTGAGGGAGTGGCTTAGAGAAAGAGAGAGACAGTAGAGAGAAACTTACCTATGAGCCAGCAATACGGGTGAAGAGATGCAGTCAGAAGCATGGCATGTTTTTGGGGAGGCTATAAAAGGAACCTACCCAGATCAGCTCATCATTGGCTTTCAGACTGTGACCAGGAAAAAAGAAGAGTATATCACCATACCGCAAGACCTACGCCCTGACATATGCAGCTTGAAGTGGACGTAAGTGGGGGTTAATTTCTCAGCATGAGCTGACCACTCACCTCATGAAACGAGCTTAGCGCAAAGAAAATTGGCAGAGTAGTGCCTGGCTATAAGCGCCTTCACAGAGCTCAAAACACGCGTTCATTTTGACTACTACACATACCAAAGCAACTAGCCCACCACTCAATGTCAGTCTAACTGTATGTCACTTGCCTCCGACACCACCACCCCCACCGATTGCTTTAGCTGTTATATTTCATATTGCAGTCAGTGTCCGGTGCAAGCGACGACTGTGTTTGTTCTCGAGCATTGCACAGATCACCACCTCAAGTGAACTTGCCGACCAAGCCCCATCCTTGTGCGCATCTCGCCAAACAAGACAACGAAGAGAGACAGAAAAAAAGAGAAAAAAAGGCAGGTGGTGTTTGCATGTGTTCTGCCCGTCTGGAGTTTAGTTTGGTGTGGTCTTAGCCTGTATGGCATCTGTGTAACCCCATCCATGCAATAGTGCTTGCAACTTGAAGATCAAATTAAAACAGAAGTTTAAACATTATCATACTATGTAATTCCTGGATGAGACTGCCTTTGAAAGCGGGAGAGACAAGTGATAGGCTACAGACAGCCATGTGCACGTGTAATAGTGTTGGCTAATGAGAGAAACCAGGGCAGCAAGCAGGTGGGTCCTTGCCGAGTGTCTATAGTCTAGCTTGGTGGGCGGCGTATATGGCAGCTGCGTAAACCAAACACCAAGAGCTGCAGCTACCTCATATCCATTTGCACTTTGCTACATGTATATATAGCAGAGGAACAAGTCCATAAAAGTGGCATTACACCTGATCTCCTAATAGGCGTTAATTACCTCCACACCTGTCATCATGTGACAAAAGGTCAGAGTAATCAAGTCTGTCCATACTTGATGGCTATTTGTCCTGCTGGGTCAGGACACAAATTATGAATCCCCCCACCAGCTTGCTAGCACTGCAGAAAGCGCAATGACTTTCTCAATGATCAGCTTAAAATTTGTTTCTGGACATTTCTGCTTCGAGCCTTGACTGGTTACTTTGACCGACTGTCACATGATGATGGGGAAATTAATGCCTATTAGGGAATCGTGTTTTATTCCTGATGCATCTGGCCGTGACCGAGAGAAACAAATATCGAGTTGATCATTGGGAAAGTCATTGTATTCTACTATGTCAAACTGAGAGTCCGTTGAGAGTTTTATAATGTTCTAGTAGTGTGAGCACAATAGCTGTGAAATCTAGTCCTGACAATCACCCGATCCATCTATAGAGCTAGGTCGATCTTATAATAGGTAATTAAGACTCCTTACTACGCAGGTGTTTGGTGGTTTAGTAGTATGCCTAAATAAACACACGTCCTCCTAAGACATGTCATATTAGTTGTTAACAAGCTGAATAATTAAATTAACTGTTTTTCGCACCATTATAGTGCTATAGATGAGAATGCAAAACTGAGGCTAACGAGACAACTCAATTTTCGGTAAGGTTAATTAAAGGTGCCAACAGACACGAAGTTTGCACTCAGACACAATTTGTACAATGATATTTGTAATAGATAACATCATTAATCAAACTCTCACCTCAGCCAGCTCAGCTAGTCTGGGAGTGTCCGGCTTCATGAGATGCTTGTTAGCCTGCAGCGAGGAGGAGACTCCTGGGTAAACGAACTTCTCTTTAGTGCACCACGTACTTCTGCATGATCAAAAGCATGTGAGCAGGTGAACAAATGAGACCAATGCTTCCACGTGGATTCCTCGTTTAGACATGCCTCCATGTCTTCCATGTCTCCCAGCTGCACACTCAGTAATACAGTAATACAACATCACTCTAATTGAAGTAGGTTGACACGGGGACACACACTGGACCAACACCACACTGGGTTGAGGCAGGTTGAAGAAGGGTGAAAATAGTTTTATGGGTACATGCACTAGACCAACACCACACTCGGTAGAGGCAGGTTGAAGTAGGTTGACAATAGCTATGTGGGGACATGAACTGGACCAACACCACACTGTATTGAGCAGGTTTGAGTAGGTTGACAATAGCTCCATGGGGACACACACTGGACCAACACCACACTGGGTTGAGGCAGGTTGAAGTAGGTTGACAATAGCTCTATGGGGACACGCACTGGACCAACACCACACTGGGTAGAGACAGGTTGAAGTAGGTTGACAATAGTTCTATGGGGACACGCACTGGACCAACGCCACACTGTGTTGAGGCAGGTTGAAGAAGGGTGAAAATAGTCTATGGGGACACGCACTGGACCAACACCACACTCGGTAGAGGCAGGTTGAAGTAGGTTGACAATAGTTCTATGGGGACATGCACTGGACCAACATCACACTGGGTTGAGGCAGGTTGAAGTAGGTTGACAATAGCTCTATGGGAACACACACTGGACCAACATCACACTGGGTTGAGGCAGGTTGAAGTAGGTTGACAATAGCTCTATGGGGACACACACTGGACCAACACCACACTGGGTTGAGGCAGGTTGAAGTAGGTTGACAATAGCTCTATGGGGACACACACTGGATCAACACAACACTGGGTTGAGGCATGGGCACTGGACTACTACATCCATAGTTGTCTAGTATGAGCATGTACAACTCGGTGTTTCCTGATACATATCAAAAGCACTCTTAAAGGATGACAGATATTTAATTGCTGCTGTGGGAAACACTTTTAAAAAACAACAACTTGGTTCACCATTTTTGTCCCTCATTTCTGCACCATCAAGTTGAATGGGATTGGAATGTTCTAATTGAGTGTGAGCAGGAACAAATGAGGTCAAAGCATAGACCTTGGCTGAGATAATGAGGTGGTTTATATATAGACACTACCAAGTATAGCTATGTCACTCTCCGTCTAATCTAAGCTAGTCAGATTCAATTGCCAGAAAATCAAAAATTGAAAAGAGCAGTTAGAGCCAAATTTGCATAATTTAAGTAAATTTGGTAACACAAAGTTCTATGGTCCATACATGTTATTGCAATCAGCACAAGTGCATATATGTACTTGTTTTGAAATCTTACACAGTCGGGTTTAGAAATCAATAATCTGCTTCACTTAGAAACTGCTAGTGCAAATGCCAAGTGCAGAAATGAAGGCAATAATATTCTGGACAGAGATTGCTGTCTAGTGGTGAAGTCTTCCAACTGCCATTAGTGTCCCCATAGAGCTATGTTGTCAGCCTATTGTAGTGCAACATGACACAACCATGTGTGGCGTAGAGGCAGCGTGTGTGTCCCATAGAGCTATTGTCGGCCTACTTCACCCTGCCTCAACTCCGTCCGGTGTTGGCTGATTCCTCATGTTAATACGAATACCTCAGACATCTTAAGCATTACATCATTGCCACATCATCAGATCGTTGACAACACTCGACTAGCTCTATATCCAGCCACTGGCCTTGAACCTATACCAGAGCCACTTCCATGGCCCTCCCTAGCTGAATGCCTAGTCAGGATAGCCTGCCAGAGTCGGATCTAGCAATTCCCACAATAATAGCATGTGGCAGAAATGGACATCTCTGTCATCCAGAGTGTTGCTGAGATGTACCATGATAATGTAATGTTATGATTGTGACATGAGGCAGTAGCCATTTCATCTAGCGTGTGTCCCCATAGAGCTATTATCAACCTACTTCAACCTGCCTCAACCCAGTGTGATGTTGGTCCAGTGTGTGTCCCCATAGAGCTATACTCAAACCTGCCTTAACCCAGTGTGATGTTGGTCCAATGTGTCGCATAGAGCATTTGTCAACCTATTTTAACCTAGTGTGGTGTTAGTCCAGTGTGTGTCTCCATAGAGCTATTGTCAACCTACTTTAACCCAGTGTGATGTTAGTCCAGTGTGTGTCTCCATAGAGCCATTGTCAACCTACTCAAACCTCCAGTGTGATGTTGGTCCAGTGTGTGTGCCCATAGAGCTATTGTTAACCTACTTCAACCTGCCTCAACCCAGTGTGATGTTGGTCCAGTGTGTCCCCATAGAGCTATTGTCAACCTACTTTAACCAAGTGTGATGTTAGTCCAGTGTGTGTCTCCATAGAGCTATTCAACCTCCTCAAACCTGCCTCAACCCAGTGTGATGTTGGTACAGTGTGTGTCCACATAGAGCTATTGTCTACCTACTTCAACCTGCCTCAACCCAGTGTGATGTTAGTCCAGTGTGTGTCCCCATAGAGCTATTGTCAACCTACTTCAACCTGCCTCAACCCAGTGTGGTGTTGATCCAGTAAATATTGACTACTGGAATGTTAAAAATCACTGATCGACCACCCTCCTCCGCCCAAATTAATGCCTGATAACAGACTTACTTTTGCATCTTGTCCCGTGCTTGCAGAGGAATTAGCGAGCTGCGGAGGTAGTCGCTGCAAAAGGTATAGCATCTCCGAGGATCCAAGCACTCCCGCATCTCATTCAAGACAATTTCGGCAGCATTGCACGCCTGTGTGCTGTAGTTGTAGACGGGGCGAGCATGAAGGGGGAGGGTACCATGGTCTGTTTGTGAGCGATAATGACCACGCCTCTCTATGTTACGACAGCGTGTGATATCAGATAGACGCTCACAGTGTTCCTAGAGATACATATGTTGCACATATTGAGATAGTAAGTGGTCCATTAAAGATCCAAACCACAACGACAATGACACAAATAACAACAACAGCAACAACAACAACAGCAACAACAACAACAGCAGCAGCAACAACAACAACAACAACATGAAACACACTTGACCTACAATATTAGATCTCACAAAGTCCTTTCTCGGTGCTCTCTTCCTGATAGATTGGCCAAACTCAGGGTTGAAGCTCTCTACGGCCATACACACCCTCCCCTGAGCCACACGCGACACTACGAGAGGATCCTTAGGATGCCGAGGGCTCTCGCCATCCACCTCCTCCTCATTCTCCTCCTCTTCCCATTTATAGGGTGAGGGTGTGGTTTGGAGCCGAGCGGGAAGGGAGAAGTGGAGGCTGAGGAAGGCCACTTCTTCTGCCGTAGGGAGGAGAGAGTTCCTGGTGACCGCCAGCATATCGTCCACTAATTCCAGCCAGCCGAGACAGGTCAGGGCTCTGCATGGACATGCATGAGTGGGACATGCACACACAGGTGGGCTCAAACATAAATAAGACAGAGGAGGAGGGGAGGGGCACTTTAACTATATCTCGCTACCTCACACCACACTTGCTTGAAGCAAGAGTGAAGCAGCACATATTGTCAGTGGCGCATATGTCATCACATCAAGCCATTTCATTGGCCAATAAAAATTCCATATAATACCCACCTGGTCTATATATGGTGAGTATGGTATTGCACCTGTGCGGGCACCTGGTTGTCGTGTAAACATTATGGCATCACTTTGCCAGGCGACTGCCATATGGTGTGGCACAAGTGATTGGTAAACATTCTGTTTTACTTGGTGGCAACTGTTGTTCAGTTTGATGAGATACGAATATCTCTCGTCTTGGAGCTCGAACACGCTTAGTGGCATGCTCAGCCTCGTCTACTAGAGATAATCCGTATCACACCCAACCTCACCTAATAACAATATATATGCATGATTACATATTAAATATATATATATATATATGTCCATAGAATCGTGAATTCCCCACCACCCCCCCGTTTATCTCTGCTAGGGGTGTTAAATCAAACACAAGTATCACTTGGGACATCCTTAATAAATGGCATTTAGGTGACATTCACCAGCCCCAATACAGCATTTTAATTGATCCTCTCAAAAATTGGCTGGCAATCATAGCCCCTCCTACTCCAGGTTCTGGTGGGTGTGGTTTTTGGTCACAGCAGAAGCTGGAATGCTGATGCCCATTAATTACTTCTCTGTCAAGACAGTCGGGCTGTCAAGACTCTTTATTAGCACTGAGCCTCGAGCAACCAGATGGAAGAGGCAAAAGAAGTATGGTGGTGCATGTGCTCTATGCTCCCTCCCCCCCCCCCCCCCCCCCCCACACACACACATACACACACACACTTTGATATTTCTTGTTGCGACAAGGAATTCGTTACACCCACTCGTGCAGCTGTTGCCACGGCTTGAACACATTTATCACCTACACCACAAACCTGTAATTGTCTATAATTAACAAATCTGGCCTGAGGCTAAATGACTTTTCAGCTGTTGTGGTGGCAACATAACACCATAAAGATGCCCGAGGCATTTTCGGAAGCTGGAAATAAGAGGGATTTCAACATTGGGCATCGACAAACATCTGTATATTAGGTGCATGGGCAGATAACAGACGGACATGACTGCCATTGCGAGGTATCGTGGTAATGACTTATTCCACAAGAGGTGAAAAGAGTGTGCAAGTTTTGTGTGTCTTGGATCAAGTCTTGCATACCCCAAGGTAAGAAAAACTCAGCAACACTGATTGAGCAAACACAAGGCTCAGCTCCTTGCCAGCCAGCCAGGCAAGACCACAAGGCTCAGCTCCTTGCCAGCCAGCCAGGCAAGACCACAAGGCTCAGCTCCTTGCCAGCCAGCCAGGCAAGACCACAAGGCCAGCTCCTTGCCAGCCAGCCAGGCAGGATCACAAGGCTCAGCTCCTTACCAGCCAGCCAGGCAAGACCACAAGGCTCAGCTCCTTGCCAGCCAGCCAGGCAAGACCACAAGGCCAGCTCCTTGCCAGCCAGCCAGGCAGGATCACAAGGCTCAGCTCCTTACCAGCCAGCCAGGCAAGACCAGCTCCTTGCCAGCCAGCCAGGCAAGACCACAAGGCTCAGCTCCTTGCCAGCCAGCCAGGCAAGACCACAAGGCCAGCTCCTTGCCAGCCAGCCAGGCAGGATCACAAGGCTCAGCTCCTTACCAGCCAGCCAGGCAAGACCACAAGGCTCAGCTCCTTGCCAGCCAGCCAGGCAAGACCACAAGGCCAGCTCCTTGCCAGCCAGCCAGGCAGGATCACAAGGCTCAGCTCCTTACCAGCCAGCCAGGCAAGACCAGCTCCTTGCCAGCCAGCCAGGCAAGACCACAAGGCTCAGCTCCTTGCCAGCCAGCCAGGCAAGACCACAAGGCTCAGCTCCTTGCCAGCCAGCCAGGCAAGACCACAAGGCTCAGCTCCTTGCCAGCCAGCCAGGCAAGACCAGCTCCTTGCCAGCCAGCCAGGCAGGATCACAAGGCTCAGCTCCTTGCCAGCCAGCCAGGCAAGACCACAAGGCTCAGCTCCTTGCCAGCCAGCCAGGCAAGACCAGCTCCTTGCCAGCCAGCCAGGCAAGACCACAAGGCTCAGCTCCTTGCCAGCTAGCCAGGCAAGACCACAGGTCACCTTCTCAATATCCACCTGAGTCTAAAAGAATGGAAATGTGTTTTTTTTAAATTGAATCTGTTGCTTGTGATGGCTTTATCATGGCCGGGACCAGTGCAGCGGCAGTCACTCTTGGACTGTGCTATGTCGTGTATGACAGTAGCCAGTCAGAAATGGAACAATTTCATTGGTCAGTTACAGATTCATTACTTTAGATACCTGTTGGGTTTTACCTTGGGGCACTTTAGAAAAACTGTGGCTTTGCTCAATAGAAAACTATGGCTTTGCTCAATAGAAAAACTGTGGTTTTGCTTAATAGAAAAACTGTGGTCTTGGCTTAATAGAAAAACTGTGGCTTTGCTTAATAGAAAAACTGTGGCATCGCTTAATAGGAAAACTGTAGCTTTGCTTAATAGAAAACTATGGCTTTGCTCAATAGAAAAACTGTGGCTTTGCTTAATAGAAAAACTGTGGCATCGCTTAATAGGAAAACTGTAGCTTTGCTTAATAGAAAACTATGGCTTTGCTCAATAGAAAAACTGTGGCTTTGCTTAATAGAAAAACTGTGGCATCGCTTAATAGGAAAACTGTAGCTTTGCTTAATAGAAAACTATGGCTTTGCTCAATAGAAAAACTGTGGTTTTGCTGAATAGAAAAACTGTGGTTTTGCTTAATAGAAAAACTGTGGCTTTTCTTAATAGAAAAAGAAAACTATGGCTTTGCTCAATAGAAAAACTGTGGTTTTGCTCAATAGAAAAACTGTGGCTTCGCTTAATAGGAAAACTGTGGCTTTGCTCAATAGAAAACTATGGCTTTGCTCAATAGAAAAACTGGTTTTGCTTAATAGAAAAACTGGTTTTGCTTAATAGAAAAACTGTGGCTTCGCTTAAAAGGAAAACTGTAGCTTTGCTTAATAGAAAAACTGGCTTTTCTCAAGAGAAACACTGGCTTTGCTAATAGAAAAACTGTGGTTTTTCTTTTTCTTAATAGGAATTTGCTGAATAGAAAAACTGTGGCTTTTCTAAAAAAACTATGGCTTTGCTCAATAGAAAAACTGTGGCTTTGCTTAATAGAAAAACTGCTTAATAGGAAAACTGTGGCTTTGCTTAATAGAAAAAGTGTGGCTTTGCTTAATAGAAAACCTTCAGCTTTATTTAACACCTGGAATTTGAATGGAGCAATTTTTCATTTACAGCCTCACTTATTTTACTTAGCAAATCTACAAGGAGTGCCTACGAAAGTCTAAACAAGTTAGCCGCTTTGACCAACGGAGTCAATGCCATTTAGAAATCCTCAGGGTCCTCTTAGTGGCTTCACTAGGCTCTGGTCACTACAGGTCACACCCAGTCTTCCCCTCGGTCTCGGGAGTCTGACTGTATATACTCTACATGCACGTATGTGGGGGCATGCACGCAGCATGTGCAGTTTCAACGCCAAAGACTTCACATGGCGACTTTCATAGACTTGTTTGTTTGCTTGCCTTTTCCTTTTTTCCCCTTGGGGGGGGGGGGGGGGGGGGGGGGGGGAAGGAAAGGTTTTGAACTATGGGATGCAGCAGAAGACTGAACTCCACATTACTATACATATATATGTTCTATGTAAACTATTAGTTATGATCCAAGCACACACTACAACGTACAGCTGAATCATGAGCTATCACGTGCAACCAATATTAAATGTTAATCTAACACTGCGTATCAAGGCCATGGGATCTTCGGTACTTAGAAATCCGAAGGCTATGAGGGCTGTCGTTTCCTTACTGAAGCATAGATGCTGCTAATGGCCACTAATGGCCTCAAGGGCTTCTAAATACCTGAGGTTGGTGAGGGTGTCTAACTCTGTAGTCATAGCGATCCGGCTTAGACAATTGCCACGACAACAGTCTAAACAAATTAGCCACCACAGACAGCTCGATGTAATCAACACTACGAGGATCTAAAGAATTTAAAATGGTTGTTAATAGCAACCCACTTACAAGTTTTCTAAGTGCGAGGTGAACCCCGGGCTTCTAGAGGCAATACATAACTGGCAACTGATTCTCCATTCAGATCAAAGGATGTTGGGCAGAGAGAGAGAGAAGACCGTTAATTAAAACCCAGAAACAGCTGCACGCACTACAGATGCATACCTGAAACAAGCTTCTGGAACTGAGCCACGAATGTATATTGGAGGTCGCTGCAATATCTCCCTCAGAGGACAACAGAGCTCAATCCTCGGTAGATCCACATCCAGCGTGCCATAGAGACGCTTAGAAAACTCAAACTCGGAGTTATAGAAAACCTTCAGCAGTGGTTCTTCCTGACTGTGATGGCGTGGACACTCCTCCCACAAGACGCTGATGCCTTGCTCCTTGAGGCCCTCCAGGACCACAATGTGTTTGTTGGAGTCCTCGACGTGGAAACCGGTGATGACATTGCTGGCAAGTTGCTCCCTGTAGCAGGCAAATAAATCCAACAGCACCATGCATGCTGAGGTCTGATATGGCCCATACAGCACCACCATGCATGGAGAGGTCCATACAGCACCATGCATGCTGAGGTCTGATATGGCCCATACAGCACCACCATGCATGGAGAGGTCCATACAGCACCATGCATGCTGAGGTCTGATAAGGCCCATACAGCACCACCATGCATGGAGAGGTCCATACGGCACCATGCATGCTGATGGCCCATACAGCACCACCATGCATGGAGAGGTCCATACAGCACCATGCATGCTGAGGTCTGATATGGCCCATAACAGCACCATGCATGCTGAGACCTAATATTGCCCATGCATGCTGAGGTCTGGTATGGCCCATATAGCACCATGCATGCTGAGACCTAATATTGCCAATGCATGCTGAGGTCTGGTATGGCCCATACAGCACCATGCATGCTGAGGCCTAATATTGCCACCATGCATGCTGAGGTCTGGTATAGCCCATACAGCACCATGCATGCTGAGGCCTAATATTGCCACCATGCATGCTGAGGTCTGGTATAGCATGCTAAAATTACATGAAATGGTGTGACGTGCACATGTGTACAAAACTTACATGCTTTTATCATGATGTTGGTCCAGTGTGTGTCCCCATAGAGCTATTGTCAACCTACTTCAACCTGCCTCAACCCAGTGTGTGTTGGTCCAGTGTGTGTCCCCATAGAGCTATTGTCAACCTACTTCAACCTGCCTCAACCAAGTGTGATGTTGGTCCAGTGTGTATCCCCATAGAACCTACTTCAACCTGCCTCAACCTAGTGTGATGTTGGTCCAGTGTGTGTCCCCATAGAGCTATTGTCAACCTACTTCAACCTGCCTCAACCCAGTGTGATGTTGGTCCAGTGTGTGTCCCCATAGAGCTATTGTCAACCTACTTCAACCTGCCTCAACCCAGTGTGATGTTGGTCCAGTGTGTGTCCCCATAGAGCTATTATCAACCTACTTCAACCTGCCTCAACCCAGTGTGATGTTGGTCCAGTGTGTGTCCCCATAGAGCTATTATCAACCTACTTCAACCTGCCTCAACCCAGTGTGATGTTGGTCCAGTGTGTGTCCCCATAGAGCTATTATCAACCTACTTCAACCTGCCTCAACCCAGTGTGATGTTGGTCCAGTGTGTGTCCCCATAGAGCTATTATCAACCTACTTCAACCTGCCTCAACCCAAGTGATGTTGGTCCAGTATGTGTCCCCATAGAGCTATTATCAACCTACTTCAACCTGCCTCAACCCAGTGTGATGTTGGTCCAGTGTGTGTCCCCATAGATCAACCTACTTCAACCTGCCTCAACCCAGTGTGATGTTGGTCCAGTGTGTGTCCCCATAGAGCTATTATCAACCTACTTCAACCTGCCTCAACCCAGTGTGATGTTGGTCCAGTGTGTGTCCCCATAGAGACCTACTTCAACCTGCCTCAACCCAGTGTGATGTTGGTCCAGTGTGTGTCCACATAGAGCTATTGCAACCTACTTCAACCTGCCTCAACCCAGTGTGATGTTGGTCCAATGTGTGTCCCCATAGAGCTATTGTCAACCTACTTCAACCTGCCTCAACCCAGTGTGATGTTGGTCCAGTGTGTGTCCCCATAGAGCTATTGTCAACCTACTTCAACCTGCCTCAACCCAGTGTGATGTTGGTCCAGTGTGTGTCCTATTGCTAACCTGTCTCCTTAGCACAGTATTTCATTATTAATTTGATGGGTGAGTTAACCACACAAAAATACGACAAAATATTTAACAGAAGGAAAAAAATTTATTTCAACAAAAGCCAGGCACACATGTGAGTGTGTATGTGAGTGTGTATGTAGTTAGTAGTTGCAGCTGTTGCTTCCTAGATTCTCCCTAAGGCTGACTGTAACTGTTGGAAACTGGGAGGTTGTCATGGAATATAAAGTCTTTTAGTAAAAAAGAAAAAAGGAAGGGAAAAAACTCTTCATGGCAAAGTTGAAGAAGAGCTGAAAGAAAAGGCCAAGAATTATCTGCCACACACCAGGTTAGTGCACCTTTCTCTACCCCTCAGCATGCTGCCATGCTAGCTGCCAGGTTAGTGCACCTTTCGCTACCCCTCAGCATGCTGCCATGCTAGCTGCCAGGTTAGTGCACCTTTCTCTACCCCTCAGCTAGCTGCCAGCCACAACTACAAGAGCTCCTTTCACACTCCTCCTCCTTCAGCTTTAGCACGACGGGAGAATGGGACGTTGAATAATTTTCTCCAAGTTGATAATTGTTTGAAAGCTAACTGAAACAAAGAAATTTTGGCACCATGAAATAGATCGGCGCGAGAGTCCGCGAGAGTCGCAGTTACCTCACCATGCAGTGCATGCAGTACACAATCACAACACGTTGGCATACTTAGTGAGCTTGTAAGTGGAGAGTGCTGCAGGAAGCACATCGGACGCCAGGTACCCAAGTCCAAGAGTCGCTGCATTGGTCTCATTCACCCTCTCCATGATCCTGTCGACCAGGCTCCTCCCTTTGTGCGAGGAAGAGATGATGTAGATCAGTCTGTTAAACAGACACGTGGCCTGAGTTGGAGGGGGCAGCTTTGAAATGAGGCATCCAGACCCCCACTGGGGGGATTTCCCGGAGTTCTTTCTGTACTGAATAAGAGGTTGGTAAAGCTCAAAGGTAACTGTCATCTCACAGCCACACTCAATGTAGTCGCCAGGTGGTATCTGATCAGATATCAATTTACTCAGGAGCTGGTTGGTAGGTTGTGTTCGAGGGCTCCTGTGGACTGGGACTGTCAGTTCCAGTATACGCTCGCCCTCCAGTAGGCGAGAAAGGTCAAAGTTTGCAATGCCATATGGACTGGGATATCTTTTTTTCCTGCCACGCGTATCCTCTCGGCTCCAATTGCTGATCCCGTCATCCAATTTTGCTCCAAACGCCAACGTGCCGATAAACTCGTCGCAACTGTCTTCTCCAAACATGGTATGAGGCAATGACCGAGGGGTTGTGATGCAGTCCCGATCGTGGAGCTCAAAGATCAGAGGTGGTCCCCGAAGAAACTCCAGTAGGTGGGAGTGCTCTATGCTGCTGAGAAGGACGACATTGCAATTGTGAAAGTTGATTGAAGGAGAATGGGGGAGACCTTCGATGCGATGTAGAGGGAGCTCTGGAAACTGGTACTGCACGTACACTGGCTCACACCTGTCGAGAGAGAGAGAGAGACATCATTAAATTTCATCTAGACTACATGTTGTTGTTGCTTATTGTTGTGTTGTGGCTTATTGTTGGTGTTACTGCTTATTGTTGGTGTTGTTGCTTATTGTTGGTGTTGTTGCTTGTTGTTGGTGTTGCTGCTTGTTGTTGGTGTTGCTGCTTATTGTTGGTGTTGCTTGTTGTTGGTGTTGCTTGTTGTTG
Organism: Cladorhizidae sp. MBARI D1340-BT2; assembly: GCA_028752905.1. Taxonomy (NCBI): domain Eukaryota; kingdom Metazoa; phylum Porifera; class Demospongiae; order Poecilosclerida; family Cladorhizidae; species Cladorhizidae sp. MBARI D1340-BT2. The sequence continues at coordinate 29,771,752 of JAQNBH010000001.1, forward strand.
GTGTTGTTGGTGTTGTTGCTTGTTGTTGGTGTTGCTGCTTATTGTCGGTGTGCTTGCTTATTGTTGGTGTTGCTGCTTGTTGTTGGTGTTGTTGCTTGTTGTTGGTGTTGTTTCTTGTTGTTGCTTATTGTTGGTGTTGTTGCTTATTGTTGGTGTTGTTGCTTGTTGTTGGTGTTGCTGCTTGTTGTTGCTTATTGTTGTGTTGTGGCTTATTGTTGGTGTTGCTGCTTATTGTTGGTGTTGTTGCTCATTGTTGGTGTTGCTGCTTGTTGTTGGTGTTGTTGCTTGTTGTTGGTGTTGTTTCTTGTTGTTGCTTATTGTTGGTGTTGTTGCTTATTGTTGGTGTTGTTGCTTATTGTTGGTGTTGTTGCTTGTTGTTGGTGTTGCTGCTTGTTGTTGCTTATTGTTGTGTTGTGGCTTATTGTTGGTGTTGCTGCTTATTGTTGGTGTTGTTGCTCATTGTTGCTGCTTGTTGTTGGTGTTGTTGCTCATTGTTGGTGTTGCTGCTTGTTGTTGGTGTTGTTGCTTGTTGTTGGTGTTGTTTCTTGTTGTTGCTTATTGTTGGTGTTGTTGCTTATTGTTGGTGTTGTTGCTTATTGTTGGTGTTGTTGCTTGTTGTTGGTGTTGCTGCTTGTTGTTGCTTATTGTTGTGTTGTGGCTTATTGTTGGTGTTGCTGCTTATTGTTGGTGTTGTTGCTCATTGTTGGTGTTGTTGTTTGTTGTTGGTGTTGCTGCTTGTTGTTGGGTGGTTGCTTATTGTTGGTGTTGTTGCTTATTGTTGGTGTTGTTGCTTGTTGTTGGTGTTGCTGCTTGTTGTCGGTGTTGTTGTTGGTGTGGTTGCTTATTGGTGTTGTTGCTTATTGTTGGTGTTCGTTCGTTTTTTGTTGTTGTTCTTGCTGCTGTTGTTCTTGCCGCTGTTGTTCTTGCTTCTGTTGTTCTTGCTGCTGTTGTTCTTGCTTCTGTTGTTCTTGCTGCTGTCGTTCTTGCTGCTCTTGTTCTTGCTGTTGTTGTTCTTGCTGCTGTCGTTCTTGCTGCTGTTGTTCTTGCTGCTGTCGTTCTTGCTGCTGTTGTTCTTGCTGCTGTTGTTCTTGCTGCTGTTGTTCTTGCTGCTGTTGTTCTTGCTGCTGTTGTTCTTGATGCTGTTGTTCTTGATGCTGTCATTCTTGCTGCTGTTGTTCTTGCTGTTGTTGGTAACGGGTGTTGTTGCTATTCACCTGAAGCTGGTGCATGGAAGCAAGTCGTGCATTGCGGACAAGTACAACTGAGAGGTGTCTTTTTTTTTTACTCCCTGACTGACCATCTCAAGTTACTGCAAAAAAAATTTTTTTAAATCTTTTGATGTCTTAACGTCATTTCACTGCTATCACAGTAGCTAAGTCGTTTAGCACCCCCCACCCACCCCCAATCCAGCAGGCCACATCTGCAAAACGAGTTTGCTCTAATAATAAGCATGTCAGGTACAGTTCGTGGTCACACCCAGCCCACAGAAAACGAACAGCTACAGTCGACAGAGACATGGCTACTCCAGGTTTACGAAGACTCCGGTGTACCGCTGAGCCATGGACAGTCAGTCACATGACGGGAATCTCGCGGGGTGTATGTATTCTAATGAATACGTTCTTCTTTGTACATCACTTGCTCAGCTGCCACTGCTGATAACTTTCCCCTCCTCCTTTTAATTAAACCCGCCCCTGCATAATGTAAACCACGTACTTCTCACGAAGCTGCTGGTGTGACATGGGCGTGGAGGGAAGTCCTGTCACCTTCTCCACCGTCACGACCATTGGCCTCAGCTCCTTCACAAGGTTGTTGGGGATGAGGGGCGCGGTGGGGTAGACGACCACTTCAAACCCCATCACATCCTGCATGGCAGATTTTAATTTGGCCTTGGTAAACCCGTTCTTGCTAAACAGCTCTGACATTTTCAGTCGTAGCACCACAGCTCCTCCCCTATTTGTACTCGCCCGCTCTGGCGTGTTGCTGAGTGTCTGCTGACGACGTCGCTTGTTGCCACCATGCTCTTGCTTTTGGAGGGACATGGAAGAGGTGTGAGATTGTTCAGGAACCGAGGTTTTCTGTTGGCCTCTGCTCTCTGTGGTGGTGTTGAAGGGAGCTTTGCTGTGGGGAAGTTTGCTGGGTGAGTTTGGGGGTTCTTTGCTGGATGGGTTTGGGGGTTCTTTACTGGATAAGTTCGGGGGGTCTTTGCTGGATGAGCTTGGGGGTTCTTTGCTGGATGAAGTGAGAGGTTCTTTGCTGGATGAGTTTGGGAGATCTTTGCTGGATGAGTTTGGGGGGCCTTTGCTGGATGAAGTGAGGATTTCTTTTCTGGATGAGTTTGCGAGTTCTTTGCTGGATGAAGTGAGGGGTTCTTTGCTGGATGGGTTTGGGGGATCTTTGCTGGATGAAGTGAGGGTTTCTTTGCTGGATGAGTTTGGGGGGCCTTTTCTTGATAAACTTGGGGGTTCTTTGCAGGATGAAGTGAGGGGGTCTTTGCTGGATGAGTTTGGGGGTTGTTTGCTGTTTGAAGTGAGGGGTTCTTTGCTGTTTGAAGTGAGGGGTTCTTTGCTGGATGGGTTTAGAAGATCTTTGCTGGACGAGTTTGGGGGTTCCTTATTGTAGCTATGGGGACTGTCCTTGTTAGACATGCTGGTACTATTGCTAGTGCTGTCTGTGTCCACTGGGGCTGTTGTGTTGGTTTTATGGGCAACTTCATCTGTAACAGCAAAAACAACAAATATTCTCAAAGAACTCTCAGTTGACATAATAACTTAAAATCACCTTCTCAATAATCAACTTCAATGTTGAGAAGGTGATTTTAAAACAAATATTGACACGTTTCGTGTTTGTATTGGGTTCGGATAGACAAAAACACACACATACATACAGCATTCATCCACATACACACACACCCATCAACACTCACCCACCACCCACCCACCCACCGAACCACATATATCCTTCATTGAGGTTGCAAGCGACTGACAACTTCAGCTGACTTGAGGGGAACTGACAAAACTGACAAAAAAACATCACTGCACACACAACAAAAGTTGAACCACAGGAAGAAATAAAGACTAATTAGGCAGGTTTCATTTAGAAAATTGTCCGTCCAGTGGGAGGTGTGTGTGGGGGGGGGGGGGGGCAAATGGTTCTAAGGAGAGCATGATGTTTAACATGTGATGTAATATGATTTCCAAGGGCGAGTAGAGGGGGGGCAAAAAGATTTACCCGTCCTAAATGAAACCTGTAGGGTATAGACACATCACTTGTTCACTCCCTCCCTGAATCTCTCTCTTCCTCTCTCCCCCTCCTCCTCCTCCCTCCTCCCCCCCCCCCCCCCCCCCCCCCCCCCCCCCCCCACCTGTTTTTTTGTTTTCAACACTTTATTTGGTTTGTAAGGCGAGTGAGTATACAAATTGATGGGGTTGAGGATAGTCCAAGGGGCTTGAGCACAGCCATGTGCAATCACTTGGCCTCACACAGATCACATAATAAGCTGGGGTGGGCTGGAGGTTGAGGAATGATGGTCAAGTCTCCTGCTGGGTCTGATATCCCATATCTTATGAGAGCCTTGATCCCTCACCACTCCCTCCCTCACCCTCCCTCAACTTCTCTCTCCCTCCCTCGCTCTCCCTCCCTCAGTCCCTCTCCCTCCCTCCCTCAGTCCGTCTCCCCCCTTCCCTCCCTCAGTCCCTCTCCCCTTCCCTCCCTCCCTCCCTCAGTCCCTCTCCCTCCCTCCCTCAGTCCCTCTCCCTCCCTCCCTCTCCCTCCCTCCCTCAGTCCCTCTCCCTCAGTCCCTCTCCCCCTTCCCTCCCTCAGTCCCTCACACATTCCTGCCCTTCCTCCCTCCCTTCTCTCTTTCCCTCCTTCATCCCTCTCTCACCCTCTTCCTCCGCCAGTCCCTCTCTCGCCCCCTTCCCCCGTCAGTCACTCTCTACTCCCCTTCATCCCACAACCCTCTCTCACTCCCCCACTCTTTCCTCCCTCAACCCCTCTCTCAATCCTTCCCTCACCGAAGCTCTCTACGGAGAGCAGACTCTGAAACGACTCCTCTTCCTTCAGCTGTTTGGATGCCTCATTTGCAAGCTCTCCTTTCCCCCCATTTTCTTGTATCAGGTCATATGACACCAGGGGGTACTGGGACAAGCGCTTCCGCCCCCCAGAAGGTAAGAACTCCGGTGAGAAACGGAAAACTTTGGGTCTGTCATAGCGTGTGCGTGCGGAGACCTTCTTGACTGAGGACCACAATCGTACCTCCAGCACGTGCTTGTGCAACTCTAAGAGGCTGGCCTTGTTCACGCTAAACTTGTGCCTGCAAGAAAGACATGCGTGCATCAACTATCAGTCATCGAACTACCACACACAAATGGAAATGAATGCAAGTCTTTGTGGCAAACTGAAGCACCTGCCAAATATCCTTCACTTTATTTGTACACTAGCTGAGATGCCTGCACTCTGTTGCGGGAGTGCTCCAAGTTGGTATGTGCAATGGCCTCCAGACACACACATATGTATACAAAAAGGCATAGCTAACCATTATGGCTAGCTACTGATACTTTTTTCTTTCTGAAGTTAATCCCATTCCTGATGTTTATTAAGGGGGAGCAAAAAGCCAACCATCATGGCTACTGATAATTTTTTCTTTCTGAAATTCATCCCATTCCTGATGTTTACTAAGGGGAAGCAAAAATACATAACCATTATGGCTACTGTTAATTTTTTCTTTCTGAAGTCATCCCATTCCTGATGCTTATTAAGGGGGGGGGGGGCAAAAAGGCATAGCCAATCATTATGGCTACTGTTAATTTTTTCTTTCTGAAGTCATCCCATTCCTGATGTTTATTAAGTGGGGGCAAAAAGGCATAGCCAACCATTATGGCTACTGATAATTTTTTCTTTCTGAAGTCATCCCATTCCTGATGTTTATTAAGGGGGGGTGGGGATTTAAATAAAAATAATGAATGGGAGAAAAGAAAAAGGTTTAAGAAGGGGGGTGGGGATTAAAGGGCAGGGGGAGGGGGGAAGGAGGGGTGATCCTTTCGGGATAGAAATCTGGACGACAAACTGACAGAATTTTCCCTTACGGATGCCCAACTGGTCATGGTGGCAGGATGGCCTGCAACATAGTGGATTGGCAACAGAAATGCATGTGCGGAATAATGACCGACACAGTTCAAGACTTCCTGGAAACGGGTTCCTGGAAATCCCACCATGAGCATGACTCATAGGAAGTGTTTGCTGGCTGATGGAGTTGTCAGAGTACAGAAGGGAAGACCATACAGAAGCTGGCAAGAGCTATGAGTGAAGTCAGCAGGCAGCACTTGGAGTTGTCAGAGTACAGAAGGGAAGACCATACAGAAGCTGGCATACATATGAGTGAAGTCAGCAGGCAGCAATTGGAGTTGTCAGAGTACAGAAGGGAAGACCATACAGAAGCTGGCAAGAACTTCAAACATCTTGTTATATTTGACCCGTTGGATTGTGTACAGTATGTTCTCCATCATTGGCATGCCCTTCCCTATTGACTATATGTAGCCTGTGTACTGCACTATCTGCCTGAAGCACCGCCCACAAGTGGCAGTACACACCAGGAATTATGCTCTTGATCGTGCCAAGTTTGATATGATTTCGACACAGAGACACTCATAACAAATGCTGTATCCACCTCCATAGTTATGATTAGCTGTGTCATACTGAAACTCCAGCATGCCTGCCCTGGTGCCTATCAACTATGCAACCAACACTCCTGAACAGCCAGCTTCTCTCCTCGATCATCGAATCTGCATGCCCTATCTTCTAAGACGAACATTTCTAATTTACATAGAGCCCATCTTATTTATATGGGTACATGCATAGGTACACATACATGCATAGGTACACATACATGGATACATATGCCATGCATGGGAACACAAACTTTTCCATCCAACTCCACAGTGAGTTCAACAATACTATTTAGTCGAACAACAACAATGGCCTAGTACAACATATGGTATAATGGTATTCATAAGAAACTCTATTATTCATGAGAACCAGTCACTGGAATTGGTTCTGTTGGACGCAACCATCAAAACAAGTTTCTACTTGCTCACTTGCACAAACTACCACAGCAGTTCAAAGTTCATTGGCATGGTTAAAAATGAAAGTTATTTTTAAGGCAGTTCACGTAACTTCGCACATGAAGTGCAATACTGCTAAATTGTCTAGGTGGTTCTAAATGGTGTGACCCTGCACGAGTGCTGTGAATGTATTTGCACCTCGCTAGGTCAGAACGGCTTGGAATGAAATGCTATTACCTTTTACAATTCTGTATATGCCAGGCTAGGTCCTCATACATGCACACATGCATAGGTCCTCATACATGCACACATGCATAGGTCCTCATACATGTACACATGCATTGGTCCTCATACATGCACATGTGCATAGGTCCTCATACATGCACACATGCATAGGTCCTCATACATGCACACATGCATAGGTCCTCATACATGCACACATGCATAGGTCCTCATACATGCACACATGCATAGGTCCTCATACATGCACACATGTATAGGTCCTCATACATGCACACATGCATAGGTCCTCATACATGCACACATGCATAGGTCCTCATACATGCACACATGCATAGGTCCTCATACATGCACACATGCATAGGTCCTCATACATGCACACATGCATAGGTCCTCATACATGCACACATGCATAGGTCCTCATACATGCACACATGCATAGGTCCTCATACATGCACACATGCATAGGTCCTCATACATGCACACATGCATAGGTCCTCATACATGCACACATGCATAGGTCCTCATACATGCACACATGCACAGGTCCTCATACATGTACACATGCATAGGTCCTCATATATGCACACATTCCTCATACATGCACACATGCATAGGTCCTCATACATGCACACATGCATAGGTCCTCATACATGCACACATGCATAGGTCCTCATACATGCACACATGCATATGTCCTCATACATGCACATGCATAGGTCCTCATACATGCACACATGCATAGGTCCTCATACATGCACATGCATAGGTCCTCCTACATGCACACATGCATAGGTCCTCATACATGCACACAGTCCTCATACATGCACACATGCATAGGTCCTCATACATGCACACATGCATAGGTCCTCATACATGCACACATGCATAGGTCCTCATACATGCACACATGCATAGGTCCTCATACATGCACACATGCATAGGCCCTCATACATGCACACATGCATAGGTCCTCATACATGCACACATGCATAGGTCCTCATACATGCACACATGCATAGGTCCTCATACATGCACACATGCATAGGTCCTCATACATGCACACATGCATAGGTCCTCATACATGCACACATGCATAGGTCCTCATACATGCACAGGTCCTCATACATGCACACATGCATAGGTCCTCATACATGCACACATGCATAGGTCCTCATACATGCACACATGCATAGGTCCTCATACGTGGACATGTGCATAGGTCCTCATACGTGGACATGTGCATAGGTCCTCATACATGCACACATGCATAGGTCCTCATACATGCACACGTGCATAGGTCCTCATACATGCACATGTGCATAGGTCCTCATACATGCACACATGCATAGGTCCTCATACATGCACACATGCATAGGTCCTCATACATGCACATGTGCATAGGTCCTCATACATGCACACGTGCATAGGTCCTCATACATGCACACATGCATAGGTCCTCATACATGCACACATGCATAGGTCCTCATACATGCACACATGCATAGGTCCTCATACATGCACAGTCCTCATACATGTACACATGCATAGGTCCTCATACATGCACACATGCATAGGTCCTTTTATACATGCACAGTCCTCATACATGCACACATGCATAGGTCCTCATACATGCACACATGCATAGGTCCTCATACATGCACACATGCATAGGTCCTCATACATGCACACATGCATAGGTCCTCATACATGCACACATGCATAGGTCCTCATACATGCACACATGCATAGGTCCGTCATACGTGGACACATGCATAGGTCCTCATACATGCACACATGCATAGGTCCTCATACATGCACACATGCATAGGTCCTCATACATGCACACATGCATAGGTCCTCATACATGCACACATTCCTCATACATGCACACATGCATAGGTCCTCATACAAGCACACATGCATAGGTCCTCATACATGCACACATGCACAGGTCCTCATAGCACACATGCATAGGTCCTCATACATGCACACATGCATAGGTCCTCATACATGCACACATGCATAGGTCCTCATACATGCACACATGCATAGGTCCTCATACATGCACACATGCATAGGTCCTCATACATGCACACATGCATAGGTCCTCATACATGCACACATGCATAGGTCCTCATACATGCACACATGCATAGGTCCTCATACATGCACACATGCATAGGTCCTCATACATGCACACATGCATAGGTCCTCATACATGCACACATGCATAGGTCCTCATACATGCACACATGCTCATACATGCACACATGCATAGGTCCTTATACATGCATACATGCATAGGTCCTCATACATGCACACATGCATACATGTACACATGCATAGGTCCTCATACATGCACACATGCATAGGTCCTCATACATGCACACATGCATAGGTCCTCATACATGCACACATGCATAGGTCCTCATACATGCACACACGCATAGGTCCTCATACATGCACACATGCATAGGTCCTCATACATGCACACATGCATAGGTCCTCATACATGCACACATGTATAGGTCCTCATATATGCACACATGCATAGGTCCTCATACATGCACAGGTCCTCATACATGCACACATGCATAGGTCCTCATACATGCACACATGCATAGGTCCTCATACATGCACACATGCATAGGTCCTCATACATGCACAGGTCCTCATACATGCACACATGCATAGGTCCTCATACATGCACACATGCATAGGTCCTCATACATGCACAGGTCCTCATACATGCACACATGCATAGGTCCTCATACATGCACATGTGCATAGGTCCTCACACTTGCACACATGCATAAAAGCAGACAGAGAGTCTGTTCAAGTAACCATATATAGAAGCTCTTTCTCTGGTTTGCTACCATTTTCGTGGCTTTGTCACACAAATAACGAGTGGACATGAAACATGACTGACATAAGCATGATGTACCCTGCTACTAAGTATGTAGCTAAACAAGCACAAAACATTCACAGTATTTCTTGAGTCTGGCTAGCAAGACTGGTGGCTACCGTCCAGTAGAGGATAACTTAGCTGCTTTTAGGATGATATTATGCATGCATAGTGAAATTAGCAAGAGGATAGATTTTTAATTCGCAGAAATTTCACTCTTTATTATTTTTTTTATTTATATAACTCTTAACTTGGATATTTGAAAGTGCTAAAGTGCAGAGTACATGCAGAATATGTGTGCATATAAATAAATAAATGAATGAATGAACAAATTGAATGAATGAACAAATAAATAAATAAATAAATAATAAACAATTAATTAATTATATTATAATCCTTATAAATATTTTTTTATTTACTATTTGCCTTTTTGTCCTATTTGCCTTTTTGTTTATAATTGCTTTTTTGTCATTGCAGATACATTATTAGCAGTGAATATTTATTTATTTCCTCATGCACTATATACCACCACTGATGCACTATATAACTGACAGCCTTGGAAAACGGTAGGTATGACTTCACATATATGTAGGGCTAATTTTATCAAGGTCTTAAAATAGCTGTGTCTAGTACCCAGCAAATCCAACGAGTCCTAAAATGGTTATAACTAGTGCCTGCCAATAACAAGAGTGTCATGTCATCTGCTGTTATTCTATTCTGTGACTCTAGCTCTTAGAAAGAGCTTCCTAGAATGACTCAAGGTTAAAAAATGTCCCTTCTTCCCCCCCTCACCCCCGCCCCACATAAAGAAAGTCCATAGCTCAGCTAAACCCACATTCCCATCTTCTTCACAACATAAACTGTCTATGGTTGCTATAAGCTACAAAAACATTCCCACGCTGTCTCTCATCGCTATGTCATTAAGCCAGCAGGCCTTACGCCCACACATTTCCAGAATTACGTCTCTACAGGATCTGACATTGACATATAACTTTGGCCCTAAGGCTGATCAACACATAAATACAGGGGCAGCCAAAATGTTAACTCGTTTTAATCCGGCTCTGTTACGAGACGAATACAGTTAGTTAAGAAAATACAGCACCCAAGAGAGAGGAATCACTTCTTTAATTTTTATACAACGGCTCAGACAAATTAGATTGGTTTTTAGCTTGCCACAAGACAGAATTTATTTTTAACGTCACGATATTGTGCCAATAAATTTATAACAGTCTAGCCAGCTCCAACATAAGCATTACGACCACACCTCCTTCATGCAACGATAGTCTGAACAAACTCACACAAGTCTGAACAAACTTACACAAGTCATTTATGCTGCACTGTCAACAAATTGTGTGTATAGTACTTTGTGGTTGCAGGTGTTAAAAGCAGTCTTTTACGCATGGATACTTAATTTCGTAAATCTGATGGCACACACTGAATTTGTCCAGAATCTCGCTTGGCATGAAAGAGTTGTACGATTATTCAGCTAGCTCCAACGTACTTGTGCCTCCAGCTAAAGATGTTCTTGGGAGAACTCGCTGCAGCTCCCCCACCCTCCCTCGATTGCACCTCTGTCTCGATTTCAGACCAACACTGGATCACTTTGCTATACCTTTCAGTGTAAACTTTGGAAACAACCCCTCCAAATACAACCATATCAATCTTGAAGATCTGTGGAACCTGGTCCTTCCCGCAAGGCAGAAGCTGGTACTCAATTCGGAAATAGTTTGCTGGTAACAGGTTCTCATAGGTTCGTTTAAGCTTCCCATCTCTGATACTCTCATAAGAGTAAGGCTCTTTCTGAGCTGCAGGTGAAAGAGGCAACAAGTTCAATTTTTTCTCCTACCCCCCTCCAATAAATTGGGTTACGTTTATTGACTGCTATAGAAAAGGCCACCGTCAGATAAATGTAGTCTTCAGGTGTCTCAGACTGTAGAGAGGACCTCTTTCGTAGTCGTCCAGCCGCCAGCTGATTCATCTCCTTGCCGAATCAAAGCAGCATTGCTATAACAACCTGACCACGCCTACTCTATGTCTGCGAGCACAGCGGTGAACTTTAAACCTAGAGATGTTGATTGACAGAGCAAGACTGGTCTTTAGAGGCAAAGCCTTCCGGTACGGTCTACCTTTTATCAGTCTCTTGGTGTTGGGATCCTTCGGCTTGAGCGAGTTTACGTCCATCGTGGTGTCCAAAAGAGAGGAGAAGAACAGGAGACTGACAGCTGAAGAAGCGCTCGCCTTTCAGAAGAAAGTAACGAATATTGACGTAGAGGACGAGTTCAAGAAGATGCAGGATAAACTGGACATTGACAACTGGGAGAATAAGAGAGGACCACGGCCATGGGAAGAATAAAAGACTGACCAATAGCGCATGCACCCACCACACGTTTTGACGACACTGTACTCAATTTGGATAATCGAAGGCGTGACGCGCTACAGAATGTGGTTGCGAACCAGGAAGGGAGTTTAATAATGCCAAGAAAGAGAAGGCTAGCCATTGCAACTACTCGTACCGACCTTTCACTGTTCATATTGAGCGATCTAAAAAATGAATTGTGGATGAGAGGTTTGGTGACCACTGGAAATAAATCCCAGCTGGTGGCAAGACTGGAAGCTGCTTTGCTAAGTAAAACAAATAGAAATAGTTTAGTATGCAGGGGGGTTGTCGTAAAGTCGGTGTACTAATAATGACAGGGTGTGGGGGGGCGTGGCTTTTTTGTGTTGAATGTAATAGAAGAGTGGGTTGCAAAGAGAAAAAATATGTCAGACACAGTACCATGGCTTGGCCATTGGAGTGTCATCCTGGTTGTCAGCATTGATTATTGGAACATTTGATAATCACATATATAGAATTACTAGAGACGTGATCCATTTCCCAGAAATAAAATGCGCAAATTTTCAGCTTTGTTGAGACTTGATGCACTAATCTTGCGATAGCTATCTCCAAAGATGACAATTGGGATATTATCTCCAAATAGAAGTATATAATGAAATATTCACGACCAAAAATAGGCCATAGATAGATGTAATGTAGCTTCCAGTCAACCCTCCATCCAGAATTAACAGATCTTCCAAGCATCCATATCTGCCTTTGTAATGAACAATAAAATACGACTACTTTCAGCAGACATCAAATACTTGTGAGGATTCTCTTTAAATCGGCTTTTTGTTTTTAGTGAACGTTCCAACCAACCAAAATGCTCCGGTCTTCATCAGGACAGGTTTAAGACGAAATAAAATGCTAGTATCATATACATTTTCAGGAGCCGATTTACTACCTTAACGAAGGATTCAAGACGACTTGCTTGGGTCCTTTTGGATTGACTGAACCCACTATTTAGGAGGCTAAGGGCATGCTGATATGTTTTAGTTGGGATATGAGCTTCTATTTGATTATTATTAAAAAAATTAACAAAATTGGGGGGGGGGTTTGCAGTCTGCCATTTTAAAGAGCGAGTTATATAGGGATATATCCCCCCCGTTTTTTTGTCCTGATGAAGACGGACGTATTTCAGTTGAAATGTTTGGCACTAAAAACAAGTAGTGAGAACCGTAAAGTAAAAATAATAATATATGCATGTATTTTTGTGTTTTGAATGTGTGCTATTATTCTACTACATGTGCTCTCACTACACTTCCGACAGTGGATTGACCTGAAAGGAATCAAGGCTGTACCCATGTACACAGACAAGAAGCAGTTACATACCCTTTTCCAGTGTACACCACTTGCTGTATTAGGTTATTGACAAAAAATAGCTTGCTAGAGCTAATGAAGGAGCAGAGTGATCTACTACTCGCTGTTTTAGGTTCCTTATTGACAAAGAAGAGCTTGCTAGAGCTCAAGAAGGAGCAGAGTGGTCTACTACTCGCTGTATTAGGTTCCTTGTTGACAAAGAAGAGCTTGCTAGAGCTCAAGAAGGAGCAGAGTGGTCTACTACTCGCTGTATTAGGTTCCTTATTGACAAAGAAGAGCTTGCTAGAGCTCAAGAAGGAGCAGAGTGGTCTACTACTCGCTGTATTAGGTTCCTTATTGACAAAGAAGAGTTTGCTAGAGCTCAAGAAGGAGCAGAGTGGTCTACTACTCGCTGTATTAGGTTCCTTATTGACAAAGAAGAGTTTGCTAGAGCTCAAGAAGAAGCAGAGTGGTCTACTACTCGCTGTATTAGGTTCCTTATTGACAAAGAAGAGCTTGCTAGAGCTCAAGAAGGAGCAGAGTGGTCTACTACTCGCTGTATTAGGTTCCTTATTGACAAAGAAGAGTTTGCTAGAGCTCAAGAAGGAGCAGAGTGGTCTACAACTTGCTGTATTAGATTCCTTATTGACAAAGAAGAGCTTGCTAGAGCTCAAGAAGGAGCAGAGTGGTCTACTACTTGCTGTATTAGGTTCCTACAAAGAAGAGTGCTAGAGCTCAAGAAGGAGCAGAGTGGTCTACAACTTGCTGTATTAGATTCCTTATTGACAAAGAAGAGCTTGCTAGAGCTCAAGAAGGAGCAGAGTGGTCTACTACTCGCTGTATTAGATTCCTTATTGACAAAGAAGAGCTTGCTAGAGCTCAAGAAGGAGCAGAGTGGTCTACTACTCGCTGTATTAGGTTCCTTATTGACAAAGAAGAGCTTGCTAGAGCTAATGAAGGAGCAGAGTGGTCTACTACTCGCTGTATTAGGTTCCTTATTGACAAAGAAGAGTTTGCTATAGCTAAAGAAGGAGCAGAGTGGTCTACTACTCGCTGTATTAGGTTCCTTATTGACAAAGAAGAGCTTGCTAGAGCTCAAGAAGGAGCAGAGTGGTCTACTACTCGCTGTATTAGGTTCCTTATTGACAAAGAAGAGCTTGCTAGAACTCAAGAAGGAGCAGAGTGGTCTACTACACTCTGTATTAGGTTCCTACAAAGAAGAGTTTGCTAGAGCTAAAGAAGGAGCAGAGTGGTCTACTACTCGCTGTATTAGGTTCCTTATTGACAAAGAAGAGCTTGCTAGAGCTCAAGAAGGAGCAGAGTGGTCTACTACTCGCTGTATTAGGTTCCTACAAAGAAGAGCTTGCTAGAGCTCAAGAAGGAGCAGAGTGGTCTACTACTCGCTGTGTTAGGTTCCTACAAAGAAGAGTTTGCTAGAGCTCAAGAAGGAGCAGAGTGGTCTACTACTCGCTGTATTAGGTTCCTTATTGACAAAGAAGAGTTTGCTAGAGCTAAAGAAGGAGCAGAGTGGTCTACTACTCGCTGTATTAGGTTCCTTATTGACAAAGAAGAGCTTGCTAGAGCTCAAGAAGGAGCAGAGTGGTCTACTACTCGCTGTATTAGATCTCATATTGTCAAGGAAGAGCTTGCCCAGTTCAAAGTTGTCTATTGCCTGTCAGGGGAGGTGGGAGGGATATCATTATTTAGTGTGTGGTGGACTAAAGATTATATCACTTTACACATCAAATCCACATCTACCACAACTGTTGGGGCTATACTCTGCACTGAATCTGGATGCTTTGCAGCTGGTAAAGCTACCATTTTTCTACTCTTTCTCAGCTAATTGCGAGGAGGATGTAATGGATATCAAAATTATTTAAGAAAGAGAACTGGAAAAATGTAGTGGTGAAGTGTCTGATCTAGAAAAATCACTCTGTCATGCAGAAAGGAGTCAAGAGTAAGACATTCATGACCTTCCATCTCTAATAACTTATCTGCAGAATGGAAGAAGAAATGTTACAAGCAACAGCTAAGCTACAAGAAAGATTGGGAGAAAGTTTATCCTTGGGTTCTGAAACCTTAAGAATGTTTTGTACTGGTGGAGGCCATCTCCAAGTGCAAAAAATTGGTGCCCACAGAACTACTGAAATAGCCTAGTGGATCTGAATGGCACCAAGACGCGTCAATTATAGGAAGAATAGCCAAACAAGCAGAACAGGAGAATGTCGTTCAAATGCAATTTTGCAGGTGCTGCTGAAGGCCATCTAATGCTCAGTCGACATCAAAATTCAGTGCTGTGTATTGATTGACATTTGGATTGCTTAGATATAGTGTCCAAGAAAACCCATCTTAGCTAATGAGTGCCAGGACATGTACTCCAGGAGGAGCTATCCATCTGTGGCAGATGGTTACAGGGAAGTGGGAAAGGAGAGATACAAGGATCTATGTTTGTTGCTGTTGTTGACTGTACCCCCATGTTACACCACGTTATCCAAGACACAAAAATCCTCGCATACCATATCATGTTGCTGTTGTTGACTACACCTGTGTTACACCACGTTATCCAAGACACAAAAATCCTCGCATACCATATCATGTTGCTGTTGTTGACTACACCTGTGTTACACCACATTATCAAAGACACAAAAATCCTCGCATACCATACCATGTTGCTGTTGTTGACATTCCATATATCATCAACTACAACCTCCTTCAGGAAATCTGGTAACAGTTGCACATGAGAACTCTGCTGACCCAAACACGAGATGATTTGGACAGGAGAACATCATTGGATATATATCTATGTTTGTTTGTTCTTGCATTTGTTTCATGAAATAAAAGATCTTTGAAGAAGGAAGCAAACAAACATATCCTTGAAGATGATTCAAGGGAGGGGGTCCATACTCTCCTCGGATTTCTTTGTTCCTGTCAATTTACAACCTCATCGGGACATGCGCTTGGGGTCCTTTTGGAGCTAATATTGGATGAACCCTATAATTAGGAAGCTAAGAACATGCTGATATGTTTTAGCTGAGCTTTTATTTTCTCTTGGTTTTGTGCTTTATTAGAAATAGCTGGAACATTTAATATGCAACAACACTCACAGTGCAACTGAAGTGAGTGATGCAGCTGTGTGCATTGGCACGACCAGCTACTAGGACACAGGTGGTGGTGTTTGCTATTATTAATCTACTATCTTGTCCATATATCCTAAAGGGGTGGTGTCACAGTCTGCCATTTTGAAGAGGGTTAGAACTAGTAGCGTCATTATTCCTTGTTCTGAAGCTCTTTGGTTATTTTATAAGATCCAGCATCTTTGGCTGACTTGTGCTTCCACTTTCTAGGGTACTGTAGAACTGTCATGTCTGAGATGCACGTATCAAAATTCTATTTAAAAGTATAGTAGCACATCTGGAACATTGACATAATAACAACAGGTCACTAGACACAAGCAAAGGTTTTATTGAAGTGCTCATACAGAAACATGCAGATTTTGTCCATATCAATGGAAGGAAGTGAATTGCATAGGTTAGGGATAAGATGATGGCAGTTGTATACACCTTTAAAAAATCACTGTATGCCCAATCCTGGAGCAAGACCCTGTTTGATATAGATTTTGAGATGTTGAAATGTGTAGTTGGAGGCTTCAGACTGCGCGTCAACATCTCAAGTTTGAGTAGACTGTTTATATATAGTCCAAATAAAAATATTTCAGGATGTACCTGTTACTCTTCTCTGGACTTTCTCAAGGAATATATCCTTGATCTTACCGGGCCTCCAAATCTGGAAGCGATACAGAATCTGTGGTGTGCATGGGACATCTCCAAACTTGAATTTAAAGTACAACAACGAGTGTATATCCTTGATCTTCTGAGGCCTCCGAATCTGTGGATGTGCACGAGACATCTCCAAACTTGAATTTACTGTCTTAAAAATACAACAAGGAGTATATCCTTGATCTTGTGAGGCCTCCAAATCTGGAAGCCATATAGAATCTGGTGCTGTACATGTGATATCTCCAAACAGTTTTGAAAATACAACAGAGTTGGTAGACTCTAGCTAAAAGCTCTTGGATCCACATTTGTAGTATACAAATGTCCCAGAAAAGATTCAGAGGAGACGACTAAATCAAGTCACTGAAACTGCATTGCCATGGATAGTAAAACGGTGGAAATTGGTGTGTCGTTTCTGGATGTGCACACTTCATTTCCTCAAGCCATATATTCTATCGCCATTTACGCATAACGGTCTTGATATTCTTGAGAATATCACAATCAGCCAATTGCTTTTTATGTGCTCAACACACTTGACATCGTCCGCAAACGCAATTATTTTTGGAAGAGTAAAGCAACAATTAAAAAACAAACATGAGAGAACCCAGAATACTTCCCTGTAGAACTCCTGACACAACTGGTGACACCACTGGCAATAGCTTTGAGTGACCTGACCTCAGACAGACAAATTACACCTTCCAAGATATGATAACCACAGACATTCTGATTCCCCAAGACATTCCAACTTAAAGAGTAGCTACTTACATAGTAGCACATTATCAAATGCCTTTGCAAAGTCTAGCTGGATCTCTGAGGCGTTTAGTATGTAACTGACTGAGATGAACGACACTTGCTGTGTGTTTATAGCTACTATTTGCTTGGTTTTCATTGACTGCTCATGAACAATGGGTGGAAAGAACAGATTCTTTCCCACCCAAGGCTCACTGGAGCAAGATGTAGTTTGTAACTGTCACTTACTTCTTTTTCAAAGTGCCAGGGATATCAATCCTCTAAATTATTCAGTTATGGAGGATGAGGCATATGAGTTTGGGCACCTAGACATTTGCATCCTCACCGCAACCCAAGATGGTATCTAAGCTGTTAGTTTCCATTTGTTGCTCACGTCACTAGGGCTGACTCCAACTGGAAAGATGCAATGGCTACTTTGAAGAAGCATTTCAAAAAGGTCACAGTCGAGAGGACTGGGAACAAGATGTACTTCACACTTTATTCTTTGATGTCTTTTTCAAAATACCAGAGCCGCCAATCCTCGTATCATTCAGTTATGTAGGATGAGGTAACATGAGTTGGTCATCAAGACCGAATTTGTTGACCTTAACTAACTATATACAACTCGACATGTTACATTCAGTTTCTGCGATCTTACCACCAGCAAAAAATACAATGAGCGACGATCGTTTAGTGTCCTTTGTCCTATCAAGTCTACCCAAACATCTGATATTTGGTTGGCGGAGTTCTCCTGTGCAACTGTTACCAAGTCCTAGAAGGAAGCTGAGCAGAGTTAGGGCTGCAGTCAACAACAGCAACAAGGCATGGCATGTGGTAATATGTATGACAACAACCAATCAACAAGTTAGTTAAGTTGTTTAAAAGCCCTGAGAAGCTCTGAATTATTGCAGCTAGTCTCAACTATAATGTACAGAACGGCAACACAAATATAGAGACTGTTCCATCACCACCAGTTAGATGATCCTTTACCTTTTAAATTAATATACATCAATATCGTATGTACCCTCTTATAATGACGGTTGTACATGACTTTAAATGGTAACTGGTTGCTTGTTTTCTTTTCTTTTATACAAGTTAAAATATTTTTTTACATTATTGTTCTTGTTAAAGAAAAACACTCTATATACCTTGTTACAAAAAAATGTTTGTGCAAACCTTTACCAATTTAGCTACACCACTTACCATAAAAGCACTACAGCAAGGTGAAGTATTCTTATAGGGTTTAGATGGCAACCCATGTCTACATATTTGAAGGAGGGATTAAACTAAAAACATCAACAAAAAAGCACGACACTTGTCGGCACAACTTTGGAGCTCCACAGATGCTGCAAACTTTACTGTATGAAAAGCAACAAGTTCAAGGCAGTCAAGATCTTGAGGTACCCCGCTTTAGCTGCAGGTACCCCTCTTTAGCTGCAGGTCTGCTTTAGCTACAAGCAACTTTGGCATGACATTTGGAGTATCAAAAGAGAGCGCATAGAGAGCTCTATCTTTTGACTTATATATCAAGTTCATACAGTGAAGTGTGCAGAGTCTATGGAGCTCCAGAGTTATAACCACAAGTTGTTGTTTTTTTGCTTTTTGTTTCTGTTGTTGTTGTTGTTGTTTGGGGGGGGGGGGGAGTTACTTCCCGAACCTTTGAAACATTTTGCTCTTTGAGGTGGCAATTATGTAAATATATATATACATATTGCAGAACAGCTTTATTGTTACACTAATGTATAGCATGCATTATGCACTCAATGTCCAAGGCAAGTCATGTATATAGTAGAATGGCAAATGGTGCTATTCCTATTGTTAAAGGGTCTAAATCCTGAGCCTACATAAGCCGTTAGTTTTGGTCAAGGTGGTAGGTTACCAGTGTTTGGCAAAGCTGTTACCTAGCCATCTAGCCAGATGGGGCATGGTGCATGTTTGTTTTGGTGTCGTGTAAATAGAATTAATGTATGTCTAACTTACCCATGTTTACTCTTTTAAGGCTTGGTTTTGATTTCTCTGGTAGTGGCATAATAAACCTAGGAAATCCCTCACAGGTTTGACTTCAAGATCTCCAACAATCAAACGGTTGACACTATTTATGCTCTGACATTTTGATGTCCCAATTTAAGGCACTGTATACTTTGCTCTCTCCCCCCTCCCCTCCCCTCCCCTCCCCTCCTGTCCCCTCCCCTCCCCTCTCCTCCCCTCCCCTCTCCTCTCCTCCACAGCTCCTCCACTGACCAAGAAACAGAAAGTTAAGCGAGCTTCGTCAAGCACTCCTGTGAACTTCGCAAAAATGAAAATAGCAGATTTGAGGAAGGAGCTGAGATCTAAGGGACTGGATACATCAGGAAAAAAGGCCGAGCTTGTTGACCGACTTCAGGGAAGTGTGGCAGGAAGTGCATTGAAGGAAGAGCCAATAGAAGATGAAGTAATGGAAGAGACAGACTTCAGCAAAGCCAAACAAGCTTCACCACCAAACTCACTAGTAGGGGACCATCCCCCCCAAAACGCAGTAGCTTTTAAGAATGAGGTAGAAATGAAAGTGGCAGATTTGGCGAGGAAACTGGAACCTCGGCGACTAGACAAATCAGGGAAAAGGGTAGAGTTTGGTACCCAACATGAGGGAAGCATAGGAAGAGATGCATTGATGAAAGAGCAAGAAGTAGTAGAAGAGACAGATTTCAGCAATGCCAAGAAAGCCTCACCAAATGTTCCAGTGGAACACTCCAAAATGAAAGTAGCAGATTTGAGGAAGGAGCTGGAATGTAAGGGACTGGACACATCAGGAAAAAAGGCTGAGCTTGTTGACCGACTTCAGGGAAGTGTGGCAGGAAGTGCATTGAAGGAAGAGCCAATAGAAGATGAAATAATGGAAGAGACAGATTTCAGCAATGCCAAGAAAGCCTCACCAAATGTTCCAGTGGACCACTCTAAAATGAAAGTAGCAGATTTGAGGAAGGAGCTGGAATGTAAGGGACTGGACACATCAGGAAAGAGGGCTGAGCTTGTTGACCGACTTCAGGTAAGCATGGCAGGAAGTGCATTGAAGGAAGATCCAATAGAAGATGAAGTAATGGAAGAGACAGATTTCAGCAATGCAAAGAAAGCCTCACCAAATGTTCCAGTGGACCACTCCAAACTGAAAGTAGCAGATTTGAGGAAGGAGTTGGAATCTAAAGGACTGGACACTTCAGGAAAAAAGGCTGAACTTGTTAACCGACTTCAGGGAAGTGTGGCAGGAAGTGCATTGAAGGAAGAGCCAATAGAAGATGAAGTAATGGAAGAGACAGATTTCAGCAATGCCAAGAAAGCCTCACCAAATGTTCCAGTGGACCACTCCAAACTGAAAGTAGCAGATTTGAGGAAGGAGTTGGAATCTAAAGGACTGGACACTTCAGGAAAAAAGGCTGAACTTGTTAACCGACTTCAGGGAAGTGTGGCAGGAAGTGCATTGAAGGAAGAGCCAATAGAAGATGAAGTAATGGAAGAGACAGATTTCAGCAATGCCAAGAAAGCCTCACCAAATGTTCCAGTGGACCACTCCAAACTGAAAGTAGCAGATTTGAAGAACGAGCTGGAATGTAAGGGACTGGACACTTCAGGAAAGAGGGCTGAGCTTGTTGACCGACTTCAGGGAAGTGTGGCAGGAAGTGCATTGAAGGAAGAGCCAATAGAAGATGAAGTAATGGAAGAGACAGATTTCAGTAATGCCAAGAAAGCCTCACCAAATGTTCCAGTGGACCACTCCAAAATGAAAGTAGCAGATTTGAGGAAGGAGCTGGAATCTAAAGGACTGGACACTTCAGGAAAGAGGGCTGAGCTTGTTGACAGACTCCAGGGTGGTGCGGCAGGAGGTGCATTGAAGGAAGGAACAGACTTCAGCAAGAGCAAACGAGCTCTAAAAGTTGGCACACCAAGCAAGGATAGAATCAAGAATCAGAAAATGGAATCCCAATGTCATGGAGAAATGGAAGAGTATAAAGATTGGCACTGCATGTTGAACAACATCGGTAACAAGTTTTATACCATGCAAATACTGAAGGATAAATACAGGTGCATTTGGTATTATATTTAGTAACATAACGATGTCATTGTTTCTATCTATTGTTTCTATCTATTTTAGAAATGTTTACAAATTGTGGACACGATGGGGTCGTGTTGGAAAGGATGGACAAAGTTTTGAAGGGCCCAATACTGATCTGGCGAATGCCATGATGAACTTTCAGAAGAAGTTCTTGGAAAAAACCCAGAACAAATGGGAAGATAGG
Source organism: Cladorhizidae sp. MBARI D1340-BT2 (assembly GCA_028752905.1). Taxonomy (NCBI): domain Eukaryota; kingdom Metazoa; phylum Porifera; class Demospongiae; order Poecilosclerida; family Cladorhizidae; species Cladorhizidae sp. MBARI D1340-BT2. The sequence goes on from JAQNBH010000001.1 coordinate 29,793,405, forward strand.
AAGAGCTTCACACCAGTCTCCGGCAAATACACACTCATCGAAGATGACGATGATGAGCCAAAGGTGTGACACAAAGTTTCATGCATCTTTATTTTCATGAAATACGAAAACAATATTTTATTCATAATTTCATTTTTTGTTAATCAACTATTTCCCCCCCCCCCCCCTCCTCCCACTTTTTTTTAAACAGAAGATGGTGCCAAAGCTAGCAGCCATGGGTGACCCTGGTTCTGGCTCAGTTCCTACTTCATTGCCATGCACACTGGACAAGTCCACACAAGCTCTGATCCAGCTCATCTTCAATACTGACATGTTCAATAATGCCCTGAAGAGCATGGACTTAGGTGTGTGTGTGTGTGGGCGTGTGGGGTGTGTGTGAAAATAGGCATGGTCTGTGAATGGTGCATCTAACTGGTTGAGGTGGGTAGGTGCTGTTTTGGTGGATGTGATCTGAAGCTTCTCTTCCCATTTCTAATTTGGTTGCTGTAGTGTTGTCCCTTTGAGCACTTTTCTTCTCCTAATTCCTAAATGTTGACCTCTAAATGCGCCACTGTGTTATTTTTAAAGTGGGTTGGTTGGTGGTAGCTATGCAGTTTAACACTACCTTCCCAAAATAATTTCATTTTCTCAAGGATACTTCAGCACTTATGCTCAAGCTCACTTCAGCTCAGGCACACTTCAGCTCAAGCCCACTTCTACTCAAGCCCACTTCAGCTCAGGCCCACTTCAGCTCAGGCACACTTCAGCTCAGGCACACTTCAGCTCAAGCCCACTTCTGCTCAAGCCCACTTCAGCTCAGGCCCACTTCAGCTCAAATCTACTTCTGCTCAGGCCCACTTCTGCTCAAGCCCACTTCTGCTCAAGCCCACTTCAGCTCAGGCCCACTTCAGCTCAGGCACACTTCAGCTTAAGCCCACTTCTGCTCAAGCCCACTTCAGCTCAGGCCCACTTCAGCTCAAGCCCACTTCTGCTCAAGCCCACTTCAGCTCAGGCCCACTTCAGCTCAAATCTACTTCTGCTCAGGCCCACTTCTGCTCAAGCCCACTTCTGCTCAAGCCCACTACTTCAGCTCAGGCCCACTTCAGCTCAGGCACACTTCAGCTTAAGCCCACTTCTGCTCAAGCCCACTTCAGCTCAGGCCCACTTCAGCTCAAATCCACTTCTGCTCAAGCCCACTTCAGCTCAGACACACTTCAGCTCAAGCACACTTCAGCTCAAGCACACACCAGTTCATGCACACCAGCTCTAGCATACTTCAGCTCATGCAGACTTCAGCTCAAGCCCACTTCTGATCAAACCCACTTCAGCTCAAGCCCATTCCAGCTCAGGCACACTTCAGCCAAGCACAGCTCCGATAGGACACTTCAGCTCAAGCCCACTTCTGATCGAGCATGCTTCAGCTCAAGCACACTTCTGCTCAAGCCCACTTCTGCTCAAGCCCACTTCTGCTCAAGCCCACTTCAGCTCAAGCCCACTTCTGATTGAGCATGCTTCAGCTCAAGCACACTTCTGCTCAAGCCCACTTCTGCTCAAGCCCACTTCTGCTCAAGAATACTTCAGCTCAGGTACACTTCAGTTTAAATACACTTCAGCTCAAGCACACTTCTTCAGTTCAAGCATACTTCAGCTCAGACACACTTTAGTTCAAGCCCACTTCAGCTCAAGCAAACTTCAGCTCAGGCCCACTTCTGCTCAAGCCCACTTCAGCTCAGGCACATTTCAGCTCAAGCATGTTCAGTTCAAGCACACTTCTTCAGTTCAAGCACACTTCTTCAGTTCAAGCATACTTCAGCTCAGACACACTTTAGTTCAAGCCCACTTCAGCTCAAGCAAACTTCAGCTCAGGCCCACTTCTGCTCAAGCCCACTTCAGCTCAGGCACATTTCAGCTCAAGCATGTTCAGTTCAAGCACACTTCTTCAGTTCAAGTACACTTCTTCAGCTCAAGCCCACTTCTGCTCAAGCATGTTCAGTTCAAGCATGTTCAGTTCAAGCATGTTCAGCTAAAGCACATGCCAGCTCAAACATACTTATGTATTTTTAGGCATGAAGTGGAGGATCTCTCTAACTTAGTCCACTAGACTTGTACCATATCCCATGTGGCATGTTATTGGCTCACGTGATGCACTGGTCAAACAGAACCAAAACAGATAAAGAAATCCCCACAATCTTTTGGCTGAGGATTGGCAAGTCTCCACTAATCTTCAGCTGTATAATATATATCCCAGACATAGCTTAGTATGCATTAGTAAAGATGTCATGAAATATATGTCAGTCTTTTTCTGTCAGCTGAGTAACCATGTTGGATCAGCTTTGTGGGAGTAAAGCATCTGAGATAGGTACTAGTCACTACCCTCCTCTCTCCCCCCCCCCCCCCCCACACACATACACACATACACACACCCCTACTCGCAGTTGGAAGACTTAATTTTTTTGGTAGCCCTGTATATAGACCACTGCAAAATGTTGTAGTTTAGCAGCTGTGTATATAGACCCCTGGAAAATGTTGTAGTTTAGCAGCTGTGTATATAGACACCTGGAAAATGTTGTAGTTTGGCAGCCCTGTATATAGACCCCTGGAAAATGTTGTAGTTTGGCAGTCCTGTATATAGACCCCTGGAAAATGTTGTAGTTTGGCAGCTGTGTATATAGACCCCTGGAAAATGTTGTAGTTTGGCAGCTGTGTATATAGACCCCTGGAAAATGTTGTAGTTTGGCAGCCCTGTATATAGACCCCTGGAAAATGTTGTAGTTTGGCAGCTGTGTATATAGACCCCTGGAAAATGTTGTAGTTTGGCAGCTGTGTATATAGACCCCTGGAAAATATTGTAGTTGTCAGCCCTGTATATAGACCCCTGGAAAATGTTGTAGTTTGGCAGCTGTATATATATAGACCCCTGGAAAATGTTGTAGTTTTTAATTTGGCAGACATGTACCCCCGGTTATGCTTAGTTTTCTGTAGGCTGAGTGAGCTACATCCCTCCACTTACTGGTGATGATGACTAAAGACATGGTTCAGTATGAAGTTAGTAATCAAGAAGGCTATCCTGGGTCTGTCTCAGGCATAGTGTACTGCATGGTTCTGCATTAGAAGCATAGTATTTCCCAACCATAATGCTTGGATTATATTTGTCAAAATTATGGTAATATCTCATGGAGGTTGTGTAGTTTGTTCATCTGATGTGACCATTTATGCAGATACAAAGAAAATGCTTCCGGAAAAACTCAATAGGGAACAAATTTCTAAAGGGATTGAAGTAAGTCTCTTCTGACTTTATGGCATCTCATACGTATGTATTCATATAAGAACACTTTTGCTTGTTCAGTAAAGTAATTTATTTGCTAAACTTGACCAGTTATAGAAAATTGAAAGGTGGTACTGTTGTACAAACATGTTGAATGTTTACTCCAAGATCACATGATCATCTATGTTTTCACATGACCTGCACAGGCTTTGGAAGCAATTGAGACAGCTATGGATGCCTGCCAAAACAAGTCTGTTTTGGCTATGCTCACCTCCAACTTTTACACCATCATCCCTCATGACTTGGGTCATAGGCCACCTCCGATTATAGTGGATAGGGATATGCTTCAGAATAAGTTTGACATGCTAGCAGTAAGTTCTGTCATGGTAAGAATCGCTTAATAACACTGGATTAACACTGGATTGAGGCAGGTTGAAGTAGGTTGACAATAGTTCTATGGAACACACACTGGACCAACATCACACTAGGTTGAGGCAGGTTGAAGTAGGTTGACAATAGCTCTATGGGGACACACACTGGACCAACATCACACTGGGTTGAGGCAGGTTGAAGTAGGTTGACAATAGCTCTAGCTATATGGGGACGCACCAAATCAACTAGCTACTTGGGGACACACTCAATCAACTTCAATTGGGTTGAGGCAGGTTGACTGATCGCATTGTCACATGAATGCACTACATTATGAATGTCACATGAATGTCACATGGCAGGTACTGGGTGATATCGAAATAGCCCAAAGTTTGCAGCAGGACAAGGTCAAGGTAAAATCAGATGTATTGATGATGTGGTATTTCCTGATTGCATGTATGTAATGATAATGACCTGTAAATAACTTCTCAGGCAGTCGCTGGAGAGCCTCATGAACTGGACGTGCAGTACTTGTACATGGCCTTGAACATAAATCTTGAGCTGCTGAACTACACATCACATGAGTATCAGGTGATCTCTAAATACATTATGTCCACAGCACATCCTGGGATGCAACTCCTGGACGTGTGGAAGGTGAACAGGCATGGAGTGGTAAGTCATGAACTAATGTATTAGACAACATAGCAACAGAGGCAACACTAGAATACTAGTTTCCCTCCTTCCTCCCATCTTCCTCATTCTCCATGTATTCTTACCTATTTTCCTAATGCAGAATGATCGCTTCAAGGAACATGATGCAATTGATAACCGACGTTTATTATGGCAGGGCCCCAATATTGCTGCGGTGGCCGCCACCTTGAAGTATGGTCTGCGAATAATGCCTCATTCTGGAGGCTGTGTGGGAAGAGGCATTTACCTGGCCTCAGAGCACAGCATGTCAATATTTTACAGTGAGTGCTAATTGTTTGATTTCCATCTGAAGGCATGTGGTTCCTCTCTCAAATTTTACTGATAATTTTACAAAGGAGTTCAACAACTCTGAAAAGTGCATCACACACTTAATAGCTGAACTATATAGCTGAAGCTCTTTACACTCGCTTACCAACATTGCTCGTTCTTGCCATCTATGTCAGGAGAGCTGCAACCTGTGGAGGCTCAACTAAATGTTTAGCAAATTCAGCTACAGCTGCCCACAGAATTCCTCAGCCTTCTTCCTCACTACAAGTTTCTTTAGATAGGCCAAATTCTTCTTTGGCCTGTTCGAGCACTTTATCCCTCAGTTTGTATGTTAGTAATCAGGATTTTCAGTTTGGGGGGAAAAGAGTGTTTATCCAATGGGAAGAACATGCCGATTATTATAAAAAGGGAATTGGGGGGCTTCCCCCCCTTTAAAAAATTGCTTTTTACACAGATGTGTGTGATAGTATTTTCATCACCAAAAAGCCTTGAAAATTAACTAGAGCAGTTGCACCCATCTAGCAGTGGTTCCACCTTGTGCAGCATCACCCATTAATTGCAGGAAGCAGTTCCCATGCTAGAACAGCAGTTCACATTCTAGCATATTTCCATCATTAGTTAACAGCTCATGCACCCATACTAAGGCAGCGCCACCCACACTACAGCAATAATTCCCATGCTAGAGCAGTGGTTCCATCATTATTTCATGCACCCATACTAGGGCAGCACCACCCACACTCAGCAACATGGTAGAATAGCAGTTCCCACACTGGAAGCAACTCAAGTGCTAGCATACTAGGGCACCCACACCAGCAGCAACTCATGCTATCAGCAGTTCCTACTCTAAAGCAATAGTTTCCTTGCTAGCAGCAGCACCCCACACCAGCAGCAGCACTCATGCTATCAGCAGTTCCTACTCTAAAGCAATAGTTTCCTTGCTAGCAGCATCACCCCACACCAGCAGCAGCACTCATGCTATCAGCGGTTCCTACTCTAAAGCAATAGTTTCCTTGCTAGCAGCAGCACCCCACACCAGCAGCAGCACTCATGCTATCAGCAGTTCCTACTCTAAAGCAATAGCTTCCTTGCTAGCAGCAGCTCTAATGCCAGCAACAATTCCAACAAATGTTAGACTAACTGTATATTAACTTGTACATTTAACATAATTCTCATTTCTGACATGGAAAAAAAAGCAGTGAATATCCATAGTCATAGAACCCAATTAGGTACAGCATACACTACTGTCATTCAGCACCCCATCTTCATATCTTTCCCACAAGAACACTTTGATCTGTGAATGTAAGGGTAACTTAATCCCATTGACTATCAAGGAGTGTTAAATATTAGAACTGGTACTTGTGTCGATCCGAAGAACTGCTGATGAGGCTGAATCCAGCCAAGATCATCAGTACACACTATCTCTTTGTTTTCTTCATCTGTTCTATGTGTAGATCGACAGAACCATGGGCCGTAATTTTTTTATTTTAGTGCTTGACAGAGTCAATGAGATTAAGGCCACTATACTCACAGATCAAAGTGTTCTTGTGGGAAGGATAGATTAAGATGGTGCTGAATGACAGTAGGCATCCTGTTCCTGACAGAGTTCTACTACAAGATTCACATGTGTCAGAACTTAATATGGATGACACAACTTCAGATGTCTATGACCGTCTAGTCCATATTATTTTTGTTGTGATTCCTAGACATGTCATGTGATTAAATTCCATGATATTGTTTTTAAAAATGCCCAAGTTCTTGCTCATGTGATCCTTCTTCTAGTTTCTTTTTTAGCCTGCATGCGATCTTTCTCTCTGCTCTCTGTCAAATTTTTGTTCCTTGCCCATCTCTTCCTCTTGGCATCCTGACAGATGTTTTAGTGTCTTCAGGACATTGCAGCAAACCTCCTGAACCATTTGCCATGATAGCACAATCTGAAGTCTCCTAGTACAAATGATAACTTATCCAGCACTCGCTGCTGGCCTAGTGGCAGATTTTCTGAATCATAAGAGGAGATACCCTACAAGAATGCTTTGGGCACCTTTGGATAAAAGAATTTCACAATTAGCTCCCATCACACTGCAATTTGTTCAAAGGAGCAGGTAAAGGAGTTCCAACTAAACATGAATGCAGTAGCTCTCCTGTTATCTCAGCGTCATATGTTCTGGGGGCTAGGGCTATGATTCGATTCAATCCATAGCGTTAGTTCTAGCTTGAGTTCACAGATATATACTATGGGTCTAGTTAACAGATATGCTCCAGTTTTTAGGTGGACTATTCATTCTATAAAAGCTAGAGGCTGTAGAAGCAAGAGAAAAGTGGTTGGCTAGCATGTCTTGTTTTGTTATTTTACACACTTTTGTTGAAACTTTTGTGTGTATGTGGTATTAAACACTTCTCTACAATTCTCGACAACCTTTTCATTTTTGGATAAAAAGCTTAGTTCTGTTGCGACTACAGAATTGAATGGACCATGTTGGATATATGTGCTGGTGGTGCCCAGATGACCTGGTGAGGACCTATGTCATGTCAGGGGTGGCATGTGTGCTGGTGGTGCCCAGATGACCTGGTGAGGACATATGTCATGTCAGGGGTGGCATGGGTGGTGCCCAGATGACCTGGTGAGGGCCTATGTCATGTCAGGGGTGGCATGTGTGCTGGTGATGCCCAGATGACCTGGTGAGGACCCATGTCATGTCAGGGGTGGCATGGGTGGTGCCCAGATGACCTGGTGAGGACATATGTCATGTCAGGGGTGGCATGGGTGGTGCCCAGATGACCTGGTGAGGATGTATGTCATGTCAGGGGTGGCATGTGTGCTGGTGGTGTCCAGATGACCTGGTGAGGACCTATGTCATGTCAGGAGTGGACCTAGAATTTTTTAAACAGGGGTTATTGTTACAACAATGTGTGCAAGGTGCATGCAATTTTTTATTTATTGATGCTTAATGAATCGATTATGTCAGTCAGTCAGGAAATAGAAATAGTCTTCTTGGATGTGCTTGCACAAAGGCATTGCAAATTTCATTCACAGAAATTCTGTAACTCTAGTGGCATTGCAAGGTCATTAAAGTGCTCTTCAGCTAAGGTAGACCTTGTATAAGTTTTAATGAGTGAAAATAATCACTCAGCTTCAGCACGGGTGTGGGCAGTATGCTTTTGATGAACAAAGACCTCTCCACATGAACGCATGTTCAGAACACGTTTCAATAATACTGAAGCCTAAATCATCCTGGAAAAGCTGGTCATTCATCTATACTAGAATGGATCGCCATGATACCAGAAAAATAAACACCACTTTTCGCTATGCCACTACTTGTTTGTTTGTTTGTTTGTTTGTTCATTCCTTTGCTTTTTCATTCATTTTGTTTTGTCTCGAGATGCGTCACTCCCCGGGTTGAGTGCCATAGTTGTAACATGCATGGTTCCAATTGCAAGCAGCATATGCTGTGGTTGGTTGTGCAGATGAGCTTGGTTGGAAAGTTGGCATGGTCACAGAAGTGACGCTGCACCAGCTTGGCGTGTTGTCAATTTGAGCCCTAGCTCATATTTGCACAGCATGGATTTCAGTGTCTTGTTGAAACATTCAATAAGTCCATCTGTCTGAGGAAGTCTGCTAATGAGCACTCCTCTACCATGGGAATCAGAAGAGATGATCTGTTGTACCGGTACCACCAAGGAGAGATGCTGAGTCAATGAGCAGTGACCAACTGCCGTGCAAAGGTACTGGAGTTAGCTCATTTTATTGTACTATCAGGTTGCTTGGGAAAACAGAAAATGGCCCAGAGGATCTTACCACATTTTTATTGGCCAACCTTGTATGCAGATGTACAGAGAGTTGTGCATCTGTCAAAGACCCAAACTCATAGAGTGCAGCATTGCACCACTCATACGTGAAATCGAGGAACCTTTTCCGAGGATAGCCAAGGACAAAGTGGGCCATTATACATTGGAGTACAAAAGAGATCCGACTGCATAATTGGAGGAAAGATAACTGCAATGAGGAGAGATGTGTTAATGAGAGAGAACATACAAGATCAAAATATCTTTTTTTTAAATGTGCATGGCTCTGGCAGCCAGCAAGCACTTCCTGATGACCTCACTCATAATAGTGTAGGAAGTTCTCGTCCGTTTCTGCGTGGATTTCCTTTCAGTACTCTGTAATTCAGTCACCCAGCAAGCACTTCCTGATGACCTCACTCATAATAGTGTAGGAAGTTCTCGTCCGTTTCTGCGTGGATTTCCTTTCAGTACTCTGTAATTCAGTCACCCAGCAAGCACTTCCTGATGACCTCACTCATAATAGTGTAGGAAGTTCTCGTCCGTTTCTGCGTGGATTTCCTTTCAGTACTCTGTAATTCAGTCACCCAGCAAGCACTTCCTGATGACCTCACTCATAATAGTGTAGGAAGTTCTCGTCCGTTTGTGCAAGGATTTCCTTTCAGTACTCTGTAATTCAGTCACCCAGCAAGCACTTCCTGATGACCTCACTCATAATAGTGTAGGAAGTTCTCGTCCGTTTGTGCAAGGATTTCCTTTCAGTACTCTGTAATTCAGTCACCCAGCAAGCAATTTCTGATGGCCTCACTCATAATAGTGTAGGAAGTTCTCGTCCGTTTCTGCGTGGATTTCCTTTCAGAACTCTGTAATTTAGCAGCCAGCAAGCACTTCTTGATACATTATTTCACATTTAGTGTACTTTCCTTATTTTCAGAACAAATGGCTTCCAAAGTATTCTTAATGAATCTCTTCTCTCATAGCCATACATCTACAAGCACACTTCCACTCCAGAACATGCCGTCCATTATGCTACAGGAATATGGTTGTTCAACCTTATCAGTCCATCAACTCGAAGGAACATTTAAATACTCAGATACCTGCCCATATCACAATCCAAAATTACAACATCAGTAAATCTTCGTCTATGCTTGGGGTAGGACAATGCAATCTAACGATGTTAACTGATGTATCTTGTTCTTGGTTGTTTTCTTGTTCCTTTCTCTTCACTCGCAACTCAATGCCTATAGAATTACTATTCTTATTTTTTTTGCCTAAGGCATGCATACATACGTACATTTATCACACAAAGCAATAAATGGCCTCTGTATATTAACTGCAATGCCATAATTGTGTGAATACACTTAATTGCTAAGAGATGGTTCATTTAACAAAGGACAAAAAATATGAAAAATGGGACAAGAAATAGCGAGAAAGAATAAAGTACACCATAGAAGATATTTTTGCAGAAGTCACATCTGACTAAGAACAGTAACAGATGAATCATCAAGAATGGGAGAGGAGCTGGAACCAATATCATCAGGTAACACGATCTTTGGTGTGTACCTGTCTATGGTGGCGAAAACTGAAGATCAAATGAGACTCTCTCATACTTAAGTAGTAGTTTGAGATCACATCACTGCTGGTTGTCCAGGCCAAGATCAATAATTTACAATATAAACACAACAACCTATTCATACTAGTGTACACTGACCTGCATGCAAATGAACTACAAGATGGCATCAAATGCTTCTGGTCGGAGTCTTCAGCCCAGCACACCTGATCACCACGTGCGATCAAATATGAAGAAGAGGCTGAATATCACCCTCAACACAGAGCAGTGGGATTAGCAGTAGTATCAAGTAGGAGAGGCCATTTTAGTAGACACATTGTCTAGATAAGTGAGAGTGAGTGCATTATTCTCAGGTTGTAGGTTCTAATAATCTTCACATGTCAAGTTAGTATTTTTGCCTCTGGCTTGAGAGTCTGTTTCAAGTTTTATTATTGGAGACTAAACAAACTTGCAAACGTCATTTCCATGTCCAGACTGTGCATTCTGCAACCATTCAGTTGCCAGCCATCATTCCAGCAATTCTGATATGTAGGCTCAATGATCTGTATGTATAAGAAATTAAGTATGTAGGTGCATGGCGATCGTATAAGTGCTTGCTCAGTATTAAGTGTTCATTTTCTTACTAACAGTATTGGGTGTCCGCCATTTTGAAATATGGGTCAAACCACTAACTCTGATAAATGGGAAGTTGAAGGGAAATGGGAAGTTGAAGGGAAATGGGAAGTTGAAGGGAAATGGGAAGTTGAAGGGAAATGGGAAGTTGAAGGGAAATGGGGAGTTGAAGGGAAATGGGAATTTGAAGGGAAATGGAAATAATTATTTTCAACCTGTGAATCTACGCTGTATGTTGTAGTGTATGGTTGATACACAATTATGACCAAGTTATACTGAATGCTTGTGTTTGTGCTTTGTTTACCATGTATTATAGTCATGCTTACTTCCACACTGACGACGTTCATGTGGGTTTTATTATTGGTGGTATATATGTTGTTTTAGTGATTATTTGCTCTCATTAACACTGTTGTCATGTCATCTTATCTAATAGTGAATCCTGCGAGAGACGGCACTGGTATCATGTTTTTAAATGAAGCTGCATTGGGTAAGGAGTATCACATCACCGTAGATGACTTTAGCCTAACTGCTCCACCTACTGACTATGATTGTGTCATCGCCAAAGGAAGAATCGAACCAGGTATAGAGTTATTGTAGATAGTCACAGTGTGGGATGCTGCATGTTGGATTGGTTGGATGCACCTACATTATCTTGCTTCCAGCTGTTCTCATAAATCTTGAACATAACTAGTTGCAGTGTAAAATACTTCATAGCAAGTAGGAGTGTGAAATATTCTGCAATAGCAAGTAGAAGTGTGAAATAAGCAAGTAGGAGTATGAAAATATTTTGCAATAGCAAGCAGAAGTGTGAAATATTCTGCAATAGCATTGTGGCATTCCATCTCGTGATTTCAATGATAATCAATCTAGACCATGGTGAAGGAAATAACACGAAGCTTACTTAATGTGATGCCTTTGCACTCTATGCAGTATTTCCTGTTGTTGATATTTGCACTCACTTGACTCTTCGTTTTCCAGATCCTAGGTATGACACGATATTGATGTTGGATGGTAAGAAAGTGGCATTGCCTCAGGGCAAATCCATCCCCACATCCTCCAGCTCCAGCAGATTCTACCAGAGCGAGTATGTCATTTATAAGGAAAGCCAAACCAGGATACGCTACATGATCAAGATCAAGTTTTGAAACAGAATTTTAACCATCACAATCACCATATTCTTCATTTAGAGGGTGGAATACACAATTATGTGTTCCATGGCTGTCAGCATTCATTGTAATGTATATTTCAAGACCAAAAATTAAGTAAAAAAACAGACTGTTCCCATGAAGACCACACTATTGATGTGCGATTTTAAATGGTAAAGGGTCATCTAACTGGCGTGGGCACTCAACTAATATACAGAAACAATAAACAAACAAATATTAAAAAAACTTGAACAAACGTTTTTACAACCAACAGGATTGACCTGTTAAAAAAGAAAGGAAACAAGACGACCTGTAGAACATGCTGCTCCGAGAGTGGGAATAGCAAGAGAAGACCCCAAAGGTCTATAGAGCCCAAAATGACTAGCAGGCCCCTCATGGTACACACACAGGAGTACCACTTCCATCATACGTACATAGGAGTAGCAGCACTGTAAGGTATTGCAAGAAATGTTTGTAACCTATCTTATTCGAGCACAGTAGCACTCCCATTTTAAACGGACGGACCCATAAAGACATGGTCTATTATATCTCAGCTAAAACTCACTTTGATGGCTTCTTGGCATCCAATTTTAACTGCAAAAACACTTTGAGGATGCCTTGAATTCTTCATTCTTGTTGAGAAGGCATCCGGTGAATCACACCCAAAAACTAAGTCTAGCATGGGGCGTGGTCCCTACATAATCAATGGAAAAGGTTTTGATCAAGTGAGGCACGAGGCTGTAGAAAGAAGGTTAACATTGCAACGCTGAAGTTGTATACAAAGAGAGCGGCTGATGGTCAAGAAGAAGAAAGGAAAGGAAAGGAAAGGATAATGATGTACCTTACCCAAAGAAGAAGTGTGTTGAAGACAAGTTAGTGAAGACGATTTTAGCTGGAAATGAGCTAAGTGACAAACATAGTACCTTGCTAATGCACTCTTGACCAATTGGTGGCTTGCATTTAACAAAGTACAGAACAAGGTTTTTGTGTAATGACATCAGATAGTCAGATTCATCACACTGGGCAGTTCCATTTGGTGACATCAACTGCATTCAATAAACACCTGAGTGTGTCCTTTCAAGTTTACAAGTGCAGTTGGTTCTTATTTATAAGGCCAGAATAATGGATGGGTAGTTTCTGAATGCCATGCAGTACACAGCAACAGCAGGGAACTGATTGTGTAATATTTGCCATAGCATTTGCTTACCACGCAGGCATTATAATTAGTTGAGAGTTAAGTACTGTACTACATTATAATTTTGTTTGCAATAGCAAATGGAGATAACTTGTGTGTGATAAATTCAAGCAAGGGGAGTTGACATATCTGTCTTGACACTTCGATCCCATGGCCTACCCCATTCTTTCTCCATGGAGATCCAGGCTGGCATAACAGTATGGTTCATGTTTCAGAAAGGTAGACAGCATCTAGAAACACACTGACAATAGTTTAACAGCCACAGACTGACTATCAGAAGTGACTTTAGTCCTCTGCACAATTCTGGCAAGCTGTTCCAGCAATAGGCTGTAGATGCATATGTCAGGATAGGGCTGCTAGTTGCAGTAGCTACCTACGAAGCAACCAGACTTAACTGAGAGTTGATTTATAAAGTCTGATCAAATATCAATATACAACCAGGAGTTCCAGTTGTGTGGGGTCAAGAACAATGCGACAGAATTGTCATTATTCCTGATGAAGACTAGAGCATCTAGTCGAAACGTCGAGTGAATAAAAATTGAAGTTGATTATTGAGAAGGTGATTTTAATGTTATTATGTCAACTGAGAGTTCATTGTCTGGCCATTGTTGGTAAGTATAGTTTTCTGGGTCTCTTCCTTACATTCATCTGTAATCCCTTGATTCTCGAGATAACAGTGAGGCCAGGTGAGTGGCCAGAGCCTGTCCTGACCTTGTGACAAGGATCTGCAAGTTGCACTTGAAGCAATTTCCGAAGGGTCAAGGAAAGCATGTGTTGGAAGCACCTGCATCCCATGTACATGTGTTCAGTTGGGAGCACCTGCATCCCATATACATGTGTTGGGTGCACCTGCATCACATGTGCATGTGTTGGGAGCACCTGCATCCCATGTACATGTGTTGGGAGCACTTGCATCCCATGTGCATGTGTTGGGAGCACCTGCATCCCATGGACATGTGTTGGGAGCACCTGTATCCCATGTACATGTGTTGGGAGCACCTGCATCCCATGTTCATGTGTTGGGAGCACCTGCATCCCATGTACATGTGTTGGGAGTACCTGCATCTCATGTGTATGTGTTGGGAGCACCTGCATCCCATGTACATGTGTTGGGAGCACTTGCATCCCATGGACATGTGTTGGGAGCACCTGCATCCCATGTGCATGTGTTGGGAGCACTTGCATCCCATGGACATGTGTTGGGAGCACCTGCATCCCATGTACATGTGTTGGGAGCACCTGCATCCCATGTACATGTGTTGGGAGCACCTGCATCCCATGTACATGTGTTGGGAGCACCTGCATCCCATGTGCATGTGTTGGGAGCACCTGCATCCCATGTACATGTGTTGGGAGCACTTGCATCCCATGTGCATGTGTTGGAGCACTTGCATCCCATGGACATGTGTTGGGAGCACCTGCATCCCATATACATGTGTTGGGTACACCTGCATCACATGTGCATGTGTTGAGAGCAGCTGCATCCCATGTGCATGTGTTGGGAGCACCTGCATCCCATGTACATGTGTTGGGAGCACCTGCATCCCATGTACATGTGTTGGGAGCACCTGCATCCCATGTACATGTGTTGGGAGCACCTGCATCCCATGTACATGTGTTGGGAGCACCTGCATCCCATGTGCATGTGTTGGGAGCACCTGCATCCCATGTACATGTGTTGGGAGCACCTGCATCACATGTACATGTGATGGAGTTCAACAAGTGTCACATGTCAATCATCCTTTGTGCAAAAGATAAGCTGAGGAATCACAATGACACCAGCAATATGATCTCACTGACAAAGAGGAAAGCTTGGAACTCTACAATTTGGTCAAGTTATTCAAAGAGAGGCCAAAGAGGACATTTCTTGAAGCACGTGTCGATCACAAATGTCGGTGGGACATGGGGAATCACAGGAAGCATGTCTGAAATCCCCACCAAGCCAAAAGACCCTTCCCACTGAATGCAACAGACACACCATTGATGTCTCGCAGGCATCGGTCTATTGTCTGCATCACCAATTATCACTAAACATGCCAAAAAAGTCCAAGTGAGCAGAAATTTTCAGATTGGCTACTACAGCTTGCAATAGAATTCTCATGGCTGACATTAACCCATGATGCTATTGAAATTCCACCCATCTGCTCAGTCGCTCATTCCATCATTAATGAAGTTTATGCTGGGGGGGAAAAACCAACAGGTATATATATATGCACATCTGCGTTATCCTACTGAAGAATGATAATTATATGCAGACCAATGAACCAGTTTTGGCCATACTTTGGAGCGAGAGGATGTATCTCAGCACAGACAAGTCATGTGCATTAAGTCAATTATTTGATATCCCCATGTCCACCAATTCAGAGGTTAATTTGGTAAAGAAACTGCCAGTGATGATAGACTTTCATGCGTTACAATTTGGACATAATCATCAAAATTTCTTTCCTTACTAATAGTATATAACACATGGGCATTTGTTGATAGACATGATTTTTCAAATATTACACTTCATGCACAGCACGTCTTATGATGTGTGCCATTAACATTCTAGTAAGTCATTGTATTGCTTTGGCATGCACCTTGAGCTGTGGTGAGCAGTGCATGCAATCTCGTAAATCTTGTCAAACAGGTGTTAATCTTTCCTCTAGTCTTGTGGCACACACGTAAACAAAAACATTTCTTTTGGTAGATGACCCTTTACCACTTACTCCAACAGATGCAAAAATATTTAGTCAACAGGTAAAGTGTCGTTAAAGTTACTGGTTGTAGTCAACCACCAGTACAGTCATGTCTCCTTTTATGTTGTTTCTGGTTAAGCGGAGGACTAGCTACACCAAGTGTGAGCTTCAGGGTCTCCAAACACTCGCATGCCATGTCTGGTTGTACCAGTACATCATGTTGTCCCCCCCACACACAAAAATCAGCACATACCATATATTGTTGCTATTGTTGATTGTACCAATGAAGGGTCAGCTACAGCCTCCTTCAAGGACTGGTAGCAGTTGCACAGGAGATCTCCACCAACCAAACAGTTGATGTTTTGGTAGCGGATCAGCTACAGCCTCCTTTGGACTTGGTAAAGTTGCTCAGGATCAAGAACTCCATAAACCAACCAGCAAAAAAGAACAGAGCATGAGTCATTTTGTTCAGGTTACAATATAGCACAGCCATTGGCATCATCAACGAAATTAACAAAAGGATGGTCATGACAAAATACTTTATTCTCCAATCGGTTGTTGATGTGCATTTGAACATTCGAAGTCTCCTTGGACTAAATTTTTTTTAAATTATGAATGGACCTTATTGGGTGGGAGGGGTGGGGGGTGGGGGGGGGGGGGGGTTGGGGGGGTGGGGGGAGGTAAGAGATACTAACATATATGCTTGAAGATGAATTTTGAAGTGGAGTCTTTTGGAGCTAAAATTGCCCCCCAAACCATTTAGGTAGCTAAGAAGCTGCCAAAGTGAACTTGAACTCAGATATGAGCTTTGGGGTATTGCCATCTGTCACTTCAAAGTAAAAGTCTAGCCAGATTGGATTCGCATGTTACTAGAAACAAATGCAATGCACTTGACTTATTTCTATTTTATAGTCAAGCACTCACTTACACAAAGTTACTCAGTGTAACTCCAGAACCATGTTTAGTACATATGTATATAGTGTCTTCATATCAGGTAAGTCATAAGTGAGTTACCTGGTTTTGTTGAACATCTCTACTGTTAATTATGTCATAGGAGAACTTCTGAGGGAATCAATCATCGCATCTTGGTGCGGTTATTTGCTGACTTATCTCGGTTAGATTCGATATTGCACAAGGATGTTTACTGTATGGATGTTTATTGTATGGACGATGCTTTACCAATTTCAGGTGTTTTACTGAATTGCAATATACCTTGCGACTGGGGGGGGGGGGGGGGGAATTTGATTTTCAGCACCCATACTAAATTGGCTAGTTTATCATGTTTTAGTATCTAATAGAAACTCTCTTTTTGTAGAGTAGGGCTTCCTCTAGCCCACAGACACTAATTTCAACTGGCTAGCATTTTGCAATCGGGAACCACAACTGCAGCCAGGTCAGGCACTCAGATTTCTGAGGTGCTCCACTTTGGCTGCAGGTAACTTTGGCATGGTTAGTATTAAAAGGGAGCACACACAGAGAGAGCTATCTTTTGAGCTATGTCAAGTTCATACAGTGAAGTGTGCAGAGAAGCTCCAAAGTCATAGCCACAAGGTATATAATTTAGTCTCCCTTCATATGAATGTAAGTTGACCTATTAAAAAAAATCAAGACTAACTCCCTTCTCTAGTATTTGTATTGCTCTATCAATCACAGTTGTTATAGGCACTCGAGACCTGATGCTGCAATCGAAACAGAGTTTGTGGGTGGTTTAACTTCACAAACCAACCAAAAGAAAAACATACACATGTGTGGTAAAACAAAAATACCATTAGAAGGCATATTGAATGGGCTACATTTCAGGACCATAACATGAATCTGTATAAGAAAACCATGCCCGTGTAATGCCATCTTTTCCTACCTGTAAATTCAACTTTAACCTCGCAATTACCTTGGTTACATACGGGAACTGAAATTTCATTTATTTCCATATTTTCCAGGAGTCTTCATTTTGCCCCAATAAGAGAGTTGAAGTGTAGGCACATGCTAATCTTTTTGGAGCTAATTCAGCTGAAGCAACCATTTAGACAGCTAAAAGCAATGTGGGTTATAGCAAACTTTGGTGTATTAATCATCCTGCCATTTGAAATTGGAGTCATTGTATAGCATTCACATGACTGAGGCACTATGGGTAGAGAAATAACAAAGGATTTGGTGAAAGCTGATAGTCTACATCCAAGATCTGGAGTAGCTGGAGACTATAAATAAATTAGTGGATAAGTGAGGCAACTTAACTACATTTGAGTGCAACTCTTTTGGGAGTTGAACAGTTAGAATAGTTCTATGTCACTCCCCAATATACTGGTGGTAGAAACAACTTTACTATACCCTGGAGATTCGTAGCTGATACAGTGAGAATTTAAATGGAAAATTCACTGTTTTAGAACTGACTGGCATTAATGTGCTGGTACTCATTGTGTGTGTGAAGTAGTGCTACATATCAGACCCTCCCCACTAGGGAGGTAAGGAACTGGTTACACAAGACTAGAAATGTAAATGAAGTTAACAGAGTGGTAACCATGGAATTTATAATATATAATTTGTGAGGTACAAAATTCACTGGGCAAGGTCAAAATTGCAAAATTCAGGACCCATGGTCCCACACAGATTATAGCCACCCCCCCCCCCCCATGAGTTTGCATATATATGGCCAAGTGCATGAGTTGCCACATAACTTACAGTACCTGGACTTACGTGATCTTAGGAAAGGCTGGTGATAATACATTATATATAGGCATAGTTTCATCAGAGCAATTTCTTAGTGTGTCTGCATCCTGGTCAGCAGATGGATACACTCTCAACAAAGTCGTAGTTGACATAGTCGATGACTTTCTCGATAATAAACTTAAATTTATCACTAGACATTTTGGCTAGATGCTCAAACCTTCATCAGACTATATAGAGCATCTATGCTGAAATGTCAGGTAAGTAAATTTAAGTGTGGTTATCGAGAAAGTCATTGCATCAGTAATGGAGTGAAGTGAGTAAGTGTGTTCTTTGAGTCACTTCATAGATGTGCTTAGAATCAAACATCAGAGAAGGGATGGAGGCAAAGTATATAGCCTGAGCACAGCAATGCAAGAATATCGCATATATATACATTATATTCATTAATTGACGCCTGACAAAATGGCATGTGCTAGTGGTAGGCTCACACAAAAAATCCATGAACCAATCAACACTCCACGTAAGATTCTGGGATTCTACAACAAATAATCCCTAGTAATTTTGATTTTGGTAATAGATTGATGACCTTTATCTGCAAAACAATGAATAAAATAAAAAGACAGTGCTGAAGTAGATTTTTTTAATGAATGGAGACAAAAGTTCTAAGATATGGAATAATTTATGACAGATTTTCAAAGAACTTCATATTTTTACACCAATTGATAAAAGTCGTGCTTTATACTTATTACTCGACTTCCCGCTTGTGTGTGGTAGATAGTACTTGGTCTGACCCTGCCAGCAAAATACAACAACACTTACATATCAGCTAAAACTCACCCTGGCAGCTTTTTAGTATCATAAATGGTGTCTTCAGCTGATTTTGACTGCCAAAACACTTCATTCAAGAAGTGTGTTTATCTACTCCCACCCTTGCCTGCACATAACTTGCATACATTCATCATAATTTTACTACAGTCCAATACAGTGTACTCGCTTACCTCTTCACCACAGCACTCATGAAGATAGCAAGCAATCGTCAATATCTTATGTGATGGCCTTAACAGGCTCAGCAATATCAAGATTAAATCATAACCACACGTGTGTACAATAAACACGCTCGAGTGTGTGCAATAGGAGCCTTGAAGCTGGCATGATGATTTTGGAAGCTTAAATATCATCCACAATCTATCTTGCTCACATGAGGCACTAATAGCAGCTGTAAAAAGTGAGTGGTTAGTGGCTACAGCAGCTGGAGCAGCTGGGAGGATGATCGACACCAACAGGCATTGTGGTAGTAAGTTACTCCTCTCGCAGCCAGAATAATAATTGGGCACTTGTATTCATAGTCGTGGATATTTAAATAACTTTTACTTCTGTATAATATACACCATGTTCACTGTGCACTAAGATGGCCCTGATGGGGCTCAGCAATTATACAGCCAGCTACAATACTTTTGAGAGGTGATGGTACTTCTTTAGCTTGAAGTAATTTGTTGTAGGAATACTAGCACTTCCTACATATATATAAGCCTGGCTCTGGAGAGAAGAGGCTATCCAAGTCCATGTTTTTTCCCCTTATACAAGCTCCTTCATAATCCTGTCCTTCCAAAGATCAGTACTTTCTCATAGCTCCTGCTGAGAATTCCCATCTCTCTTCTCATGCATCTCAGTTAAGGCTCCACAGCAACTATCTGCTTCTACATTATGTGTGCAAAACTACATGCGCCAAAAAAATCTGATGTAGATGAAGTGTTAAATTTCTGTTTCACAATCTTATGTGCTAGAGAAACCACACCCTTTTCTTTACCCGTCCCGAAGATAAGGAAGGTAAATAGTTGGCCATGCCAGAGCTATCTCCTTCCCATCAGAGGTAAGTACAATATCATTATAAGCAACCAAGTTTGCTAATAATAATAATCTTATCTGCTGCTCCCAATCAACATTTATGATTGGTTAATTTTGGTGTTATATAATTACACTGAGTAACATCTGGTAGATGACTGCTTGACTATGAGAAAACAAAAACGTTTTATTTAAGAAACAAAAAATGGATTGACTAGTCAAAAGAGAAATGAAACTAAAATTCACCAATGAAGACAACAAACATTTACAAGACACTTTATAATACCAATATTAAAATACTGCTTTAAAAATATATATTTGGAGTTCATTTATAAAGGATCTTCATTGGTAAATTCTTGTATCAGTTCTTTCTTGACTGGTCTATATTTATAAAATACATTTTTTGTCTTGAAGGTTAAAAAAATACATTTTTACCTTCCTTCTGATGATTATAAATGGAACTCCCACAGCTCATACATTAACTCAATTCGGTTTCTTCTGTAAACTTTAACTCTAAAAAATACTTCCAGAGCACCTTGAAACATTTGCTAACATCCTAAAGTAGCAAATTGGCATAGGCCCAAGCACATCTGACTTCAAGATTCTGTCTTATTTCTATTCCATTCCCATGTTTAATTTTCATTTTCAATGTTTATATTCTTAGATAGACTCTCAACGAACTTTCAGTTGACATAACAAAATTGCAATGATATTCTCAATCATCAACTTGAAATTTACTCTCTTGACATACTAAAATTACCTTCTCAATAATCAACTTCAATTTTTATTCACTCGACGTTTCGACTAGATGCTCTAGTCTTCATCAGTGATGAATGCTAGAGAATCTAGTCGAAATATCGAGAGAGTAAATTTCAAGTTGATATTGAGGTCATTGAACTTATTTTCTTCTTGTTTCATTTCTTTCCCATTTTGTCCCACTAGCTACAGAGGGTTGCTTTCCCAGATAAAGAGTAGATTTAGCCAGCTGGTTAGTGGACACAGACAGCCTTGGGGAGCAGTAGAAGAGGATGATATCCACCTGGTATTGCAGCACTCAAGAGCCTCAACCACTTGTTTGTGATCAACAACCAGTGGTAATGGTGACTGTGAATTTAGAGAGGGGGTTGGCTAGATGGGGTGCTTCTTAGCTCTTCAAGGGAAGCCTAGGTTTATTCCTACTACCAGAAGACTCATGACTCATGAGGAAAAATTAGCAAATGTTGCTAATTGATATATAAGCGACTGCATATAATAGCATCTCATTCCACACTTTATGCTAGTAGAAGATTATTTATTGAGGAGTTTGCTTGCAACACTTCAATGAAGAAATAGACGCAGTGTACGTATGTTGTATTTATTGTCACAATTTATAAAGATAGATTACATCATGGGCATTGATGAGATTATTGAAGATATACCTGCTGCTTGTACACAGTATACAAGGAGAAGCAAATTACACAAATCTAAAAATGTATATGTGCTCAGGAGATGACACTCGACTGGATTCGACAGAAAACAGAAAATTGATGCTCGGAAGCTTGGTTCTTAACATAACTAGAAGGGGAAAAATGAACATTAAAATTGACTGCCAAAAAGAAAGAAAAAGGACAGCCATTTAGGTTACCCTTTAGCAATGCATAAAAACCAGGCAAATTTATAAAGCAGTGAGGTAGATGGTTATGAATTGGTAAAGGGTATATAGTCTAAATAGGTACATTCAAGTCTTTGTTTCTTTTGGTCATTCTCTCTCTCTCCTCTCTTCAGCTTGCTCTCCTATTTTATCCAATGTTTCACCTGTGGCATGTATATAGTTGCAGTGCTTTATTCTTCTTGTCCCTAGAATATTCTCCCAATTTCATCTTTTTTCTGTGCCAATCTTAATGGCTCTTCCCAGATTATTCTGATGCCAGGTGATGCTTTTTTCTCTCTCAATTGACAGATTGTCTGCTCTTTGGAAGACATCTCTCCTCCTTGGCAGGCATTTCTTGGCCTTATCAGGCAGTCTTCCTTCTCAGGCATCTCTTCCTTGGACAGTCTCTTCTCCTTGGCAGGCAGGTCCTCTTTAGCAGGCAACCTCTCCTCCCTGTTTGAAAGTCTCTCCTCTTTGGCAGGCAGTCTATCACTTCTCTGAAGTCAGTCATGTTTGCCCAACTCTCATGTTCCTCATCTTCTCATCATAAACTCTAATTTGTAACTCATGTTCAACTTCTATGAGAGCTTAATCTGCTGCAAAGAATTTACATCGTGCCTATGGTTCAAGTAATGTCTGCAGCATCTCTGCCATGCCTGCTGGCTGCTCTGATGTTGTCATCTCATATAATTTTCCTGGTGCGGTTACCTAATACAAACTCCGGTATGTTCATGGATCTTTAACTTATCAACTTAAATTTCCTCACTCGACGCTTTGGCTAGATGCTCTAGCCTTCATCAGGAACAATCTAATTGTGAAACAGTCCAACTGCTGCCACCAAATGTGAACAAGGAAATCAACCAGCAGAAAACAAATTAAAACTTCTTATTTTTGTCACACACTAAACACACAATTACAGACAACCATTTTATACTTAAAACATGCATAACTCACCATCAATCCATTAACACAAATCAACTTCTAATCACAAGCTGTATTCCACACAAGCAACAAACACCTAAACATTTTCATTGTTACAGTTTTCCATTATTTGTGCCAGGAGGAGCTTTAGACCTTTGAACCTTGGAGTAAAGACATATCACCACAAAATTGGTTACATAATAACTCTCCTCTCCTTTCTGCTCTTCTTCCTTTTCCTCTTCCTGCTGAAGTAGCCGAAAAAGCATCTGGAGTGTTGCATTTATGGAAAAGCGAATGGAAATCTGTTGAAAAAAGTGATCTTCCTTGTACACCTTCAGAATCTCTCGCCCTCATCAACAAGTCTATGTTTCTCAACATTCACACTTCTACGCATGATCTGCACATTGCCAGTCACTAGTTGTGAATGTGAGTGCAGCATTAGTGTGCTTCTCCACCTCAAAACCTATATGCGTTCTACCATGGGTAAGAGAGAATGACTGGTATAGCTTTTATGCATGTCCATTATGGAATGGAACTTGCTGGGCAGAATCCATGAAGAATGCTTCTTACAGATATCTAAATAGCTGACTCAAATAGTTCTTATTTTCATTTTTGTTTTTATTACTGATATTCCAACTTCATTGACAATTGTATAATTATTATCTTATTTGGAAACATGTTACATACCAAAATTTCTATGAATGAACAGAATCTATTGTAAGCAAGTTATATAAGGGAAGGAACAGAGATGGATAAATCAAACTGGGGGGATTATTTTTTGAGGGGGGAGGGAGAGGGAGTAGGTGGTCTGGAGGTTTGCCATCTGCCATTAAAAAAAGTCCGTCCTGTAGTGATAAACTCTCGATGAACTCTCAGCTGACATTATACTCACCTTCTCAATAATCAACTTCAAATTGCATTCACTCGACGTTTCGATAGTCGAAACGTCGAGTGAATAAAATTTGAAGTTGATTATTGAGAAGATTGATTATAAACCTATAGTGACAGTTGGTGTTGTTCTTACTTCAGACTCTGGAATGATACATCTGAAAACACCTGCTTTGGCTGCTGAGGTATTATGGGCAATAGCACCTCTCCCACATGTTAGTGTATAGGATATCAGGAACACACACTGGACCAACACCACACTGGGTTGAGGTAGGTTGAAGTAGGTTGACAATAGCTCTAAAAGTAGACCCTGTACAATAATGGGAGAGGTGCTAGTTACAGTCATCCTACAAACTAATACGTGTATGGGAGAGATGCTAGCTACATATTTGTATCCCAGAAGCCAAAGTAGTTGGCTTCAGATGCAATATTTGAGAGTCTGAAGCAAGAACAGCAACATTTACAGCGGTAGATAAGGAGGTAGATTCCTTTATACTGCTGAGTAGAACTGCAAATTATACCACCTCACCTGAATGATAGCATCTCTCCCATTCAGGTTAAGTGGGTATAATTTGTAGCTTTACATTTGCTCTACTCAGCATTATAAAGGAATCAACCTCCTTGAATCTACCACCATTGTGAATGTTCTATTTCAGATTATCATAGCTTTTAACTAAAAATATATAGTATTTAACTGGACAGGATATATATATGCATGGAAGAGATGCATTGACTTCCCATAAAGTGGTAGTGTACCTGATATATACACTGTGTATTATTTTTTAATACAATACACTAGCAGAAATTCCTGGCATTGCCTCGGAAAGGATCACTCGCCTCATGGAAACTAGATTGAAGCCACCATCTCCTACAGTATAAGGTTGACTAAAGTGTTTTTCTAGTAGAGTAGGACTAGAGGTTTTCTAGCAAACTTCTTAAGCTCTAGTGTAGTTTATTGGTAAGAGTGGCATGTTGCTTAATTTGTGTGCTACCATTGGGAACTAAAATAAAAGGCATGTACATGTCTATCCCATGGCTAACAATGCCAAGAGTGTGCCATTTTTTATAACGATGACTTAAAAATAAGAGAGCCACACATCCATATCTGTTACAAAAACTATCTGGTCATCCATCTTGACCATGTCCAACTTTCCAACAGATGGACAAGATAGACAGATGATGAACACACACATATACTATACACAGAAAAATACCTTTAGAAGCTCTTTTGGATTGTGTGCATAGTGACCATCATCCTTTGTATTTACATAAATATATTACAAAGACCTTCTCAATAATTAACTCAATCTCTCGGTTCGACTAGATGCTCTAGTCTTCATCAGGAATAGTGAGACTAGCATGAGCCTGTTATACTGGTAAGATTCACCATGTGCTACAAACCACTACTTGGATCACGTGTCCAGCATGTGAGCCAGTTGTGGAAAAATAAAATAAAATAATATAATATAAATGCATTGCCATAGGCCTCAGACTTGGAGCCTCACTATGTCAACCCCATCAATGTGAACATTGTGGAGATGCCGTGGACCATCTGGCTACCCATGGGCTTAGTTGCAAAATGAGTCAGGGCAGGTACTCTCGACATGCTGCCATCAATGATGTAATACATAGATCACTAGTGTCTGCTAAGATCCCTTCCCGCCTTGAACCCTCGGGCCTAATGAGATCAGACGGGAAGAGACCTGATGGCATGTCCATTGTTCCATGGTCAAGAGGGAAGCTCCTGGTCTGGGATGCTACATGTGCAGACACTTTTGCAGCTTCAAATATCAGGCTGGTGGTAAACAATCTCGGTGCAGTAGCAGCAAAAGCAGAGGTTATGAAGATGTCAAAGTACTGCAACTTAGACTCATCCTACCTGTTCATGCCAGTGGCAGTGGAGACCTGTGGTGTTTTTGGCCCCAAAACAAAGGTCTTTTTACGAGAACTTGGACGTCGCCTCAAGACAGCCACTGAAGATAGAGACTCATTTCAGTACCTGCTACAGAGGATCTCAGTCGCAATTCAGAGGGGAAATGCAAGTTCTGTTTTGGGGACAATGGGACAGCAGATGGGATTGATGGACATCATTTAGATTGTACCTATACATGTATATACTTATTATTATTATTATAATTATATTTAAAAAATATATATATATATATATAAATGTATAATAAGTAAAAGTTACATAATTTAATGAGGCCATGAAAGTAATTTTTGGAACGTTGACAAAAGATGAGAGCTTGTGAGAGGAATACACTAGTGCTGACAGGATTTCTGAACTGTTTGAGTTGTGCTTAAAATCTACCTCTAAGGTATCAGAAAAATACTTCAAGCAGAAAGAGGCAGCAATGGGTTCTCCCAGTATCTGCAGTGGTAGCCAATCTTTATATGGAATTCTTTGAGGAATTGGCACCCACAACTGCCCCACCGAAGCCATGGTTTTGGATGAGATATGATAGATGATACATTCTGCATTGTGAAGAAGAGAAGTTGTTGGATCATTTGAACAACATCAGGCCATCCATAAAGTTTACTATGGAGCTTGAATTGCCCTTTCTAGATTTCCACCTAAACAGGAAGGAAGACGGACGGCGCAACCATTTACAGAAAACCCTTGCACACCAACAGGTATACCTTGATTATGGATCATCCTATCCATGTCAGGAGAGGAATGGTGAAGAGCTTGTATGATAGAGTCAGGAGAGTAGTGGCTGAGAGGGGAAGGAAGATCATCAATTGAATAAGGTCTTTATAGAGAAGGTTATCCACAAGCCTGTATCAACCTTTCCTCTGTAGATACATCTAAATGCAGAAAGAAAGATAAGTACACTGATCAGGGGGTCTAAAAAGAAGGATCCTATGGTAGTAATTCCATATATAGCAGGGATGAGTGAAGACATCTGGAGGGTCTGCAGGAAGTTCAACATCAAAGTTGTTTTCAGATCGGGAAGAACTTTTTTTTCTTCTTTTTTTTTTTTGAAACACAAGAGAAAAAGAAATACAATCTCAATAAAAAACTAATCCTGAGTTTTACAAATGAGTAAGTGAGTGTGCATGTAGCAGATATATGAATTGTAAGATAGTTCAAGTGTGTATAGTAGTTAAAGACCCTGTGAGGATTTGGTTAGGTACAATTTCTTAACTAAACGTTTAAATGACAAAAGAGAGGAAGAGGATCTGATGTATGGTGGAAGAGAGTTCCAAAGTGCTGTGGCAGTGGGAACAAACGAAGATTGCATGGCAGAGTTGCGAGAAAACGGAATTAAGACATCTGATGGGTGGTAACGGCGAGAGGTTCTGAGAGGAATTAAGGCTGGTTGATTCTGGAGGAAGATAGGTGAGGTTGTGTATAATCTTGTAGAGTAGGATGAGCTTTGCTTGGTCAAACATATTTGAAAGATTAGGAAGATTAAGGGTGGAGAGGAGGCAGGAATAGTCAGAAGACCAGTTTTGTGTGCAGAGTTGGAGAGCGAAATGTTGAACATGTTCCAAAGACTTGGAGTTGCATGAAGAAGGAGAGGGCACCCAAACAGTAGCAGTAGGTAAGATGAGGGAGGACCAGAGCAGTGTAAAGTGTGAGAAGCGTGCGGGTAGAAAGGTGTTGGTAGAGGCTGCGGTAAATTACTTTTCTTGACTTAGAACGTTATGTGAAGTGAGCAGGAGAGATTTGATGTGAGTGTAACACCTAGGTATTTAAATGAGGGGACGAGTTGAAGTGGAGTGTTGTTGAGGACAGGCAGTGATGTGAGTGATGCAGAAGATTTGCATGAAATTATCATGTATTTGCTTTTATTCGAGTTAAACTTTAGAAGGTGGGAAGATAGCCATGATGAAATTAGAAAAATGTCAGATTGTACTAAGTCAAAAGAGGAAGTTGAATCAAAGGGTTGCGATAGAAGGATATCGTCTGCATAGAGGATTAGTGTAGAAGAGGGTGAAAGTGTAAGCTTGCTGATGCCATTAATGTATAAGATAAAGAGAAGAGGACCAAGAATGGATCCTTGGGGGACTCCAGAAAATGCATGACATGGAGAAGAAAAGGAGCCAGAGATGATAACACTTTGTGTGCGAGCGGTGAGGTAAGAGCAGAGCCAACAAAGAAGGTGGGAGGGAATGTTAAGAGATGACAAGGTACTAAGAAGAAGATTGTGTGGAACAGAGTCAAAATTTTACATCTAGGAATACTGCACATATGGATTTATTACTATCTAGAGAGGAGAGCCAAGATTGTGTTGTAGAGAGAAGAGCAGTTTCAGTGGAGAATCCAGGGTGGAAGCCGAATTGTCTGTTTGATAAAAAGTTTTGCGTAGTGACATGATTAAGTAAATAATTAAAAACAGGTGGCGTTCAAAAACTTTGCTAATGAGAGAGAGAGAAGAGAGATGGGGCGGTAGTCAGTAGGCGAGGATGATGCAGGAGATATCTTGGGAATAGGAACAACTAGGCCAGTCAGTGGGTAGCACACCAGTGGAGAGGGAGGAGTTGAAGATGAGAGAAAGGGGAGTGGATATAGAGAAAGCAGTGTGTTTGAGCATTGTGGCAGAAATGGAGTCCATGCCAGCAGATTTATCAGAAGGTATGCTTGAGAGAAGGCTAGTGATCTTGTCAGGAGAGCAGAGTAGATTTTGTGGGCACTGGAAGGGAGGAGGTGGTCGCTAAGAGGGGCAGAAGAGTTATTGAAACAGGTGGAGAAGAAGTGGTTGAGAGCTTCAGCTTTAGACTGGGAGGACGTGTAAGATTGGTTTTGGTAAGTGAGAGTAGGAATAGAGGATGTATTTTTGCCAATTTCTCTCCAGAAGGAGCTGGAGTTTGGAGAGGATGAAATGTTGAGGAAGAAGCGGCATTTTGCAGAGCGGAGGAGGGAGAGAGATTTATTTCTACATCTGCGATAAGCAGCCCAGGTTTCAGCGGTGCCTTGCATCCTGGCAGAAGAATTTGAGGACACAACTGAACAGAGTGATGTTTTACCAACTAGCATTGTGTAACACATCCTTGTAGCTGTGGGAGGTACTACATCGGGGAGACCAACAGAAGACTGGGGACCAGACTGAACCTGAAAATGCCTGTAAAAAGCTTGATCTGATTAGCTGTAACCATTTTCACTGACCTTAGCAAATGGGTCATGGCAGTTGGAGGAGCCCAGGTCACAGTTCTTTCTGCTGCAGCGTGTGGTTGTCAAAGTTCAGCAGGGTAATGCTGCGGCTATTTTGGGGACTTTGCTTTCATTTTTTGGGGTGTGTTGGGTGTGTTAATTTTTCTGTGTAAAATGTATATATGTAGTATTTTATTTTTTGTGTATTGTCAGACCATATTTATTATGCAGTACATTGTATTATAATATTGGTCTTCATAAATAGATCAAGGATCTTGTAAATGTTTGTTATCTACTTTGGTAAATTCTTGTTTCCTTACTAAAAAAATTTCTTTTTGTCAAGCAGCTACGATATATTAGTTCTCAGTACAGTATAAAATCAGTTATTATTATGAAGCGGTGGTATCTGTGACGATCACTAGTTGCGAACGTGCTGAAAGATAGGAGTAAAGCCAGTTAGTGAGATAAGGAGGGAAGTGCAGGAAGGAAAGAAGACACAATACAGAAGGACACAGGAATACAAATAATTACATGGTTTTGTTAAAGGTGTGATGTTAACTGTTATCACAGGAATAAACTTCTGAGGAAACCAAACTGAAAGGTGCAGCTGTTTGTGACTAAGCTCATGTCATGCTGTCATAAGAATAACCTTCTTGGGTAATCACCTGATACACGTGCATTAGTTACATGGTTTTGTTGAATCTTTGTCTGTTGTCACAAGAGTCAAGTTCTGAGGAAACAAACTGATCACCCTAGTATAGTGGCTTTTGTGAACCATCAGGTTCAGTGATGTAAGTGAAATGTTAGCTTTTTCCCCCCTTACTCTTCTTTGACATTTTACTTGCAGCTTAGGAATTATATTGTGCACCCTGCAATTTTTAATAGAGATTAAATTCTCAACCTGAATTTAAAAAATCCGTGTAACCCAGGAATTTTTAACCTCCTAGTTCATGGACCCTCTGGACCTGTTTCATGGATTCCTGTATTATAAGGTAAGATTCACTGGCACAACATCTTCCCTAGCATACAAATATTTATTAATAATGACCCCAACTAATGGCTACACTACAATGACTGGAAGCTGCTGGTGTTGGTGCTCAATTAAGAAATGTGTGTGTGTTTATCAGAACTTGCTTCTCTGGGCTTTCATCTCTCACCTTGTCACTGTTCAGCAGTTTCCTGCATTCTGCATTTTTCTGTAAAAATTGAGACCTTGATGTTATTTTTCTCTCAGCCTGATCTACCATTTTCCTTTTTCCCCAGTTTATCTACCACTAGCTATATACACTCTGAATCTTTCATTGTATATATATATATCATCTAAATTTTAGATTTTATTATAACCTTCTCAGTAATCAACTTGAAATTGTATTCTCTCAATGTTTCCACTAAATGCTCCATCAGGAATCATTGTAATGTTATGTCAACTGAAAGTTCATTGAGAATTTATTATTTATTGTGTTGTTTTGGTGTCTTTTGTTATATTATTATAAGCTATTATCATATTTTAGCCATCATCCCGTCCATATGAGGCTTCCTGGGAGCGCTACCTGGACCCGTGGAATGTGTGAGCAGCAGGTTACCATGCTCCTATGATGTCACAGCTGGTGGCACTACTTACCATCGCAACTGCCATCACATTCATTATGATTATAATGTTCAGCCCTAGGAATACATCTAGACTGAGATTACAGCTGCACAACCTCCTTCGCACACAACGCATGTCAATTATACCACCTCTGTGTGCAACCAGCTGATGCCAGCTCTGCAGCCCTCTCCACCACCGGCTGTAGCACCGCCTGAGCCTTGTCGCTTTATGTGTATACGGACAGCTCCTGTGGAGATGCAAGACTATGTCAAGGACTGATCTGTATATGTACATGTACTTGGATTGGTGGTATAATTATAGGTTACATAGTGTGATTAGTCTTTGACACATGTTAGTTTCCAAATAGTGATAATTTAACTTTCATTTCCCGCCATCTTTTGGGGGGGGGGGGGGGGGGGGGGGGTGGTTGTCAAGAGGGAAGATGGAACTTACCCACCTTCCCTGTAGGACACAATAAAATGAAAAAGCTCATATGTTTTGTTTGCTACTTTGTTCAACAACTCGTTACACGGACCTCACATGTGCAGATGGATGGTAAGAGGATATAATGAGAGAAGGTGTGTAAGGGTATGTGAGAGGCCATCCTGTCAAAGTTGGACTTATGCAGTGCAGCCCGGAAAAAGCGTCCATAAATTTGCATGCAGATTAGCAAGCGGTGGTCATTAGATGATGACCCATCTCTGCTCCTTAAACTGGCAAACTCATCTGCCTAGAAACTGAAAGTCTGCCCTATCATTAGCATTCACCAACTTTCACCATCCATCCTCACCCTTCTCCCTGTCATCAATCAAATCCTCTTTAAAACTTTGGCCTTTTATAAGCATCGTCCCAATTTGTAATTCTCTACCCCAAAATATTAGCCAGCTCATTTCTCAACCACAGCTATAGGTAATCTAGTTTTTGAACTAATCCAGTCCTGACTGGCCCCCCCCCCACTAACCCTGTATTATTTATTATTACTACTATTATCAATCAGTTGACATAACAATGACCTCAATGATTAACATGAAATTTACTCTCGATATTTTGAACTGGATGCTCTCAGGAATAATGAGATGCTAAGACTCGTGAGCTTGTTATACACATAGCTAGCTATCCACTCCATGATACAAACCACACCCAGCACACACATCCAGCACTAGTAGTGTCATATCTAGGACTTAGTGTCCTTGAGTGTTCTCATAGCAGGTCAGATCTCTAGTAGTGTCATATCTAGGACTTAGTGTCCTTGAGTGTTCTCATAGCAGGTCAGATCTCTAGTAGTGTCATATCTAGGACTTAGTGTCCTTGAGTGTTCTTATAGCAGTCAGATCCCTAGTAGTGTCATATCTAGGACTTAGTGTCTTTGAGTATTCTCATAGCAGTCAGATCTCTAGTAGTGTCATATCTAGGACTTAGTGTCCTTGAGTGTTCTTATAGCAGTCAGATCCCTAGTAATTCATATCTAGGACTCAGTGTCTTTGAGTATTCTCATAGCAGGTCAGATCTCTAGTAGTGTCATATCTAGGACTTAGTGTCCTTGAGTGTTCTCATAGCCAGGTCAGATCTCTAGTAGTGTCATATCTAGGACTTAGTGTCCTTTAGTATTCTCATAGCAGTCAGATCCCTAGTAGTGTCATATCTAGGACTTAGTGTCCTTTAGTATTCTCATAGCAGTCAGATCCCTAGTAGTGTCATATCTAGGAGCGTTCTCATAGTGGCTAGTAGTGTCATATCTAGGACTTAGTGTCCTTTAGTATTCTCATAGCAGGTCAGATCTCTAGTAGTGTCATATCTAGGACTTAGTGTCCTTTAGTATTCTCATAGCAGTCAGATCCCTAGTAGTGTCATATCTAGGAGCGTTCTCATAGTGGTCAGATCCCTAGTAATTCATATCTAGGACTTAGTATCCTCATAGTGGTCAGATCTCTAGTAGTGTCATATCTAGGACTTAGTATCCTGAGTGTTCTCAGTGGGGATCAGAGTTTTGCACCTCCGACCCATTAGTCGCTGTGCAGTGCTTGTACCTACACCATCAGTAGAGTATTCCTCCACTCGAGCAGAGCAGAACTCAGAGCATCCAGATTACTTAGCCTTCTTGAACAGACGCTTCACGATCTTGACCGCATCCTCCGCTTTTCCATTCAATTGTGGATAGAGTGGAGATGAGGTCACATGTACAAAGGACCATGCCACACAGAATGACTCAGCCGAGGAGAACTGTGGGCCATTGTCTGACACTAGCACATCTGGAATGCCATACCTGGAGAACACGGAAGACAATGTCTGAATAACACCGCGTGATATCAAAGCTTTCGACTTTACTGTAGTAATCAGTAACCACTAACAGTTGGTGTCCGCTCAGCTCCCACAGGTCAGTCCCAACTTTGGCCCACAGATGAACAATGATTTCATGTTGCTGTAGAGGTTCCTTCTGCTGTGCCCTACCATGTGATTGACATATGTCACTCATTTGGGCCAGAACTGACATTCACGAGCTCATTGCGACATCCCTCAATGCCCACGTGACTACCATGAGCGATGGCCATCAGCTCTGTTCTCAGGCACGCAGGGATGACCAGCTGGTGGCTCTTGAACAGCAGCTGATCCTGCACGACCAGTCTGTCACCCAGTATATCACTGAAACTGGAATGTTCTTCTTGTTGTAACAGATTGACTGTGATCTTATTAATATTTTATGAACTTATTAATGTTTTAGTGTCATCTGCTCCTGAGGCTCACTACCTTGTACTCCACTTACTGAACTTGCTACCGTAGTTTAGGCCGTACTTGATTCCATCACATTTGGTGGCAGCGGCGGGATCATTTCGCGTATGAACTTAGCTGGAGTGTTGTAGCTATATAGCTAGTGGATAAGTGAAAGATCTATAACTAGATCAGCAAGAACTTACAAGAGATTAAGACCAACTCTTTGAGGCAGAGTGAAATAGAAGAGCAGATGAGGGTACAGAAAACTGAACCAGATGCAACAGCAACAGGGAGTGAAGTCCTGATGCTGATGCGAGAGATGTTGCAAAGCGAGTTCGGGAGGAGGAACGTGTAAAGCGAGTTGAAGATGCCGCTCTCCGAGAGCGAGAGGTGCAGTGACGGATGGCAATCCTCGAAGGCTTGGTGGAAGGAATCCACAAGCAAAGTGAAAATGCAGCAAGAGAGTCTGACAAGGAGAGAGTGACAGTCACAAAGCTAACGGAGGATGACGATATTGAAGCTTACTTGACAACTTTTTAGCGGCTAATGAAGGCTTATGATATTGTTCAAAGCAGGTGGTCATACAAACTGGCCCAGCAAGCATATTCAGCCATGGGGGTTGATGAATCAGCGGACTACCAAATCATACCAGTAAAAAAGAAAGATGGGTCATTAAGGATATGTGTGGACTATCGATGTCTTAATGAAGTGTCTAAAGCAGATACATATCCTATGCCACGTGTGGACGACCTTATCGATCGCCTTGGCAAGGCCAAATTCATTTCAACATTAGATCTGACTAGGGGTTACTGGCAGGTGCCACTGGTAAAGGGTGAATGTGAGAAAACTGCCTTTACCACACCCCTTGGCCTCTATCAGTTTACGATGATGCCATTTGGATTACAAGGAGTACCGGCAACCTTAACGTTTAATGGATGAGGGGTCAAGAGGATTTTGCAGCCGCACACTTGGATGACTTGGTCATCTACAGCGAAACCTGGAGGGACCATTTACAGCATCTCCGCTCTGTATTCCAATGAATCAAGGATGCTGATCTCACTGCGAAGGCTCGGAAGTGTCAGTTTGGTACTTCACACTGTGTGCCTGGGACTTAGGGTAAGAGGAGTTAACAGTAAGCCCTGTCGAGGAAAAGGTTTGCACAATCGAGAATGTAGCATGTCCCACCACCAAGAAGGAAGTTCGGACGTTCCTAGGGATCACTGGCTACTACAGGCGGTTCATCCCAGACTATGCTAGCCTTGCAGCTCCACTGATATGATGAGGAAGTCAGCACCCAATCGAGTGGTTTGGAATGCTAAGTGCACCCAAGCTTTCCAGAGCCTGAAGGTGACAACCTGTACTTCGTGGCCCAGATTTCACCAAGAAATTCATCCTTCAGACAGATGCTTCTGACAGGGGAATAGGGGCAGTTTTGAGCCAACTCGACAAACATGACAAGGATTACCCAATTGCTTATTATAGCAGGAAGATTCTACCACGGGAGCAGCGTTATTCCACTGTCGAAAAGGAAAGTTTAGCAATAAAGCTTGAAGTGCAAGCATTCAGAGTATACTTGTTGGGTCGACCGTTTCTAATTCAAACTGACCATCGTGCTCTTGTGTGGCTGGACAGACTGAAGGAGAACAATGCCCGTTTGACAAGATGGAGTCTTGCTCTTCAACCATACTCCTTCCAAGTTTTCCACAGAGCAGGAAAAGCCAACGGAATTGCTGACATGCTCTCTCGCTGTGCAACAAACAAGTTTGTTGCAGGGGAAGGAGGGAGGAGTGTAACAGATTGACTGTGATTACTGACTAATGCTTTAGTGTCATCTGTTCGTGAGGCTCACTATCTTGTACTTCACTCTTCAATAATATTTTCAATAAATTGGTGCTGAACTTGCTACCGTAGGTTAGGCATTACTTGATTCCTTCACATGTCCAAAGGCCAGCAGTCTAGAATCATGTCGTATAGTAATGACAAGGTCAGATCCGCTGTAGTCACATGTCGAATCTGATGTAATCGCTCCGGCATAACAAGAAGGTGAACAGTGTCATCCACAGCTTCGACTGAGTGGATGACATCACCTCTGTTCACAGGAAGATAGGCTCAACTTAGGGCATCAGCCAGCTGCATTTCTGTGCCTTTGCGATACCTGACAACCAGGGAGTAGCGCTGAGGATGCAGCAGCATACGTTGCAGTCTGCAGGGAGCTGAACATAGCGCCTTCCTGAAGATGCTCTCTAGAGGCTTATGATCATTCTGCACAATGACTATGTCCCTAAACGTAGATCTCTAAATGCTCACAGGCGAACACTATGGCCAGCAGCTCCTTCTCAATTTGAGCATATCGAATCTCTGGTGATGTCAGAGCATGCGATGCATAGGCCACTGGCTGACCATCCTGTAGTCTAGCTGTACCAAGCCTCGACTTAGACACCACACAGCACAGTCATCTTCTTGTTCAAGTCATAGTACTTGAGAACTAGTACACTGCTCATAGCCGTCTTAAGTTCTGCGAACACCTTCTGAGCATGGTCCCATGTCCACTCAGCATCCTCAAGAACTAATTGTCTGAGGAGGAGTGTCATATCAGAGAGATGCGATAAACTTAGCCAGTTACTGAACCATGATCAGCATCCTCTGTACAGGCACCTCCTGTGGTTCTGGCATCTCCACGATGGCACACACCTTTTTGTCAGGGTGAACCTTCGGGCTCTTGTCCGTAGCAACATGTCCGATGAAAGGAGCCTCTGACTTTCTGAGTTCAAACGTCTGGGTTGACGTGACGCTCATCACAGCGCTCAATGAATGAAATGAGGTGCTTGTCATGTCCGCAATCACTTCAGGCAGACTATTATCATAACCAACAACCCAGAAGTCATCAGCAATCACCTCAATTCCGTGCAGGCCTTCAATCAACTCTTGCATCTTCCGCTGGAAGACCTCAGGGGCACTGCTGATACCGAATGGTATGCGCTTCCACCTGTAGCTTCCCAAAGGTGTGTGGAAGGTCGTCAGAAAAGGCGATGTCTGGTCGAGTACTACATGCCAGAAACCACTACATACATCTAGGATTGTGAACCATGCAATCTAGTCGTGATGTCCTTGATTGTAGGTAGAGGGCAGTGTTCATGCTTCAAAGCCTTGTTCAAGTCCTTAGGGTCTGAGCAGATAAGGAGCCATTCTTCTTGGGCACCACAACCATAGATGAGATCCATGGTGTGGGCTCTGTGATTGGCACCAGCATGTCCTGCTGCACCATATCCTCCTGAGCATACTTGACCTTGTCCCTTAGTGCGACTTCTACACATCGCGGAGCATGCTTACAGGTGTCATGGCAAGATCTAGTCTGATGTGATATTCACCATCCAGCTTGCCAGCAGTATCAGAGAACACCAATGGATACTTGTTGATGATCTGTGCTTTACTTCTGTTGTGCATCACAGACCAGGATACGCACAAATCCCATTCCAAGGCATGCTTTATGACCAAGCAGTGGACGAGATTTAGGAGCATCTATGATGGTGCAGTTCAGTGTACATCTGATATCACCTCGAGACACTGGAATCAACACACATCCAACTATAGGGGTCTTCACACCACCATAAGAGACGATGGATAAGCCACTTGGGTCCAGTGACATGTCACTGGTGGCCTTGATGTAGACATGAAGTGTCGGCACATTACACTCGTATCTAATAGTTACTAGTACTCTGTACCTTCAATGTGACCAGCTAGGAGTCATCAACGACTGAAACTTCAGTTACATTAAACATGAGGTCTTCGTCAGTGTAGCATTCCTCAGCAGCACAGACAAACTTCTGTTCCCACCATACTGACATTTACGTGCAAAGCGATTCACCTGGAACACTTCTTACCCCAGGCTGGACAAGATTCCTTCTTCATCACGTGATGTCCACCACAGAACTAACTTGGCAGTCTTTGACCCCAGCTATGCTAGGCTCCTCTGCAGTCTTGCACTTGCTTCCTCACCACACTACAGACATATCAGCACTACCACCCAGCACCTTGAGCTGTGCTTGGGTCACTTCAGCAGCACAGCAGAGTTCAAGTGTTCTGTTCAATGTCAGTGCACCTTCACGAAGAAGTCATTCCCTTACCTTGTGATCAGCGATACCAAACACGATCCTGTCCCTGAGCAGCTCATCCAGTGTAATGTTTCGAAATCACACTTGCTAGATAGCTGACATATATAGAGAAGTCACATAATGCTCAAAGGTCTCACCAGCCTTCATATTGAACTTATAATGCTCAAACGGAATATTCCTCCTTGGACAACAATACTGTTTGAAACCATCCAGTACAGGCTGTATCCTGTGTTTGTCAGCGTCGTCCTGCCACTCAAACGTGGCAAAGACACGACATCATCAGTGCCAATCACAGTTAGTAGAGTAGCCACCTGCATATTCTCATCCTTCTTACTCAGCTCGTAGATATGCTGCAGTTGTCCCACGCTAACCTCCATTCCTTGCATGCCTCAGAGACAGCAGAGTCATGGATCGACCGAGGATCTGAAGCCCGTAGAAATTTGGTAGCCATTTTGAAACGTTTTGACGAATCGTCCAAAACCACCCCAGTTCCGAGTAATTGGTCGTTCAGACAATAATAATGAGTCGAGATAATGACGTTACGGCGCTCCTAGCTGCCTCCATATAACGAGTTCATTGTTGAACAAAATAGCAATTGCAACATCGTTGTCCTGATTCCAGATTTGAGCGGGTAACCGTCCCGCTACTACCACGCCTACTCTTACCGTTGAGCGATGGCGGCTAAAGGCCGAGGTAGACTAAAGGCTAACTTCTTTAGAGTAGAATTCCACAATACCGTGTGGGAGGTTCCAGACCACTTTGAGGACTTGAGGGCAATTGGAATAGGTGCCTTCGGCACAGTTTGGTAAGTGCAAAAGGCGGGAGAGAAGTTTAGTCTCCTTATGATTGTATCATACTCGTTTTAGCTCTGCTTTGGACACTCAGAATAACACGAGAATTGCCATCAAAAAGCTGTCCAGGCCTTTCCAGAGTCAGACGCATGCAAAGAGAGCCTATAGGGAGTTGCGCCTGCTAAAACATTTGAACCATGAAAATGTAAGTGAATTGATATTTGGATAGCTTGTTTTGATGCTTGTCTTCCCCCTAATCTCGGGTAGGCAGCTCCCCCCTCCCTCATTGATCCTAGAAAGGAACCAGCTTTGACTTTTTCCCCCTGCCTGTGCACCATAATGGGTGCAATGCCAGTTCTCTGACCAGCATTCTAGTTGGAACAGCATGCTAAGGTATACTGGATTCTGCCCACTTGTCCAGACCAACTGTTGAATATAGTCTGGTGACCATAGCCAGGTTTTCGTGTGGTAGGTTTTGAATGTTGTCATCGCAATCCTATTGGTCGCTGCCATCGGATATCACAAACTCTGCTAAAATAATAGTGTGGGAGTGAAAAATTACTCTTGTTCCTTGACAAATACTTCATACCTGTACGATTATTTTCAGCTGACATCAAATACTTTAAGGATTCTCTTTTAAATCAGCTTTTGGGTGTGTGTTTTTAGTGTCAATGTTCTCATGGAAATACTTCAGGGAAAATAAAAAATGCAACAAATCAACATTTACTTGCAACACTTTTTTTTTACACAATAAATGGACCTGATCCATGAGCAACACATCAGACGAGATGACGATGGGCGTGGTTTCACGTGCACTGTTTGATGTGTGAAACCCGTTACCAGCGAGTGTGGATGCGTTCTGTAAAAAAATAATTTAAAAATTATTGGCCCTGATGCGAGACAGAAGCGAGGATCGATAAAGATATTTTATTCTTGACTGAGTGAATAACACTTGGGCATGCCCCCCCCCCCCGAGCTTTGAGATGTCAGAGCATAATATGGCAAAGCATATTCCATTGGCCCAGGGAAACCTGGGGCTATAATCTCCAGACATAAATCATTCAACTACATCTGGCTCATGAGGCTAGCCAGATTCCAAGTTTTAAAGACTTTTTGTCCAGACCCTTCTTCTTGCGAGGCTAGTTGGGATCCGATTTTTGCCAGACGATACTGTCATGCCACACCTATTTTGTTGTGTTTTTGCTCTTGCTGTTGAATCGGTTCCGCTGCCGCGCACGAGTACACTAATGACAATGGAGCATTGCACGAGTAGCTCACTTACTCACTTATGGCCGAGTCATTAGGAATAGGTCTGATCATTGGCGGACACGCTGGCTCCACCAAGCTGAAGCTCCATCTACTTCTTGCATTCCAATAGATTGTTTGTATATATCAATACGAAATTAGGGGGGAAAGTTTTTTAAATTTTTTTAAAGAATCACGAAGTTACGGAAGAACAAGCAAGTAGTTATTTTTAGACAAAGAATAGCATGATTTGCAGCTAACTTAATAAAAAATAGTGTTTTTCTTTTAATCAGATTTTAGGGGTTTTTTTTTGCCCGATGTTTCGACCGAGTGCTCCGGTCTTCATCGGGAAAAAGGGAAAAAGGGAAGAGAGGAAAGAATGGAACGCATTTGTAATGGCTGGCAATGTGTTTCATACAAAGTGCATGTCATGCCCTGTCTCTATGCTGGAGTAGGTATAGCACAGTGACATATCAGACTACAGGGTTTCATTTAGAAAATTGTCCAAGGGAGGGAGGCAACTGGAGGAAGGAGGAATCTGGATTTCAAGGCGGGGGGGGGGGGGGGGGGGGGGCACGATTTAAAGATGTGACAAAGTTTCTAATGAATTTTAATAATATAATTTCCAAGGGGGGGGGGGGGGGGGCAAAAAAGGTTCCAAGGGGGGGCAGCTGACCCCCCCCCCCAAAAAAAAATGAAACCCTGAGACAGATAACGATGGGCGAGGTTTCATAGTTCTTGAGAGTTGAGAACCAGCAATTGGGTATCCAGCCCTACATCTCGTTTGAAGCGCTGAACCTTAGGTGCAAGATGGATGTGCAGTTCACAAGCAATTTTACTCCATTTACTGGCCCTTCACTGATGTCTCTTCCCACACGATTGGGTGGTTGGCTCCACACATGCCCTGCAATAACAAAACTACTCAAGCTATCCCCTTCCTGCAGGCATCTTTATGCCCCTTGATTCGGGTCTATTTTAAGCGCCTCTGCAATCCCTCCACAAATCCCAGCAGGGTCTGCAAACTCTCGCCAATGAACACTTTCCCACAGCTGCAGGGAATCCTATACACAACTGATGAGTTCATGGTAGTTTGTAATTTATCACTGACCCTGGTAAGTGGAGATTAAAATTAAGCCTGAATTTTAAAAAATCATGTAAAAAAGTTCACGAACATGTCAGAAGACTGATATCCTCCTCACTTAGACCAGCTACATCGGGAATGATGCTGAGGGAGATTCTGCTGAGTTACTATGCTTACACACTCAAGCAATATGCCATCATGAATCACGTGCATTTCATGCAAAGCGTGTTGCCAGCGATTATAACAAAGGCAGTTGCGTTTAAATTTAATTTTGCTTGCTCACCCCAGTCTATTGGGCAAGTGTGTCTATTGGGCAAGTGTGTACTGAGAAGGGGCACGTAATACAAATTCTTTGATTAAAAAATCCTGACGATGTCCGACTTTGTGCCATATGGTGTTTAATAGCCCCTCCCCCCTCCCACACACACACACACACACAAACTGTAAGAGTGAGACATGTGAAGTGACTCTCCTTGAATAAGTAAAGTTTGGGGAGTCCTGCTCTATGCCATATCCCCAACAAAAACGATGCTGGAGCCCACTATGCATAGTAGTGGACAGAGTAAATGTCTCATAACGTAATTATTAAAGTTATTTCTTTATGACGTCCTGCTAGGCCTTATTAAGCAAGCCTTAATTCAATAACATTCAATACCTAAGCTCTTGAGGGCCGATAGCAGATATATTCCGCGCATGCAGGGTCTCACATTCCCGAGATAGAGGATATATCTGCACATGCAGGGTCTCTGATGACAGCGGCTATAGCCGCACCATGATCGCAACTGGGAACCACTACCAAAAAGCTTTGCTCGAGCTTGCATGTTAAAATTCAACTCAAGCTGTTAGCTGGCAAGGCTGCGTCTAACCCTGCTCTCAAATAACACCTCAGCTGAGGTTTACAGTGGCGTCGCCTTCGACAAAAAAAATTATATGAATTTGAGAATCTACAATATTGAGAATCTACAATAGCTATATTGCTAGCAGGCATTTGAGGGTGGGGCTATGTATTCATACTCGAGCTCCTTTACAACCGGGACCTAATCTCTACTCCGAACCCTTCTAACCTCATTGGTTAGTTCTGATTATTCTCCTAGTTCGAGTAATTCTTTACTCACTAAATGAACGCTTGACCGGAAATTGAAAAAGCATATTTCCCTTTCAGATTAATAGCAAATTTCTACTGCCTACTCTATTTAATTCATTGGTGGGCTCTTTAACCCAAGTCCCTTTAAACAGAAATATAATTAAGTTACAAGCTTTTATATTTATCTTCTCATGGATGTGTATGCTAGTACAGAACAACATGGTTGGGTTCAAGTACAGTCTTGTGCAGGTATCGAGCATTACAAGAATGACTTCATTGAACTCCTGTTCCCACGCTTCATGGCCTTATGCACCCTGTTCTGAAGTAAGGTCAGTGGACATATTCTGAGGCAGAGCATAAGTACAACTCGTGTACACTCAAACTTGCCTCATTCGGACGTGCCTCATCCGAGCACGTCAGTCCACCGGGCACCCACGCACTGCACAATCGAGTTG
Source organism: Cladorhizidae sp. MBARI D1340-BT2 (assembly GCA_028752905.1). NCBI lineage: Eukaryota > Metazoa > Porifera > Demospongiae > Poecilosclerida > Cladorhizidae > Cladorhizidae sp. MBARI D1340-BT2. Next base: position 29,835,081 of record JAQNBH010000001.1, read on the forward strand.
CGTGTATCTTGAGTTTGTGGAAGCGAAACTTGTTTTGACAGTAGTATAGAGTTTCTTGTCGACAGAGAGCGATCCTTGCTTAGGTTCTAGCTGGTTTCTTGTTTGTAGCTTGGGCCTAAAGATGTCCGAGACTAGAGCAATGCAGAAGGCTGCCCGCAACAGTGATGATGAGCAGAAGGGGAGGGGGCTATGGAAGACCATCGATCAGTCGCACCTGGTGAAGCTTTCAATGCCCTAGAAATCTCTCACTGCTGTTTCTTGGACGTTCTTCATGGGCGTGTTCTCGTTGTTTTCAGACAGTGCACATGTGCAGTATGTACACGTATGTATGTGCATGCACTTAATACATGTAGGGGTGCAGAGTTCATTAATGTTCTCAGATACGGTCGTTTCTGAGTTATGGGCAGTACCCGGTCCAAGTGGAGTTTGAGTGTATATTGCTTACGATGCCTATAATTAGAGCGATATCTTTTTATAGGGCTATCCTTCCTCGTCTTTGTTATGAAGTGAGGGTACCAATAACTAGCACTAACACCAATTAAGACACTGAAGAGATCCAAGAAGGGCGTCTCCAAAACTTCTTCCGAAACAAATCATTATACATATAGTAATGTGTAATATGTCGCCTAAATAGTTTACGGATATTGAATACTTATTCCTTATCGGTACCTTTATTGCAAGGTTCTTCAGCAATGAAGCCTTGAGGTATGTGTGTGAAATAAACACTGGCATCTTGAAGGCTGTTAGTCTGGCCAGTCTAGAACTTGCATGGTTTGTAGTTCAAACACCATGGTAACCTATTCATTACATATAGCTTGATTTTTTCTCTCAAAATTCACTAAATGGTCGGTTTTCCCAAATCGGGTCACATTTATGATAGAGAAAACCCAGAGGAGAAAAGCTGTGCTCTAATGGAAACTCTGAGTAGAAGCGTGTCACAGAAGTCTCGTGGGACGTAGGGGACAATGTTGCTCAGGAATGGATGGTCCTGTTTGAACGTATCGAAGCAGAACAACGAGAGAAGTTCGGTCAATGGTGGAATTGCATTATTACATCATGCATGTTCAGACACGCCTACTTATGGTATCTATGCTCCATGGGAGAGTGTATTGTTATTCATGATTCCCAGTGAACCCCCTGCTGCGTATGTCGACCAGATTATGGGCCCTACAGTTACATATATATTGTGTTCATATAAGTTACCGTCAAGGAATAATGGAGAGTGGAACTTGAAGTGTTGTTGGTGCTGAGCTTGCTGCTAGTTCTTCTCAGAACTCATTGCCAGGAGGTACACTCTGGTTTGTCTCGGGGCATCTCGGTAAACTAGCTGGCTAGCTATGGGGCTGGCTGCTTACCTTTTCACAAGATCCTGCTTCTTCTCAGCTGCTGCAACATCTCTGAACTTCAACTAGCACTTGAGCTCTGCTACGTGCAGCACGCTAGGCTCATGCCCGTGCACTGATGCTCCAAGAACATCCTACTAGAGACAAACCAGTGATAGGCTCATGCCCGTGCACTGATGCTCCAAGAACATCCTACTAGAGACAAACCAGTGAACTTCCGCCTGGCAACGAGTTCTGAGAAGAACTAGCAGAAGCTCACAGGTGAGCTCAGCACTTTGAATTCACCAGCATTCCTCAACCATAGCCTGCATGAACAGAAATAATAGATCAAATTGAAGTAAATTTTGTGAGCTTTCCATTTGGCCTGTTACATTACACGTGCAGTGCTCAGCACACCCAATACATTACACGTGCAGTGCTCAGCACACCCAATACATTGCACGTGCAGTGCTCAGCACACACAATACATTACACGTGCAGTGCTCAGCATACACAATACATTACACGTGCAGTGCTCAGCATACACAATACATTACACGTGCAGTGCTCAGCATACACAATACATTACACGTGCGGTGCTCAGCATACACAATACATTACACGTGCGGTGCTCAGCATACACAATACATTACACGTGCAGTGCTCAGCATACACAATACATTACACGTGCAGTGCTCAGCATACACAATACATTACACGTGCAGTGCTCAGCATACACAATACATTACACATGCAGTGCTCAGCATACACAATACATTACACGTGCAGTGCTCAGCATACACAATACATTACACGTGCAGTGCTCAGCATACACAATAATTCTCCTATGGGGCAAAGAATTATTGATAGGAGGAAAACTAGGCATTGGCTGAAAGTGTGTGACGCAGTTCCCTTATTAAGAGAGGAAAGGACAATAATTACTCTGGGAGATTGAGGGTCGTGAGAAAGTGCAATTTTGACGAGCTCGGATGTGGGACTGTCCGAATCGTACTCATGGTTCATCTCTATGGTGACGGGTTCAGAGGGTTCGGAGTAGGCGCTGACACCCACTTTATTAACAGCTGATACTCGGGAAGATGTAGGCCACGCCCGGTAATGGGTCGCGCTGTTAGGTGGATGCTAACCTATGTAAGACGGAGCAGGCGCTGACCAAGATTCCCTTGGTGGAGATTGTGACTGTTACAGAGTCGCCTTGCAATAGGCTCGGCAACTGCATAGCTGACGTCCTCAATGGAGACGTGCTCTGAGCCTTGAAGAAAGCCACCATTCGTAAGAGCAGCGTTGCCAGGGAAGAGAGAACAACCCTCAAAGCTCTCGGGAAGGATGACGCCATCCTCAACTTCACAGCAGAGAGGGGCAGAGCTACTGTTGTCTTTCGAAGGGATGATGACAGAAAGATGGAAGCCTTGCTTGCTGGACACTGACATTTGCCAACCCTTGAAGAATGATCCTACCAACAGTGCAAAGCCCCTTGGAAAGATGCACACACCATCTCGCAGCACTTGTACTTGCCACATCCACCCAACCACAAACAAAGGCCTTTGCTTGTATGGCCTCCCCAAGATCCACAAAGCCAATGGCCCCACGAGGCCTACAAGTCTCCAACATCAGGAGCAGACCCTACGAGGTGCCAATGTCCCCACGAGACCCACAGTCTCCAGCATCAGCCTACAAGGTATACTAAGTACTTGTCCGAGGTGATGGCCCCTCCCGGGAATAGAATGAGCACCACATTGAGAACACAACCCACAAGGCCGGTGAGCTGTCACTGGACCAGGGCGGTTACCCTTTGGAGCAGATCCACCTGGACACCACCAACGAAGGAAAGGTGTGGTGAAGCGACCCCCCTGTGTCGTCCCTGGTAACTAGTCTGTAACATGGAGGACTTAGAGGCCCGGATTTTGCCATCAACCCTGAGCCCTCCCAAGTTGCGTGGATATACTCGGTCCCTATTGGCGGAGTTGTCGGCCCTTCCTTAAGAGCATTGAGCCGAGCGTACAGCTCACCATGGAACCAGAGAGAGATGGACAGATGTCGTTCATGTGTACCCATGGATTGATGATGCTGTCTAGCTTACGGTGTTCAGGAAGCCTACCCACGTTGACCAGCGCCCGAGTCTTCTGTCCTGCCAAGCCCTGCAGCATACACAGTCAGTGGTCCGTTCTTAATGCGATGAGTGATATCCTCTGAGGCCGACATTAAACGGGAGATTCGTGTGTGGGAAAGGCCCTGAGGGCTAGCAGCTACACCCTTTGGTCCCTCCGGAACCCAGGTTATTAAAGACCAACCATCCAGGGGGAAATAACACCATCCTCTAGTAAGATCAGTTATGGGGTGCTATATATCAGAGGCCTATTCGAACAGCACCAGCCTCTAGTAAGATCAGTTTTGGGATCCATATATCAGAGGCCATATATCAGAGGCCTATCCGAACAGCTGCAGAGGATTTGTGGGACATACGCTTGTCAACTTGTACCTCAAGCCGGCCAACACCTTGCGGTGGACTCCGGTGAACTAAAGGGACCCCACGGATTACAACAAGAAGTGTGACACAGTCTGCCTAATGGAGCATCTATGATGCAAACGCCAGGTATGCAGAGAAGTCGCCGAGTACCAGAGTCGAGGAACATCAGAGTCGAGGAACATCTTAGCCAGAAAACCAACTCAGCAGTGGGAGAGCACAGAGCACATTATTAGCCTCCGGACACATGACCATGTCAAGATCCTCGACAGTGAGACAGAGTGGCATTGAAATGATTGTAAACTTGCATGGACGCAGAGTCGAAGGAGGCAATCTACCACTGATTCTAAGCTGCGATGACGGCTGGGACATCCCCGGGATTATTAAAAAGTTTATTTCACGTGACCACCGCCATTGGTCATGTGATCACAATGAGCGCCAAATTCACGAGCACTGATGAAGGCTGTGAGACAAGACTGAAAATTCAGCTCGTCTAATTTAGCGATTCTGTGACGGTATGATTTTTCATGAATATATATAATAGCCTGGTCACTTAACCTCCTCACAGCCCGAGAGGGGGGCGGGGTGCAACTAGATTCTGAAGGCTCTCAAGAAGCTCAACCCGTTTAGCAGGTTTTATGCAACAAATATATAACAAGTAAATGTTTCCCCCCTCTCCTCGCTTGTTATTTCCTGGCTGTAAACAGGTCATCAGATTGCTGGACGTGTTCACTCCCACAGATGACGTAGCTGACTTCGCAGATGTGTGAGTCGAGAGCTTCTTTTTGTTTGACATTCTCTGTCACCTCTGTGTCTTCTCCCTCTCCCTCCTCCTCTCCCTGTCCTCTGTTCTCTCCCCCTCTTTCCTCCCCCTCTTCCTCCTCCTTCTTGTCCTCTGCTTCCCCCCTCCCCTATATGTCCCATACATGTGCCCATCCAATCCTGCCCCCCCCCCCTTCCAGATATCTGGTGACCGAGCTGATGGGTTCGGATCTCCACAAGATCGTGACCAGCCAAGCACTTTCTGATGAGCATGTGCAATTCTTCATTTACCAGATCCTTAGAGGTTTAAAGGTTAGTTATAGTGAGCTTCTCTTCTGCCATCTTACTCCCCTCCCATTCATCCCACCACTTTCCCTCTCCCACACTCCACACTCCCCTCCCACCCCCTTCTCCTCCACACCCCACTCCACTCTCTTCCACCATCCCCACTCTCTTCCACCATCCCCACTCTCTCCCACCATCCCCACTCTCTCCACTTCCCACTCTTCTCTCCCCCCCCCCCCCCCCCCCCCCCCCCTCCACTCTCTTCCACACTCTCCACTTCCCACTTCCCACTCTCCTCCCCTCCACTCTCTTTCTCCCTCTGCCTCGTCTACCGTGTTGTTATCTGCCCCCTTGTTCCCCCCCGCATGCAGTACATCCATTCAGCCGGGATTATCCACAGGGTACGTGTAGCCATGAGTGTCCAGTGTATCGGCTTCTATTACTCTGAAGTGGGAGAAAGACATTTATCTTGCGACTTCTCTGCTTCGTTCTTACCTCCACCTTGTCCATACTTTCTTCATCTCTCCATTTCTACGTTCCTGTCCCCATCACGTGTCTTCTCCTTTCTCTTCTCCTTTCCTCTCCTCATCCTATCTTTACCTGTCGCCCATTTTTTTTGTGTGTCTCTTTCTTCCCTTTTTCTCTCATCTCTCTCTCCTTCTAACTATCATCTTTTCCTCACCTTCTCCTCTCCCCTCTCTGTTCCCAACCCCTGTCCTCCTCCCACTGACTCTCTGGGAGCAGGACTTGAAGCCGAGCAACATTGGAGTGAGTGAGGACTGTGAGATCAAGATCCTTGACTTTGGCCTGGGCCGACACATAGAGAATCAAATGACCGGTTATGTGATGACCCGCCACTGGAGGGCTCCAGAGATCATGCTAAACTGGATGCACTACGGGCAGAAAGGTCAGAGAGGTCACCTGATATAGGTGTGTGAGGGTTTAGTGGTAAATGTTAAAGAACCATATTTGCTGGAACATTGTATAAGTCCGTGTATAAGTCGGTGTATAAGTCAGTGTATAAGTCGGTGTATAAGTCAGTGTATAAGTCAGTGTATAGGTCAGTGCTGTGTCTCTTAATTAAAAGTACTTATTATTTTACTTCCCCCCCCCCCCCTTTTTAAATTAATTAATTAATTTTATTATATATTTATTAAATTATTATTATTAGAGACTCCACTTTGTTTTTCTTTCTTCTTCTGCCAAACGGGTACTGGCTTGGCATTGTCTGCAATAACTGATCTACTCCGACTAGTCCGGCTTTAGCTACATGTAGAAAGCTTCCGTTATGTAGCTCTTCACTGTTTCATTGGTTGCTGTCGTCATGAGTCGCACTAGAGCTTATTCTGTGTTTGCATATTGGCTCCTCCCACCAACTCTGCCTTTGGATTGACGTAGAATATGGTCTTTTCTTTTTTCCCCTTCTTTTGCACAAGTCCACCTCTCGAGTATCAGCCAAAGTTCTACGGCTTTCAATTTATTATCCGGCAAATGCTGTATGTGGATTTGGTATCATCTGTTAAGCAAGAGGGTCGATGAATCTGAAGGGCAAATATATACACACATAAGCAAGAGGGTTGATGAATCTGAAGGGCAAATATATACACACATAAGCAAGAGGGTTGATGAATCTGAAGTGCATATATATATCCACACAAGCAAGAGGGTTGATGAATCTGAAGTGCAAATAATTATATATCCACACATAAGCAAGAGGGTTGATGAATCTGAAGTGCATATATATATCCACACACAAGCAAGAGGGTTGATGAATCTAAAGTGCAAATATATATCCACACAAGCAAGAGGGTTGATGAATCTGAAGTGCAAATAATTATATATCCACACATAAGCAAGAGGGTTGATGAATCTGAAGTGCATATATATATCCACACATAAGCAAGAGGGTTGATGAATCTGAAGTGCATATATATATATCCACACATAAGCAAGAGGGTTGATGAATCTGAAGTGCATATATATATCCACACACAAGCAAGAGGGTTGATGAATCTGAAGTGCATATATATATCCACACATCAGCAAGAGGGTTGATGAATCTGAAGTATATATATATATCCACACATAAGCAAGAGGGTTGATAATCTGAAGTGCATATATATATCCACACATAAGCAAGAGGGTTGATGAATCTGAAGTGCATATATATATCCACACACAAGCAAGAGGGTTGATGAATCTAAAGTGCAAATATATATCCACACAAGCAAGAGGGTTGATGAATCTGAAGTGCAAATAATTATATATCCACACATAAGCAAGAGGGTTGATGAATCTGAAGTGCATATATATATCCACACATAAGCAAGAGGGTTGATGAATCTGAAGTGCATATATATATCCACACATAAGCAAGAGGGTTGATGAATCTGAAGTGCATATATATATATCCACACATAAGCAAGAGGGTTGATGAATCTGAAGTGCATATATATATCCACACACAAGCAAGAGGGTTGATGAATCTGAAGTGCATATATATATCCACACATCAGCAAGAGGGTTGATGAATCTGAAGTATATATATATATCCACACACAAGCAAGAGGGTTGATGAATCTGAAGTATATATATATATATATATATCCACACACAAGCAAGAGGGTTGATAAATCTGAAGTATATATATATATATATATCCACACACAAGCAAGAGGGTTGATGAATCTGAAGTGCATATATATATCCACACACAAGCAAGAGGGTTGATGAATCTGAAGTGCATATATATATATCCACACACAAGCAAGAGGGTTGATGAATCTGAAGTGCATATATATATAGCAAGAGGGTTGATGAATCTGAAGGGTTGATGAATCTGAAGTATATATATATATCCACACACAAGCAAGAGGGTTGATGAATCTGAAGTGCATATATATATCCACACACAAGCAAGAGGGTTGATGAATCTGAAGTGCATATATATATACCCACACAAGCAAGAGGGTTGATGAATCTGAAGTGCATATATATATATCCACACACAAGCAAGAGGGTTGATGAATCTGAAGTGCATATATATATAGCAAGAGGGTTGATGAATCTGAAGTATATATATATATCCACACACAAGCAAGAGGGTTGATGAATCTGAAGTGCATATATATATCCACACACAAGCAAGAGGGTTGATGAATCTGAAGTGCATATATATATACCCACACAAGCAAGAGGGTTGATGAATCTGAAGTGCATATATATATAGCAAGAGGGTTGATGAATCTGAAGTATATATATATATCCACACACAAGCAAGAGGGTTGATGAATCTGAAGTGCATATATATATCCACACACAAGCAAGAGGGTTGATGAATCTGAAGTGCATATATATATACCCACACAAGCAAGAGGGTTGATGAATCTGAAGTGCATATATATATATCCACACACAAGCAAGAGGGTTGATGAATCTGAAGTGCATATATATATAGCAAGAGGGTTGATGAATCTGAAGTATATATATATATCCACACACAAGCAAGAGGGTTGATGAATCTGAAGTGCATATATATATCCACACACAAGCAAGAGGGTTGATGAATCTGAAGTGCATATATATATACCCACACAAGCAAGAGGGTTGATGAATCTGAAGTGCATATATATATAGCAAGAGGGTTGATGAATCTGAAGTATATATATATATACCCACACAAGCAAGAGGGTTGATGAATCTGAAGTGCATATGTATATAGCAAGAGGGTTGATGAATCTGAAGTATATATATATATACCCACACAAGCAAGAGGGTTGATGAATCTGAAGTATATATATATATCCACACATAAGCAAGAGGGTTGATGAATCTGAAGTGCAAATATATATCCACACATAAGTTGACATTATTTCCCTGCCTGTTGGATGGTAAATGTGTTACTTGTTGCAGCGGACATTTGGTCTGTGGGCTGCGTGATGGCGGAGCTGCTGACGGGACAGACGCTCTTTCCTGGCAGTGATTGTATCCTTCTCAGTACTTACCATCGAAGACCATACTTTTCATTCCATGCGTCTTGTTGCATCGATATATGTATATTTTTTAATTTGTGTGGGGTTTCGCAGGATAAATGGACAACATTAGAACGGAATGTGAACGGGTTCAGTGGTCAGACATTCCAAACCAGTTCCACTCTGACAACTAGCTGAACTACATGGTGTGGTAGTGTCTGTTTAGCAGTACACTTATGAATGACTGTTGGCAGCATCGACTACTGAGCACACATCTGATTATCACCAATGTGCACGTGTGTAGTCCATTGTTCGTTTATTATAGTATTAATTTTTTTTTTAATTTTTAAATTTTTTAGTCGGTGTATTAGGCTAGACGCTGCTTGGAGAGCGCCACACAGTGACGTTCACTTCTACAAGTCTGCCTGGTTCCTAGTAACGGGAAGCACCGACTCCTGAAGAGGAGACGTTGTGTGGTTAGCAAGAGATAGCTAGACTAGACCCAACAACGGTGAAGTGTGTGTCATAAAAGCTTGCACTAAGCAGCCAGCGTTGGTGGGTGTGGTGTCTAGAGTTACATGTTCTTGACCAGCTCGTTCAGTCAGGGACCATTTGAACAGGATCCTGCAGATCTGTGGCACTCCAGATCTTGAGTTCTTGAACAAGATCGAAAGTGCTTCTGTAAGTTGTGTGATTTTTTATTGCCTCCTTTTTTGTGTGTGAATGAGTGAGTGTGTGTGTGAATGTGGTGTGTGTGAATGAGTGAGTGTTGTGTGTGTGTGAATGAGTGAGTGTGTTGTGTGTGTGAATGAGTGTGTGTGCTGTGTGTGTGTGTGAATGAGTGAGTGTGAGTGAGTGTGCTGTGTGTGTGAATGAGTGTGTGTGTGAATGAGTGAGTGTGCTGTGTGTGTGTGAATGAGTGTGTGTGTGAATGAGTGAGTGTGGTGTGTGAGTGAGTGTGTGTGTGTGAATGAGTGAGTTGTGTGTGTGTGAATGAGTGAGTGTGTTGTGTGTGTGAATGAGTGTGTGTGCTGTGTGTGTGTGAATGAGTGAGTGTGAGTGAGTGTGCTGTGTGTGTGAATGAGTGTGTGTGTGAGTGTGCTGTGTGTGTGTTAATGAGTGTGTGTGTGAATGAGTGAGTGTGGTGTGAGTGAGTGTGTGTGTGAATGAGTGAGTGTTGTGTGAATGAGTGAGTGTGCTGTGTGTGTGTGAATGAGTGAGGTGTGAGTGTGCTGTGTGTGTGTGAATGAGTGAGTGTGCTGTGTGTGTGAATGAGTGAGAGTGTGTGTGAATGAGTGTGTGTGTGAATGAGTGAGTGTGTGTGAGTGAGTGTGTGTGTGAATGAGTGAGTGTTGTGTGTGATGAGTGAGTGTGCTGTGTGTGAATGAGTGAGTGTTGTGTGAATGAGTGAGTGTGTGTGAATGAGTGAGTGTTGTGTGTGAATGAGTGAGTGTGTTGTGTGTGAATGAGTGTGTGTGAATGAGTGAGTGTGCTGTGTGTGTGTGAATGAGTGAGGTGTGAGTGTGCTGTGTGTGTGTGAATGAGTGAGTGTGCTGTGTGTGTGAATGAGTGAGAGTGTGTGTGAATGAGTGTGTGTGTGAATGAGTGAGTGTGTGTGAGTGAGTGTGTGTGTGAATGAGTGAGTGTTGTGTGTGATGAGTGAGTGTGCTGTGTGTGAATGAGTGAGTGTTGTGTGAATGAGTGAGTGTGTGTGAATGAGTGAGTGTTGTGTGTGAATGAGTGAGTGTGTTGTGTGTGAATGAGTGTGTGTGTGTGAATGAGTGTGTTGTGTGTGTGAATGAGTGAGGTGTGTGTGTGTGGCTTCATCTCATCCAGATTACAGCAGTTCCACGAGAAGCACTCATCAATACCAATTAGATTGTGTGATGTACTAATATACAGGAACTTAACATTTATAGTCACTTGTTTGTTTTGCTTCTGTCGTTGTGTAATTCTGTCGTTCCTCAAGGCTCGGCAGTATGTTGAGTCTCTCCCCTACTTCCCCAAGAAAGACTTCATGGAGTTCTTTGTGGGAGCTAACCCATTGGCCATAGATCTGCTGACTCAGCTTCTTCATATGGATCCCGACAGGCGCCCGTCGTCCAGTAAGCTGCTGAAACATCCATACTTTACCAAGTACCACTTCCCTGCTGATGAGGTTTGTTGTTGCGTCAACTTGTGAATTATACGTAGGTCATGTGATAGGTCATGTGATGATGTGAATTCTGTGTCGGCTCACCTTGGCTAAAAGCAAGTGCTCTCTTTAATAAGCACACTCTGGTCGACTGGTTTAAAAGTCCCGGGAGTACGTCAATACTCCCGGAGTCTTCTCCCTGTATCGGATTGACTCATTTAAAAAATGGCAGACAGCAGCCCTCTTCCCCTCCAACAACAATAGCCAGCAAAGCTCTCAACTAAAAACCCACATTGTCACATTCTTAGCTGCCTAAGTAGTGTTTTGGGCTACTGTTAGCTCCAAAAAGAAATTCAGACAGCCCTCAAAATGCAGAAGGTGTGAGGAAAAACATGAAATTAATTTTCAAGGCATTAATATTTACGGCCTATCTCTGTTATATCACCACATGGAACTTGGCGTGGAATAGGTCCATTCTGAGACCAGAATGCTCCGAATCATCCAATGCATGTCCACGGCTACATACTCTGTTGCTCGGTTGTGGTTAAAACATTATACTGTATATGTGGTGGTGCTTATGATGATGTCATCAAGCTTGCTCATTTGCTGTTTTATAGTTTGAACAGAGCCCAGACTGCACGTGCTTATTGTAAGCAGAATGAGTGACCCGCATTCAGTTGTGCTGTTTTGTGAGAGGAGTTTTCACTCCTTGAAGGCTGTACGTAGCTGATCCTCTTCTCAAACATCTGCTGTTTGATTGGTGGAATTCTCCTATGCAACTATTACCAAGTCCTTAGGATGTAGCTGATCCTCTTCTCAAACATCTGCTGTTTGATTGGTGAAATTCTTCTATGCAACTATTACCAAGTCCTTGAAGGAGGCTGTAGCTGATCCTCTTCTCAAACATCTGAGCTGTTTGGTTGGTGGAGTTCTCCTATGCAGCTGCTACTAAGTCCTTGAAGGAGGCAATAGCAACAAGACATGGCATGTGCTGATATGTGTAGTGTCCAACAAGAATAAAGAAGTTAGAAAAAGTATTGAAGGAGACCCTGAGGCTCACACTTGGTACAGTCCTCCTACAACATACAGAAACAACACACACAAACACACAAACAAGACAACTAGAAAAAAGAACAAAATTGTTTTATTAAAAAAACAGTATTGGATTGACAAGGAAGGAGACAAGACCGCACCCATGTAGAGCACAGCTAGTTGACTATCCTTTACCGTTTAAAGTCATGCATGCCAATTTTTAAATGGTGAAGGGTAATATAATTGGTTGTGGTCTACATGGGTATGGTCTTGTTAACTTTCTTTTCTAACAGGGAATCCAATATATTTTTTTATTTATATATTTTTGTTTATTTATTATTATAATTCCCCTACCCCCTTCTTTCTAGTTAATGTTTCCTTGTGCACATGAGCTGTGGAGTATAAATGAAATCTGAGTTCTTACACAATGCAACTCAGAGCTTCTGGGACTCGAAGACCTCTACACTTTTTCTAACTTGTTCCCGACCCTCTCGGTTGGCATAAATGAATTGCATTCTCAATAATCAACTTGAAACTTACTCTCTCGATGTTTTGCTCTAGCCTTCGCTTTATGTTACCCCCCCCCCCCCCCCCCCACCCTGATGCCGCACGGTCAGCTACAGCCTTCATCAAGGACTTGGTAACAGTTGCACAGGAGAACTCCACAAATCAAACAGCAGATGTTTTGGTAGAGCATGAACTTCTTTGGACTTAGTAACAGTTGCCTAGGAGAGAGAACTCCCACAAACGAAACAGCAGAATTGAGGACAGGTCATTCATTGTGCTTGTAATATAGCATGATAGCTTGATTATCAGATGATCCTTACCAATCAGATGACCCTTACCAGATGCTTTATTCCGCAATCAATAAACAGATTAGTTGTGGACATGTAGTGAGCTTATTGGATGTAAGTGTGTGGGGGGGGGGGGGGGGGGGGGGGCAGGGCAAAGCAGAAATATAAGATAGAGCGTTAAAGCTTCCAATGTTATTTCAATCCTGATTATCAGGCATTTTGAGAAGGGAGGAAGAGCAACAAGCAACAACTGATCACGTGTAAACAACGAGCCACAATGCTGCACATGCAGGGGGCATATTTTTGTGTTTTCCGAGTCTTCCTTGAACTTGAACAAGTCCCTGGGGCATTTCACGTCTTTTCTTCCTCAGATGCTCTCAATTTCCCTTCGTGACTTTCTGCTACTGTACGAGAGAAAGATCAGCGCACAAACCTAGCTAAAGGCTGATTCACAGCATGTAAAACACTCAAGCGATGCGATGAGATGCGTCGTTTTTTAAAAAATATTGTGAACACAAAATCGTGGGTGGGTATGTGCCAATGGACACTGTCAATTATGTTTCCCCTACTTCTTCATACATGTGTGGTGAGGGGTAATTTATGCCAGGGATGTACCAGGAGAGCACATGCTTAAAATGAGGTGAGCTTAATTAATGAACCATGGTACGAAGATGATTTTGATGTCTTGATAATTTTGTGTGAGAGCACATGCTTAAAATGAGGTGAGCTTAATTAATGAACCATGGTACGAAGATAATTTTGATGTCTTGATAATTTTGTGCGAGAGCACATGCTTAAAATGAGGTGAGCTTAATTAATGAACCATGGTACGAAGATGATTTTGATGTGTTGATAATTTTGTGCGAGAGCACATGCTTAAGATGAGGTGAGCTTAATTAATGAAGGGTGTTAATTAATGAAGGGTGCTACAAAGGTGATTGTGATTTGCTGATGATTGTGTGCCCTGTCTATATAGCCCACCAGTGAACTAGAATACGATGCATCCTTTGAGGACTTGAATAAGGAAGTCTCCGAATGGAAGCGTAAGTGAAAGAAGCCTTTATTACTGTGTCTCTATTATTGCATTTGCTGCACACAAAATTGGAGCTCTCTGCGAGCGGTCTACACTCGTGTCTTGCCCTACCCTAGGAGAGAAGGGTGTAGACCACTTGGTATGGAGACCGTGTAGTCACTGGGGCAACCAGAGGCATGGAATGATCCATGTAAATGCCAACCCTGCATGCATCACCGTAAACTCAGGGTTTTTTTTAGCACCTGCTTCTAACCCCCAACTTATGAGTTAAATGCTTAATTGTGAATAGCTACTTATTATGCACATTTCTAAATAGTGCACATTCACTGAAAATTGCATCATTTTATTTTAAACTGGACCGGTGGAGAACAGAGAAGCTAGTCTCACGAGTTAGTTGAACAAGGAACTGATCTCTTGAGCCGGACTAAGAAAGACCCCCTCTTGAGCCAGACTAAAGACCCCCCTCTCTTGAGCCAGACTAAGAAAGACCCCTCTCTTGAGCCTTACCAAGAAAGACCCCCTCTTGAGCCAGACTAAAGACCCTCCTCTCTTGAGCCAGACTAAGAAAGACCCCCTCTCTTGAGCCTCACTAAGAAAGACCCCTCTCTTGAGCCAGACTAAAGACCCCCCTCTCTTGAGCCAGACTAAGAAAGACCCCTCTCTTGAGCCTTACCAAGAAAGACCCCCTCTTGAGCCAGACTAAAGACCCTCCTCTCTTGAGCCAGACTAAGAAAGACCCCCTCTCTTGAGCCTCACTAAGAAAGACCCCTCTCTTGAGCCAGACTAAAGACCCCCCTCTCTTGAGCCGGACTAAGAAAGACCCCTCTCTTGAGCCAGACTAAGAAAGACCCCTCTCTTGAGCCAGACTAAGAAAGACCTCTCCCTTGAGCCGGACTAAGAAAGACCCCTCTCTTGAGCCGGACTAAGAAAGACCCCCTCCCTTGAGCCGGACTAAGAAAGACCAGCCGGACTAAGAAAGACCCCTCCCTTTAGCCGGACTAAGAAAGACCCCCCTCCCTTGAGCCGGACTAAGAAAGACCCCCCCTCCCTTGAGCCGGACTAAGAAAGACAACCCCCCTCTTGAGCCAGACTAAAAAAGACCCCCTCTCTTGAGCCTCACTAAGAAAGACCCCTCTCTTGAGTCAGACTAAAGACCCCCCTCCCTTGAGCCGGACTAAGAAAGACCCTCTTGAGCCAGATTACGAAGAAATGAGCAGGTCTTTCAAAGCGAACCAAGAAGGAACTAGTGATGGCGATTCAATCTACTCCTTGAAGTTTGTTCATCTACGGAACTATTTGAACATTCTTCATGGCAAAAACTCATTTAACCAAAGACAAGAACAATTCTTGCTGCAGACACGCTGGTTGGCATCCTTCATTAGCGAGATGTACAATTATTGGAAGGTGTTTTAGAACTTCCTAGTCCATGGAGAAGCAGTTGCCTGCACTACTAGAAGACTGGAAAAGGATTAGAAGTGCCCTGCAAATGAGCAGCAAGAAGCTCGTCGTTGATATTCATGGTGCTACTGGACAGGGAAGTTCTTGCCTCCATGTTTTATTTCCCCTAGTCTGTGAAGCTAATGGTCACGTGCATAACCAGCACTTGTTTCACCGGATTCAACACTGAGTGCTTGACAGTGAGATGCCTTAACAAAGACAGTTTGTCACGATAATGAGAGGGGACCCTTGACAGTTTTTGGTTTGCGCTAAACATCGAGAGGCTTGACAACCAGACATTTAATGTCAACAAGTCTTATTAAGCTTGACACATTCAGGATAATTAAGACTTGTTCATGCTGGTTGTATGCACTCTGTTGTGAGGCTTGTTCTGCATACGTTTGTCCCCACAACCTTTCCTAGGGCATACTTGGAATCCCGATATAGATGGAATTAGACCGGGTAGTGAGGGTATATATAAGCTGAATGAGGATCCTGGAATCAGCTATATACTCTGGAGCTAGTGTATATTAGGGATGGGATTTGGCTAGGGACATCTCAGGATATCCGGGAAGGTTTGATGAAAGGATATCAAATTGGATTGTTTTACTAATGTCATTGCATAAGATAATAGACAACATGTTCTTTATTCAAATCTGAAGCATTAAATCTTGACTTCACTTTTTAGGTCCTAAAACTCAGAGCCCATGCATACACTCCCAATGATATTAACTGTAATACATGTAGATGTAATAGAGAAGCACTATACATACGCTCACTTGCCTTGAAATTATTCACAGACCCTTCCAGTGGGTGTATTTGACCCGTGAAATTTTAGCTCAGGTCATGATCACTAAAAGTCAGTAGAAAAATGGTATTATAATAAACTGTTTACAGGGACCCAAATCTAATACGAGCCCCCTATTATGTATATATAATAATATTATATATATATATATATATATCTGTGTACTGTTTGTAATATGATATAATTATAGCTGGATCTCGCTTTTCCTTTATTTTTAGAACGTATATTTGACGAGATCAGTAACTTTGTAGCCCCACCTATTCCACGTCCTACCACTCACCCGACTCTTGCCAGCTATGACACCAGCCAGCTCAGCCAATCAGATTCCATGAACACCGACTCTCCTTAGCCATCCTCTCCAGCTCCTGTGCCAGACAAATCCACTCATTTTGTGCACATGTACACACGTCATAATTAGCTTTTTATTTTTTATTTTTTAATTTTTTACAAGATCAATGAATATTTTATTTTACACACCAATCATTAAAAATATCCAGGTTACATATATATATATATATATATGTGTATACACATATACATGGTACAATTTTTGATGTGGAATCATTTTTATACCTTTCCCCCTTTCTTTTGGTAATGCACCTCACATTACTTTGAATTTTTTATTATTTATATTTGGCATTTTTATAAGCTACTTACAATATTGTTGCATATAAGTTAAGATCCTACTCAATAGGCAGAGGCTAATGTATATGAAGAGTAATAAGTAAACAAATACATTGAGGAATATAATTATTAAGTTGATTATAATTAAGTAGTTAAAGTCTAAGTGATGATAAGGGGTGTTGATTCTGTTGAATATAGTGCTTAAATTGTTCAAGTGAATTAGTTTCTTCAGTGTAATTGGGGAGAGAATTCCAGAGCCTGGAGGTAGTAGGGAAAAGGAAAGGTAAGCAGACTGTTCTGTATGGGATAGGTGATTACCCGGGGGGAGGATTGGAGGTTGTAGCAGGGAGTTGGTTGGCATGAGGAGGCTAGAAGGATCACTGCGAATAATTAGTTTAAAGTTTAATAAAATTGACAAGTGAGTCCCAAGGCAATGGGTGCATAGGCTGTCAGATCCAGTTCACCAGGTGAGCTGATGTTAAAAAGATGAAACTCGCTGTGTGA
This sequence comes from Cladorhizidae sp. MBARI D1340-BT2, assembly GCA_028752905.1. Taxonomy (NCBI): domain Eukaryota; kingdom Metazoa; phylum Porifera; class Demospongiae; order Poecilosclerida; family Cladorhizidae; species Cladorhizidae sp. MBARI D1340-BT2. The sequence continues at coordinate 29,852,269 of JAQNBH010000001.1, forward strand.
AAAAATGTTTGATTAGTTCATAACTGAGAAAATGTATATAGGTGTATTTTGCTCATTCCAGAGAAGGTTGGAATGTGAATGAAGGGAACAAGTTAAAAAATAGTGCTCTAAGTTTGGAAAGGATGGGAAAAGCAAGGGTGGTAATGATCACTATTATTTGGTTAATCATGAGGAGATGGGAAGTTAGCCAGGATGATATATATCAGATTGAGTCAAAGGAGAAAGTAGAGGAGACCAGATGAGAGAGTAAGATTGGCAGCAAGGTCTAGATCTTAATTTGGTGTTGTGGGCTGATATATACTGGCTGATCAACCCCATCCCTCATCACAATCACTGCAAATCTTAGAAGTATGATAATAAACCTCACTCTATTAGCTTGCAAGATCATCACCACACCAGTATCACATTTGTACAATTTGTGAAGAAGTCCCTGAAAATATTTTGTGAGGTGTGCAATTCAGGATTCTTTAAATATCTGTGGAGGACTAAAATGGTTAAAAATAAAAATAAAATAATAATAACAACAACAATAATAATAATAATTTCATCCAAATTGGAGGAGGGTGATTTCAAGGGAGCGATCCGTCTTGCAAGCTCTGAGGATTCTCTATATAGCAAGTTTTGATGAGAACACACTCAACAGGCTCAAAGACAAGCATCCCTCACCTGACCAGAATACATCTCCTCTAGTCTTTGATGAAAGTGTCTGTTTTCAAGTTTCTGAGAAGTTGATCGTAAAGGCTATTCATTGTGGGTCTGCTGGAGGTGCCGACCTACGTCCGCAGCATCTAAAGGACTTGATCATATATGCATCTCAATGTAATAGCGTGAACCTGATTAAAGCCTTGACATCATTTGCAAATCAGGTTCTTGCAGGTAGAACTCCCTTTCCTGTGCGACAGTTTTTTTTTGGTGCCTCCTTAGTTGCCCTCAATAAGAAAGATGGGGATGTGAGGCCCATAGCGGTCGGTTGCACACTGAGACGCTTAATTGCCAAGGTTTCTAGCATTATGTTGAAGAGGCTATGAGTGGACTTCTTGCACCTTCTCAGCTCGGTTATGGTATATACTAAGCTCGGTGCAGAAGCTACAGTCCATGCAGCCAGAGTTTATCTCCAGTCCCTTCAACTGGGCAATGTCCTGCTTAAACTTGACTTTCATAATGCATTCAACTCAATCATCGGGATAAAATGCTGGCAGCTACTGAGGAATTTGCACCTGACCTATGTGCACTCTGCTTACAGCTCACCCTCCTCTCTTTTCTTTGGAGTGACATTATTGATTCTGCAGTAGGAGTTCAACAGGGAGATCCATTGGGCCCACATATTTTCTGTCTAACTGTTCACAGTTTCTTGAGGCATATAAAGTCAGAGTTCAATGTGTTTTACCAGGATGACGGAAGGTGTCAGATGTCGTTGATGATTTTTGTAGCGACATGAGGCTGGGAGAGTGGGTTTACAGTTGAACCGAAGAAAGTGTGAGATCATCATTAACGACCCGGTTGCTATAGGCAGGGTCATCGGAACCGCTGCGGCTGGTGAGGTATTGCCACTTTTCTCCTCAATGGGCGAGGTCTCGTAGTGAGTTGACGCATGTGCATGTCCTACTAAGCCATCTGTTCCAAGCAAGAAGATGTTTATATCAAAGCAATGTACTGCGAGGCTGCAGGTGCCTTCAGTTGGTGACAAGCCTCATCAACCAGTCTCTTTTAACTTCCCAAAAAGAGAATTTGGAGGGGAAAAAACAGTGAAGCAACCTTTTCTACGCTGGCCTTGGATACACTACAATGAAGGCAGAAAATCACGTGATGTTGGTAGAAATAAGTTCCCATCTGTCACAGTCCAGTGAATCTACCTCCAGAGCAGTGCTACAATATGATTGGGAGTATGTAGATGCAGAATTCTATTCCGTTATTATGCCAGTTCACTTCAAACTTAGTTTGGGTGAGATCGATACAACAGAAGCAGCCAACACTTCTATTAAAAGCCCACCTAGATCGCTTTGAACACCTGTCTGGCAAAGTCCAGAACTCGATTATCTACCACTCCCGAGGCATCGAAAAAGCCACCAACAATCTTAGGATCAGGAAGAATGGACTTAGGAAGCAGAGAAAGTCTTCTCCGAAGATTTTCTTTGATGCATGCAGAGCATACAATAAATGCCTGAAAGCAAAAAGAAGTATGGAGGATGCAAGGAGCTTGCGTAGGCAAGAAAGAGGATTTTGATGGCATTATGCAAAGAAAGTCTGCTGTGATGAGATAAATTCGATCCCTCATTTGATGCTAAAATAGCCTTCAATCATTTTTAAGAAGATTTCATCTAAAGATAGCTTATATACATCGCTTCCCACATGGGTTAAAGATGTCATATCCCTACCAGAGGTGTAAGATATGGTTCCCTTTGATCTTTCCCCTATAACTCCTGGCTTAGTAGCTAGAACGCTAAAGAAAAGGTCATCTAACTCCTCCCCAGGCGATGACGGAGTGTCATATCATCACCTCAAAAAGATGCCATCAACCCATCACTTCCTAGCAACTTTGTATTCAAAAAGCCTACTTGAAAACTTCACTGCCCCAGACAAGTGCCAAGCAAAGATCAAGCTAATTTTCAAAGGAGGCGACAAGTCTTCTCCTGTCAATTTTCGTCCTATTGCACTTACCTCAGCTGTGGGGAAATTGATGATTGTTGCTTCTAGACTGGAAAGGTACCTAACTAGTAATGGCATTATCAATACCAGCATTCATTCTTTCCAACATTATGGGACCATGGAACATATTTTTGCAGTATCTGCAATCATTGAGAATGCTATCCAACATGATTTGCCTCATTCCTAGACCTTAAGAATGCATTCGGTTCCTAATAAATGATATGCTCTTGCTAATCAAGCTACCAGTGGAAATAAGAGCTTATATCTCGAGCACTTATTTAAAGCTATCTGGGTACATAAGCATTAAGTATTGTATTAGTCGACCAGTGAGTTTCGTATAAAGAAGGGGGTATTTCAAGGGGACACACTTTCTCCTCTTATATTCCTGATTGCCTTCAATCCTATACTTGAAGCAGTTCAATCTTTGCCATCATGTGGCCTACAACTTAGAGTTCCTTCCAACAACTGGCTTGAGCCCCCTAAAGTTAACTCGTACATGTATGTGTGGTGGGACGAAGAGGGGTCAGAGGAAGTTAAAGGATGGTACCTAGCCAAAGTATTGAACGTGCAGTCAGAGGGAGAAATTTCCTTGGAATATCGTAAGAACAAGTCGATTGAATCAACCCATCTTTCTGATATCAAGTGGGTACCCAGCAAAGGAAATGATAAGTGGTACAGGCCTCCATCAAACAAACCCCATAGCTCTCGCCTTACCCTTTCAACCCCTCACAAGGTAAAAGCCTTTGCTGATGATCTTACCATCATATCATCCTCTGCCATTGACCATAGTAAAGCTCTGCACAAGGTCTCAGAGTTTTGCTCAGACTTGGACCTCAATCTAAACCCTCCCCCAAATGCGTGTCCTTGGTCTTCAATGGAAAAAAGTTTGATACAAGAGCCACCTTTACGATCGGGTCAGGTACATCTCGAAATATCTCGTCAGGTCCAACCAAGTTCCTGAGAAACATGGTGGGTTGGTCCAACTCTGGGACCAAGTGGGCATCGGGGAAGAGGTTCATTAACTCCTTTCAAGCTAGCATTAACAAGATAGATGGAGTAACAATTAGAGGAGAGTACAAGCTATGGATTCTGAGGCGTTTCCTTATCCCATCCTTCCATTTTTCTATGGCAATAGATGCAATCCCAATTGGGGCCATCAAGAAAATGGAGGCCCTGACCCACAGAAGATTAAAGAGATTAAAGCGATGGCTTTCTCTCCCCAGATCTTTCACAACGTCAGCTCTTCACCATCCTGATGTGATTGACATCCCATCTCTAACCGATCAAACAAACTCTCCTTGCTGTGTACAATCTCAACCTCACATGACCCTTTGATCAAATTCAAACATCTTTTTGGACCATCAAAGCTGTGTCAACCTTGGTATCCCTGATGAAGTTTCGAGACTTCTACTCAGGGCAAAGTCCTCAATTAATACCATCACCAGTTAGGACAGCAGTGCCGTAAAGTATTGAAGGATAATAGGGCAAGTGCATGCAATGCCAAACTCTCTAAGTTATCGGTACAAAACAAGATCCTTGGTGTAACAAAGCTAGAAGAAAAAAATAGGGTATGGAGACGCATCATGGATGGACTACCAGCTGGACAGCTGTCATTTATTCTGAGAGCAGGTACAGAAACTTTGCCCACCCCTCTCAATCTCAAATGCTGGCATATTTGTGTTGATCCTCGCTGTCCCCTGTGCAAGAATCGGTCTCCTACTGTGCACCACATCCTATCCAATTGTCCAGAGGCTCTGAAGCAGGCAAGGTACACATGGAGGCACGACTCTCAGTCTGTCCTGAGAGTGGTGATATCTGGGATTGAGAAGTTCATGGCCGGGTGATGCTTGCTTTGCAGATCTTCCTGGCTGCAGGGCAAGTAACAACCCCCCTGGAACTATCCCTGCAAATATTTTAGACACCTCAGCTAGACCAGACGTGGTAGTAAGGCGGAGCAATGAAATGTTCTTGATTGAACTGACCATTCCTTTCAATTCACACCGGAGTCCATCTTAAAGGCTAAACAACGAAAGGAGTCAAAAGCGATATACCAACTGGCCCTAAGTGACCTTGAGGCACAAGGATTCCACTCCTCCTTGTACACAATCGAGATAGGAACTCTAGGTCACTGGTTGCCATCTAGCCGACAAGCCCCGACGGCAGTTTTTCCCTCTATCGGAAAACCACAAGCATCCAAACTGCTAGATGCTGCTGCAAAAGTTGCAATTTCGGCCTCTAGCCAACTGTTTCATGCGAGACTGGATATGTCATGGAACTCTTCTCGACCATTGCTTTAACTATACATTATATTATTATTGTGCTGTCATTATTTGTTTACTGTCTCACAAGCTCTTGCCAAGCCCCTTCTCTAGGTACTTCCTAGAACCAGGACTCCTTGTGTTCTGGGGTCATGATACATTACTGCTGCTGTGTATGTATTGAATAATAAAGTTGGTTTTCACACAAGCTGGGTTTTTGCTTTTTATGTGTGAAGGCTTTACTCTGAAAAAAAATTGAATTCAGTAAGTAACATAGAAGCAAGTTTTATTTCAGCTTGTTACACTATACTGGAAAGATGCATGTGTTAAGTTCCCTAACCATGAATCTAGTCAATGCCATAAAGATGCTGTTTTGAAAACTGTCACCCTCCCATGCAGTATACTCAAAATATAGGTGAAGTCCTCTCATCCCAGTTAGCTAAAGATAGACTAGAACATCTTTTCAAAGCTGCTATCCAACGTGCTAGACAAGCCTTGCCACTTCGAGGTGGAGGAGATGAGTCTGATTCCAATTATATGCAGTTGCTCAAGCTCCATGGAGAAGATGATGCCAGAGTATTAGAATGGATCAAAAAGAAATACACATCAGGAGACATGCAAAATGAAATGGTGAAAGTAATGGCTCTTCAAATACTTCAAGATGTGTCAAAATCCATTCATAGTGCATCATTTTTCACCATAATGGTAGATGAAACCACGGATGCATCAAACTGTAAGCAAGTTGTTCTGTGCATTCGTTGGGTCAGTGATGACTTTAAAGTACATGAAGACTTTATTGGCCTTTTTATGGTTGACACTATTGATGTTAACACAATCATTGCAGTGGTATTTGATGTTCTCCGATGGCTAAACCTTTGAAATGCGGGAGGCAATGTTATGATGGAGCAGCTACTATGAGTGGTAAAAAATCTGGAGTGGCTATATACTAGATTGCAAAAAGAAGAACTTAGGGCTATTTACACACACTGTTATGGCCACGCTTTGAAATTGTTTTGGGAAAAGGTTTGTAAGCAAGCTGAAAGTCTCGATATTTCAGAACCAAACTTGCCACGTCACCACCAGGTCCCACGAAGGTTTGAAGATGGAGAAACAGAAGGTTCAGATGGAGAAACAGAAGGTTCATATGCAGCCACTCCAGGATCTTATTGTTACCTGCATTTCTGACCAGCCTGGATTCATAATGTACAGGATTTAGTGCTGAGGGCAGTGTAGGGAGAGAATTATCAAGTCCAGTTCGATTTCGTAACTGACTTTTATGCATCTGATTTTAATGCTTTGTTGAAAACTCAACTTAAAATTCTCTCTGCTAACTACAGCAATGACAGCAGCTCAAAAGTTGACCTTCCTGAATTAGTCATGTTCTTCACTACCAGGACAGCAGTTCAAAGGGTCTGAAGTATGCAAGCTATTTCAACTCCTTCTGCGCAGGGTTAAGACATATTTATGCTCTAGCATGGCACAAGCTAGGCTGAATCACATAATGGTTTTGCATATACATCGAGAGCTCACCGACAAGCTGAACTTGATTGAAACTGCAAACAGATTCAGCTTTGGTAGCGAACATAGACAACATTTTTTGTATCTACTAATTTATCATAAACTGTCGTTGTTAATATTGTTATTATTATGGTAAAGGTAAATTCATGGAAATAAGAATGATGGAATGAACAAATGCAAGTATATAATTGAACTATTGTACAATATGTAAGACAATAATTTGCCGTAGTGTTACATTTAGTGTCCAATGCCCTCACCACTACCAATTTGCTTCGACAGTCCTGATAGGAGAATTCTTATGTGCTATCCCAGGTATTCAAGTGGTGAACCCTGAAGTAGCCACTCTGCTAGGCTCTCCCATTGGTGGTCTGGAAGGCATTGAGAGATGTATTGAGTCCAGGACTAAACTCTTGGAGCTCTTGGGCAGTAGGCTAAGCCATCTTTATTCACACGATGCTTTGTGTCTCCTCCATCATGCCTTCTCCATGCCAAAGTTATTATACAATCTCCGCACTTCTCCCTGCTTTCCTTCTCCGTTAAAGCTCAAAGAATTTGACTCTGTTCAGTGTGCCATCCTCAGCAACATCACCAATGTTAGCATCCCATCGCAGAGTGATACTTGGCTACAGGCCTCTTTGCCAGTCAAATTTAGTGGCCTTGGGATCAGAAGTGCTGTCATGTTGGCTCCATTGGCTTTCCTGGCATCCGCTTCGGGGTTCCCTCGATCTAGTTCACTGAATCTTGCCCAGTAGATTTGAGGGCTGTAGTGATTCTGCTTTTCAGTTAGGTATGGAGGTGTGGAGCAAAGACGTAAATGTTCCCGCTCCCTCAGATGAGTCATCCTTTTCCCAAAATTGTTGGGACACTCCGCATGTGAAGGCCTGCCTAAACAAGCTTGTGGAAGGAGTTGTGGAAGGAGCACAGGATGATACTGTGCATGCTCATGTTAGAGCCACTACCAAGAGTGAAGCAGGTGCCTGGCTCCATGCCCTCCCTATGTCTGCAGTTGGTTTGAGGATGGATGACGATGTGATTCGTGTTGCCACAGGTCTTCATCTTGGTGAACCGCTTTGTAGTCCTCACCAGTGTCTTCAATGTGGAGCTCCAGTTGACCAGCATGGTACTTCCAGAAAGAGTCAGGGTTGCCACTCTCGACACGCTGCTATTCATCAAGTGATCCAAAGATCTCTATGTTCCTCCAAAATCCCTTCTTACCTGGAACTGGTAGGTTTGGATCGTGATGATGGCAAACGTCCTGACGGTGCCACTTGGAGGAATGGGAAGGTTCTGGTTTGGGATGCCACATGTTCAGACATGTTTGCTCCCTCTTATGCGGATTTGAGGTCTGGAGATCCTGGAACGGTTGCCAACAGAGCTGAATTCCTGAAGAAACAAAAGTATCGTTCAATCAGAGACACCCACTATTTCGTTCCTCTGGGCTTTGAGACCATGGGTATATTTAGTGATGTGGGCATGTCCTTTATTAAGGAGTTGAGCAGGATTAAGGAGGAGACTAGGGAGGCTAAGGCCCATTTCTACTTGCTCCAACAGTTGTCAGTAGCAATACAGCGTAGAAACACTGCTGCTGTGCTGGGAACATCTCGGGTGCAGGAAACGTCAGACTACTTATTAAAATTATTACTATCATTATTAATTTTAAAAAAATCCTAATAATTCGCCTGACTTAATTAGGCGTGAATGGACGCCTGTTTATCATATGCATGATGATAATAATAATAATAATAATAATAATAATAATAATAATAATAATAATAATAATAATAATAATAACAACAACAACAACAACAACAACAACAATAATGAGTTTTGGCTTTGATAAAAGTTTTTTCTTTCCCCCCCCCTTCTTTTCCCCCCCTTGTTGTCTACCATTCAGTTTAAAATAGCGGGCAAACTAATGGAAAATCTCTGAACATGATGATTTTTAAACAGTATCGTACTTTCACAAAGGAGTCAAGGTGTGTTGGGAGTCTTTTAGGCAGCTGAGAAGTTGCCAGTGTAAGTTATTACTTAGATAAGGACCTAGCATTATTTATTTTCATGAATAGCTCCAATTAATATGAAGGAGTCTGGCTGTCCTCAAAAGGAACTTGTATTTTGCACTTGTCTATCTTGACCACTTCTAAGGCAAAAGTAATTCTAAAGTAATGATTAGTACCTTGCTTATGCCATAGTTACACAAAACCAAATGAAGTTTCAGTTTCAATTTCCAAGGTGGCTGTAATGCACTTCTAGAAGGTTTTTAATGGCAATCAACAACAAACAGAAGTGGTGTATAGAAGAGTTGCGTGGATGTAGCGAGCAACTGCTGAAGCTACAATATTTAGTGTGTGCAGGAAGTAAGTATGATATAGTGCTTGCTTGTCGCAGTATAACATCTTCAATTCATGCTTTCTCAAACTAAGTTGCATCTGAAGACTGTGAGTTAGAACAGAGAGAAGGTGATGGCTTCAACACTGTTACATACAGTCTCATTGAGTAGTGAAGAAGCATCACTGAGATGGAAGAGTTTACTCAGATCGATGAAGTCCTCAATGAACAGACGTGCAATAGTGATCACGCTTGTGTGGAGCTTCATGGTGTTTAGCTGCTTAAATTTTGTTATTTCTGAATTTATAGTAAATAACCAACTGATTGGCTTGTCTGGAGTGTGTGCGACTGCTATGTGCTCTCTTATTCTAGGATGGGTTGGTGACGTCTACTGTGGCAAGCACAGAGTGATTCGGTACAGCATGTGTCTGCTATTCCTTGCAGCAACTCTGAACAGTCTTGCATATACCTTCCATTCTTCAGTGGCTATTGATATAGCAGCATTCCTTTTGGTGGCTGGATTTTATGGATTCCAGTCGTGTATTATCCAGTTTAGTTTGGATCAACTCTACGATTCTTCATCGGATGAAATCATCTCATACATCATTTGGTGTGTGTGGACTTACTACGGCAGCTATTCCCTAGTTCAGTTCACTCAAGTTTTTGTCTGCATTGAAGATTACAAACCTCTGACCACTCTGCTGTTACCTGTTTTGATGGCTTCAGCATTGTGCTGCGATTTCTTCTTCAGCCATTTGCTTGTCAAGGAGCCAGTGACACACAATCCCTTTAAGCTGATATTTCAAGTACTCAAGTATGCTGTGAAGAACAAGTACCCTCGTCTGAGGAGTGCCTTCACCTACTGGGATGATAAGCACTACTCCAGGATTGATCTGGCCAAGACCAAGTTTGGAGGACCCTTCACTACTGAACAAGTTGAAGATGTGAAAACTTTCTTTCGAATTTTGACAGTTATTTTTCTGTTCTCATTACTGATAGGTATTCCTCTGTTCGCTGGTCAATTTGATTACCGATATTGGGAAACTGATTGCAACTCAAGTATAGTGCTTTCTCATCATAACTACTTCAATAGCATCTTTGAGAATAGATCTATTGGTAACATAGGCCAATTGCTTATTGTAGTCCTTGTTCCAGCATACCAGTTGCTACTCTATCCTCTGTTCTGTAAGTGTATTCCGAGCCTCGGGATATCAAAGAAAGTGTGCTTCTGCATTCTTTTCTCTTTCCTTCATGTTTTCAGCTGTCTCTCCTTGGAAGTTGTCAAATACCTCGAGGGAGAAAAGACCAGTGTTTCAAATAGCTCTGTACCTCATTACCCCAGATCAACAGAATACAAGTACACAGAGCTTCCTGAAGGCATTAGCCATTATTGGTTAGCACTGCCACGGCTCTTTACAGTCTGTGGTGAATTCACGTTGCTAGTGGCAATGCTAGAATTCATATGTGCCCAGGCTCCCTACTCAATGAGAGGACTGCTGCTTGGTTTCAACTACTTTAGCTATGCTTTATCATTTCCTATGTACTATGTGGCACAATTACTACTGAATAAAGCACTAAACAAAGAAGTCCGACTAAGTCATGGAATCTGGTTCTTTTTGAGCTTTGCCATTGCCAGTGTAATAGCGACCATTTTAATATGTCTGATTGGTAAGTGGTACAAGAACCGACAAAGGGGTGACCACCCACCAAGTCAGCATTATTTTGCTGAGAGGTACTACGAAAACTGTGGCAGCTAGTGAACTGTGTTATTATATTTCAAATGCCCAACTTCTGTTACTGATTTTGTAGGTGTATAGTATTATTACACAAGTGATTATTAATTGTAAGTTACAAGATATGATTTTTATATTATATGTCCAAGAATGTTTGTCTGGTAGTGATCACCAATTACATTATAACTATATTCATAACCAGAGAAAGTGTTGGATCTCTCTGTTATAAAAGTCTAGAGATATCCGTATTCAGAGGTGCTTATCTTACTTAGTCGAATCTTGAAAAGCAGTTAGTAAAAATGAAGCGACCTTTGCCTGACCTTACCAATTGTACCTCTCTATTTTGGTGATCTGCAATGATTCCTGCTTGGCTCCTCCCTAGACTTGCTTCAAAATTGGTTACTGGCAGCTGCTGCTTGATCACAAGATTTCATCTTGGCAGCTGCACTCCACTCCCACCAGATGATAGTTTGTCTTTGTGTGCAACTGGATTGGAACATCTGAGATGACTTGTAGATGTCCAACCTAAAGCAAGTCACACAGATCTTTCATCAAGACAAACAATCTCCATCTATAGATCCGTATCCAGCATTGCTGAGAGAAGTGTTCTTTCATTTTTTAAAGAGACCGCACACCCTCAATAAAACACATTACTTCTATTGTCTATCAAACCAGCGGCATAATAATATTCATGATCCAAACCATTTCAGAAATACCGACATGATGACAAGAAAGTGATCCAACACTTCAACTAACAAGCTTTGATCAAAATCAACAAATGCAGTCTGGCCTTCAACAAATGCTCTTCTATCATGAACAAAAACAGCGTCAACATCAGCTAGTGCTGTTTCAGCATTAGGTACTTCACACGCACATCAGAAACTGTAGCGCCACTGGCAGCAGACATCATGGGCTGCAAACATTCAGAAGTTGAAGTGTCAAGTACTTCAGCAGGTCATCCTGGAGAATGATGGAAGGCTCCTCTTCTTCCCTGCAAATTTTGAATCCATTTCAGCATGAACACTGTTCGGGGAGAATTCTCACAGTGATTTCTCACAGCATTTTCTTGTCGTGTAAATGGGCCTTTACTAATCATAGTGAGCTCATGCCTGGCATCATGACCTTAGGAAAATACATCCAACATTAGTTTTCAATGTCATTATTTCAAAAAAAAATTACCCGTGCTATGCTAGTTTTTACCTGAGCTCCCCCAAGTCCAGGTTCTAACGACGTCACTGAGGCCTTCACTGGTTTGTAAGTTATAGCTTCTGTACTAGGAAAGCCTTTTCTCGAGAAAGTTGTGCCATAAGAAAGGATTAGCAAACCTTAAGAAGGTATCTTTAGTGTGCAAGCCTTTCCTTTAAAGTTTAGCGAGTAAGATGCTCGAGGTCTAAATATAAAGTGTCAGTAGTTGAACTTATAACTTAGGCATTTTATTTAGACCAGCCAATAGCAAATAGCTTGTGTATCAGAACTTTATAACTCGGGTGTTGTTATTGCAGAGTACAGTTTATTTTGTCTTTTGGCCTGAAGAAAGTACTCTCACTTGTTTCCTGCAACAGAACAGGTATATATATAGTGGGAGTCGAGAAAAAGTAGATGCCCCTTTTCATAAGGTAAGCTGTGAGATTGACAACAAATAAATAGTAGGATTTTGGTGATTACACTTATGCCACCAACTAAACCTTCCAAGACCATCTACCCTTCCACTCCCCCAAATTTTCCAGCCATCTATCACACATTCCATCATCAATCTGTTGACACACATTGTTACATGGAGATCGGTTGGTTAATGAGCTAACTGAATAGCTTTTTGGACACTGTGATTAATGTATTGTTGTTCCTCTCTCTCTCTCTTGGCATATTTGAGAATGGATTGTTCTTCATTGGAGAAAAATCAGAGGGAGCTAACCCTTTTGGAGAATAGGTTGGCTCGGGTGACTCTTCCGGTGCCTCTGCCTTCTCCAAGTTCCTCCTCAAGCTCCAATTGCTTCATCGCCTTACTATCAGAGCACTTCCTTTTGGACTGTTTTAGGGTATGCACTCAAAAGAGGGACTATTAGAGTATTTTTGAATAGCTCCGTAAACAATTTCAGATTACTACTTTATTATTGTACAGCAAAGAACTTGTACAGCAATGCAGTTACATAAATAATTCTTCTTGTGCTAAAAAATAAAACTGCTTCTGATGCTCAACTACACTCTTTTTCAACAGGAGGGCTACTGATCTTAGAGCAAGTAAGGGTTAGACCTATGTAGGTGTTTAGAACGAACCTGCTTCAGAGCAGGAGACACATAGTCAGGACTGCACTACTTCCTGATGGGATCAATGCTCTACTTAACTACAGAACAAGAGACTGACACACGGCAGCACCGAAAGAATGGAGGCTCTGGAATTATAAAAAATGCTTGATTGCCTGAGACTCACAAGCGCACATTATTTTTGTTGCAAAGCGCATACACAACAACTGCTATAATTATTATGCATTTCCTATTTTTAGCATATGTTGTGCGTTTTTGGAATCGTGAAAATATTGTGTGTTTGAAATGGGGGATTGAACCCCTCAAAACCCCTGTGAAAGACTACAAATTGGCTAGCCATAGCACCATTTCTATTCCTAGCCCACCTCCAATATGGCAGGTCAACTCATGGAATCTAAATACAAACAAACGAGCAAACAACTAACTAAAAATTCATGATCTTGAGCTCATCGTCTCCTGGCTTCATGATCTTGAGCTCATCGTCTCCTGGCTTCTCCTCTAGGTAGTGTTGGATTATGTCTCAACTGTGTGTCTCAGGGACAAAATCAGTGCCCTTGAGGTCATGGGGGACAGATTCGTTTCTGTTCAGGATGCCTTAATCCTGCTGCGTCATTCATTCTATCCCTAAGATTCTATACACCCTCAGGACTTTTCCATGTTTTCTCTCTCCCTGATAAATTATGATGAGAGTCGCAAGCCAATTGTGAGTGGAATTACTAAAATTAATTTCTCTGAAGATGTCTGCATGCCACTCTCCCTGTTGGGGTAGGGGGCCTTGGAATCAGGAGTGCAGTGCAGCTTGCTCCCTCTGCCTTCTTGGCCTCAGCTGCTGCCACTCATGACCTGGTCCAAGTCATCCTGCCACCTCACTTGCTTTCATTCCCTGTCCCTCTTGTGGATGATGCCCTCTCAGCATGGTCTATCACGGCAATCCCCCACCATCTGGTCATGCGGCGTGCTCCCAGAAATCCTGGGATATTATGTGCAAGGTGTCAAAGTCCATGGAATCTTTGTTGCAGAATGCACCTGATGATTTGGCTCGAGCCCAGCTTTTGGCTGTAATCTGGTGCTAAATGCCCTCCCCATCTTATCCCTGGGTTTGAGGATGGATGGCAATATCATCAGGGTTGCCGTGGGTCTCCGTTTTGTGTCTCCCTCATAATTGCCAGCACTGTGGAGCAGAAGTGGATCATCTCGCCACACATGGTCTTAGCTGCAAGAGGAGTGAAGAACATTTCTACCATCATGCCACCATGAATGATATCCTCTTCCTGGCATTGTCATCTGCAGGTTCCCCTTCCAGGCTGGAAGTGTTGAGTCCCTTTCATTCTGACAGGAAAAGGCCTGATTGGTATGGAAGAATGGCAAGCAACTGGTGTGATGCGACCTGTCCGGATACGCTTGCCCAGTCATATTGGGGTGGAGAAGAAAGTGGCCAAGTATGCCAGACTAGATCCTTGCCACTTTTTTGTACCCATGGCCATCGAGTCATTGGGGGTCATTGAGTCATTGGGGGTCATCAGGAACAGGTCGATGGCTTTCCTGGGGTAGCTCAGCCTCAGGATAAGGCAAAGAACTGGGGAGGAGAATGCCCATGCTCATCTCCATCAGCAGTGGCAGTCCAGCAGGGGAATAGCTGGTCGTCGGTCGGAAGTTGAGTTTGTCGTTAGCTTTTTAGTTATTTATTTATGTATTTTCTATTTGTTTGTTATTTAATTATTATTTTGGTATTTTTGTACGAACTTGTAATTATAACTCATTGGTTTAAAAATATATATATTAAATAAAACCTTTCACCAGTCTCTTACAGAAAAATAAATCTCTGGCTTGCTTGTGACAGTATAGTCCTATCCATGACCCCAGTAGTCCAAGAAAAAGATTTGTGGCCAGGAACAGATATGTGGGTTGGGATAGGCTAGTAAAAAATTTCTGGAGAACAAATCTGCTAAAAGTGGGAGCGTTATTCACATGACACCAGTTACCTTAGCCTCAGCCAAAACTGATGATAGGAAGCTGCTAAAATCAACATTACTTTTAGGGACTAGCATCGCAAAATGTTTCTTGAAGATTAATTTCATGATTTTTTATGCAAACTTCCTGATACACAGTGTTGTGGAGTTAGTAGAATATTCTTTAGGTCTACACTTGGAATACACGCTGTATCTCCAGCATTTAAGTCTTCCCCCATTATAGACAACTATTACAATGACCTTCTCAATATGTATCATTATTCTGATGAAGGCTAGAGCAGCTAGTTGAAACATTGAGAGAATGCAATTTCAAGTTGACTATTGAGAAAGTTATTGTAATGTTATTGAGTAGTATAAACAACTAGTTTCTTTTTAAGTTATGTGAGTACTTGACCATCCTAAACTTATTTTATCAGATCTGTCTACCATGCACTTGTGTATCCTCACCACTTCTAAGGTAAACAGTAATTTTGAAAGTAAGGAGAAGTAGCCTGTGTATATCATGGGTACACAAACCAAATGCAGTTTCAATTTTAAACCACATTATGTGGGTGGCTGTAATACACTTCTACAAGGCTTTTAATGACTATCAACATAAACAGCAGTTAGGTAGAGCAGTGGTGTGGATGTAGCTAGTGAGAAATGCTAAATCTACAATATTTAGTGTGTACAAGTAGTAAGTGTGATAAGGTCATAAACCATTTCCAATTCACAGTTTCTTGACATAAGTTGCGTCAGAAGACAGTACAGAGAAGAGGTGATGGCTTCAACACAGTTACACACAGTCCCAGTGAGAAGTGATGAAGCCTCACTGAGATGCAAGTGTTTACTCAGATCGATGAAGTCCTCCATGATCAGATGCACAATAGTGATCACGCTTGTGTGGAGCTTCATGGCGTTTAGCTGCTTACATTTTGTTACACTTTATTGAACATAACAGTCTGATTGGCACTTCCAGTGTGTGTGTGGCTGCTATGTGCTCGCTCATTCAAGGATGGGTTGGTGATGTCTACTGTGGCAAGCACAGAGTGATTCGGTACAGCATGTGCCTGCTATTCCTTGCAGCAACTCTGAACAGTCTTGCACATACCTTCCATTCATCAGTGGCTATTGATATAGCAGCATTCCTTTTGGTGGCTGGATTTTATGGATTCCAGTCATGTATTATCCAGTTTAGTTTGGATCGGCTCTATGATTCTTCATTGGATGAAATCATCTCGTATATTATTTGGTGTGTGTGGACTTACTATAGTAGCCATTCCCTAGTTCAGTTTACTCAAGTTCTTGTCTGCATTGCTGATTATAAACCTCTGGCCCATCTGCTGTTACCTGTTTTAGTGGCTTCAGAATTGCGACTTCTTCTTCGGCCATTTGCTTGTCAAAAGAGCCAGTGACACACAACCCCATTAAGCTGATGTTTCAAGTTCTCAAGTACGCTAAGAAATCCTGAGTGCCTTCACCTACTGGGATGATAAATGCTACTCCAGGATTGATCTGGCCAAGAACAAGTTTGGAGGACCCTTCACTACTGAACAAGTTGAATATCTGAAAACTTTCTTTCGAATTTTGACAGTTATTTTTCTGTTTTTGTTACTGATAGGTGTTCCACTGTAATTTGGCTATCGCTATCGGTACCCTCATTGCAGGTCCAGCATAGTTATTTCTCAGCTTTACTATTGCAAGGACATCTTTGAGAGTAGAGCTGTCGGTAACATAGGCCAATTGCTTATTGTAGTCCTTGTTCCAGCATACCAGTTGCTACTCTATCTTTTGTTCTGTAAGTGCATTCCGAGCCTCGGGATATCACCAAGAAAGTGTGGCTTGGTATTTTCCCCTCTTTCCTTCGTGTTTTCAGCTGTCTCACCTCAAATACCTCAAGGAAGAAAAGACCCGTGTTTCAAACAGCTCTGTATCTCATTTCCCCAGCTCATAAGATCAGTAAGTTTGCTGAAGGCGTGAGTTGTTATTGGTCAGCATTGCCTGTGCTGTTCACAGTCTGTGGTGAATTTGCATTGCTAGTAGTGGTAATGCTAGAATTCATATGTGCCCAGGCTCCCTACTCAATGAGAGGACTGCTGCTTGGTTTCAACTACTTTAGCTATGCTTTATCATTTCCTATGTACTATGTGGCACAATTACTACTGAATAAAGCACTAAACAAAGAAGTCCCACTAAGTCATGGAATCTGGTTCTTTTTGAGCTTTGCCATGCCAGTGTAATAGCAACTGTTTTCTGATTGGTAGATGGTACAAGAACCGACAAAGGGATGACCACCCGCCAAGTCAGCATTATTTTGCTAAGAGGTACTATGAAAACAGCGGCAGCAAATGAACTGTTTGAAATGACCAACTTTCTGTTGTTTTTTGTAGTTCAGTTCTTTCTTTGTACATATGTAGCTCCAAGTGATTTTTATTTGCAAGTTACAAGATATGATTTGATTTTTAAGAATGTCATCTTCTATGTGCAGAGATGACTGTCAGGTCGTAATCACCAATTACATTATAACTATATTCCTATAAGTCAAAGTGCTGGATTCTCTCTGCTATAGAAGTCTAGTGGTCTCTATATTTAGAGGAGCTATCACACACTGTCCATATATGTACTAGTTGAATTGTGTAAAAGAAAATGAAGTGACCTCTGCCTGACTTTCCAGTTGTATCATTCCGGACATTGGTGATCAGCAATGATTCCAGCTTGGCTCCTCCCTAGACTTGCAGCAAAGTTGATTACTGGCAGCTGCTGCTTGATCACAAGCTTTCATCTCTGGCAGCTGCACTCCACTCCCACCAGGTGGTAGTTTGTCTGTGTGCAACTAGATTAACTTGTAGATACTCAAACCTAAAGCCTGTCACACAGACCTTTCAAGACAAACCACCTCATACTACTTCGTTAATGTAATATCTGCATGGAAGGCAGAGCCTCAGATAGCAGGCTGTCTACATATCCTTATCAAGGATTGTTGTGAGGAAGTTCTTTCATTTTAGCAGAGACCACACATCTTCAGCTAAGCACACTACTTGTATTATTTTTAAAGAGCAAATGTAATCATATTCATGATCCAGACAATGAATCTATGGATAATGCCTTCAGAAATGCCTTCAGAAAAACACCGCACAAACTACAGCTAGCATGCTATGATTAGCCTTCACTAAATGCTATTTTGTCATGAACAAAATCGACATTAGCATCCACTAGTATTGGTTCAACACTAGGTCCTCATGAACATCAGCAACTTTATCACCACTGGCCGATACCATAGGCTGCAAACACTCAGAAGCCGAAGTGGCACATGACACATGTCAATCACCTTCTCAATAATCAATTTCAAATTGTATTCACTTGACGTTTCGACTAGATGCTCTAGCCTGAATGATTTTAATGTTATTATGGCAACTTAGAGTTCATGGAGAGTTTAATCACGTGTCATCTTTGTTCAAATCTTCCTCCACTTCCCTGCAACATTTCAGCACAAACACTGTAGCTCGGTCACAGCCACAGACTACCAGACTCTGTCAAACTTGAAGCCAGGACAAAAGCAACCAGAATTAAAAAATAATAAAAACATCTACTGCATCAATTCTACCTCATCTAACTTATTTCCCCTCTCTTTGGGAACCTTAGCCCTCTTCTTGTAACTGCAAATCTCTCGAATGAACCCATCTCTTTCTCGTCAATGGCTTCTTTGATGATGCTTTCCTCCTCCCAACTCTTCGGCTGCCTACTAGATGGGATCAGGCCAAGCTCCTTCTGCTATACTTGACATCATCTGATTGCTCCAACTTCCCTTGTGTTCTCTGCCAGTACTAGTTGGAGCAATCAGATGATGTCTAGACTATAGTGGACTTTAATAACACAACAATGTGTATTTAATATAGTTGTCATGGTTATTGCCATATTTTTTTGTGGAACATTTAAAAAAAACTGGATTTTGACTGTAAAAAAAATTCCAGGAAGCGTGTAGAGAATACCCCTTTTAAAATTAATACAATGATTGATGTATATGTTATTGCTATGACAGGCAATCAGAGCACATCTGACTCAGGTAAGATTTAAAACAATTATTTGCAAGAATGCAGAACAAGTGTATGCCCTAGAATATTTATGTTCAATTCTAGTTTACTGAGATACAAACTCACAGATAGAAAAGACAGCATGTGCATGAACCAATATCAATAGGTCCTGAGGCAATACTCAATAATGTGTGATGATGAGATATGGTACCAGACCAGGAGAGACTTGTCGGAATAATAGTTGAGAAGCTCACTGTGAAAATCTGGAAGTGTTTTATTTTGTCAATTATATGAGCACATAAACTATTACCTATAATTACATTTCCCATGTATTATAGGTTTCAAAAGTTTCTATCGCCTTCCCTGTCTGTGCTTACATGTGAAATATGCCTGGCTTGCCAGACTAAGCTATCGCCAGCACTTTAAATTGATCACACAAATGAATAGAGGACAAATCAAGAGCTGGTGGCCAGGTTAGATGACTTAGCTACCAAGTGGATGGAGGACTACAGGATAAGAAATGAGCTAATTGTCGGAGAAGCTCATTAACTCTTTACCAGGACACTGGTTGCTTCCAGAATCTGGTGAGCAGCACCGGAAATGGTGTCAAACTCACTTGTTCAGTTCCAGTTGGAAGGATGCTCTTGAGGAGGAGGCTGGTATTGAGTACTCCATACCAAATGTTAATGCTGCTGGGTACAGAGGTTACAGAGTTAATGACATGGTAAGGGACAAAGGAAGTCCCCATAGGTTGCTATGGTTGAATGAGGACACAAGCCAAGCAACAGCAAGTGGAACAGATGGAGCATGAGAATGACAGGATATGTCCGATGTATATCCAAATCCAGGTCAAGGGAATGACAGATTAGGTCCAACATGATGATGAAGTGGAAGCTCACGGAACATTCATGTCTCACTTTACAGATAATTTGTTTCTATCGGGGAAAATGAAGACTCTCATGACAAAAGGTATGAAGCATGTAGAGTATAGACGATACCAGGGGAAGAAGTAGGCACTTCCACGAAGAAGCAACTACAACCTAGCATGCTTGATATTTCACAGGCTGAAATGCGTGAGTTGCAAGATGCAGACATCGCTCTGGAAGCAATCTGAAGGCCAGCAAATGCTGGCCCTTCAATATTGTGTGTAGGATTCAGCCATATCACACTGGAACCCTCCAGGATGTGACACTGAAACAATGAGCTACAAACGGCTCATCCTTACGAGAGGGACAGTCAAACTCTCACATTGTATATTCCCATTGCAGGCCACCTTGGAAGGTGCTACTGGCCCGCAGGCCACCTTGGAAGGTGCTACTGGCCCGCAGGCCACCTTGGAAGGTCCTACTGGCCCGCAGGCCACCTTGGAAGGTGCTACTGGCCCACACTTACTGCAGCAGTTACAGATATGCCTGATGACCACACCTTGTGGAACTGGTCGAGCAGCCCTTGTTCCCAAGCTTTCAGAGCATTGCAATGGATATTGTGGGACCACTGTCCAGGAACCACTCAGGGAGGAGATACATCCTGGTGGTACATGGTTGTGCTACCTTTTACCTATTGATGTGGAGTGGAAACAGATTGGTCTCTGCAGTGCATTGGACAATTTAGAGTCTTTCTTCAATGGAACTAGCTGTATGCAAGTTATGTGTGGGTGAAAAAGTAGACAGATGTATCCTTCAAGATCAATTTCATGTTGTTTTTTTTGGAATCCAGTTTACTACATTACGAAAGATTCAAGACATGGTGGGAGTGTTTTTGGAAGTATTTTTTTTAATAGTCTAAATTACTATTTAGAAAGCTAAGAAGCTTTAAAATCACCTTCTCAATAATCAACTTCACAAATTTTATTCACTTGACATTTCGTCTAGTCTAGTCCTGATGAAGACTAGAGTATCTGGTCGAAACGTCGACTGAATAAAATTTGAAGTTGATTTGAGAAGGTGATTTTAATGTTATTATGTCAACTGAGAGTTCACTGAGAGCTAAGAAGCTGCCAAGTTTTAGCCGAGACATGAGCTTTTTAACCTGGTATTCACCAATTTTGAAATAGGGGCAAGCCAATATAGGAAGTGCTTGACTGATTGTAAGGAGTATTCTAAGGAGTATTCTGAGAAAATATGTTGTCACAATTCTTCCACTTGTGAAAGGAGATGGCCAGAGAAGGAGCTGATGATTTTAATGCTCCAATGTCTGATTTCCTTGCATATAGGCCTTGCTATGAAGCTAGCTACTCCCTTTCCCCAGGAGTGAGCTATATTACAGCAATACTGGCTACCCAATTCTCGAAGATGCTAGGAAAAATTATCGCCTCTTTTGTTTTCTTTGAAGTTACTAGCTCTGATCAGCTAATTAGATTGTCAACACGTTGGGGTGATTTACAAGTCTAGGTGCAACAGTCTTCTAATTGACATGAACACCATAATATGGCCACAGAGGTGTAAAAATCACACCTAATAGAAAGACTGTACATAGAGTGTATAAATACTTTCCAAAGAGCTTATTTCCTCTCTTGTGAAGTTTATGTTGCTTGTGATGTCTCACCTTCCTGTTTCCTTGCGAGACCAGCTCTGTGCTGAGGTCCACCAGCAATACTCGGTCAGCAACAAAAGCAAAAATCAAAGACCTCCAACACCTTTCCAGTCCAACTATGGCAAACGTGCTGCAGAGAAATCTACTCAACTTCCTCCCATTGAAGGTGAGGATGACACGAGTGACAGTGCTGGGAAAGGCGAAACAGGAAAGAAAACTTTGAAACTAGATTTTTCTATTCTCCGGTTTCGTTTCAGCGAGAACCCGTATTGTTTTGGATCTAAAGAGCCCCTGGATGTAAAGTGGAATGGTGCTGCACATCGCCGCACTGAAACTGGAAACAATTTCCCACAGGTGCTTCCCAGTGAAGAAGACCTCTCATTTCAACCAAGGAGATTACAAATGACCAAGGACAACAGACATCTTTCCAACAGCAACCTTGTGAGAAAATGGACCAAGCATCCGCTAGCACGTCCACCAGGACAAAGCCAGAGAAATGGTGGGACAAACGAGGTACTTAGCATCGCCATAAAAAAATTTGGACAGGAAGCCAAAATCATTCGCAAGATGAGAAAGCCAAGATGCAATCAAATGTCGCTCCCTCCAATCATGGCACCACGAAAGGACAAGAACTTCACGACAAAATTCAAACCTATCAAGGTAAAGGATGACCAAATTTCAATAGCTAGAGAGAGGAGAAATTTTCATGACCACGGCTTGTACAGGAACCCCCTGCCTTTTGATCATCGTGGGGTGAGCACTGACATAAGTTCAAGTGAATGAACAAATTGACTGAGAAAAGGGGCCATTTTTGTTTTACCTCAGTTATTGCTATTGCTATATATCAGGTTAAAGAACATAAACTACCTTCAGAATGGAACCTGAATAAGCTCATAAATCTATCCCCCCCGAAAAAAGAAGGGAAACAAACAAACTGAAGTGAAGTTGAGGCCATAACCAATTAGTCCTTGCCACCCTTTTTCCTGATCCTATCACACACACACACCACAGGTTGGGCATAATCTGACAATGAAGTTTCTAAATATTCAGCATATACATATTTGAGGACACGAGGAATCCACAAACATTTATAAGAGCACAAAAGTGGAACAGTTCTCACTTGTATTTATTTATATTTATACAGCTGGGAAATGGTTGGAAAGGGAGTGAGCATAATATAGAGGGGTCTTCAGATTGGTCTGTGCAAGTCTGACAAGCTTAGGCATCCTTTGTATTGTGCACTGCATTCTAGCAATGCACAGCATGGTACAAGGAGAGATAGCATAATAATTATTATGACGTGTACTCTTTGCAGTCATGCCTCACCAATTTTGGCCGATTCTAAATGTAACGGGAATCCTAGATTGCATTGCCCTGGCCATTCCTAACCCCCTAAATCAATATATACAGGATTATTTATAACAATTTTTTAAAAATATAAATATAGAATTAAATTAAAAAGATAGATGAAGCCCATTGGGCACCTATTAAAGCACGCCCGCCAAGAGCTGTGTGCATGCATGTATGCACCATTGTCATGCATAGAAGCACAATCATACTTATGTGCTTGCAACTCATATATATGGTATGTCCCCTAGGCTACAGGCTACATTAAAACCTCTGAAACGGCTCCATACCTTGTTCCTTCGCATTTCCCATGAAGCCTAACCTTTCTTTGCCTCTCACTGTCATTCCCTATAGCTGGACTTGGCAAGCATAAAGGAAACTTGCTTCAACACCAAGAATTAAAACTGCCAGCTAAAGTGCACCTTCACGATCACTATGAAGACCAGAACCACCACGACCACTCGAACTGTAACATTCTTACAAGCTGTGTGACTCCTGGCATATGAATGTATATGTACAGAAACTTATATGATATAAAATCATTAATGAAAAGTTAATACACATATACACACACAGGGTTGTATACAGAAATTTTGCCAAGGGGGGGCGAACTTGAGATATGGAAAAATAAGGGGGGGCGGAGAGCCTGGATGGTGCGGAAAGGGGACGTGCACCCTGGGCTTCCGCGTGGAGTACGAAAGTGTTTTACCCACAGGTATTTTTGCAGTACTAACTGTATATATAGCTGCTACTTATGATGGCATGCACTTTTTCTAAAATCTTTAGTACAACATTCCATCTTAAATATTTGCTGAAGTTGCATGCTACGGCAATCAGCATATATAGATTAGATATAGTCACTTGTCACTCGTATAATGGAGGTGGGCTTTTGTGAAATCGAATTATGTTGCATTCCATGCATTTTCTTACAAAATCATGGACAACAGGTTTCATACACAATTTTTCTCTAGTTCTCTAGGGGGGGGGGGTGGAAATGGTTGGTCACTTGGTGCCCTAATTTTTGTTAATATTTTCTTAACATGTTCATAAGTCGTAAAAGGGGGGTCTGGGGGGTAGATCCGCCCATATATTTTTTTTGCTTTTACAATGTCTGAGGATAGCTATTTTGACTGACTACCAATGGCATTATGCTATACCGAACTATGGCTAGACTGTATATATTTCTCATGATATTGTAGCTGCTTGGAAAAAGGAGAGCATGTGTCATGACACGATGACATCACACACCACCACGTGCTCTCCTTTGTAGGTTTGTCACTTCTTTTGTTTCTCCTTCTTTCCCACTCCCTCTCTCTCAGTATTTTTAACTCAGTCCATTATGTCATGGTCTTCAAGTCTAATCTTAGACATGATGTCATCACACGCCACCACGTGTTCTCCTTTGTAGGTTTGTCACTTCTTCAGTTCCCTCCTTCTTTCCCACTCTCTCTCAGTATTTTTAACTCAGTCCATTATGTCATGGTCTTAAAGTCATCACACACCACCACGTGTTCTCCTTTGTAGGTTTGTCACTTCTTCAGTTCCCTCCTTCTTTCCCACTCTCTCTCAGTATTTTTAACTCAGTCCATTATGTCATGGTCTTAAAGTCTCTATAAAAGAAACCTTACTAGCTGATTTCTCTTCATATTAATATGGATATTCGCTCATACTTTGCAAGTACTTCTCAAGCCTCTTCTCATGCTAATAGCAGCGATAGCGAAGATAGCAGAACAGATAGCTCTGAGCATGTCGAGGCATCTAGTCCTAGCCTTAGTCCTCCACCTTCAAAGAAAAGCAAGCAAAACAAACACCGCTCTTCTGTATCCACGAAGAGAAAATACTCTTAAGAGCTGGGAGAAAGATTTCAGTTGGCTCTATTATGACGAGGATAGCGATGGTGCCTTTTGCAAGGTTTGCAAGCAATCTGGTCTGCAGCGTACTGGAGGAGTGTGGGTCACACAACCTTGCAGAAATTGGAAGAAAGCTGTTGAAAAAATGAAAGCTCATGCGAGAAGTGACTTCCATATCCATGCAACTCAAGCTCTTTTTGCAGCTAAAGGAGCAGCCAAAGGTGGAACAGTTGTACAGCAACTCCAGAATGTTTTAGCTCGCAAAAGAGCTCAGAACAGAGCTGCAGTGAAGTGCCTGATCCTACTCACTCATTTTCTTACGAAAGAACAAGTTGCACATTCGACAAAATTTGAGAAGCTGGTTGACGTGGTGGTTCGATGTGGCAGCCAACATTTGAAGCAATTCTTAGAAACTGCACCAAGAAATGCTGTGTACACATCAAGATTGGCTGTGGTTGAATTCATCGAATCATTGGGGACATGGGTGGAGGAGTCGATTCTGAAGCGACTTCAAAAGGCACCTATGTACAGCCTCATGGCAGATGAGTGCACAGATGTCACCAACGTAGAAGAATTGTCTGTGTTTTGCCGCTGGGAGGAAGATGGTGTACCAGTAGAGTGCTTTCTGGAGCTTATTCCATTGAAGAAGGCTGATGCAGAGACCATCTATTCTAATCTCATCGATTGTTTAAAGAAGAAAGGTCTACAAGTCGGAAGAATAGTTGGATTGGGATTTGATGGAGCTGCAACTTTTTCTGGACGAAAGACCGGGGTTCAGGCACGTATCAAGAAACATACTCCTCACGCTCTGTTTATACACTGCCACTGTCACTTACTGCAGTTGGCTTGTGTGCAAGCTGCCAATAAAACTCCTGGAATTGCTCATGTTTACAGAACATTGACTACTCTTTGGAAGCATTTTCGCAATTCCCCCAAGCGAGCAGAGTGTCTGAAGGAGGTACAGCACGTTCTTGAACTTCCAGAAATGAAAGTGATCAAGCCATCTGACACACGCTGGCTGGCACATGAAAGGTGTGTCAAAGCTGTCAAAGCAAGTTATTCTGCAATTGTAATCACCATTGGGAACATCTACGAGACGTCCCACGAGCCAGAAGCTCTTGGAATCCATGGTGCCCTCTGCAAATTGTCTACGATTGCAGCTATATATTTGCTTGATTTCACTCTACCACAAGTAGCCAAGCTCAGCAAAGCACTTCAGGCAGAGCAGCTTGACCTCTCGTTGATATCATTCCTTGTTGATGCTACTGTTAAATCCTTGGATGATGCAGTTTTGCCTGGAGCGAACTGGGTGTTGGAGCTTCTTGAAAACGTTGAAGACTTGAAGTCATCTACAAAGGTGTCTATTGACGCTGATAAAATACTTTCGTTCCAGAATGTTGTTGGTAAGCCTTTTGTTGCTGATTTAAAGGCCAACATAACAAGCCGATTTTCTTCATCCAACGCTGTTGTATCAGCATTGTCTATATTCGATCCACGGAAAGTTCCAAAACCAGATTCAGTATCTTTTCCCACTTATGGAGACACGTCTGTTGAGAAACTGATTGCTCACTACGGAGAAGATAGAGATGCAAAAACATTGGATGGAGAAGAAACAGTGAAGACAGCCATGATTTCCACTGAAATACTTACAGAGTGGAAAACATTCCGCCAGCTGTTAGTCAAGCAACCACGGGATACTACTGCATCACAGCTGAAAGAACTTGTTTCAAACGACATGCTCAAGGCCATGTTTCCCAATTTGCACAAGATTGCCTCCATCTGCTTATCGATTCCAGTTTCTACTGCTTCTGTGGAGAGAAGCTTCTCACAGATGAAGATGATCAAGACTCGTTTGCGTAATTCTCTAAGTGACTGCAGCCTTTCTCACCTTATGAGGATTGCTATAGAGGCACCAGAAGTACTCTCTTGAGAGCGACCTTGAAGAGATTGTGGACGTATGGCAGAGAAAACCAAGAAGAACCTCAGTTTGACATTCCTATCATTTGAACCTGATATCATGAGCTTATTACACCTTTCTTGTATTACACCTTTCTTGACATTATTTTAAAAAAAATCTCTAATTTCAAGGGGGGGGGGGCGAGAATGATACAAGGGGGGGCGAATGCCCCCCCCCGCCCCCCCCTAAATACACCCCTGCACACACACATATATACACAAATTATATATAGGTCCTAACAATAAATAAGCTTGATTCCTGCGGTTGTTCCTAGTGTTGTTGCTGTTCTTCCGATGGTAGCTGCTCTCCTCTAGCCTTGCACACACACTGCATGTACTCATGAACTTCAGAGTAGCAGGTCAGAGGTTTTTGGGGGTTACTGTAGTAACAGTCGGACACTTTGTTCTTCAAGTTTTCACACACTGGGACCATTTGGGGAACATGACTGGAGGAAGAGGAGGGAGAGTTCAGGGTGCAGAGCAGTGGGGTTGGGAGAGGTGAGAGAAGTATGGGAGGAGTGAGAGGATGGGAGAAGAGAGGGAGAAGAAATGAAAGGAAACGGAGAGAAAGAGAAGAGAGCAGAAGGGGAAAAAGAGAGTAGAAATAAAAGAGAAGGGAAGAAGAAGAGAAAAGCAAGAAAAAGAGTCGTGGAGCACGATTGAAGGAGATTAAGTGAGCACCCTCCCCAGTGACACTAAGTTACGTAACCATAGGTGACCTACGCAGCAAGCTTGGCTGTAATGTTGCTGGACGTTCTGTCAATCTCTTCACTAGTCACATTCTTCAGGTCTGCATTCTTCAACAAACATTTCCAGTATTTACAGTTACATGAGAAATGATAGTTCATAATTACACAATATAGCCATGATATAATATGCCCACTTTTTATGGTTCGACTGGGAGATCATAACAAAGTGAGCTGCAGTCAAACAAGTTGTCAATAAAAGTTATTTCTCATTTCCATGCATTTCCATGGTAATGAGCATATTCACAATATATATAGTTCCAAGCATCCCAGGATAGAAGTATCAGTCAACCCTATCAGGGACATTCCGAGATAGTCCCCAAGTATCCCAGGGATGTTCTAGGTAAGGTTGTGGACCACTGGATATCCCAGGGATGTCCTAGGTAAGGTTGTGGACCACTGGATATCCCAGGGATGTCCTAGGTAAGGTTGTGGGCCATTGGATATCCCAGGGATGTCCTAGGTAAGGTTGTGTGCACCACTGGATATCCCAGGAATATCCTAGGTAAGGTTGTGTGCACCGCTGGATATCCCAGGGATGTCCTAGGTAAGGTTGTAGGACCACTGGATATCCCAGGGATGTCCTAGGTAAGGTTGTGTGCACCACTGGATATCCCAGGAATATCCTAGGTAAGGTTGTGTGCAACAAATATCCCAGGAATATCCTAGGTAAGGTTTTGTGCACCACTGGATATCCCAGGGATGTCCTAGTTAAGGTTGTGTGCACCACTGGATATCCCAGGGATGTCCTAGGTAAGGTTGTGTGCACCACTGAATATCCCAGGGATGTCCTAGGTAAGGTTTTGTGCACCACTGGATATCCCAGGGATATCCTAGGTAAGGTTTTGTGCACCACAGGGATGTCCTAGGTAAGGTTGTGACACCACTGGATATTAGGGATGTCCTAGGTAAGGTTGTGGACCACTGGATATCCCATGGATGTCCTATAAGGTTTTGTGCACCACAGGGATGTCCTAGGTAAGGTTGTGACACCACTGGATATTAGGGATGTCCTAGGTAAGGTTGTGGACCACTGGATATCCCATGGATGTCCTATAAGGTTTTGTGCACCACTGGATATCCCAGGGATGTCCTAGGTAAGGTTGTGTGCATCACTAAATATCCCAGGGATATCCTAGGTAAGGTTGTGGCACCACTGGATATTAGGGATGTCCTAGGTAAGGTTGTGTGCACCACTGGATATCCCAGGGATGTCCTAGGTAAGGTTGTGGACCACTGGATATCCCATGGATGTCCTAGTTAAGGTTGTGGACCACTGGATACCTTTGATGGCAATTAAAATACTAACAGCAGCTATATACTTCAATGCAGACATATGCTGAGTGGGCAAGCTTTGATACCTGTTAGTACGTGCCTCATGAACAAGGTTTAATATAATTAGGAGAAGGATGCACTTAGTCATTGATGGCCTCCTGACGTACTTTACTATATATGCATTGACCGGTAAATATTTGTTGGGGTAGAGACTGCCATTTAGATCACATTTACCTTTTCTTTCTCCATTTCATATCTCTTCTTCCACCTTTCACTCTCCATCCTGGCAGAGTGGCTCCCCCCTTCACCATGGTAACCATCCCTTAAGGGAGAAATCTAACAAACAAACAAACACTTCTAATTTACAATGAACACCGTTTCCAAATTTACTTCCCCAAAAGTGGCCCACTGGACATTGGACCTCAGATTGTGCACAATGGAAGATCGTCATTGGCTTACATAGCCATATGGGCCAGACGTAGGGGAAAGACATTTTAGTGAGTCCAGATGAAATACTCCACAAAGAAAAGTGCAAATCACTCCATTACAGATGTTAAAGGAGTGAGTATATATACTTTCAACCAATCAGATCATAGTATAACATCCCAGACACCAACTAAAATAAATAAATACTATAAAAGGGGTTTAGTACCTCATCGTTAGTACCTCATCGTTACTTAACATGGCCAGGGAGAAGATTAGATAGGCACTAGCCGCCTTATCATTCATTACAAGTTACACATTTTGAGCAGCCATATACGACCACTTCTGCCACACCACATCATCCTAGGATTCCTGGGAGGTCCCCAGTGAGGGTAGCCGGTCATACATCATGGATCTGTGGGGCTAGGATATTCTAGGGTTAGGTCTACAGGTTCTCTATAGCTAGGATGTCCTGACATAGTCCCGTATCTTGGAATAAAACCTTTTCAGCGTACATATTGTTAGTCAGTTACCCTCAACTAGGGACATCCCAGGATAGTCCCAAGTATCCCGGGATCAGTTAGGAAATGCTGTGGCAGAACGACATCACTCATTGCAACAGTTGGCCGAGAAGCTGGCTACAAACTTTATATACATACAATCGAGTGTCACATGACGGACCCTTTTAACTATCACTACAGCACAAGAGGGTTTGGTCAGTCTTGCTAGGTTTCCATACCCGAGAAGACAAAAAGCATCTTGGAGTCGACATCACATGTTCTGTCAGGCAACTTGCAAGTTTATTATTTTAATCGGCATTTGAGTGCTGTAAACAAAAACATAGCAAGACCTACCCAGACAGAGCTAGAAATAAGGTTTAATGTTGGTAGGACATGATGTCCTAGCATAATAAGATTTGTTAGGTCATTTTCTAATATTGGTCAGTCATTATACTTCTACTAAATATACTTAGAACTACTAAATGTTGGTATATATACCTGCAATAATAATAGTATGATTCATAAAAACAAACAAAAAATGAATGAAAAGTTAAGTAGGACAAAAATGTCACTGCATGTTCTCCATCCAGTTATCCCAGTCTTCTAAAGGAAGATTGTCACCAGACTCACTACTTCTGTCTGACTCATTCTCTTCATCTTCATTCACTACCAATGCTGAGGTGCTTGGTGTAGCAGTAGCAGGCTTTCTTCCTGTACTTCCTCCTTGGCCACTGGTTTGGTCTAGTTGTACTTTCCCACCATAACTCAATGCTACCATCAGCATTGAAATCATTTGTACCTAGCTCAGCTGTTTCCTACACACCAAACCTCAGCCTAGTACATTGCAATTAGCCTAGGGGATACAATTAGCCAAGGGCACCCACTGCATGCTATTAGCTAACCACACTGTTTCCCCCCCTCCTTTTTCTTTTTTTACAACACTAAGTGAATTTTACTTCCTGGTAACCACTGCAGCTGACTAGTAGTAGCCACTTAGCTTGTTATTTGCTGTTAGGACAATCTGGCAGAGCAAGTAGTGATTTGGTCAGACAAATTGGTGAATTGCTCAGAAAATGAAGATGACCGCCTGTTATTTCTAGCCAGACCCTATAGAAATTGGTAAAGGGTCTATCCTGTGAATGCAAACATGGGCAATATATAGGTCGTCTAGTACAGACGACCCTTAAACTGCCTGTCTAAACAAGGTTTTGGTGTCATAAGCATATACAACTTGTATCACTACTTTATAATCCATAGGGATCAGATTGCAGCATTCTTGTTAATTGCATTCCATGCATGTAGAGAAAGGATGTTCTATATACATAAGGGGGAGGGGGGGGAGATTGAAATGCATAGCTATGCTGTATACATGCAAAACACATTTCTGCTCAATGACGTATAGATGAAGCATTAAATTCCTGCTGGGCAAGCAGTTACACTAGAGAGACTACACCATTTCTTCCCCCACCCAAGATAAAGAAGGTAAAGGGTCAGCTAATGGCAGGGTTCTAGTGAGAGCATTAAATGATCAAGGTCATACTATATTTTCGGCATCAGCTGCAAAAAAGACTTCATCCTCGTCACCCGCGTTTTCCTCTTCAGATTCTTGCTGTTCCGAGTCCTCTGATTCGGGTCCCGACATGTTATTGCGTAGGTAGGCTACAAAATCTTCACTAACCTATTAAAAAAAGTCCAATATTTCACCAAACTCCGTGATTTGTGGCTATATTTGTGGCTATACTTACTCTGACGCTTGCTCCGTCGCTACCCGGTTCGACGGATACCACTTTCTCGGATTGTTCCTGGGATTGTTTTCCACCCATCTTGTATACACAATAATAATAATGATCGTCAGGACAGCCGACCACTCCTAGCTCCAAGTGTGCGCGCGATGCGCGTTCCCACCAATTACGAGAGGTAAAGGGTCGAGTCAAGGAGATGACTGACTCGACAAACTCAGTCAAAGGAATGAAAGAGGTAGCCTACATCTCAACCATACATCTCAACCAACTCTTAATGGGCTCCAATAATGGGCTCCAATAAGTTGTACCATCCATTTTTTTTTACCAGTCTGCTCTGTTCAACACCTCTAATCTCTTACCAAACGGAACTCCTCTATTCCTCCATTCCATTTCCCAGTATTGCCACTCCTGCTACTGTATTATTTGCCCACAACAGTCTTCTACCCACTCATCTGTGCTGACTCCAACTTCTTGCAAGCATTACGTCCTCTTGTCCATCTCACTTCGGCTGCATGCTCCATACTAGGTCTCACTAGAAGCTCCCACACCATTTTTCCTCCGTCTACTTCCACCTGACCATTTACTCTACTCATCCATGTCATCTTTCCAACCCACTCATCTGCATTCTTCGCCATTTTTTCTTACTGAACATTACCCCTTAGCTTCCTCAAACCATACTCCCAGGTACTTGAATTCTTTGAGTGACCTCTTCCAATATCTCCTCACCAATCCTCCAGTGCACTCCTGCTTCCTTCTTCCCTACTACCATGACCTTGCTCTTCTTGCTGAGATTATATTAAGTGTATAAACATTGGTGTGCGTAGTAGATACAGTAGAGTCAATCATCTTGTACAACGGGTATATAGCAGCACCACTTCTTTAATTAATCAAAACATTAAGAGATCGAGTTCCACTTCTGCAATTTACAAATAGAGTATGAATGAATGGATTTCCGATCTAGTATTAAACCTGGAACACAAAAATATAACGTTTAACGGTTTTCTAATTAAATTTGCTGCAGCTATGTTAATGCAGCTATGTTAATAAAATAAAATAAATTCTAAGGTCATTGCATGTGGTCGTCAGAATTAGGAAAAATGACCCAGTGCTGTACATGCAAACTGTGGTTTCATTTGGTACGCTGCATCCATCCGACTTCTAGAAACTAAGTGCGAGTCGTGTACAACTTCAGTGACGCTCAACAGGATAAAAAATACTGCTGCATTGTACAACCATTGCTCTTAGTGTTCTATTATCACAATCTCAGTGATGTGTAGGCTCTTATAAAGATTTAACTAAAGAAAAATATGTCCTTCAGTTCAAGTC
The DNA here is from genome assembly GCA_028752905.1 of Cladorhizidae sp. MBARI D1340-BT2. NCBI lineage: Eukaryota > Metazoa > Porifera > Demospongiae > Poecilosclerida > Cladorhizidae > Cladorhizidae sp. MBARI D1340-BT2. Next base: position 29,884,691 of record JAQNBH010000001.1, read on the forward strand.
ATCATTAAGGGGAAAATGTTTAAACTCAATAGGTGAGACTTGTAGTTGGATTTGTAGTCATAAGTACGAATTTGGTAGTTCTTCTTTGTATTTGTTCTATAAAATCTTTCTTCAGGTGAGGACGCCAGACAGGAGAACAAGAGGCGAGTTGGGATTTAACAAGAGACATGAAAAGTATCTTTTTGGCACGAATCAGTCACAACGATTGAAAGTGCGACGTAGAAGGCTCAAGGTCCGATAGGCTTTAGAGAGGATATTTGATACATGAAGGTTTCATGTTAGTTCACTTGAAATGATTACACATAACACTATTTTTGGAGTTAAGTGGCAGTTGACTTGGTAAGTGAGGGGCCCTGCAGCCGTAGTGAGGAACAAGTACTACGAAACCAATAACCAATGGTAATTTTGTCCCCACGCCCAAAAGGTACAAGATCATTCTCCACTGAAGTATCAAAATCTGAGTGCCTTAGGAATTTATTTTGTCACGTGACTCTGGGACCAGTCCTTTTGCTCCACCATCACGAAGAACGTAGAAAGTCAATGTAGAGTTATGGATGACTTCTGGTTTAATGTTTCCTTCGTTATCAGTGCCCATACGGTATCGCATGCCATAGAAGAACTCTTCTCTACCTCTGCAGATATTTATTTGGCCGGTGACTTCAACGCATGGAATATTCTACAATCTTACAAGATGGAACCTTGTTCTGAAGGGTTTTCCCTCACTATACCCCTCTCCCAGGGTTTCTATCACTACAAATTTGTTCTAGTTGCTGTTCCTGCCAATGTATCGGAGAACGAAGGCATTGATGAAGAGCATTGCAGCAGTTGCTCTACCAAGAAGAAGAAGAACTGGTTGCGTGACCCTGACAACCCTCACATAGGGGGAGAGCATGGCAACTCTATTATGTTTGTACACATGGATCCAAATGTCTATGGAATACGTCCGCAGTACCCACCTCACAGAGACTACAGTCGGCCTGGTTTTGACGGTTCAGAATTTCAAGTCCGATGTCCTTTGCTCCCGCCAGACATTGAATCATTTGGGGTACTCCAGCGACTCATTTTTGTGTACCTTCCTCCCTCATACAATCGGGAAGAAGAAAGGAGATACCCAGTAATTTATGCAAATGATGGACAAAATTTATTTTCGACCCCTGCACATTTGGGCGGGCCTTGCAAAGGTGGATATTACCTGGACCAAAAACTAGATCAATTCTGGGACCAAAAGTTGCTCCCAGAATTTATACTTGTAGGTGTTCCTAATTCAGATTTTGTATGCATTGGGAACCGGAACAGGGAATATTGCACATCCCACTTCCACGATACCTCTCAAGACCCGTACAAGCGCTATCTAGTTGAAGTGGTGAAAAAGGAAGTAGATGAACATTTTCGGACTATTCCCACTGCAAGGAGTACTGTGATTATGGGGAGCTCTATGGGAGGACTGTGTGCCTTCACTCTCTCTCTAAATCATCCCGACATCTTCTCCTCTTGCGTGTGCGTTTCTTCATCGTTTTGGTACGTGGATCAGGTCAAGAGTACAGCTTATGACTTAGTGTCTTCACATTCCACTAAGAACGCTTCATGCTCGTCTTCCACGACAACTGGTTCCGTTTCACCACGGATCTACATCGATTCTGGAGACGGTTGGGGAGATAATTTCTACGAGACAAAGGAGATGAGGGAGATGTTGGTTGAGTGTGGGTGGAAGGAAGAGGAGGAGTTTAAATACATTCTGGACAAGTGTGCAGAAAAAACCGAGGATGGAGTCACACACTTGGAGAGCATTTGGAAAGAGAGAATTTTATCAGCTCTGCAGTTTGCTCTCCAGTAGATTTTGTTTGTATTCTTAGGTGGTGCATATTCAAATTTTATTTTAAGGCCAATCTCACCCTGTGACTGCTAAACTCTTGCAAGTGCTGGCTATTCTTCGATAGAAACCTCTCTTGACACTCCATGGGAACTAGAGCTTATCTTTTAATATTCTATAGCAGTGCACTTTGTAGGTCATAGAGGAATTAGTAGCCGTTGTATTAATCTACAGCTGCTGATCGCAGTACTCCTTGGGTAGGGAAGTGGTGGCAGAGGATACTGAACTGTTGTATGGCAGGAACTAATGCATGGAGAGCTGATGAATGATCTTTGGTCCCCTCCCTTCCTCGAACTATTATTATTTTCATTAGGTGTTAGCGTTATTTAGGTGTTATTAATAATACTCTTGTTAGTGTTATGTATGTGGTGGCTTAACAGGCTCAGTAGTATCACGTAGCCAATTGCTAAGCTGGAAAGGACACAGACATATATAGATGGGGTGGGTGATAATGTTGTGGCTACTGGAGAATCAAACTAGCCATGGAGCCATGGTGGATGATAAGCTGAAGCTCTTCCATTTGTCCAAATTAAAGCTAAACTACTCTGGAAGTGGTTGCAGCATTGCAGAAACTCATTCAGAGATATTTGGCTTGACATATTCATGTTCCTACCGAGAGTCTTGAAAATCACCAGCAATGCCTAGCCCCCTTCTTTTGCATTACACCATTACCGAGTAGCATGAAGTGCTACTTGGAGGTGGAGAGGGGTGGCTTTTATGGCCGTCTCAACTCAGACAATGAGTCTAAAAGTGGGGGGGGGACGGCCTCCTTTCCTCCCCTCCCTGTGGAGCCTACCCAGGAGTCCGTTTCAGCTATCGTGTAAGAAATCAAGTGTTCACGCCAGCCAATCGACCTCTTGCTACCTCATGGGAATTGATCCTTTACTCTGGATAATATAGAAGGTGAAGGTGGTCCGTAAGGTAAGCATAGCTATTGGTAAAGGGTCTCGTTCCTCGCGAGGCAAAACATACATGCTGGGCGCGGCGGCAGGGAGCGTGTTCGCTAACTGAACAAAAATCAAAAAGCAAACAAACAACAGATTTATTACGACGTACAGAAAAAGTGAGAATGCCGAAAAAGAGGAAGCGGGCGACTACAACTTCTGGAGCTATCCCTGATAATCTTTCAGAAGATCCGTCAAAGTTGAAATGCGAAGATCTCAAGAAAGAGCTGTTGAAGAAAGGCTTGGAGACCACAGGCAATAAATCTAAGATGGTGGAAAGACTGAAAGCTGCATTGCTAGGTACATGACTGTTCTAGTAGTTAACTATTAGATAAGGAGGGGTTGGAGTTGGGGGTGGAAGTTCAGGCCAGTTCACGATAGGACAAAGCAACCGTTGTGGTGTTGCTAATTGGTATAATGTCGGTGTTGCTGACTTGTTCCACATATCTAGAGATGTGGCCCAATCGGATAGCAATATTCCTGTTCCAGGCATATGAAAGGTTGAGTGCTGAGTTGAATTCTTCACAATTGAGGCAAGTTTGCCTCGGTGCTGGAGACACGCAGAGTAAACCATCAGCTAGCCACTAGTTAATCTGAGTTATCAATCACTGTGCTTGCAAAAGGTTGTACTATTTTTGTTCAAAAGATTGCCTGCTATTTTTGAGCCGGTGATGGTGTTAAATTCCTATTGCATCAGTCATAATAAATTGTGCCCAAGCCATTTTTCCTTCACCCAAAATAAAGAAGGTAAAGGGTCAGCTAAACTAGACAATTCTGAATTTGAAATGCAACAGAACAGCACGAAAGGTGCGAGTAAGACTTTGTTTGACTCTTGCGTACATTGCGTCATGTGGAATGTTGTGAACCATGCACCCCAACAGCAACAGAATGGATTGCCTCGTGCCACATTGTGAACATCCTTTTAGTCTTACAAACAAGCAATTTTTTTCCTGCCTCGTGTAATTAAAGTAAAGTGTGAGTCTTCTGGCGTTATTAATAGTGTTACTTCCCCCCCCCCCCATAAGCTTTATTTTGCATTTGTCCGTGTTAATCAGCACTGTGGACGAGCTGTGTTGACTGTGGCTATTGTGAGGCCTTGGGCACGACTACAAGAGTAATGTTATAGTGTTGTCATTGTGTCTCTGAAGCCTTGATACAATTTTCCTGAAATATGACGTGCACATTTCTGGCCTGTTGACTCTGGATTGATTCATATAGAAACTACGCACTTACCTTATAGCAGCTAGGATTACAACCAGGATGGTTCAAGTGGAGGCATGGAGGACAGGTACATGTATATTAATAGATGATGGGTAAAATAATCACAAGGCAAATTTATATCCATAATATATGTAACTGTGATCAGAGCCAGCCATTCCTGGTTAGTCAGCCATTCCTGGTAAGTTGCCAGTGCCAGCCATTCCTGGTGAGCAGCCAGAGCCAGCCATTCCTGGTGAGCAGCCAGAGCCAGCCATTCCTGGTGAGTTGCCAGAGCCAGCCATTCCTGGTGAGTTGCCAGTGCCAGCCATTCCTGGTGAGTTGCCAGTGCCAGCCATTCCTGGTGAGTTGCCAGAGCCAGCCATTCCTGGTAAGTTGCCAGAGCCAGCCATTCCTGGTGAGTTGCCAGTGCCAGCCATTCCTGGTGAGTTGCCAGAGCCAGCCATTCCTGGTGAGTTGCCAGTGCCAGCCATTCCTGGTGAGTTGCCAGTGCCAGCCATTCCTGGTGAGCAGCCAGAGCCAGCCATTCCTGGTGAGCAGCCAGAGCCAGCCATTCCTGGTGAGTTGCCAGAGCCAGCCATTCCTGGTGAGTTGCCAGTGCCAGCCATTCCTGGTGAGTTGCCAGTGCCAGCCATTCCTGGTGAGTTGCCAGTGCCAGCCATTCCTGGTGAGTTGCCAGAGCCAGCCATTCCTGGTGAGTTGCCAGAGCCAGCCATTCCTGGTGAGTTGCCAGTGCCAGCCATTCCTGGTGAGTTGCCAGTGCCAGCCATTCCTGGTAAGTTGCCAGAGCCAACCATTCCTGGTGAGTTGCCAGTGCCAGCCATTCCTGGTGAGTTGCCAGAGCCAGCCATTCCTGGTGAGTTGCCAGTGCCAGCCATTCCTGGTGAATTGCCAGAGCCAGCCATTCCTGGTAAGTTGCCAGAGCCAGCCATTCCTGGTGAGTTACCAGAGCCAGCCATTCCTGGTGAGTTGCCAGAGCCAGCCATTCCTGGTGAGTGATCAGAGCCAGCCATTCCTGGTGAGTTGCCAGTGCCAGCCATTCGTGGTGAGTTGCCAGAGCCGGCCATTCCTGGTGAGTTGCCAGAGCCGGCTCCTGGTTAGTTTCCAGAGTCAGCCATTCCTCTTGAGTTGCCAGTGCCAGCCATTCCTGGTGAGTTGCCAGTGCCAGCCATTCCTGGTGAGCAGCCAGAGCCAGCCATTCCTGGTGAGTTGCCAGAGCCAGCCATTCCTGGTGAGTTGCCAGTGCCAGCCATTCCTGGTGAGTTGCCAGTGCCAGCCATTCCTGGTGAGTTGCCAGTGCCAGCCATTCCTGGTGAGTTACCAGAGCCAGCCATTCCTGGTGAGTTGCCAGAGCCAGCCATTCCTGGTGAGTTACCAGAGCCAGCCATTCCTGGTAAGTTGCCAGTGCCAGCCATTCCCGGTGAGTTGCCAGTGCCAGCCATTCCTGGTGAGTTGCCAGAGCCAGCCATTCCTGGTGAGTGATCAGAGCCAGCCATTCCTGGTGAGTTGCCAGAGCCAGCCATTCCTGGTGAGTTGCCAGTGCCAGCCATTCCTGGTGAGTTGCCAGAGCCAGCCATTCCTGGTGAGTTGCCAGAGCCGGCCATTCCTGGTGAGTTACCAGAGCCAGCCATTCCTGGTGAGTTGCCAGAGCCAGCCATTCCTGGTGAGTTGCCAGAGCCGGCCATTCCTGGTTAGTTTCCAGAGTCAGCCATTCCTCTTGAGTTTCCAGAGTCAGCCATTCCTCTTGAGTTGACAGAGCCAGCCATTCCTGGTGAGTTGCCAGAGCCAGCCATTCCTGGTGAGTTGCCAGTGCCAGCCATTCCTGGTAAGTTGCCAGTGCCAGCCATTCCTGGTAAGTTGCCAGAGCCAGCCATTCCTCTTGAGTTGACAGAGCCAGCCATTCCTGGCAAGTTGCCAGAGCCAGCCATTCCTGGTTAGTTTCCAGAGTCAGCCGTTCCTCATGAGTTGACAGAGCTAGGCTACAGTCCGCAATTCTTCATAGTTCCCAGAGCCAGCCATCCCTCCAGAGTTGGCAGAGCCAGCCAACCTTCTTGAGTTTGCAGAGCCAGCCATCCATGAATGTGTAAAGTCGTTGCTGACCTAGTCTTGTGCCAGATGTAGAAATTGGTGAAGGCTCTCGTGCTGAGTCGCACATTCCAAACAGCCACATTCAGCATCATCAGTTGCTTCTTTGTCAAGGCTTGTTATCAAGAGCTCATCTAAGCTCTTATGTCCATCTAGCCATGCTCACAAAATGGCAGGTGAGTTAGGCCCATACAGTGCAGAGGTACATGTGGTATATGGTTTAGGTAAAGGAGCTATCACGCAAATGTACGTACACAAAAACCGTATCTTGAAACTACTGAATCAAATTACCTCTGTCTGATCTTGCTAAACAGCACATCGGCATGTGAACTCGATTCATTCTTTGGTGGCGATCTCAGAGTTTCCTGCTTGGATGCAGTGAAATTGTTGATGTAGCACCTGCTGCTTGATCACTATAAACTCGTGTCGCCCCACCAACACAGAAAGCTGCACTTCATTCTCGCCATCATGCTCCGCAGTGGTCTCTATCTCAAACCTAATGCACTTTAAATGCATACTATGACATTGGGTTCGAGTTTTACTCCATGAATCTCATTATAGTACCTATAGTATACTAGACACTTAATAATCTGCCAGATTTACTTCATTGCACAATTGGGTTTTTATCTCTCTGGTAGTTATATATTAGACCTAGAATGAGAATATGTAGTAAACTAGAGTACCTGCATGTAATAATACCATAAAACCTGGTTGTTGCCACATTTTATTATTAGGCGCTCATTTTATTATTAGGCGCACACTTTATTATTAGGCGCACATTTTATTATTAAGCGCACATTTTATTAATAGGCGCACATTTTATTATTAGGCGCACATTTTATTATTAGGCGCACATTTTATTATTAGGTGCACACTTTATTATTAGGCGCTCATTTTATTATTAGGCGCACATTTTATTATTAGGCGCACATTTTATTATTAGGCGCACATTTTATTATTAGGCGCACATTTTATTATTAGGCGCACATTTTATTATTAGGTGCACATTTTATTATTAGGTGCACATTTTATTATTAGGTGCACACTTTATTATTAGGCGCTCATTTTATTATTAGGCGCTCATTTTATTATTAGGCGCACATTTTATTATTAGGCGCACATTTTATTATTAGGCGCACACTTTATTATTAGGCGCACACTTTATTATTAGGTGCACATTTTATTATTAGGTGCACACTTTATTATTAGGTGCTCATTTTATTATTAGGCGCTCATTTTATTATTAGGCGCACATTTTATTATTAGGTGCACACTTTATTATTAGGTGCACACTTTATTATTAGGCGCTCATTTTATTATTAGGTGCACACTTTATTATTAGGCGCACATTTTATTATTAGGCGCACACTTTATTATTAGGTGCACATTTTATTATTAGGTGCACACTTTATTATTAGGCGCTCATTTTATTATTAGGCGCACATTTTATTATTAGGCGCACACTTTATTATTAGGCGCACATTTTATTATTAGGCGCACACTTTATTATTAGGTGCACACTTTATTATTAGGCGCTCATTTTATTATTAGGTGCACATTTTATTATTAGGCGCACACTTTATTAATAGGCGCACATTTTATTATTAGGCGCACATTTTATTATTAGGCGCACACTTTATTATTAGGCACACACTTTATTATTAGGTGCACATTTTATTATTTGGTGCACATTTTATTATTAGGTGCACACTTTATTATTAGGCGCTCATTTTATTATTAGGCGCTCATTTTATTATTAGGCACGCACTTTATTATTAGGCGCACACTTTATTATTAGGCGCACATTTTATTATTAGGTGCACATTTTATTATTAGGTGCACATTTTATTATTAGGTGCACACTATTATTAGGCGCTCATTTTATTATTAGGCGCTCATTTTATTATTAGGCGCACACTTTATTATTAGGCGCACATTTTATTATTAGGCGCACATTTTATTATTAGGCGCACATTTTATTATTAGTTGCACACTTTATTATTAGGTGCACACTTTATTATTAGGCGCTCATTTTATTATTAGGCGCTCATTTTATTATTAGGCGCACATTTTATTATTAGGCGCATACTTTATTATTAGGTGCACACTTTATTATTAGGCGCTCATTTTATAATTAGGTACACACTTTATTATTAGGCGCACATTTTATTATTAGGCGCACACTTTATTATTAGGCGCACACTTTATTATTAGGTGCACACTTTATTATTAGGTGCACACTTTATTATTAGGCGCTCATTTTATTATTAGGTGCACATTTTATTATTAGGCACACACTTTATTATTAGGCGCACATTTTATTATTAGGCGCACATTTTATTATTAGGCGCACATTTTATTATTAGGCGCACACTTTATTATTAGGCGCACACTTTATTATTAGGTGCACACTTTATTATTAGGTGCACACTTTATATTAGGTGCACACTTTATTATTAGGCGCTCATTTTATTATTAGGCGCACATTTTATTATTAGGCACACACTTTATTATTAGGCGCACATTTTATTATTAGGCGCACATTTTATTATTAGGCGCACACTTTATTATTAGGCGCTCATTTTATTATTAGGCGCACACTTTATTATTAGGCGCTCATTTTATTATTAGGCGCACATTTTATTATTAGGCGCACACTTTATTATTAGGCACTCATTTTATTATTAGGCGCACATTTTATTATTAGGCGCTCATTTTATTATTAGGCGCACACTTTATTATTAGGTGCACACTTTATTATTAGGCACACATTTTATTATTAGGCGCACATTTTATTATTAGGTGCCCATTTTATTATTAGGCGCATATTTTATTATTAGGCGCACATTTTATTATTAGGTGCCCATTTTATTATTAGGTGCCCATTTTATTATTATGCGCACACTTTATTATTAGGTGCACATTTTATTATTAGGTGCCCATTTTATTATTAGGCGCACATTTTATTATTAGGCACACACTTTATTATTAGGCGCACATTTTATTATTAGGCGCACATTTTATTATTAGGCGCACACTTTATTATTAGGCGCACACTTTATTATTAGGTGCACATTTTATTATTAGGCACACACTTTATTATTAGGCGCACACTTTATTATTAGGTGCCCATTTTATTATTAGGCGCACATTTTATTATTAGGTGCACATTTTATTATTAGGCGCACAATTTATTATTAGGCGCTCATTTTATTATTAGGCGCACATTTTATTATTAGGCGCGCACTTTATTATTAGGCACGCACTTTATTATTAGACCCACATTTTATTATTAGGCGCACATTTTATTATTAGGCGCACACTTTATTATTAGGCGCACAGTTTATTATTAAGCGCACATTTTATTAGGCGCACATTTTATTATTAGGTGCACATTTTATTATTAGGCGCGCACTTTATTATTAAGCACGCATTTTATTATTAGGCGCACATTTTATTATTAGGCGCACACTTTATTATTAGGCGCACAGTTTATTATTAGGCGCACATTTTATTATTAAGCGCACATTTTATTAGGCGCACATTTTATTATTAGGCGCACACTTTATTATTAGGCGCACAGTTTATTATTAGGCGCACATTTTATTATTAAGCGCACATTTTATTAGGCGCACATTTTATTATTAGGCGCACACTTTATTATTAGGTGCACATTTTATTATTAGGCGCACACTTTATTATTAGGCGCTCATTTTATTATTAGGTGCACATTTTATTATTAGGCACACACTTTATTATTAGGCGCACATTTTATTATTAGGCGCACATTTTATTATTAGGCGCACATTTTATTATTAGGCGCACACTTTATTATTAGGCGCACACTTTATTATTAGGTGCACACTTTATTATTAGGTGCACACTTTATATTAGGTGCACACTTTATTATTAGGCGCTCATTTTATTATTAGGCGCACATTTTATTATTAGGCACACACTTTATTATTAGGCGCACATTTTATTATTAGGCGCACATTTTATTATTAGGCGCACACTTTATTATTAGGCGCTCATTTTATTATTAGGCGCACACTTTATTATTAGGCGCTCATTTTATTATTAGGCGCACATTTTATTATTAGGCGCACACTTTATTATTAGGCACTCATTTTATTATTAGGCGCACATTTTATTATTAGGCGCTCATTTTATTATTAGGCGCACACTTTATTATTAGGTGCACACTTTATTATTAGGCACACATTTTATTATTAGGCGCACATTTTATTATTAGGTGCCCATTTTATTATTAGGCGCATATTTTATTATTAGGCGCACATTTTATTATTAGGTGCCCATTTTATTATTAGGTGCCCATTTTATTATTATGCGCACACTTTATTATTAGGTGCACATTTTATTATTAGGTGCCCATTTTATTATTAGGCGCACATTTTATTATTAGGCACACACTTTATTATTAGGCGCACATTTTATTATTAGGCGCACATTTTATTATTAGGCGCACACTTTATTATTAGGCGCACACTTTATTATTAGGTGCACATTTTATTATTAGGCACACACTTTATTATTAGGCGCACACTTTATTATTAGGTGCACATTTTATTATTAGGCGCACATTTTATTATTAGGTGCACATTTTATTATTAGGCGCACAATTTATTATTAGGCGCTCATTTTATTATTAGGCGCACATTTTATTATTAGGCGCGCACTTTATTATTAGGCACGCACTTTATTATTAGACCCACATTTTATTATTAGGCGCACATTTTATTATTAGGCGCACACTTTATTATTAGGCGCACAGTTTATTATTAAGCGCACATTTTATTAGGCGCACATTTTATTATTAGGTGCACATTTTATTATTAGGCGCGCACTTTATTATTAAGCACGCATTTTATTATTAGGCGCACATTTTATTATTAGGCGCACACTTTATTATTAGGCGCACAGTTTATTATTAGGCGCACATTTTATTATTAAGCGCACATTTTATTAGGCGCACATTTTATTATTAGGCGCACACTTTATTATTAGGCGCACAGTTTATTATTAGGCGCACATTTTATTATTAAGCGCACATTTTATTAGGCGCACATTTTATTATTAGGCGCACACTTTATTATTAGGTGCACATTTTATTATTAGGCGCACACTTTATTATTAGGCGCACAGTTTATTATTAGGCGCACATTTTATTATTAAGCGCACATTTTATTAGGCGCACATTTTATTATTAGGCGCACACTTTATTATTAGGCACGCACTTTATTATTAGACCCACATTTTATTATTAGGCGCACAGTTTATTATTAGGCGCACATTTTATTATTAAGCGCACATTTTATTAGGCGCACATTTTATTATTAGGCGCACACTTTATTATTAGGTGCCCATTTTATTATTAGGCGCACACTTTATTATTAGGCGCACACTTTATTATTAGGCTCACATTCTATTATTAGTTTTGTTGTTTAGCCGCATGTCCTAGTTTTGATTCCAATGCTCGTTATTAGGCATATATATATGCGAGTCCTGCTTAATTGAACCTATGACCCCACAAGTACGGATCTTTTTTGACTTTTGCTGAAGGACACAAAGGAGAGAAGCAAGCTGTTGGTACGCCAGTCGACGAAAGTGTTCTGAAATGGCAACGATGTTTGTCTCGAGCAAGATGCCTAAGGGATGTCTGTCAAAAAAAATCCTTCCTTCTTCGCTACACGTAGTTTTTCGTCCGTGGAAGGGCCTCCAAGACCACCTTGTAAACACGATGACCTTGAACAGCACTTGCCAGAGTGTTGTCCGCTAGCACTACAGACCTCTCAGGGCCTCCAAGACCACCTTGTAAACACGATGACCATGAACAGCACTTGCCAGAGTGTTGTCCGCTAGCACTACAGACCTCTCAAGCCTCGCTAAATAAGCGACTCAAGCCGCTAAATAAGCGACAACACACTCTGCTCTCGTGTTCATAGTATAAGCTATTTGTTAGGCGCGTGCTTCTTGTTAGGCACGTGCTTCTGGATAGGCGCATGCTTCTTGTTAGGTCCGTGCTTCTGGATAGGTGCATGCTTCTTGTTAGGTGCATGCTTCATGTTAGGTGCATGCTTCATGTTAGGTGCATGCTTCATGTTAGGTGCATGCTTCATGTTAGGTGCATGCTTCATGTTAGGTGCATGCTTCATGTTAGGTGCATGCTTCATGTTAGGTGCATGCTTCATGTTAGGTGCATGCTTCTTGTTAGGTCATTAAAAAAAGCACTTTACACCCTAACCTGGTGTAACAACACTTGCCATATAAGGACTTTATACCCTAACCTGATACCCTAACCTGGTGTAACAACACTTGCCATATAAGGACTTTATACCCTAACCTGGTGTAACAACACTTGCCATATAAGGTGCTACTGAATACCCACGGATATGGTGTATGATTTGCCCATTTTCATTGCAGGAGAGGTGAACACATACTATATCGTGAGAAATGGGTTGAATTGAGGATGGAGCTAAGAAAAAGCTTTAAAAAATTATGTACTGAGGGTAGAAAATGACTTGAGTTGACCCAAATAACTACAGTGATACAAGTAGCTATAGTGACCGAGTAACTACAGTGACCAAGTAACTGCAAGTAGCTATAGTGACCGAACCAAGTAACTACAGTGACCTAGTAACTGCAGTGACCAAGTAACTACAGTGACCCAGTAACTACAGTGACCCAGTAACTGCAGTGACCCAGTAACTGCAGTGACCCAGTAACTACAGTGACCCAGTAACTGCAGTGACCCAGTAACTACAGTGACCTAGTAACTGCAGTGACCAAGTAACTACAGTGACCCAGTAACTACAGTGACCCAGTAACTACAGTGACCCAGTAACTACAGTGACCAAGTAACTGCAATGACCAAGTAACTACAGTGACCCAGTAACTACAGTGACCCAGTAACTACAGTGACCCAGTAACTACAGTGACCCAGTAACTACAGTGACCCAGTAACTACAGTGACCAAGTAACTGCAGTGACCAAGTAACTACAGTGACCCAGTAACTACAGTGACCCAGTAACTACAGTGACCCAGTAACTACAGTGACCCAGTAACTGCAGTGACCCAGTAACTACAGTGACCTAGTAACTACAGTGACCCAGTAACTGCAGTGACCCAGTGACCCAGTGACCCAGTAACTACAGTGACCCAGTAACTACAGTGACCCAGTAACTGCAGTGACCCAGTAACTACAGTGACCCAGTAACTACAGTGACCCAGTAACTACAGTGACCCAGTAACTACAGTGACCAAGTAACTACAGTGACCTAGTAACTGCAGTGACCCAAGTAGCTATAGTGACCAAGTAACTGCAGTGACTCATTCCAAACTGACATTTTGGGGGCTTAGCTGTCAAGTTTTCTTGTTGAAGACGTTCCATTACTGCTTTGGTGTGTTGGTGAAACGACAGAAAAAGGGACAACCCCCCCCCCAGGTCCGAACCTTCCTGGGTCCTACGGCAGTACATCATCCCCTGTTACGCAAGATTGCTACTGAGCTAACTGATTTGATTGGAAAAAAGTTACCAAAATCGTGTGGTGATGTCTACAAAGTGTGAAACTGCATATGACTATCTGAAACCAATGCTATGCTAAGATTCTCTGTTCTGTGTTGAGAAGTCCAAATTTTAAGAAGCAGCAGTTCATTCTTCGAACAATGCCTCTATCGTCTATCGTGGCATAGGAGTTCTATTAGCACTAGACAGATGGAGAAGAGCACTAGTTGCCTAGTCAGAGTTTTCTCCCAAGAGATGAATGCTATTCAACATTTGTAAAGGAGCGCCTCGCTATACCTCGAGGCACTCATGCCTCAGGCCATTAGGTGTAGGACTGCCTCAGGCTATTAGGTGTAGGACTGCCTCAGGCTATTAGGTGTAGGGCTGCTACAAACTGACCACCGTTCACCGGAGTGGCTTGATTGATTCAAGTCTGATAATTGTGGTCTCGCCGGGTGGAGTTTATCTCGACAGCCATACAATTCTGCAGCTACGTCATCGGTGCAGGAGCAGTCAAAGTGCTGATGATTTATCTCGTCAGTGAATGGAAGGGAAGGAAGGGACTGGGGGAGTGACTTAACGAACTGAAATACCGGCGTGTAGTAATAATTAATAAAATGTCTAGTGGCATGGCTCTGTGTAGGCCTTGTATTCTTACCTTGTGACATGACATAATATGTAGTAATCTCCTGTCCCACACTGTACACTCAAGTGTGTATTTGATATGCATTGGTCGCATCCATACCAAATTTTAATTAGGAAATTGCATTCCGATGTAGTGCATCTCAACAGGTGGTTTTGAGGAGACGATAAATGCAGGCGTTAAACATATCATGTGAGTGTTAATTATATAGAACTTGGCTGTTGCTATGGCTGCAGGTTGGAGCTTGGAGGAGACGACTGCTAATCCAGTATGACTTGTTAGAAACAGTTTGTAGGGTATGGGCTAGATAGATCTAGACTAACTTGCACTGTAGCACTGTTTTAATTAAGCTAGCGAATAGCTATATTTCCCCCCCCCCCCTTTTTTTGCCTACAAAACAATGAGGACATTTTGGGAATTTGAAGATGTGTACACAGATAAGGAAATAATGAATAACGAGATGATCCGAATGATCGAGTCACTTTTTACGGGCCACTTTGTGGTCATAAAGAGTTCGGTGTGAAAGTCACGTGACCAGATTGCGTCTGCTCTACCGGCACCTGGGGCTCAATCAATGGCCGCCTCGTGAACTGGGGACGGTCGGGTCGCAAGGCTGAGGAATGTGAACCCCTCAGGCTCATTATGGGTGAGCGGAGAAGCTGAGCTGCAGAGCAGCGAGTTGATTGGCTGTAGGATTGGTTGTGCTTGACTGCGATCATTGGAACTTCTTGTAAACGACTTTGGCAGTTGGACCCATGCCCCCAGGCTGAGAAGACGAGGTGTGAAGAGGATCCATGCTCCACCTATCTGCTTCACTGATCATAGTTCCCGTTTCTTATGTAGCTTTGCGGCAAGAAGGATAAAGACCTGGACATCAAAGAATACACACCATCCCATCATTTCTCCAAAAGCTTGAGACCATCTCCCTCCCTGTGTGCTTGACACCAAGACATGCTTCATTTCAACATTTGCTGTTCTGAGGTCCATTCGCGCGCTCATTAGTGATGGGTTGTGGCTTTGAATAGCTCTTGAATTGTTTTGCTATAACTACTATTATAGCTAGCGGGTTTGTGGAGCGTCATCCTTCAACGACATTGCCTTTCCTTATAAAGTTCTAGTTTCCTCCTGTCCTGCATCCACAGGTCTCCTTCACATTGTTTATTATTATTATTTTGCTGCTTGTTTTGCTCATTGAAAATGCTAGTGTGTACGGGACCAACTCGCATTCAGGTTTTAATAGGACTGCATGCTCTTCCAATGCACTTTCATTTTTGCATGGACAGGCCTTTATCGACAGTCTCGGCGATATTTTTGGAGTTTATTTCCTGCGTTGCTTTCTATTTGATAAACTTTATTAAAATTCAACTAAATAGTGCGAACCACCTAGGGCTAGGGCTTGGGCTAGGGCTAAGACACACCTACCTAGAAGTGTTGGTTAATCCTTGACAAGTCTAACTTCATGGTCATGATCATGATCAAGTCCAACTACTATCTATTCTGTCGTTTTAGTGTCTCAACATCTGACGTAGATTGAGTCACTGTATCCTTTTTCTCCTCTCGCAGTTCCTCCTCCACCGACTAAGAAGCTGAAAGTTGAGCAAGACACACCAAGTGCTTCGGTGGACTACTCCAAAATGAAACTAGCAGACTTGAAGAAGGAGCTGAAATCTCAGGGACTGGACACGTCAGGAAAGAGGGCCGAGCTTGTTGACCGACTTCAGGGAGGCGTGGGAGCAGGTGCATTGAAGGAAGAGCCGTTGGAAGAAGAAGTAGAAGAGACAGACTTCAGCAAGGCCAAGAGAGCTCTAGTAGCTGATGTAGCCACCAAGAATAAGAAGAGCAGTACCAAGCATCGGAAAGTGGACTCGTATTACTATGGTGGAATGGAAGTGTTTGAAGATTGGGATTGCATGCTGAACCAGACCAACATCGGGCACAATAACAACAAGTTTTATGTCATACAACTTCTGAAGGATAATATCAAGTACAGCTGATACTATTTTAGTAACATAACGATGTCATTGTTTGCATCTATTTTTAGGGATATCTACAGACTGTGGACAAGATGGGGTCGTGTTGGAGAGTCTGGACAACATTCGGAAGGACCCATTACTGATCTGGAGAAAGCCACGAAAGACTTCCGGAAGAAGTTTTCAGACAAGACCAAAAACAAGTGGGAAGATCGAGAGAACTTCAAAGCAGTTCCCGGCAAGTATTCGCTCATTGAGATGGACGAAGAGGACGATGAGGATGAGTCTGAGGTGTGGTGGCCTCTCTAGTAATGCTATCATAATAATTATGGTAGCACTGTTGATGTTTTGTGCACTATAATTTTCGTGGAAATATCGATTGTTTCTCTTGCTGGTGCTTTTTTTAAATAACTTCCTTCTCTTCATAAGGAGATGGAATTAAAGCTAGCAGCCCTACGTGGCCTTGACTCTGCCCCAGTTCTCGCTTCCTTGCCATGCACACTGGACAAGTCCACACAAGCTCTGATCCAGCTCATCTTCAACACTGACATGTTCAACAATGCCCTCAAGAGCATGGACTTAGGTATGTGTGGGTATGGGGGGGTGGCAAAGAATACATGGTTGTGAAGATTTTGTTAACATTTGGTGCATGTGACTGGGTGTGGTCACTTAGCATACTTTAGCTCGAGTACACTTTAACTCGAGCGCACTTGACCACACTTTCTCAAACACTTTCTCAAACACAAACACTCTTTAGCTCAAGCACAGTATTTTTAGCTTAATCACATTATAGATCAGTACAGTTCGAATGTAGCTCAAGCACACTATACCTCCCTTACCTACTTAAATACTGACTTAGGCAAGTTCAAAATTTGATGCTCGCCGAGTGCATCACATTGTATCGCCCTCCTATCGTATCGTATCGTATTGTCGTACTGTGCATGGTTCCCGAGGCAATGTTATAACATTTAAAATGCAATCTTTGAACTGCTATGTAAGGATTATGGTCAGCAACAGCTTCAGCTGGATTATAACCATGGCAAATATGGATGGGAAGTTATGCTATGTAACATTAACTAACTAACTAGCTAGCAAACGATCGCCATTAAACAGGAAACACTGGTAATACTAGTTAGTAAAACTACAAGGCTACCCAACACTCTGACGACTACTACTACTACTACTACTACTACAAAGGTGCTATAGTTAGATCTGGTATCAAATATTGAAAACTGTTAGCTTCATTAACAACACTATAACCTGGCTTCCACGGCACCATTTCCAGGAATTGTCCTTAACCATGTATGTTTCGGCAGACACCTGCCACAAGCAGGGTTAGCTCTTCTGGGTTCCAATGAGCTCCTTCTCGTCCAAAAATGTCAATGTTGACTAGAAGCTGAACTACTGACAGTGTAGTTCATTGCATGCTAGATTCCAGGCATTCCACTTGTTTTACGTGCTCAATGCTGGAATAGAGGCGGAGCCTGTTCCATCGTGTTGTGACGTCCTATGGTACGGTATTGTCATACCATATTTTGGGTAGTCGCCAGTTCACAATACAATGATACAGTACAATATGCTCGGCAAGTGTCGTGTTTTTAAGCAGCCTTCAAGGAGTGATGGTGCTCGCATGGTATTATCATGCTGTCTGAACACGGGGGGACAATGGCATTAATTTTTTTTTTTTTTTTTAACTTATATTTACCACTTTAGAGCTCCGTAGATTCTGCAAACTTCATGGTATGGATTTGATATATAGCTCAAAAGATAGGTCTCTCTGTGTGCTCTCTTTTGATACTAAAATATTTTTCATAGGTATAACTATAGGCAAGTTACTAGACCTAAAGTGGAGGGACCTCAAAACCTGAATGCCTGAAACCTCCACATAAATATCTCCAGATTGCAAAGTGCTAAAGATTTGAAATTAGCACCAGTGGCTAGAGGAAGCCCTACTCTATGCAACGAGTGTTTTCATTAGGCACTAAAATGTAAGTATGCGGTCAAGCGCGTGGGTGGAAATGAGTTTTATGGATTATTAACGAAATTCATTTTCCACCCGCACGCTTGACCACGTACTTAATAGGACCCTGAAAAGAGTTATAAATACCAAGTGACCATGTCTGACCTTATAATTTGAACCCCTCCATGTGGTGACCATGAAGGTGTCCTCCCCGGCTCCTCCCTCAGCAAAGTTGGCTAAAATGGTTACTTGCAGTTGCTGCTTGATTAGCATGACATGTTGATGCTCCATCTGTGCACCATCAAAAGCTCTATTCCATTCCCACCAGCATTCTCTCCGGTGGCCCACCTCGGAAGTATACTCTGGGTGCTGATCCCACCTATTCTAGGTGCTGATCTCTGGGTGGTGGTAAGCTCCACTGACCTACCTAGTCTAGTGCCGAGTTATATTCCCCGTGCATTCAAGCAGCGTGACCAGGAGGCAGCATCTGCTGAACCACTGCGGTCCGTACTTTAGTTGCTCCATTGGACAATGTTCGAAGGTGCAGGCGCTCAGTGCCACGACCATCTTTACATGTTTCCTCTGCCTCGTACTTTTTGCTTCATCTTGGAACTCGTCCAAATCTCAGTTGCCCCTTCTCTCAGCGTCTGAGATCCTGGACTTTATCGGAAACAGGTTATGGGAAACAGGAGCATTTAAAAAATAATTCACAAGTGTTGGTATACATGTACATGTAGATACATTATATTGATGGTAGTAGTCTTTCATGGAGGGCTACAAGCTCATGCACTTTGTTCGTCTGGCGGTCATTTATGCAGATACAAAGAAAATGCCCCTGGGAAAACTCAGTAAAATACAAATTTCGAAAGGGATTGAAGTAAGTCTCTTCTGACATTATGACATCTCGTGTGTGTGTGTGTGTGTGTGTGTGTGTTGCATGCGTGCGTGCGTATTTTCATTTCAAAGTTTGAGATTTTAATTAATTTTGTAAATTGGTTCTTGACTGGTTATGGAAGAGTGAAGGTTGATACTATTGCACAAACATGTTACTATTTGTTTATTGCAAAGGTCACATGATCATGTATGCCCGGTCACATGATCACGTATGCCCTTCACCCAAGTATTGCATGACCTGCATAGGCTTTGGAGGCGATTGAGACAGCAATTGATGCATGTGAAAACAGGTCTGCTTTGGCTGAACTCTCCTCCAAGTTTTATACCGTCATCCCACATAACTTTGGTCGTAACCAACCTCCGATTATAGTGGACAAGGATATGCTTCAGAAAAAGTTTGACATGCTTATGGTAAGTGCTGTCATAATGAACACCACCTTGAGCTCCATATAACACCGGATCAATACCACACCGGGTTGAAGTAGGTTGACAAGAGCTCTATGGGGACACACACTGAACCAACACCACACTGGGTTGAAGTAGGTTGACAATAGCTCTATTGGGACACACACTGAACTAACATCACACTGGGTTGAGGCTGGTTGAAGTAGGTTGATCTATGGGGACACACACTGAACCAACATCACACTGGGTTGAGGCAGGTTGAAGTAGGTTGACAAGAGCTCTATGGGGCCACACACTGGACCAACACCACACTGGGTTGAGGCAGGTTGAAGTAGGTTGACAATTAGCTCTATGGGGACACACACTGGACCAACACCACACTGGGTTGAGGCAGGTTGAAGTAGGTTGACAATTAGCTCTATGGGGACACACACTGGACCAATACCACACTGGGTTGAGGCAGGTTGAAGTAGGTTGACAAGAGCTCTATGGGGACACACACTGGACCAACACCACACTGGGTTGAGGCAGGTTGAAGTAGGTTGACAATAGCTCTATTGGGACACACACTGGATCAACATCACACTGGGTTGAGGCAGGTTGAAGTAGGTTGACAAGAGCTCTATGGGGACACACACTAGATCAACATTGCACTGGGTTGAGGTTGAGCAATAGTTTGTTGGGACTTTACATCATAATATCATAATGCCTAAATATTTGTAACGACTTCCTTTGTCACACTATTGTTGTCACATGAATGTCATTCCAATGTCACATGAATGTCACATGGCAGGTGCTAGGTGATATCGAAATAGCCCAAGGTTTGCAGCAGGGCAAGGCCAAGATAAAATCAGAAGTATGTATGATAATGCTGTGTTTCACGAAAATGTAATGATAGTGACATGCAAATACCCCCTCAGGCAGTCCCACATGAACTGGACGTGAAGTACACGTCCTTGAACGCAAACCTTGAGCTGCTGAAGTCCGCATCACATGAGTATCAGGTGGTCTCTAAGTACATCACAGCGACAGGACGTTCAGGGACGAAGCTCCTCGATGTATGGCGGGTGGCCAGGCATGGAGTTGTGAGTCACACTAGACAACCAGCAGGAATAACATGAGCAGCTGTTACATAACAACTTAGTTAGTACGTGACCTTTGCTAAGACCGGTTTGGAACACGTCTTGAGGCCGCTGCATTGCGAGGTTTCAAGCGTTCATAAAACACGAGTGATGACTGTTCAATACCTGGAATTTTGAACTCCTTCCACTCATTTATGAACTTCAACCCGAGCGAATTGCAGTGAAGCACTGCAATTAGCACTGCATCTGCTCCAGTGACAAGAAGTTTGTCCCGAGCAGGAGCAGTGGGTGACGACTTTGATTTTTCTTGTGTTCGAGGCCACATTGCCGAGTATCACGTGCTTTGCTGAGCGTTTTAGATACCTGCTGTGTGCAAGGGAACTTTCTTGCAGCTTTGATCATCTTTACGTCGTTAGGTGAAACTCAACTAAGCCACTTCAAACTCGAACAAAGTGCGCCATCTGTCGCGCGTGATGTGGCAAATGATGCCAAATGATGCCTGAATGGAACTCGATTTTATTCAAAACATCGAACGGGCTACGGAATTTTGCAAAACTGATGCCTCACACCAATCACCTCACTAGTGCGTGCGACATATTGAGAACCAACCTTTAAGTCCCAGCTCTATCTCCTCCATATATCATGACTACTTCTCCTCCCACTTGGGAGTTATTGTTTCTCCCATCTCTGGTGACTAAACGTGCTTTTATAGACGTCCCCTTGGGTCCTCCGGGCAGTGCTTAGCAACAGTTTGATCACCTGCAATCTTTCTAGCTAACAATTCATCCACCCGTGCTTATAGCAGATTATTAGGCATGTTCTTTATAGCCTCACAGTATTTTAAACATGTTTAGATCATTAGGCATGCTCTTTGTAGCCTCATAATATTTTAAACATGTTCAGATCATTAGGCATGCTCTTTGTAGCCTCACAATATTTTAAACATGTTTAGATCATTAGGCATGTTCTTTGTAGCCTCACAGGATTTTGTTGCCAGCTGGTATGAGTCTGTGTTCTGAACAACTAGCTCTTATCAGGTGCCATACAAGGAAGAAGAAAGAGTCATATCACCCTAACAGGAATCTCTAATAATATGTCCAAGAAAGGAAACATTGTTCATTTCTGGTCCTTCCATCTTTTTTTTTTGCGGGATATGCTTTTGTAGAGTGTGTAGACCACGAATATAATTTTGCCCACACCAAACATATCTCCCCCCAGGCAAGAAGATTCCTTTGCTTACCAAACATATCTCCCCCCAGGCAAGAAGATTCCTTTGCTTACCAAACATATCTCCCCCCCAGGCAAGAAGATTCCTTTGCTAACCAAACATATCTCCCCCCCAGGCAAGAAGATTCCTTTGCTTACCAAACATATCTCCCCCCCAGGCAAGAAGATTCCTTTGCTTACCAAACATATCTCCCCCCCAGGCAAGAAGATTCCTTTGCTTACCAAACATATCTCCCCCCAGGCAAGAAGATTCCTTTGCTTACCAAACATCTCTCCCCCCAGGCAAGAAGATTCCTTTGCTTACCAAACATATCTCCCCCCAGGCAAGAAGATTCCTTGCTTTTGTGTATTGGCACATGCGCAAGAACAACAATTGCAACAAACAATAACAACAACAACAACAACAACAACAACAACAATACAAAAATATCAGTGAAAATTTGTAAATAAATCCACAAATCCCCCCTCCTCATTGTCGTTCTGATCTCACTTCTCGTTCCACCTCCTCCCTCTTCCCACATCTCTTCTTGTCTTCCTCCAGGTTGATCGTTTCAGGGAGCATGATGCAATTACTAACCGACGTTTGCTGTGGCATGGCACCAACATTGCTGTTGTGGCCGCCATCTTGAAGTCTGGTCTGCGAATAATGCCTCACTCTGGAGGTCGTGTGGGAAGAGGGATCTACCTGGCATCGGAGAACAGCAAGTCGTTAGGATACGGTGGGTACCAATTATTTGCTGTGACATTATAATCCGAGGATGTGTGTACACCAACCCTTAGTTGTAGCAAGATGGCTGCTATCTCCAAGATCTGAACATTGAGGTTATAAATATTGATCCGGATCTGGCATGCACAAGCACTTGTATGGAAATAACACAGACTGAATCTTAATGATCAGATCTCATCTCCCTAGGTTAGGGGTTTTCAACCTTTTTTGTGGGGGGCGGAGGAGGGGGGGGGGCTATTGGGGTGAATGAAATGACCTTCTTTACAACGTAGGGTCTGGAGTCTACTAAAGGGCCCCAGAAGTCGTCTGAAAATAATCGTACAAGTTACATGGCCTGGTGTATTCTAAGGCTCTCCTGACAACTAAATTTTATAAAAATTTCATTAAAAAGAAAATAGGCGAGCTCTATAGGTCTTGCTGCCAAAACTAGAAAAACAGGTGAACCAAAAGTCCAGTATCAGGGGGGAAAAGCAGGATTGAAATATCAAATAAATCTTGTACTATCCCCTTGTTTATTCTTATCCACTAAAATGGAAGCATAATTATTATAATAATAATCATGATATAATAACTGCTATACAACTATCAGGATACAGTACTGCTCTAACAGGCTCTACATTTGTTGTACAATAATTATGTGCAAATCACTATTGCTGCAGAATTTGAGCTGGTTTAATGAGACACTTGGCATTTTTTTTTGAAGGCACAGCTGGTCAATGTTCAGGCTGGTCCATGACGCTGCTCCTGTCAAGGTCCCAGTTAAATGAACATACATCAGAGAGAAGAGACCTTGACTTGGTTTTTGTGTTTTTCTTTCTCGAAAAAAGCCGTTCAGTATTAAGTAGATATCTGCTGCGACTTACTGTGGCAGTAAGACGAAAGATTATCTTCGTTGTCTCTGAATGCCCGTTCCATTATACAGATCGCAGAATGAATCACCATACATATCATGTCGTTCCATGATGCCTGAAATCTGCAAACTGTGTTCAATCTACGAGATGTCTGATTAGGTCAGAGTATTTGTCGGTGTGGAATTCTTCCAGAACATAATGTGATTAGAGCAACTCCAGTTTTTGAGTGAAGGACTACTTGCTTGTCGGCTGTTTATGTCCTTACAGTTTCAGATTCATATTTGTTTATTAATGAGAAACATGTGCTCGTTCAGCCCATCCATATCATTCATGAAACCAGTGAGTATCTATATCTTTGCTTGCCATGATGCATCGAGGAGTGACCAGAAGCCAAGTAGAGTGGCTGCCTTGCTTAGTCAACAGACGTGGCTAAGTCAGTGACTTTGCCATATTCAGCACTCACTACTTCAGGGAGTGTTTTGAATCCTCAAGGAATGTCTATGATTAATTCCTCTCTCCCAGACAAAGTTAATGGTTGACACCACTTTTTTATGGCATTCTTCATTTCCAAGGTATTTGTTTAAAGCTGTTCATGGTGCATCTTACCTGACAGGAAAGCAGAATGGATCTGATGACTATTATAGACCCCCTGGGATTCCGTTTCAGAAAATAGATTATGTGTTGAATTCCATTTTAATTCCACTTCCAGTGCAATTTTTGTGTATTTTCCAGTTTCATCAGCATACAAATCATCTTTAAACTGTTTTCACTTTTCAGCTGAAACATGCCTAGGAGCACTTCTCTTTGGCTGTTTTCTACAGTGGGGGCCAGCCAATACATGCCATTTTCTCTTGAGCTTTTGGAACCCATGGGCAAAGATAGGCAGTATTTGAAATCTCTTGGATGTTCAAATACCACCAACCTTTTCTCACTGTTCCAAAAGCTCAAGAGAAAAAGGCATCTTTGTCCCACACACACACACACCCCCTGTAGAAAAAACCCAAAAACAATTGTGATGGTCCCAATGAAAGGAGCGAGGTGATATGTTCTGAAGCTAGGGAAGTTAAGACCAAAAACTTTCAGTTCAGCGAGACCAAAAAAAACTATTGGTTTGACAACTGGTGATGAATAATGCAGTGGTGTTTCATGATCCCATGCTGGGTGTGTAATGACTTAGTCTAGACCCCCTGGGAAACCAGCTGGAAAATCTAAGCAACCAAAATGGAATAACTCCAGCTGCTTGTATTTTTTTTCTACTTGAGATTGTAAAAGATGTAATTCCACGTAGGAACTTATTTAAAATAATGCAAGCTACATAACCACCCCCAGCATTGGTAGCCTCCCATCAGCATACAAATCATCTACTGTTTAGCTCGATCACCTCGAAATCTGAAGTGATAACCCACACAAAAATTAGGTATGCCCGCTGAAATACTTGCAGGCCTGTGGAATTTCGGAAACCGTCTCAATATCAGTGGACTTGTTGAGGACTTTGTCTCACAACAGTCTGATGACCTGGTCCACCACCAGACTGTTTTCCTGTGCATGCAACAGATGTGAATGTTTCTAGACACTTCTACAAAAGTTCTCTATCCGTGAAACGTTCAGTGGCATTAAAAAAAAAATTTTTAACCACTTTATAGCTCCATAGATTCTGTAAACTTCATGGTATGGACTTGATATATAGCTCAAAAGATAGGTCTCTCTGTGTGCTCTCTTTTGATACTAAAATATTTTTCATAGGTATAACTATAGCCAAGTTACTAGACCTAAAGTGGAGGGAACTTCCAGGGGTGTATTTAGGGGGGGTGGGGGGGGGCATTCGCCCCCCCTTGTATCATTCTCGCCCCCCCCCCCTTGAAATTAGACACCACCCTTATACATTACATACACCATCATTGTATCATTCTCGCCCCCCCTTATTTTTCCATATCTCAAGTTCGCCCCCCCTTGGCAAAATTTCTGTATACAACCCTGGGGAACTTCAAAACCTGAATGCCTGAATTGGCCGCATAAATATCTCCAGATTGCAAAGTGCTAAAGGTTTGAAATTAGCACCAGTGGCTAGAGGAAGCCCTACTCTATTCAACAAGTGTTTTCATTAGGCGCTAAAACGTAAGTATGGGGTCAAGCGCGTGGGTGGAAAATGAGTTTTATGGATTATTAACGAAATTCATTTTCCACCCATGCGCTTGACCACGTACTTACATTTTAGTGCCTAATGAAAACCCCCATTGAATAGAGTAGAGCTCCTCTAGCCACTGGTGCTAATTTCAACTCTCTAACACTTGGCAACTGGTGATATTTATGCGGCCAATTCAGGCATTCAGGTTTTTGAGGTTCCCTCCACTTGTAGCTCCCTATAGTTATACTTACAAAAAAGATTTTAGTATCAACAGAGGGCACAACGAGAGACCTATCTTTTGAGCTAAATATCAAGTCCATACTTGAGTACTTGATCCATCATCTCTAGCTGGCCTGGTACTTGATCCATCACCTTTAGCTGGCCTGGTACTTGATCCATCATCTCTAGCTGGTCTGGTACTTGATCCATCATCTCTAGCTGGCCTGGTACTTGATCCATCATCTCTAGCTGGCCTGGTACTTGATCCATCATCTCAAGCTGGCCTGGTACTTGATCCATCACACCTCTAGCTGGCCTGGTACTTGATCCATCACCTCTAGCTGGCCTGGTACTTGATCCATCATCTCTAGCTGGCCTGGTACTTGATCCATCACCTGTAGCTGGCCTGGTACTTGATCCATCACCTCTAGCTGGCCTGGTTCTTGATCCATCATCTCTAGCTGGCCTGGTACTTGATCCATCATCTCTAGCTGGCCTGGTACTTGATCCATCACCTCTAGCTGGCCTAGTACTTGATCCATCATCTCTAGCTAGCCTGGTACTTGATCCATCATCTCTAGATGGCCTGGTACTTGATCCATCACCTCTAGCTGGTCTGTACTTGATCCATCATCTCTAGCTGGCCTGGTACTTGATCCATCATCTCTAGCTGGCCTGGTACTCGATCCATCATCTCTAGCTGGCCTGGTACTTGATCCATCACCTCTAGCTGGCCTGGTATTTGATCCATCACCTCTAGCTGGCCTGGTACTTGATCCATCATCTCTAGCTGGCCTGGTACTTGATCCATCATCTCTAGCTGGCCTGGTACTTGATCCATCACCTCTAGCTGGCCTGGTACTTGATCCATCACCTTTAGCTGGCCTGGTACTTGATCCATCATCTCTAGCTGGCCTGGTACTCGATCCATCACCTCTAGCTGGCCTGGTACTCGATCCATCATCTCTAGCTGGCCTGGTACTTGATCCATCACCTCTAGCTGGCCTGGTACTTGATCTATCATCTCTAGCTGGCCTGGTACTTGATCTATCATCTCGAGCTGGCCTGGTACTTGATCCATCATCTAGCTGGCCTGGTACTTGATCCATCATCTCGAGCTGGCCTGGTACTTGATCCATCATCTCTAGCTGGCCTAGTACTTGATCCATCACCTAGCTGGCCTGGTACTTGATCCATCATCTCTAGCTGGCCTGGTACTTGATCCATCATCTCTAGCTGGCCTAGTACTTGTCCATCATCTCGAGCTGGCCTGGTACTTGATCCATCATCTCCAGCTGGCCTGGTACCTCTAGCTGGCCTAGTACTTGATCCATCATCTCTAGCTGGTCTTGTACTTGATCCATCACCTCTAGCTGGCCTGGTACTTGATCCATCATCTTGAGCTGGCCTGGTACTTGATCCATCATCTCGAGCTGGCCTGGTACTTGATCCATCATCTCTAGCTGGCCTAGTACTCCATCCATCATCTCTAGCTGGCCTGGTACTTGATCCATCATCTCTAGCTGGCCTGGTACCTGATCCATCATCTCTAGCTGGCCTACTACTCGATTCATCATCTCGAACTGGCCTGGTACTTGATCCATCATCTCTAGCTGGCCTGGTACTTGATCCATCATCTCTAGCTGGCCTGGTACCTGATCCATCATCTCTAGCTGGCCTGGTACTGTACTCAATGATCTATACCTATGAGAGATTGATGAAGAGTATGCATCTAGTTGTTTTGCTTGCTCATAGTGATGCTCATAGTGAAGTGGCTGTTTTCTTTTTTCTTGCTGAATGATGTTATAAATGTATATGCTCAAAGGAGCTAATATGTGTGGGAGTCCAGGAGGTGCCTTGAAGAGGTCCATAAAGTAATAATCACACAAAACTCAGCACCCAATGTAAGTGATTGTAGTAGTTGTGGCACCCAATGTAAGTGATTGTAGTAGTTGTGGCATCCAATGCAAGTGATTGTAGTAGTTGTGGCACCCAATGTAAGTGATTGTAGTAGTTGTGGCACCCAATGTAAGTGATTGTAGTAGTTGTGGCACCCAATGTAAGTGATTGTAGTAGTTGTGGCACCCAATGTAAGTGATTGTAGTAGTTGTGGCACCCAATGTAAGTGATTGTAGTAGTTGTGGCACCCAATGTAAGTGATTGTTGTAGTTGTGGCACCCAATGTAAGTGATTGTAGTAGTTGTGGCACCCAATGTAAGTGATTGTAGTAGTTGTGGCACTCAATGTAAGTGATTGTAGTAGTTGTGGCACCCAATGTAAGTGATTGTAGTAGTTGTGGCACCCAATGTAAGTGATTGTAGTAGTTGTGGCACCCAATGTAAGTGATTGTAGTAGTTGTGGCATCCAATGTAAGTGATTGTAGTAGTTGTGGCATCCAATGTAAGTGATTGTAGTAGTTGTGGCACCCAATGTAAGTGATTGTAGTAGTTGTGGCATCCAATGTAAGTGATTGTAGTAGTTGTGGCAGCCAATGTAAGTGATTGTAGTAGTTGTGGCATCCAATGTAAGTGATTGTAGTAGTTGTGGCACCCAATGTAAGTGATTGTAGTAGTTGTGGCATCCAATGTAAGTGATTGTAGTAGTTGTGGCAGCCAATGTAAGTGATTGTAGTAGTTGTGGCATCCAATGTAAGTGATTGTAGTAGTTGTGGCACCCAATGTAAGTGATTGTAGTAGTTGTGGCATCCAATGCAAGTGATTGTAGTAGTTGTGGCACCCAATGTAAGTGATTGTAGTAGTTGTGGCACCCAATGTAAGTGATTGTAGTAGTTGTGGCACCCAATGTAAGTGATTGTAGTAGTTGTGGCACCCAATGTAAGTGATTGTAGTAGTTGTGGCACCCAATGTAAGTGATTGTAGTAGTTGTGGCACCCAATGTAAGTGATTGTTGTAGTTGTGGCACCCAATGTAAGTGATTGTAGTAGTTGTGGCACCCAATGTAAGTGATTGTAGTAGTTGTGGCACCCAATGTAAGTGATTGTAGTAGTTGTGGCACCCAATGTAAGTGATTGTAGTAGTTGTGGCATCCAATGTAAGTGATTGTAGTAGTTGTGGCATCCAATGTAAGTGATTGTAGTAGTTGTGGCAGCCAATGTAAGTGATTGTAGTAGTTGTGGCATCCAATGTAAGTGATTGTAGTAGTTGTGGCACCCAATGTAAGTGATTGTAGTAGTTGTGGCACCCAATGTAAGTGATTGTAGTAGTTGTGGCACCCAATGTAAGTGATTGTAGTAGTTGTGGCATCCAATGTAAGTGATTGTAGTAGTTGTGGCACCCAATGTAAGTGATTGTAGTAGTGTGGCACCCAATGTAAGTGATTGTAATAGTTGTGGCAGCCAATGTAAGTGATTGTAATAGTTGTGGCAGCCAATGTAAGTGATTGTAGTAGTTGTGGCACCCAATGTAAGTGATTGTAGTAGTTGTGGCAGCCAATGTAAGTGATTGTAGTAGTTGTGGCATCCAATGTAAGTGATTGTAGTAGTTGTGGCATCCAATGTAAGTGATTGTAGTAGTTGTGGCACCCAATGTAAGTGATTGTTGTAGTTGTGGCATCCAATGTAAGTGATTGTAGTAGTTGTGGCACCCAATGTAAGTGATTGTAGTAGTTGTGGCACCCAATGTAAGTGATTGTAGTAGTTGTGGCATCCAATGTAAGTGATTGTAGTAGTTGTGGCACCCAATGTAAGTGATTGTAGTAGTTGTGGCATCCAATGTAAGTGATTGTAGTAGTTGTGGCACCCAATGTAAGTGATTGTAGTAGTTGTGGCACCCAATGTAAGTGATTGTAGTAGTTGTGGCATCCAATGTAAGTGATTGTAGTAGTTGTGGCATCCAATGTAAGTGATTGTAGTAGTTGTGGCAGCCAATGTAAGTGATTGTAGTAGTTGTGGCAGCCAATGTAAGTGATTGTAGTAGTTGTGGCACCCAATGTAAGTGATTGTAGTAGTTGTGGCACCCAATGTAAGTGATTGTAGTAGTTGTGGCAGCCAATGTAAGTGATTGTAGTAGTTGTGGCATCCAATGTAAGTGATTGTAGTAGTTGTGGCACCCAATGTAAGTGATTGTAATAGTTGTGGCAGCCAATGTAAGTGATTGTAGTAGTTGTGGCATCCAATGTAAGTGATTGTAGTAGTTGTGGCACCCAATGTAAGTGATTGTAGTAGTTGTGGCAGCCAATGTAAGTGATTGTAGTAGTTGTGGCATCCAATGTAAGTGATTGTAGTAGTTGTGGCACCCAATGTAAGTGATTGTAGTAGTTGTGGCATCCAATGTAAGTGATTGTAGTAGTTGTGGCAGCCAATGTAAGTGATTGTAGTAGTTGTGGCACCCAATGTAAGTGATTGTAGTAGTTGTGGCATCCAATGTAAGTGATTGTAGTAGTTGTGGCATCCAATGTAAGTGATTGTAGTAGTTGTGGCACCCAATGTAAGTGATTGTAGTAGTTGTGGCACCCAATGTGAGTGATTGTAGTAGTTGTGGCATCCAATGTAAGTGATTGTAGTAGTTGTGGCACCCAATGTAAGTGATTGTAGTAGTTGTGGCACCCAATGTAAGTGATTGTAGTAGTTGTGGCACCCAATGTAAGTGATTGTAGTAGTTGTGGCACCCAATGTAAGTGATTGTAGTAGTTGTGGCACCCAATGTAAGTGATTGTAGTAGTTGTGGCACCCAATGTAAGTGATTGTAATAGTTGTGGCATCCAATGTAAGTGTTTGTAGTAGTTGTGGCAGCCAATGTAAGTGATTGTAGTAGTTTTGGCACCCAATGTAAGTGATTGTAGTAGTTGTGGCACCCAATGTAAGTGATTGTAGTAGTTGTGGCATCCAATGTAAGTGATTGTAGTAGTTGTGGCACCCAATGTAAGTGATTGCAGTAGTTGTGGCACCCAATGTAAGTGATTGTAGTCGTTGTGGCACCCAATGTAAGTGATTGTAGTAGTTGTGGCAGCCAATGTAAGTGATTGTAGTAGTTGTGGCACCCAATGTAAGTGATTGTAGTAGTTGTGGCATCCAATGTAAGTGATTGTAGTAGTTGTGGCACCCAATGTAAGTGATTCTAGTAGTTGTGGCAGCCAATGTAAGTGATTGTAGTAGTTGTGGCAGCCAATGTAAGTGATTGTAGTAGTTGTGGCACCCAATGTAAGTGATTGTAGTAGTTGTGGCAGCCAATGTAAGTGATTGTAGTAGTTGTGGCACCCAATGTAAGTGATTGTAGTAGTTGTGGCACCCAATGTAAGTGATTGTAGTAGTTGTGGCACCCAATGTAAGTGATTGTAGTAGTTGTGGCACCCAATGTAAGTGATTGTAGTAGTTGTGGCACCCAATGTAAGTGATTGTAGTAGTTGTGGCATCCAATGTAAGTGATTGTAGTAGTTGTGGCATCCAATGTAAGTGATTGTAGTAGTTGTGGCACCCAATGTAAGTGATTGTAGTAGTTGTGGCACCCAATGTAAGTGATTGTAGTAGTTGTGGCAGCCAATGTAAGTGATTGTAGTAGTTGTGGCACCCAATGTAAGTGATTGTAGTAGTTGTGGCATCCAATGTAAGTGATTGTAGTAGTTGTGGCACCCAATGTAAGTGATTGTAGTAGTTGTGGCACCCAATGTAAGTGATTGTAGTAGTTGTGGCAGCCAATGTAAGTGATTGTAGTAGTTGTGGCACCCAATGTAAGTGATTGTACTAGTTGTGGCACCCAATGTAAGTGATTGTAGTAGTTGTGGCACCCAATGTAAGTGATTGTAGTAGTTGTGGCATCCAATGTAAGTGATTGTAGTAGTTGTGGCACCCAATGTAAGTGATTGTAGTAGTTGTGGCACCCAATGTAAGTGATTGTAGTAGTTGTGGCACCCAATGTAAGTGATTGTAGTAGTTGTGGCACCCAATGTAAGTGATTGTAGTAGTTGTGGCAGCCAATGTAAGTGATTGTAGTAGTTGTGGCAGCCAATGTAAGTGATTGTAGTAGTTGTGGCACCCAATGTAAGTGATTGTAGTAGTTGTGGCACCCAATGTAAGTGATTGTAGTAGTTGTGGCACCCAATGTAAGTGATTGTAGTAGTTGTGGCACCCAATGTAAGTGATTGTAGTAGTTGTGGCACCCAATGTAAGTGATTGTAGTAGTTGTGGCACCCAATGTAAGTGATTGTAGTAGTTGTGGCACCCAATGTAAGTGATTGTAGTAGTTGTGGCAGCCAATGTAAGTGATTGTAGTAGTTGTGGCACCCAATGTAAGTGATTGTAGTAGTTGTGGCACCCAATGTAAGTGATTGTAATAGTTGTGGCACCCAATGTAAGTGATTGTAGTAGTTGTGGCATCCAATGTAAGTGATTGTAGTAGTTGTGGCACCCAATGTAAGTGATTGTAGTAGTTGTGGCACCCAATGTAAGTGATTGTAGTAGTTGTGGCACCCAATGTAAGTGATTGTAGTAGTTGTGGCATCCAATGTAAGTGATTGTAGTAGTTGTGGCAGCCAATGTAAGTGATTGTAGTAGTTGTGGCACCCAATGTAAGTGATTGTAGTAGTTGTGGCACCCAATGTAAGTGATTGCAGTAGTTGTGGCACCCAATGTAAGTGATTGTAGTAGTTGTGGCACCCAATGTAAGTGATTGTAGTAGTTGTGGCATCCAATGTAAGTGATTGTAGTAGTTGTGGCAGCCAATGTAAGTGATTGTAGTAGTTGTGGCACCCAATGTAAGTGATTGTAATAGTTGTGGCACCCAATGTAAGTGATTGTAGTAGTTGTGGCATCCAATGTAAGTGATTGTAGTAGTTGTGGCACCCAATGTAAGTGATTGTAGTAGTTGTGGCACCCAATGTAAGTGATTGTAATAGTTGTGGCATCCAATGTAAGTGATTGTAGTAGTTGTGGCACCCAATGTAAGTGATTGTAGTAGTTGTGGCACCCAATGTAAGTGATTGTAGTAGTTGTGGCACCCAATGTAAGTGATTGTAGTAGTTGTGGCAGCCAATGTAAGTGATTGTAGTAGTTGTGGCATCCAATGTAAGTGATTGTAATAGTTGTGGCATCCAATGTAAGTGATTGTAGTAGTTGTGGCACCCAATGTAAGTGATTGTAGTAGTTGTGGCACCCAATGTAAGTGATTGTAGTAGTTGTGGCACCCAATGTAAGTGATTGTAGTAGTTGTGGCACCCAATGTAAGTGATTGTAGTAGTTGTGGCAGCCAATGTAAGTGATTGTAGTAGTTGTGGCATCCAATGTAAGTGATTGTAGTAGTTGTGGCACCCAATGTAAGTGATTGTAGTAGTTGTGGCACCCAATGTAAGTGATTGTAATAGTTGTGGCACCCAATGTAAGTGATTGTAGTAGTTGTGGCACCCAATGTAAGTGATTGTAGTAGTTGTGGCAGCCAATGTAAGTGATTGTAGTAGTTGTGGCACCCAATGTAAGTGATTGTAGTAGTTGTGGCATCCAATGTAAGTATTGTAGTAGTTGTGGCACCCAATGTAAGTGATTGTAGTAGTTGTGGCACCCAATGTAAGTGATTGTAGTAGTTGTGGCACCCAATGTAAGTGATTGTAGTAGTTGTGGCACCCAATGTAAGTGATTGTAGTAGTTGTGGCACCCAATGTAAGTGATTGTAGTAGTTGTGGCACCCAATGTAAGTGATTGTAGTAGTTGTGGCACCCAATGTAAGTGATTGTAGTAGTTGTGGCATCCAATGTAAGTGATTGTAGTAGTTGTGGCACTCAATGTAAGTGATTGTAATAGTTGTGGCAGCCAATGTAAGTTATTGTAGTAGTTGTGGCACCCAATGTAAGTGATTGTAGTAGTTGTGGCAGCCAATGTAAGTGATTGTAGTAGTTGTGGCATCCAATGTAAGTGATTGTAGTAGTTGTGGCACCCAATGTAAGTGATTGTAGTAGTTGTGGCATCCAATGTAAGTGATTGTAGTAGTTGTGGCAGCCAATGTAAGTGATTGTAGTAGTTGTGGCAGCCAATGTAAGTGATTGCAGTAGTTGTGGCACCCAATGTAAGTGATTGTAGTAGTTGTGGCACCCAATGTAAGTGATTGTAGTAGTTGTGGCACCCAATGTAAGTGATTGTAGTAGTTGTGGCACCCAATGTAAGTGATTGTAGTAGTTGTGGCATCCAATGTAAGTGATTGTAGTAGTTGTGGCATCCAATGTAAGTGATTGTAGTAGTTGTGGCACCCAATGTAAGTGATTGTAGTAGTTGTGGCACCCAATGTAAGTGATTGTAGTAGTTGTGGCACCCAATGTAAGTGATTGTAGTAGTTGTGGCACCCAATGTAAGTGATTGTAGTAGTTGTGGCACCCAATGTAAGTGATTGTAGTAGTTGTGGCATCCAATGTAAGTGATTGTAGTAGTTGTGGCACCCAATGTAAGTGATTGTAGTAGTTGTGGCATCCAATGTAAGTGATTGTAGTAGTTGTGGCAGCCAATGTAAGTGATTGTAGTAGTTGTGGCAGCCAATGTAAGTGATTGCAGTAGTTGTGGCACCCAATGTAAGTGATTGTAGTAGTTGTGGCACCCAATGTAAGTGGTTGTAGTAGTTGTGGCAGCCAATGTAAGTGATTGTAGTAGTTGTGGCATCCAATGTAAGTGATTGTAGTAGTTGTGGCATCCAATGTAAGTGATTGTAGTAGTTGTGGCAGCCAATGTAAGTGATTGTAGTAGTTGTGGCATCCAATGTAAGTGATTGTAGTAGTTGTGGCACCCAATGTAAGTGATTGTAGTAGTTGTGGCACCCAATGTAAGTGATTGTAGTAGTTGTGGCACCCAATGTAAGTGATTGTAGTAGTTGTGGCACCCAATGTAAGTGATTGTAGTAGTTGTGGCATCCAATGTAAGTGATTGTAGTAGTTGTGGCAGCCAATGTAAGTGATTGTAGCAGTTGTAGCACCCAATGTAAGTGATTGTAATAGTTGTGGCATCCAATGTAAGTGATTGTAGTAGTTGTGGCACCCAATGTAAGTGATTGTAGTAGTTGTGGCATCCAATGTAAGTGATTGTAGTAGTTGTGGCAGCCAATGTAAGTGATTGTAGTAGTTGTGGCAGCCAATGTAAGTGATT
Source organism: Cladorhizidae sp. MBARI D1340-BT2 (assembly GCA_028752905.1). NCBI lineage: Eukaryota > Metazoa > Porifera > Demospongiae > Poecilosclerida > Cladorhizidae > Cladorhizidae sp. MBARI D1340-BT2. The sequence goes on from JAQNBH010000001.1 coordinate 29,919,510, forward strand.
GCAGTAGTTGTGGCACCCAATGTAAGTGATTGTAGTAGTTGTGGCACCCAATGTAAGTGATTGTAGTAGTTGTGGCATCCAATGTAAGTGATTGTAGTAGTTGTGGCACCCAATGTAAGTGATTGTAGTAGTTGTGGCACCCAATGTAATTGATTGTAGTAGTTGTGGCATCCAATGTAAGTGATTGTAGTAGTTGTGGCACCCAATGTAAGTGATTGTAGTAGTTGTGGCATCCAATGTAAGTGATTGTAATAGTTGTGGCACCCAATGTAAGTGATTGTAGTAGTTGTGGCAGCCAATGTAAGTGATTGTAGTAGTTGTGGCATCCAATGTAAGTGATTGTAGTAGTTGTGGCACCCAATGTAAGTGATTGTAGTAGTTGTGGCACCCAATGTAAGTGATTGTGGTAGTTGTGGCATCCAATGTAAGTGATTGTAGTAGTTGTGGCAGCCAATGTAAGTGATTGTAGTAGTTGTGGCACCCAATGTAAGTGATTGTAGTAGTTGTGGCATCCAATGTAAGTGATTGTAGTAGTTGTGGCACCCAATGTAAGTGCTTGTAGTAGTTGTGGCACCCAATGTAAGTGATTGTAGTAGTTGTGGCACCCAATGTAAGTGATTGTAGTAGTTGTGGCATCCAATGTAAGTGATTGAGTAGTTGTGGCATCCAATGTAAGTGATTGTAGTAGTTGTGGCACCCAATGTAAGTGATTGTAGTAGTTGTGGCAGCCAATGTAAGTGATTGTAGTAGTTGTGGCACCCAATGTAAGTGATTGTAGTAGTTGTGGCACCCAATGTAAGTGATTGTAGTAGTTGTGGCACCCAATATAAGTGATTGTAGTAGTTGTGGCACCCAATGTAAGTGATTGTAGTAGTTGTGGCACCCAATGTAAGTGATTGTAGTAGTTGTGGCACCCAATGTAAGTGATTGTAGTAGTTGTGGCAGCCAATGTAAGTGATTGTAGTAGTTGTGGCATCCAATGTAAGTGATTGTAGTAGTTGTGGCAGCCAATGTAAGTGATTGTAGTAGTTGTGGCAGCCAATGTAAGTGATTGTAGTAGTTGTGGCACCCAATGTAAGTGATTGTAGTAGTTGTGGCACCCAATGTAAGTGATTGTAGTAGTTGTGGCACTTGTAGTAGTTGTGGCACCCAATGTAAGTGATTGTAGTAGTTGTGGCAGCCAATGTAAGTGATTGTAGTAGTTGTGGCAGCCAATGTAAGTGATTGTAGTAGTTGTGGCAGCCAATGTAAGTGATTGTAGTAGTTGTGGCACCCAATGTAAGTGATTGTAGTAGTTGTGGCACCCAATGTAAGTGATTGTAGTAGTTGTGGCACTTGTAGTAGTTGTGGCACCCAATGTAAGTGATTGTAGTAGTTGTGGCACCCAATGTAAGTGATTGTAATAGTTGTGGCAGCCAATGTAAGTGATTGTAGTAGTTGTGGCAGCCAATGTAAGTGATTGTAGTAGTTGTGGCATCCAATGTAAGTGATTGTAGTAATTGTGGCATCCAATGTAAGTGATTGCAGTAGTTGTGGCATCCAATGTAAGTGATTGTAGTAGTTGTGGCATCCAATGTAAGTGATTGTAGTAGTTGTGGCACCCAATGTAAGTGATTGTAGTAGTTGTGGCAGCCAATGTAAGTGATTGTACTAGTTGTGGCACCCAATGTCAGTGATTGTAGTAGTTGTGGCACCCAATGTAAGTGATTGTAGTAGTTGTGGCACCCAATGTAAGTGATTGTAATAGTTGTGGCACCCAATGTAAGTGATTGTAGTAGTTGTGGCAGCCAATGTAAGTGATTGTAGTAGTTGTGGCATCCAATGTAAGTGATTGTAGTAATTGTGGCATCCAATGTAAGTGATTGCAGTAGTTGTGGCATCCAATGTAAGTGATTGTAGTAGTTGTGGCATCCAATGTAAGTGATTGTAGTAGTTGTGGCACCCAATGTAAGTGATTGTAGTAGTTGTGGCACCCAATGTAAGTGATTGTAGTAGTTGTGGCACCCAATGTCAGTGATTGTAGTAGTTGTGGCACCCAATGTAAGTGATTGTAGTAGTTGTGGCACCCAATGTAAGTGATTGTAATAGTTGTGGCACCCAATGTAAGTGATTGTACTAGTTGTGGCACCCAATGTAAGTGATTGTAATAGTTGTGGCATCCAATGTAAGTGATTGTAGTAGTTGTGGCAGCCAATGTAAGTGATTGTAGTAGTTGTGGCATCCAATGTAAGTGATTGTAGTAGTTGTGGCACCCAATGTAAGTGATTGTAGTAGTTGTGGCATCCAATGTAAGTGATTGTAGTAGTTGTAGCAGCCAATGTAAGTGATTGTAGTAGTTGTGGCACCCAATGTAAGTGATTGTAGTAGTTGTGGCACTCAATGTAAGTGATTGTAGTAGTTGTGGCACCCAATGCAAGTGATTGTAGTAGTTGTGGCACCCAATGTAAGTGATTGTAGTAGTTGTGGCATCCAATGTAAGTGATTGTAGTAGTTGTGGCACCCAATGTAAGTGATTGTAGTAGTTGTGGCATCCAATGTAAGTGATTGTAATAGTTGTGGCAGCCAATGTAAGTGATTGTAGTAGTTGTGGCATCCAATGTAAGTGATTGTGGTAGTTGTGGCAGCCAATGTAAGTGATTGTAGTAGTTGTGGCATCCAATGTAAGTGATTGTAGTATTTGTGGCACCCAATGTAAGTGATTGTAGTAGTTGTGGCACCCAATGTAAGTGATTGTAGTAGTTGTGGCATCCAATGTAAGTGATTGTAGTAGTTGTGGCACCCAATGTAAGTGATTGTAGTAGTTGTGGCAGCCAATGTAAGTGATTGTAGTAGTTGTGGCACCCAATGTAAGTGATTGTAGTAGTTGTGGCATCCAATGTAAGTGATTGTAGTAGTTGTGGCACCCAATGTAAGTGATTGTAGTAGTTGTGGCAGCCAATGGTAGTAGTTGTGGCATCCAATGTAAGTGATTGTAATAGTTGTGGCACCCAATGTAAGTGATTGTAGTAGTTGTGGCATCCAATGTAAGTGATTGTAGTAGTTGTGGCACCCAATGTAAGTGATTGAGTAGTTGTGGCACCCAATGTAAGTGATTGTAGTAGTTGTGGCATCCAATGTAAGTGATTGTAGTAGTTGTGGCACTCAATGTAAGTGATTGTAGTAGTTGTGGCACCCAATGTAAGTGATTGAGTAGTTGTGGCACCCAATGTAAGTGATTGTAGTAGTTGTGGCAGCCAATGTAAGTGATTGTAGTAGTTGTGGCATCCAATGTAAGTGATTGTAGTAGTTGTGGCAGCCAATGTAAGTGATTGTAGTAGTTGTGGCACCCAATGTAAGTGATTGTAGTAGTTGTGGCAGCCAATGTAAGTGATTGTAGTAGTTGTGGCACCCAATGTAAGTGATTGTAGTAGTTGTGGCATCCAATGTAAGTGATTGTAGTAGTTGTGGCATCCAATGTAAGTGATTGTAGTAGTTGTGGCACCCAATGTAAGTGATTGTGGTAGTTGTGGCACCCAATGTAAGTGATTGTAGTAGTTGTGGCATCCAATGTAAGTGATTGTAGTAGTTGTGGCACCCAATGTAAGTGATTGTAGTAGTTGTGGCAGCCAATGTAAGTGATTGTAGTAGTTGTGGCACCCAATGTAAGTGATTGTAGTAGTTGTGGCAGCCAATGTAAGTGATTGTAGTAGTTGTGGCACCCAATGTAAGTGATTGTAGTAGTTGTGGCATCCAATGTAAGTGATTGTAGTAGTTGTGGCATCCAATGTAAGTGATTGTAGTAGTTGTGGCACCCAATGTAAGTGATTGTAGTAGTTGTGGCACCCAATGTAAGTGATTGTAGTAGTTGTGGCACCCAATGTAAGTGATTGTAGTAGTTGTGGCACCCAATGTAAGTGATTGTAGTAGTTGTGGCACTCAATGTAAGTGATTGTAGTAGTTGTGGCATCCAATGTAAGTGATTGTAGTAGTTGTGGCACCCAATGTAAGTGATTGTAGTAGTTGTGGCATCCAATGTAAGTGATTGTAGTAGTTGTGGCACCCAATGTAAGTGATTGTAGTAGTTGTGGCACCCAATGTAAGTGATTGTAGTAATTGTGGCATCCAATGTAAGTGATTGTAGTAGTTGTGGCACTCAATGTAAGTGATTGTAATAGTTGTGGCATCCAATGTAAGTGATTGTAGTAGTTGTGGCACCCAATGTAAGTGATTGTAGTAGTTGTGGCACCCAATGTAAGTGATTGTAGTAGTTGTGGCATCCAATGTAAGTGATTGTAGTAGTTGTGGCACCCAATGTAAGTGATTGTAGTAGTTGTGGCACCCAATGTAAGTGATTGTAGTAGTTGTGGCACCCAATGTAAGTGATTGTAGTAGTTGTGGCAGCCAATGTAAGTGATTGTAATAGTTGTGGCATCCAATGTAAGTGATTGTAGTAGTTGTGGCACCCAATGTAAGTGATTGTAGTAGTTGTGGCACCCAATGTAAGTGATTGTAATAGTTGTGGCATCCAATGTAAGTGATTGTAGTAGTTGTGGCATCCAATGTAAGTGATTGTAGTAGTTGTGGCATCCAATGTAAGTGTTTGTAGTAGTTGTGGCACCCAATGTAAGTGATTGTAGTAGTTGTGGCACCCAATGTAAGTGATTGTAGTAGTTGTGGCAGCCAATGTAAGTGATTGTAGTAGTTGTGGCATCCAATGTAAGTGATTGTAGTAGTTGTGCCCCCAATGTAAGTGATTGTAGTAGTTGTGGCACCCAATGTAAGTGATTGTAGTAGTTGTGGCACCCAATGTAAGTGATTGTAGTAGTTGTGGCACCCAATGTAAGTGATTGTAGTAGTTGTGGCACCCAATGTAAGTGATTGTAGTAGTTGTGGCAGCCAATGTAAGTGATTGTAGTAGTTGTGGCAGCCAATGTAAGTGATTGTAGTAGTTGTGGCAGCCAATGTAAGTGATTGTAGTAGTTGTGGCACCCAATGTAAGTGATTGTAGTAGTTGTGCAATGTAAGTGATTGTAGTAGTTGTGGCACCCAATGTAAGTGATTGTAGTAGTTGTGGCACCCAATGTAAGTGATTGTAGTAGTTGTGGCACCCAATGTAAGTGATTGTAGTAGTTGTGGCACTCAATGTAAGTGATTGTAGTAGTTGTGGCACTCAATGTCAGTGATTGTAGTAGTTGTGGCACCCAATGTAAGTGATTGTAGTAGTTGTGGCATCCAATGTAAGTGATTGTAGTAGTTGTGGCATCCAATGTAAGTGATTGTAGTAGTTGTGGCACCCAATGTAAGTGATTGTAGTAGTTGTGGCACTCAATGTAAGTGATTGTAGTAGTTGTGGCACCCAATGTCAGTGATTGTAGTAGTTGTGGCAGCCAATGTAAGTGATGATTGTAGTAGTTGTGGCACTCAATGTAAGTGATTGTAGTAGTTGTGGCATCCAATGTAAGTGATTGTAGTAGTTGTGGCACCCAATGTAAGTGATTGTAGTAGTTGTGGCACCCAATGTAAGTGATTGTAGTAGTTGTGGCACCCAATGTAAGTGATTGTAGTAGTTGTGGCACCCAATGTAAGTGATTGTAGTAGTTGTGACACCCAATGTAAGTGATTGTAGTAGTTGTGGCATCCAATGTAAGTGATTGTAATAGTTGTGGCACCCAATGTAAGTGATTGTAGTAGTTGTGGCATCCAATGTAAGTGATTGTAATAGTTGTGGCAGCCAATGTAAGTGATTGTAGTAGTTGTGGCACCCAATGTAAGTGATTGTAGTAGTTGTGGCAGCCAATGTAAGTGATTGTAGTAGTTGTGGCATCCAATGTAAGTGATTGTAATAGTTGTGGCACCCAATGTAAGTGATTGTAGTAGTTGTGGCATCCAATGTAAGTGATTGTAATAGTTGTGGCACCCAATGTAAGTGATTGTAGTAGTTGTGGCATCCAATGTAAGTGATTGTAGTAGTTGTGGCACTCAATGTAAGTGATTGTAGTAGTTGTGGCAGCCAATGTAAGTGATTGTAGTAGTTGTGGCAGCCAATGTAAGTGATTGTAGTAGTTGTGGCAGCCAATGTAAGTGATTGTAGTAGTTGTGGCATCCAATGTAAGTGATTGTAGTAGTTGTGGCATCCAATGTAAGTGATTGTAGTAGTTGTGGCAGCCAATGTAAGTGATTGTAATAGTTGTGGCATCCAATGTAAGTGATTGTAGTAGTTGTGGCACCCAATGTAAGTGATTGTAGTAGTTGTGGCACCCAATGTAAGTGATTGTAGTAGTTGTGGCAGCCAATGTAAGTGATTGTAGTAGTTGTGGCATCCAATGTAAGTGATTGTAGTAGTTGTGGCACCCAATGTAAGTGATTGTAGTAGTTGTGGCACCCAATGTAAGTGATTGTAGTAGTTGTGGCATCCAATGTAAGTGATTGTAGTAGTTGTGGCAGCCAATGTAAGTGATTGTAGTAGTTGTGGCACCCAATGTAAGTGATTGTAGTAGTTGTGGCACCCAATGTAAGTGATTGTAGTAGTTGTGGCATCCAATGTAAGTGATTGCAGTAGTTGTGGCATCCAATGTAAGTGATTGCAGTAGTTGTGGCACCCAATGTAAGTGATTGTAGTAGTTGTGGCACCCAATGTAAGTGATTGTAGTAGTTGTGGCATCCAATGTAAGTGATTGCAGTAGTTGTGGCACCCAATGTAAGTGATTGTAGTAGTTGTGGCACCCAATGTAAGTGATTGTAGTAGTTGTGGCATCCAATGTAAGTGATTGTAATAGTTGTGGCACCCAATGTAAGTGATTGTAGTAGTTGTGGCATCCAATGTAAGTGATTGTAGTAGTTGTGGCACCCAATGTAAGTGATTGTAGTAGTTGTGGCACCCAATGTAAGTGATTGTAGTAGTTGTGGCACCCAATGTAAGTGATTGTAGTAGTTGTGGCACCCAATGTAAGTGATTGTAGTAGTTGTGGCATCCAATGTAAGTGATTGTAGTAGTTGTGGCACCCAATGTAAGTGATTGTAGTAGTTGTGGCAGCCAATGTAAGTGATTGTAATAGTTGTGGCAGCCAATGTAAGTGATTGTAGTAGTTGTGGCACCCAATGTAAGTGATTGTAGTAGTTGTGGCACCCAATGTAAGTGATTGTAGTAGTTGTGGCATCCAATGTAAGTGATTGTAGTAGTTGTGGCACCCAATGTAAGTGATTGTAGTAGTTGTGGCACCCAATGTAAGTGATTGTAGTAGTTGTGGCACCCAATGTAAGTGATTGTAGTAGTTGTGGCACCCAATGTAAGTGATTGTAGTAGTTGTGGCACCCAATGTAAGTGATTGTAGTAGTTGTGGCACCCAATGTAAGTGATTGTAGTAGTTGTGGCACCCAATGTAAGTGAATGTAGTAGTTGTGGCACCCAATGTAAGTGATTGTAGTAGTTGTGGCATCCAATGTAAGTGATTGTAGTAGTTGTGGCACCCAATGTAAGTGATTGTAGTAGTTGTGGCAGCCAATGTAAGTGATTGTAGTAGTTGTGGCACCCAATGTAAGTGATTGTAGTAGTTGTGGCATCCAATGTAAGTGATTGTAGTAGTGTGCAAAGTTTATAACTTTGAGATGGAGCACCACAAGAGCTTGCTGGATCGTGCAGAGGTGTAACCAAGCAGCAGGTGCGAGGAATCAATTCTACCGCACATGTAGGAATGATTTAAACCCTGTAATTACGAGCTAAGAATCAGAAGAGTGTATTGGCCAATGCACAATGGCAAAGTTACACAGAGGTCAAGGTTACACAGAGGTCAAGGTTACACAGAGGTCAAGGTTACACAGAGGTCAAGGTTACACAGAGGTCAAGGTTACACAGAGGGCAAGGTTACACAGAGGTCAAGGTTACACAGAGGGCAAGGTTACACAGAGGGCAATGTTACACAGAGGGCAAGGATACACAGAGGGCAAGGTTACACAGAGGTCAAGGTTACACAGAGGTCATTTTAGTTTTAGCAAATACTTTTCAAGTAGTTGAATATAGTAGATACTTGAAAGTAGCGATGGCCACTTGGACAATGAGTAGTTAGCCCTGAATACCTCCAAACTTAAGGTTAAGGAATATTATTTTGGTTTCATCTGTTGTCTTATCTTACATATTAGTTCGTCCAGCAGGGGACTCCACCGGTATCATGTTTCTGAATGAAGCAGTATTGGGTAAGGAACATCACATCACTAGAGATGACTATAGCTTAACTACTCCACCCACTGGCCATCATTGCGTCATTGCCAAAGGACAAACTGAACCAGGTATGGAGTTAGAATAGGTAGAGGTAGTCATGGTGGGATGATCCGATGGGTTGGGTGCACCTAATTAATATATTGTTACATTACCTCACACCTGGCTATTCTATAAAGTATCCCAATATCTTTGACAACTAGATGCGGGTGTAAAATACTCTGAATTGACCTTCAGAGCAAGTATAAGTGTGGAGTGTGCTGCAATAGTTATGACCATGGGACGTTTCAGATCAAGTAGAAGGGTAGAGTATGCTGCAACAGGTATGACTATGGGACGTTTCAGAGCAAGTATAAGTGTGGAGTGTGCTGCAACAGGTATGACTATGGGACGTTTCAGAGCAAGTAGAAGTGTAGAGTATGCTGCAACAGGTATGACCATGAGATGTTTCAGAGCAAGTATAAGTGTGGAGTGTGCTGCAACAGTTATGACCATGAGATGTTTCAGAGCAAGTATAAGTGTGGAGTGTGCTGCAACAGTTATGACTATGGGACGTTTCAGAGCAAGTAGAAGTGTAGTAGAGTGTGCTGCAACAGTTATGACCATGGGACGTTTCAGATACACTCACTCCATGTGTGCATGCATACTAAGCCAAGTAGAAGTGTGGAGTGTGCTGCAACAGTTATGACTATGCAGGTATGACTATGGGACATTCCATCTCGTGTTCTGTGTAGGCCACGCTTTGTAACAGGGCAGTAAATACTTCGATTGAAAGTGTGTGCCATAATTGCTCAGACATGTCATACTTTGTTTCTTTTCTTTTTTTCATTTTTTTGTGGCTAATTTCACTTGTTTGACTTTCTTTTCCAGATCCTAAGCATGACACGGAATTGATATTGGATGGCAAGAAAGTGGTTGTGCCTCAGGGAAAGCCCGTCTCCACATCCTTCAGATCCAGCTGCTTCTATCAGAGCGAGTACCTTGTCTATAAGGAAAGCCAGAGCAGGATCCGCTACATGATCAAAATTGAAGTCTAGAATTCGTACCAACAAAAGTCACCATATTCTTCACTTCCATGTGTTCCTAGCTACACAGTGAGATAGTTTGTTAACCTTTTAATTAATTATCGTCATGTTCAAGTTGAGTGCGTTGTAGTCAGCAGTTGTATAACATGGCATTATTGTTATTTTATACTGTGTTAATCGATGTTAACATTATACCAGTGAAATGTGCTGTAACTATTGTTGCCTAGCTCTTGGGTGTGTCGTGTTAATTCTTCACAATTACTATCTCTTTTCAAATTTTATTGGGATCTATCTGAATCTGTATCCAGATTTTGAGCTTCACTGCTACAATACTTCACCATGGATGTCTGACAGGTTTTGCAAAACTAACCCCAAAGGCATGGACATCTGCGGTACACGGGACAGCCCCATCTGTTGCACTTCTCACATTCAATGACATACATTACGATCACTGAGAATAATTATTTTAAAGGACAAATGTATCGCTATCAGTCAAGACTACATTGTGATGATAATAGAAACTCACTAAAACTGAGCTAGTATATACAATATAGTCTAACGCTCAATATTTAAATCACAGAATAGGTGCAAGCCAATTAATGGCTACTATATAGCTAAAGCTGCAAAACAGAGCAAAAGTATGTCCTTTGGGTAAGGGTTGCGCATTTGCAATAAACATGCTCGTGAAAAGTTGGTTTACTGAGAAGCTTGCAGCACAGACCTTCACAAAACCAGCTAACTAAAACAATGGGTATATAGTAGCAATGTTGTCACACTTCCATCTTCAACAACTCGGATTTGTAGGCCACTGCTCCTGTAGGTTTGCTGCATAGAAAGAAGTAGGCACAAGAATATTATGGTGATTATTCCGGGGGAAAGCCCCATCGTGCCGCTTGGCATCAGAACGAGAAATGCCTGAAGGCTCCAGGTGAAAAGGAGATGATGAGGCGAGAGATTTATTATTATTTACGATTTAATCTTGATATTGCTGAGCCTGTTAAGGCCATCACATAATTATTATTACAGCACAGTGTGGGACTATTTAGTAACTAACCTAATAACAATCTATATTAAAAATCAACAGTACTTAATTAATAAAATTATCCACAATATTAAGTTTGAGTGTCCCGCTGCTCAAGGAGGGGGGATGGGAGGGGACCAAAGATCATTCCTCAGCTCACCATACAACAGTTCCTTTCTCCTCTGCCACCACTTCCCTCCCCAATACATAACACACTCGCCCACCTCCTCCATCACTGCATCACTTACTCACTCCACATCTTTCCCCCAAAACAATGCCACTTTTCCATCCTTACTCACTCTTCTAAATTCATCCATCTGTCCTGCCCCTACAATTCTGCACACCTCATCCATCAGTACCAGCCGATCCCTCTCAAATTCCCCGCATATCACCAAGAAATGTTCCACATCCTCCCCTGCTCCACTTTCACACATTATACACCTCTCATCCCTAACTATCCCGCATCTCTTCTTATCCTCTAACAACCCAGCTGATGCAGTCCTCAGTCGAAATTGCAACCGCACACCTTCATGACCATGCATGGACCTCACATACCTCTCCCCCATTCTTTGCAGATTTATAAAAATTCAGCGTACTCTTTCCATTTACTTCCTCCTCCAGTCCTCATTTCTCGCCTTCACTTTCCCCTTCCACTTGCGCACTGACCCAACCTCGTTGTTTATCTCGTACTTTCTCCTCAAGATCTCATATTCTTCCCACCATCCAATTCCTCCATCCTTTCTTAGTTTATTTACAACAACTTTTACCAATCTGCTCTGTTCCAACACCTCAAATCTCTTACCAAACAAAACCTTCATCACTTCCCTCCTCTCCTCTAGCTTCCTCCACGCCATATCTCCCCGTATTGCCACTCCTGCTACTGTGTTACTTGCCCCCAACAGTCTCCTACCCACTCTCATCCGTGCTAACTCCAACTTCTTGCAAGCATTCCGTCCTCCTGTCCACCACACTTTGGCTGCATGCTCCATTCTAGGTCTCACTAGAAGCCTTCACACCATTCTTCCTCTGTCTACTTCCACCTGCCCATTCACTCTACTCATCCATATCACCTTTCCAACCCACTCTTCTGCCTTCTTTGCTATCTTCTCTAACTGAACATTACTCCTTAGCTTCCTATCAAACCATATTCCTAAGTACTTGAATTCTTCTAATATCTCCTCACCAATCCTCCAATGCACTTCTGCGTCCTTCTTCCCTACTACCATAGCCTTGCTCTTCTTGCTATTAAATTTCATCTTCCACCTTAACACATACACCTGTACCACATCCAACATAGCTTGCAGTTCCACCCCTGAGTCAGCCAGAAGAACAACATCATCTGCATACATAAGTGCCCCACACCAGCAGCCTTCCACTTTGACTCCTAGCTCAGCTCTCTCCAATTCCTCTGCCATTCCCATTCCCATCAAATAAATATTGATAAGAAATGGAGACAAATGACATCCCTGCCTAAGTTCATTCTCCACAGCGAACCACCTTGACCTCCTTCGGTTCAATATCACCGTTGTCTCCACCCCACTATACAATCCTTACACATGTCCTCACAAGTTTCTCCTCTACTCCATACTGCCTCAACTTCTGCCACAGTCCCTCCCTCCACACACTGTCTTATGTCCAGGAAAGCCAGATATGAAGCTTTTTTCTCGCTCTTCCTCACTTCACAAACTCCTCTTAACACCAACCACTGGTCTGAACATCTCTGTCTCCTAAATCCTCCTTGTGCTTCCGTCAAAATCCTATCCTCAGCGAACACTCCCAACCTCCTTGCCAACACTCTCGCAAACACCTTCACCACACTACAACACAATGAAATTCCTTGTGGAGAGGTACTAGTAAACTCCTCTTCCAGTCCACTGGGCAGCACTCAATCCTCATCACCACATTCAACCTGCACCATCACCTCCACCAACTTTCTACCTCCATACATCAGCATCTCATTCAACATTCCATCAGGGCCTGGAGCCTTTTCTCTCTTCAAACACTTCATTACCTCTACTACTTCTTCCCAACTTACTTCTTCACACATACCCAGCTCATGCCCACCCACTTCTCCTATCTCTAATTCTTGTACTGTGGTATCCTCTTTTTTCCTCCCCAGCTCTTCTCAGTGTTTTACCATCACCTCCAACACCTTGTCTTCCTCCACCATTCTTCCCTCATCATCTTTCACTCCTTTTATCCTTCTCTCCTTCTTCTTTACTCTTAAATCATTCCAAAACAGCTTACAACTAGTCCCACCCTGCTCTCTATAGTTCTCTTCCTCAATTCCTTCTTTCCTAATAGTCTTTTTCACTTCCTTTCTTCTCTATAGTCATCCCATAGTTGTCTTAATGTAGCCTTTCTCTCCCCTCTCTTCCTGGCTTCCCTTAGCCTCTTACATTTCTCCTTCCTAACACCAATTAACCACTCCACATCCTCTGACCACCATCCCTCTGACCTATCCAATCTTCTTCCTTCCAATTCCTTTCTAGCTAAAACTTTCTCCTTCCACCTACCCCACAACTCTTCAACTATGTTTCCTCCCAACTCTTGCTCAAGCTCTCTCACCTCCTCTTCCCACCCCATGAACATTTCCTCCAGTGCCTCCTGATACTCCTCCCAGTCTAGCCTATTGTCAACTCTCCATTTATGTCGCTCTCTTTTCACTTGTACCTCTCTCCTACCCCACATAATTTCTCCCCAAATAATGTTATGGTCCGACCCCACATCCAGCTTACCCGAGTCCTCAACTACCACCCTAGCTACGTCCATGTCCTCACTAAACAGCATATAGTCTATGACCGACTTTCTCTCCCCACATTACGTCCACCTTCCCTCACAGCACTGCAACTCGTTTCCCACAACCAGACCTCCAGCCCTAACCAACTCCAACAACCACCTTCCATTACTGTTTGGGTTGTCCTCCACTCTTAATCCAATCTTTGCGTTGAAGTCATCATAACAAATCGAAATCGTACTTTACCACATCCTCCTGCAATACCTCAAACAATTCCTCCGTCTCTCTCACTCTCACTCCTTCTGGGTTCACATACACTACCCCTACCATCGTTTTTCTTAATTAATGATGCAAATGTAAACCGGGAATGGTCGTGGGCACATATAATTCGGGATTGGTTGTTGGGAGAAGGCAGCAGATTCGAAATTAGAAGCTAGTTAGAGAAAAGAAAACTGGCCACATAGGAACTTAGAATGGACTGCATGGTCAATAGAGGAATGGACGTCAATTTTCATTCTGACTCTGCTATTTAATGGACACATTCGAAATCGCCACACAGTTAAAATGGAAATGATCGTCACAGGTGGTTCTTGTCGAAGAATCTGAGGAATATATGTGAACACATCAAGTAAGAATGGAACCTTAGGCACGCTCATGAATTTGAGATACAAGAGTTTAAAGTTCTAGATGCATTGCTTAGCTATGGCACAGCAACAGTATCGTACAAATCTCGTGGACTGATTGAGCTTTCATCAACAAAATGTGCTCATCTTGTCAAAATGCATATCTGCTGATCGCAGACCCTCCATAATTAATTTGCAGTTTTGGATTTTGGTCCAGTGTAATTCACCTCTTTTGTTACGTTTTCTTGTATATGACTTGATTTATTCCTATAATAACCACCCTTGATTGCAACAGGCATAACACATATATACATGGTATTAGATCTAGATGTGAAAATTTGTGAAAACACTTTTAGGTCATATGTCTATTGAAGGGCATCAAAAACTCATGCCTAAAGTTCCATTTTTTACTTGATGTGTTCACATGTGCTACTTATCCATATCACAGTCCAGGCAATAAAATCATATCACCAATAATTTACAGATCAATATATAGTGTAGTCCTGCAGCTATGCTTGGGGCAGGACAATGGTTGATCTCACAAGATTAGGGTCTGAGCTAAAACATAAAGATGGGTATATATATAATATATAGTAGCAGTGTGTTCACACTTCAAGGACTCGGCTCTATTGGTACACCTGGACCTTCAGGTGGTTGGCATTATAAGAAGGTGCAAAGAAGTCAACACCAGTATATAGCATCCCACACAAGAATACGGCACATTCTTCCAGATGATAAGCCGTGTGTTCAGAACGAGAAATTCTTGAAGGCTCCAGGTGAGAGGGAACGTTAATTGAGGCAACTTTGGACAATGTCATTGACAGCTTCATACCACCTCAAGAAGAAAATAAGACTCCAGGCAGCTGCGACACCATCAGCGCTAAACCAATTCACTGAGAATCCCCTCTGCAGATGACTTGAGGGGGTGACTGAGGGGAACGCTTGACCGCAACCCAGCAGCCATCCTCATCACATCATCCTTTTAGAGGTCTTAAGATGACATGGGCAGGGCAAGAATCCAGGCCCCTGACTTTTTCCTAGCTGCAGTCCAAATACGTATTTATTCACCTATTTCATCATCAAAAATAATAAAAAAGTTGATGTTAAAGTGAAGGATCACTAGATGGCAGACATTGCATAGACATAGCACACCTATAGATGAAGGTACATATCCAGCCCCTAACATGTACATATTCAACACACACAAGTGCACGGCCATGACAACCACTGCAGGAAGTACATACAAGTATGTTAGTGTAGCATACTAGCAGGTTTGCACCCCAAGTGTTGACTAGGGCTCATGGATGTATATATTACTGGAAGGTCTGGGTGGCACGTATTACATTATGGTACACCCAATTTAAAAAGTGGTATATAGTGAATAAAAATTTGAAGGTAAATCTGGGTTTGTGTCCTCTGAATACAATACTTAATGCCAGACCATTTTCAGATGTTATTTTGAGGCTATAATATATATAATATAGAGAGAGTATATATACAGTGTATATGTATATATATATATATTGTATATACATATATGTACTGTATATATAGTTTATATGTATATACTGTATATATACAGTACTGCAAATAATGAGATGACTTCAAGCAATAATAAACAATGCCATATAGCATGTGAGATAAGAAGATGAGGAGCAAAAAAATGCCCGAGGTTATGTTTCTATTGCAAATGCATGTCTGAATGCATGTCTGTGGAGGAGGAGAAAAAAACCCTGTTTGGTGATGCTAGCTGGCTGAGGGTATCAATCTTTGCTGTTTGTAGTAACCTCTTCCTCTGAGACGAGTTGTGTTGTCAAACACACCCGACTTTCCCCCAAGATCCAGTCCTCTTCGTCTCCCTTTCCTCCCTTCATTATCGACTCCACCTATTTCCACGCCATTCTCTCCGGTCATGGAATGCATTGAGGAGGAGATGGTGAAGGATTGCTCTTTGTGCAGAATGAACTGTTCCAGCATTGACATACCATGTAAGTCCTACACAGCCAACAAGGGAGAGAAATTAGTGTAAAGATGAAGACAAGTGGAAAAGTTGGGCCTCATCAAAACCATTATTTACATTCAAATTATATGGTTTGTCTCTGACTGAAGCACCGAGACAGAATGTTGCAAATGTCTATCACATAAATATGTCATATTTCATCATGAGCAAATATCTGCAAAGGAAAATGTCACGGGAAGAACAAAAAAATCATAACCATTCACCGGATGAGAACCGAGATTCTCACGCTTCAACATGCTAGTCACACTCTAGCCGAGGTGGGAGGAGCCGGCCAAACTAGAGAGAAACATATTCAGTCCAGAACATGCGGGAGCAAAGGCTGACAGCAAGGAAACAACACCCCTTCCTACAAGGCAGCAACACCCCTGCCTACAAGGCAGCAACACCCTTGCCTACAAGGCAGCAACACCCCTGCCTACAAGGCAGCAACACCCCTGCCTACAAGGCAACAATACCCCTGTCTACAAGGCAGCAACACCCCTGCCTACAAGGCAGCAACATCCCTGCCTACAAGGTAACAACACCCCTGCCCACAAGGCAACAACACCACTGCCTACAAGGCAACAACACCACTGCCTACAAGGCAACAACACCCCTTCCCACAAGGCAACAACACCTCTGCCTACAAGGCAACAACACCCCTGCCTACAAGGCAGCAACACCTCTGCCTAGAAGGCAACAACACCCCTGCCTACAAGGCTACAACACCCCTTCCCACAAGGCAACAACACCCCTCCCTACAAGACAACAACACCCCTTCCTACAAGGCAACAACACCACTGCCTACATACATACACTTGTTTAGCGAAAGCAGGCAGTAACACAACAAGGTGGGGGATGAAAGCACAGAGTAGTGAACAACTTTGTCAACACTAAACATGCAAGGAGAGTAGATAAGCAAGCTAGGACCAAATGAGATAAGATAAGGGGAGATTGGGAAGTGCATAAGCATTCCCTGTGTTGGTTTGACTCCTATTTTAAATGTCAGATGCCAAAGACGTACACATACGCACACACAAAACAACAACGAAGTTGATCTTAGCTAACTCACCCTGCCACTTAGGAAGGTTCTTAGTATCCTAATTAGTGATAGTGGCCAATTTTAGATCCCAGAACACTTCCAGCAAGCCTTGAATTTTTCGTCGTGAAGGAAATAAATCAGCAGCCTCCTCCAAAAATGTTAAAAATCGTGTATGCTTCATCTTTCATCTTTCTCACTCTGCCCCTCACCCCACACGCATAACTTGCACAACCAGAAGACTACAAATTATCAATGCATTGCAGTGATGAAACTGCTACTCAAGTCACAAAGTTGGTAAGGGTTCATCAATGCAATAAACACACTCGTGTATAAGTACATTCAGACTAGTGAGCAGCAGATGAATGTTTTTATTACAAAGAAATGATCAGTTGGTTTACAAAGAAGCTTACTCTAGTGACAATAAATTTAACAAAGTTGTCCATGTGTATGTCACTTTTTAATGGCCACATGCAAGATCAGGCCCAGACGAAACTTCACCTCCTGTACCACCTGGGATGCCCATGGTTTTACCGGGGTTACCAGCAAAAAGACGGGAATCCCATGGTTTTAACCGGGTTGCCAGTAAAAAGCCGGGAATCCCATGTTTTTACCCGGGTTGCCAGCAAAAAGCCGGGAATCCTATGGTCTTACCCACGGATTCCGTAAAAACGATTGTTTTGAAGGATATTCCTGGTATAAAAAACTGGGATGGCTGGGAGGTATGTCATCTATTATGCCGTGTGCATTCTGTCTCAGCCTATGTTGAGTCATGACACTTCTCAGGGATTTCCTACACCTCTCTCTCTCTCTCCTTGCATGTTCATTGTCTATATAGTTAATGTTCACATCTCAGGTCCTCATCCTCAACTTGTCAGTGTTCGGGGATTTCGTGCTCTCTGTTGTCCCCACCTCACTCCTCCTTTTCCTAGCACATCTAGACAATGTTGTTGTCTTCACTCAGTTTTGCTCCTGTTGGTTTTCAGCTGTTTTGCGCAAGGCCATGCACGAGTTTTGCTCCTGTTGGTTTTCAGCTGTTTTGCGCAAGGCCATGCACGGCAAGACTGTGCTGGCTTCTCCAGCTAGTGTTAAACAGTATATTTGCATAGTGTAGTGCTCAAACAACCTTGTGGAAGAAGGATGTGTAGGGCACTATACACTGAGTCTCAGCACTTTGATGTCAGCAACCTTGTGGAAGAAAGATGTGTAGGGCACTATACACTGAGTCTCAGCACTTTGATGTCAGCAACCTTGTGGAAGAAAGATGTGTAGAGCTATACAGTGAGTTCAGCACTTTGATGTCAGCAACCTTGTGGAAGAAGGATGTGTAGAGCCTATACACTGAGTCTCAGCACTTTGATGTCAGCAACCTTGTGGAAGAAAGATGTGTAGAGCACTATACAGTAAGTCTCAGCACTTTGATGTCAGCAACCTTGTGGAAGAAAGATGTGTAGAGCACTATACACTGAGTCTCAGCACTTTGATGTCAGCAACCTTGTGGAAGAAGGATGTGTAGGGCACTATACACTGAGTCTCAGCACTTTGATGTCAGCAACCTTGTGGAAGAAAGATGTGTAGAGCCTATACACTGAGTCTCAGCACTTTGATGTCAGCAACCTTGTGGAAGAAAGATGTGTAGAGCCTATACACTGAGTCTCAGCACTTTGATGTCAGCAACCTTGTGGAAGAAAGATGTGTAGGGCACTATACACTGAGTCTCAGCACTTTGATGTCAGCAACCTTGTGGAAGAAAGATGTGTAGAGCACTATACACTGAGTCTCAGCACTTTGATGTCAGCAACCTTGTGGAAGAAAGATGTGTAGAGCCCTATACACTGAGTCTCAGCACTTTGATGTCAGCAACCTTGTGGAAGAAAGATGTGTAGAGCACTATACACTGAGTCTCAGCACTTTGATGTCAGCAACCTTGTGGAAGAAAGATGTGTAGAGCACTATACACTGAGTCTCAGCACTTTGATGTCAGCAACCTTGTGGAAGAAGGATGTGTAGAGCCTATACACTGAGTCTCAGCACTTTGATGTCAGCAACCTTGTGGAAGAAAGATGTGTAGAGCCTATACACTGAGTCTCAGCACTTTGATGTCAGCAACCTTGTGGAAGAAAGATGTGTAGAGCACTATACACTGAGTCTCAGCACTTTGATGTCAGCAACCTTGTGGAAGAAAGATGTGTAGAGCTATACAGTGAGTCTCAGCACTTTGATGTCAGCAACCTTGTGGAAGAAAGATGTGTAGAGCACTATACACTGAGTCTCAGCACTTTGATGTCAGCAACCTTGTGGAAGAAAGATGTGTAGAGCTATACAGTGAGTCTCAGCACTTTGATGTCAGCAACCTTGTGGAAGAAGGATGTGTAGAGCTATACAGTGAGTCTCAGCACTTTGATGTCAGCAACCTTGTGGAAGAAGGATGTGTAGAGCCTATACATTGAGTCTCAGCACTTTGATGTCAGCAACCTTGTGGAAGAAAGATGTGTAGAGCCTATACACTGAGTCTCAGCACTTTGATGTCAGCAACCTTGTGGAAGAAGGATGTGTAGGGCACTATACACTGAGTCTCAGCACTTTGATGTCAGCAACCTTGTGGAAGAAAGATGTGTAGAGCCTATACACTGAGTCTCAGCACTTTGATGTCAGCAACCTTGTGGAAGAAAGATGTGTAGAGCCTATACACTGAGTCTTAGCACTTTGATGTCAGCAACCTTGTGGAAGAAAGATGTGTACAGCACTATACACTGAGTCTCAGCACTTTGATGTCAGCAACCTTGTGGAAGAAAGATGTGTAGAGCTATACAGTGAGTCTCAGCACTTTGATGTCAGCAACCTTGTGGAAGAAAGATGTGTAGAGCACTATACACTGAGTCTCAGCACTTTGATGTCAGCAACCTTGTGGAAGAAAGATGTGTAGAGCTATACAGTGAGTCTCAGCACTTTGATGTCAGCAACCTTGTGGAAGAAGGATGTGTAGAGCTATACAGTGAGTCTCAGCACTTTGATGTCAGCAACCTTGTGGAAGAAGGATGTGTAGAGCCTATACATTGAGTCTCAGCACTTTGATGTCAGCAACCTTGTGGAAGAAAGATGTGTAGAGCCTATACACTGAGTCTCAGCACTTTGATGTCAGCAACCTTGTGGAAGAAGGATGTGTAGGGCACTATACACTGAGTCTCAGCACTTTGATGTCAGCAACCTTGTGGAAGAAGGATGTGTAGAGCACTATACACTGAGTCTCAGCACTTTGATGTCAGCAACCTTGTGGAAGAAAGATGTGTACAGCACTATACACTGAGTCTCAGCACTTTGATGTCAGCAACCTTGTGGAAGAAAGATGTGTAGAGCCTATACACTGAGTCTCAGCACTTTGATATCAGCAACCTTGTGGAAGAAAGATGTGTACAGCCTATATACTGAGTCTCAGCACTTTGATGTCAGCAACCTTGTGGAAGAAAGATGTGTAGAGCACTATACACTGAGTCTCAGCACTTTGATGTCAGCAACCTTGTGGAAGAAAGAGGTGTAGAGCCTATACACTGAGTCTCAGCACTTTGATGTCAGCAACCTTGTGGAAGAAAGATGTGTACAGCCTATACACTGAGTCTCAGCACTTTGATGTCAGCAACCTTGTGGAAGAAAGATGTGTACAGCCTATACACTGAGTCTCAGCACTTTGATGTCAGCAACCTTGTGGAAGAAGGATGTGTAGAGCCTATACACTGAGTCTCAGCACTTTGATGTCTACAACCTTGTGGAAGAAAGATGTGTAGGGCACTATACAGTGAGTCTCAGCACTTTGATGTCAGCAACCTTGTGGAAGAAAGATGTGTAGAGCCCCCTATACACTGAGTCTCAGCACTTTGATGTCAGCAACCTTGTGGAAGAAAGATGTGTAGAGCACTATACACTGAGTCTCAGCACTTTGATGTCAGCAACCTTGTGGAAAAAAGATGTGTAGAGCACTTATACACTGAGTCTCAGCACTTTGATGTCAGCAACCTTGTGGAAGAAAGATGTGTAGAGCACTATACACTGAGTCTCAGCACTTTGATGTCAGCAACCTTGTGGAAGAAAGATGTGTAGAGCATTATACACTGAGTCTCAGCACTTTGATGTCAAGATTAATTAAAGGGGTGATGGGAGGAAGAGGAAAATATAAAAAGAAAATTACTGAATAGTTATATTCTAGTAACTGAAAACACCTAGATTACTAATCCCATTTGCTTGGAGATTACCACATCACCACGGTGTTACTCATCAACAGAAGGAAAGGTTAGTCCACCGTGCTACTTCAATACCACAGGACGGCCATCTACCGATCCTGGCAGACAAACATCGTGTCCAGTACAGCCACAATCTTTCTAGGGTATCCTCGTCTAGTCCCGATATACTACTTGGGACTATCCTGTGATGTCCCACGTGAGGCTGACTGGTGTATACATACATCACTGCTGGACCACCCAGACCCCAGACTAGGGACTTTCTAGGGCCACAAAGAACATTCCACCACTCATCCTGGGACATCTTAGAAGTGTATGAAAAGGTTACGGCAATATTGGACATCTCTCTACATAAATCGACACTGCAGTACATTGGAGTTACTGAATAGGTGCTCTATGCCACACAAAACACCAGAACAACATTCCAGCTTGTAGAGAAGCACATGCCAATACCCACATTACATTACCATGACAACAGAGCTTGTATCCGTGATAGCCAAGAAGGGGGGAAACAGATTGAGGGAGACCAGGCTAGTGGAGAGCAAGGATTTAAAATGAGAGAATACACCTTATAGATTTGCAGAGCAAGGGAGTAAGAGAGGGCTGGAAAATTGTGAATAATAAGTATGAATAATAAGTATGTCTATTTCTCTTCCATCAGCTTTGATTGTTGTTGCTTTTAAACGTGAAAATTGGCAACAACAAAAAATGATTCAAAGATGAGAGAAGAACATCTACTGTCTTGCATTTTGTCGTCAGGTGAAAATCAATTTTTAATAAAAGCCTGGGCAAGTGGACAGAGAAAGAGGAAAGTTCTGAACAAGTCCACAGCATTGCGGTTAGGCCAAGACACGAGAGACATGTCAGGAGAGAGCATGACAAGAGTGCACAATGCACATGTGTGAGCATAAGCCTATACACATACTTGCCTTGCACAGATCTCTCTTAGGAGCTCACGGCTTGGGCCATAATAGCACGCACTCACTCACTCACTACCAGCTTCATGTCCTGTTCGTAACAGGAGGTTCACTAATGATAACAGGTAGCATGCATTTTAGAGGAAGTGGTTGTCTCTTGTACTATGTGAAGAAGTTGAAATTATTCTGCTAGTACATGTAACTAGTTTATGTTAGTTAGTAACTAGTTTAATATAAATATATATATATATAATATATATATTTATATGCTATTTATATTAACAGAAGGACAAGAATAATTGTAATGACATGATTTATCCCTCCCTCCCATTCAAACTCTATTAATAAATTGCTCAGTGAGCAGAATGCCACTTGTTGCCATCGAGGTCTGCCCACACCCCTCAAGTATCACCTACAAATTCTCCAGCTCGCCAACACACGCCTTTCAATGACGTTGAATAAAAACTTGGCTACAACACGATCGCAGGTTGAACTACGAGGTCTAACTGGGGCTTAAAAGGGGAGTTGATGGCATTAAAATTTTTTTATTTTAATTGTGGTTACAACTTTAGAGCTCCGTAGATTCTGCAAACTTCATGGTATGGACTTGATATATAGCTCAAAAGATAGGTCTCTCTGTGTGCTCTCTTTTGATACTAAAATATGTTTCATAGGTATAACTATAGGCAAGTTACTAGACCCTAAAGTGGAGGGACCTCAAAAACCTGAATCCCTGCAACCTCTGCCAAAATAACTCCAGATTGCTAACAGAATTTTTTTTTTAAATGGTACGAGTGGCTAGAGGAAGCTCTAGCGCATGCAATGACCTTTTTGATTAGGCGTTAAAAATTTATAAGGGATGTTCCTGGGATAAGGGAGGTTCCTGGGAGTGGGATAAGGGATGTTCCTGGGAGTGGGATAAGGGATGTTCCTGGGAGTGGGATAAGGGAGGTTCCTGGGAGTGGGATGAGGGAGGTTCCTGGGAGTGGGATAAGGGATGTTCCTGGGAGTGGGATAAGGGAGGTTCCTGGGAGTGGGATAAGGGAGGTTCCTGGGAGTGGGATAAGGAAGGTTCCTGGAGGTGGGATAAGGGAGGTTCCTGGGAGTGGGATAAGGGATGTTCCTGGAGGTGGGATAAGGGAGGTTCCTGGGAGTGGGATAAGGGAGGTTCCTGGGAGTGGATAAGGGATGTTCCTGGGAGTGGGATAAGGGAGGTTCCTGGGAGTGGGATGAGGGAGGTTCCTGGGAGTGGGATGAGGGAGGTTCCTGGAGGTGGATAAGGGAGGTTCCTGGGAGTGGGATAAGGGAGGTTCCTGGAGGTGGGATAAGGGAGGTTCCTGGGAGTGGGATAAGGGAGGTTCCTGGGAGTGGGATAAGGGAGGTTCCTGGGAGTGGGATAAGGGAGGTTCCTGGGAGTGGGATAAGGGAGGTTCCTGGGAGTGGGATAAGGGAGGTTCCTGGGAGTGGGATAAGGGAGGTTCCTGGGAGTGGGATAAGGGATGTTCCCTGGGAGTGGGATAAGGGAGGTTCCTGGGAGTGGGATAAGGGAGGTTCCTGGGAGTGGGATAAGGGAGGTTCCTGGGTGGGATAAGGGAGGTTCCTGGGAGTGGGATAAGGGAGGTTCCTGGGAGTGGGATAAGGGAGGTTCCTGGGAGTGGGATAAGGGAGGTTCCTGGGAGTGGGATAAGGGAGGTTCCTGGAGGTGGGATAAGGGAGGTTCCTGGGAGTGGGATAAGGGAGGTTCCTGGGAGTGGGATAAGGGAGGTTCCTGGGAGTGGGATAAGGGAGGTTCCTGGGAGTGGGATAAGGGAGGTTCCAGGGAGTGGGATAAGGGAGGTTCCTGGGAGTGGGATAAGGGATGTTCCTGGGAGTGGGATAAGGGATGTTCCTGGGTGGGATAAGGGATGTTCCTGGGAGTGGGATAAGGGAGGTTCCTGGGAGTGGGATAAGGGAGGTTCCTGGGAGTGGGATAAGGGAGGTTCCTGGGAGTGGGATAAGGGAGGTTCCTGGAGGTGGGATAAGTGAGATTCCCAAGAGTGGGATAAGGGAGGTTCAAATTGTGATTAATCATCATAAGATTAGCACATGTGCATAGCATTAGAAACTGGCAGAACTTGATTATGCAGGATTAGATCTGTGGTTGCAAATTGAGGAAGTAAGGTTAAGGGGGGAAGAGGGCTGAAAACACATATTTTTTCAAGTTTTTTTTTATGGGCCCAAAAGGGTTCATAATATGTCTGGAGTTTGAGTTTCAAGTTTCAGAGCAAGTGAATACTTGCATCAGAAGATATAGCCATTTTTATACAGTGCATTATTATTCCATTTCATTTCATTTCACTTCACATTGGAAGAGGTTCTCTCCCAGTCTTACCTGGCTACAATCGGGCGGGCGGCGATGATCGCCTACCCAAAATACAGTTTTTATATATCAAAATGTTGCCAATTTCATGGAGACCCTTACCAGTCGTTTGCGCAATGAATTGGCCAGGTGGGGGGGTAGTGCGCAACCGCTAAGATGAGCACGTTTTTTTAGGTCAAGGTTCACTTGAAACTTTTACACTGTTGAGTTATGGGGAAGAGAACAGAGAAGCATTTTAAACAGAAAGGCCAAGGATTCAAGAAGAGTGAAGACAAGAAGAAGAAAGCCCTACAGGCGGCTGTTGTTGAGCCTGTCACAGTAGCCGCGCCAGGCAAGTTTTAATGTTTATCTCCGTACTCAAAAGTTACTAGCTGTTTCCTTCCTTTCTTAGTGAGTCTCTTGGATCCTGTAGGTGGGGTAGCGCCTTCTGTGAACCTTCACTTACCTTGCAATCAATTGCAAATGTCTGAAGAGAGGCCAGTTCCATTGGTGACTATGACCAGTGACTATGACCAGGAAGAAGTTGGCTCTCATGGATCGTTCAGCTGCTTCTGTGGCTGTTGCTACTGGATCTACTGGCTCTACCTCTTTGGACTCGGGTGGTGTTGGAGAACTAGGTAAGGGTAATCGTATAATAAACTTAGATAAGCTTAGAGAGGTCATAGAAAGGTGTAATAAGTTGGTAACTGAGCTCCCTTGCAACTGAAGCCCATAGGGCAGGCATGGTTTACTTTTTGTTCAAATTGTAGTAACACTCGAGACATCTCAAACCCTGTATCTGTAGAAGCATTCTTTGAACATCCAGTCAGTACTGGGTGCTCGCATTGCTGGAATTAGTCATTCTGGTCTGGAAGACATCACTGCAGTCATGGATATGTTGCCCCCTCTTAGTTCCACTTGTTTTTTAAAAAATATACTAGGTCAATAGGGAGTGACGCAAATGCAGTAACAGAGTATTATGTTGGATGCCGCTCATAGGTTACATGATTTTTATAGGGTTAGGCATGAAGACACCTTGATGTTAGTATTACTGTTGACGGCACATGGCTTAGACAGGGCCACAAATCAAATTATGGCTTGGTTGCGGTGATGTCTTGGGACACTGGAGAGGTTTTAGATTATTATCTTATGTCTAATTTCAAGCTTGTGCGCGAAGACCTGAAGATGAAACAGAAGCAAGTTACACAGAATGGTTTGAGGGTCACAAGGTAAATTGTGAAGCCAATTTTGAAGGCTCTTCGGTTTCTATGGAAGTTGTAGGAACACAAAAACTTTTTTAGCGTTCAGTGGAGAGACTGAAGCTTAGGTACATACACATTAATTAGTGATGGGTATACAAATGCACATAAACGGGAGTGCAACAAGTGTCGGGCTTGCCATCGAGAGGCAGCAGAGTTTCAATGGAGGGCGGAGCATTGTATGGTCCTGGCAAGGGGGACCTGTAACATTTTTATTTTGTTTGTGTCTTGCTTTCTATTGTCAAACAGAGATTTCAAACAAAGATTACTGGAAGATACTTTTGTTTATGTGTATTTTTGTCAAGCTTAGAAATTACTGGAGGATGACTTTTGTTTGTGTTCTATTGTTTTTCAGGGATTACTGGAGGGTGTCGGAAGACATGTGTGGAGGGCGACGATGGATGGACCTGGGTATGGGAGCCCTGCAAATGATGACGTGTTTATGTTTGCTAATTCAATATTAGCAAAGCAACGTAACAAGTCTGATGCATCTTTAATTTATGTGTATGTATATATATATAATTATTGTTGGTTTTGAAGTTGTAGTTAGGATGTAGGATACTGCTGTTGTTGAAAAAATAAAGGACTGTGAAAGTCAATTGGTTGCTTACAACATTTTGTTTGTACACACAATTCTAGTAATGAGGGGATGTATTCTAGTGAAGCAGGGGCAGCTGGGATGTGATTACAAACTGCTTGGACTTCAAGGCTCAATATCTCTGAAGTGATTTTTGAAAAACCGTTCAAATGATAACTTGAATATTTTTTATCCTTTCATAAAAAAAATTATTTCATTTGAAAGCAAATTTTATATTCTACAACTTGCGCGAGAGTTTTTGTTTGATAGGATTACTAAAAAATACCTATAGATGGAAATTTAACGTGATGTCATAAATCTATGTTCAGAAAATGCAACAAAAAAACTTTTTTTCGAAATTTCAAGACGCGCAGTTTGTAGTGCTCATTATGATTGACTAATAGACCGAATAAGAGCCTCGCAAAGGTCGTTACTGCAACGTGGTTTACTTAACGGCTTACGGTCCGCACTGGAAGAGCCTATAATGAGCCAGGAAAAAATTATGGCGAAACTAAATGACAAAAGAGACTTACCATTAGAAAGCACAGACTGCAAGCTATAATTTGATATATAAATTGGGAAACTAGAGTGAATGCGAGCAAAGATATGGTACTTTATATGAGACTACGCGATACGCAGCCTTCTTTCCCCCTTAACTCGATATCCAAAAACAGACATTCAAGTTGACCTTTTCAAGCTGTCCTTTTCAGTATCTGCTAAGACTTAGCCTTTGCCCTCAGGCTTTCATATCTACTAATGCTTAGCCTCTGCCCTCAGGCTTTCATATCTACTAATACTTAATCTGTCTTCAGGCTTTCATATCTACTAATACTTAGCCTCTGCACTCAGGCTTTCATCTGTCTTCAGGCTTTCATATCTACTAATGCTTAGCCTCTGCCCTCAGGCTTTCGTATCGACTAATACTTAGCCTCTGCCCTCAGGCTTTCGTATCGACTAATACTTAGCCTCTGCCCTCAGGCTTTCATATCTACTAATTCTTAGCCTCTGCCTTCAAGCTTTCATATCTACTAATGCTTAGCCTCTGCCCTCAGGCTTTCATATCTACTAATACTTAGCCTCTGCCCTCAGGCTTTCATATCTACTAATACTTAGCCTCTGCCCTCAGGCTTTCATATCTACTAATACTTAATCTGTCTTCAGGCTTTCATATCTACTAATACTTAGCCTCTGCCCTCAGGCTTTCATATCTACTAATGCTTAGCCTCTGCCCTCAGGCTTTCATATCTACTAATGCTTAGCCTCTTCCCTCAGGCTTTCATATCTACTAATACTTAGCCTCTGCCCTCAGGCTTTCATATCTACTAATACTTAGCCTCTGCCCTCAGGCTTTCATATCTACTAATACTTAATCTGTCTTCAGGCTTTCATATCTACTAATACTTAGCCTCTGCCCTCAGGCTTTCATATCTACTAATACTTAGCCTCTGCCCTCAGGCTTTCATATCTACTAATACTTAATCTGTCTTCAGGCTTTCATATCTTAGCCTCTGCCTTCAGGCTTTCATATCTACTAATACTTAATCTGTCTTCAGGCTTTCATATCTACTAATACTTAGCCTCTGCCTTCAGGCTTTCATATCTACTAATACTTTATCTGTCTTCAGGCTTTCATATCTACTATACTTAGCCTCTGCCCTCAGGCTTTCATATCTACTAATACTTAATCTGTCTTCAGGCTTTCATATCTACTAATGCTTAGCCTCTGCCCTCAGGCTTTCATATCTACTAATACTTAATCTGTCTTCAGGCTTTCATATCTACTAATACTTAGCCTCTGCCTTCAGGCTTTCATATCTACTAATACTTAGCTTCTGCCTTCAGGCTTTCATATTTACTAAGACTTAGCCTTTGCCTTCAGGCTTTCATATCTATGAATGCTTAGCCTTTGTCTTCAGCTTTTCAAGTCCTTCGTTCGGCATGGATCTATGATCTGATTTGAGTTCAATTCTATAGGTAGTTTCATTTGGATAATTCTCTACACTAGGCAGTCCTTTTCACAGATCCTATCACAATTGTGTAAACAACTACTTAGAGAAGAGAGGGAGGGAGGAATTGCAGAGGGTGGGGGAGGAGTCAGTGGAGAAGGAAGGAGCAGGGTTTCATACAGGGGGGGGGGGGACCCCAGCCAGAGTTTCCCCACCCCCCCCCCAGGATTTTCAAAAATTATGATGTCATAGTGCAACATTGACATTGACATTTTGCTAACATTATAGTAATTTAGTAATTTAGAAAACAGAATTTTATAAAGCAATACGACGATCTTTCTCCTTGAATATGTCCAAAATTGCACTAAAATCTACTGAAGTCAGTTCAGGCCCTTCAATTGCGATTCGCATGAGCCTAGCAAGGTTGATGTCAATTAGTCTATTTCGAAGACGTGTCTTCACAATCTTCATCCGACTAAAAGAACGTTCGACAGTAGCTGTTGCAATTGGAAGAGTTAGCAAAATATCCAGTAACTTGAAAATCTCTGGGAAGATCTCTTTGTATGCTCCTGAAAGCTCCATCTCTGTCTTAATATCCTGTAGAGTGGGTGGTTTACTTAGTTTCTTTTTCATAATTTTCTTCTTCTCTTGTGCCAAGACTCTCTTAACCGTTTCACCGCCGTATCCGCCATATGGCGGAGTTGTAAATGACCGCGACAAAAACAAATATATAAAATCGTTAGTTTTAGCTACGCATGTGCTAAATATACCTGGGGGTGTCCCTTGCTTTGCTAGAGCTGGAATTAAAATAGCTGACGTATGGTGCCTAGGTAACCAAGGTATTCGTGACGTCAAATTCAGCTGATCGATTAAAAAATGGCTTCTAGACTAAATTGGACGATGTTTTGGCAATGCTGGATGACGACGAATTCGGTCTGTCTGAGGTTGAAAGCAGGTATGAGGAAGGAGAAGGGCCTACCACGGAGAACAGACTAGAGATCCTGAAGAGCTAGCAACTCTGAATGACATCGTAGATTCAGAACCTTTTTTTGCCAGTCCAGAGATAGTAGCGCTGATTTGCGTAGGGATCCAGGTCTTGAGACTGACGATGGTGAAGAACAGGAACAAGATGTCCCAGGAAAATAAATAGCCATACACATGTAAGATCCTTTAGGCATTACTGCTTTTTTTCTGACTTGTATAAAAAATAGCATTTACCTGGGTACTTCGCGGGTACTAGCTATCCATCTATATAGCTATAATAATATAAAGCTAGTAGGTAGTTTGTTAGCTATGGTTTCTAATTATCTGCCCTAGTAAAATATGACACTGTCATTTTATTATATTTACATCATGATGTAATCTCTGTCCATATTCTGCCTAAAAATACAATCAAAACAAACAATCAAATGTTATAATGATATTCATCGTATGTGGTCAGTTGCTAGGCAACCTACAGTTGACCACAATGTTTGTCAACACCAATGCTATAACATCAACCATGGTTGCTAGTGACATTTGTGCACTCCTGGTTGAATATAAAATATTATGTAAAATAACGTCACTATTTAAATAAAGTGCTGTGTAAATCCAGCGGTGGAAGGGTTAAAAACTCTCCACTCAGCAAAGATTTCTTCTCCATCCACGAGAGGTGGAGAAGTGAAGGTTTCACCATCAAACTCTACAGTTGCTTCTTTCCCATAGAAGTTAACTAGAGTTTGCAGTTGTGGATTGCCATACTCAAGAAGAGCAGTATCTTCTGTTGGCATCGAAGCAGGGTCAAAGATCGATGAGGAGACAAGTAGCTCCACAGCACCATCAGTGAAACGGCCATTTATATCGGAAACAAGTTTGTCAATATATGGAATAGCTGTTGAATTGCGGTACTCACTCATTGATGTGGCAGCTGCACTGCCAGTTCTAGTTGAACTCCTCCTGCATGTGATGTCATGTTCACTAGCAAGCATGTCAACAGTTGTTTCCACCAGAGAACACCATTCTGCATCCTCATTCTTGAGGCATTTCAGCTCTGAAACGATGCTCCAAGGATGATTGGCAACTTGCTGAAATCAGTTGCCTTGCTTTGCATAAAGCAATTGAGCTTAGCAAGAAGATCAAGCACGGATGATAGCAGAATGATAGTGGCCACTCCACTATAAGAGCCCAACACCAACGCTATGCCATATGCTTCTGCGTCACCACGATCTTCATAGAGCGTGTGCAAAGTAGTTATCAGAGCAGGAAGCTCCTTGCGAATGGCTCGCACACATCTCTCATGAGATAGCCATCTTGTTTGGCTTGGTTTGACTACTTTCAGCACTGGAAAATTTAGGACTGACTGCCTGCACATTTTTCAGAGCTTCTGCTTTTTTGGGGGAATAATAAAACAATTTCCACAAGCTGGCCATTGTGCCAAACATCTTTTTCACGGTAGCAACAGACTCGGCTGCTTGCATGGAAGCAAGCTGCAACCTGTGGCAGGAGCAGTGGATGTAGAGAGCATGGGCTGCATGCACCCTCATCCTTCTTTGCACTCCACTTCTGCAACCAGAGAATGTTGCAGCACCGTCATAGTACCCTTGTCCAACAAGTTTAGAGTAATCAAGATTCTTCTCAAACTGATGAAGGAAGTTAGAGCATGTGTAATTTCTTCAGCATCAGTGGATTTGAGATGAAGAATCGTCAAAAAGTGTTCCTCTGGGTGACCATCCATAAGCCACCGGAAACAAATCGATAGCTCCTCCTGTGTGGAAATGTCTTGACTCTCATCTGCTAGAATTGAGAAGAACGGGCTGGATTTCAGGCTTTCTATCAGCTTTCTGTCAAGCCATGTGTCAATGGCTTCAATCAGTGACGTAGTGCTGAACTTGGAGGTGTACTGGGCATTAGATGGGTCTTCATTGATATGTTGCTCAAGTAATTTATCCCCATTGGCAACTAGGAGCTGGATCAAATGTGGATAAACACTCATATGAGGATTTCTATTCTTGACCAGAAAGTAGACTGCTCTAAACAGATTGAGTAACACACACCAATTTCTCTGTCTACGCTCAGCAGCCTCTTGTGCAACAGCTGAACACTGGAGCTCAAGTACAGACTTCCCACTCTCTACTTGCTGTGCCATGGCACCAACAGCTGCAGCATCTCTGTGCCATTGGGAGTCTGCATGCTTCTTCAGTACTTCACTAGCATGGTTCCAGTCAACTATGCCTCTGGTTGTCCAAGCACCCCTTGACCCAACAGGGGGCTTCCCCCAATTTTGGCATGGCACAGAACATGCCTCCACTAGGATCCTTGCAGGGGTATTTCTTCTCCCATTCTTTTTTAAATGAAAGTTTTCCCCTGTAGACCTTCCTCTTTTCACTAGCACTGAGTTTGTTCTTCTTCTTCTGAGGCTCCTGCTGATTGTCAGTTGTCTGGGAGAGACTGGATGAGGAATGGGCAGCTTCCTGATCAGTCAACGAGTCTGATGCATCACTGCTTGTCCTCTTTCGAAAGTAGGCTCTGAGATCCATGTTTGTGAATGATTTCTTCACGCAGATCACCCACCAGGGGGAAAAAATCAAGGAGCAATGCTCTTACAAACTCAACAGGCAACTAACAGACAACACTTTATTAGACTAGTATTTACAGATTTCTCTTTTATACTTAATATGATAGGTTGGAGAAGGGGCAACCTCAGAACACTGTTGCAAAAAGTGGAAGACACCGAGGGATCGGTATGTAAGGGAACTGAAGAAGAAGAGTCCCAAGAGGGTGATGCAGGTCCATGGTTATTTCATGCTGGTCACTGTTTTATGTCATCATCTTTACACATCATTTGTGAACATTGAATTCCCCAAGAACCCTTAACTCAGCATACAATTACACATCATTTGTGAACATTGAATTCCCCAAGAACCCTTAACTCAGCATACAATCAATCAATACCAATCAACAGCACATTCACAACACATAACCACAACTTTCTGGCACAAACACACAAACATATCCACCTAAAGCAATTACAAGCAATCAACACATTCGTAACACAATCATAAACTATCCTGCTGCACACAAACATGTCCCCACAAGCCAATCAACAACATTATATCACTAGCAAGTGACTGAATGTGGCAAATGTAGGCCATACCCAAAGATAATCAGTGGCCAACACTTTCCAGCTACATAGTATAGTGTGCTAAAAGTGGGCGATGCTAAGCTGGATACTTTTCTCTCCCCCCCCCAACCAAAAATCCTGTATGAAACCCTGAGGAGTCATAGGAGAGGGTGGGGGAGGAGTCAGTGGAGAAGGAAGGAGGAGTCATAGGAGAGGGTGGGGGAGAGTCAGTGGAGAAGGAAGGAGGAGTCATAGGAGAGGGTGGGGGAGGAGTCAGTGGAGAAGGAAGGAGGAGTCATAGGAGAGGGTGGGGGAGGAGTCAGTGGAGAAGGAAGGAGGAGTCATAGGAGAGGGTGGGGGAGGAGTCAGTGGAGAAGGAAGGAGGAGTCATAGGAGAGGGTGGGGGAGGAGTCAGTGGAGAAGGAAGGAGGAGTCATAGGAGAGGGTGGGGGAGTCAGTGGAGAAGGAAGGAGGAGTCATAGGAGAGGGTGGGGGAGGAGTCAGTGGAGAAGGAAGGAGGAGTCATAGGAGAGGGTGGGGGAGGAGTCATAGGAGAGGGTGGGGGAGGAGTCAGTGGAGAAGGAAGGAGGAGTCATAGGAGAGGGTGGGGAGGAGTCAGTGGGGAAGGAAGGAGGAGTCATAGGAGAGGGTGGGGGAGGAGTCAGTGGAGAAGGGGAGGGTGAGAGAGGAGGTATCAGTAGAGAAAGGAGGAGGAGTCAGAAGGGGAGAGGGAGGGAGGAGGAGGAGGGAGTGTTTATAGTCTGTTCATGTTCACAAATATAATTCATATTCTCGAGGGGGGGGGGGGGGGAGATTATTTTTTGACCAACAAAATACATGTACACTGAATCTCCCAACTACTAGATTACCTTGCCTCTCTGGATCACATGATCAGGCACATCTGGACCATACACCAGGAACGTTTGTTTCCGAGAGCCGGCCGCCGACCCGTACTTAGTCTGTGGACACACAACTCGTGCCATGGGCGGAGCCAAGCCGATGCTACACCGGATGGTAGGAAGCTGGCGAGAGGTCAGGAGGTAATGATCGTAGAGCAACTTGACTTGATCAACAACTGGACCACAAATCAGATCTTTCTTCGGAAGATGCGGCGATTTCTGCCTGCCCCAAAGATTGCTGTCTCCTCTTCCTAGACCTTCTTTGTTCTTCATCTTGTGTGTCCTCTTCACCAGTTGGGGTTCATGTTGCTTCGGACTCATCAGTAAAAACGATCCCCCCTGGCTTGGTATTGGACAGGGCAGAGCCTTGCTGAGTAACGACATCATTTCTTCGTCGTCGGGCCCGGCACACGGGCAGATGTTAAAGGCGTAGTTCTCCCTGAGCTTGCTGACGGATGGGATGGGAGGGATGGGGGAGCAGATGCAGTCCTGAACGGCGTAGATGACCTTCACGAGCTCGACAGATGGGAGGAGTTGGGATTTATGGAGCTTGGCTCCAAGATGGGCCATGGTGGTATAGAAGTCTGCGGCAGTAGCTGCTTCAAGCAAGTCTCTGAGGGAGGAGGAGGAGGAAGAGGATAAAAATAGAGAAGGGGTGAGGGAAGAAGGGAAGAATGGAGAGAGGGACAAATGGAGGGAGGTAAAGACAAAAGGAGAAAGGTGAGCGAACGACAGTTGAGGGGCGAGAAGAGGGAGGAGTCAAGTACGAATAATGCAATATTATTGCAGAACCGAAACAAATTACATCACGCATAAGTAATTAGCACAATCATTAACCCTTACTTCTCCACAATTGCCATTATGGCAATTCCCGTGTAGATGAGTGTTTCCGACCCTTCCAAGAGAAGCGAGTCCCACACACGTCTGATCGCCTTCCGCGGGAGAGCAGATGCAAATATCGTGAGAAACCATTGCATGGTGAACACGTCAGTCAAAGGCGGTTCGTACGCGTTGATGCTGTGCTGATCGGGAAGGTCTTTGTGGGAGTACGCCTTCTTGACCGTCCCCGATGCCTCCTTTTGCAGTACTTCAATGTGCCTGCTCAGTTGTGGAAGAATGTACCGAAGAAGCCTACGGAATACGACCATGTCCACGGACAGGACGTGGAGGTTTTGGGCAAAGTAGCTCTCGGGGAGCACGTAATCAACCAAATGGATCATCATCTTCAATGCAAACTTTTCGTCAAATCCTACCACTTTGAGAATGAGAGCTGCCAGAATGTTCAATCCCTGGCAGTAGCCCGTGCTCTTGTTGAATCGGGCGTAGGCCAAAAGGAGTTGCTTGAGAATCGCACGCTCTTCGTCGGAGGAGAAACCGGTGTCTCCTGTACGATGAAGGTCTTTGACAATTTGGACCCCTAGGGATTCATCCCTGGGCGTGGCATACTCGGAAAAAGCCGTGAGAAAGATGGACGGCCAATCCAGAGAGGAGACCTCAGAAGTTTGAACCAGCCCCTTCCATAGCTACAGGTACGGGAATAACAACAGCACACAAACATGTTATATTTTGAACTATATTACCAAACAGAAAGGAACCAAGAATGTACCTACTCACACCCTTGGAAACGCCCCTTTAACAATTTATAAACAAGCAAAACTCAACGCTCGTACAATTAAAATTAGGATACATACTTGTGGGTGTGGTCTAAATGGGTATCTTTCTAATTTCATGAGTCAGAATAAAACTTTTATTAAGAGAAGATCATCAAATTTCATTCGTTGTCAAGCGTAGAAATACTTGAAGAATATTTCACAGAATTACTCCTCAACTAGGAAGGCTTTATAGTATATGCCTTTGTGATCATGATTGCATGCTGGAGTCCTCGGGGCCACTTCTGTCTCCCTTGTCACTTCCACCAGCGCTTCAATATATATGCCTTTGTGATCATGATTGCATGCTGGAGTCCTCGGGGCCACTTCTGTCTCCCTTGTCACTTCCACCAGCGCTTCAATATATATGCCTTTGTGATCATGATTGCATGCTGGAGTCCTCGGGGCCACTTCTGTCTCCCTTGACACTTCCACCAGCGCTTCAAGCCCAGGGGTGCACCTCCTGTTCACACTTCTGTCTCCCTTGTCACTTCCACCAGCGCTTCAAGCCCAGGAGTGCACCTCCTGTTCACACTTCTGTCTCCCTTGTCACTTCCACCAGTACTTCAAGCCCAGGAGTGCACCTCCTGTTCACACTTCTGTCTCCCTTGTCACTTCCACCAGCACTTCCTGTTCATTTCTCTCCCTTGTCACTTCCACCAGCGCTTCAAGCCCAGGGGTGTACCTCCTGTTCACACTTCTGCCTCCCTTGTCACTTCCACCAGCGCTTCAAGCCCAAGAGTGCACCTCCTGTTCACACTTCTGTCTCCCTTGTCACTTCCACCAGTGCTTCAAGCCCAGGGGTGTACCTCCTGTTCACACTTCTGCCTCCCTTGTCACTTCCACCAGCGCTTCAAGCCCAAGAGTGCACCTCCTGTTCACACTTCTGTCTCCCTTGTCACTTCCACCAGCACTTCAAGCCCAGGAGTGCACCTCCTGTTCACACTTCTGTCTCCCTTGTCACTTCCACCAGTACTTCAAGCCCAGGAGTGCACCTCCTGTTCACACTTCTGTCTCCCTTGTCACTT
This sequence comes from Cladorhizidae sp. MBARI D1340-BT2, assembly GCA_028752905.1. NCBI lineage: Eukaryota > Metazoa > Porifera > Demospongiae > Poecilosclerida > Cladorhizidae > Cladorhizidae sp. MBARI D1340-BT2. The sequence continues at coordinate 29,955,089 of JAQNBH010000001.1, forward strand.
CCACCAGCACTTCCTGTTCATTTCTCTCCCTTGTCACTTCCACCAGCGCTTCAAGCCCAGGGGTGTACCTCCTGTTCACACTTCTGCCTCCCTTGTCACTTCCACCAGCGCTTCAAGCCCAAGAGTGCACCTCCTGTTCACACTTCTGTCTCCCTTGTCACTTCCACCAGTGCTTCAAGCCCAGGGGTGTACCTCCTGTTCACACTTCTGCCTCCCTTGTCACTTCCACCAGCGCTTCAAGCCCAAGAGTGCACCTCCTGTTCACACTTCTGTCTCCCTTGTCACTTCCACCAGCACTTCAAGCCCAGGAGTGCACCTCCTGTTCTCCCTTGTCACTTCCACATTGGCACCCAATGTAAGTGATTGTAGTAGTTGTGGCATCCAATGTAAGTGATTGTAGTAGTGTGCAAAGTTTATAACTTTGAGATGGAGCACCACAAGAGCTTGCTGGATCGTGCAGAGGTGTAACCAAGCAGCAGGTGCGAGGAATCAATTCTACCGCACATGTAGGAATGATTTAAACCCTGTAATTACGAGCTAAGAATCAGAAGAGTGTATTGGCCAATGCACAATGGCAAAGTTACACAGAGGTCAAGGTTACACAGAGGTCAAGGTTACACAGAGGTCAAGGTTACACAGAGGTCAAGGTTACACAGAGGTCAAGGTTACACAGAGGGCAAGGTTACACAGAGGTCAAGGTTACACAGAGGGCAAGGTTACACAGAGGGCAATGTTACACAGAGGGCAAGGATACACAGAGGGCAAGGTTACACAGAGGTCAAGGTTACACAGAGGTCATTTTAGTTTTAGCAAATACTTTTCAAGTAGTTGAATATAGTAGATACTTGAAAGTAGCGATGGCCACTTGGACAATGAGTAGTTAGCCCTGAATACCTCCAAACTTAAGGTTAAGGAATATTATTTTGGTTTCATCTGTTGTCTTATCTTACATATTAGTTCGTCCAGCAGGGGACTCCACCGGTATCATGTTTCTGAATGAAGCAGTATTGGGTAAGGAACATCACATCACTAGAGATGACTATAGCTTAACTACTCCACCCACTGGCCATCATTGCGTCATTGCCAAAGGACAAACTGAACCAGGTATGGAGTTAGAATAGGTAGAGGTAGTCATGGTGGGATGATCCGATGGGTTGGGTGCACCTAATTAATATATTGTTACATTACCTCACACCTGGCTATTCTATAAAGTATCCCAATATCTTTGACAACTAGATGCGGGTGTAAAATACTCTGAATTGACCTTCAGAGCAAGTATAAGTGTGGAGTGTGCTGCAATAGTTATGACCATGGGACGTTTCAGATCAAGTAGAAGGGTAGAGTATGCTGCAACAGGTATGACTATGGGACGTTTCAGAGCAAGTATAAGTGTGGAGTGTGCTGCAACAGGTATGACTATGGGACGTTTCAGAGCAAGTAGAAGTGTAGAGTATGCTGCAACAGGTATGACCATGAGATGTTTCAGAGCAAGTATAAGTGTGGAGTGTGCTGCAACAGTTATGACCATGAGATGTTTCAGAGCAAGTATAAGTGTGGAGTGTGCTGCAACAGTTATGACTATGGGACGTTTCAGAGCAAGTAGAAGTGTAGTAGAGTGTGCTGCAACAGTTATGACCATGGGACGTTTCAGATACACTCACTCCATGTGTGCATGCATACTAAGCCAAGTAGAAGTGTGGAGTGTGCTGCAACAGTTATGACTATGCAGGTATGACTATGGGACATTCCATCTCGTGTTCTGTGTAGGCCACGCTTTGTAACAGGGCAGTAAATACTTCGATTGAAAGTGTGTGCCATAATTGCTCAGACATGTCATACTTTGTTTCTTTTCTTTTTTTCATTTTTTTGTGGCTAATTTCACTTGTTTGACTTTCTTTTCCAGATCCTAAGCATGACACGGAATTGATATTGGATGGCAAGAAAGTGGTTGTGCCTCAGGGAAAGCCCGTCTCCACATCCTTCAGATCCAGCTGCTTCTATCAGAGCGAGTACCTTGTCTATAAGGAAAGCCAGAGCAGGATCCGCTACATGATCAAAATTGAAGTCTAGAATTCGTACCAACAAAAGTCACCATATTCTTCACTTCCATGTGTTCCTAGCTACACAGTGAGATAGTTTGTTAACCTTTTAATTAATTATCGTCATGTTCAAGTTGAGTGCGTTGTAGTCAGCAGTTGTATAACATGGCATTATTGTTATTTTATACTGTGTTAATCGATGTTAACATTATACCAGTGAAATGTGCTGTAACTATTGTTGCCTAGCTCTTGGGTGTGTCGTGTTAATTCTTCACAATTACTATCTCTTTTCAAATTTTATTGGGATCTATCTGAATCTGTATCCAGATTTTGAGCTTCACTGCTACAATACTTCACCATGGATGTCTGACAGGTTTTGCAAAACTAACCCCAAAGGCATGGACATCTGCGGTACACGGGACAGCCCCATCTGTTGCACTTCTCACATTCAATGACATACATTACGATCACTGAGAATAATTATTTTAAAGGACAAATGTATCGCTATCAGTCAAGACTACATTGTGATGATAATAGAAACTCACTAAAACTGAGCTAGTATATACAATATAGTCTAACGCTCAATATTTAAATCACAGAATAGGTGCAAGCCAATTAATGGCTACTATATAGCTAAAGCTGCAAAACAGAGCAAAAGTATGTCCTTTGGGTAAGGGTTGCGCATTTGCAATAAACATGCTCGTGAAAAGTTGGTTTACTGAGAAGCTTGCAGCACAGATCTTCACAAAACCAGCTAACTAAAACAATGGGTATATAGTAGCAATGTTGTCACACTTCCATCTTCAACAACTCGGATTTGTAGGCCACTGCTCCTGTAGGTTTGCTGCATAGAAAGAAGTAGGCACAAGAATATTATGGTGATTATTCCGGGGGAAAGCCCCATCGTGCCGCTTGGCATCAGAACGAGAAATGCCTGAAGGCTCCAGGTGAAAAGGAGATGATGAGGCGAGAGATTTATTATTATTTACGATTTAATCTTGATATTGCTGAGCCTGTTAAGGCCATCACATAATTATTATTACAGCACAGTGTGGGACTATTTAGTAACTAACCTAATAACAATCTATATTAAAAATCAACAGTACTTAATTAATAAAATTATCCACAATATTAAGTTTGAGTGTCCCGCTGCTCAAGGAGGGGGGATGGGAGGGGACCAAAGATCATTCCTCAGCTCACCATACAACAGTTCCTTTCTCCTCTGCCACCACTTCCCTCCCCAATACATAACACACTCGCCCACCTCCTCCATCACTGCATCACTTACTCACTCCACATCTTTCCCCCAAAACAATGCCACTTTTCCATCCTTACTCACTCTTCTAAATTCATCCATCTGTCCTGCCCCTACAATTCTGCACACCTCATCCATCAGTACCAGCCGATCCCTCTCAAATTCCCCGCATATCACCAAGAAATGTTCCACATCCTCCCCTGCTCCACTTTCACACATTATACACCTCTCATCCCTAACTATCCCGCATCTCTTCTTATCCTCTAACAACCCAGCTGATGCAGTCCTCAGTCGAAATTGCAACCGCACACCTTCATGACCATGCATGGACCTCACATACCTCTCCCCCATTCTTTGCAGATTTATAAAAATTCAGCGTACTCTTTCCATTTACTTCCTCCTCCAGTCCTCATTTCTCGCCTTCACTTTCCCCTTCCACTTGCGCACTGACCCAACCTCGTTGTTTATCTCGTACTTTCTCCTCAAGATCTCATATTCTTCCCACCATCCAATTCCTCCATCCTTTCTTAGTTTATTTACAACAACTTTTACCAATCTGCTCTGTTCCAACACCTCAAATCTCTTACCAAACAAAACCTTCATCACTTCCCTCCTCTCCTCTAGCTTCCTCCACGCCATATCTCCCCGTATTGCCACTCCTGCTACTGTGTTACTTGCCCCCAACAGTCTCCTACCCACTCTCATCCGTGCTAACTCCAACTTCTTGCAAGCATTCCGTCCTCCTGTCCACCACACTTTGGCTGCATGCTCCATTCTAGGTCTCACTAGAAGCCTTCACACCATTCTTCCTCTGTCTACTTCCACCTGCCCATTCACTCTACTCATCCATATCACCTTTCCAACCCACTCTTCTGCCTTCTTTGCTATCTTCTCTAACTGAACATTACTCCTTAGCTTCCTATCAAACCATATTCCTAAGTACTTGAATTCTTCTAATATCTCCTCACCAATCCTCCAATGCACTTCTGCGTCCTTCTTCCCTACTACCATAGCCTTGCTCTTCTTGCTATTAAATTTCATCTTCCACCTTAACACATACACCTGTACCACATCCAACATAGCTTGCAGTTCCACCCCTGAGTCAGCCAGAAGAACAACATCATCTGCATACATAAGTGCCCCACACCAGCAGCCTTCCACTTTGACTCCTAGCTCAGCTCTCTCCAATTCCTCTGCCATTCCCATTCCCATCAAATAAATATTGATAAGAAATGGAGACAAATGACATCCCTGCCTAAGTTCATTCTCCACAGCGAACCACCTTGACCTCCTTCGGTTCAATATCACCGTTGTCTCCACCCCACTATACAATCCTTACACATGTCCTCACAAGTTTCTCCTCTACTCCATACTGCCTCAACTTCTGCCACAGTCCCTCCCTCCACACACTGTCTTATGTCCAGGAAAGCCAGATATGAAGCTTTTTTCTCGCTCTTCCTCACTTCACAAACTCCTCTTAACACCAACCACTGGTCTGAACATCTCTGTCTCCTAAATCCTCCTTGTGCTTCCGTCAAAATCCTATCCTCAGCGAACACTCCCAACCTCCTTGCCAACACTCTCGCAAACACCTTCACCACACTACAACACAATGAAATTCCTTGTGGAGAGGTACTAGTAAACTCCTCTTCCAGTCCACTGGGCAGCACTCAATCCTCATCACCACATTCAACCTGCACCATCACCTCCACCAACTTTCTACCTCCATACATCAGCATCTCATTCAACATTCCATCAGGGCCTGGAGCCTTTTCTCTCTTCAAACACTTCATTACCTCTACTACTTCTTCCCAACTTACTTCTTCACACATACCCAGCTCATGCCCACCCACTTCTCCTATCTCTAATTCTTGTACTGTGGTATCCTCTTTTTTCCTCCCCAGCTCTTCTCAGTGTTTTACCATCACCTCCAACACCTTGTCTTCCTCCACCATTCTTCCCTCATCATCTTTCACTCCTTTTATCCTTCTCTCCTTCTTCTTTACTCTTAAATCATTCCAAAACAGCTTACAACTAGTCCCACCCTGCTCTCTATAGTTCTCTTCCTCAATTCCTTCTTTCCTAATAGTCTTTTTCACTTCCTTTCTTCTCTATAGTCATCCCATAGTTGTCTTAATGTAGCCTTTCTCTCCCCTCTCTTCCTGGCTTCCCTTAGCCTCTTACATTTCTCCTTCCTAACACCAATTAACCACTCCACATCCTCTGACCACCATCCCTCTGACCTATCCAATCTTCTTCCTTCCAATTCCTTTCTAGCTAAAACTTTCTCCTTCCACCTACCCCACAACTCTTCAACTATGTTTCCTCCCAACTCTTGCTCAAGCTCTCTCACCTCCTCTTCCCACCCCATGAACATTTCCTCCAGTGCCTCCTGATACTCCTCCCAGTCTAGCCTATTGTCAACTCTCCATTTATGTCGCTCTCTTTTCACTTGTACCTCTCTCCTACCCCACATAATTTCTCCCCAAATAATGTTATGGTCCGACCCCACATCCAGCTTACCCGAGTCCTCAACTACCACCCTAGCTACGTCCATGTCCTCACTAAACAGCATATAGTCTATGACCGACTTTCTCTCCCCACATTACGTCCACCTTCCCTCACAGCACTGCAACTCGTTTCCCACAACCAGACCTCCAGCCCTAACCAACTCCAACAACCACCTTCCATTACTGTTTGGGTTGTCCTCCACTCTTAATCCAATCTTTGCGTTGAAGTCATCATAACAAATCGAAATCGTACTTTACCACATCCTCCTGCAATACCTCAAACAATTCCTCCGTCTCTCTCACTCTCACTCCTTCTGGGTTCACATACACTACCCCTACCATCGTTTTTCTTAATTAATGATGCAAATGTAAACCGGGAATGGTCGTGGGCACATATAATTCGGGATTGGTTGTTGGGAGAAGGCAGCAGATTCGAAATTAGAAGCTAGTTAGAGAAAAGAAAACTGGCCACATAGGAACTTAGAATGGACTGCATGGTCAATAGAGGAATGGACGTCAATTTTCATTCTGACTCTGCTATTTAATGGACACATTCGAAATCGCCACACAGTTAAAATGGAAATGATCGTCACAGGTGGTTCTTGTCGAAGAATCTGAGGAATATATGTGAACACATCAAGTAAGAATGGAACCTTAGGCACGCTCATGAATTTGAGATACAAGAGTTTAAAGTTCTAGATGCATTGCTTAGCTATGGCACAGCAACAGTATCGTACAAATCTCGTGGACTGATTGAGCTTTCATCAACAAAATGTGCTCATCTTGTCAAAATGCATATCTGCTGATCGCAGACCCTCCATAATTAATTTGCAGTTTTGGATTTTGGTCCAGTGTAATTCACCTCTTTTGTTACGTTTTCTTGTATATGACTTGATTTATTCCTATAATAACCACCCTTGATTGCAACAGGCATAACACATATATACATGGTATTAGATCTAGATGTGAAAATTTGTGAAAACACTTTTAGGTCATATGTCTATTGAAGGGCATCAAAAACTCATGCCTAAAGTTCCATTTTTTACTTGATGTGTTCACATGTGCTACTTATCCATATCACAGTCCAGGCAATAAAATCATATCACCAATAATTTACAGATCAATATATAGTGTAGTCCTGCAGCTATGCTTGGGGCAGGACAATGGTTGATCTCACAAGATTAGGGTCTGAGCTAAAACATAAAGATGGGTATATATATAATATATAGTAGCAGTGTGTTCACACTTCAAGGACTCGGCTCTATTGGTACACCTGGACCTTCAGGTGGTTGGCATTATAAGAAGGTGCAAAGAAGTCAACACCAGTATATAGCATCCCACACAAGAATACGGCACATTCTTCCAGATGATAAGCCGTGTGTTCAGAACGAGAAATTCTTGAAGGCTCCAGGTGAGAGGGAACGTTAATTGAGGCAACTTTGGACAATGTCATTGACAGCTTCATACCACCTCAAGAAGAAAATAAGACTCCAGGCAGCTGCGACACCATCAGCGCTAAACCAATTCACTGAGAATCCCCTCTGCAGATGACTTGAGGGGGTGACTGAGGGGAACGCTTGACCGCAACCCAGCAGCCATCCTCATCACATCATCCTTTTAGAGGTCTTAAGATGACATGGGCAGGGCAAGAATCCAGGCCCCTGACTTTTTCCTAGCTGCAGTCCAAATACGTATTTATTCACCTATTTCATCATCAAAAATAATAAAAAAGTTGATGTTAAAGTGAAGGATCACTAGATGGCAGACATTGCATAGACATAGCACACCTATAGATGAAGGTACATATCCAGCCCCTAACATGTACATATTCAACACACACAAGTGCACGGCCATGACAACCACTGCAGGAAGTACATACAAGTATGTTAGTGTAGCATACTAGCAGGTTTGCACCCCAAGTGTTGACTAGGGCTCATGGATGTATATATTACTGGAAGGTCTGGGTGGCACGTATTACATTATGGTACACCCAATTTAAAAAGTGGTATATAGTGAATAAAAATTTGAAGGTAAATCTGGGTTTGTGTCCTCTGAATACAATACTTAATGCCAGACCATTTTCAGATGTTATTTTGAGGCTATAATATATATAATATAGAGAGAGTATATATACAGTGTATATGTATATATATATATATTGTATATACATATATGTACTGTATATATAGTTTATATGTATATACTGTATATATACAGTACTGCAAATAATGAGATGACTTCAAGCAATAATAAACAATGCCATATAGCATGTGAGATAAGAAGATGAGGAGCAAAAAAATGCCCGAGGTTATGTTTCTATTGCAAATGCATGTCTGAATGCATGTCTGTGGAGGAGGAGAAAAAAACCCTGTTTGGTGATGCTAGCTGGCTGAGGGTATCAATCTTTGCTGTTTGTAGTAACCTCTTCCTCTGAGACGAGTTGTGTTGTCAAACACACCCGACTTTCCCCCAAGATCCAGTCCTCTTCGTCTCCCTTTCCTCCCTTCATTATCGACTCCACCTATTTCCACGCCATTCTCTCCGGTCATGGAATGCATTGAGGAGGAGATGGTGAAGGATTGCTCTTTGTGCAGAATGAACTGTTCCAGCATTGACATACCATGTAAGTCCTACACAGCCAACAAGGGAGAGAAATTAGTGTAAAGATGAAGACAAGTGGAAAAGTTGGGCCTCATCAAAACCATTATTTACATTCAAATTATATGGTTTGTCTCTGACTGAAGCACCGAGACAGAATGTTGCAAATGTCTATCACATAAATATGTCATATTTCATCATGAGCAAATATCTGCAAAGGAAAATGTCACGGGAAGAACAAAAAAATCATAACCATTCACCGGATGAGAACCGAGATTCTCACGCTTCAACATGCTAGTCACACTCTAGCCGAGGTGGGAGGAGCCGGCCAAACTAGAGAGAAACATATTCAGTCCAGAACATGCGGGAGCAAAGGCTGACAGCAAGGAAACAACACCCCTTCCTACAAGGCAGCAACACCCCTGCCTACAAGGCAGCAACACCCTTGCCTACAAGGCAGCAACACCCCTGCCTACAAGGCAGCAACACCCCTGCCTACAAGGCAACAATACCCCTGTCTACAAGGCAGCAACACCCCTGCCTACAAGGCAGCAACATCCCTGCCTACAAGGTAACAACACCCCTGCCCACAAGGCAACAACACCACTGCCTACAAGGCAACAACACCACTGCCTACAAGGCAACAACACCCCTTCCCACAAGGCAACAACACCTCTGCCTACAAGGCAACAACACCCCTGCCTACAAGGCAGCAACACCTCTGCCTAGAAGGCAACAACACCCCTGCCTACAAGGCTACAACACCCCTTCCCACAAGGCAACAACACCCCTCCCTACAAGACAACAACACCCCTTCCTACAAGGCAACAACACCACTGCCTACATACATACACTTGTTTAGCGAAAGCAGGCAGTAACACAACAAGGTGGGGGATGAAAGCACAGAGTAGTGAACAACTTTGTCAACACTAAACATGCAAGGAGAGTAGATAAGCAAGCTAGGACCAAATGAGATAAGATAAGGGGAGATTGGGAAGTGCATAAGCATTCCCTGTGTTGGTTTGACTCCTATTTTAAATGTCAGATGCCAAAGACGTACACATACGCACACACAAAACAACAACGAAGTTGATCTTAGCTAACTCACCCTGCCACTTAGGAAGGTTCTTAGTATCCTAATTAGTGATAGTGGCCAATTTTAGATCCCAGAACACTTCCAGCAAGCCTTGAATTTTTCGTCGTGAAGGAAATAAATCAGCAGCCTCCTCCAAAAATGTTAAAAATCGTGTATGCTTCATCTTTCATCTTTCTCACTCTGCCCCTCACCCCACACGCATAACTTGCACAACCAGAAGACTACAAATTATCAATGCATTGCAGTGATGAAACTGCTACTCAAGTCACAAAGTTGGTAAGGGTTCATCAATGCAATAAACACACTCGTGTATAAGTACATTCAGACTAGTGAGCAGCAGATGAATGTTTTTATTACAAAGAAATGATCAGTTGGTTTACAAAGAAGCTTACTCTAGTGACAATAAATTTAACAAAGTTGTCCATGTGTATGTCACTTTTTAATGGCCACATGCAAGATCAGGCCCAGACGAAACTTCACCTCCTGTACCACCTGGGATGCCCATGGTTTTACCGGGGTTACCAGCAAAAAGACGGGAATCCCATGGTTTTAACCGGGTTGCCAGTAAAAAGCCGGGAATCCCATGTTTTTACCCGGGTTGCCAGCAAAAAGCCGGGAATCCTATGGTCTTACCCACGGATTCCGTAAAAACGATTGTTTTGAAGGATATTCCTGGTATAAAAAACTGGGATGGCTGGGAGGTATGTCATCTATTATGCCGTGTGCATTCTGTCTCAGCCTATGTTGAGTCATGACACTTCTCAGGGATTTCCTACACCTCTCTCTCTCTCTCCTTGCATGTTCATTGTCTATATAGTTAATGTTCACATCTCAGGTCCTCATCCTCAACTTGTCAGTGTTCGGGGATTTCGTGCTCTCTGTTGTCCCCACCTCACTCCTCCTTTTCCTAGCACATCTAGACAATGTTGTTGTCTTCACTCAGTTTTGCTCCTGTTGGTTTTCAGCTGTTTTGCGCAAGGCCATGCACGAGTTTTGCTCCTGTTGGTTTTCAGCTGTTTTGCGCAAGGCCATGCACGGCAAGACTGTGCTGGCTTCTCCAGCTAGTGTTAAACAGTATATTTGCATAGTGTAGTGCTCAAACAACCTTGTGGAAGAAGGATGTGTAGGGCACTATACACTGAGTCTCAGCACTTTGATGTCAGCAACCTTGTGGAAGAAAGATGTGTAGGGCACTATACACTGAGTCTCAGCACTTTGATGTCAGCAACCTTGTGGAAGAAAGATGTGTAGAGCTATACAGTGAGTTCAGCACTTTGATGTCAGCAACCTTGTGGAAGAAGGATGTGTAGAGCCTATACACTGAGTCTCAGCACTTTGATGTCAGCAACCTTGTGGAAGAAAGATGTGTAGAGCACTATACAGTAAGTCTCAGCACTTTGATGTCAGCAACCTTGTGGAAGAAAGATGTGTAGAGCACTATACACTGAGTCTCAGCACTTTGATGTCAGCAACCTTGTGGAAGAAGGATGTGTAGGGCACTATACACTGAGTCTCAGCACTTTGATGTCAGCAACCTTGTGGAAGAAAGATGTGTAGAGCCTATACACTGAGTCTCAGCACTTTGATGTCAGCAACCTTGTGGAAGAAAGATGTGTAGAGCCTATACACTGAGTCTCAGCACTTTGATGTCAGCAACCTTGTGGAAGAAAGATGTGTAGGGCACTATACACTGAGTCTCAGCACTTTGATGTCAGCAACCTTGTGGAAGAAAGATGTGTAGAGCACTATACACTGAGTCTCAGCACTTTGATGTCAGCAACCTTGTGGAAGAAGGATGTGTAGAGCCTATACACTGAGTCTCAGCACTTTGATGTCAGCAACCTTGTGGAAGAAAGATGTGTAGAGCCTATACACTGAGTCTCAGCACTTTGATGTCAGCAACCTTGTGGAAGAAAGATGTGTAGAGCACTATACACTGAGTCTCAGCACTTTGATGTCAGCAACCTTGTGGAAGAAAGATGTGTAGAGCTATACAGTGAGTCTCAGCACTTTGATGTCAGCAACCTTGTGGAAGAAAGATGTGTAGAGCACTATACACTGAGTCTCAGCACTTTGATGTCAGCAACCTTGTGGAAGAAAGATGTGTAGAGCTATACAGTGAGTCTCAGCACTTTGATGTCAGCAACCTTGTGGAAGAAGGATGTGTAGAGCTATACAGTGAGTCTCAGCACTTTGATGTCAGCAACCTTGTGGAAGAAGGATGTGTAGAGCCTATACATTGAGTCTCAGCACTTTGATGTCAGCAACCTTGTGGAAGAAAGATGTGTAGAGCCTATACACTGAGTCTCAGCACTTTGATGTCAGCAACCTTGTGGAAGAAGGATGTGTAGGGCACTATACACCGAGTCTCAGCACTTTGATGTCAGCAACCTTGTGGAAGAAAGATGTGTAGAGCCTATACACTGAGTCTCAGCACTTTGATGTCAGCAACCTTGTGGAAGAAAGATGTGTAGAGCCTATACACTGAGTCTTAGCACTTTGATGTCAGCAACCTTGTGGAAGAAAGATGTGTACAGCACTATACACTGAGTCTCAGCACTTTGATGTCAGCAACCTTGTGGAAGAAAGATGTGTAGAGCTATACAGTGAGTCTCAGCACTTTGATGTCAGCAACCTTGTGGAAGAAAGATGTGTAGAGCACTATACACTGAGTCTCAGCACTTTGATGTCAGCAACCTTGTGGAAGAAAGATGTGTAGAGCTATACAGTGAGTCTCAGCACTTTGATGTCAGCAACCTTGTGGAAGAAGGATGTGTAGAGCTATACAGTGAGTCTCAGCACTTTGATGTCAGCAACCTTGTGGAAGAAGGATGTGTAGAGCCTATACATTGAGTCTCAGCACTTTGATGTCAGCAACCTTGTGGAAGAAAGATGTGTAGAGCCTATACACTGAGTCTCAGCACTTTGATGTCAGCAACCTTGTGGAAGAAGGATGTGTAGGGCACTATACACTGAGTCTCAGCACTTTGATGTCAGCAACCTTGTGGAAGAAGGATGTGTAGAGCACTATACACTGAGTCTCAGCACTTTGATGTCAGCAACCTTGTGGAAGAAAGATGTGTACAGCACTATACACTGAGTCTCAGCACTTTGATGTCAGCAACCTTGTGGAAGAAAGATGTGTAGAGCCTATACACTGAGTCTCAGCACTTTGATATCAGCAACCTTGTGGAAGAAAGATGTGTACAGCCTATATACTGAGTCTCAGCACTTTGATGTCAGCAACCTTGTGGAAGAAAGATGTGTAGAGCACTATACACTGAGTCTCAGCACTTTGATGTCAGCAACCTTGTGGAAGAAAGAGGTGTAGAGCCTATACACTGAGTCTCAGCACTTTGATGTCAGCAACCTTGTGGAAGAAAGATGTGTACAGCCTATACACCGAGTCTCAGCACTTTGATGTCAGCAACCTTGTGGAAGAAGGATGTGTAGAGCCTATACACTGAGTCTCAGCACTTTGATGTCAGCAACCTTGTGGAAGAAAGATGTGTACAGCCTATACACTGAGTCTCAGCACTTTGATGTCAGCAACCTTGTGGAAGAAGGATGTGTAGAGCCTATACACTGAGTCTCAGCACTTTGATGTCTACAACCTTGTGGAAGAAAGATGTGTAGGGCACTATACAGTGAGTCTCAGCACTTTGATGTCAGCAACCTTGTGGAAGAAAGATGTGTAGAGCCCCCTATACACCGAGTCTCAGCACTTTGATGTCAGCAACCTTGTGGAAGAAAGATGTGTAGAGCACTATACACTGAGTCTCAGCACTTTGATGTCAGCAACCTTGTGGAAAAAAGATGTGTAGAGCACTTATACACTGAGTCTCAGCACTTTGATGTCAGCAACCTTGTGGAAGAAAGATGTGTAGAGCACTATACACTGAGTCTCAGCACTTTGATGTCAGCAACCTTGTGGAAGAAAGATGTGTAGAGCATTATACACTGAGTCTCAGCACTTTGATGTCAAGATTAATTAAAGGGGTGATGGGAGGAAGAGGAAAATATAAAAAGAAAATTACTGAATAGTTATATTCTAGTAACTGAAAACACCTAGATTACTAATCCCATTTGCTTGGAGATTACCACATCACCACGGTGTTACTCATCAACAGAAGGAAAGGTTAGTCCACCGTGCTACTTCAATACCACAGGACGGCCATCTACCGATCCTGGCAGACAAACATCGTGTCCAGTACAGCCACAATCTTTCTAGGGTATCCTCGTCTAGTCCCGAGATACTACTTGGGACTATCCTGTGATGTCCCACGTGAGGCTGACTGGTGTATACATACATCACTGCTGGACCACCCAGACCCCAGACTAGGGACTTTCTAGGGCCACAAAGAACATTCCACCACTCATCCTGGGACATCTTAGAAGTGTATGAAAAGGTTACGGCAATATTGGACATCTCTCTACATAAATCGACACTGCAGTACATTGGAGTTACTGAATAGGTGCTCTATGCCACACAAAACACCAGAACAACATTCCAGCTTGTAGAGAAGCACATGCCAATACCCACATTACATTACCATGACAACAGAGCTTGTATCCGTGATAGCCAAGAAGGGGGGAAACAGATTGAGGGAGACCAGGCTAGTGGAGAGCAAGGATTTAAAATGAGAGAATACACCTTATAGATTTGCAGAGCAAGGGAGTAAGAGAGGGCTGGAAAATTGTGAATAATAAGTATGAATAATAAGTATGTCTATTTCTCTTCCATCAGCTTTGATTGTTGTTGCTTTTAAACGTGAAAATTGGCAACAACAAAAAATGATTCAAAGATGAGAGAAGAACATCTACTGTCTTGCATTTTGTCGTCAGGTGAAAATCAATTTTTAATAAAAGCCTGGGCAAGTGGACAGAGAAAGAGGAAAGTTCTGAACAAGTCCACAGCATTGCGGTTAGGCCAAGACACGAGAGACATGTCAGGAGAGAGCATGACAAGAGTGCACAATGCACATGTGTGAGCATAAGCCTATACACATACTTGCCTTGCACAGATCTCTCTTAGGAGCTCACGGCTTGGGCCATAATAGCACGCACTCACTCACTCACTACCAGCTTCATGTCCTGTTCGTAACAGGAGGTTCACTAATGATAACAGGTAGCATGCATTTTAGAGGAAGTGGTTGTCTCTTGTACTATGTGAAGAAGTTGAAATTATTCTGCTAGTACATGTAACTAGTTTATGTTAGTTAGTAACTAGTTTAATATAAATATATATATATATAATATATATATTTATATGCTATTTATATTAACAGAAGGACAAGAATAATTGTAATGACATGATTTATCCCTCCCTCCCATTCAAACTCTATTAATAAATTGCTCAGTGAGCAGAATGCCACTTGTTGCCATCGAGGTCTGCCCACACCCCTCAAGTATCACCTACAAATTCTCCAGCTCGCCAACACACGCCTTTCAATGACGTTGAATAAAAACTTGGCTACAACACGATCGCAGGTTGAACTACGAGGTCTAACTGGGGCTTAAAAGGGGAGTTGATGGCATTAAATTTTTATTATTTTAATTGTGGTTACAACTTTAGAGCTCCGTAGATTCTGCAAACTTCATGGTATGGACTTGATATATAGCTCAAAAGATAGGTCTCTCTGTGTGCTCTCTTTTGATACTAAAATATGTTTCATAGGTATAACTATAGGCAAGTTACTAGACCCTAAAGTGGAGGGACCTCAAAAACCTGAATCCCTGCAACCTCTGCCAAAATAACTCCAGATTGCTAACAGAATTTTTTTTTTAAATGGTACGAGTGGCTAGAGGAAGCTCTAGCGCATGCAATGACCTTTTTGATTAGGCGTTAAAAATTTATAAGGGATGTTCCTGGGATAAGGGAGGTTCCTGGGAGTGGGATAAGGGATGTTCCTGGGAGTGGGATAAGGGATGTTCCTGGGAGTGGGATAAGGGAGGTTCCTGGGAGTGGGATGAGGGAGGTTCCTGGGAGTGGGATAAGGGATGTTCCTGGGAGTGGGATAAGGGAGGTTCCTGGGAGTGGGATAAGGGAGGTTCCTGGGAGTGGGATAAGGAAGGTTCCTGGAGGTGGGATAAGGGAGGTTCCTGGGAGTGGGATAAGGGATGTTCCTGGAGGTGGGATAAGGGAGGTTCCTGGGAGTGGGATAAGGGAGGTTCCTGGGAGTGGATAAGGGATGTTCCTGGGAGTGGGATAAGGGAGGTTCCTGGGAGTGGGATGAGGGAGGTTCCTGGGAGTGGGATGAGGGAGGTTCCTGGAGGTGGATAAGGGAGGTTCCTGGGAGTGGGATAAGGGAGGTTCCTGGAGGTGGGATAAGGGAGGTTCCTGGGAGTGGGATAAGGGAGGTTCCTGGGAGTGGGATAAGGGAGGTTCCTGGGAGTGGGATAAGGGAGGTTCCTGGGAGTGGGATAAGGGAGGTTCCTGGGAGTGGGATAAGGGAGGTTCCTGGGAGTGGGATAAGGGAGGTTCCTGGGAGTGGGATAAGGGATGTTCCCTGGGAGTGGGATAAGGGAGGTTCCTGGGAGTGGGATAAGGGAGGTTCCTGGGAGTGGGATAAGGGAGGTTCCTGGGTGGGATAAGGGAGGTTCCTGGGAGTGGGATAAGGGAGGTTCCTGGGAGTGGGATAAGGGAGGTTCCTGGGAGTGGGATAAGGGAGGTTCCTGGGAGTGGGATAAGGGAGGTTCCTGGAGGTGGGATAAGGGAGGTTCCTGGGAGTGGGATAAGGGAGGTTCCTGGGAGTGGGATAAGGGAGGTTCCTGGGAGTGGGATAAGGGAGGTTCCTGGGAGTGGGATAAGGGAGGTTCCAGGGAGTGGGATAAGGGAGGTTCCTGGGAGTGGGATAAGGGATGTTCCTGGGAGTGGGATAAGGGATGTTCCTGGGTGGGATAAGGGATGTTCCTGGGAGTGGGATAAGGGAGGTTCCTGGGAGTGGGATAAGGGAGGTTCCTGGGAGTGGGATAAGGGAGGTTCCTGGGAGTGGGATAAGGGAGGTTCCTGGAGGTGGGATAAGTGAGATTCCCAAGAGTGGGATAAGGGAGGTTCAAATTGTGATTAATCATCATAAGATTAGCACATGTGCATAGCATTAGAAACTGGCAGAACTTGATTATGCAGGATTAGATCTGTGGTTGCAAATTGAGGAAGTAAGGTTAAGGGGGGAAGAGGGCTGAAAACACATATTTTTTCAAGTTTTTTTTTATGGGCCCAAAAGGGTTCATAATATGTCTGGAGTTTGAGTTTCAAGTTTCAGAGCAAGTGAATACTTGCATCAGAAGATATAGCCATTTTTATACAGTGCATTATTATTCCATTTCATTTCATTTCACTTCACATTGGAAGAGGTTCTCTCCCAGTCTTACCTGGCTACAATCGGGCGGGCGGCGATGATCGCCTACCCAAAATACAGTTTTTATATATCAAAATGTTGCCAATTTCAT
The DNA here is from genome assembly GCA_028752905.1 of Cladorhizidae sp. MBARI D1340-BT2. Lineage (NCBI taxonomy): Eukaryota > Metazoa > Porifera > Demospongiae > Poecilosclerida > Cladorhizidae > Cladorhizidae sp. MBARI D1340-BT2. The sequence goes on from JAQNBH010000001.1 coordinate 29,972,039, forward strand.
GGAGACCCTTACCAGTCGTTTGCGCAATGAATTGGCCAGGTGGGGGGGTAGTGCGCAACCGCTAAGATGAGCACGTTTTTTTAGGTCAAGGTTCACTTGAAACTTTTACACTGTTGAGTTATGGGGAAGAGAACAGAGAAGCATTTTAAACAGAAAGGCCAAGGATTCAAGAAGAGTGAAGACAAGAAGAAGAAAGCCCTACAGGCGGCTGTTGTTGAGCCTGTCACAGTAGCCGCGCCAGGCAAGTTTTAATGTTTATCTCCGTACTCAAAAGTTACTAGCTGTTTCCTTCCTTTCTTAGTGAGTCTCTTGGATCCTGTAGGTGGGGTAGCGCCTTCTGTGAACCTTCACTTACCTTGCAATCAATTGCAAATGTCTGAAGAGAGGCCAGTTCCATTGGTGACTATGACCAGTGACTATGACCAGGAAGAAGTTGGCTCTCATGGATCGTTCAGCTGCTTCTGTGGCTGTTGCTACTGGATCTACTGGCTCTACCTCTTTGGACTCGGGTGGTGTTGGAGAACTAGGTAAGGGTAATCGTATAATAAACTTAGATAAGCTTAGAGAGGTCATAGAAAGGTGTAATAAGTTGGTAACTGAGCTCCCTTGCAACTGAAGCCCATAGGGCAGGCATGGTTTACTTTTTGTTCAAATTGTAGTAACACTCGAGACATCTCAAACCCTGTATCTGTAGAAGCATTCTTTGAACATCCAGTCAGTACTGGGTGCTCGCATTGCTGGAATTAGTCATTCTGGTCTGGAAGACATCACTGCAGTCATGGATATGTTGCCCCCTCTTAGTTCCACTTGTTTTTTAAAAAATATACTAGGTCAATAGGGAGTGACGCAAATGCAGTAACAGAGTATTATGTTGGATGCCGCTCATAGGTTACATGATTTTTATAGGGTTAGGCATGAAGACACCTTGATGTTAGTATTACTGTTGACGGCACATGGCTTAGACAGGGCCACAGATCAAATTATGGCTTGGTTGCGGTGATGTCTTGGGACACTGGAGAGGTTTTAGATTATTATCTTATGTCTAATTTCAAGCTTGTGCGCGAAGACCTGAAGATGAAACAGAAGCAAGTTACACAGAATGGTTTGAGGGTCACAAGGTAAATTGTGAAGCCAATTTTGAAGGCTCTTCGGTTTCTATGGAAGTTGTAGGAACACAAAAACTTTTTTAGCGTTCAGTGGAGAGACTGAAGCTTAGGTACATACACATTAATTAGTGATGGGTATACAAATGCACATAAACGGGAGTGCAACAAGTGTCGGGCTTGCCATCGAGAGGCAGCAGAGTTTCAATGGAGGGCGGAGCATTGTATGGTCCTGGCAAGGGGGACCTGTAACATTTTTATTTTGTTTGTGTCTTGCTTTCTATTGTCAAACAGAGATTTCAAACAAAGATTACTGGAAGATACTTTTGTTTATGTGTATTTTTGTCAAGCTTAGAAATTACTGGAGGATGACTTTTGTTTGTGTTCTATTGTTTTTCAGGGATTACTGGAGGGTGTCGGAAGACATGTGTGGAGGGCGACGATGGATGGACCTGGGTATGGGAGCCCTGCAAATGATGACGTGTTTATGTTTGCTAATTCAATATTAGCAAAGCAACGTAACAAGTCTGATGCATCTTTAATTTATGTGTATGTATATATATATAATTATTGTTGGTTTTGAAGTTGTAGTTAGGATGTAGGATACTGCTGTTGTTGAAAAAATAAAGGACTGTGAAAGTCAATTGGTTGCTTACAACATTTTGTTTGTACACACAATTCTAGTAATGAGGGGATGTATTCTAGTGAAGCAGGGGCAGCTGGGATGTGATTACAAACTGCTTGGACTTCAAGGCTCAATATCTCTGAAGTGATTTTTGAAAAACCGTTCAAATGATAACTTGAATATTTTTTATCCTTTCATAAAAAAAATTATTTCATTTGAAAGCAAATTTTATATTCTACAACTTGCGCGAGAGTTTTTGTTTGATAGGATTACTAAAAAATACCTATAGATGGAAATTTAACGTGATGTCATAAATCTATGTTCAGAAAATGCAACAAAAAAACTTTTTTTCGAAATTTCAAGACGCGCAGTTTGTAGTGCTCATTATGATTGACTAATAGACCGAATAAGAGCCTCGCAAAGGTCGTTACTGCAACGTGGTTTACTTAACGGCTTACGGTCCGCACTGGAAGAGCCTATAATGAGCCAGGAAAAAATTATGGCGAAACTAAATGACAAAAGAGACTTACCATTAGAAAGCACAGACTGCAAGCTATAATTTGATATATAAATTGGGAAACTAGAGTGAATGCGAGCAAAGATATGGTACTTTATATGAGACTACGCGATACGCAGCCTTCTTTCCCCCTTAACTCGATATCCAAAAACAGACATTCAAGTTGACCTTTTCAAGCTGTCCTTTTCAGTATCTGCTAAGACTTAGCCTTTGCCCTCAGGCTTTCATATCTACTAATGCTTAGCCTCTGCCCTCAGGCTTTCATATCTACTAATACTTAATCTGTCTTCAGGCTTTCATATCTACTAATACTTAGCCTCTGCACTCAGGCTTTCATCTGTCTTCAGGCTTTCATATCTACTAATGCTTAGCCTCTGCCCTCAGGCTTTCGTATCGACTAATACTTAGCCTCTGCCCTCAGGCTTTCGTATCGACTAATACTTAGCCTCTGCCCTCAGGCTTTCATATCTACTAATTCTTAGCCTCTGCCTTCAAGCTTTCATATCTACTAATGCTTAGCCTCTGCCCTCAGGCTTTCATATCTACTAATACTTAGCCTCTGCCCTCAGGCTTTCATATCTACTAATACTTAGCCTCTGCCCTCAGGCTTTCATATCTACTAATACTTAATCTGTCTTCAGGCTTTCATATCTACTAATACTTAGCCTCTGCCCTCAGGCTTTCATATCTACTAATGCTTAGCCTCTGCCCTCAGGCTTTCATATCTACTAATGCTTAGCCTCTTCCCTCAGGCTTTCATATCTACTAATACTTAGCCTCTGCCCTCAGGCTTTCATATCTACTAATACTTAGCCTCTGCCCTCAGGCTTTCATATCTACTAATACTTAATCTGTCTTCAGGCTTTCATATCTACTAATACTTAGCCTCTGCCCTCAGGCTTTCATATCTACTAATACTTAGCCTCTGCCCTCAGGCTTTCATATCTACTAATACTTAATCTGTCTTCAGGCTTTCATATCTTAGCCTCTGCCTTCAGGCTTTCATATCTACTAATACTTAATCTGTCTTCAGGCTTTCATATCTACTAATACTTAGCCTCTGCCTTCAGGCTTTCATATCTACTAATACTTTATCTGTCTTCAGGCTTTCATATCTACTATACTTAGCCTCTGCCCTCAGGCTTTCATATCTACTAATACTTAATCTGTCTTCAGGCTTTCATATCTACTAATGCTTAGCCTCTGCCCTCAGGCTTTCATATCTACTAATACTTAATCTGTCTTCAGGCTTTCATATCTACTAATACTTAGCCTCTGCCTTCAGGCTTTCATATCTACTAATACTTAGCTTCTGCCTTCAGGCTTTCATATTTACTAAGACTTAGCCTTTGCCTTCAGGCTTTCATATCTATGAATGCTTAGCCTTTGTCTTCAGCTTTTCAAGTCCTTCGTTCGGCATGGATCTATGATCTGATTTGAGTTCAATTCTATAGGTAGTTTCATTTGGATAATTCTCTACACTAGGCAGTCCTTTTCACAGATCCTATCACAATTGTGTAAACAACTACTTAGAGAAGAGAGGGAGGGAGGAATTGCAGAGGGTGGGGGAGGAGTCAGTGGAGAAGGAAGGAGCAGGGTTTCATACAGGGGGGGGGGGACCCCAGCCAGAGTTTCCCCACCCCCCCCCCAGGATTTTCAAAAATTATGATGTCATAGTGCAACATTGACATTGACATTTTGCTAACATTATAGTAATTTAGTAATTTAGAAAACAGAATTTTATAAAGCAATACGACGATCTTTCTCCTTGAATATGTCCAAAATTGCACTAAAATCTACTGAAGTCAGTTCAGGCCCTTCAATTGCGATTCGCATGAGCCTAGCAAGGTTGATGTCAATTAGTCTATTTCGAAGACGTGTCTTCACAATCTTCATCCGACTAAAAGAACGTTCGACAGTAGCTGTTGCAATTGGAAGAGTTAGCAAAATATCCAGTAACTTGAAAATCTCTGGGAAGATCTCTTTGTATGCTCCTGAAAGCTCCATCTCTGTCTTAATATCCTGTAGAGTGGGTGGTTTACTTAGTTTCTTTTTCATAATTTTCTTCTTCTCTTGTGCCAAGACTCTCTTAACCGTTTCACCGCCGTATCCGCCATATGGCGGAGTTGTAAATGACCGCGACAAAAACAAATATATAAAATCGTTAGTTTTAGCTACGCATGTGCTAAATATACCTGGGGGTGTCCCTTGCTTTGCTAGAGCTGGAATTAAAATAGCTGACGTATGGTGCCTAGGTAACCAAGGTATTCGTGACGTCAAATTCAGCTGATCGATTAAAAAATGGCTTCTAGACTAAATTGGACGATGTTTTGGCAATGCTGGATGACGACGAATTCGGTCTGTCTGAGGTTGAAAGCAGGTATGAGGAAGGAGAAGGGCCTACCACGGAGAACAGACTAGAGATCCTGAAGAGCTAGCAACTCTGAATGACATCGTAGATTCAGAACCTTTTTTTGCCAGTCCAGAGATAGTAGCGCTGATTTGCGTAGGGATCCAGGTCTTGAGACTGACGATGGTGAAGAACAGGAACAAGATGTCCCAGGAAAATAAATAGCCATACACATGTAAGATCCTTTAGGCATTACTGCTTTTTTTCTGACTTGTATAAAAAATAGCATTTACCTGGGTACTTCGCGGGTACTAGCTATCCATCTATATAGCTATAATAATATAAAGCTAGTAGGTAGTTTGTTAGCTATGGTTTCTAATTATCTGCCCTAGTAAAATATGACACTGTCATTTTATTATATTTACATCATGATGTAATCTCTGTCCATATTCTGCCTAAAAATACAATCAAAACAAACAATCAAATGTTATAATGATATTCATCGTATGTGGTCAGTTGCTAGGCAACCTACAGTTGACCACAATGTTTGTCAACACCAATGCTATAACATCAACCATGGTTGCTAGTGACATTTGTGCACTCCTGGTTGAATATAAAATATTATGTAAAATAACGTCACTATTTAAATAAAGTGCTGTGTAAATCCAGCGGTGGAAGGGTTAAAAACTCTCCACTCAGCAAAGATTTCTTCTCCATCCACGAGAGGTGGAGAAGTGAAGGTTTCACCATCAAACTCTACAGTTGCTTCTTTCCCATAGAAGTTAACTAGAGTTTGCAGTTGTGGATTGCCATACTCAAGAAGAGCAGTATCTTCTGTTGGCATCGAAGCAGGGTCAAAGATCGATGAGGAGACAAGTAGCTCCACAGCACCATCAGTGAAACGGCCATTTATATCGGAAACAAGTTTGTCAATATATGGAATAGCTGTTGAATTGCGGTACTCACTCATTGATGTGGCAGCTGCACTGCCAGTTCTAGTTGAACTCCTCCTGCATGTGATGTCATGTTCACTAGCAAGCATGTCAACAGTTGTTTCCACCAGAGAACACCATTCTGCATCCTCATTCTTGAGGCATTTCAGCTCTGAAACGATGCTCCAAGGATGATTGGCAACTTGCTGAAATCAGTTGCCTTGCTTTGCATAAAGCAATTGAGCTTAGCAAGAAGATCAAGCACGGATGATAGCAGAATGATAGTGGCCACTCCACTATAAGAGCCCAACACCAACGCTATGCCATATGCTTCTGCGTCACCACGATCTTCATAGAGCGTGTGCAAAGTAGTTATCAGAGCAGGAAGCTCCTTGCGAATGGCTCGCACACATCTCTCATGAGATAGCCATCTTGTTTGGCTTGGTTTGACTACTTTCAGCACTGGAAAATTTAGGACTGACTGCCTGCACATTTTTCAGAGCTTCTGCTTTTTTGGGGGAATAATAAAACAATTTCCACAAGCTGGCCATTGTGCCAAACATCTTTTTCACGGTAGCAACAGACTCGGCTGCTTGCATGGAAGCAAGCTGCAACCTGTGGCAGGAGCAGTGGATGTAGAGAGCATGGGCTGCATGCACCCTCATCCTTCTTTGCACTCCACTTCTGCAACCAGAGAATGTTGCAGCACCGTCATAGTACCCTTGTCCAACAAGTTTAGAGTAATCAAGATTCTTCTCAAACTGATGAAGGAAGTTAGAGCATGTGTAATTTCTTCAGCATCAGTGGATTTGAGATGAAGAATCGTCAAAAAGTGTTCCTCTGGGTGACCATCCATAAGCCACCGGAAACAAATCGATAGCTCCTCCTGTGTGGAAATGTCTTGACTCTCATCTGCTAGAATTGAGAAGAACGGGCTGGATTTCAGGCTTTCTATCAGCTTTCTGTCAAGCCATGTGTCAATGGCTTCAATCAGTGACGTAGTGCTGAACTTGGAGGTGTACTGGGCATTAGATGGGTCTTCATTGATATGTTGCTCAAGTAATTTATCCCCATTGGCAACTAGGAGCTGGATCAAATGTGGATAAACACTCATATGAGGATTTCTATTCTTGACCAGAAAGTAGACTGCTCTAAACAGATTGAGTAACACACACCAATTTCTCTGTCTACGCTCAGCAGCCTCTTGTGCAACAGCTGAACACTGGAGCTCAAGTACAGACTTCCCACTCTCTACTTGCTGTGCCATGGCACCAACAGCTGCAGCATCTCTGTGCCATTGGGAGTCTGCATGCTTCTTCAGTACTTCACTAGCATGGTTCCAGTCAACTATGCCTCTGGTTGTCCAAGCACCCCTTGACCCAACAGGGGGCTTCCCCCAATTTTGGCATGGCACAGAACATGCCTCCACTAGGATCCTTGCAGGGGTATTTCTTCTCCCATTCTTTTTTAAATGAAAGTTTTCCCCTGTAGACCTTCCTCTTTTCACTAGCACTGAGTTTGTTCTTCTTCTTCTGAGGCTCCTGCTGATTGTCAGTTGTCTGGGAGAGACTGGATGAGGAATGGGCAGCTTCCTGATCAGTCAACGAGTCTGATGCATCACTGCTTGTCCTCTTTCGAAAGTAGGCTCTGAGATCCATGTTTGTGAATGATTTCTTCACGGAGATCACCCACCAGGGGGAAAAAATCAAGGAGCAATGCTCTTACAAACTCAACAGGCAACTAACAGACAACACTTTATTAGACTAGTATTTACAGATTTCTCTTTTATACTTAATATGATAGGTTGGAGAAGGGGCAACCTCAGAACACTGTTGCAAAAAGTGGAAGACACCGAGGGATCGGTATGTAAGGGAACTGAAGAAGAAGAGTCCCAAGAGGGTGATGCAGGTCCATGGTTATTTCATGCTGGTCACTGTTTTATGTCATCATCTTTACACATCATTTGTGAACATTGAATTCCCCAAGAACCCTTAACTCAGCATACAATTACACATCATTTGTGAACATTGAATTCCCCAAGAACCCTTAACTCAGCATACAATCAATCAATACCAATCAACAGCACATTCACAACACATAACCACAACTTTCTGGCACAAACACACAAACATATCCACCTAAAGCAATTACAAGCAATCAACACATTCGTAACACAATCATAAACTATCCTGCTGCACACAAACATGTCCCCACAAGCCAATCAACAACATTATATCACTAGCAAGTGACTGAATGTGGCAAATGTAGGCCATACCCAAAGATAATCAGTGGCCAACACTTTCCAGCTACATAGTATAGTGTGCTAAAAGTGGGCGATGCTAAGCTGGATACTTTTCTCTCCCCCCCCCAACCAAAAATCCTGTATGAAACCCTGAGGAGTCATAGGAGAGGGTGGGGGAGGAGTCAGTGGAGAAGGAAGGAGGAGTCATAGGAGAGGGTGGGGGAGAGTCAGTGGAGAAGGAAGGAGGAGTCATAGGAGAGGGTGGGGGAGGAGTCAGTGGAGAAGGAAGGAGGAGTCATAGGAGAGGGTGGGGGAGGAGTCAGTGGAGAAGGAAGGAGGAGTCATAGGAGAGGGTGGGGGAGGAGTCAGTGGAGAAGGAAGGAGGAGTCATAGGAGAGGGTGGGGGAGGAGTCAGTGGAGAAGGAAGGAGGAGTCATAGGAGAGGGTGGGGGAGTCAGTGGAGAAGGAAGGAGGAGTCATAGGAGAGGGTGGGGGAGGAGTCAGTGGAGAAGGAAGGAGGAGTCATAGGAGAGGGTGGGGGAGGAGTCATAGGAGAGGGTGGGGGAGGAGTCAGTGGAGAAGGAAGGAGGAGTCATAGGAGAGGGTGGGGAGGAGTCAGTGGGGAAGGAAGGAGGAGTCATAGGAGAGGGTGGGGGAGGAGTCAGTGGAGAAGGGGAGGGTGAGAGAGGAGGTATCAGTAGAGAAAGGAGGAGGAGTCAGCAAGGGGAGAGGGAGGGAGGAGGAGGAGGGAGTGTTTATAGTCTGTTCATGTTCACAAATATAATTCATATTCTCGAGGGGGGGGGGGGGGGAGATTATTTTTTGACCAACAAAATACATGTACACTGAATCTCCCAACTACTAGATTACCTTGCCTCTCTGGATCACATGATCAGGCACATCTGGACCATACACCAGGAACGTTTGTTTCCGAGAGCCGGCCGCCGACCCGTACTTAGTCTGTGGACACACAACTCGTGCCATGGGCGGAGCCAAGCCGATGCTACACCGGATGGTAGGAAGCTGGCGAGAGGTCAGGAGGTAATGATCGTAGAGCAACTTGACTTGATCAACAACTGGACCACAAATCAGATCTTTCTTCGGAAGATGCGGCGATTTCTGCCTGCCCCAAAGATTGCTGTCTCCTCTTCCTAGACCTTCTTTGTTCTTCATCTTGTGTGTCCTCTTCACCAGTTGGGGTTCATGTTGCTTCGGACTCATCAGTAAAAACGATCCCCCCTGGCTTGGTATTGGACAGGGCAGAGCCTTGCTGAGTAACGACATCATTTCTTCGTCGTCGGGCCCGGCACACGGGCAGATGTTAAAGGCGTAGTTCTCCCTGAGCTTGCTGACGGATGGGATGGGAGGGATGGGGGAGCAGATGCAGTCCTGAACGGCGTAGATGACCTTCACGAGCTCGACAGATGGGAGGAGTTGGGATTTATGGAGCTTGGCTCCAAGATGGGCCATGGTGGTATAGAAGTCTGCGGCAGTAGCTGCTTCAAGCAAGTCTCTGAGGGAGGAGGAGGAGGAAGAGGATAAAAATAGAGAAGGGGTGAGGGAAGAAGGGAAGAATGGAGAGAGGGACAAATGGAGGGAGGTAAAGACAAAAGGAGAAAGGTGAGCGAACGACAGTTGAGGGGCGAGAAGAGGGAGGAGTCAAGTACGAATAATGCAATATTATTGCAGAACCGAAACAAATTACATCACGCATAAGTAATTAGCACAATCATTAACCCTTACTTCTCCACAATTGCCATTATGGCAATTCCCGTGTAGATGAGTGTTTCCGACCCTTCCAAGAGAAGCGAGTCCCACACACGTCTGATCGCCTTCCGCGGGAGAGCAGATGCAAATATCGTGAGAAACCATTGCATGGTGAACACGTCAGTCAAAGGCGGTTCGTACGCGTTGATGCTGTGCTGATCGGGAAGGTCTTTGTGGGAGTACGCCTTCTTGACCGTCCCCGATGCCTCCTTTTGCAGTACTTCAATGTGCCTGCTCAGTTGTGGAAGAATGTACCGAAGAAGCCTACGGAATACGACCATGTCCACGGACAGGACGTGGAGGTTTTGGGCAAAGTAGCTCTCGGGGAGCACGTAATCAACCAAATGGATCATCATCTTCAATGCAAACTTTTCGTCAAATCCTACCACTTTGAGAATGAGAGCTGCCAGAATGTTCAATCCCTGGCAGTAGCCCGTGCTCTTGTTGAATCGGGCGTAGGCCAAAAGGAGTTGCTTGAGAATCGCACGCTCTTCGTCGGAGGAGAAACCGGTGTCTCCTGTACGATGAAGGTCTTTGACAATTTGGACCCCTAGGGATTCATCCCTGGGCGTGGCATACTCGGAAAAAGCCGTGAGAAAGATGGACGGCCAATCCAGAGAGGAGACCTCAGAAGTTTGAACCAGCCCCTTCCATAGCTACAGGTACGGGAATAACAACAGCACACAAACATGTTATATTTTGAACTATATTACCAAACAGAAAGGAACCAAGAATGTACCTACTCACACCCTTGGAAACGCCCCTTTAACAATTTATAAACAAGCAAAACTCAACGCTCGTACAATTAAAATTAGGATACATACTTGTGGGTGTGGTCTAAATGGGTATCTTTCTAATTTCATGAGTCAGAATAAAACTTTTATTAAGAGAAGATCATCAAATTTCATTCGTTGTCAAGCGTAGAAATACTTGAAGAATATTTCACAGAATTACTCCTCAACTAGGAAGGCTTTATAGTATATGCCTTTGTGATCATGATTGCATGCTGGAGTCCTCGGGGCCACTTCTGTCTCCCTTGTCACTTCCACCAGCGCTTCAATATATATGCCTTTGTGATCATGATTGCATGCTGGAGTCCTCGGGGCCACTTCTGTCTCCCTTGTCACTTCCACCAGCGCTTCAATATATATGCCTTTGTGATCATGATTGCATGCTGGAGTCCTCGGGGCCACTTCTGTCTCCCTTGACACTTCCACCAGCGCTTCAAGCCCAGGGGTGCACCTCCTGTTCACACTTCTGTCTCCCTTGTCACTTCCACCAGCGCTTCAAGCCCAGGAGTGCACCTCCTGTTCACACTTCTGTCTCCCTTGTCACTTCCACCAGTACTTCAAGCCCAGGAGTGCACCTCCTGTTCACACTTCTGTCTCCCTTGTCACTTCCACCAGCACTTCCTGTTCATTTCTCTCCCTTGTCACTTCCACCAGCGCTTCAAGCCCAGGGGTGTACCTCCTGTTCACACTTCTGCCTCCCTTGTCACTTCCACCAGCGCTTCAAGCCCAAGAGTGCACCTCCTGTTCACACTTCTGTCTCCCTTGTCACTTCCACCAGTGCTTCAAGCCCAGGGGTGTACCTCCTGTTCACACTTCTGCCTCCCTTGTCACTTCCACCAGCGCTTCAAGCCCAAGAGTGCACCTCCTGTTCACACTTCTGTCTCCCTTGTCACTTCCACCAGCACTTCAAGCCCAGGAGTGCACCTCCTGTTCACACTTCTGTCTCCCTTGTCACTTCCACCAGTACTTCAAGCCCAGGAGTGCACCTCCTGTTCACACTTCTGTCTCCCTTGTCACTTCCACCAGCACTTCCTGTTCATTTCTCTCCCTTGTCACTTCCACCAGCGCTTCAAGCCCAGGGGTGTACCTCCTGTTCACACTTCTGCCTCCCTTGTCACTTCCACCAGCGCTTCAAGCCCAAGAGTGCACCTCCTGTTCACACTTCTGTCTCCCTTGTCACTTCCACCAGTGCTTCAAGCCCAGGGGTGTACCTCCTGTTCACACTTCTGCCTCCCTTGTCACTTCCACCAGCGCTTCAAGCCCAAGAGTGCACCTCCTGTTCACACTTCTGTCTCCCTTGTCACTTCCACCAGCACTTCAAGCCCAGGAGTGCACCTCCTGTTCTCCCTTGTCACTTCCACAAGCGCTTCAAGCCCAGGGGTGTACCTCCTGTTCACACTTCTGTCTCCCTTGTCACTTTCACCAGCGCTTCAAGCCCAGGAATGCACCTCCTGTTCACACTTCTGTCTCTCTTGTCACTTCCACCAGCGCTTCAAGCCCAGGGGTGTACCTCCTGTTCACACTTCTGTCTCCCTTGTCACTTCCACCAGCGCTTCAAGTCCAGGGGTTCACCTCCTGTTCCCAAAGGGTTATCGCGTTAGCTGGTAGATCATTTGGGGAAATTGCTCGCAAGGCAGCAGGTGGAGAGAAGTCAAGTCCAAGAAAGCGTAAGGGGGGAAGAGTGCTGAACATTTATATTTTTTTCAAAAACGTTTTTTCTTTCCCCCAAAAGTGTTTATAATGTGCCTGCAGGTTGAGTTTCAAGTTTCAGAGCAAGTGAATCCTTCTATCAGAAGATATAGCCATTTTCATACAGTGCATATTGTTCATTTCATTTCACTTCACGTTTGAAAGAGGTTCTTCCCCAGTCTAACCCGTCTACAGTTGGGCGGGCGGCGATGATCGCCAACCTCAAATACACATTTTATACACCAAAGCCAATTTCACGCACATCCTTACCAAGTCTTTTGCGCAATGAATTGACCTGGGGGGGGGGGGGGGGGGGGGGGGGGTTTACTGCGCAACCAGAAAGGCGAGCACATATTTTTAGATCACGTTTTTTTTAAACGTCAGTTACCAAGCATTGCTGGAAAGGAGCAAAAAGTTACTTGCTGTTTCCTTCCTTTATTAGTGAGTCTCTCGGATCCTGAAGGTGGTTGTAGCGTCTTCTGTGAACCTTCACTTACCCTGCAATCAATTGAAAATGTCTGAAGAGAGGCCAGTTCCAGTGGTGGCCCTGACCAGGAAGAAGTTGGCTCTTCTGGGGTGTTGCAGTTGGCTCTTCTGGGGTGTTGCATATCTACTGGTTCTACCTCTTCAGACTAGAGGAGTGTTGTGGGAGAACTGGGTAGGTAATTGTTTAATAGACTTATATAAGCTTAGACTGGTCATAGGAAGGAGTAATAAGTGTATTCAATGTGTAGCCAAGCTCCCTTACAACTGAAGGAAAAATGTTCCCATAGGGCAGGCACGGTGTGTCATATTTTTACTTCTTATTCAAATTGTGGTAACACTAAAGCTATCTCAAACCCTGTATCTGTAGAAGCCCATTCTTTGCACATCCAGTCAGTACTGGGTGTCTATGACAGAGGGTAACTACAAAGTAAATAAGCAAACGGAAGCAGTCAGATTGAAACAGAACACTGGAAATAATGGTCAAGTTTGTGCTTTTGAGAGAAACTCCAAGCACCAACTACTGTAAGTATTAAAAAAATTAAAAAATCAAACCTGGGTATATTATACTTCAATGCCAGAAGCATCATGAACAAACTGGATGAGATAACTGTTATAGTTTATAATAATGAACCGTATGTTCTGGTGATTAGCGAATCTTGGTGCCATGATGAGATATCAAATGCTGAGATTAGTTTGTTAGGATATGATCTGATAGTGCGAAGTGATCGGAAAGATACTATGATGGGAAGACCCTGACCAGGAAGAAGTTGGCTCTCTAAGATTGTTCAGCTCTTCTGGGGCATTGCAGATCTACTGGTTCTACCTCTTCAGACTAGAGGGTGTTGTGGGAGAACTGGGTAGGTAATCGTTTAATAGACTTACATAGGCTTAGACTGGTCATAGAAAGGAGTAATAAGTGTATTCAATGTGTAGCTTACAACTGAAGGAAAAAATTTCCCATAGGGCAGGCACGGTGTGTCATATTTTTACTTCTTATTCAAATTGTGGTAACACTAAAGATATCTCAAACCCTGTATCTGTAGAAGCTCATTCTTTGCACATCCAGTCAGTAACTGGGTGTCTATGACGCAGGGTAACTACAAAGTAAATAAGCAAACGGAAGCAGTCAGATTGAAACAGAACACTGGAAATAATGGTCAAGTTTGTGCTTTTGAGAGAAACTCCAAGCACCAACTACTGTAAGTATAAAAAAAGTGAAAAAATCAAACCTGGGTATATTATACCTCAATGCCAGAAGCATCATGAACAAACTGGATGAGATAGTTTATAATAATGAACCGTATGTTCTGGTGATTAGCGAATCTTGGTGCCATGATGAGATATCAAATGCTGAGATTAGTTTGTTAGGTATATGATCTGATAGTGCGAAGTGATCGGAAAGATACTATGATGGGAAGACCCTGACCAGGAAGAAGTTGGCTCTCTAAGATTGTTCAGCTTCTTCTGGGGCATTGCAGATCTACTGGTTCTACCTCTTCAGACTAGAGGGTGTTGTGGGAGAACTGGGTAGGTAATCGTTTAATAGACTTACATAGGCTTAGACTGGTCATAGAAAGGAGTAATAAGTGTATTCAATGGGTAGCTTACAACTGAAGGAAAAATTTCCCCATAGGGCAGGCACGGTGTGTCATATTTTTACTTCTTATTCAAATTGTGGTAACACTAAAGATATCTCAAACCCTGTATCTGTAGAAGCCTATTCTTTGCACATCCAGTCAGTACTGGGTGTCTATGACGCAGGGTAACTACAAAGTAAATAAGCAAACGGAAGCAGTCAGATTGAAACAGAACACTGGAAATAATGGTCAAGTTTGTGCTTTTGAGAGAAACTCCAAGCGCACCAACTACTGTAAGTATAAAAAAAGTGAAAAAATCAAACCTGGGTATATTATACTTCAATGCCAGAAGCATCATGAACAAACTGGATGAGATAACTGTTATAGTTTATAATAATGAACCGTATGTTCTGGTGATTAGCGAATCTTGGTGCCATGATGAGATATAAAATGCTGAGATTAGTTTGTTAGGATATGATCTGATAGTGCGAAGTGATCGGAAAGATACTATGATGGGAAGACCCTGACCAGGAAGAAGTTGGCTCTCTATAAGATTGTTCAGCTTCTTCTGGGGCGTTGCAGATCTACTGGTTCTACCTCTTCAGACTAGAGGGTGTTGTGGGAGAACTGGGTAGGTAATCGTTTAATAGACTTACATAAGCTTAGACTGGTCATAGGAAGGAGTAATAAGTGTATTCAATGTGTAGCCAAGCAACTGAAGGAAAAATTTTCCCGTAGGGCAGGCACGGTGTGTCATATTGTTCAAATTGTGGTAACACTAAAGACATCTCAAACCCGGTATCTGTAGAAGTCCATTCTTTGCACATCCGGTCAGTACTGGGTGCTTGCATTGCTGGAATTGGTCTGGATGACATCACTGCAGTCATGGATATGTTGCCCCTTCCGAGTTCCACCATATTTTTTTAATAATTTAAAAATATATATACTAAGTCAATAGAGTGACGCAAATGCAGCAACACAGAGTATTATGTTGGATGCCGCTCATAGGTTACATGCTTTTTATGGGGTTGGGAAAAAGACATAATTGATGTTAGTGTTACTGTTGACGGCACGTGGCATAGACAGGGCCACAAATCAAATTATGGCATTGCTGTGATATCTTGGGACACTGGAGAAGTTTTAGATTATTATCTTACATCTAAGTTCTGTCAAGCTTGCGCATGAATGCCGACAGAGGCAAGTTACAAAGAATGGCTTGAGGGTCACAAGGTAAATTGCGAAGCCAATTTTGAAGGTTGTTCTGGTTCCATGGAAGTTATAGGAACACAAAAACTTATCGGGCGTCCAGTGGAGAGACGGAAGCTTTAGGTACACATACATAATTGTGATACGATCTGAGAAAAGGGCCCACTTCGGCAACAAAAAAATCTGCGTTATTGTCACGAGGTTAAAGTTCAAGAATAGCTAAGTGGAATGGTACTGGAATTGTGCCTTGGTCTAATGCCATTCCAAAGTTATACACAGTTTTGCTTCCATTCTTCACTACACTGTCAAACGAGAAAACGCATCTAGAAATTTCCCTTGTGTTGTTATACGCGAAACCCCGCGTCACGCATTGATGACGTCACGTTTTTAATCATTGAAGACAACGCGTACCAGAAGTAGTTTTTGGCAAGAGTATCTTTTGTGATCTAGGCAACGCTAGGCCATGGCGCTACCCTATTAAACAGCTGGGGACAAAGGGAGAAGAACTTCTTGGCATCTTGTGAAAGGTATGGTGTAGTCTTAGTTTGTTATTAGCTACACCCTGGCTAGCTACAAGTTAACTGTTTAGAATTTTGTTTATTGTTTTGAGGGCTAGCATCTTCTAGTTATAGGCTGAGATATCTATAGTTTTATCGTCGCCTCTATAGGGTCCAACTGAGTTTTTGCACCTTTACTACTTTTTAAAACCAAATTACACCCTAGCTACACAAGTCATGTTTGTTTTGTTTTGAGAGCTAGTATCTTCAAGTTATAGGGGTCCAAGTGAGTTTCTGCACATTCACTACTTTATTTTACCTTTGGTTTTGGATTAGTAGCTAAGCTAAAAGTGTAGTTTGATTGAGTGGCTAGTGCTGACAGCAGTAGATAATCCGGTTATCTTTGAGCAAGGACATAAAAATAAAATTAGCAAGGATAAGGTAGTGAGTAGCTAAGTGAAAGAATGCTGATGTCATGGTTCTGGGCATGACCTGCTGTTGTGTCCTACTTTCTTGCAGGTCGTGCACGTGCGGACCCTTTTTGTCAGTGGTGCTGATGTGGTCGAGTTCTCCACATCCTCGTCAACCACTGGTGTAGCAGCTCGACTGGATGGCTTTGGAAAAGATGATGGTTTGGGGCATGTTATGTCTTTGTCTTTCTCGGGACAGAACTGTCGGATGCTGTCAAATAAGTACCACTGTCGTTCTGGAGACAAACCTTTGGCGGGAATGATGTGTGGCATATCTGTGACTGTTGGTGTCCAGCAATGTTTGGCAAGCACAAACCGGTGTTCTACAGTGTCTGAACGCTCCTTTGCTGTCACTGTGCCTGGATCGGATGAACTGAATATGAATTGGTGGAAACACTTTATTCCTGAGAACTTCTTCAAATGCGAAGCTGTCCAATTGAAGCAAGGAACGATGGTGGTCAATTCCCACCACATCTGCTTCAACTCCTTTTGACATCAAACACACACACAATATCTGATTGAAATCACCATTTTTTTTGTAAGCATGATGTTTTATTTGTATGCACCTACATTTAGCTCACTGTCATCTTCTATGTCACTATCATCTGCATGGTCATCAGGTGTACAGAAATACTCTTCCAATACTTCCAAGAGGGGTTGGGTTGCTGGTCTTCATGGCTGAAATGCAAAAGAGAGTTTACTGCGCGAACTGCTTTTCTTGTCATCACCACGCTGTCTATTTAGGTTGCTACGAAAACTGAAGGGAAATTCCCACGTGCCCGTATTTTCATTCCGTGCACGCGGTAGCTTCGCGTGGCTTCTCCATTTTTCTAACTGCTCGCTTGAATGGAAGGAAGCGCTTCTTGGCCTTGAAACTTTGCACAAAGTTAGAGCAATGACCCAAGATGCCTCTGAGGTAAAATATCATGAATCATAACCTTCGCCAAAAACGTTAGGCAGGGATCATTAATTAAGCGTCGTAAAATTGAATTTCACTAGCGCATGCCAGATCGACGAAGGCGGGAGAAAGGCTAACTGTCGTTGCTCTAGCGGTTATTCTTTTTCAGAATCAAGATGCCATATTCTATTCTTTAGGATCTAGAGGATTCAAGGCTGCAGCTATCGTCTGTATTTTGAAGGAGGGCGTGACAGCAACAAGGCAAAGCGTCCAGTTTTGTCAAGCACTGCGAGACTGGTATCGCCTTACAGCCATGGAGCAGGAGATATTTTTTTATTGCTGGCCCAAAACTCGTGGTGGAAAAGATGCTTGGAAGATGATGAGAAGACAGCATACCAACTGCAGTTCTCCTTCACAGCGAAGGGAACCCAGTCTTGCTTTGCAGGACATTGCTTGTGTTGATATTTTGAGGCAGTGGTAATGCCAAATGATAAGAGAAGCCAACAAGGTTTGTGTTGAACTAGTTTTGGGATGGAGCTATGTGAAAGTTAATATATAGTGTAGAAGCTTTCTGTGTCACACTGAAGCTATGTTGGTTGCTAGTGGCTAATGATAATCTAGGCCTGGGTCTTGATGGTATTTTGGCTAGAGCCAATGTGCCGATTGGGATAAGCCATTGGATTTTTAAAAAAACACCAATATATATATATATATAGTTTAGGGACTTTGTAGATGTTATGCCTTAAGACTAGGGCAAGATATTGATATAGAACACTGGTGAATTGGTATAGTGACTCATGTAATAACATGATCAATAGCGGTACCATTTATCCCTGTCCTAGGTCAAGAGATTGGAGCGAGACAGGCAGAACCTTGAAGAGGCAGCCAATGGACAGACGAGTTCACAGTTCAATTGGAAACACATAGGCGTAAAATGCAGGCACGAAAGAACAAGCCAAGATATGATTCATGTTGTATTATGGTTGTGTAATAAGGTGTAGATTTATGGTATACTCAGGTGTTTTAAACCTGTTTATTTTATTATAGCACGAAACATTTGGTGAAGGTGCTGATTCATGTTGTATTATGGTTGTGTAATAAGGTGTAGATTTATGGTATACTCAGGTGTTTTAAACCTGTTTATTTTATTATAGCACGAAACATTTGGTGAAGGTGCATGTGTGGGCCGGTATTATGAGAGCCCCACTTTTTGTTCAAATTCTTCACCAGACCCTTTAAAGGACGTTTGCTCCAATCACTGCTTCATGCAGGACACTGACCCCAAACGTAGAGCCAGGCTGGCTAAGTAGTTGTTCGATATAAATTGATGGATGCCTCCTGATGCCAACCCCATTGAAGACCTGTGACACAAGTTGAAAGAGTACATCAGGAGAGAAGTGAAGCCCAAGTCCAACTTCTGAATTGGTGGACAGCATATCACAATTTTGATTAAGGCGGGACTAATCCATTTCTGGGCCTTTTTTTAATTCGTTCATAACTTTTTTGTTCTATATACTATGATGTTGAAATTAGTACCAAATTGCTGCTCATTCAGAGAGCTTTCCAATGGTATATTTAGTTTTGACCTAGCGCCATCCTGGTCAGAGTTGTGGACACCAAGGTGATTTCACTTTATTGCACTTTACTCAACACCTGTGTCACATAACCACTTACAATTTTGACAGCACTTAGAGAACCCACAGACATGCATTTTGAATGGATGAAAACATCATAACTTGTAAAATGGATTTTTAAGAAAGGTCAGTGTTTTGCTCATGATTAGCAACATTCCAGGGCTAATATCTCTCCCATAGATTTTTTTTAGTGGATTCTTTCTATTCAAATGAAAGAGTATGAAAAGAGCTTTCAAATGATATATTAAAAGTTGATATAGGACAAAGCATGGCCCAGTTATGTGCACACAAACTTGAAATAACTCGTTTTGAGATAACGGCTCTTGAAAAAAGTACATTATTATGTTCTCTATATTCCTTTCAGGTTCGTAACTTCGAATTTATGTAGTCAATAGCATGGACAAAAGTGTGTATAACTTTGCAGTGAAGCATTCAAATGCTCTGAAACTTGAAATAGAAATACTACATGAACTATACTATAGAATGAATAAATAACTTTAAAAAATGTTTTTTTTCCGAACGAATGGATTAGTCCCGCCTTAACTGTAGATGTCAGAAGTAGAACAGACACCTGGAGGGTTGGGCCACGGGGAGGTTTATTTGGAAATCACTTGCCAAGCAATGCTTCTTGATATCAAGTTGGCAAAACTTTCGTGTGTTTGGGTGGTACTGGAGGTGTTTTTTCCCTTCAAATTATCAATAAGAACAAAACAACTATATAGTTATCGAACAAGTCCAGTCCTGACCCCACCACCACAGATGTAGAGAGTGAAGAACTGTAATCCTCGTCTTCCATGACAGGCTTGAATTCTTTAAAGGACGTTTGCTCCAATCACTGCTTCATGCAGGACACTGACCCCAAACGTAGAGCCAGGCTGGCTAAGTAGTTGTTCGATATAAATTGATGGATGCCTCCTGATGCCAACCCCATTGAAGACCTGTGACACAAGTTGAAAGAGTACATCAGGAGAGAAGTGAAGCCCAAGTCCAACTTCTGAATTGGTGGACAGCATATCACAATTTTGATTAACTGTAGATGTCAGAAGTAGAACAGACACCTGGAGGGTTGGGCCACGGGGAGGTTTATTTGGAAATCACTTGCCAAGCAATGCTTCTTGATATCAAGTTGGCAAAACTTTCGTGTGTTTGGGTGGTACTGGAGGTGTTTTTTCCTTCAAATTATCAATAAGAACAAAACAACTATATAGTTATCGAACAAGTCCAGTCCTGACCCCACCACCACAGATGTAGAGAGTGAAGAACTGTAATCCTCGTCTTCCATGACAGGCTTGAATTCTTCCTCCATGGCTGCCTGGTAACTGCATTTCAAAATAGTAAATCACACCTGAATTTGATTTAAAGAATTTGATTTAAAAATTACCAATAGCTGAAATCTTGCCTTTATATATCACCCTCACTGCCTTGACCTCCCACTCCCACTGAGGAGCCACCTAAAACATTGCTGCTAGGTACAGCCACCCAGAACTTTCATTCTGCCAGAAGACCAACAATAGTCTGTATAATTATCATTACTGGATCCACTGTTCTAGCTTCTATTTTTTGGGGGTTTCATTTTCTTGAACGCTACTAAATGACACTTAACAACTAGACTGAAGTAAAGGCTGGGTCACTACGTCAGATAGGCGCTAGAGGTTCAAGCCATTGGAGTTCTACCTAGTATTACACTTACTGCTTAGAGCGAAGGTAGCAGCAAGAGTTCTTCTGTAAGCATTCCCAGGACAAATCAAAAGTAGAAGCTGCAACAAAACCCAACAGTGATCAACAGTAGGACGACTGACTTTACGCGCTCTATCGACCACGTGGTGTAGGATACCGAATGTTGATTGCGCGTTTCGGGTAATTAAATAACGGTTCGTGCGTTGCGTTTGCAATAAGTTGCTTGAGTGTTGCCTGTGCGTTCCTTGAGCGGTTCTTACGAACGCAACGGTACGTAAAGTTTTTTTGTGCCTCTACTGTACATAGCGCAGGCTATATGTTGATATATAAATCAGGACACTAGTGTGAATGCGAGCAAACATATGGTACTTTATATGAGGCCACGCGTATTCCCCCCTTAAACTCATATTCACCAATTTTCACTTCTTTTGTATAACGATTGGTATATATGATTTTAAATGGTAAAAGGTCATTGACAGCCTTACTTTAGAAAGGCAACGCCATAAACTGACCAGTTACAACTGACAATATATTTATCAAAAGTACATTCAGCAATGAATCAGGAATAGTAACTCTCAAGTTTGCAAAGTCAGAGTACACCATTCAAAATGTATCAAATGGGTTTGCTAAGTGCTGAAATATACCTTCCTTCCTTCCTTTTTAAAAACTATATATTTATATATATATACAGTATAAATATATATAAATATATATAAATATAAATATATAATATATATTTAAATATATATATATTTTAAACATATTTGCTTTGTTTAAAGTTGTTTGGTTGTTCTCTGCACAATATAGTTGATCGAAGAAGAACAACACCATGTCTGGTTACCTTCAGGGTCCCCACCACATTTCTAGTTACTTCTTGTTGTATGCTACACAAACCAGCACACACCATCTCTTGTTGCTGTTGTCAACTGTACCCATGTAGGATCAGCTACAGCCTCCTGAACTTTGTAAACTGCTTACCAGGAGCAAGAACTCCACAAACTAAACAGCTGAACTGAGCACGGGTTATCTGTTCGACTAATATTGCATATGCAAGAGTGTTTATTATGATGACAACCTTTTACCATGCTTTGTGTTTTACTGAACTGAGAAACAAATCAGCTGTAAGCACGACGTATTCCGGAACTAAAATTGAACTCACGGAACATAGTTATGGGGGTGGATGTCGATCCAGTTTTTAACCGTTTTGAGGCTGCCTGTTTTGTGGCTGCCTGCGACGGAATTCAAGAAGTGCTTTTTGAGCTAAATTGGCCACAACAATCATTCAGGGTAACTAAGAAGCTTGCCGAAGAAGTTTTAGCTCAACACAAGAAGCTTTATTTTTTAGACGCTGTTTTGAAATAGGAGTCTAACCAACACAGGCAGTGTTTCGGTATTCACCAGGTTTGTTTAAAAGAATTCAATTCAATTAAAATTAATTGTGAGGGCAGCTCATCCAACAACTTGTGTTCTGGTATATATTGGATAACCCATATCATAATCCAACCCCCCACCCCCCATTCCTCTTACCTTCTTCCCAACTTATTTTCCTTCCAATTTATTTCCCCTTACCTTATCCTCCTTCCCCTCCCCGCCCTCCCCCTCCCTCCCCTCCCCCCCCTTCTCCCACCTTATACCCTCCCCTACATACACAACCTTCTGGTTGTACTTACCTCTTTCCTCCAAGCATGAGGAATGCCCTTAGGAAGACGAGCCAGAACTTTCCAAGCATTCAACCACTGCATGGACAACACACATTCAGATGAAGATACAGCACCAACAAACACATAAACATACAAACATACAAACAACAAACATACAAACAACAAGTATACAAACAACAAACAACAAATATACAAACAACAAACACACAAATATACAAACAACAAACACACAAACATACAAACAACAAGTATACAAACATACAAACAACAAACACCATACAAACACACAAATATACAAACACACAAAAAACACCATACAAACACACAAATATACAAACAACAAGTATACAAACAACAAACACCATACAAACACACAAATATACAAACAACAAGTATACAAACAACAAACACCATACAAACACACCAACATACAAAAAACAAACACACAAACAACAAGTATAGTATACAAACAACAAATATACAAACAACAAATATACAAACAACACACACAAACAACATGCATGCAAACATGCACTCATAACATATAAGCCTTGTTCTTAACACACATACACGCACGCATGCATGCACACACACACACACATGCATACACACATGCACACACACGTGCACACACACACATAACGAAGGAAAGAAAAAGACAAATTCCTTAAGCATATTTCGTGCTTCGGGCCACGCCCCCTTCAAGTCACCTTCAAGTCAACTACACAGTCAGAATGTGTTTAACAATAGAGCCCAGTGTCGCAGAAATTACAAGACTTTGATTGGTCAATCCACAAGGAGGGTGTGTGTGAGGGTCAAGGTGCAGAGGTGATGGTGCCCTTTCAGCACGAGGTATAATTAACTGTCCTGTCTTTACAACACAATTCTCCACCTTATTAACCCTTTCACTGGCATAAGCGACTTAAGTCGCGAAAACTTATTAGTCGCGACGAAAAAATTCGTAAATAATTAACCGTTCGCGGTATATACTTAAAAAATTGCACGAATATGCCTAAAGCATGCCTCTAATATACCCCTGAATATCAGGAAAATACGGAATGAGGAAAGGGAAGTAAACTTGCCAGCAAACATCACTTCCGGTTCATTCCCGGTCTCGAAGAAGAAATGGCGACCCGCTTTAGTAGAGACGAAGCGTTAAGACTTCCTATTTGAGGATGACTTCGGCCTGTTCGAGATTGACGTTAGTGAAGAAGAGGAAGAAGGTGCCTGCGCTTTCCTGGGAAGTGGCGTAGTAGACGGTGATGCTATGGCAGCTTAGCTATAACAGAAGCTGTTGGCACCGACCACGAAGCAAGTTTTCAAAGTACATGTATAGGTCACCCTACTCTGCCAAGCGAAGCTTCAGACGATAGTGATGATCATGAAGACTTCCCCCAAGGTAAGAATAGATAAGAGTTGTATAGTAAAGCCTAGTAACTAGCATAATAATAAGAACTATTTCTCCTTGGAAGGTAGTTTCACTCATGGACCTGGAGGAGGAGGAGGAAGCAGCAGAGGAGAAGACAGGGTTGGAGGAGATATATATATATATTTTATAATGTAGCATTATGTGTTTGTCTGAGTTATGCTGAACATGCAGACCTTCACAGTGCCAAGCATTGCCCTTTTATTTTTTATCTATATTTATTTATAATTATGTTATGCACACTTTGCACATACTTTTATTTATTTTTCAGTACTATGGACCCTAGGCTCTTTGTTATGCTATTCACATCTTTGTGGTTTGATATAAAAATGTTGTTGACAAATAGTTGTTGTTGACCAAACGTTGACTAGCTAACATTGCTGATTTCATGTGTATGAAACCGAGCTGAAATAGCCTTTTTCAACTTATAATGATATTCACATCTTTGTGGTTTGTTATAATCAACCAAAAAATTGTTGTTGACAAACAGTAGTTGTTGTTGACCAAAAGTTGACCGGCTAACATTGCTGGTTTTTTGTGTAATATGAAATTGAGATGATATAATGATATAAACCCGATATAAACCCTTTTATTTTACTTCCTGTCTCTTTTAACAATATTCACATTTCTGTGGTTTGTTGCTAAGCAACTAAAATTTACCGTAACGTCCCTTCATGCATCAGCTATCACCTGATATATAGTTGTTGGGTACTTGTCTTCATGTGGTCCTCTATAAATAAAAAAATGTGAAATTGTGTCAATTTTTGTAAAAAGTCCTCCGTAAATCTGCCAGTGAAAGGATTAATTAGCAAGAGAAGCGGTTGTGGGTGGCAAGCTTTATTGGCGCATATGGCACATGAATCTACGTGTGTATGATAACCTGTGGTGTTATCTTTGTGGGCATGCTTTCCTTCCTTCTCAACATGTGTGCTATCAGGGTCTAAAGGACAATATTGAGGGTGTGGTGAGCGTTCATGTGAGCAAGATGAAGGGGGAGGAGGGCGGAAGGTAAGTTTGTTGGAGATGAATGTGGTAGAGGTAGAAGGGGAGAATGCTGGGAAGGTTTAATGGTGATGGCTGTTGGGGAAAGGATGACATACTGCCACTTGCTTCCTTCATCCCATTACCCAAACAAATGTGGGTATCATTTATTTCTGTGTCTCTCTTCCGTGAAGTTTTCCCCATCTGCTGATATGTGGTCTCTGCTTCCTCTTGTTTCCATGTTCTCCTAGAACTATCGTAGGAATCTGTGCTTGCAGTCGTCAGCCATAGCTAACTAGGTAAGAATTGCATTGCTACAGCTACTAGACCTCTGTAGGAATCTATGCTTGCAGTCGTCAGCCATAGCTAACTAGGTAAGAATTGCATTGCAACAGCCACTAGCCCTCTGTAGGAATCTATGCTTGCAGTAGTCACCCATAGCTAACTAGGTAAGAATTGCATTGCTACAGCCACTAGACCTCTGGGTCAGATCCTTGGTCTTTGTTCTGCACTGCTGCCAGGCACACTCGTACACTTGTCGGCCACTGCACCTTCTCATACTTCATCCTCTTCTTGGACACACCATCCAGCAATTTTGCACTACTACTACCAGGCACAATCGCCAGCTACTGCACCTTCTCAGACTCTACCTTCTTCCTAGGCACACCATCCAGCTACACTTTGGACTTCCTCTTTCCCCTAGTCTCCCGACAAAACCTTTAGTCTCTCCTCCAGCAAGAAGACAAATGGATTCGGCCAGTAATTGAACGTGTATCAGGTTTTCGTGAGAATAAGGATCCTAACTTCCAGTCAAGGTAGTTCATCCGAGTCAGTATTGGATCGTATCCACATGAAATGAGCGAGTGTGCAGATGAATTGGGCACGATCAGATGTGCATGAGGTCTAGTATGGACACAGATCTAATGCGTATTTTTCACTGGGCCTTTACAGCCATGTTCAGGGCAAGGTCACGAAATCATGACATTTGAGATAAAAAAACTCAATGGTATTGCCATAAAAGTTTATGTATATGAAAGTAGACTCCACTGTTTCAGAAAATGTGGAGTTTAGGCAGATATCTCCATTTACTACCCAGAACCACTCCACTGTTTCAGAAAATGTGGAATTTAGGCAGATATCTCCATTTACTACCCAGAACCATTGCTCTGAAGGAGAACATAATTTTGAGGCTCGTTTTTGAGTAAATATATCTAAAATGTACAAAAGCTAAAATCCTTCCTAAAATATAGCTATGCCACATATGTTGATACTTTTGCGCGGGTATTTCAATCAACTTTCTATATTGAAAAAGATTTTTTGTTATTATCAACATGATATGGGTGCTTGATAGATTTTTGATTACCTGACATCACATGTAACACGCATCACGGAAAACATCAATAAGTTCAAGCTACCCTCATAGTTTTAAACCTATGTTGATAAAATCTTGTAGTCTCCTTCCCTAACATAAGCCCCTCCTGCCTACCAAAAATGGTCCATATTGAAGGAGGATATTTCTTGTATATTCCAATTAAAGTTTGTAACATGCATCACAGGGGGAGAGGGTGTGTTCAATATGCTATACATCAAAGGGGCTAAACATAAAATTAAAAAACCTGATTGTAGGGAGGGGGGTCTGCCTATCTGTCACATCAAAGGCTTCAGATATAGAGGTGCAGGTATATAGGTGTTGTATAGAGGTTTTGTGATTAACGATTTAACTAGGCCACAGAGACACCTACCTGAATTAAGACACAGAGATACCAATGCTGAATTAAGCCACCAAGACACTTATGCTGAGCCACATAGTCACCTATACTGAACTAAACAACGGAGACACCTATGTTGAACTAGTCTACAGAGCATGTATAGAGGTATAGAGGTGCATGTATAGAGGTGAATGTACATGCACCTCTATACCTCTACACATGCACCTCTGAATTAAGACACATGTGGAATAGGATCAAGTCTCGTCAGTCACTTGTCCGCGATTCTGCCTCATTCGCAGCCTTAATGCCATCATTGATGGTTACTGATGTCATCAACGATGAGATAGGGAGCGAAATCATCAGATGGGGCTAGATGATGCATTCTGGGCAGCCTCACCTGCGGTAAATGGCATCCGAAGGTTGGTGGGAAAGTACAACATGCTTGTCTCAGTAGAGACTTTGAGGTAGCTCAGGAGGTTGAACCAGATATGGAAGTGCAGGAGAAGCAGGATATGGAAGTGGAGGAAAACTTCATCACTGCTACTTTCAGCAAGAGAATGACGGAAGTCATTAAGTGTATGATGGAAAAGCATATCTTGGTGTTGTGGAGGGCAGCACGCCAACACATGTGGACATATCTTTTATGAAAAATGCTGGACTTGGCAGATACAACTGGCCAATGAAGCCAGATCGGCTCCCTGTCACACGTGAGGATGTGCTGGCACGGGTTCAAGCCCCAGCACCAATCTGCCACTCCTCCTGATTCTTTGGATTGAATAAAAATGATATGAATTTAGTGACCAAGTCCATCCTGGGAATGGAAGAAAAATAATTGATCGTGTTTCATGTATTTTCCTGTATACCTATCTCTGTCTAATACATAGACATGATTGGATGAATACACATGAATGCATATATACATGTATACATAACTAACCTCCAGGAGACCACTCACTCGGATGCATCATGCCCCCCCCCCTTCCCCTCAATGCATCATATCCTCCCCCTCCCAGTGAGGTACTTTTTGGGATGTAGATTAGCAATATTTGTGTCAGTTTGTCCTGATAACACGCATCATGTAACGGCATCACTTGACACAGTCGTACCCCCTACGCACATCGGTCAAGTTTGAAATATCACATTTGGAGGATGTTTAGTCAACGACTGCTGAAGATATATATGAATTAACTAAATTGAAGGAGCCGTTTTTCTAGAAACTTGTGTACAAATCGAGTTAAGAAATTTTGTGTCACAATTTCGTAACGCGCATCACGATCACTTATCAAGCTCTAGCTCCTAACTTACAGGGGAACTTTTTATGAAAATTGGTTAAAAGTTTAGCTATGTCCTGATATTCACAAGGGAATTTGAGTGGTGCTCATATATTGAAGCATAGTAAAATAGTAGGCAAGTAAAGTCGAAAAAAGTCGAAAAAACGTAACACGCATCACGGTGACCTTGCCGCACAGCACTAGCTGGGACTCCTCCCCTCCCCTCCCCTCCCCTCGAGAGTACAAGCTAAGCTACGCATGCAAGACTTCCCAGTGGCTTGTACCTATCTTGGACATTGCCTATACCTACGCAGGGTCTCATTCAGGGGGTAGGAGATATCCCCATAACTGAAATCTCCCCTACACCCCTTCTTGACCAGGCAAGTAGGCAAGTAACACAGATGATAATAAGTAAGTGGAATAAAGGGTCATCCTCCCTCCCCTCACCTCCTCTCCTCTCCCTCTACCCGCACTGAAAAATCCTGCAGGTACGAAACGTTGTCATTAATGTTAATCAAGAAAGGAACTGACTCAGTGTACCACCATTTCCTACAGCCCTCTTGCAATGAATCGTTGTCAAATGTTCCCCCCCCCCCCCCCCCCCCCCACCACTTGAGTGGCTCCTGATAGCTCGTGACAGTATTAGGTACTGCAGTATGATATGCTAGGCTTCCCGCAATGCACGGCACCCTCACGCTGCGTTATGTAGAAACCCTTTACCTTATGGAGTATGCAAGTGTGACCCCACAAGACACTGCCTCACAGTAATGCATAGGGCTCGGGCTAGCAGGATTTATGTCATGCTGTAGAGCAGACGTATTTCAAGTGAGTTCAAAGGCAAAGCTATCATGCTTCATATACCACAAATGAAACTTCATCCACGAATGAACATTAACATATCAGTGGGTATATACCAGGGTGGGGTAGGGAGGGGGGGTTCCTCATCTTGAAATGTCCATTCAAGAGCTGTGTGGTATCATTATGCAGCTACCATTCTTTAACTAAACCTGCCTGAAGCCATCGTGTACATAGATGATGGTTTCGCCTATTAAAAAAAACTGTTGAATATTTAATTAAGCCTTGTTCATTTTGAGTCTCATCCCCAAACCTTTGCACCATTCCAACAAGAAAGTGCATGTCTAGCTTCTCTTGCCTGCTTACCACACCAACAAGAAAGTGCTAGACATGCTTCTCTTGCCTGCTTACCACACCAACAAGAAAGCACATGTCTACTTATCTTGCCTGCTTACCACACCAACAAGAAAGTGCATGTCTAGCTTATCTTGCCTGCTTACCACACCAACAAGAAAGCACATGTCTAGCTTCTCTTGCCTGCTTACCACACTAACAAGAAAGTGCATGTACTTACTTTGCATAGGGAATAGTTCATCGCCACTTACTGTGCATAGGGAATAGTTCTTCATCGCTACTTATTGTGCATAGGGAATAGTTCATCGCTACTTACTATGCATAGAAAATAGTTCATCACTACTTACTGTGCATAGGGAATAGTTCATCGCTACTTACTGTGCATAGGGAATAGTTCATCAGTACTTACTGTGTGTCGAGCTTCTCTTGACTACTTACCACACCAACAAGAAAGGGCATGTCTAGCTTCTCTTGCCTGCTTACCACACCAACAAGAAAGTGCATGTCTAGCTTCCCTTGCCTGCTTACCACACCAACAAGAAAGTTGTCTAGATTCTCTTGCCCACTTACCACACCAACAAGAAAGCGCATGTCTAGCTTCTCTTGCCTGCTTACCACACCAACAAGAAAGCACATGTCTAGCTTCCCTTGCCCGCTTACCACACCAACAAGAAAGTGCATGTCTAGCTTATCTTGCCTGCTTACCACACCAACAAGAAAGTGCATGTCTAGCTTCTCTTGCCTGCTTACCACACCAACAAGAAAGTGCATGTCTAGCTTCTCTTGCCTGCTTACAACACCAACAAGAAAGTGCATGTCTAGCTTCTCTTGCCTGCTTACCACACCAACAAGAAAGTGCATGTCTAGCTTCTCTTGCCTGCTTACAACA
The DNA here is from genome assembly GCA_028752905.1 of Cladorhizidae sp. MBARI D1340-BT2. Taxonomy (NCBI): domain Eukaryota; kingdom Metazoa; phylum Porifera; class Demospongiae; order Poecilosclerida; family Cladorhizidae; species Cladorhizidae sp. MBARI D1340-BT2. The sequence continues at coordinate 30,001,586 of JAQNBH010000001.1, forward strand.
CCAACAAGAAAGTGCATGTCTAGCTTATCTTGCCTGCTTACCACACCAACAAGAAAGCACATGTCTACTTATCTTGCCTGCTTACCACACCAACAAGAAAGTGCATGTCTAGCTTCTCTTGCCTGCTTACCACACCAACAAGAAAGCACATGTCTACTTATCTTGCCTGCTTACCACACCAACAAGAAAGTGCATGTCTAGCTTCTCTTGCCTGCTTACCACACTAACAAGAAAGCACATGTCTACTTATCTTGCCTGCTTACCACACCAACAAGAAAGTGCATGTCTAGCTTCTCTTGCCTGCTTACCACACCAACAAGAAAGTTGTCTAGCTTCTCTTGCCTGCTTACCACACCAACAAGAAAGTGCATGTCTTGCCTGCTTACCACACCAACAAGAAAGTGCTAGACATGCTTCTCTTGCCTGCTTACCACACCAACAAGAAAGTGCATGTCTAGCTTCCCTTGCCTGCTTACCACACAAGAAGGAAGTGCATGTCTAGCTTCTCTTGCCTGCTTTAAAAAAAGCTCTAGTGCAGGCACCTAGCATACTACAGGAAATGCAAATGGTGGGATTAAAAAATCTCACAAACTCTCGACTCAATGGAAACGATCGTAGTGATTGTAGTACATGCACAAAGTTTGTATAGTTTGCCTATTGCTTTTGAGGATAGCCACCATGAAAACATGCTGGTGAGAGTTAAGTGCAAAGGCACTCTGTTGGTGCAGAGAGGGAAGTTTATGGCGACCAAGCAGCAGCTGCAATTTTGCTGCAGGTCTAGGGAGGAGCTAAACAGGAAACAATGTGATCACCGACATCGAGTGGTACAATTCGGAAAGGTGTCACTTGATATTTAGCATCTACTTGTCAGGTGTGTTAGCTACTTTAAAAAAGGGATAATGCAAGCCCAGTTGACACTAACTTGCTCTGTGTGGGTTCAGTTAATTTACAGGCTTAGCCCAGTTGACACTAACTTGCTGTGTGGGTTCAGTTAATTTACAGGCTGATAGCCCAGTTGACACTAACTTCCTCTGTGTGGGTTCAGTTAACTTACAGGCTGATAGCCCAGTTGACACTAACTTCCTCTGTGTGGGTTCAGTTAATTTACAGGCTGATAGCCCAGTTGACACTAACTTCCCCTGTGTGGGTTCAGTTAATTTACAGGCTGATAGCCCAGTTGACACTAACTTCCCGTGTGGGTTCAGTTAATTTACAGGCTGATAGCCCAGTTGACACTAACTTCCCCTGTGTGGGTTCAGTTAATTTACAGGCTGATGATAGCCCAGTTGACACTAACTTGCTCTGTGTGGGTTCAGTTAATTTACAGGCTGATAGCCCAGTTGACACTAACTTCCTCTGTGTGGTTTCAGTTAATTTACGCCCAGTTGACACCAACTTCCTGTGTGGGTTCAATTTAACTTACAGGCTGATAGTCCTCTCGAGTGGCTGGAGGATGGAGAGAAAAGGAGAGATCACGACACAATCCTACATATCAGGGAGGGGAGGGAAAGAATGTTGTTACACAACATTACTTGTTGTTACACACAACACTGGGAAGGTCAATTATTTTTTCAGGAACTGGCCCAGTTTAGTTTAACATGTATTTTTCTCACTGTTCTTTTTGGCATAGTCCCTGAGAATGGCTGTAAGTCTCTTGGACAGCTTGGTTGTCTTTACGGTGAGCTTGTCCTTCGCCTGAAGCAGTCGAATAAGCAATGTTGACTCACACTCAACATCTGTTTGCAATGTGGAGACCAGGCCTTCCAATTCCGAGACATCTGCACACATACGGACACACATTACACACACAATAACACCGTCTCAGGTGTCAAGGGCAACAAAGCACACTTCAGAGAAGGCAAAGTGAGCGTAGCTCTCACTTGTATAACACACATGCTAGCCCTAGTAACGAATTAAAAAAAATATCACGCACCTAGATTCTTCATTTGAGCTTCAGATAGACCCACTCTGCAGTCGAAGATACATTCACTGTTCTCTCCTGACAGGTTAGCCGCGACGGACGTGGGAGTAGAGACTAAACTGGTGGAACACGAACGTCTTATATCACTCAACAGTTCATCCAAGATGGACTCTTTTCTGGTTAAGGGATGGGAAGAGTCCATTTCTAGCAGCCTCGACGAGAAAGAAAGGTCGAGAGGAACAGAATTTGAAGTTTCTTCTCCGTCGACACTAACACCGGTGGAGGGAGAGTTACTGGCGACCAATAGCGCGTTTTTTGAGTCACCAGAAGACGAGGTATCGTCGCGCGGACAACCATCCAACGCCTGTTGCTGAAGGTCCATTGCGGGCTAAACGTACGCCTCTCCACCCCTTTCTCAATGAGTCCCGTTATGTAGCGAGATGACAAATGAACTCTAACCTTTTCAAGCGCCGTGTCCTCGTTAGCGCATGCGCATAACATTTGCACGTTGACCTTTTCAGAAACCGCTCAACTGGCGGGAGTGTAGCATGGCTTCCAGAACAGCTGAAGACCCAGGGCTTCCCTTAGTAGCTGGTGCAGAATCTTTAGATCTTGAAGCAGGAAGTGACCCAGATAATGGTAACAGGAATTACAAGAATATGTGTCCAATGATGATTATGATTATTTAGATCTTCAGGGCAGGAAGTGCCCCAGACATTGGTAACAAATTTATTATAACTGAACAAGGCCATAGACAGGGGTGTTAATTTTAAGGGGTGTTAATCACTAAGTTTGAGCATTATAGCTTAATTTGCATTCATTTGGTTTTCCCAGAAATTGTAGGGGGCATCCCCAAGCACCACCCCCTTGTCCTTGTAAACCCATGAAGGCCAAAAACAATTCTTTTTTCCCCAGGATATCTCTTGGTCAAGGCAGAGCCTCTAGAGGCAGGAAGTGTCCCAGACAATGGTAACAAGAATTCCAAGATTGTGCATAATTCTTACTTATATATGCTACATCCGTATATATGACTATCTAGATCTTATGGCACGAAACGCCCCAGACAATGGTAAATACCAAAAACATACGTATAATCCATAATTATTGATTATCTACAATATCTAGATCTCAATACAAGAAGTGACAATGACAACGGTAACAAAATTAAAAATGTTAATCCATGAATATATACTTGTATTATTAAACTAACACATACACACATAAGCATTGCAAGAGAAGTTTTCCTGTATAGCATGCGGAAAATTCTTTTCACGGAGAGATCGACTGTCCTCACACCTGGAACAAGAACATCAGTTTGAAATGAACACCAAGAAACAAGCTAGCTGCTTCTTCTGCCCATTCAAGTGTGACTTGTCTCCATTCCGTACCATGAAACTCTTGTTGGGTCATTGTCAGTCATCACACGACGATTCACTGGGTAAATATAACCGTAGGTATACTATAATTTTGTCAGCTCTAGTTATTATTAGCATCAAACATGGTAAGGATCACTAGCATAGACTCAGCAGCTTGCCTAGTACAACCTGAATTCTTTTTTGTTAAATCCAATGCAATGTGCTTGAACTGAGATGCATTGAAGGATTATTTAGTAGACTAGGCATTGAAGTTATAATTACAAGCTATCCAAATAATGTGCACTCGGAAGTTATTATTAGAAGCTAGAACTACTATTCAAACTAAATGCATATGGATGAGTATGGAACCCATGATAGTGATCCTTTAAATAGTGAACTACAGTGGAACCTCGATTATCCGAACGTCAATCAACCAAACTGTCAATTATCCGAACGAGGAAAAAAGGGAATAATTTGAACGTCGATCATGTGCGGCCAGTTTACTTGTAGCCACCAACAACATGATGGAGTTTCGAGGTAAAAAGAAAAAGAAGGTGCTCTCCATCCAGCAGAAACGTGACATTTGCAAGAGAACTATGATGGTGTAGATGGTGTAGGGAAGTCGACAATTTGATAGTAAAGACCTGAGCTGTGCTAGGTGTATCTAGGTCAGGAGTGTGCTAGATGTATCTAGGTCAGGAGTGTGCTAGGTGTATCTAGGTCAGGAGTGTGCTAGGTGTATCTAGGTCAGGAGTGTGCTAGGTGTATCTAGGTCAGGAGTGTGCTAGGTGTATCTAGGTCAGGAGTGTGCTAGATGTATCTAGGTCAGGAGTGTGCTAGGTGTATCTAGGTCAGGAGTGTGCTAGGTGTATCTAGGTCAGGAGTGTGCTAGGTGTATCTAGGTCAGGAGTGTGCTAGATGTATCTAGGTCAGGAGTGTGCTAGGTGTATCTAGGTCAGGAGTGTGCTAGGTGTATCTAGGTCAGGAGTGTGCTAGGTGTATCTAGGTCAGGAGTGTGCTAGGTGTATCTAGGTCAGGAGTGTGCTAGATGTATCTAGGTCAGGAGTGTGCTAGGTGTATCTAGGTCAGGAGTGTGCTAGGTGTATCTAGGTCAGGAGTGTGCTAGGTGTATCTAGGTCAGGAGTGTGCTAGATGTATCTAGGTCAGGAGTGTGCTAGGTGTATCTAGGTCAGGAGTGTGCTAGATGTATCTAGGTCAGGAGTGTGCTAGATGTATCTAGGTCAGGAGTGTGCTAGGTGTATCTAGGTCAGGAGTGTGCTAGGTGTATCTAGGTCAGGAGTGTGCTAGGTGTATCTAGGTCAGGAGTGTGCTAGGTGTATCTAGGTCAGGAGTGTGCTAGATGTATCTAGGTCAGGAGTGTGCTAGATGTATCTAGGTCAGGAGTGTGCTAGGTGTATCTAGGTCAGGAGTGTGCTAGATGTATCTAGGTCAGGAGTGTGCTAGATGTATCTAGGTCAGGAGTGTGCTAGATGTATCTAGGTCAGGAGTGTGCTAGATGTATCTAGGTCAGGAGTGTGCTAGATGTATCTAGGTCAGGAGTGTGCTAGGTGTATCTAGGTCAGGAGTGTGCTAGATGTATCTAGGTCAGGAGTGTGCTAGATGTATCTAGGTCAGGAGTGTGCTAGATGTATCTAGGTCAGGAGTGTGCTAGATGTAGTATATATAATATATCTATACTTGTACTCCATGGCTAAATAGAGACACATGTAGTATATATATTGGATACAAAAGAGCTTCCAGAAACTGGAGTAAAGATCCAAACCCAAAGACTTTGGAGAAGCTTCAAAATTTTGGCGGTCTTCAATTTTGCTTTCCAAATACCCTAACCGGATGTAGGTTTGATTCTATTTTAATAAAGCAGCGCATAGCGTTGGGCATGCGTAGACAGATCTGCGTCTATCATCAATAATCGGTTAAGGACAAAACAAATACTGGTTTCAATGGGTTCCACTTACAAATGCAGGAACAAAGAACCTCAAATTTGATTCAATTGAAGAGTTTCACAAGTGGAAAGGATTGGAGGAGGAAACAACATACACCACATACATACAGCGACAAACTTCCTATCAGCCAAAAGCTACTGATGGTAAATGTAACCATATTAGAATCATATTTATTATTTTAAATGTAATTTGCATAAACAGCAATAAAGGTCACCTACTACTATTCTTGCTGTCGCGATGGTGAGTATCATTACAATTCCTCAGAGAGAAGAACAGATCAAAAGAGACTCCATCAAAAATCTACCCGCAAGATAAATGATGTCTGTCTATCTAGAATGTATGTGGATGAATATTTCGACCATCATGTGAAAGTCCAGTATATTACGGCTCATACCAACCACCAGCTAGGGGTTGCAGAACTACCACATCTTCCACTGCCTAAAAACGAGGAGAAGTGGCTCTGAAAGTTAGCAAGGGTATTCCTGCTGAAAGAATACTTGAAGGTATGGTTTCGATTGGCAAACTTCAAATTAGATGACACCATGCATGTATAACATTTCAGATGTTAGAGAGAAAGTTGGCCATCGTGCAAAACGGCAAGATTTTTCCCAAGCTGCATCACGAAAACATTTCCTATCAAATCAAGATGTTCGAAACATCCGAGTGTCTGTTCTGGACAGACATATAAAAAGGCATGAAAATGATGCAATGTCTGTCAGCATTCTTGTGCGAGAAATCCAGCAAGAGCCTTTTGATCCAATTCTAATTTATAAACCACAAGGAATGACTCTGGAAGACCACCCCACACTTGTGAAAGATTCATTTGTTCTAGCGGTGCAAACAGAATTTCAAATGGAACTTTACAGACAATTTTGCAGTAAAATAGTTTGCATTGATAGTACACACTGTACTAATGCTTACCGCTTTAAGCTGATCACCTGTGTTGTTCCAGACAAGTTTGGCCAAGGTACCTATAATATATACAGTTATAAAAATAATAAATATACATGATCTGTGATAATGATTTAGGACAGCCAATAGCCTGGTGCATATCTGACCAAGAAACCACAGAAGTAGTGGAATTGTTTCTACAGAGCATCAAGAACCGGTCACCACTATCAACAGTCTCTATACTGATGACTGATGATGGTATAAATATTTTACTTCAATTCCAGCTCACTCACCATAACAGCATATTTTATTTCAATTGCAGATAATACTGCCTGGAATGCAGCAACTCATGTATTTGGACCAACACTTAGGCACTTACTCTGCCACTGGCATGTTCACAGGTACAGAACAATTTTAACTGGTATATAAAATGACATGCTAGTATTCAGATCATGGAAGAACCACCTAAGGAGTTGCACACCTGACAATCAGGTCAAAATTTACCAAACATTGTGCATTCTGATTGACGAACACAATTTGAGCAAGTTCAACACTCTATTGGATCAATTCATTCTACACTGGATCAGCAAAGAACACGATTTTATCAACTACTTCAAACAACAGTATCAAAGCCGTCTTGGTAAGCAAACAGAATATTGCCCTTCAGTTGTTTTTTTGGTAATGATTAAATAGAAAAATGGGCCAAGTGTCACAGGCATTTTCCACATGCTGATACAGACACCAACATGTACTTGGAGAGGTACGCACGTACGTATCACTTGGTCATACACTTTGCACTGCACTATGAACATTATTAGAGTATGTACATTACATGCAGCTTTCACAACAAACTGAAAACTACCTACCTAAAAGGGAAAGTAAACAGAAGAGTGGATTTCTTACTTAGCGTGTTATTCCGCATTGAGGAAGATAATTTCTTCAACTATAGAAGAAAATGTCAGCTTCCAATGGTAGCCAGAGATTCAAGTCACCTGCGTGCCATTGCTATTCCTGCAGGGAATGTAGAGGTTTGCAAAGTTATAACATACTATGCCATTTTGCCGTTTATACTATTTGTATATCACTCAAATACAGGTTATTGATTGTAGCACTTGGCGTATTCCTAGCATGTCAGGTAGAACTCCCGATGGCTACTTAGTTAAGCAGATAAAAGAATCTTGCACTGAATGTAGCAGTACTACTGAAGAATCAGCAACGATGTGCACCCAAAGGGAATGCAAGCTGCTTTGTTACCACATGTACACTTGTGGAAAGTATTGCTATGACTACACAAATGGAAACTTGTGTAAACACATACACAGAGCTCACTCTATGTGGTTGAAATTACAAGAGCCCAATAATCATTGTGCTTTTGAGTGTTCCTATCCCAATGATAGTGGAGCGGACAGTGATTCTGATATTGATGACCCCCTTGAATTTGCTGAGAGTGTGAGGAATCCATCCACAGGTATGCACAACTATGATTCATTGTATGCAGATATACCATAATTTTGATTATTATAGACCCGACATTTCAACTAACGACTTTTCAGTCATACATGAAAGAATTGGAAAAGGCAGTTACTCTAACACCCCAGTACATTCTTTTCTCCCTCACATCAATTCTCTGCTACACAACGCTGTACTAACTTGCACAGCTGCAATGTCTTCTGAGACGTCATGTGCAGAGCAGTTCAAAAGTGAAAAAATAGCACCAAACAAAAAGTTGGAACATCAATGGCGATTCCAGAAGCAAGGCACCAGGTAGAAAGAAAAAAGGACTGGTACTCAGGTTAGTATCATTTATATCATAATACATATATAGACATTATTTATGAAGCTATGCAAAAATTTGGAGACATGCCAATAGCGAAGAAAGGAGAGATATTCTGGTTGAATTGGAAACAGAGGATAATGTAAGGAAACACACAACACTAATACTTCAGCTAGCTACTTATTATTCCTATACACAGACAACAATAAACACAGCCACACAAGAGCTATCAACTACTCAAGAGCTATCAACAGATAACCAAAATGAGGTAATTTATTATTAATTCTAGAGTTTTCATAAGACAACCATGCACGATGGATATCGGTGCTATGAAAATTGTACCATTACAGAACAAGCAAACAGATAAGGCTTCAACCTCAAATTCAAAAAATCACATAGTTGTGCCAGGAGTGAAGAGGAAAAGTGGATCATCAACAACAGATAAACACAATGAGGTAATCTGTAATACTTGTAAAAAAAGTACCATATATGTAATTATAAAGATACCACCACTGATTCAAAGCATTGGTGTATGCATACTGTACCATTACAGTATTCACAAAGAACAACCGCTTCAACATCAAGTTCAAACACGGCTAAATCTGGTAAGATTGTATTTAGAAAGTGTCTACACATATAGTAATTATATGTGATTGTTCCAGGAGTGAAGAGGAAAAGATGTGGATCTTGTGAGAGGTGCAAACGATTGGATTGTGGAGTTTGTGTATTCTGCAAAGACAAGCCCAAGTTGGAGGGCCAGGGAAGCGAAAGAAGTGTTGTGAGCTGAAAATATGCCAGCTCTTAACTAGCAAGGATACTAAAACATCAGTAATTCCTACCAAACCAATAATGTCAAGCCAGTCTACTTCCAGCAACAATTCCATCGATAATTTTCTCCAAATCAGTGGACGAAAACTTCATCCTATACTGGGAGATGGGAACTGCTTATTTCGCACAATATCATATGCTTTTCTAAACACTGAAGATCATCACTTTCCCATTAGAAGCCACATTATCAGGCTTATAAACCTTAATTCTGGAGTATTCTCCCAGTATTTGATGCCAGTTAATCGACCAACCATCGAGGAACAAGTCCAACACATGAACCACCCATATGTTTGGGGGACTCACCTTGACATCAAAGCAGCTGCTACGCTTTTCCAGCTACCCATCTACTTTTGTATCTGGTCAGAACAAAGTAGTTCCTTCACTTGGAGTGTCTTTCATCCTATCACACCAAACAACTTGACATTTCCTGTGATTGTAGATGAAGATCTGAAACAAAAGAAAGATATCAGTCACATTGAAATGTACCATCATCGAAGTCACTATGAAGCAATTATATCAATGGAGAGTGACCAAGTTTGTGAAGTACCACCTAAACTTACTGGTAAAGATGATCCCAAAAGAATTGATTTATAACTAAATGACCTGCAAACATATGAATTAAAATTGCTGTATTTAATTTTAATAATAACAATGTCTCAGCATCCGCTTGTGTGGGCCTGCCAAATCCGTGTTTCGAGTGTTGTGAGTGAGAAGGTAAAGGGTCTGGCTACGCAAACTACTAAATGCCTTGGGTACGAACATCTGATTCTGATTTTTTAGAGAAATTAAACGTGAACAAATCCATGTATTGAACAAACACATTTTCTTGTCTCAATGAATAACTCACATACAGCTATTACACATACAGCTATTATAGAGAAGAATTTGGCCAGCAGATTCCTTGGGGTAAGAGTAAAGCTGAAGCATCTAGTCATACAATATATCCTGGCTAGGGAGGAGCAAAGTATCTAGCTAGTCACTATAATGGTTAAAAGGGAGGTGTATCTAGTCACACTGTGGTTAAATTACCTTGCTAGCAGCAAGACACTTGCATCAATGGGACAAAGGATTATATTCATCCATAGAAGATCTTATACCTCCAAGATCTATGGTTCATCCGTCCATTCGAAGTTCAAAAGTTTCTGAAAAGGTCAAAGTGCACATATTGTGCGCATGCGCTAACGAGGACACGGCGCTTGAAAAGGTCAGAGTTCATTTGTCATCACGCTACATAACAAAATTCTTTCTTAATGCCACTTCCTTCCACTAGCACGCGCTTTGGGGTAAACAGTGCCGTGATCTCTGGTAATGATGGTAAGGGGTAAGTGGGGAGACTCTGATGGCAAAACTTTTGTGGTTTTCTTTTCTAATCAAATCCTACCATTATTAGAGCTTGCCCTACCCAAGATAGAATTGTTATAACACTTTCTCAATAATCAATGCTTCTCGGACTTTCAGTTAGATACTCTAGCCTTGATCAGGACTAGTGCTGAAAACAAATTTAATTTTAATTGGTTAAAGTCAGCATAATTCGCAATATGTCAACCGAGAGAATACACAACTGATCTACACAGTCATCATGGTATTGTAATGAATAAAGTGAAGTGGTTGAGAATTATATGCATTTATAAGTTCCTTACAAGTTTAAACTGGTGCAAAGTTGAACAAACCTGATATCCTGTAAAGAGTTAAGAGTACTTTGGAAGGAAGCACTTTTCCTTGAAGATGGTAAGCACTATAGTGTGAAGTCATCAGGCAGTGCTTTTGAAGGAATTTTCAGAATGTTAAAGGGGAAAATACAGTTGACAAAACCTTCTCTCCATCATTAACACATACCTCCTATGAATGTTGATCAGTTATCCTTGATATATGCATGCCCGTAACACAGGGGGGGGGGGGGGGGAGCACAGGCACCCTTTCAAAATAATTATATTCATGACAGTACTTGGTGTACATGTATGTATGCATAATAGCTAGCTGACATTTTTATTGTTAATCATCAGTTCAACTTCGTTATACATAAACCATAAACCCTGGTTCATTTCAATCATCAACTCTTAACCAAATGGCTATTCAGATTGATCAACACCTTCACCAGAAAACTTTAATTATTTCCTGTTATGTTGTACTTTGGACTGCACTTACATGCAGCTGCACAGTGTGCATAATTTATGAATAAGTTTCCCTTGGAATAAAGTTATGAAAAGACAGCATCACTCAAAGAATTGCCTGTGATGAAGGAGGTAAGTAAAACAATGGTTAGGCTCTAGCTACAATTGAGATTTGATATTTTACTGTAACTTTAGGACTCCCCAGTTCAAGCACCCAGAATGAAGCTCCAAGAAGCCCTTCTCTACCAACGATTCTTCCACCATCAGGTGATAGTGATAATGTTGAATGTGGACGTGAATGTCAACCTGCCGTCCAAATTTCAAGTCAGCAGTCTTCATCAGGTCTTGAACCACCCCCTTTTGATGATATTGGGACCTTCTTGGATCCAAAGAAGTCTATAGAAAGCATTATTTGCACAGTTAGTAGTCTTTCTATTGATGAAAAGTATTTTTTACTTTATCATCATATAAACCCACCTAGTGTTTTGCCATGTACATAATTTCGTGGTAAAAACCGAAAGTTTAATATTTCTTGGCTCGAAAAATATCCCTAGCTGTTGTATAGCCCAAAGTTGGATGCTGTATTTTGTGGACCATGTTCACTTCTTCTTTCTAGTATTAATAGAAGGGATAAAGGTTATCTTGTGAATAAACCTTACTCTAATTGGGCAAAAATAAGTAATGACTTAAGTAACCACTCTTCACTTCAATATCATTGTGAGTGTCTTCAAGATGCTGATGTTTTGAAAGGCACAATTGATAATCCTTCTTCCCGTATTGATGTGATGGCAAATAGTGCTCTTCAGATACGAATGAATGAGAACAAACATATTATACGTCAAATTGTTCGTGCCATACTGTTTCTGGCTAAGCAGGGGCTTCCTTTTCGAGGTGATAGAGAAGATGTTTGCCTAAGTACGAATCCAGGAAATTTTCTAGCTTTGCTTATTAAAGATTATGCTGAGACTGATAAAATTTTATATAAGCATCTCACCAATCCAATAGCTAGAAATGCAACTTACATATCTCCAAGATCGCAGAATGACATTATTAATATTATTGGCTTTGATATGATTCTATCTGGTATTGTTGCTGAGGTGAAGACTGCCCTATTTTTCTCTGTGCTAGCAGATGAAGTGAGTTGTCACAATATTGAGCATTTGCCCATTTGTTTGCGGTTCGTTGATAGTGAATGTAATATTCGTGAAGAATTTATTGCATTTGTAAAATTAGAGAGGGTTAGGGCAGTTGACATTGCTGATGCAATCATAACATCCTTGGACAATCTTGGGTTGTCTTTGCGCGGCCAGGGTTATGATGGTGCATCTACAATGAGTGGAACAAAAGCTGGTGTTCAAGCTAGAATACTCGAAAAGCAACCCAAAGCACTTTACACTCACTGTGCCAGTCATCTGGCTACTGTAAGTTCTTGCTCTGTTCCACCCATCAGAAATTGTATAGATCAAATTAAGAGTCTCGTCCTTTGGATAAAGCATTCTCCCAAAAGAGAAGGGCTGTTAAAAGCAATTGTGGCACGAAACACACACAGGTCAAGTCGAGCCCCTCTTCTTAATGTCTGCATAACCAGATGGGTTGTCTTAATCCATGTATGTGAAGTGATGCTTTATGGGGACATTGATTTTCCTCTGTTTAATGATCGGTGGTCACCAGAAGGTAAAAAGAATGCACTTGCCCATATGAAAACCTTGGAATCTTTTGAGTTTCTTTACTCAATGGTAACGATCTATCGTTCCTTAATTTACATGAAAGAAGCAGTTGTTAAAATTCAGGGGGGGGAAACAAGACAGTCATGCAATGCTGTGAGGAGTTGAAGATAGTGAGGGAAGACAGCTATTCCAAGCATATTTTTGATCACAGCAGTAGAATTGCAGAACAACCTGGCATATCTGTATCAATGCCTCATATAAGTCAACGGCAGCAACATCGTTCAAACTCACAATTTACATCAGTTGAAGAGTATTTCAAGATAGCTATTGCAATTCCATTCCTTGACCAATCTAATAACTATTATTTACAGCTCACAGTAAGCGAGCAGCTTCCCTTCAAGGGCTTTTACCTGCAAACATCAATGCTAATTCTTCTTTCAGTGATATTAAAGAGGCAATAGATTTCTACTCTGATGACCTTCCCAATCCAAATATAATCGATGAAGAACTCTGTCGGTGGAAGTCAAAGTGGTTGTTAGTTGCAGAAAAAGATCGTCCTGAAACTTTAAGTGACTCTCTAAAGCAATGTCCTCAATCTCTTCCAAATATCTGTATATTATTGAAGATCTTTGCTACCATCCCTTTGAGCTCTTGTTCATGCAAAAGATCGGCATCAGCTCTCCGACGACTACACAATTATTTAAGGTGTACACAGACAGAAGAACGTTTAACTGCCTTAGCATTAATACATATGAACTATGAAACCACGATAAGTATAGATAACATTTGCAAGTTTTTTCTGCAGAAGCACCCTCGAAAATTACAGAAGGCTAACTTGCTATTTGAGTGACATGAGTGACATGATGATATTATTTACCATTTGAGTGATATTGTGATATTGTTTTTTGTGGTAATGATTGAGGACCAAATCTCAGAGCACCTAAAATACAGGCCTGGGGAACATACCCCTAGACCCCTGCAACACGATGTCTTGAATCACATACCAAATTGTGCACCCCCCTTTTCAAAAGTCTGGTACGGGCCTGATATGTAGCCTGTTTGAACAAGATCGATTATAATTTCTGCATCATCATGACAAAAATAGTGTATCCTATTCCAATAGCTCGAGCATGTTTGAATCGAGCAGCTATATCAGAATGTAACCAGAGTGCATTTGAATGGGAGAACAGTGACAGAGAACAGTGACAGTGACAGTGACCCCTCCTACCTATGAATGTAGGTGTTGCAGTATCTGGAGACCTCCTGAAGGTCACTGTACCCTTATTCACTGTATAGTGACCTATCTTGGGATGGAGTGCCATCACTGTCGTTATTTGATGGTCATCTGGGAGGCCGTTCATTTGAGCATAAATAGAACTAGATTTCAGTGAGGTGACAGCTATTAACAATGGAGCCTGTTCTCAAGTTGCCTATGCAATTAGAGACTGTTCATACAAAGAACCTCCAAGTCGTAACCAAAAGTTTTTTTCCAGTGCCTCCCTGGGAGAGATGGGTTTTAAAAAAACGTGGTTTCGTCATAAAGTACATATCTTTGCCCACACATTCATGTTCCTGATTTATGTACCAAAATATATCCTTTCTAATGGTATTTTTTCTTGTTTTGCCACACATGTTTTTCTTTTGGAACTGCAGGTTGGAATGTGAACTATAATCTCTGTTACGAACGTTATTTTCCAGCATCAAGTCTTGAGTGTCTATAACAACTGTGATTGAAAGAGCAATACAAACACTCAAGAACGACAGCATTATATTTTATAAATTGACTTGTGTTCATAGAGGGAACTATATAAAATACAAAATCTTATGGTTACGATTCATAGATTCTGCACACTTTACTGGATATATAGCTCAGAAGATAGATTTCTCTGCGTGCTCTCCTTTGATACTAAATAATGTTGCGGCATAACTATGCAAAAATTACATGCAGCCAAAGTTGAGGTATATACCGAGTGCCTGAACTGGCTGCAGTTGTGGTTCTGGTGTTGCAGTAGTGACTCTCCTTTAAAATGAACTGTATTCTAGTTTTCAGTGACCCCCAGTCACCAAGTACCAGGATACAATGACCAGGGGAGTCACTGCATCCAGCCAGGATATTAGTTCTATCCTATCTGAGGATGGAGTGCAGTTGTGCAAGGAAACAGTGACCACTGTACTTGAGTGTAACGGCTTTGCTCGATCTTCTGAGGATGCAGTTCATTTTAGATACTATGATTTCAGTGATGCAGACAGGTGAGGATTGCATTTTAGAATAGATAGGGGAAAATTATTTGTTTTGTTTAGTTGAGACTTATCTGAGAATGCAGAGTGCATTTGAATGTGACAGAGAACAGTGACAGTGACCCCTCCTACCTCTGAATGTAGGTATTGCAGTATCTGGAGACCTCCTGATGGTCACTGTAACCTTATTCACTGTATAGTGACCTATCTTGGGATGGAGTGCCATCACTGTCGCTATTTGATGGTCATCTGGGAGGCAGTTCATTTGAGTATAAATAGAACTAGATTTCAGTGAGGTGAATAAAGCAGGTTATGCCAAGATATCTAAGCATGGAGTGTAGGTTGTTCAGTATCTGGCGACCTCCCTTTAAAATGGCCCTGGGGGTGACTGTATCCTAGTACTTGGTGACCGGGAGTCACTGAGAAACTGTATCCTAGTACTTGGTGACCGGGAGTCACTGAGAAACTGTATCCTAGTAAACATCAATAGAGGCATAATTATAGTGGTTATCTTATAGGGAATGGAAGTGAATTTTCACCACTAAAGCAACAAATTAATTAGCTTCACATATTTTCCTGATCATATTCGATCTTGCATTACCTCTGGTCATGAGGAATGAAAATGCAATAACAAAGGTCACAGTCATTTTGGTAACCAATTAAAGTCTTCACCATGTCAACAGGAATGTGATATATATATATCATTATTGTTCTAGTTCCTGGTACAAGATGAACACTTGTGTTGCTTGGGGAGGAGCATGCTTTCAAGGTGCTGGATCATACGCCCAATCAGTTTCTTTTGAAATGTCCCTAGACTCCCAATGCCAGGCATTTTCGAGGAAAAGAGATAAGATGTTTCCTAAATAGAGATGTCAGTATGAAATCAACCTTAGGCAAGCATAAAATGATGATCTTTCATCCACAATTTTTTCTCCAAAGCTTATCCAAATTCATCCTGTCAATGGCAACTGCTGTGATTTGTCTTGGACTGGAAGTAGTGGGAAAGAAGTAATTAACTCTGGCTAAAGCAATAACCTTCGGTTTATAAGTTTCAAAACCATCAAAGCTAACCATTCTAAAACCCTAAAACCATAGAAGTCAATAACTCTGGCTAAAGGCAATAAAACTAACTCTAAGTTTCAAAACCATCAAAGCCAATAACTATTCTAAAACCCTAAAACCATAGTAGTCAATAATCAATAACTCGGGCTATAAATAAAACTAACTCTTCAATTTAGTTTGTTTGAGCTCATGACCATTTCTAAAACAAGCGATAAACAATACTCTTATCTTTGAATTTTCTCACTCAACGTTTCGGCTAGGGTCTATATAGCTTCCATCTAGCTGAAAAGTCAAGTGAAAAAATTCAAGTTGATTATTGTGTATCTACATTATGTCAACTGCGAGTTTGTTGATAAGAATACTCTTATTTCCAATCTCAGTTAATAGTATCAAAACCAACCTATCTATATAGCAATACTAAGCATTTTGTGTAGAATGGGAAATCCTAGCTACTTCTTGGTGAATAAACTTATAACAATGTGGAATAATGATGTGAAAATTATGTAAGTTGAAGGACAGACACCAAGAGCTGGTGGATCCAGAAGCAACTACAATCTATGGTTTGTCCTCTGTATAAAGTCAGCTATGGCCAAGCTAAACTCAGGAAGAAGTACCAAGTGGACCCTACTAGTGGAGCACTAGTCGCTGATGGTAGAAGTGTCCCTCCTCGAGCTCGCTTACTTCGATCTTGGCCCAGGAGGGTGGGTGGGTGTGGAGGGGGAGTCACTGAATCCTAGTACTCAGTACCGGTAGTCACAAAATAGTGGGGGTCACCAGATCCTGCAACACTGGATTGCAAAGTGCTAGCCTAATCGATCTATTCTCTCTGCCAAGACATTATATGAAAGCAAGTGTCAGGAACTGCGCTATAAGTTATGGGGCTATGGAATTACAGGATCCTCATAGAAATAGTTCAATTGTATTTGTCAAACAGAACTCATTGTGTCTCCATCAGCAACACCTCATCACGTCATTTGGAAGTTGCCTCAGGTGTGCCACAGGGGTGTATACTGGGTCCTCTCCTTTTCATTATCTATGTAAATGATATCCCAAACCTATCAACATTTGCATCATCATACCTATTTGCTGATGACACCAAACTAGTTGCTTCATTGGAGTCTGATGAAGTCAGCCAACTACAAATTCCTTACGATTGGTGTGCAAAGTGGAAGCTGTCTCTCAACCACTCAAAGTGCTCCATTATTAGGTTAATTCGGTAGGGGAGACAGCTTGTTATACCCTCGTACTATCTTACCTTCAAACAGCCAGCGTGACTTAGGTGTGGTAGTTGACAGTAGTCTGTCTTGGCACAAACATTACTCTAGCATTTGCCAAAGTGCTTATAATTCCCTAAATGATGTTTCCCCGACTTAATCACCAAAGGAGGCAAAGAAATCACTGTACATATCACTTGTGAGGTCCAGGTTGTTGTATTGCTCACAAATCTGGAGACCTTGTCTCATCAAAGGACATAAACAAATTGGAGAGAGTACAAAGGTGAGCAACCAAATATATACTGAACGATTACATCAGTGACTATAAACCTCACTTAATCTGCTGCCCCTGATGTACTATTTTGAACTACTTGACATCCTATTTCTGACCAACATCCTCCGGAAAACTTCCGAATCCTGGATTACATTTCCTTCCACTCATTCGTCTACTCGTTCATCAACCTTCAATGAGAACAACAGCAACCAGGCACTTGTACTTCAACTGTGTAGTAAAACTGTGGAACAGGCTGCCAGGCATGGACCTCTCTCTCCCATTTCTGACACTCAAGTGACAGATACTGTTGTTCATGTGGTCTAACTTCCACGCAAACTTTTGTCCTAATCTAGTATGTACATTTCATTGTTTGTCCATGTACTAAATGTAGTGGATTTTCAGTTAAATAATATGGCCCCACTGCCAGTTGGGGTGTTCATCAACCATATTACCATGCACTCATGTCTTCTGTACACAACTCTTTTTTGTCAAAGTTGTAAAGTCATTATAATAATAATCTGTGGCAGGAGGAAGCCCTACTCTACGTAAAAAATGCCGAATCGATCACAACAAGCCTACGGTTCGCCATCTTTGCTGCAACAACACCTGCTCGAGTGCTATCCAACTAACGGCAAAGAACAAGTAAGGTAGTGGTTTTAAGTAATAGTTAGCTCCAGTGTGTATTATTTGGAAACTAGCTCAAATATGTCACCAAAAAGTAGTGATCTGTGGAATTTGTGAGGAAGCTATTGAAGATGCCACTAGCACAAAGAAAGGCCAGGAGTCAATACAATGTGATGGTGATTGCTTCACAGGTGGTATGCTGGACTAAGTAAAGTTGCATTTGATGAAGTGTCGAAGTCAAATGATCATTTTTTTGCCCTCTGTGTCGCCTTTCACAAGGAAAGGAGATAAGAAACTGTCAATGGAAGCAAAAATTGAATCTGTTGTGGAGAGATTGGCATTTTCGTCCGCTACAAATTCTAGTGATGCTGCTGTTCTGTCAATCATGCTACCATCACTGATGTGAGTGACCATCCTCCTAGCTCTGTCAGTACTGGAATGAGCTATGCTCAGGCCACCAGTAAACATACAAAACCTGCAGCCAATCATAAGTCTAATCTAGTTATGTTTGGCATACCTGAGTGTAACAAGGATACTAGGAGACACTTACGGAGTCGTTACAATATTGAGAGTGCAGGTGAAATCCTAACAGCAATAGACCCACTGGTATCAACTAATCTAATAAGTGACTGTTTTAGGCTGGGTAAATTCAAGGAAAGGAAACTGTCATCCCCTACTTCTCAAGCTAACTAGAGCAAGTGATGTTGATTCTATCCTTATGGGAAGAAACAAGTTGGCTTCAAAACCCACGATCTTCATCAAGCCCGATTTATCTCCTAAAGATAGAAAAATTGAATCTCTCCTCTTGAAGGAGCGCAGGGTACTTATCAATAATGGTATCAAGCGGTGTGTGATTAGGATACGTGGGGATACTATATTTGTCAATGGTAAAAAAACATGCTACTGTTAGCAACAATGCTTTGGAAAAATGCACGCCACTTGTTCAAGAGGATATCTCTCTTGTTGTAGACAGCACTCCAGAGCTCCAAACTGCTTCACTCTCATTACATGCCCAAGCCTCACCACCAGAGCCTGAAATTACTCCACACTTAACACAGGCCCAAGTCTCCTCCCCTCTCCTATGCCCTCATCATCAAATAACCAGTCATTATGACTAGGTGGAATTAGCCTCCATTTTGTCCTATGGAATGCTAGAAGTATTTTGAATAAATTGTCTTACTTCCAGTCGATTGTATACAGTAGGTCAGTTAGTTGCTTTTTCATAACAGACGTGGTTAACAAATAATTTCCTTGATGGTGAGATTCTCCAGTCTAATTACGAGTTATATCGATGTGACAGAGGATCTAAAGGGGGTGGTGTGCTTATTGCTATTACAGACCATGTTCCCTCTAGGAGAATAAATTCAAATACTCGCCAGCTAGAAATAGTCTTGGTAGAATTGCCTAAAATGATAGTCTGTTCTGTTTATATTCCTCCGGCCAGTTCTGAAATGTATTTCACTGAGTTCCTTCATTCCATTGATTTGCTACCGCCAAACTATGATCTCCTATTGGTAGGAGACTTCAATGCCCCTGATGTTAACCAGAAAACTTTAACTGCTTCATCTTCCCGCTCATCAGCCCTTTGCGAATGTATCTTAAAAATTTGGTTACTGAAAAGACTCACCGTCAGGGAAATACATTGGATCTTATCTTCCGGATAGGATTACCAAAATTATGACTGACTCTAAGCTAGTTTCAGCCTAATCTCATTTGATGTAACAACTACTGATGTTCATCATGCAGTGGGGTAGGAAGGAAAAAAATATTGGGGGGGGGCAGATCCTGATCCGAGATAGTTAGTTATATGCAACATGCAACATGTTTGAAGATTCTTTATAATTATAGTATATAATAATTATTCAGAAATGTCCAAAATAGTTTATACGTGTTTCATTAGTTTCAATAAATTCTTTCATAATGCTGTTCAGATCGAGTGCATCAGTTCTGTCCCGATGTATGTTGAGCATCATGCAATGATTTAAGCGTTGCTGCATCATCGAATTTCTCAGGTAGGTTTTGATACGCTTAACCCTTTCACTGGCAGATTTACGGAGGACTTTTTACAAAAATTGACACAATTTCACATTTTTTTATTATAGAGGACCACATGAAGACAAGTACCCAAGAACTATATATCAGGTGATAGCTGATGCATGAAGGGATGTTATGTTAAATTATAGTTGCTTAGCAACAAACCACAGAAATGTAAATATTGTTATAAGAGACAGGAAGTAAAATAAAAGCGTTTATATCGGGTTTATATCATCTCAATTTCATATTACACATGAAACCAGCAATGTTAGCCTGTCAACTTTTGGTCAACAACAACAACTGTTTGTCAACAACAATTTTTTGGTTGATTATAACAAACCACAAAGATGTGAATATCATTATAGGTTGATAAAGGTTATTTCAGCTCGGTTTCATACAGAATGAAATCAGCAATGTTAGCTAGTCAACGTTACTATTTGTCAACAACATATTTTGGTCAATTATAACAAATCACAAAGATGTGAAAATCATAACAAAGAGGAAGAGTAAGGGCTAGGGTCAATAGTACTGAAAAATAAATTAAAGTATGTGCAAAGTGTGCATAACATAATTATAAATAAATATAGATAAAAAATAAAAGGGCAATGCCCTTGGCACTGTGAAGGTCTGCATGTTCAGCATAACTCAGACAAATACATAGTGCTACATTATAAAATATATATATATATATATAAATAATAACCTCTCCTCCAACCCTGTCTTCTCCTCTGATGCTTCCTCATCCTCCTCCAGCTCCATGAGTGAAACTACCTTCCCAGGAGAAATAGTTATTATTATGCTAGTTACTAGGCTTTACTATACAACTCTTATCTATTCTTACCTTGGGGGAAGTCTTCATGACCATCGCTATCATCTGAAGCTTCGCTTGGCAGAGTAGGGCGATCTATACTTTGAAAACTTGCTTCGTGGTCGGTGCCAACAGCTTCTGTTATAGCTGCCATAGCATCACCGTCAACTACGCCACTTCCCAGGTAAGCACAGGCACCTTCTTTCTCTTCTTCACTAATGTCAATCTCGGACAGGCCGAAGTCATCCTCAAATAGGAAGTCTAACGCTTCGTCTCTACTAAAGCGGGTCGCCATTTCTTCTTCGAGACCGGGAATTAACCGGAAGTGATGTTTGCTGGAACGTTTACTTCCCTTTCCTCATTCCGTATTTTCCAGATATTTTGGGGTATATTAGAGGCATGCTTTAGGCATATTCATGCAATTTTTGAAGTTAATACAGCGAACGGTTAATATTTTACGATTTTTTTCGTCACGGTTAATCCGTTTTCGCGACTTAAGTCGCTTATGCCAGTGAGAGGGTTAAGAGAAGAAAAGTTGCGCTCTGCTGAAGCTATAGTGACTGGAATGGTTAGATATAGCTTAAGTAGCTTATGCACTTCTGTAATAAATTTTTTCAAACTGGGTTGATTGTTAAAAACATCACAAATGGTTTGTATTCGTGTCACTTCTCTAACTGGAATTCCATCCATATTTACCGATTTGATGGCATCTGGAAGGAGCTGAAGGTGGTGCCTTAACTTCTGCATGACAATATCCCTTTGGTAAAGATCAACAATTTCATCAGACAGAGTTACTGGTTTGCCATTAGCACTATTTAGCACTATCAATCAGCAGAGTCTCGATGCTTCTCACAAAGAGAAAATTCTTCTGTGTGAACCGTTTTTCGAGATCTCCTTTTATGCTATCGATTACTTCAAAATACTCTTTTCTGTAAAGGTACTCTATAGAACTAAAAGCATGCTCCTCTGACCCATCATTTAATCTCCTTGGAAGTCGTCGTTGCCTAGGTGTATTTACTGGTTCATCACACTTGTCTCTTGCTTCTTCCTCAAAAAATGTTTTGAACATTTCATCATTTCTGTACTTGGTCAGAGCGTGAATGGTGACATTAACTGCAGCAAAGCAATCATCAACAGTAGTATTTACCCTTAGAGTGTAACTGACAACTGTTCTGTAACTAAAAATTAGTATAGAAAGCTTCAAGCCAAAGTAGGTTTTATATTTGTCCATAAGTGCTATTATACCACTAGCTCGCCTAGAGCAGTCATCTGAACCATGTGAGGATGCTTCCATAGTTACTTGAAGTGACTCATAATTATCAAGAATTGCTTGCATTGCTCCAGTGCGGACTGTCCACCTAGTTGGGCAAAGACTGCGAATTCCTGATTTAGGTGAGCCTTCTTGCTGCCTTTGAACTTTTTCAAATACTACTTGCCTCTTTGGTGAATTTATCAATTGGATGACTTCCATAGCAAAATTTAAGGCTTCCTTTATACACTTGCTATTTCTGGCAACATCTTGTAGACACAAATTCACACAGTGAGCAAGACAGTGCACAGAAATAGCAGACCTGTTTTCATCTTGAAATCATCTGGCAACACCACTAATATGACCCTGAAAATTCCTTGCTCCGTCATATCCCTGACCCCTGCAAAGCTCAAAAGGAATGCCTAAAGAAAGTAAGCAATGTTTCAGTGTCAAGAAGATACATTCAGCTGTAGTGGCATCAACTTGAATGAGGCCAAAGAAATCCTCATTAATCTCATAATTTTCTGACACCCATCGCAGAGTAATAACAAGCTGTTCACGATTGGAAACATCCCTAGTTTCGTCGGCCAAGAGCGAAAACCACCGCTGAGGAAGTAAATCGACAATCATTGAACATAACACTTTATGAGCCATTAGCTGAATAATTTCATTAATTATTTCTGGGGACTGATATTTTTTGGCTTCTCTTCTACCCAAGCTTTTTCATCGAGCACCTGCTTGAGCATAACAGTCAAATTAGAGCCACCAGCATGGTCATTTCTGACAGAAATACCTTGTCGTAATAAATAATGTAAAGCAGAAAACTGCTTCATCAGACTATGTCTCCTGCTAATTTGGATACTATCAGCTTGACTTTGAAGCATTTCAGAACACAGGTGTAGACCTTGTTGAAATATGAGCTGCTATAGCATCCCTGTGAGCTAGAGAAAAATCATGCTCTTTAAATCGTGTAGTGGCTTTTTTCCAATTAGAATATCCACTACTAAAGACTGATTGGGCTTTTGTGCTCATAACTGTAACCCCTGATTTGTCCGCTGCTCGACAGTAGTAGCAAAATACTTTTAATGATTCGGAGCAAAAGTGAATCCATGCTAACGACTTGTACCATGATGAGAGAAAGTGCCTTTTCTGAAGATTTCTTCCAGAACCATAATTTTTTTCTGTTTTGGTTAGCAAAGCTTCATCAGTTGGTTGATTGATTGTCCCTCTGGTACAACACAAACTATTACACACAGTTGAGGTTCTGGATGAAGTGGTGGTGCTACCAGTAATAGACTCACTTATGTCAGTATCAGAACACATTTCCTCAGCACTATCATTTGAATCTTCTTTGTCAACCTCTGTCAAATTTAATTTAACATCATAGCAATAAAAAGGGACAACTTAGCAATAACTACTATAATTATAGCTAGCTTGTATACATACCTTCAAGTGGAGGTGCTTCCACTGAGGGATGAAAGAAGTCTAACTGACTGTTGTCTATTTTTCTTCTTTTTTCAGTCATAGTCACTACTACAGCTATGCATAGTGCACTAAATAGAACATTCTAGCTGCACTGCATTAGTGTAGAAGTGTTAGCCACATGTAATAGCTGTTGCCAGTATATACTAGTTTCCTAATGTTTTTATGGAGAATAGCGTTAGCCACAAGTGTATAAAAAGTGTTAGCCACATGTAATAGCCTCTGTGAACATAATTTTATGGAGAATATATTGGGGGGGCACTACTCCCCCATTGGTAATATTGGGGGGGGGGGCAGCTGCCCCCCTGCCCCCCCTGTTCCTACTCCACTGTCATGACAAAGCTAGGTGGATTGATTGTTATTCTAGGGCAGATTTACCAGGTCTGAACAACCACCTACTGGATACAGACTTTAGTTTTGTCTTTTCTGTTTAGGACATAGATGATTGCTGTGGCTTACTCAACAATCTGATATCTGCTGCTTGCATACCTAAAATTAAAATTCCTTCCAATCCTTCTCCTAAGTGGTTTAATCCTGAAATAAGACATATATTGAATAAAATACATTCTGTCAGAAGCTGATAAAAACAAATGCAACAAATGCTACAAATACAAGAACGAAAAGATTTTGCACTTTAGAAATGGAACTTGAACAAAAAAATTCTAATTCAAGAGAACAATATGTAAGCCACTCTAGCAACTTCTCAACTGACTCCCACAAACTCTATCGCTATTTGAAAGATCTGAAAAGAAGGGCAGATAATGTTATTCCACTGGAAACGACTCTGAAACAGTACGTGGCTCTTATGCTATAGCTTGCTCTTTAACGAATTCTTCCATTCAACATTTACAAAAAGTGACTTTGAACTTCCAGCGATGGATGAGTTACCAACACCATCTTCACAACTGATTCCATCAATGTTAAATACATTGACACCTTCAAAACTCTCACTAACCTAACTATAAATAGATCACGTGCAGTTAGAAGAGCGTTCTTGATATGCAGCCAGACCACATTTATGTCACAGGAGATGTTAGTGTCCAAGTTGACATTACAAAGGTAGTCTATGAGGCCCTCCAGGTCAGCTTTTAGCATAGTTGTGAATACGACTAGTTCTAATGCCGAGTTTTCCTAATTCTGACGGTAAAAGTGATTGGTAGGTGGTCTGATCTAATATTACAAAGGTGAGGGTTGACTTTCAGATCGAAAATATTATCTGGGTGGTTAGAAAAAACAAGATCCAGGATGTTTCCCTGTCAGTGAGTAGGTTCGCAAACCATTTGGATAAAGTTCAAGTCAAACATGCTGTCACAGAAAGACTGATTGGGTATATAGGATGGGGGAAGAGAGAGATGGCCAGTCTGTGAGTGGCATATTGAAATCACCAACTAGGAGGATTTGAGCATTCTGGGGGAGGAGCTTTAGAGCTTCTGTCACCACTGTAAGATTGAGTTCTGTCCTTATTGGTGGGAGATACAAACATGCGACAAATAAAAGAGCAGGAGTTATTTCAATGATGATTAATTCTATGTCAGGGTTAATTCTATGTCAGGGTGGGTAAGGCGTGATGGGAGAGAGTTTGATACGGCAATTAGGGCACCACCACCCACACACCCTCTATCTCTGCGATATATAGCGAAACCAGTAGGTAGAAGTTCCTTGTCAAAAGTAGACCTAGAGAGCCAATGTTTCAGTGACTGCTATAATATCAAAATTCATTGTATAAACTAGGGATTGGAATTGCGATATTTTGTTAAGGGGGGAATAATGTCAAAAAAATACACCTCGACAATACCAATCATAACTTCCACCCACTACCAACATAATTTTTGTACCAAAATGTAGCTTAGAAGATAAGCTATTTAATGATGTATTTAACTTTTGTCATATATATTTTTTATGCCAAATTGTCAGCCAGGATATCCAGTCCACAAATTAAAAATCCATTAATAACGCTAAGTGGCTGCTAGGTGGTTTATGGTTAAGAGTACATGTAGTAGTTTTACCTAAACTATTTGAATAAGTATGATAATGCCCCACAGGAGAGGGGGGGGGGGGGGGGAAATCCCAAAACCACATGCAGATATGCTGTCTATACCCAGCACATTCTCATAACAGTGAAAATAAAATAATTTAGGTTAAAGAGCACACAATAAGCATTCTGGTGATATATAAATTATGGAGTTTGGGTGAGAAATTAGGGAAATATGTGGAAATTCTTCTAATCTAATGCGATGCGATTCTTCTTCACACTTGCTGGGTTTCTAATGAAAATAGTGAGTGCAAAAGCTGTCGTAACTGCATCATAGAATCTTCAAATGTTCTGAAACTTGGAATATGACTTCTATATGAGCAGAGACACCATTTAAAATATTCATTAAAAAAAAGTGAAAGTTAGCATTTTGACATTATTCCCCCCTTAGGGCCGCGAGCATTCCATACAAAAAAGGGTCGAGTAGTGCACCCCTGATGTTATTTGAGGGGGTTGTTGCTTGTTGTATAGCGAAAACCCCTATGTGCAGGTTTTGGGTTCCAGAGAAGGGGAATTTGGTAAGGGTAGGTGAGGATCGCCCGCAGGAGACCATTTTTGGTCTACATTTATTTCAGAGCTTCCTGGCAGACACGTTGAGTGTTCGAAAGACAGAAAAGATGAAGGGGTGGGCTGATTGTCTGAGGGAACCTGAGTTTGGACGATAGTTGGATTCTCAGGTGGTGCTCTAGGTACAAATGAGTTTCACCCAGGATTGAGTTAGGTACAAATGAGTTTCACCCAGGATTGAGTTGTTGACATAGAGCTTATCACTATGGAATCGGTTCCAGAGTCAATAAGAGCCCTACGTTTGCGGAGCAAGATTGATTCATTTCTAGCTTCATCTGGAGACATATGAGGCTTCACAGAGATATGGGGCGTGGATCGTAGCATTGCACTTTGTGACAAAATGCATTGTACATCATGGACCCTGTTTAGCTTGACAAGAACAGGACGGCTCTTTTTAGAGTTATATTTGCCAAGTCCAATGTAGTCCCAAACTGATTGCTCACTTAGCGATGGGGCCAGAGGGGTAATGGTGGACAGAACTTGTTCTAGGTCACTAGTGAACCTAGAGTTTCTGCGAGTACCAGATGGACACTCGTTTAAACCATATACAACGACATTGCATTTTCTGTTATGAGGTGAGTGCTTTGTTTGCGAGTTGCCAGAAAAAGACTTATGTGTATATATATAGTAGGGTCTGAACTCGTAGCAACTTTGCTTGGCCCAGATGGGCAATTATGGTCTTTGAAATGTCTGATAGGCCATCAGAAAGATGGTCAACCGACTTTTTGAGGAGTGCTATGTCACTTGTTAGACCTTGCACAATTTCTTTTAAGATTAGCTATTTCCTCACCTTGAAGTGCCAACCTGCATTTTGGGCAGTAGGACGGTGCAGATGAGGCAGAAAGACTTTAAGTGCAGTCGTACTAAAGCTACAGCTGTGTTGAAAGTTATTGCCCAGGATTGTTGGAAAACCATTTCCGCAGCAGTTAGAGAGACTAAATACTTCAGCCTCCAAACTGATGAGACAACTGATATTACCGTTACACAACAAGCTGCTATTATGCTTCGATAACACCCAAGGACAGGTGAGATGTGTCTTCTTTGCCCTAGAGAGTGTAGAGAGGGCAACTGCAGAGCTGCTATTTAACGCAATCGATAAGTATTTTCAAGAATCCACTACCCTCCTTTATGATAATCTTGTCGGATTAGGTACAGATGGGGCCAATGTAATGTTGGGAGCACGAAATTCAGTGATGTCTCGGTTACGATGTAAGCAGCCAGCTTTAGTTGCTCTTCATTGTCATTGTCACATAGCAGCACTATATAATAGCAAATGAGGCCTGCAAAGTCTTGCCTGATGAATTGGAAGATCTGACAAATGATTTATTATTTCCAGAAGAAGAGCCCAAGGAGGCTGCGACAGTTTGAAGAATTTCAGAGTTTTGTGGAATGCAAGCCACACAAGTTGTTAAAAGCAT
This sequence comes from Cladorhizidae sp. MBARI D1340-BT2, assembly GCA_028752905.1. Taxonomy (NCBI): domain Eukaryota; kingdom Metazoa; phylum Porifera; class Demospongiae; order Poecilosclerida; family Cladorhizidae; species Cladorhizidae sp. MBARI D1340-BT2. The sequence goes on from JAQNBH010000001.1 coordinate 30,029,099, forward strand.
GCCAAACATGATGGCTCAGCCTTGAAGCTTGTATAAATCGTCTTATCGACTTATCGAGCAATATGAAGCCTTACTCTCATACTTTCGAAGTACTGAGGCAGTAGTGAGAAGAGTAAAAATTGTACTTGAAAAGCCTCTGACCAAAGCTTACTTGCTCTTTCTATGTTCTGCATTACCAATTGTTAATACTTTCAACAGGTACATGCAGCAGCAATCTCCAATTCTTCATGTTCTCTACCAAGAGCTCGATGGCTTAATACGAAAATCAAGAAAAAAGGACTGTAACATGTCATACCAATTCGGTACACATAATTATATACAAAGCTGAATCAATATATGTAGGTCCCAGTCCTGATTTGTAAGTTGAACCAGTGTATATATGTACCAGGGTTTGATTTGTGCGCTCATCCAAACCATTTGTTGTGGATGTGCACTACTTATTCTGTGGCTAACTTTTGTGTGGTCATAAAGACGGCACCTGAAAATGAAGCAGTTAAATATTAAGTTAAAAAACAACAACAGCAACAAGAACAAACTGAACATTATTAGAATAGCAAATAGTGTTAACAATCTACTTTGGTCTTCCTTAGAAGGCAAGGTTATCTATCTTGCTGTAGCAATCAGACACATCATGATCATGTGCAAATCATGTGACCTTTTGAATGCTATATAAATTATCTTGTATTTTGTGCATTTTTCACTTGCTCTGAAAGTCAAAAATACATTGGTCGAAACATTGGCTAAAAACCAATTAGAATAGTTGACCTACAATTTGCAATTTATGCCATCAGCTGAAAGCAACCATTCTAGTTTACTATTAGGTTTATGCAATATGCATGTATTCTATATGCATGTATTCTAGCTATGTCATGTGCCACTCTATTCTACACTCTTATTCTACCAGCCTTTAGACATGTGCCACTCTATTCTACACTCTTATTCTACCAGCCTTTAGACATGTGCCACTCTATTCTACACTCTTATTCTACCAGCCTTTAGACATGTGCCACTCTATTCTACACTCTTATTCTACCAGCCTTTAGATATACTAATATGTGATAGTAATAATAATGATAATAAATTAGGTTAGTTGGTATTTAAAATGAGCAAGACACACAACTTTCACAGTGTGGGGTAGGAATATAATAGTCAAGCTGGTGAGGTCAATCACATAGCCACAGAGTTATTTATTATTATAAGCAGTATCACAAACAACAACAACAACAACATTGAATTGAATTGAGGGAAATTGTTCAGTTAATTCCACCAATGCAGATATATTTGAGGTAAAGATAATCATCAATGCCGTACTTTGACCCTTCACGACCAAACCCGCTCTGCTTGATTCCTCCAAAAGGAGCCACAAAGCCAGTCACTGCTCCCTCGTTAACCCCTACTACCCCACATTCAAGAGCTTCCGCGACACGCCATATCTGGCCCATGTCAGATGTGAAAATGTAGCCTAGAACAGGGAAGATTGTGAAAGAACTGTGCAAATACATGAATCACATAATATAATAGTATTCATGACAGATGAGTGCTCTAATAGAACTGTGATTAATTATATTTTAGCCCATATCTGCAACTCATTGGAAGGGAAGCTGTTGAGGGAGTTTCTAAAAGTAATAAAGTAAAAAGAACCACGTTAACAACTGCCATTACCATATCTTTCTGGCAGATCCGACCGTTTCTGAAAGCTTTCCTTTTGAGGAAGACTGCACAGGCACCTATGCATTCTGGAAAACATTCTGAATTGGTTCTCCATAGAGAAAGAGGCACTAGATTTGTTGGCTTTATTGACCCAGCCTGATGTAAAATTTAAAAATATATATATACTTCCGATTTTTCTATTCATATTCCAGACATTTGGAATGGTTAGTCCCAGCCTGAGGTAAAATTTAAAAATATATATATACTTCCGATTTTTCTATTCATATTCCAGACATTTGGAATGGTTAGTCCTGAAAAATTATAGCTGATACGGTTCTAGTTGGAGGAAGGATCCCTACAACCAATTGAGACCAAGCGATGTGGTTACAGTTGGAAGGTGGTTACAACCGGAGAGGCACTCTCTACTAGAGGACATAGGAAACACCTTCAAGGACATTTGCTTCAACAATTCCTTTGTGGGGGTGCCTTACTTGCCAGTCCATAAGGAGTGTCGTTAGCAATAGCAATGGCCTCTTCTTCTTTATCAAATCTGAAGGCAAGTATACATGAAATGAAGCAACATCTAATATGGAATACATAAGCTAGAGCGTAATACAAGTGACTTTCTCGTACTGCAAAGGTTCCTTTGGTTGAACTCTTAACGACAAAATGGGAGGGACAAGACCAACTCAAGGACACTCACAAGTTCTAGAACATGTAATACTCCTCCCCATACAAGATCGCAAAGCGCACGGCTAGGCCGAGTCTCTCTTTACCGAATATCACATCATGTGACATCATTACTAGGGTGTGGATTAGATTACATTTCAGAATCTGTTATCAATAGCTGAAGCACCAAATATTCGCAAGGAATAGCTTCATGGATGATTAGTGTATATGGGAAGCCTTACCACGCTCTACTGCTCTTCATTGTACCTATTTGCAAACAGCTATAGAAATAAATAGAAATCCCCTGATATTTGCTTTAAAAATTATTAACCACTGCTTCGGTTAGCCTTTCCCCCCACACCCCTTTTTTGTATGTTAGCTTAGATTACTAACCAGCTGATACTACTAACCAGCTGACTTAATAACATTAAATCTATAGCATTTTCATTCATTTTTTTCTCCCTCCATTTTCTCCCTCCATAATAACATTTTAAATTGTTCAGAGTATATACTAGCTACTGTTTTGTATAAGAATTAGTAAGCATATATAAGCACCACTACATTGCTTGACATCTAAAACAGAACTTACAGCACAGAAATCCATCCAGGAGTGCCTTGTCTCAAGAGCAAAGGGATTCAGAGCAATTCGAGGTAAGCATAGATGCCTGTGCAGCTTTCTTCCAAAGAATGGCTTCTAGAAACAACAGTCAAGGGGTGACAGTTGCATTTTAGTAGAAAGTGTTACCAAAAAAATGTGGTTACCACTTTATAATCTCCATAGATTCTGCAAACTTCATGGTATGGACTTGATATATAGCTCAAAAGATAGGTCTCTCTGTGTGCTCTCTTTTGATACTAAAATATTTTTCATAGGTATAACTATAGCCAAGTTAATGGAGCTAAAGTGGGAGGAACCTTAAAACCTGAATGCCTGATTTTGCCGCATAAATATCTCCAGATTGCCAAGTGCTAGAGAGTTGAAATTAGCCTAGAGGAAGCCCTACTCTATGCAATGAGTGTTTTCATTAGGTGCTAAAACGTAAGTATGTGGTCAAGCGCATGGGTAGATAATGAATTTATGGACAAATTTTCCAACTGGGCACTAATCTATGTACTTACATTTTAACGCCTAATGAAAACACTCGTTGCATAGAGTAGCCACTGGTGCTAATTTCAACTCACTAGTACTTGGCAATCTGGAGATATATATGTGGCAAAATCAGGCATTCAGGTTTTGAGGTTCCCTCCACTTTAGCTCCAGTAACTTGTCTATACGTAGTTATATCTATGAAAAATATCAAAAGAGAGCACACAGAGAGACCTATCTTTTGAGCATATTATATCAAGTCCATACCATGAAGTTTACGAATCTATGGAGATATAAAGTGGTAACCACAAGTTTTTCAAAACACTTTCTACTAAAATTCAACTGTCACCCCTCAAGGCCAGCTGTAATCACCAGGAATATTTTTTATACAAAACTCAAAAATTTAATTTAAAAAATTGAGTAAATTGCATGAATAGCATGAATATTTTATATCGCTACAGCAATCTACTGGGCATGTGCAGGTTAACGCCAGTGTTTAAGAGTGTATGGTTCATTCTTTCTACTTTAGTTAACAATGTCCAAGTTTGCGCCTGTAGACACTTAGTGAGATATTAAAAGTTCCTTATGTGTGATTAGCAGATAGAGCAAATTGAAACCGCTTGAAAATTTATCAAGTTCTAGAGTACGAGATTCGATTTTGGTCTTACTTGATGATTGGAGCGACAGGCCCAAATATTTCTTCCTTGGTCAGTTTCATTTTGGTCGTAGTGCCAGTCAGGATAGTCGGTTGATAAAATAGCTCCCCCAGGGTCTCATCACAAGCCCCTCCCACCCTGACATCTGCCCCCATGGATACGGCATCGTCAACAAGACGCTTGACCTGAAATGGATTCACAGAGAGGGCAAGATGTGTTTCTTTTAGGCCTCTGCATGTGTGGTGTCCATTAAGCATGTCCCTCCTTACCGTACAGGAAACAGAGTTTACCTTATCCACTGCTTGTCTGTTGATGAGTGCTCCTTGGGTGACTCCCTCCTGGAAGGCATGTCCCAACTTAAGACGACCAACTGCCTCACTGAAGGCAGACACAAAGGCATCATGGATGCCTGATTGGACTAAGATCCTGCATGAGAAACAGTCGAGTTGAGAAGTTACATAAGACTTCATTTAGAAGGGAAGAGGGAAGAAGGGGATATTCTCCCCCCCCCCCCCCCCCTTTCAGATTTTGAGTCACCCTTTTCAATAATGAATACAAAAGGATATAAATGCATAATCTCTACATTATCATAATGACTTTCTCAATAATTAACTTAAATTTTCTCTTTTCTCCTCAACATTTCAGCTACTTGCTCTAGCCTCCATCAGGAATATTGGCTAGCTGCTCTAGCCTCCATCAGGAATATTGGCTAGCTGCTCTAGCCTTCATCAGGAATATTGGCTAGCTGCTCTAGCCTCCATCAGGAATATTGGCTAGCTGCTCTAGCCTTCATCAGGAATATTGGCTAGCTGCTCTAGCCTCCATCAGGAATATTGGCTAGCTGCTCTAGCCTCCATCAGGTAGCTGCTCTAGCCTTCATCAGGAATATTGGCTAGCCTCCATCAGGAATATTCGCTAGCTGCTCTAGCCTCCATCAGGAATATTGGTTAGCTGCTCTAGCCTCCATCAGGAATATTGGCTAGCCTTCATCAGGAATATTGGCTACTTGCTCTAGCCTTCATCAGGAATATTGGCTAGCTGCTCTAGCCTTCATCAGGAATATTGGCTACTTGCTCTAGCCTTCATCAGGAATATTCGCTACTTGCTCTAGCCTTCATCAGGAATATTGGCTAGCTGCTCTAGCCTTCATAAGGAATATTGGCTACTTGCTCAAGCCTTCATCAGGAATATTGGCTACTTGCTCTAGCCTTCATCAGGAATATTGGCTACTTGCTCAAGCCTTCATCAGGAATATTGTCTAGCTGCTCTAGCCTTCATCAGGAATATTGGCTACTTGCTCTAGCCTTCATCAGGAATATTGGCTAGCTGCTCTAGCCTTCATCAGGAATATTGGCTACTTGCTCTAGCCTTCATCAGGAATATTGGCTAGCTGCTCTAGCCTTCATCAGGAATATTGGCTAGCCTCCATCAGGAATATTGGCTAGCTGCTCTAGCAATATTGACTAGCTGCTCTAGCCTTCATCAGGAATATTGGCTAGCTGCTCTAGCCTCTATTAGGAATATTGGCTAGCTGCTCTAGCCTCCATTAGGAATATTGGCTAGCTGCTCTAGCCTCCATCAGGCAGTCATTATATTCTGGTATGTCAAGTGAGAGTTCGTTGAGAACATGCCTACCCGAGCCTGGAATGAACATGTATGTATCAAGCATTGACAACGTCCTCAATCAATTCGTCTTGGAGATGCAATAGCAATTTACATGGAGATAGAGAAGGTACCACTTGAATGTAATCAACAAACTAACTATCCAGCCAATCAAATGGCATCGCACAGCAATGCTGGCTGCTTAATTTCATTCATTTTGCGGGAACAATTCTTGCATCCATGCACACACCATTCCCCCAGCAGTTCTTGTGATTCTTCTCACTCCATGTCAAAGCAGCGAGCATGGCTACAACAATTAGCTCAAGATCTGTGACATTGTAAAGAATTTGTGTGACTTGAACATTTCAATTATCCAAATGTCCTTCGGTCCCAGTGTGTCGGATAACTGACTCCCTACTGTAATATTACCATACCCACCCCCCCCCCCCCCTGCCCCCCACTTGTAGAGATGCTGACCATAACCTCAACCAGAGAAGCATCTTACCTGAGAACTAGGTGATCCAATTATTAGACCATAGACAGACCACCTAATGGTAGCTACATGTTCCGAGAAACTTTCTGACTGTGCAGTTGGAAGGGGAGACCATGAACTCCCTGGTCAGCCCAATTGTGGCCATCCTGCTCCCGGGAAGATGTGAAGTCAAGCCTTCTCTTTCCATAGCCTCCACCAACTAATTCTGGAGCCATATGTTGATAACATCATAATAACAGATTCCTTCACCGACGCATCAACCAGCTTCAACTCAGCTTACAGTGAGAGATGGCTAATCACCATTTGCTGGGCACTCTCAACACCAGCAATGGTGAGGGTAACCTATCCTGAGGTGAGAGGACCAGATCCCCATGCTGGACACTCTCAACACCAGCTAAGGTGAGGGTAACCTATCCTGAGGTGAGAGGACCATCCCCATGCTGGACATTCTCAACACCAGCTACGGTGAGGGTAACCTATCCTGAGGTGAGAGGACCCCATGCTGGACACTCTCAACACCAGCTACGGTGAGGGTAACCAATCCTGAGGTGAGAGGACCAGATCCCCATGCTGGACATTCTCAACACCATCTACGGTGAGGGTAACCAATCCTGAGGTGAGAGGACCAGATCCCCATGCTGGACATTCTCAACACCAGCTAAGGTGAGGGTAACCTATCCTGAGGTGAGAGGACCAGATCCCCATGCTGGACACTCTCAACACCAGCAACGGTGAGGGTAACCTATCCTGCAGTGAGAGGACCAGATCCCCATGCTGGACACTCACAACACCAGCAACGGTGAGGGTAACCTATCCTGCAGTGAGAGGACCAGATCCCCATGCTGGACACTCACAACACCAGCTACGGTGAGGGTAACCTATCCTGCAGTGAGAGGACCAGATCCCCATGCTGGACACTCACAACACCAGCAACGGTGAGGGTAACCTATCCTGCAGTTTTTCACGAAAAAACCCCCTACTACTGCAGTTAGATTCACACCAACCTTTGAAAAGTATGGGGAATTTGTCAGAGTTAGCATCTCTCACTCTCTAGCACATCCCGTGAATATGAGTAGCAACCACAAGGAATTGGTAATTGACATTAATATTTTTTAAAATTTATTTTAGATTCAACATGTTGCCATGGCAGGACCACTTGGGACGCCCCCTTCCCAAAGTTGATGATCTAAACCTCACAAGTTTGTGAGACTGCCTGATGCAGGCACATGGGATGCATGGCGCCTGGTGGCCTCTCAAGTTCATGAGGCACAAGTTGGGATGCATGGCGTCTGGTGACCTCTCAAGTTCATGCGGCACGAGTTGGGATGCATGGCACCTGGTGACCTCTCAAGTTCATGAGACTGCCTGATGCAGGCACGTGGGATACATAGCGCCTGGTGACCTCTCAAGTTCATGAGACCTGATGCAGGCACAAGTTGGGATGCATGGCACCTGGTGACCTCTCAAGTTCATGAGACCGTCTGATGCAGGCACGAGTTGGGATGCATGGCGTCTGGTGACCTCTCAAGTTCATGCGGCACAAGTTGGGATGCATGGCACCTGGTGACCTCTCAAGTTCATGAGACTGCCTGATGCAGGCTCAAGTTGGGATGCATGGCATCTGGTGACCTCTCAAGTTCATGAGACTGCCTGGTTCAGGCACGTGGGATGCATAGCGCCTGGTGACCTCTCAAGTTCATGAGACCTGATGCAGGCACAAGTTGGGATGCATGGCGTCTGGTGATCTCATGAATTTTGGTATATATTTGAGGACTTGGGTGCATGTAACTTTTAAAAAACTGATATATATAATTATATATGATTATATATAATATGTACTGTGAAGCATGTAGAATGTATGGACCTGCAAAAGTCAGGGACATACATATTTTCTATGAACTGCAAAGTACAGTACCCATGGGCACCTCGAAAGTGGGCTGGTGGGGACCTGCAATGTGAAACTGGCACTAAGTTTCTAAGTGACGCACATGATTATTTGCAATGAAGTTAGCTAAAGCTCTAGGTAAGATTAAATTGCAGAAGAGCCAGTTATATAGCACTTCCTACATATACATACTTACAACTGTAGGGGAATCTTCTGATTTTGATGAAGACATTCTTTGATTATTTTTCATGGTAATCTTGTTGGTGCCAGTGAGTGTAGACCCTTTACCGAGTCATAAAATGAGCTCCATGCTGGAGTGAGTGTAGACATTTGCCCATTCATCAAATGAGCTCTTGTTTGTGCAGACCCTTTGCACATTTATCAAATGAGCTCTTGCTTGTGTGAGTGCAGACCCTTTCCCCATTCATCAAATGAGCTCTTGCTCGTGTGAGTGCAGACCCTTTACCAATTCATCAAATGAGCTCTTGCCCCTTTGCCCGTTCATCAAATGAGCCCTTCTGGTGTGAGTGCAGACCCTTTGCCCGTTCATCAAATGAGCTCTTGCTTGTGTGAGTGCAGACCCTTTGCCCGTTCGCCCTTGCTGGTGTAAGTGTAGACCCTTTGCCCATTCATAAAAGGAGCCCCTGCTGGTGTGAAGACCCTTTGCCCATTCATCAAATGAGCCCTTAGTGTAGACCCTTTGCCCATTCATCAAATGACCCTTGCTGGTGTGAGTGAAGACCCTTTGCCCATTCATCGAATGAGCCCATGCTGGTGTGAATGGCGACTTTTATAATAATGCTGGAACGAGTAATGATCCTTTACCCATTCATCAAATGAGCTCCATGTGCAAGAATGTGAGCAGACCCTTTACCCATTCATCAAATGACCTTGATGCTGGAGTATTTGGAGTATTTGAATGGTGATCCTTTACCCATTCCCATTCATCAAATGACTGGAGTATGATGTAGACCCTTTACCTATATATTCATCAACCGCTCTTCAAGTAATCCTGGTAGACAAGTCCATGTATGTTATACTCACCTGTTTGAAGAGATACAGGCTTGTCCTGTGTTCCTGAACTTTGCTGCCATTGTCCCCTTCACCGCCAACTCCAGATCTGCGGAGTCAAACACCACTAGGGGGGCGTTCCCACCCAGCTCAAGTGAGATTTTCTTAACAGTGCCTGCACATTGAGACATCAGCATTTTCCCAACACTTGTGGAACCCGTGAAGGAGAGTTTATGAACGAGGTCACTTTGGCACAGACGGTCTCCAACTTGAGGAGTGTTTTTTCGGCTAGCGGGGATCACGTTGAAAATGCCAGAAGGAAATGAAGCTTGTTCGGTTAGCTGTTGGGTAAGGAAAGGAGAAGGATGGGAAAGATGAGTAGAAGAGGATGAAGAGAGGAGGAGGAAAAAGATGAGTAGAAGAGGAGGAGAGGAGAGAACCAAGCAAGGAGGAGAGGTGGATGAGGATAAGAGGTGAGGAGGAGAGGGGGAAGAGGGTGCGAGGAAGGGGGGAGAAAGAAAACAAGTGAGATAAAATGTGACAAATGCTAGAACATGTTCACAAACTCGCGTACTGAAATACAAACAGACGATCCCCTTTTAACTATGCAATGAATATTATCATACAATGTATGAGCTTATGACAGTATCTAAGGACAAGCCTATCAGTACAGCATATACCACTTGAAACGAGGGAAAGGCCATGATCTATCACATCAGTCCAAGAGTGATTACTGAAAAGTTGCCAGTGTCTTTTATAATGCGATGCTATCATTAACCCACTCACTGCCGTAAGCGCCTCTAGGCACAAAATGAATGATGATCACACACACACACAAAAGACATAAACAATCGTCCATTTATCAATATTTTCCTGAACAAAGTGGAAAGGGATATTCTATCAATAAACCAAGTTTCAATGGAATAGCTCCTATGCAACTAAGGCAATCACGAGTTCAAAGTTGAAGTTGCGGGTCGGAAAAGATGGTTACCGTTCAACCAAGAGAGGGCTTTGGAGCTGCTATTTGATGATGACAACACACCCTCAGCGATGAAGAAAATGCTGGGATGTAGACCTTGAAAATGACCTGTGCACTCCGAGGTCATGGCAGATATCAAGGAAGCTATTGTTTCTGATGAAATATACAGACAATAGTAATTTAGTAGATTAGGTTCAAGGAAGCACTGATGTAGTCAGTGGATATAGATAGCTAGAACAATGGATGAATTTTAAAATAGAGCAAGGTTGGTAGCTTGAACATTATACCTACCTCTACCTATAGATTATATATAATATAGTGTATATAGCTAGCTAATATTATCATGCTTGTACGATTACTCTTAGCTGACATCATATGCTCCAAGATTTGTCTTTAAACCAGCTCTTTGGTTTTCGAAGCCAACGTTTCAACCGAAATACTTCAGTCTTCATCAGGGCGAATTAAATTTGTCTTTATTTTTTTTATTATTAATTTTTAATTTGCCCTGATGAAGACCAAAGTATTTTGTGAAGCGTTGGCTTCAAAATAGCATAAAGAAGCCTTCCAGATTCAAACCTGTTTTCTGAATGCCAGTGGAGAAAGCTCCACAGAGTATGTGCAGACCGCAACTAGCAACGTAGATGATCCCAGGCAGATTAGGGTCAGTCTTCCTCCTCTCCTCCACCACCAGCTCATTGAAGACCTTGAGATTCACACTGGGCTCATGCACGGACACTTGTAACATTTTGCTGGGACTCGGCTTTGAGGAACCTTGCTTGAATGCCGACACCAGATCCTTTGCTGAGGAATGCCTGCCCCCCCCCCCCCCCCCCCGGGCTTTCCGGGTACTGGGAGACACCTTATCTCCAGCGAAGAATCGGACCAATAATATCCATCTGCCCCTTCTCAGTGACTCGTCAAGGCTCACAGCACAGCACAGCACAGCACACTGCTGCTCTGACCTTGTCAATCAGCAATATCGTAACATACCAGGCATGGCAGCTTGGTTGATACACACTTGAAGCTTCTTGCTCGTTACTGTCTGGAAACATCACATGGAAAACTAACTTCTCCCATGTTAGCACCCACTGTAGGAGAAGTGAACCACCATTGACTTCAAAGCCCAAAACTGCCTTCTTGGCTTCTCTTCAACAGTCACTTATATTATATTGTGTGGTTGCATTTCTTGCCGAAGCTCGTCAACGTCCATTTCCTTCTGCCCAGCATCACATTGTTGCTTTGATGTGGATAGGCCAGCATCAGTCAGATTGATCCTTGCCACTGCAGAAGTTCTTGATGGACTGCTGTGGAGTGGAGTTGCTCCGATTTCAGGGCAAGAGTTTGTCCATGATTTTTTTCCCATTAATCGTTCTCTTAATCGTTCTTCTACAGACCTGGCAGTGCTTTGGTTGGATCATCAGGAAATTCTTGTATCCCGTCTTTGTGCTCCTTTACCAAACGATTCCTTTCTGAAGTTACAGAAGTATATTGAGGTGAACATGTCCAGCTTAAGGAGGGACGATACCATTAAAAAAAAAAACCCCCATAAAAACTTGGGTTCTGACTTTAGAGCTCCATAGATTCTGCACACTTCCCTCTGTGAACTTGATATGTAGCTCAAAAGATAGCTCTCTGTGTGTGCGACTTTAGAGCTCCATAGATTCTGCACACTTCCCTCTATGAACTTTATATGTAGCTCAAAAGATAGCTCTCTCTGTGTGCTCTCTTTTGGTACTAAAAACTGTTGCTAAGGTATAACCATGCCCAAGTTACAGACAGTCAAAAACCTGCACGCCCGCATTTTCTGCAGTTCTAGCTACTAATTGTAAAGTGCTAGACAGTTGAAATTAGTACCAGTTGCTAGGGAAGCCCTCTGTACAAAATGTTTTTATTTATTAAGCACTAAACATTAGTAAGCAGTCCAGCACACACCCTGTAAAATTAATTTTAGGAAATTGATTTTCAACCAATAATTGGACACCCCCATCACCCAAGAAAGGCTCCATTTAACCAAAGATAAGAACCATCTGGTGACAGGCAGCACAAAGACACACCTTCCGCAGCTGTGACATTTGACACCACTCTCTGGGAGCAGCTGTGATATTTGACACCTCACTCAGAGTCCGGATCAAACCTCGGTAAAGTATTCATTGCACAGGGGTGTGGCACGACAATAAATATCACCATACATTTACACCATACCGACTGGTAACTTAGCACTGGTCCGAGCACGCACAGTGTGAGGGTTATAAACAACGACAACAGCAATGCTAACAAAAACATCGTCAATCACCTCTGCCAGAGCCAGGGCGCTGAGAGGAGTTTCCTCCGAAGGCTTGACGATGCAGGTGCAGCCAGCTGCTAGGGCTGCCGCCGCCTTACGGAGAACCATGGCCACCGGAAAATTCCAAGGTGTGATCAGAGCTGCCACTCCCAAAGGTTGCCGGGTAACAATGAGTCTCCGCCCCTTTACTGGTGGGGGGAGGACATCACCGTAGATCCGCTTTGCTTCTTCTGCGAACCATTCCACAAATGATGCTCCGTACGTGACTTCAGCCCGGGACTCTACCAGAGGCTTGCCCTAGACAACAGCAACAATAAAAGCAAACGTCAGCATTTAATGAGATCCCAGTAAACAGAAATAATATGTCACCTGGTTTGGGAAAATAGACCGTATATAGAGCGAATTTTGAAATTTATATATACATACCATAAAGTACACAGCAAGCGCCCTCCACGTAGCAAGCGCCCACTAGGCTGTTTTCAGCGATCTAGGATTTTGTAGGGTTCATGTAGCAAGCGCACACTATATAGAAATTGATCGTAATATAAGCACATGCGCCATATTTTTTTCCTTCTTTTTTTCTTCCTATTCAACTATTTTTTAATTTTTTTTATAGACAACACAATGACTGAGGTAACAAAGTTAAAGAGTATATAAAATAGACAGAGTTAATGCAGGCTTTCGAAATAGATTTATTCAACCGCATCGCATGTGCAATAACACGCACGCGTTCCGCTGTTGTCTGTTAGAAAAAATCTTATTTTTAATTTTTGATAGTGCCACCTTGGCAAGAACTGTTACCTGTAATTGAAAATGGCACAAAGTCATGCAGGACAAAAAATAAGACGCTTTACTATTTCTGCCTATGGATGTGTCCATAAATAAGCCCTTTAAAGAGAAAATGAAAGAGTTGTGGATGGAATGGCATAGGACTTGCAACAGTAGAACATCCCATGGCAATCTCAAGCAGCCCTCAAGACAACAAGCCATTGATTGGGTCTCTGCTGCCTGGGAGTCAATTCCAGGAAATTTGATAGTTCCTTTCTCTCTTGTGCCATCTCCAACAGCATTGATGGCTCTGAGGATAGTCTAATTAGAGATTGCATTCCGACGCTGAGCGAAGACAGAGAGGAGAGAGATAGCGACGAAGATCCGTTCGCTGATTTGGATGAAGATGTGAACGACTAGGCGTCTTTCAGTGAACCCGAGGAATAGCACTAGGTAAATGTTGGTTTCCAGAACAAAATAACATTTTACCCCAGACTAGAGATAGATATTTTTTGCTTGAACTCTTTTACTTAAAACAGCCCGAGGTGCGTTATTAAGAATTGTTTCACCAATATCACGAGGCAAGTGCCCACTACATGTAGCAAGCGCCCACCCCTACGATTTGGGGTTTGAAAGGGAAGCGCCCGTCGGTTACGTACTTTACAGTATATATATATAGTATTAGTAGGTAACCATGATGTTTAACCCTCTCACTGGTGAATAATAAACGGCAGCCTACAATATATGTGAAAACATGCTTGCTATCTCAGCATTAGGTTCCTAGCATATGTGATGGCATTGCATTGATGGACATTGTGGTCATCATTTGTTGCCATAGAAACGAACCACAAACCACAATGAGGTGAATCTCATTTGAACCTGTTTTGGTAGCCAGTGAAAATAATAAGCAAACCTGGCGTCTCCTGGATTTGGCTTTGGCCTCCACAGCAATAGGAGGGCTAGCAACTATAGGAAGTTCCACTTGAAGCTGGTAAAGACTACCACAGCAATAGGATGGCTAGCAACTATAGGAAGTGCCACTTGAAGCTGGTAAAGGCAACTACCATAGCAATAGGAGGGCTAGCAACTATAGGAAGTTCCACTTGAAGCTGGTAAAGACTACCACAGCAATAGGATGGCTAGCAACTATAGGAAGTGCCACTTGAAGCTGGTAAAGACTACCACAGCAATAGGATGGCTAGCAACTATAGGAAGTTCCACTTGAAGCTGGTAAAGACTACCACAGCAATAGGATGGCTAGCAACTATAGGAAGTGCCACTTGAAGCTGGTAAAGGCAACTACCACAGCAATAGGAGGGCTAGCAACTATAGGAAGTGCCACTTGAAGTGCTAAAGACAACTACCACAGCAATAGGAGGACTAGCAACTATAGGAAGTGCCACTTTAAGCAGGTAAAGACAACTAACACAGCAATAGGAGGGCTAGCAACTATAGGAAGTGTCACTTGAAGATGGTAAAGACAACTACCACAGCAATAGGAGGACTAGCAACTATAGGAAGTGCCACTTTAAGCAGGTAAAGACAACTAACACAGCAATAGGAGGGCTAGCAACTATAGGAAGTGCCACTTGAAGTGACTACCACAGCAATAGGAGGGCTAGCAACTATAGGAAGTGCCACTTGAAGGTGGTTACCACAGCAATAGGAGCGCTAGCAACTATAGGAAGTGCCACTTGAAGCAGGTAAATGCAACTACCACAGCAATAGGAGGGCTAGCAACTATAGGAAGTGTCACTGAAGCTGGTAAATGCAATTACCACAGCAATAGGAGGGCTAGCAACTTTAGGAAGTGTCACTTGAAGCAGGTAAATGCAACTACCACAGCAATAGGAGGGCTAGCAACTATAGGAAGTGTCACTTGAAGCAGGTAAATGCAACTACCACAGCAATAGGAGGGCTAGCAACTATAGGAAGTGCCACTTGAAGTGGTAAATGCAACTACCACAGCAATAGGAGGGCTAGCAACTTTAGGAAGTGTCACTTGAAGCTGGTAAAGACAACTGCCACAGCAATAGGAGGGCTAGCAACTATAGGAAGTGTCTGAAGGTGGTAAATGCAACTACCACAGCAATAGGAGGGCTAGCAACTATAGGAAGTGCCACTTGAAGTGGTAAAGACAACTACCACAGCAATAGGAGGGCTAGCAACTATAGGAAGTGTCTGAAGCTGGTAAATGCAACTACCACAGCAATAGGAGGGCTAGCAACTATAGGAAGTGCCACTTGAAGTGGTAAATGCAACTACCACAGCAATAGGAGGGCTAGCAACTTTAGGAAGTGTCACTTGAAGCTGGTAAAGACAACTGCCACAGCAATAGGAGGGCTAGCAACTATAGGAAGTGTCTGAAGGTGGTAAATGCAACTACCACAGCAATAGGAGGGCTAGCAACTATAGGAAGTGCCACTTGAAGTGGTAAAGACAACTACCACAGCAATAGGAGGGCTAGCAACTATAGGAAGTGTCTGAAGCTGGTAAATGCAACTACCACAGCAATAGGAGGGCTAGCAACTATAGGAAGTGCCACTTGAAGCAGGTAAAGTCAACTACCACAGCAATAGGAGGGCTAGCAACTATAGGAAGTGCCACTTGAAGTGGTAAAGACAACTACCACAGCAATAGGAGGGCTAGCAACTATAGGAAGTGTCACTTGAAGTGACTACGACAGCAATAGTCGGGCTAGCAACTATAGGAAGTGCCACTTGAGGTGGTAAAGGCAACTACTACAGCAATAGGAGGGCTAGCAACTATAGGAAGTGTCACTTGAAGCAGGTAAAGACACCTACCACAGCAATAGGAGGGCTAGCAACTATAGGAAGTGTCACTTGAAGCAGGTAAATGCAACTACCACAGCAATAGGAGAGCTAGCAACTATAGGAAGTGTCACTGAAGCAGGTAAAGGCTTCCACAGCAATAGGAGGGCTAGAACTATAGGAAGTGTCACTTGAAGTAGGTAAAGACAACTAGCACAGCAATAGGAGGGCTAGCAACTATAGGAAGTGCTACTTGAAGAAGGTAAAGGCACCTACCACAGCTATAGGAGGGCTAGCAACTATAGGAAGTGCCACTTGAAGTAGGTAAATGCAACTACCACAGCAATAGGAGGGCTAGCAACTATAGGAAGTGTCACTTGAAGTAGGTAAAGACAACTACCACAGCAATAGGAGGGCTAGCAACTATAGGAAGTGCCACTTGAAGTGGTAAATGCATCTACCACAGCAATAGGAGGGCTAGCAACTATAGGAAGTGCCACTTGAAGTGGTAAAGGCAAACCTCGCTTCATACATGTACCATTCGTACCAAACATAAAGATTTAAAAATTGCTCGGCTACAGTAGTACTTTTTCCACAGACCAACCATGAACAAGGAAGCTGAAACAGCCTTTGCAGTTCATGCTCTGCTTACAAACTGCACAGCTAACTAAAGTTAAATTCACTACCGATGCTTTCTTCCCATCGTTAGTAATATCATCTCCATCTAAATCGTCAGCTCCAATGTCGCTCGAAGGTAAGTCAGGCGCGACTACTCCGCCCAGAGATAGCAGAGCTTCCGGATCAACACTGATCTGGCCAAGGTAAGAGGAGATGCCATGACCTTCTTCATCACTGCTTTCACTCCCAAGAAAGCATCTGCCAAGTTTAGTCAACCAGACATCTTGACCACTTAATAAATAATACAATTCTTGGCATTACTAGAGTGGTGTAGGTAGGAAATGGCAGACAGCTGTTTATGGTTTGGTGTACATAACCAGTGTATAGCCACTCATACCACTTCATGATTGCCAATTCATGTTCAGAGCACCTCTACGTCCCACACCGCCTGATAAGTGAGGTTCCACCGTACTGGTTCCCGTCATGTACATGGACCAGTGCTAATGTCAGGCAAACCTGTCAGAAAAATCTAGGACCATGTTCTTAGATTACCCTTGCTATGGCAACCAGAAGGAAAGAATAGCTACAGATTGGCTGCGTTGGTGATATTTTGAAATGGACATGGGAAAGTTTTGTTTTTCTTTCCACAAGAAAGCATTCTTTGGCAGCACCTACTGATGCTGAATATTATAAGCATCGTCAATGTTCTAAATTCTTGGAGGGAGAGGGAGGAGACAACCTGGAAAAGGACAGAGGGATGAAGTTCGGAACTGTCTCGCCAGATTCGTGATGGTACCGAGTTATGAATACATTACACATGACAATGTCTCTTAACTCTTCTCCCGGTGAGTTTATTTGGAAAAAAATTAAAAATTGACCATTAAATTGATATTAAATCAGAGGTTAACAATAGTCCCTAGCAACCATATACCGCAAGATAGCTCTACTGTTGGACATTATTGTGGTCAATTCATGTTTCTAGGTAACCAAACCACACATGTATGAATATCATTATAATGTTGTTTAATAATTTAAAAAAATTAAAATTGTATATTATTGCATTGTATATTATAAATATCCTTCTATTTTCAGCCAACTTTAGGTACAACTGAGATATGCTGTGGTATGACAGACGTTTGCCTGACTAACAGAGAGGACATAATTTCTACTGTATAGAATTCCCACCAATATTATTGATACAATTCCCATAACCAATAATATTGATACAATGTACACAGAATCAAAGAGCAATTATACAATACAATACTCTGTAATGACATACTCATAGTCTGATATACAAGTGTCCTCGTGCAGTAAGACTAGCACAGGATGAAGATAAGGGGGAGAGTTGGACACTCCTACTTCTGAGAAAAGTACGTCCTCGTGTAGGTCTACAAGACGAGCGTCCTCGTGCAGTATGGATGAAGAGAGTGGGGTAGGTGTGTTTGCATCACTATCTTTATCAGAACTCATCTGAACGTGGGGAAGCTGTGCCATGGTATTATCTCCGTTGTGGTCCATCACTTGCTCCATCAAACCTGAACATGATAGAGTTGTTATTCGTCAACTTATTAGACAAGTCAAGGAATCAAGTACAGCTAGAACTATAAAGGAAAGTAGGCTAGTGTTGCTAACACCATGATTTAGCCAGCTCCTCAGACTATCAGGCTTTATATATAGCTAGCAAAGTTCATTGACTTACCAGTAGGACTGCCAGGATCAATGCCTTCGCATCCAACAGCCATAGCTTTGTCCATACTGCCATGGTTTCGATTGGAAAAGTCTCTGCCGAGTAGCTCTACTTGGTCACGATCCAAACTGGGCTGTCCACGGAAGGCATAGATAGCTTCACTCTCCGCTTCCTCAGATTCATTGTCAGATAACCCGAAGTCGTCGAAGTTGTCGTCCAGGACCGCTGTGAGCACCTCATCAAAAGATAGCCTTTCGACCATTTTAAATTCTAGGGCAGAATTGACCCCTTGAACTTTACGGCGGGATTTCCCTAGTTACCATGGCGCTATTGCCGTATAATTTTGAATGTAGCTGCAGTTAGAATAGCGCTATTTTATGATATTTTTGTTTTGCAAAACAACCCAATGATTGATTTTTTATGATTTTTCAAAAGCAATTACGCCATATGGCGCTTACACCGGGAAAAGAGTTAAGTGGACACACACATCACCTTTATTTGCACTTACAGCCTCCAGTGAGATGAGGGTGGCCAACTCTTCTTGGTTGGACATCAACAAGTCGTAGAAGTTCCTCAAGATCCTAGCCCTCTCCTGGGTGATGTAAGGTTCACAGCATAATGAAATCCAGACAAAAAAATGTTCCCACCCCAATTAGAATCAGATAAAAGTTCTGACTATAGAGAAGCAGACAAAATTTCCGCACCATAATTAGAACCAGAAAAATAATTCTCACGCTAATTGGAAGCAGAAAACAATTATGACCAGATGTAGGAATTTTTCCCCCAGAAGAAGACAAAATGTTCCCACCTCAATTGGCAGCTAAAAAATTCCGACTATAATTGGAAGAAAAGTTTCATTTAGGGAGGGGAGGGCCCTTTTTATTCTGGCAGCAACTTTTAGACCAGCTGACACCAACTTTTAGACCAGCTGACAGCAACTTTTAGACCAGCTGGCAGCAACTTTTAGACCAGCTGACAGCAACTTTTAGACCAGCTGGCAGCAACTTTTAGACCAGCTGACAGCAACTTTTAGATCAGCTGACAGCAACTTTTAGACCAGCTGGCAGCAACTTTTAGACCAGCTGACAGCAACTTTTAGATCAGCTGACAGCAACTTTTAGACCAGCTGACAGCAACTTTTAGATCAGCTGACAGCAACTTTTAGATCAGCTGACAGCAACTTTTAGACCAGCTGGCAGCAACTTTTAGATCAGCTGGCAGCAACTTTTAGACCAGCTGACAGCAACTTTTAGACCAGCTGGCAGCAACTTTTAGATCAGCTGGCAGCAACTTTTAGACTAAACTTTTAGACCAGTTGACAGCAACTTTTAGACCAGCTGACAGCAACTTTTAGACCAGTTGACAGCAACTAGGGGTTGAGTTATGTGGAGGATTGACTAATGCAGGGTCCCCGGTAAGTATTGATTTATGTGGAGTATTCACCAATGAAGGGTTCAGCCATTGTGATAGTGAAGACAATCTTGCATATCCTCTTTGTCTTGACAAACACACAGTTTCTGCACCTTGCCTCCAGCACTACCACGGCAACAAACGGTCATCCCAAACAAGCCATTGAAAAGCCGTTTCCTCTGTGCATATTTAACCTCTTGGGTAGAGACCCACCAAGCCATTTTTGAGCCCGATGTTTACTGTAACCAATTGCTATTTGGCCCAAATTTATTCTGCCTACCCAGTTTGGTAAATATCCATTAAGCATATTTTCATGCAATACCCTATTAGTGACCTTTGACCTTTCAACTCGAATTAGGCTTGGGTAAAGACCAATTTCATTATTTTGCTATCACACACACACACACACACACACACACACACACACACACACAAACAAACAGGACAGAAAACACACCGTACATCATACATCCCAGAACTCCAAGATGAGCCATTAAAATAGCCTGAAAGCGAAGAGGCTTCGAGCTTTTCTGTTGCTGAAGCATATGGTACAAAAACATTGTGGGTGTACAGAATTCAGCTAAAGTAGAGTAAGCTACACTAGACCTGACATGATTGTCGTGTTCTGAAGCCATTGCGGCTACTTCACCGATTCAAGAAGTAAGATGCAGGCATGAAGTTCCTACAATACCAGCCATTATTAATATACCATCACAACAAGGAAGGATTGAGTAAATCTGAAGTTTTGAGGTAAGAATATCGCTTTGGAAAAACATTTTTTCCCCCAGGTTTTGGAGCCAAGCTTTATTTAGCTCCTGAAATGACTACTGCTTGGAGTTCACTGTGTTAGTTAGGTTTAGAGAGGCTCTTCCACATAAACCATCGACACGCATCAGTGCCAGCCACAACTCTCTACTTGTGACATGCATCTTTGCTAACATTAAATGCTGGGGCCAACTCAAATAGAATGCAGGGCTGTTGTCTTGAGACAGGTCAAGCAGGTTTCAACCAGATTTCCAGGGAGATGACTAGACACTGTACATTGAATACCGCATAAAATATTGACGGAGAATTAAATTTGATAATTTGGCAGTTGAAGACTAAAACTGCCAAATAAAATTACCTCCAATAAAACACACCCACCATGCATGTGAGGTACACCTTAGTAACCGAGTCTACTATTCAAAGTTTCTATTCGTGGAGCAGATGTCATGGCTAAAGAAGTCATGAATAGCAAGCCTGCAGATAAGGTGCCTACAAGCAGTTGAAGTAAAGCTAACAGATGAGGAAGTTGATCAGAAGTGACTGACCTACAAGCAGTTGAAGTGAAGCCAGTGGACGAGGAAGTTGATCAGAAGTGACTGACCTACAAGCAGTTGAAGAGAAGCCAGTGGACGAGGAAGTTGGGCAGAAGTGACTGACCTACAAGCAGTTGAAGTGGAAGCCAACGGACGAGGAAGTCGAGCAGAAGTGACTGACAAGCAGTTGAAGTGGAAGCCAACGGACAAGGAAGTTTAGCAGAAGTGACTGACCTACAAGCAGTTGAAGTGAAGCCAGCGGACGAGGAAGTCGATCAGAAGTGACTGACCTACAAGCAGTTGAAGTGAAGCCAGCGGACAAGGAAGTTTAGCAGAAGTGACTGACCTACAAGCAGTTGAAGTGAAGCCAGCGGACGAGGAAGTTTAGCAGAAGTGACTGACCTACAAGCAGTTGGTGAAGCCGAGGAAGTTGGGCAGAAGTGACTGACACGCTGTTCAAACAGATCCTTACATTGTTGCTTACGACAGTGTGTAAGGATGCGTGTGGACAGGCTCACACTCACAGTTCACCCAAAATAGGGGTCCATGTGGGATGGTACATATGGCGGCCTCTCACGCAACCGTCAAATTTAAAGCTACCCAAAACTCTTATCTGCTGCATCTTTACCGGCTCGTATGTAACCATCAAATTTTATTACCATCAATATCCTGAAAAAGTCAAATATTTTGACCATCAAAATTTCCAGCTATATGGCACTGCATCATTTATTTGTCATCTCTAAATAAGAAGTGAAAGTGATCAAGCAAAATATATAGAGCACGTCCCCCGCAGCATTTCTGCAAGGTCCAACTACCAGAGAGGGAAAGTTGGTTGAATGGAATCCATGGATAGCTCACCTAGGGAGGTGGACAATGACTGATGCAAGACACCCGCCGAGTGTGAGCTATCACATATGCACGTCAAAGCAGTTCTTCTTTAACTCTTTTACTGGTGACTTTCTAGAAGCTTACAATTATAGCTGTGAAGGTACAGTTGTATATCATTATATATTAGGTTTAGGAATCCTAGCAACCACATATATATATAGTGTGGTTGCCTAGCAACAAACCACAAAACGATTATAGTGATATGAATATCATTATGGATACCAGTGAAGAAATGCTCTGAGGATGCTACAAACAGTTCTCCACCGAGAGATTTGCTTGGCTGGGGAGATACCAGACATACCATAGAAATGACTGATATTAGTACTCTGACTGGCTAGCATGAAAAAACAACATGCATACACACACACACACACACACACAACCTCCAGTTACCCAGCAAAGAACGATGTTTTGCTATGAGCTCTCTTCTGCCAAATTCCAGATATAGATTCTATTCACTGCTGGCTTACCATGAACAGTGTTATTGATTTCTCATTCTCTCCTTCCTTCTCTATCTCTGTGGTGAAGCTGGCAATGTTGAGAGAATCATCACTCACGCTTATTCTATTTCTCTGCTCAGTGTCTCGACTTCAGCATGGTTCAAGCTAACTCCCACAAGCAAGCAGAGCTCCTTTTTCATCACTCAGTTCGCCGTCCGATAGCCCGAAGTCATCATCCAAAAGTACCGTCAATGCTTCACTAACGTTATACTTAGACGCCATCAATCCAGCTGCGATGCTGGTCTCATTTTACCTTAGTAACCTAATGATTACGGACTAGGGATTTCCCCAGCTCCTAGAGCTATGATTCGGGCATGCTCTGATCTATTAAGCTAGCACTAATATTTTTTTTAATGATCCGAGATGTGGCAAGTTTCCTGATAGCGTCTTCAAACCTCCATATGGCGATTACACCAGTGAATGGCTTAAGGCGGGACTAATCCATTGATCCCCCAAAAAACATTTTTTTTAAGATATTAATTTATTCTATAGTATAGTTCATGTAGTATTTCTATTTCAAGTTTCAGAGCATTTGAATGCTTCACTGCAAAGTTATACACACTTTTGTCCATGCTATTGACTACATAAATTCGAAGTTACGAACCTGAAAGGAAGATAGAGAACATAATAATGTACTTTTTTCAAGAGCCGTTATCTCAAAATGAGTTATTTCAAGTTTGTGTGCACATAACTGGGCCATGCTTTGTCCTATATCAACTTTTAATATATCATTTGAAAGCTCTTTTCATACTCTTTCATTTGAATGGAAAGAATCCACTAAAAAAAATCTATGGGGGAGATATTAGCCCTGGAATGTTGCTAATCATGAGCAAAACACTGACCTTTCTTAAAAATCCATTTTACAAGTTATGATGTTTTCAGCCATTCAAAATGCATGTCTGTGGGTTCTCTAAGTGCTGTCAAAATTGTAAGTGGTTATGTCACATAGGTGTTGAGTAAAGTGCAATAATGTGAAATCACCTTGGTGTCCACAACTGTCCACAACTCTGACCAGGATGGTGTTAGGTCAAAACTAAATATACCATTGGAAAGCTCTCTGAATGAGCAGCATTTTGGTACTAATTTCAACATCATAGTATATAGAACAAAAAAGTTATGAACGAATTAAAAAAAAAAAAGTCCCAGAAATGGATTAGTCCCGCCTTAAGGGGGGGCTAGGGGTACTTAAAAAAAAAAGTTAATCTCAAATACAACTGATCATAACTTTTTTGTTTCTACTCCTATGAACATAATTTTGCTATCAAAAGATAGCCCACTTGTCATGCTTTCAAATGATATGCATAATGATATACTTTCTATTGTTCCTCCTTCAAGGTAACTCAAAGAAGCAAGCACCATTGAAGAAGATGCCGCCCACTCCCCACCCTTACTAGTATTTTGTATTGGCTTGTAATTGCTTCAGTGGCTAGAGTATGCATAGTGCTACAAATTGAATGGTTTAGAATCTTTTTAAAAAAAATCCACTAGTTATGGCGAGTACAAATGTAAAATTTTACCTTAGATCATCATTAGATCATCAATAACTTCACAAAAGAGGCAATGAATTTTTTTTGAAACCATTCAATTTGTTGAGTAAAGACAGAGCTACATAATGGTATAAAATGTTAGACATAAAAAATTTATTCGAATGAGTTATTGTGGGCGGGAGGCAAGGAGTCAACATTTTTGACCAAAAAAAGTTATGGCAATGTAAACATTGAAGTTTGGGTTTGCACTGACAGCTGCATTCTCCCCCCCCTTTTTAACTTGTGTTTACAACTTTAGAGCTCCGTAGATTCTGCAAACTTCATTGTATGGACTTGATATATAGCTCAAAAGATAGGTCTCTCTGTGTGCTCTCTTTTGATACTAAAATATGTTTCATAGGATAACTATAGGCAAGTTACTAGAGCCTAAAGAGGAGGGACCTCAAAAACCTGCATCCCAAAGTCCCCATCCAGAATAACTCCAGATTGCTAAGTGCAAAAAAAATTGAAATTGGTGCGAGTGGCTAGAGGAAGCCCGCCTCTATGCAATCACCTTTTTGATTAGGCGTTAAAAATTTATTACCTGGTCAAGCGTGTGGGTGGAAAATTGAAGGTGTTGCTTTTACAACGCCTTCAATTTTCTACCCGCGCGCTTGACCAGGTAATAAATTTTTAACGCCTAATCAAAAAGGTGATTGCATAGAGGCGGGCTTCCTCTAGCCACTCGTACCATTTTTATTTTTTTGGCACTTAGCAATCTGGAGTTATCTTGGCAGAGGTCGAGGCATTCTAGCTTTTGAGGTCGCTCCGCTTTGGAGTCTAGTAACTTGCCTATAGTTATACCTATGAAACATATTTTAGTATCAAAAGAGAGCACACAGAGAGACCTATCTTTTGAGCTATATATCAAGTCCATACCATGAAGTTTACAGAATCTATGGAGCTCTAAAGTGGTAACCATAAGAAAAAAAGAAAAAAAGGGGGGGAAATGCTTGTCCCCACTGAATTCAGGTAGGCTTCTTGATCGCCTTCCTGGGGGGATGGTGTGTGCAAAAGCCACTGTAAGTCCAGAATAGAGCATCCAAATCTTCTGTAACTTGGAATCCACCTTTCCAGTATGTTGAAGCATAGTTGGGTGAGATAAAAAAATAGTAAAAAAATAATAATTAAATTTAAATCCGACCCCTAGCACCCCCTTAAGCCTGTACAACTGCACACTCTATGTCCATTTAATGTGTATCATTATAACCACAGAGCAAGTTAGGAAATTGCGACCCAATGCGTAGCAGATCCAATGCGGAGGTTTGAATCGATCCAGAGAGATTCAGAGCAATAACGCTCAACCCTATGCTTCAGTAATAAAATTTTGTAAAAATGAGTCCCGTTTTTGTAGGCATGGTTGCTGGCTACTCAATGGTTAAACTTTTTATATCGT
Organism: Cladorhizidae sp. MBARI D1340-BT2; assembly: GCA_028752905.1. Lineage (NCBI taxonomy): Eukaryota > Metazoa > Porifera > Demospongiae > Poecilosclerida > Cladorhizidae > Cladorhizidae sp. MBARI D1340-BT2. Next base: position 30,054,280 of record JAQNBH010000001.1, read on the forward strand.
CTGAATCAGCAAAGATAGCAGAATCACCTTATCCATTGCAATTTAGTATATAATTGAATTATTTTTTAAAATAATTACTAGAGCATAAATAATTACTAGAGCACAATATTTTATGTTTTTCATATTTATCTCAAGAACAAGAACAACTAGCCTCACATGTATCATTCTGATAGTATCATAACCAGCATTGAATTAGCTTTCAAATGATATGAAATTTAGTTGTAAAGAGAAAAATATATTGAAAATATATTGAATTGAAATGTTGCTATTTTGTACGAGTTTCCTCTTTTTACTAAGGCATGGCACAATATTCTGTTCTATTTAAAGGTTCTATGATGCAATCAATGCATTAGGTAATGCATAAACAAAAAGAAAGCAATGCTAGAAACAAGAAAAGTGAAGCAGGTCGGTAGATAAATATTATTGAAATATGGTTATTTAAAGTGCAATTTTTCAATGGTGACTGAAGTAGAGGGTTAAACAACTATGTGAGTACGTGTTGAGTAGAAAATTTCCCTTGCTATAGCCGCAGGTCGGAGGAGGCTAAAGAGCTAATCGAGCTAGAAACCGTAGGACACTACCTAAATCTTGACCAACCTAATGCTGTATCTACGAACAAATAGCATCTGGTGTGTCCGTTGTTTTTAGCAACTGTCATAGAGTAGTCCCACTGATTTTATTTCCTCTTTCCTGCCTTTGCTTAGCTCTATTCTCCTCATGTTCTGCAGCACAGGTCTCCTTCAGGTCTGGGGGGAGCTCACTGCCTTTCCCTTAGCTCTATCCTCCTTCTGTTCTACAGCACAGGTCTCCTTCAGGTCTGGAGGGAGCTCACTGTCTTTCCCTTAGCCCTATCCTCCTTCTGTTCTGCAGCACAGGTCTCCTTCAGGTCTGGAGGGAGCTCACTGCCTTGCCCTTAGCTACATCCTCCTTCTGTTCTGCAGCACAGGTCTCCTTCAGGTCTGGAGGGAGCTCATACACAAGAGGAAAAATTCAACACCTTCCCCCCTCCCCCCGTGCATGTTATTTACTGTGATGCTTGTGTGGACGTGACCAATGAGCATCGATTTGTCGAATTCATGTAGTTCAGGACTGGATGTGCTTTCATTTTTGGTACAGTGTGGACAGCTATCCCAGTGAAATGAGGTCCATAATGCTGTGATGGAATATGTACCTCTCTCCTCTGAGATTCATGGGGAGCTTAAGATTCCAATCAATAAAACGTGTGTCTCCTCCAAATATTTGACCTGCAGAAATGCTGTGGACATACTACTACATACTAGACCCATCATTCCACATACAGTGTGTAGTCATGGCTCCAGGGATCTGGTTGAAACCTGCCTGACAGACCCAGACCTTTTTAGAGTTCAGCCCAGCACTCTTATGAGTTTATAGACCCAACAAAGAAGTGTTGTCACTTCAGAAGCTTAATTAATAGTCGGCTCCAAAGCTTCCCATCAACACACTCTCAGTTGACATAGTACAGATAAAGTGACTACATGTATTTGATAATCATCTTAAGTTTACTCACGGACGTTTCAGCAGATGTTAGCCTCCATTGGGAATACTTCCTGATGATTCCTGATGAAGGCTAGAGCATCTAGCCTTCAGCCTAGATGATTCCTGATGAAGGCTAGAGCATCTAGCCTTCACCCTAGATTATTCCTGATGAAGGCTAGAGCATCTAGCCTTCAGCCTAGATGATTCCTGATGATGCTCTAGCCTTCATCCTAGATGATTCCTGATGAAGGCTAGAGCATCTAGCCTTCACCCTAGATTATTCCTGATGCTCTAGCCTTCAGCCTAGATGATTCCTGATGAAGGCTCACCCTAGATGATTCCTGATGAAGGCTAGAGCATCTAGCCAAAATGTCGAGTGAGTAAATTTAATTTCGAGTGTTCAACACTGTATTAGTTGCAATCTCACCTCCAATTCCAATAAAAGATTACTCATTCCTTCCTTATTGAGATAGAAATTCATTGTTACATCACACACACACGCACCTATATTCTCTAATAGCACAGTAGCAGTCCAATCTACCTGCCAAGGGCTACTACTACACAAGAATCTTGACAACCTGTTTGGTCAAATGCCCAATTATAGCCTCAAGCTCTAGCGCAAAACTAATACAAGGCAGTGGTGACCTAGCACGACCGTCCAGTAACCATAGCAACACCAACCACAAAACCCGGCCAGTCATCACACTATTCTTCGTGAGATCGTGCTCGACCTTAAGTTGACACACATGGATGTTCATTAATAGGACTTTATTTATATAGCTGACAGCTGTACATTTGGTTTCACTGAAGTCGCCACAACTTTTTGCCATGCACCCCCATGCATGAAGCAGGGTAATTAAGTTGGCTGTAAGAAAATGTGTTTTATCCCTGCCTTCTCCTCCAACCTCCAAAAAAGGGGGGGGGGGGAGAGTTGACAGAGTTTAGTATTCCTTAGTATTCCTCATAATTTAAATAGATATGGGATTTTTATGTCATTTTGTTCGGCAAAATATGATGTTTTTAATGTCATTTTTGGGGGGTAAAATATGTGCTGAAAATGCCAAAATATGGCAAATTATGTGATTCTGAAATTCAGATAAGTAGGGCTATATATCAGGAAAAACAAACGGTTTGAAACCTTTTATTACGGGATAGAACCACTAGCAGCACGAGAATAGAAACAGTGTGTCACCATAATTTTGACCACATTCTCTTCGGTCAAATGGTGGCGCCTGTCAGTCAACACAGTTTTGTAGACTGAAAATATTCTCTCCACGTCGACATTGGTGGTAGGGCATAACTTGCAAGTTAGCGACGTCTCCAGGACCAAATCCTTCGGGGAGGGAGCCTTCCTCACCTTTCTAGCACCCTACAATTGAGCGTAGCACCAGAACATCAGGGTTTCTCTCCAGCACAGAGTTGAACTTATTTTGCAACAGCAACCCCTTTTGGCCAGCAATGCTGATATAAAAGATAAAGCACTTATTTGTAGCCCTTCCCAGAGCCACAAGTGTCTGGGTGGTGTTAAATAAATGCTGAGTGAAACACAACTCCTGTTTTTGTCTAGTTCTTTACAGTTTATATTTATTGAATGTCTTACTTCCTGATTACAGAGTTAATTTCTTACAGTCCCGAAAAAAGGCACACCTAATTATGTTTTGTGATCTTTTATGTGAAAACATGTTTACATAAAAATCCCATGTCTAGATACTTTGATTAAATGTTGCAATCAAGCAGGACAAGTACAAACAGATGTCGCACTAATTAAAGGCAATCATAGACCCGCCTACATCACACGTAAACAGCCAACTCTGCAATAACTTGTCCTCGCTTCTGAAGGTCATGAGTCGGGATACAGCATTTTTAAACTTTCAATAGAGGAGCGGCTCCTGATTTTAAAAACAATGGATTTTTCACTTTATATGTATAGCTTGTACCTGTGAACATAAAGTGGCTACAGAGTTATTTGTATGTATTTTGTATTCACCGTACGTTCACCTGTAAAATAAATTGTGAACGCATCACCTGCCTTAAACATGTAAATCGGGAATGGTCATCATAGTGAAGGGACCCATCAAGAACTGGCAGCAGATTCCAAGCTAGACTGGCCTGGCTACACTGCGCACAGCTACACTGCGCACAAGTAAGGACGCAAGTAAGAAATGTTTGCACAGATAATGGCTGACAAGACCACTTACTAGATTGCAGGATGAGCTAGCTATAAATTAGACCAAAGACTCTAATGAACAGCCTTGCAAAACCACCTCCCCCATAGGCCCTCACACACATACACAAAAAGGGGGGAGGGGGTTGCAGCAGAGACAGTCAGGTAGGCTGTATCTGACAAGAGAGGATGATGATAGACATAGTTTATTCGTGACGTGCTCACGCTTTTTCTTCGACCACTCAATTGCCTTGGGTACAAAATTGTATAACCCTTAGTACACGTGTATTTTTGCCAAGTAATTATCACTTACCGTAGCTAGGGTATTACCCCACGCATTCCTGCATTTATACGCAACTCGTATAGCCAAGTCTGTTTCTTCTGCACCCAAGTCCGCCACCTCTGCTATCTTTTGCCCGTTACAAGGATCGAACACGGGAAAAGTCGCCCCATTTACCGCATCCGTCCATTTCCCTCCGACCCACGCTTTGCTTCGCAGAAGGGATAAAGATCTTGCCGCCATGCGACTGGCTCCTAGCTGCTGAAACAATTGCTCCGAGCTGCAACCAGTTTTTAAGAAGGGGGGAAAAAGGGGAGTGATCACCTTAGATAACCCCTACACACGCGCATTGGGGAACGGTCACGTGCTCCAGCACCGTAGATACCAGGTTGGGAGTCAAGTTTGGGTGGGTTTGGGCTAAGTAGCTGGACGCTGGTAGGAGGAGAAGAAAGATTCCATATGATGTGTAATGTGTAACAATGCGTGGCGTATATCCCCATAGTTCTCAGCATCATGTGGAGAAAAATGTGAAGTGGAAAGCAAGGGTAGTCAAGGATTGGAAAGCGAGAGCAGTTGGAGGTAGTACAGGAAGACAAAGGATTGTGGAGCATAGAAGGCCACTGCAAGGAAGGATGGTTGATGTTCAAGTCGAAGCCAGCTGGGCTGTTGGAGGATATCTGGATTGGGTTGTGAGGATTGGTAGAGAGGATGATGAGCACTGCTGGTTGAAGCAGGAAGAGAGGCTGGAGCTGGGGAACAATTGGATGGGGAACAATTGGATGGGTTTGAAAGTGAGAAATGAAGGCAAGAAGGTGTTCTTGTGGAAAGGTGTGGTAGGAATGGTTAACCATGTTGGCGTAGGTGGGGTGTGTGTAGAGTGTACTGGGTTTGAGTTGGAGGAAGATGGGGCGAGTTCAGATTGGGTTGGTCAATAGCCCTTCCATCCCCACTCTTGTCCGTGTCACATCACGGGGTGGGTGGGTGTAAGTGTAATTTCCATCTGATAGTTGAGATGGCAAAAAGCCTTGGTAATGCTGGTCACCCTATACAGGAGCTGGGGTATATACTCACCTACTAATTTTTGAAAAGCATTGTCTCTTAGACAGAAGTTTTATCCCAATATCAGTATGTGACATGTCCAGATGGCTATCATAGACTTAAATAGAGAGACACCTAGAGTAGAAAGGCATTCATCCATATTTATTACTCGCTATGTGGAAGTTACTGAAGATGGATGAGCACCTCTCTACTCGATCCACAAAGTCATTGGTGACTATGCTTGAGGCCGAGTTCACCAACACCTCATGCACTGTGCATATCATAAGATGATTTTGTTAGAAATGGTTTGTACGGATGTAAGACTTCACCCTTTTCAGTGCACTGAAGGCACGTTCAGAGCTGGCATGTCTTGCTGGCATAACCAGAACAATCTTGACTAAGGACAACGTCAGGTATGAGGCACCAGATCCTTTTGAGGAAGTTTACGACATTATGCAATGTATCTCCCCCTTCACCTTGACTGAAGTTGTGATAGAATTCTGCCATTTTAGAGAGCTGAATTTGTAGGGTATTAAGGTTAATAGAACTGGTCAACATTTTGTGAGATTCCCCCAATGCTCCTTTCACAAGAACCTGCTCACATGTTGCACACATGGATTGATTGAAATGCTCTATGATGCAGCTATATAGCTACAGTGTCCACAGTTTCAAAGTAGATTTGGCAGAATGGTGCTCGGGTTGAGCATTACCCTCAAAATACCTTGAACGCATCATAATTATGTTGACGATGGAAGTGAAGGTGCTTTTAAGTCCAATTTCACAGCAGCTTGAGTGACCTTGGTCCAAAAGAGGCTTCCATCCCTGTCTGATCATAATTATAGAAGAACAACGACACATTCTCTTGAGCATCCACTGCACATAGCTCTGCCCTCTAAAGGCTAGTGCTACAATGACAAGCTGAAGTCCATGGAAGAAACGAGAAGTTTGCATTTTGCATGCAATCCAATTATTCTTGTCTTCATGTCAGAGTCATTGACATTGTCTTGTACCCAGTCCCATGGCTTCATCAAAGTTTCATAATTTTTCAGAATAGCACTCTGTGATGTAGCTCAAAGGTAGAGGATTTTCACAGCGAGTCAATATTGTATACATGGAGATCACGTTCCATTTGTCTCAGAATTTCTGCTTGTTTTCTGCGCTCTCTTTTAGGACTCTTCTTTATCATTTCATAAGTAATATCACATTTGTCTTTCAGCAGGGAAATATTTTTTATTGTATCCCTACAGCAAAGTTAAGTGAGTGGCAGTAGCAGTGTGTCAGCAGACTTTTTAATTCAGTTTCTTGATTTGTGCAGCAGCCCATTTTTGGTTCCAGTCATGGTTGAACATCCGTCTGAACATCCGTCATATTGCCTATGGGCATCTTGAATTCTGAGATTCATATGCAGCAGCACATCTTTTATGCAGGCAACAATTGTATCTGCATTTGTCTGAGTGACTGGTATCAGACCAATATATGTCTCACGTACTTCTCATCTCCTTATCCACCCAATGTATGCAAATTACAAGTTGTTCAATGTTTCAGAACTCTCATCAGCCATGATACTGTAGCATTCAGATTCAGCTATGTCACTTGCTATACCATGCAGCATTTTTAGGGATAACTTGTAGCATTTCATTCTGAGCACCCGAGCTCATATGCTTGTCATAAGAATTTTCCATCCACTTTCAAATCACTTCATTGTCTTCAGCTCAGAGAAGGAGGAGCTGCTTGAAATTTGACTCCTCCTCTTTCCTTTACAAAGGGCAATGCCTTGGTGGGCGTATACTTTGGATGATTTTCAGGAGGCAGTTTCTATTTTCCTCCTTTTGACACTTGAATCGCTCCTTCAGCTGGTGATCGTGTGACCTGGTCGAGTTAACAGAGTAGCTGCATGTTTGTGACATAGCGAGCTCTCATGTTTACAGAAACCCTTGGTTTTGCACCAAGCATTTTTCCAATTCCTGAACTCATCACAAGAATGAGCTTCAGATCTTGTATCAAGATAAAGCAGTCCCTTTAAATTGGCTATGGCACAAGTGTGGCAAACGGAATCTGAAATTGGAAGGTAATGCAGCCATGAAAATTGCGAGTACCAGGCTTGTTGGAAAGCTTGCTCAGATCCATTTTGGTTTTAGGGTATTTGATGTTAACTGGCTGGTATATATATAAGAACCTTGAGGAAGGGTATTCTATTCAGAGTTGAGGATATTTTATTGGCTCCAGGTTTTCCAGGTTTCTGCACCTGAGAATTTCTGATTTTTATTTCTGCTACGTATTCTAATTCAGCAGGAGTGCAGTCAAGTTTTGTAAAATAAACAGGGTCTCAATATATGATTGCTTAATGACTCACTATTTCAGATGTGATAGATTATGGCATGTTAAAATTGTTCCGGCCTAACTTCAACCTGTGCATCAGCTTGATCTGCAGCACCTTGATCTGCATCACCAGCCTTCTTGAACTCCCTTCGTCGTCGACTAAACAAAGTTCGTCTTTTAGTCACGATTCACTTTGCACTAGTTAGCTTCTAGAATATTCAAGTACACAAGGCCTAGAATATTCTTGAACAATCTGTTATGAGAGTATTGTACTAGCTGGCAATTTTCACACTAATTAACCATGAATGTACCTTTACCATTACACTCTTTTTTTCTTCCTTAACCTCACTTCTGACATTGGGGCGTAAGAATCTCTTTAAAAAAAAGTTGGTTGCTAAAAGGGGGGGGGGGGTATAGCTATATATATAGCAGCCCCAGGAATTAACCCCCTACAATCACTACATCCATAATAAAACGAACTCGTTTTTGTGTCTTGTCATCTCGGTTACCTCAAGTGTTTGTGTGGCTGCAGTTCTTAGGTGGTCAGGCCAGAAAGTAGGTGTGGTGTAGACATGGAATGCAAATGTTAACTCGTGTCAAACATAATGATTTAATCTTGATATTGCTGAGCCTGTTAAGGCCACCACATATATATTGCAGCACAGTGTGGAACTATTTAGTAACTAACCTAATAACAATCTATATTAAAAATCAACAGTACATGTACTTAATTAATAAAATTATCCACAATATTAAGTTATGAGTGTCCCTGTCCCGCTGCTCAAGGAGGGGGGGGCGGGGGCGGGAGGGGACCAAAGATCATTCCTCAGCTCGCCATACAACAGTTCCTTTCTCCTCTGCCACCACTTTCCTATCCAATACATAACACTCGCCCACCTCCTCCATCACTGCATCACTTACTCCCTCCACATCTTTCCCCAAAAGCAATGCCACCTTTCCATCCTTACTCACTCTTCTTAATTCATCCAGCCACTGTCTTGCCCCTACAATTCTGCGTACCTCATCTATCAGAACCAGCCGATCCCTCTCAAATTCCCCACATATCACCAAGAAATGTTCCACATCCTCCCCTGCTCCACTATCACACATTATACACCTCTCATCCCTAACTATCCCACATCTCTTCTTATCCTCTAACAACCCAGTCCTCAGTCGAAATTGCAACCGCACACCTTCCTGACCATGCATGGACCTCACATACTTCTCCACCCCTGCACCATTGTTTGCCGATTTATAAAAATTCAGCGTACTCTTTCCATTTACTTCCTCCTCCCAGTCCATCTCATTTCTCACCTTCACTTTCCCCTTCCACTTGCACACTGACCCAACCTCGTTGTTTATCTCATTCTTTCTCCTCAAGATCTCATATTCTTCCCACCATCCAATTCCTCCATCCTCTCTTAGTTTATTTACAACAACTTTTACCAATCTGCAACACCTCTAATCTCTTACCAAACAAAACCTTCATCGCTTCCCTCCTCTCCTCCAGCTTCCTCCACCCCATATCTCCCCGTATTGCCACTCCTGCTACTGTGTTACTTGCCCCCAACAGTCTCCTACCCACTCTCATCCATGCTGACTCCAACTTCTTGCAAGCATTCCGTCCTGTCCACCACACTTTGGCTCCATGCTCCATACTAGGTCTCACTAGAAACCCCCACACCATTCTTCCTCTGTCTACTTCCACCTGCTCATTCACTCTACTAATCCATGTCACCTTTCCAACCCACTCTTCTGCCTTCTTTGCCATCTTCTCTAACTGAACATTACCCCTTAGCTTCCTATCAAACCATACTCCCAAGTACTTGACCTCTTCCAATATCTCCTCACCAATCCTCCAATGCACTTCTGCTTCCTTCTTCCCTACTACAATGACCTTGCTCTTCTTGCTATTATCATCTTCCATCTTAACACATACGCCCGTACCACATCCAACATAGCTTGCAGTTCCACCCGAGTCAGCCAGAAGAACAACATAATCTGCATACATAAGTACCCCACACCAGCAGCCTTCCACTTTGACTCCTAGCTCAGCTCTCTCCAATTCCTCTGCCATTCCCATTCCCATCAAATAAATATTGAAAAGAAGTGGAGACAAAGGACATCCCTGCCTAAGTCCATTCTCCACAGCGAACCACCTTGACGACCTCCTTCGGTTCAATATCACTGTTGTCTCCACCCCACTATACAATCCTACACATGTCCTCACAAGTTTCTTCTCTACTCCACACTGCCTTAACTTCTGCCACAGTCCCTCCCTCCACACACTGTCATATGCCTTACTTATGTCCAGGAAAGCCAGATATGAAACTTTTTTCTCGCTCTTCCTTCACAAACTCCTCTTAACACCAACCACTGGTCCGAACATCTCCTGTCTCCTAAATCCTTCTTGTGCTTCCATCAAAATCCTATCCTCAGCGAACACTCCCAACCTCTTTGCCAACACTCTCGCAAACACCTTCACCATACTACAACACAATGAAATTCCCCTACTTCGTCCTCGTCACCATCCTTGTGGAGAGGTATAAACTCCTCTTCCAGTCCAACTCAATCCTCGTCACCACATTCATCACCTGCACCATCACCTCCACCAACCTTCTACCTCCATACATCAGCATCTCATTCAACATTCCATCAGGGCCTGGAGCATTTCCTTTCTTTAAGCAATTACTTCTTCACACATACCCAGCTCATGCCCACCCACTTCTCCTATCTCTAATTCTTGTACTGTGGCATCGGCATCCTCCTTTTTCCTCCCCAGCTCTTCCCAGTGTTTTGCCATCACCTCCAACACTTTGTCTTTCTCCTCCACCATCCTTCCCTCATCATCTTTCACTCCTTTTATCCTTCTCTCCTTCCTCTTTACTCGTAAATCATTCCAAAACAGCTTACAACTAGTCCACCCTGCTCTTTATAGTTCTCTTCCTCAATTCCTTCTCTTTCCTAATAGTCTTTTTCACTTTTTCACTTCCTTTTGCTTCTCTATAGTCATCCCATAGTTGTCTTAAAAGGGGGGACTATACGTCACAACCACAAAAAGGTTGTACCTATTTCTAATTGCCATAACTTTTTTCTCTTTCGTCTACACAGGTACTTATGGTACCAAAGTCTTTGTGTTATTCTGTGTGTTTTTATAAAATGTTAAATATCTCTATAGACAAATTTTCTCAGAAGATACATGCAGAAACATCGCGGTGACTCCAAGATATTTGTGGCAGACCTAGCTGCCTAACGATTTGAAGTCATATACTCATAATTGGTGTATGGCTTGCTAAGGAGTGTCTCAGTGATTTCCATGGACCAAAGTTACCATATCTTGTCATATTCTCCGCTGCAGCCAAAACTTTCTCCTTCCACCTACCCCACACCTCTTCAACTATGTTTCCTCCAACTCTTGCTCAAGCTCTCTCACCTCCTCTTCCCACCCCATGAACATTTCCTCCACTGCCTCTTGATATTCCACCCAGTCTAGCCTATTGTCAACTCTCCATTTATGTCGCTCTCTTTTCACTTGTACCTTCTCTCCTACCCCACATAATTTCTCCCCGAATAATGTTATTGTCCAACCCCACATCCAGCTTGCCTGAGTCTTCAACTACCACCCTAGCTACATCCACGTCCTCACTAAACAACATATAGCTTATGACCGACTTTCTCTCCCCACATTCCCTCACAGCACTGCAACTCGTTCCCCACAACCAGACCTCCAGCCCTAACCAACTCCAACAACCACCATCCATTACTGTTTGGGTTGTCCTCCATTCCTAATCCAATCTTTGCGTTGAAGTCCCCCATCATAACAAATCGAAACCTTTCTCTTCATACTTTACCACATACTCCTGCAATACCTCAAACAATCCCTCCGTTATCTCTCACTCCTTCTGGGTTCACATACACTACCCCTACCATAGTTTTTCTTCTCCCAGCTCCACTCGACTCCACCCACAGCAAACCTTCTCCCGACTTCCTCACCCTAGAATCCAAACTCTCATGCACCAGAACTCCCACACCTCCACTCGCCCGCCTGCCACCCTCTCTATTCCTGCCACGCTCACCTCGTCCTCCTGCAAAAATGTCCCCGCTAATCCCAGCACATCAAACTTCTTCGTTCCCAACACTACCGTCAAATCCACCTCCCTTGACCACCATCCTCTACAATTAACAAACGCCACACTCGACCACCCACAACCAGTTTCCCTATCTTTGGTCCCTCTCCCAACCCCCACCCTCCTTAACTTTACATAATTAAAATATCAAAGAATAAATAAATGTGTAGTTGCCATGACTTCAAGTTAATGGTCATGAGAGTAGCAACCCAACAACCAAGTAAGTCTATCCAGGGCCTGGTCTAAGATGGTGTGGCTTCCTCCCAAGATAGGGTTTCATTGTCAAGCATGTTCAGCAAATTTCTTTAGTACACGTCTTTGAGCATTTTTTCACCACGGTATCTAGTTCCCTATTGCTTTCCGCCATAGCTGCAATGGATAAGCACGCAATGCATCAGCGTAACTTATCCTTCCCCTGAGTCCTACCTATCTCACTCTGTTGTTAAACTACCTCCAGACCCTCCTGATGTCTTTACTTAACCCCTGCTACGTAAGGAATTACTCCATAGGATCCTCCTTCTCAAAGACTGGGGAGAAAGCTTTCGTTATGACCGCAATCGCCTCGCCACGTGGTTGTCTGTTGTTCTACTAATTGGAGCCCAGTGCACCCTAGACCCCAGAACCAACAATGGCCAGCCTAAGAAATGCCACGAGTTCTCTCAGAAGCGCATTGCAACTAAGAAAAAACGTCTTCACTCCCAAAGTACGTTAGAATAATGCCATTTGGAGATATTCCATGTGACCCCCACCACAGTGCTGTGCAGCGGCGGCCATTTCAGTCCGCCACTTGAATATGCACGAGTATCAGAGCAAGCTGCTGATGAAGAAATATGACATCAATGTGCAGCGTTTTGATGTAGCACAAAGCCCAGAAGAAGCAGAGAGGGCCGTGAAAAGTCTTGGAGTAAGCGAAGTGGTACTCAAGGCCCAGATCCTGGCTGGGGGGCGTGGCAAGGGTGTGTTCAGCAGTGGGCTGCAGGGCGGAGTCAAAGTGACAAGCGAGTGAGTGGGGGGGGGGGGGGAATGAAAGAGAGGCATGATGCAATGAAGTGAAAAAGTGGAGGGAGTTAATATCAAGAGTTCTCACTTTTGGGGGACTAAGTAAATTTCAACCTCTGAAATTGTATTCTTTCCGATGTTTCAACTAGATGCTCTAGCCTTCATCAAACCTCCATAATAACCTAGAAACTCCTTCTCTCAGTCAAGATAGAGGAATCTACTTTTTCAATTTATTATTTATTTTACGTACAGTTCATGTTGCTAGCCACATGTGCCGATCACGTGGTGGATAGCTAGCTACCGGTATATAGCAGGCTCACGCAAGTCTTAGTGTCTCAAAGGAATAGCATGTAAAGAAGGGAGTGCATAAATAAGCAATAATAATCATGATAATAATATTAATAAAATAAAATAAATAAAATATATATATATATTATAAAATAATATTGACAAAAAAATAAATTAAATAAAAAAATTAAATATAATAATAATAATAATAATAATAATAATAATAATAATAATAATAATAATAAATTAATGTAATAATAATAAACAAAAAGACAAACATTAATAATAATAATAATAATAATAATAATAATAATAATAATAATAATAATAATAATAATAATAATAATAATAATAATAATAATAATAATAATAATAATAATAATAATAATAATAATAATAATAATAATAATAATAATAATAATAATAATAATAATAATAATAATAATAATAATAATAATAATAATAATAATAATAATAATAATAATAATAATAATAATAATAATAATAATAATAATAATAATAATAATAATAATAATAATAATAATAATAATAATAATAATAATAATAATAATAATAATAATAATAATAATAATAATAATAATAATAATAATAATAATAATAATAATAATAATAATAATAATAATAATAATAATAATAATAATTGTTAACCAGACCCCCCATGGTTGATGGACTTTTGTAGACTGGACCATAATAATAATGATGTGATAATAATAATAATAATAGTATAATAATAATAATAATAATAATAATAATAATAATAATAATAATAATAATAATAATAATAATAATAATAATAATAATAATAATAAACAACAAAAATGAAATATTAAAAATGAAATAATAAATAATAAATAAATGTATTAAGGGAGGCTTTTACCATTTCTGGGGTGGTCGACACAACTTGTCATAACTTTTTTTTTTCTTTCTCAATGCAGGTGAAATTTTATCAAGATGCAGTGTATTGAATGTGCTTTCTTTTGATATGCTCAGATTTTGCATATCTACTACCTAGGTGAAGTTATGGATCCCACCTCAGTATCAGGGGCAAATATTCTAACTCATGGCCACTTAGTCCTAACCACTTCCCACTTAGGAAGTGCTTAGAGTGATCATAGAAGTGAAAAGTGAATGGCTAAAAATATCATTAGCACAACAACTGAATTTTAAGAGAGGTCAACCTGAAGTTCTAAACATGGTATGTATATCCATATGCATACCTTCACCATGGATGGACTTAAACATGTTTTAATCATTCACTTTTTAGAGCAGGGAAAGGACTTTCAAATGATATATTAAAATCTTGTATACATTAAAAAATGAGCAAGTTAGAATATTTCCAGATTCGGAAACAGTGATTTTAAGGAGAAGCCATGAAAAGTGGGTGTGTTTTTGGGGGGTATTTTTTTGGTAAAAATCGAAATGACGGTTGCCTGACAGGATGCGCAGATCATGTGATGACAGCACAGGGCTGCGTGGTAACTATGGTAATTGGAAGCTTACTGAGAGCTTCATTTAGAGTCCTTTTCCAGACTTCTATCATGAACGGTTAGGGAGATACGCTTACCTTTGGCAGGAGCGCCGTCTTCAAGATTCAAACGGTATTTTGTATCTAGCTTGATAATGTGAAATAGAATGCACAAAAAGGTGCATAACTTCATAATGGAGCATTGAAATACTCTGAAACTTGAAACATAACAACTACATGCATCAAGGTATAGAATAGAGCAATAAAAATTTTTTTTTTTTTTAATCATTAAAAAAATGGTAAAAGCCTCCCTTAATAACATAGGATTTTTTGGAAGGGGGGGGAATACCGACATGTTCTCAAAATCAGCTCAAAATGTGGTTTTAGAGGCAATATATGATAATGGCATTTGGTGACTTTGAGACTTTTCATGCTCACGTAATTTTCCAGTAGCCTTTTTCTACCAAATTGACCCATGTTTGATGCAGTACCCGATTTCCCTTTAATATTTCAGCCCACTTCTCACACAGAACAAAACATACCTTCGACACCAGGCTGCTCATCATACCAAAAGCAGCAATGCTCAGGACATGACATCTACTGTACTTGCCAGTGAGTCACAGTGCTTAATGCTTCCTAATATAGTAAAACTTCTTCAAATCTATCAAATTATCCCACTAACGACAGCCACAGTTGAAAGAACCTTTTCTACGCTTACACTTGTTAAGACATCTCAGAAACCGTCTGAAGGACTGTACATTGGACAAGTGCATGAAGGGCCGGACTCCCTATCAGATGATGACATTGATGCAATAATTAAGATATGGAAGCAGAAAAAGACTAGGAGACTTATTGTGTGACCATGTTTATTATCTATTTTTTAATTATATTAAAATTCACGAACACTAGACACTCCAGTACATTACATTACTCTTTACATTAATTACTGCCTATCTGAAGGGGGGGAAGATTCCCCCCCTTCCCCCCCCCCTAGATAAAACCCTGAATAAATGTATATAAATTAATTTATTTGAATTAATTTAATAATAATAATAATAATAATAATAATAACAACAACAACAACAACAACAACAACAATAATAATAATAATAAAATTATGGTGGTCGTGGATACAAGTTCAGGCTCTTGAGATCAGAAGAGTGGAGACCAGAGTGAAACATCAAGATGCCTGTAGAGTGCCAAAGAAAAGTCTGCAATTGCTGAACATGCAGAAGGATAGTGGACATCCATCTTAAACCGGGCCAGAAGGAACTGCTAGTGAAGGAGGCATTGCACATTAGATGGTCTCCCCTATGTAGTATTTCCCACAGCTGCAAGGATGCAGTACACAACACATGAGTGCATATTAGCTGGTAAAACATCCTTCACTCTGCTCAGTTGTGTCCTCAAGAGTTCTTCCCGATCTGAATTGATGTTGAACTTCCTATGTACAGACCCTCCTGATGTCTTCACTCATCCCTACTGCAAAGGAATCACCACCATAGGATCCTTCTTTTTAGACCCCGTATCGGTGTACTTATCTTCCTTACTGCGTTTATATGTATCTGAGATGGAAGATGAAGTTTAGTGAGTAGAGAAGAGTAGTCCGAAGACCTTTGTTTGCTACATAATTTACATGCAAAGTATCTTGAGATGAAAGAACAGTACTTCAGATGGGGACGGATAAGAGAAGTGTAGAGGCGAAGAAGAGTAGAGGTGTCTGAATAGCAGTAGAAATGACGGTAGAGAAGGCGAAGAGATGTAAAAAGTGTGATTGGTCATGGATAGAGATGAAGAAAAGAGGATTCCTAGGTACTTGAACTCGGTCATTAACTGAATTGGATAACCAGAGATATACAGAGGTGGCAGAGACTTACTAAGAAGAGATTGAAATAAGCATGAATTTTGACCATTAGAGTAAGTGTGAGAGATTGGGAAGCAAGCCAGGCAGAGATACAGTTTAGGTTTTTCAGAAAAATCAGAATAAAAATTGTTAGGGATGAAAAAGAAGGATATCGATGGTGTCGAGAATAAGCTTAGTAAGAAAGACAAGGGCACGCTACACACTCAATTGACACATTATAAAGAGGAGAGGATCTGTTATAGATCCCTGAGGGATACCAGAAGGTACAGGGACGGCTGAGGAGGCGGTGCCTGAGGCGATCACTTGTTGTAAACGTGCTGAAAGATAGAGGAGGAGTGAAGTCAGTTAGTGAGGTAAGGAGGGAAGTGCAGGAAGGAAAGAAGATAATTTAATGGTTTGTGAGGAACAGAATTGAAGGACTTTTTGAGATCTAGAAAACAGTACTAACCAATTTATTAGTTTGAAGAAGAGAGTTAAAAGACTGATTGGCCAAGAGAAGGGCTGAAGAAGTGGACTGATGGGGAAGGAAACCAAATTGAGAAGAAGAGATAATATTGTGTTCAATACAGAATTTGTAAAGGAGAGAGTGAACAGGCTTTTCAAGCAGCTTACTAACTATAGAGAGTAAGGAAATGGGCCGGTTGTTAGAGGGATTGTCAAGATTAGATGAACATTTAGGGATGGGAACAATGAAGGAGTTTTTCCAATAAACTGGAAGACGTCTTGAGACAGGATAAGTTAAAGATATATGTAAGGGGAGCAACTATGGATAGGCATGTAGATTTAAGCATTCTAGAGGCAAGCAGCTTACTATAGAGAGTAAGGAAATGGGCCGGTAGTAGTTAGAGGGACTGTCAAGATTAGATGAACATTTAGGGATGGGAACAATGAAGGAGTTTTTCCAATAAACTGGAAGACGTCTTGAGACAGGATAAGTTAAAGATATATGTAAGGGGAGCAACTATGGATAGGCATGTGGATTTAAGCATTCTAGAGGAGATCAAATCAGGGCCACAGGCTGTGGAAGAAGGTAAATGAGAAATCAGGCCAATAACATCAGATTCAGTACAGAGAGAGTCAGGAGGACAGGATGGTTTGGAAGTTTGGAAAGGAAGAGGATAGGGAGGATATTCAGAGAAAGTATTTTAGGCAAATCACAGCTAGAGGAGAATGTGTTGCCATTGGAACAAGAGTTGGTACAGAAAATGGTCTTTTTCTTGTGGAACGAACAAAATACCAAAACTTTTTGGAAGGAGAGGATGAGAGAGACTGGAAGAAGTGTGGGAGAGGACACGAGTATCTTGACTCTTCTTGAATAAATCAGAGAGTGCATAAAGTTGAAGAGATTAAGGCAGAAATGAGCAAGACATATCAACATTGATGTTAAAGTCTCCAGTAAGGATCAGGCCAGAGAGCACATTGTGTGAAAGAGCCCTTAGAGTGTCTGAAAGGAGAGATACATCATTTAAAGAAGAAGGAGGTCTATAAAAAGCTCCAAACGTAAAAGTAGATCCCTCTATCTTGACTGAGAGAAGGAGAGGTTATTATGGAGGTTCAAAGGAATAGCATGTAAAGAAGAGAGTGCATAAATAGCAACACCACCACCATGGCGATTTCTATCTAGGCGATAAAGTTGAAAATTTGGTAAAGAAATCTCAATGTCTGGTGAGAGCCAAGTCGCATTCACACAAACAAGTCAGGAAAATAGTGTTACAGAGTAGAGACCTCTCATATAAGAGACTGCAGGCATTGAACGGGAAAAAACAGCTTATGGGGTGGTATACCATATTTGCTGGGGGAAAGTAAAAAAATAAATTAATATCAAAATGTACCTATACACCTATTCTAGCTAATTTCCAAATCTGGGTGCTCCATTCTGAAGATACAGCAAGTTTTATCTTGCACCTCACTTGCATCTAGCTAAATATTTCCTCAGGATTACCTTTGAAGAACTAGGGTAAGTTAGATCGATCGTATCTCCTGAACCGCTGGGGCTATCAAGAAGCTGTAAGTGCCAAAATAAAGCCAACTGCTAACTGCCCATATTCATAGTAATTGCACACAGTTGAGGGCATGATCAAAAAATTACTGCGCATGCTGAGACAGCAATTTTGTTTTGTTTTTTGCTGTCAAGATGGCTGACCAAGTTCAAGCTACGAAAGAGCTCGCTCAGGCTATAAGCGTAAGTGCTCCAAGCTCTTCATGATAAGAGCCTTCCTGGGCCCTCTAGTTTACCTGTTTCTCCGGTGCCAATGCAGACAGCAAGCAGTAAGAAGATCGCATTTCAAGCTCTTCAACTCGGGTCGGCGCTTCAAGCTCCTTCAACTCGGGTCGGCGCTTCAAGCTCCTTCAACTCGGGTCGGCGCTTCAAGCTCCTTCAACTCGGGTCGGCGCTTCAAGCTCCTTCAACTCGGGTCGGCGCTTCAAGCTCCTTCAACTCGGGTCGGCGCTTCAAGCGGGTCGGCGCTTCAGCTGAGGACTTTCACCTGATCAGGCTGGGAAGTCTCCAGGGAGCAGTCAGTGCCTTCTCTTGCTGTGGCTTGCCTCTGGCCATCACTGAAGACAGGAAGAACAGGAGGGGATTGGTCTCAAAGCTGTGTATTACTTGTAGTGTTTGTGGCAAGTCTTCTGCCATCACCGACTCCTACTGCGGGAAGGATTTGGAGGTGAACAGCAAGTCTGTTCTTGCCATTAGAGCCATAGGCAAGGGGAGGGCTGGGCTGGAGACTTTCTGTGGCCTGTTAGGTATGTCACTTCCTATCACCAAGCGTGCCTACACTGTGCACAATAAGAAGCTGCTTGCTGCCTCCCTGAAGGAGAGAGAGGTCTCCTTTGGTGGTGCTGCTGCTGAGCTACGCAAAGATGCGGTTGAGGACGATATGTTGACATTATTGTCACTTGTGATGGCACCTGGGCCAGGTGAGGCTTCCAGTCCCTCTACAGAGTTGTGGTAGTCTCTTCCTGGGATAGGGAAAGTTCTGGACGTGGAAGTTCTCAGCAAACACTGCCAGGTCTGCGCAGCTCATCGTGACATGGATGAGTCATCTGAGGAATTCTTGGACTGGTGGGAAGAGCATCAGGTATCTTGTGAGGCCAATTATAGTGGATCATCACATCAGCAATGGAGTCTCATGGAGCCATCTACAGCTGGAAACGGTCTGGAGCTGTACAAGCTCCGATACACCACCTCCGTGATTTCTGATGGTGACTCCAAGACCTTCAAGCTGCTCTCTGATGAGAAGCCCCATGGTGCTAGCCATCCAGTGAGCAAGCACGAATGTGTCGGCCATGTCCAGAAGAGAATGGGCACGGCACTCAGGGGCAAGTGCAAGGATAAGCTGGTGAATGAGAGGGGTGAGCGTGTGAAGATGAGGGTGAAGGAAGACTCACCGACAAGACCATCAAGCTGCTCACTAGATACTTTGGCAAGGCCATTAGGTCTAATGTTAGTGACTCAGCTGCAATGACAGATGTTGTGTGGGCAATATTTTATCATTCACAGTCAACAGACGGAATGCCACAACACCAGTATTGTCCGAGTGGGCTGCGGTCTTGGTGCAAATTCAACCGTGCACTTGCCCTGTCAGAGTCGCCTCCATCTCACTCACCCACCATTCATCCAGATGTTGCTTCTCATCTCTACGCAGTCTTTGAGCGGCTGTCGAATAACACCCTGATGGAGCGGTGTGTACTGGGAGCGACTCAAAATCAAAATGAGTCTTTCAACAGCACCATCTCTGGCAGCGATGTCCCGAAGACTGAGTTCTGCTCTGCAAGCAGAGTGGAGATTGCTGTCAATTTGGCAGTGATCTCCTTCAACACTGGCCAGGTTCCCTTTACAGCTCTCCAGGAACGGCTTGAGGTCAGAGTTTCACCAATCACCATGCAGTCCCTATCTTCCAAGGACCATCGCCGGGTGTGTGGATCAATGATGAAGGCAGAGGTGCAGGTGAAGAGGAGAAGGCAGGCTTTGCAGCTAGACAGGGCGATGCTGGAGGAGCAGCAGGAGGGGGAGACGCATGGTTCTGGACGACTTATTTTTATTTAATTGTTATTATTATTTTTTGTTGTTGTTATTATTATTATTATTATTATTATTATTATTATTATTATTATTATTATTATTATTATTATTATTATTATTATTATTTATTAATATTTTTTATATTTTTTAATATATAATACATAATATTTAAAACACAATAATTAATGAAAGTGTAATGAAATATGTCTTCCAGGCTAGAGTCATTGCCCAGTGTTCCCATAATGCACGCGCTGTTCCCCCTCTGTATGGCAACTGCCAAACGTTGGATCAGGAAGGGGAATAACCTGCTCTCCCCTGTTGTTCTGCTCACTCTGCGGCCAAGCTCTTTCAAAAAGGGTAAAGTCCCCGGGCCGAAAGTCCCTGATGTCTCCACAGCCACTGGTTGGAAGAAGTGAGAGGGGTCCATGTTTGAGTACTTTGCCCTCTTCTTCGTTTCAGCCATAGCAGCAACTGAACCTGCCTCACTGGTTGCACTTGCTATGTATGAATGGGCATAGGTGTCTGTGCAGGTAGCGTCCCATACCAACAGCTCCCAAGGAACCATTGTTATACCGTCAGGTCTCTTTCCATCACTCCTATATGTCCCTGAAGGTTCCAGCCGAGATGGAATTTTGGCTGCAGACAGGACACGGTGAATAATGTCATTGAGTGAGGAGTGGCGGAAATGGCGGCCTTCACTATGTCTGCAGCTAAGGCCATGAGTTGCAAGAGAATCCACATAGGAACCACAGTGATGACATATATGAGGTTTGCACAGGGACCTAAGTCCCACTGCCACCCGGATGGTGTTGTCATCCATGCGTAGCCCTAAAGACGAACAAGGGGGTGCATTCAACCACACACCTGACTCTTGAGTTGATGCAGACAAAAGACGAGCACGTGCTCTCCCATCTTGGGCATTCTCCAACAGCTTGTTTGCGGTTGCTGTCACTTGCGCAGAATCCCATGCCTTCTGGAGATGTTGGCCAGTGCCTTCAGGGGATGGTGTGTCATGGCCAATGGACCACAATGCCTTGGCCTCTTCCTGGTAAGGTGTGGGTGTGGAACTCTGAAGCTGTGGGGGGAGGATGTGAGAAACCAACTCAGATGCCAAAAAGGCAGACGGTGCAAGCTGCACTGCACTTCTAATTCCCAGGCCTCCATTCTTCACTGGTAAGTGTTGCTTGAGTCCAGGCAGGGTCTTCTTCATCAAAGTGGATGTTCACGATCCTACTCAAAATAGACCTTAACAGGTTGTCGTACTCCTGGAGCTTTGGTGATAGGAAGCATGGTGCGGTCCGCAGGTTATACAATTGTTTTGGAATGGCAAAGGAGTGGTGGAGCAATAGGATGGCATCATGGTCAGTCTCTCTCCCATTATTTTTTATTATTATTTTATTTATATTTATTTATTTATTATTTTTTAAACCGGGAAAAAGCCACCACACCACTTACTAAAGGATTTCATTATTGTATGTGTTTGATTCTGTGGTAAAAATATAGAATATTGTACAAATTTACCATTACCATCTTCAATCTTGATTTTCTCAAAACATGTTGGTGAACATGTTGGGGGGAAAAAAATCATATTTCAGTAGTTCCATCTGTGTTATGAGCAGAAGCTTTTCAAAGCACCGATCACTTTTTATGGGTGGATGGATGTTCAACCCATACCTAGTTCCTTTTTTGTTTTGGATTTAGCAAGATTATCACAAAATGCTTGTGCTTATACCTCAGTGGCCACTCTCTAAGTGGCTGGTGCTAAGTGGCTGGTGGTATCTCTATGACTGTGGAGGTAGGCAGATTTGTACATCTTAGAAATTGTAGTTTAGGTATTGAACAAACCATAAGTTGGTACCAAAATTTCCTTTGCCAAAGGATAAAGATAACAAAGTTGTGCGGTCACAAAAGTTACATATATACCACCCCCTTAACTCTTACACTGCATTTGTCACGGCGTTTGTGACACAACAATCCACCCCACGGGTGCGTGTGTCACAGCATCCGTGACAAGCAATTTACCGCTGGCAGTGCGTGTGTCACAGCATCTGTGACATGATATTTCTTGTTGCATAGCTCCGTGGATTGTCTGTTTTATAGTCTGTACTCACTAGGTAAGGTTGATGGGTTTATAATCAAACTTGGGAATGCATCACCATCTCCATGAATAACATAAAAAATTTAAAAAACAGGCGTTTTATTTCGTGGTTCATTGCCAGATGCAAATAAGAAACATGGTGTGTATTTTTATCCAAAACAAACACAAATATGGATCTGCAGGCAGTATTGGAGGCTCTTTCTGATATTGAGAATGACTTTGAAAGTGACAGTGAACTGGATGATGTGGAAGAAATGAACTAGATGATATTGGAAGAAGATGAACTATATGATGTGGAAGAATGGCCGGCCCCTGAAGAAATGGAAGATGCTAATGGCAGCAGTAGTGTAGATGAGACTGATGGGGAAATGGATGTGGAAACTGGCCATACGAGTGGAAATTCTTCAAGTGGGCTCGTCAGGTGCAAAGAAGTTGACAGCCCCACCGAGCGTAGAAACTCCTGGTTCAAATTTGCCAGATGATGATGTTGAGCCCAAGGATATTTCTTCACCTGTTCTTTGTAGACAAGGTTTTTGACCTAGTAGTGCGTGAAACAAATATTAATACACAAATTCTGATCGTAAACAGGCCACTTACGGTTCGCTCAGGCTCAGTGTACTACTGTCAGACTTGCTCTGACCACCCACCTCTACATCCAGAAGAGTGCTTCAAAGAGTACCACACAGCCAAGATCCTGAAGAAACCAAGAGCAACACAGTGAACTCATGACTATATTGTTATTCAATGACTATATTGTTATTCAATTATCTTCTTATAAAACATTGTACTTGATCTAGCAAGGTATTCAAATGGATTTTTGCTGCTGACAATCTTGTTCTAGCTAGATAGCTATATATCCAGGTAAGTTTTAGTACACAATGTAATAAAAATAGCTCCCACCAACCTAAATTGCCAATCCTATAGCTACCACACAGCATACAGACAAATCTAGCATACTTTGCATAGTCTAAGCAGCAGACTAACATACAAAAATAGCGTAGAAGCTACCATGACTAGTTTCTAAACAAAGGTATAACAATAGCGTCAATACGATGGTTTTTTAAAAACTGGCTATCGAATACTTACAGTTTGCTGAGATAACCAATGTTCCCTGGACCTGTCTCTGTTGTTTGGTCAATTTTGGAGTAGTAAATATGCCGTAGGAGCAACTAACAACAGACCGTTTCATCCCCATGCGATAGACAATTAAAATTAAAAAACAATGCCGCACCCAGGTGACTACTTCCGGTTTGAGTATAACGCACGTACAATGATTGTGACATTTCCAATTGCCGCCGTGTAAGTGTTAAGAGATCGGCTGATGAAGCAAGAGGTGGAATTAGGAAGAAGAAGAGAGGTTTTAAGAGAGAGACTTTAGTAAAGGTTTAGATCCTTCGTGGTTTCCTTAGATGGAGTTGATAGCTGGGGTGAGGGGGGGTGAGGCAGGAGATATGGTGAAAGAAGAGATAAAAGTAGACCCAGAAGAGGGAGGGTAGGATGAAGATGTGAGGACTGATGGGGAGGGGGATGATTGGGATAGAGGGGAAGAGAGAGGGGGGAGGTGTTTTGTGGTGGTCCTGGAGGCAAATGGTTTTGTTGGGGGCATCCATTATTGATGCCAGGTGGAGGGGGAAATCCTTGTGTAGGTAAGGGATGAATGGGAGTGGGCAGTAGAGGAGAGTTGAGTGGAGAGGAGAGTGGGATTGATCCCTTAGACGAGGGAAGAGCCTTTGAGGTAACGACGATGATGATTGCAGATACGACGATGAGCGTTAAAGAAGAAACGTTCACGAGTTAGAGTGAGAGACGGCCGACAAGAAACAAATAAAAATGAAGTAATTCCAGGAGATGAGGGAAGAAGGTCTGGCTCTGAAAAGAGCAGGTAGAACAATCTAAGCTTCAAGAGAAGATATGGAAGGAACAAGAGGAGAGACAGAGAAGAGTAGTTTCTAGCAGTTACTGCCATGGTAAAGGATCGTCATTATTGCGAATACCTGATGAAGGCTAGAGCATCTATATAGTTGAAACATCAATCAAGAGTATTAATTATTGCAGTGGTCAGTGGTCATTGTAATTTTGTTACGTAAACTGAGAGTTTGTTGAGAGACTTAATAAAAATGTCTTGAGAAATTCATTGTGAAAAAGTGTGATAGTATATATTATACATGCGAGTCTCAATTCATATGGGCACACGAGTATAGGCACATGTGCTGAATGGAAGATAAGGAAATGGAGGTGAGATTTGGCAGAAGAGGAATTCGGAGGAGGAGAGTAAGTCTTGTGAGCCAGGCGTAGTGTTAAAGAAGGTCTTGACAACCAGGCATATTATTGAGGAAGGTAGTCTTGTGAGCCAGGCAAGGTGGAGACCTGGGAAGGGCTAATTGTTGGCCGAGGTCACCAAAATCCTGAGTACTTTTTATTTGCTGCCAATCATCATGTTCAAATGACCTTACGAAAAGACCATTTACTTGTTTCCTCTGCCATCGAACTTGCTTAACTCTAGTGATCAGTTATCTGAGACAAAACTGTTTCAGGCCAAAAAGCAAAACAAAGACTGTTTTGCAATGACATACCAGAGTTAGAGAATGTTGATACACAAGCTATTGGATAAAGTTCAACTACTGGCACTATATGGATTTAGTGCACCTTGGTAGCTAAGCCTAAGGGAAAGGCTTGCACACAAAGGCTGACTAAAGAGCTATCTAAGGTGTGCTAAGCCTTTCTTATGGCACAACTTGCTTAGAAAGGCTTGCCAATGCTAGCTAGTGCAGAAGCTATGACTTACAAACCTGTGAAAGCCCAGCTACTAGCTGAAAAGATAGGTCCTTACCCATGACATGTCACTTCCTTCTTTCACCATGGGCTTCATGACAGCTTTTCAACAACTCGTGCTCGTAGAGAACAGGAGCTGCAGAACAAAGATGACCTGTCCTCTCAATGCAAAGAAGAGTCCCAGCAGCTAAATAAAAATAATTTACCACGTGAAATCCGAGTGCAGGTCCTTACCCATGACACGTCACTTCCTTCTTTCACCATGGGCTTCATGACAGTTTTTCAGCAACTCGTGCTCGTAGAGAACAGGAGCTGCAGAACAAAGATGACCTGTCCTCTCAATGCAAAGAAGAGTCCCAGCAGCTAAATAAAAATAATTTACCACGTGAAATCCGAGTGCAGGTCCTTACCCATGACACGTCACTTCCTTCTTTCACCATGGGCTTCATGACAGTTTTTCAGCAACTCGTGCTCGTAGAGAACAGGAGCTGCAGAACAAAGATGACCTGTCCTCTCAATGCAAAGAAGAGTCCCAGCAGAAAAATAATTTACCACGTGAAATCCGAGTGCAGTTTGGTGAACTGACGCACCCAGCACTGCTGCGGCCAAAGTTGAATGGACACATAAACAGTAACCATTTGGTTAGCATTTGTCATATATTTAGTGAGGGTAGGAAGCGGTAAGCGTGTACACGCGTTCAAAATAAACACAACCAGCGCGTCTTTTTACCTCGACTGTACCTCAGTTGGGACATGGGCTGCCTTATCGGGTTTGTGTTTCCCTTTGGGTGGCTCTCCAAAGCAAAGAAGGCAAACAGAAATCCTAACATTACGTCATGGATCTTGTGAAGGAAGGGGAAGGGGATAAGAGAATACCCCCCCCCCCCCCCCCATAGACAGAAATTCCCCTCCCCCCTGGAAAATAGTTGGTTGAATCCGTTTTTCATCTTTTAAAATGTCCAAGATTTCTTACAGTACTTCTGGTTCTTCGACTTTGCTTTGTCACGACTTTGCTTTGTCACCACGGTGTTTCCTTGGTAAAAGTGGGTGAATCAAGAATTTCGGACATGCCAAACATTCTCCACCCCCTCCCCTAGAAATAGTCCTGTGTGGAACTCTGATCATCGGATGTGTTGTATGTTGACCCTTACCTACAAATCCATTGGTTTTACGCACGCCCCTTTATTTATGAGCTGACTAGCTGTGCATGCTATTTGAGGGCGTGTTCTATTACTTGAACATGACTAACAGAAATGCGCACAATATTTGCATGAGATCACCTGATCTGGAACAGGTGACAATTATAGTAGTACCCATTTTCGTACTTAAGCCAGCCACATCCTCCCTTCTAGTTTCATGGAACATATCTTTCATCGAGTGTCATGCTTGTCATACTCTACTTCCTCACTTCTAATCGAAGAAAATGCGGCACATTGTGATGTCATGTAACATCGTGTTAATATCTTCAGTCTTTCTTGTGACGTTTCGAAACGCAGATACGATCTCACTCGATGCATTGCACTAAATGATCGTTCACTGGTGCTGTTTGTAGCCTCATAATAGCACGCACAATGATGCATTTACACCTAGTAATGATAAATTTAGTAATGTATTGGAAGTGGTCCGGACTGGCCGAACGGCCAGGTCCTCCCCTGTAGTCCTAGCTACTGCCCTGGCTGTAACCCTAGTCATTGTCCTGCCCTAATCTGGAGCCCTAATCCTACACAGGATTGATGATGTCATCATGATACTGTAATTCCAGGATTATGCCCTGGGAAAGCAACACACTGCAGAAGCCGACAATGATATCTGCAACCTTTCCTCCTGTGTTGGGTAAAGCTACACACTGCAGAAGCTGCCAGTGAGATCTGCAACCTTTCCTTCAATGCTGGGTAAAGCTACACACTGCAGAAGCTGACAATGATATCTGCAACCTTTCCTTCAATGCTGGGTAAAGCTACACACTGCAGAAGCCGACGGTGAGATCTGCAACCTTTCTGGGTACAGAAAGCTACATGTTGCAAAAACCTACACTGATATCTGAAGTTGAAAATCTTGCCTTTTCTCTCTTCTTGGCTGACAATAAGTTATCCTAAAATCTGGTTGTTTACAGGGCACCTATAGAGCATCAGTTCAATACAGAACTGATCTACACTCTGCGTGTA
This sequence comes from Cladorhizidae sp. MBARI D1340-BT2, assembly GCA_028752905.1. Classification (NCBI taxonomy): domain Eukaryota; kingdom Metazoa; phylum Porifera; class Demospongiae; order Poecilosclerida; family Cladorhizidae; species Cladorhizidae sp. MBARI D1340-BT2. The sequence goes on from JAQNBH010000001.1 coordinate 30,081,400, forward strand.
GCCCAATTCCTGACATTCATATCACAGCCGAGTGCTTCAACAAACATTAACAGCCCTTGACAACACTACACTGTGAAGATATTCCTGTATCAATGAGGGGGTGGGGTTGGGGTGGGGTTTTAAGCACCCTCGATGTGTCCTCTGCTAGGAAATGTACTTGAGATACATTGAAGGCCCACAAAATAAGCTTCACTTTGATACCAAGATGACCTGATTAGAGGGAAGGGGGTTAGGGGCGAGTTACGAGATTACAAATTTGTTACAAGTTTTTGTGGTTTTGACCTGATGAGCGGACATTAGTACGTGGACAAAGTTGTAGATGGGATGTTCACATGACCCCCCCAGGCTACTGAGTACGTATCAGCCAGAGCAACCATCCCTTCAAGCTATATATACACCGGTACATCTACACATACACCAGTACATCTACACATACACCGGTACATCTACACAGCCTCTATAAGATGTTGGCAAACCAGTCGGTGCCCAGCCACCTTTCTAAAGGTTATTTTATTTTTCATCTTGTGTTTCTTCAGCTTGGCGTCTATCCCCGAGCTCACCAAGCAGATGATAGGACACAAGCTCAAGACCAAGCAGACCATGGGAGATGGGGTGACCGTAAACCGAGTGATGGTGGCGGAATGTCTTGACATTTCCCGCGAGACGTACTTCGCCATTGTGATGGACTCCACGCTCCAAGGGCCCGTGCTCGTGGGGAGTCCTGAAGGAGGAATGGATATCGAAGAAGTCGCTGCTCGCTCTCCGGAGAAAATATTCAAGGTGTGTGTTGTCTGAATCCTGGAACTTGCTTCCGATATTGTGTTTTGCAACTTGAAATTTGCACCTGGCGATATAGGGATGAGTACGGGAATTTGGTTCCAATATTGCATAAGACTTGTTGACCTATTTTGCCATCATAGAGTTTTCCTTCAAAGCATGATGTTGTCTGGATCCTGAAATTTGGTTCCATAATTACGTTATTGAAACATGGTCCCCCATTTTTCATAACTTGTGGTATGGTCCAAATTCCTGGAATTTGGTTCCAATATTGCATTGTTGAAATTTGGTTCATCGTTTTGCATCTTGAAATTTCCCCCTTTTGAGTATTTTCAAGTAATGAAGAGCTGTCATTGTCATCGCCATATTTCCTCGATCTCTTCATGCCCTTGATCCCTAGAATAGTTCTCTCCCATGCTCCAGTCTTCCATAAAATAGCATGCGTCTTGGAATTGATGGCGTACTAATCCTTATTTGACGATTAATACCCAGCCTATTATGCACATGCTGTTCTACCCGTCTATCCGAGTAAGGACGCACATGTCCGCACTCTGCAAGTACTCAGTGAAATAGGGCACGCCCTCGATCTCCTCGGGTGCCCATATACAGTAGGAGCCCCCCAAAAACGTTCCAGTTCCGTTGCGTTAATATTCCGTTGTCGCTTCTGGCAATGCTGTTAAGTCATGAAGAAAACAACTCTGTTCCAACGGCGAAGAATCTTTTTTCTTCGCGTTCCAAACTTGTTCGCAGTTCAATTATCTCTCCCTCGTTTGCACGGTCGTTCGCCAGCCTTGTGCTTCAAGTACAATCGGCTTCGTGCTCCTGCTTCTTCGTCATTCGGCAGCCTCTCTTTTGACCGTTCATAATGTCGTTCTTCAGCGAAAGGCCCTCGATATTTTTTTATGTTTTTTTTATGGAATAAGATCTTACTCAATAGCCTGAGGCTAATATAAAGAGTAATAATAAGTAAACAAATGCATGGAGGAATATATTAACCCTCTCACTGGCATAAGCGACTTAAGTCGCGAAAACGGATTAACCGCGACGAAACAATTCATAAAAAATTAACCGTTCGCGGTATTAACTTCAAAAATTGTACGAATATGCCCAAAGCATGCCTCTAATATACCCCTGAATATCAGGAAAATACGGAATGAGGAAAGGGAAGTAAACATGCCAGCAAACATCACTTCCGGTTAATTCCCGGTCTCGAAGAAGAAATGGCGACTTGCTTTAGAGTAGAGACGAAGCGTTAGACTTCCTATTTGAGGATGACTTCGGCCTGTCCGAGATTGACGTTAGTGAAGGAGAGGAAGAAAGTGCCTGTGCTTACCTGGGAAGTGGCGTAGTTGACAGTGATGCTATGGTAGCTATAACAGAAGCTGTTGGCACCGACCACAAAGCAAGTTTTCAAAGTATAGATCGCCCTACTCTGCCAAGCGAAGCTTCAGACGATAGCGATGGTCATGAAGACTTCCCCCAAGGTAAGAATAGATAAGAGTTGTATAGTAAAGCCTAGTAACTAGCATAATAATAAGAACTATTTCTCCTGGGAAGGTAGTTTCACTCATGGAGCTGGAGGAGGAGGATGAGGAAGCAGCAGAGGAGAAGACAGGGTTGGAGGAGAGGTTATTTTACAAACAGTTGTTGTTGTTGACCAAAAGTTGACCAGCTAACATTGCTGGTTTCATATTACACATGAAATTGAGATGATATAAACCCGATATAAACCCTTTTATTTTACTTCCTGTCTCTTATAACAATATTCACATTTCTGTGGTTGGTTGCTAAGCAACAAAAAATGAACATAACGTCCCTTCATGCATCAGCTATCACCTGATATATAGTTGTTGGGTACTTGTCTTCATCAGGTCCTCTATAAAAAAAAATATGTGAAATTGTGTCAATTTTTGTAAAATGTCCTCCGTAAATCTGCCAGTGAAAGGGTTAAGTTGATTATAGTTAATTAAGTTAAAAGTCTAAGTGATGATAAGGGGTGTTGAATATAGTGCTTAAATTGTCCAAGTGATCTTTAATGTAATTGGGAGAGAGTTCCAGAGCCTGGAGGTAGTAGGGGAAAATGAAAGGTAAGCAGACTGAGTTCTGTATGGGATTAGCAGACGATCACTGGGGTGGAAGGATCAGAGGTTGTAGCCGGCAGTTGGTTGGCATGGTGGGAGGCTAGAAGGAAAATCTATGTTATTGTGAATAAGTTTAAAGGAAAAAATAAGTTTGGCATTACGGCGGCGAGAGGATAGAGATGGAAGATGAAGCTTAGTGAGAAGAGAAGTGTAGTCCGAGGACCATTGTTTACTACATAATTTGCATACAAAGTATTGTATTCTCTCAAGATGAGATGAAAGATGGGATGATTGAGTACTCCAGATGGGGACGGATAAGAGAAGTGTAGAAGAAGAGTAGAAGTGTCTGAATAGCAGTAGAAATGACTGTAGAGAAGGCCAAGTAATTTACTACGTCTTGGAAGATATGTAAAAAATGTAAAGGAGAGAGTGAACAGGCTTTTCAAGCAGCTTACTAACTATAAAGAGTAAGGAAATGGGCCGGTAGTTAGAGGGATTGTCAAGATTAGATGAACATTTAGGGATGGGAACAATGAAGGAATTTTTCTACAGAGAGAGTCAGGAGGACAGGATGGTTTGGAAAGGAAGAGGATAGGATACAATTGGAGGATAGCATGAATTGAAGAAAAACTTATTAAAAGGGGGGACTATACGTCATAAATTAGACTTTTTCCCCCCTTCTTCTTTCAAACAATTTTTTTGGACAAAGAGAACACATCTTGCATGATATTTGCCCTAACTTGCCTTAACTTGGACTATATTTTTCTCATTTCCTCCCAAAAATCTTGTTTTGTTGCCATAATTTTTTTTTGCCGTAAAGCTCATAACTTTTTTTACACTTCACAAAAAAAATGAAATTTTTATATCACTGGATAGCCCTTCTAATTATCTGTCTAATGTACGTGCCAAATTTTTAAGTACTGTAAGTATTAGCAGGTTATGGTGATTTGAAGTGGTGAGGTTTGGGATTTTTCATGGTGTTTTCCAGTTGCCAAAGCGGTGGCCTGCCACTCAAAAACCACTACATTTATTGATAATCTGTTCATATATTGCAGATTAGGGCCTCCTCTATCAGCTGACCAAATCTGGGACTTTGGTCTTGATAATTAGGGCAGTTATGAACTTTACTGCAAGATAGGTCAACTTATTTAGGGATCTTGATGTATCTTCCGAGAAAATATGTCTGCAGACATTCAACATATCATTAGGAAGCACAAAGCATAAGGAAATATTGAATAAAATTACCTGCATAGAGTGTATACAGTTGTTGCGTCTATCTACTTGCTATTTCCAAAGTTTTAGAGGCATAGGATGCTTCTTTTCAAAGTTATGGTGGATCTACTTCATCATACATTTCTTTGACATGTACAAACATTCAGCTGTAAAGGAAAATTCCACATATAATCTAACAATTTTCATCATATTTTTCTTTGTTACTTGTATATAGATATAGGCACAGAAAAACTCAAGAGTCACGGAAGTAAAAAAAACAGATCAAGGAATTGCTAAAACTTGTAAAAGAACATATTTTGTCAATGTTAACTCAAACATTTCGTTTTCCGAACTCGGAATGCTTATTCCCACAATTAATGGAAATATTTCTTGTGGCGAGAATAACTTTAAAACCGTTTGCTCATATTTTTTGGCTGTGTATGTCATTTTAGAGCTCTTTTAGAACTCAGTGATTTCCATGAATCAGATTTTTGTTTACTGCAAGGATTGCCAAGAGATGGTGGCTAGAAGAGGTGACCTCTAGCTTTTACCAGTTTTTCAGACTCTGTAGTTTGTAACTAATCAACATGACAACATATGGTAACTTTGGTCCATGGAAATCACTGAGACACTCCTTAGCAAGCCACACACCAATTATGAGTAAATGACTTCAAATCGTTGGGCAGCTAGGTCTGCCACAAATATCTTGGAGTCGCCTCGATGTTTCTGCGTGTATCTTCTGAGAAAATTTGTATATAGAGATATTTAACACTTTATAAAAACACACACAGAATAATAAAGACTTTGGTACCATAATTACATGTAGACGAAAGAGAAAAAAAAGTAATGGCAATTATAAATAGGTACAACTGTTTTGTGGTTTTAACGTATAGTACACCCTTTTAAGTATTTCAGCCTTATCACGGCTAGAGGAGAACGTGTTACCTTTGGATACGAAAGAGTAGGTACAGAAAATGATCTTTTCCTTGTGGAACGAACAAAAGACCAATTTTTTTTGGAAGGAGAGGATGAGAGAGACTGGAAGAAGATAAGTTTATTTCTTTTAATAGTAGATGAAATGATGTTTCTAAGTGAGCGATAAAGAGCAGGTGAATCTTTTTTTTTCCGCACGTAAGAAAAGATTGTGACGTTCTTTTTATTTGCTATTATCACTGCAAGGCTGGCAAGAAGAGGGTGAGATAAATTTAGAGGGGACACACAAGCTGATGACTTCTGAAAATCTATCTTTAAATGCTTTAGGAGAAATCAACTGAAGAAAGAGTTGATCCCAGGGAAAGGAGGAAAGAAGGGTAGGCAGCTGTCAAAGTCTGTGAGATGATAAAAAATTACTTCATCGAAGGAGTTAGACTTAGTGACAAGAGGTAGTTACCATGTGTAGGAAGAGGGAAAACTGGAGAGGAAACTAGAGAAACAGACAATTTTGGAGGATGGATTATATCAACACTTACAGTTGAGGAAGTTGAGTTAGGAGAATGGAGGGGGGGGGAATTAGAAGCTGGGATGGCTGATGAAAAGGAGGAAATCGACTCTTGCAAGGTATTCAATTCAGCCTGAACAGTGGTGGGTGAGGTGTTTTGGAGCGACAGTCCAAGTGCTTGGAAGCTGTCTTCCAGCATCCGAAATTGGGTAACCAGGGTGGAGACAGAATCCTTTACGCAGTGGGGGCAGACAAATGGATAAGATTGTGCAAGTGAGATGGGAATACCAACACAGGGGCAGTGAGACCAACCAGAGCAGATTTCACATTGCATCATATCACCTTCATCAGAACTAACACTACACACACTTGACGACATCAACAGTACTAGGACCTGGGCTAGTTTCCATGTCACCAGACACAAGTAGCAGTAGGCAGCCTACATTAGCTAAACTAGGGGAGGATAAATGGGAGAAATGATGATGATGATGACAGCGGATACGATGATGAGTGAAACATCCACGAGTTAGAGAGAGAGAGAGACGGCTGACAAGAAACAAATACAAATGAAGTAATTCCAGGAGAAGAGGGAAGAAGGTCTGGCTCTTGACGACATTAATGCAAGCCTCGAAGGAACAGAGGAGCTGATGAAGCTGACCGATAAAACAACTGTTGTCTGCTTTGGCGTCTGCTACAGACCAAGCTAGGACTACAACATTTCACTGTGCACCATTCTGCGGTGCAGGACCGCTCTAGGATAGACCTTCCGAGGTAGCTCTACTCTCAGTTCATGCCAGACATGCGGAACAAGGTAATCTGTCTATCAATATTTCTAAAGCTTGCTAAGCTTAGTTTATCTGACAACTTGGTTTAGCTTACAGTTTATAAGCTGGTTTGGCATTAGCTTAAAAGGAAGCTTGATTGATTAGCTTATTCTAAATTTGAAGGATAAGCTTAGGAGTATAGCTTTGCCTGGGTTGTGGCTTGGAGTTTAGCTTGGGGGCTTGAAAAACCATGTTAACATAGGCTAAGACTTGTTAAGACAATCTTGACTGCTTAGCTTACTCCTTAGCAAACTTAGCTACTCTTGAGCAAGCTTAGCTTGAGTCAATGAAACATTTGATTTCCAAATCTTAAAGGCAAGGTAAATTACAATAATATCCCCTTCCTTCCCTACCTTTCCTGATGAAAAGATTGGAATCAATATGGGGGAGATAATTTGTGGCATAGAGGACATTATATGGATTAATAAATGCAATCCAACTCGAGATCCACAGACTGCACTCAATTCTTCTTCTAAGGATTGTTGAACTCAAGGAGCAGCAACTAGCTATTGAATGTTGTTGTACTTATTCACTGCTAGTTCATTCATTTATAGCTATATTTTGTTCACTGGTTACCACAATAATTTAGCAATGAGCATGCATAACTATCACCAGTGAACTTTCATGACTATTTAACACAGTATCATGCAAGGCTTGTGTTAAGGTTGGCCGTCACAACCAAGACTATCCAGTTGGCACGACTTGATTTTAAAGACGACCAAGTGTTTGCATCTATTGGTGTGTACACCATTTCTCTGACGTGCACATTTTTGTGTGAAACAAACACAGATGAACTTGCCTTGTAGTTGTTTATTAAAAAAGACATCTTCATATAGTAAAAGATGACAGTTGGTTACAAAACTAACCATAATTTTCCATGTCGTTGCTTTATTTTGCAAGCGAGCATAAACACTTAATATGCCTGCATTGACTCCAAACACTTCTCCCATACAGGCTCATATTCATAGGGTCCATGGAGAGGTAGGTGGTTGGAACCAGCGAATGTAGGGGAGAAGTAGACTAGTATGTGTAAGTCGATGGGGGGCATCAAGGACCAACTTATCCTATAACTCAACCATAGAAGTCTGAGTCCTGTTGCATATACACAAAACATATTAAGACATCATGCAATAGAGGAATGCATTGCAAAAAAAAAATTTACACTCCTGACGTAACTTTTCCACTCTTACAGTACACCCGTCACCAAACACACGACCCATCCTCCACCATGCTTAGGGGCTACACCGACACAGAGTTCTCTGTTGGCCAAATATCAATGTGTAAATATACATGATTGAGGTGAGGCCAAACATTATTAGATGTGGCTTGTTACATACAAAAGCTTAGCTAGGGGTTTCTAGAGGTTAAGTTTTTTTTAAGGCAAGTCCTGCTAAGCTACTAGACGTTCTGTAAACTCTTAAGGCAGGGCCTGCTAAACGGATCATGTCCATTTCACGGACCAGACCTGCGTAAATCATCGCGCGTTTAATTACTCGCGTTTAAAAAAAAATGTAACTATTATTATTACTTTTTTAATTTTTTTAATTTTTACACATACACTGTAATAGCAAACACAAGTTAAAAACAAGATAGCTATACAGGGTATTTCAGGGCAATATCACGACATGTTTTGGAAAGTCTCTCTTGAGGTCTTTCCTATGATTGCTCGAACCACATAAACTCGTCAAGGTAGCTCAGTAGTTGGTGGCGATGTACACCTTTCATCCCTTTAAACTTAGTTTTTACCCTGTTCCAATGGCTTTCCATGTTCTCAGTGTGCATACCTGTTCCGGATCTTTGACAAACAGCGAGTGATTCACAGTGCGATGTGCTGAAATTCCAGGCATAGTTCCCACTCTGTTGTATGCTCTCCACTCGTCACTCCACACTTCACTGTCTGGCCTGACATGACGCTGTATTATAGGAAGTAAGGTAGCAGCATCCCTTGTAGCCACCACTTCCATGATGCCAAGTGCAGGTGTGTGGGATGTGTCGACCATCCCAAACACCCAAACTGGTGCTTGAGGCCAACGTCCACGATAATGCTATTTTGAAAGAGAAGCAAAAAAAAAGCATATGAAATATGAAATGTACAAAAATCAGGAAAATCACCTTTGGTGTGTGGCTGAAGCAGGACTCGTCAATCTGGACGACCTGAGGATGGATCGGAGCAGTACCTCCTACCAGAAGGTCATCGTGGTTCAGCAGCCTCCACCCACAGATCTCCCTCAGCCATTGGAAGAGATCGATTGCAAATGCTGCTTACTTCACCTTCATGTGCTGCCTAGGTGACTGAGTATTGCCGACTCCACCAGTACATGAGGACTATATATTTCCTCAGTGCGATTTTTGTCTTGTTAAAAAAAAGTCCCTTCCCTCGATTTTCTGCATGCTTTGTTCATACACCTCCACCTAATGAAACAATAATGTATTGTATATAGCTAAAATCATCATTGTACCAGATGTCTTTCTCTCTTTCCTTAGGTTGAGTGGTAATGTCCACAAGATTGGCTTGGTTATTTATTGGTAAATTGTTTTCTCCTAGTAGCTTCTGAAAGTGGTTCTCAAGTTCAAAAGTCTTTCATCATAGTTTTCTTTTTTCGTCTGCTTTAGCAGTTTGTACTCCCTTCTGGCAAGCCAAAATTGCTGGTTATGGTAAGTTGAAATATTTCGCTGTTTAAACAAGTTTGAAACTTCCCTTTTTTTCATCAAACATTCCTTATCGAACCATGATTTGCCGTATGATGTCTTTGTCCTCTTGGGGATTACCGAGTCTGTGATGGCTGTCAGTAACACTGTGGTAGCAGTGTCAATATCAAACATGGTAACTGCCTCCTCAAACAGATATAAAGCAGAATGATTATGAAGGTAAATTAAGTCAAGTTTCCTGGGTAGGGGAGGTTGGTAGTTTGGTGTGATAAGGGTGAGGTCTTTCTATAACTAATGTCAGATTTAAGACAAGCCTTTGGTGTTTTCTAATAATATCGTTGATCACTACTGGGGTAGGGACTGGGAATGATGGCATAATTTTGAGGAATATCAGGTCAATCGTACTTTCACCTTGAGGGGATATATAAGTTTTACTCTGAGTCTCGTTTGTGATCTCAAAACCAATATTTTGTAGTTGGTTGACAAGTTCTTCGCCTTTGCTTCCAGTATCAATCCGACAGTTGAAGTCTCCTCCGATCACGATAGGAATCGTGTTGTCAGTGTGTGTCAGAGCATGACTGATGCAGAGCATAATGTCACATATACCAGTATTTGGAGGGAAGTAAAAGACTAGAAAGAAGGCTTGATCAGTCGTAACTACAATGAAATTAATATATTCATTGATACCAAAGTAGGATTGAGTCTTGGGCTTGCACAGGATAATGAGCCCCACCTCTTGGACGGCCCACCAGGCTTGGTTTGAAAGTGGGTTTGATGAAGGAATAATAGTATTTAGATGTGAGAGGTATTTAGAGAGGTATTTAGATGTGAGAGGGTTTAACATTGTCTCAGTCTCAGTCAGAAGAACTACATCACAATTCTTAAACATATCTTCTTCCGTCAGATTTTGAGCCACATATCGGTATCCTTCAATATTCCCCAACATAACTGAGACCTTAGATAGTCAATCTGAGGTAATAACGGCCTTGTCCTCTCTTTTTTCACATACCTTATTTCTCCTGATAATCCAAGATTTTGTGGGTTCATCACGACGTTTGGCTTTGAGCAATTTTCTGAGTTCATATTGTTCGTGCATTTCTTCTGGAGTATAATCAGGTCTGATATATACGTCTGAGAAACGTACACTGTCTCGGAGTTCCTTTGCTTTAAACAGCTCTCTCCTCTTTACTTTTGTCAATGTGACAACTAGTAGTCGAGTACCGCTGCTTTTGTTCATTCGCCTGACTGTAGCATTTGTTCCTAGCTGCACATTGACTTCGTTGGCAATCTCTGTCAGTAGGTCAATATCAGGTGTGTTGCCCTTGATGTTTACTCCCGTGACACAAGCAGTGGCATAGATCATTTGGTTAGGGGGGCCCACATTAGTAACCTTAATTATTAGATATGTGGATGATTTTTTTAGTGATTATATAATTGGCAATGACTATGTTTTACAATATAAGAATACAATATAATTATTACAAAAAAAATCCAAAATAGTTCCTTCTCCTTGTGTTCACAGATATAAATTGTTCCGCTATCTTTCGTAAGTCAAGTGAATCAGTTTTTGATTGATGTATATATAGTAAAAACAAGTTATTCAGTCTGCAGTGGGTCATTGAACTTCTCAAGTATGTTTTTATCTACGTAAAGATGAATACGTAAAGATGAAAACGAACGTTCTGCTGTGGCAGAGGTAACTGGGCAAGTGAAATACGGTTTTAAGAGTTTATCAACTTCACCCAACATGCCTTTATAGATTTCTGATTGATTCAAAGCATCTGTAATAGTTCGTATGCTTGTTATTTTTGTAACAGCACAAGTCAAACGTGCAGTTTTGATGGCATCAGGATGCATTGAAAGGTGAATCATCAACTGGTCTTGATCAACATCTTTGTTCAAAAACTTCTTTACAATTACATCATCTGGTACTATGAAGTTTTCACCATTAGCAGCTTTTAGTAAAATGGTTTCTATACCTTTCATGACATAGAGATCAGCATGATCAAACCTTCTTTTTATCTCACCTTACCTCACCAACAACTACTTCAAGAACTTCAAAATATGCATGTCTATGCATATCTCTGGGGGATTGATACATATGAGGGCTTGCTCCATCATCAAATCTTCGTGGACGTTTCCTTCCCCGTGGAAGATCTGGCTCATCAGTCAAAGTGGCAGACTCCTGGAGAACTTGATCATAAAATGTATTGAACTCGATCTTTTCCGTTCTCATAGAGTTTAAATGTGAACAAAGAAGATCAGCCCCACGCAATGCTTCCTGAACTGTTGTATCCTTTGCTTGGAGATTGCATGAAAGCTGTTCAGCTGCCGAAAAAATCAGGTAAGCAAGTTTTAAAGCAAATAAATTATCAAACTTCTGCATGGGATGTCAAAAGTCCACTACCCTTTGCTGTATACTCATCATTGCCACTTTCAATCTCTTCTAAAGCAGATTGTAAGATCTCATAATTCTTTAGGATACTATCTATTGATGTATGTCTTATGGTCTTATGGTCCATCGAGTTTGGCAAAGCAATCTTAATGAAGGCAACATTTCTCCTGTGTTAATGCTTACAGCTTTTCTTAAAGAATCAAACAAAGATAGCCTCTTTGGAGAAAATCTTTTTAACTGAACTAAATCATGAATAAAACCCATGATATCTCTGATAAATTTGCAATTTTTGGTGACATCTTTTAACACAAATTCAAACCGTGGGCCAAGCAGTGAACATAAAGCGCTTGATTTGTCTCCTTTTTAACCAATGTGCTTGTACACCATTTCGTATGCCACTCATATTTGATGCACCATCAAAAGCCTGTCCACGGCACTGCAATGAACATCTGATTAAGACATCTTTAATAGCACTAAATATGGTTTCTGCCTTAGTGTTTGGCAATTAAATAAGACCTATAGTGTCTTCATGGATGTGATAAATATCATCCACCCATCGAATTGAGAGAGACATCTGTTCATGATGTGAAACATCGGTAGCCTCATCAGCTATAATAGCAAACCACAAAGCAGTCTTAATTTCTGCCAGTATTGTTCTCAAAACATTTTGGCCCATAATATTTATAAGTTCATTAATTATATCAGGAGAAATAATTATACTCCCTTTTTTGAATCCATGTTTTCAATCTTTAGTTAAGAGCAGCAAAAGTTGGTATAAATTACCTTCAAAATTGTCATTATCTTCTTTGTGCCCTCGAAGAGGAAGCCCCTGTCGTACTAGATATTGAATGCTAGTAAGAAGTTTCATCAACATAAATCTGTGGTTGGTAGCATGCTGAGTAGCTAACTTTTGCACCAACTCCTAGGGTCTGACAGGGTTGTATACAGAAATTTTGCCAAGGGGGGGCGAACTTGAGATATGGAAAAATAAGGGGGGGCGAGAATGATACAATGATGGTGTATGTAATGTATAAGGGTGGTGTCTAATTTCAAGGGGGGGGGCGAGAATGATACAAGGGGGGGCGAATGCCCCCCCCCGCCCCCCCCTAAATACACCCCTGGTCTGAGTATTGGAAGCAGCCAATTTTAGCAAAGCTTCTCTGTGCATGCAGCTGCTCTCATGCTCCCTAAACTTTTGAAGGGCTTTCTTCCAATTTGCAAACCCTTCAGTAATAAATGATAGTTAGGAAAGGCCAATAAACCTTGATAATTGGCATTACGACAATGTATGCAGAAAACTCTGTTTGGATGTACAAACTGTGATCCAGGGGTACAGTTTAAACCAACATGGTTGTATTCGCCTTTTTTATGGCCGCTTTTCTTATCAGTGTAGAAGGTTACTGACTCTGTAACATCAGATGGTTGATTAGAAGTGGTCAAGTCAATACAACATTGACACTGACAGTCATGTGGGCCTGGTTCACCATTACATCCTTGAGTCACAAGTGCCACCTAGATTTTACTTTATTAAAATATTTAGCAAGCTGTGTGTATTCATAATCCTAGTAGAATACCTCTGTCATCTTGAGATTCAGATTGAAAAGCTGATCTTTCAAGTTTCTTCTGTGAAACACCATCGGTGGCACCTAGATTTTGACAGATTGTCATCAAAAGAATTAGCTGGCTGTGTTCAACTGTACCTTTGTCTCCCTGAGATTCCAAGTTAGGAGATTGAGATTGGGAAGCTAATTTAAAATAACTTCCAAGTTTCTTCTGTGACATCTTGAAACACTATGACTTGACTGCCAGTGTCATACACCTGCTAGAACATGAGGTCAAGCATGAGTCATGCAAGGTCACTCATGCATGAGATCATGCAATTGAGAAATTCATTGATCTTTTGAAGATTGAGATCTGTGAGCACCTGACCAGCAAGCCATAACCACATCATAAAATGACCTCATCATGTCTTGTCTGGCAGTGCATCCAACCATAATTATGGTAAAGTCAAGTGCTTTATATATACACAGAAGGTCAGTGTAAAATGGTACAGCTCTACATTGTAATGTTAATTTATAAAAATTTGGGGGGTCCTGTTCCTATGCCACTGACAAGGTTGCCTCTTCGGTCCTGCTGAAGCTTTTCCTCTGTTTTCAGTTGAAGCATAGAGATGCCTATGCTTCCTGGTTTTTGTAATATATCTACAAATGATGGTCGAGTGATTGTTATTGCTTTCTCCTGTTTCTGCATACATTCTTCAATTCCTTCATTTCATCACTCTTCTTCTTGCTTTCAGCAATGATTTCTTTCATTTGTTGAATGGTTTTCTGTAGTGCAGCCATTGTCTCAGCAGCACAAAACCACAAATGAAATCTTTCTCTTCCAGTGACTCTTTTACTTATATTAGGGTCCAGACTTCACACTATCACATTTAACGTCTTTTTCTTTCCAAGCCATGCCACTGTTCAAACCGATAGAAATTCCAATCTGTGAGAATAAAACATTCCACCCCCCAAATTCAGACTGCATCTGTAATCTCTGTGGTGTAATCTCTGTGGTGCATCTGCCTCTGATCGTTACCATGTCTTGGTGTGTACTCAATCACCTCTTCTCCGTGAACTAACAGACCCATAATCTATTCTATAATAGACTAATAATTTTAACAAAATAACATTGTTTACCCTGACTTGAGGGTGTGAATTTAAAAAAAATTGTATATAGCTAGACTACATTATATTATTTTAATAGACATTAGCTGTACTTGTCCACTATGTTTTCACGCTTCTGCTGGCTCATGGCAGAACCACATGATGGGCAAACTTTATTGGATGCCAACACGCCCCTCTGTTGAAAAAAGAAATAGTCTCTTCTGGACTGCAGACAGTGTAGATGTCAGCTGCAAGATACTGAATGCCATTGACTGAAGTACAGATACTCAAGTGAAATAGATCAACTCAGAAGAACAACTACAGCCTAAGAACTAGCTAGCTTTATACTTCAGCAATTAGAACATTATTAATTACACTATATATATGAACTTCAAAGACAAGACAATGACAATGATGATTAGTGGGCAACACTAATGACAATAAGTGGGAAAGTAGACAGTTCAGCATCTCCAGTTATTGTCTAAAGTTTGTCCCTTTACACTAAAAATAAAATAATCTGCACTCGATACACTCTATAGGTATAGCTATTATATATATTAAAAACAGTAATAGTTTTTTATTTTTTATTTAAAATAATAAAAAAAGTTTATTTTTTATATTTTTTATAGCGCAAATAATTAAACGCGGGTCTGGTCCGTGAAATGGACATGATCCTGCTAAGCTACTCTGTGATGTCTCTCTAAGGCAAGGCTTGCTAGCACTAGAGGTACAGGGGGGGGGGGGGGGCTTTGTTTTGCAAGCCTTAGTCTATGCCAGCTTTACCTAACACTATGCTTGGCAAAGCTAACCGCTACAAAACCATATAACAAGCTTTGTCTAAGCATATTGTCTAAACTGAGTAGCTATGAACAAGAAGGCAAAGCTACTAGCTAATACAAGTAGAGAGCTAGATCTGAAGGACACTAGTGGACACGGCTATGAAGAGAAATAACTAATACTTACTTCTGTCAGCAATAAACTTCTTGATGGGCAAAAGGACATCTGGGAAGAAGAAAACAAATAGTGGAGCAAAAAAAACACTCGCTAGATTTAGCATTCAGTTGTAAGCAACTGGCGCCTGCTCCGTGTGCGTGTGAACGCGTGCGCATGCATTTTTTTGTTTATTATTATTATTATTATTTTTTTTACGCGCTAAGCTTAAAAATTGGAAACGTAAACTTAACGGCATTTGT
Source organism: Cladorhizidae sp. MBARI D1340-BT2 (assembly GCA_028752905.1). NCBI lineage: Eukaryota > Metazoa > Porifera > Demospongiae > Poecilosclerida > Cladorhizidae > Cladorhizidae sp. MBARI D1340-BT2. Next base: position 30,096,617 of record JAQNBH010000001.1, read on the forward strand.
TACGCGTTATTCCGTCAGGTTTTTATGCATTGATTTCGCGTTTCTGGTTTCCTTAGATATCGTAACATTAGTGTTGGAACGGGTACGGAACCGGAACGTTATTTTGGCACATACTGTAGTGCCGGCAAGTTCTAGCTGGTTGAACTGATGCGGACTATTCGAGGAAATATGGTATTTGTCTTGCACTGCATGTTGTTTTGTTTTCTCTTGTGAAAATGGCCGCCAGCGTGTACACCGTAAAAAAACAACATGGTTATTCGGTATCAAATGGCGCCGCTGGATCTGCAGGGTGCTGCTGTCTTTTGGGAGCTTCTTTGTCAAGTGTCCAAATCTTCCGCTAGTTTCAAGTTGTCATGTCAAGCACTGCTTGTTTCCCCAGCATTCTCAACATTATTTCCTACAGCCTGCACTTGCATAACATCAGCATTACTAAGGCAACGTGGTCAATCACATGACTTTACAAAAATAAATAAGTGATTAGTTTCAACTTTGAGGCTCGATAGTTTGGTGGATAAATCAGTAGCAGAATCCACAGGTGGGTTTTATTCGGCACACTAGCGGTTATGATCCCATTAGCTGGGACTGTAGTTGCTGTTTTTCCTGCTGGTGTACATAGATTAGTAGCACGGGCGTCAAACAAACAAGGTGTAATGTTATTTTGTGTGTGAGTCTGTAGGTGCCTGTGGACATTGTAGAGGGAATCACCGACGCTCAGGCGAGGGAATTAGCCGGTAACCTGGAGTTCAAGGGAGCAGCGATGGAGGAAGTGAGGAGCGATGTGCATGTCGATTCAATGACTTTCTCAATGATCAACTTGAAATTGTGCTCTCTTGATGTTTCGTCTGGATGCTCTAGCCTTCCTCAGGAATAATGAGATCCTTAGATCTCGTTGTTTCTGATGAAGACTAGAGTGAAAGTTAAAGTGAGTAAATTTAAGTTGATTATCAAGCGAGTCATTCTATCAGATCTAGTGTGTCAACTGAGAGCTCGTTGAGAGTTTGCATGTGATTTTTTCTCCCCAACCTTTCTCTACCTTTCTCTAATCTTTTGTCCGTGCTACCTCCACACCTGCACTTATCTCTCTCTCTCTCTCTCTGAAACTTTCTCTCCAGGCAACACAACAGATCAAGAACCTTTATAAGATGTTTGTTAGTGTTGACGCAACTCAGGTGGAAATTAACCCCTTTGGAGAGACGCCAGATGGAAGAGGTGCGGCTTTCTAGAGTATAACTAGGATTATATCATAATAGACATCAGTCATTATTTTGGCAATAATTTCGCACAGAAAAACCAGTTCGTTTTGCTAATTGTATCTCTCCATGCCGATCTAATATAAGTCGGCAACTGACGAATCTGTTGTACGTGCACTCGAGTATACACATACCCTAGGAAGTAAGTCTCACAAATTACTATTGCAAAGAAAGTAGGACTGCCTTCATGGAACTCATCCCTGCACTTCATGACCTTGATGTACCCTAGTAGCTGCTCCAATTCAGAAGCGAGGTCATTAGAGTCAGCATCAGTAGGAATCGTAGATGTGTGATTGGAGGTGGAGGTACAATTGCCTATAATTAGAACAAACTCTTTTACAGAATTAGCCGGCTGGGTTGATGGGCTATTGTGATGGTGCGAAATTCCATAAGACATCCTAGGTGTCTTGTGGGTACAGGGTGGTCATGCGAAATTCCATAAGACATCCTAGGTGTCTTGTGGGTACAGGGTGGTCACAAAGGAAGTGAGAATCTCGTGATTGGACGAGCATGCATATATATCGATGAACAACTCGATTACCGCCCCTTCCAGATGAGACGGTGTCAGATTTATACTTAGAGTAGCATGACTGGAGAGGATAGCTGGAACTTGATTTGTCGGAATGTAAATACCACATGCTACAGTTTGCTGGAATCGGCTCCTCCATTGAAGTGAGCAAAAAAAAGTGAGAAGGAAAAAAACACCCCAAAAACTTAGTCAGTTTAGGTCTCCAAAACTTACAGCAAGAAATCCATCCAGGAATGTGCTGTCTTCCTCTCTTCCTCCAAAGGTAAGGGGATTCTGAATGGTTCCTGGTAGGCATAGTGCTTGTGCAGCCTTCCTCAATGAGAGTTGACAGGGGAGGTGGTTTTGGACGGCTGCAGGTTTTATTAGTGTCTCAGCAGTAGAGCTTTCAGAAATAGCAGGAATGGCCAAATAGAGGAGTCCCTTGAAGATGGCGGTTATGATCTGCAGTTGCTGTCTTCAGATCTGCGGTTGCTGTCGTCAGATCTGCGGTTGCTGTCGTCAGATCTGCAGTTGGTGTCGTCAGTTGCTATTATCAGATCTGCAGTTGCTGTCATCGACCTTTTCTTCTCCAAAATAATTGTCATACTGGAACTTGCACAATAGTAACCACCCTTCCATTAGTAATTGCTGTTAGATTGAACTGGTACCAATGGCTCCTATTGGAGAGTAGATGGTACTTTACCCCCACTTTGCATGTGCGTGGCAATGAATTAACATGTGCTAAACTTCTCTCTTTCTCCCCATCCCTTCCCCAGTGGTGTGCTTCGATGCCAAGATAAACTTTGATGACAACGCCCGTTTCAGGCAGAAGGATATCTTTGCGCAGGAGGACTCTAGTGAGAATGATCCTCGGGAGATAGAAGCTGCAAAATCAAGCCTGAACTACATTGGGATGACTGGGAACATTGGCTGTCTCGGTGAGGTCATGCTTTCTTTTATGCTTGGCTCAAAAGTCACGTGACTGTCACCCCCTCAGTTAATACGTACCCCCGTCCCTGGAATTAACCATGTTTTAGAGATTCTGTTATCACCTTCTTCCTTTCCAGTGAATGGGGCGGGGCTTGCTATGGCGACTATGGACATTATCAAGCTCCATAATGGAGAGCCGGCCAACTTCCTGGATATGGGGGGAGGAGTGCAGGAACACCAGGTCCTCAGTGCTTTCAAACTGCTTACTTCAGATCCACAGGTGGGCGGCTATGAAAGTACACATACACACACCCACACCACATCCTACTACACACACACAATCACACCCTTACACACCATCACCACACACACACAACCACTCCACATCCTATTACACACACATCCACCCTTACACACATAAACTATCACCACACACACCACACACACACACCACACACACCGTACATATTCACACATGCACAGACCTTCTACAACTGGTGATTTTATGTACTTGAAATGATCATACCAGCACACATATACCTACATATAATATATATATAGATGTATATATATATATACCTACATATATATATTATAATTATATATATATATATAGGTATAGATGTAGATGTATATATATACCTACATATAATATATATAGGTAGTAGATGTATATATATATATATAGGTATAGATGTATATATATTTACCTACATATATATATCGGTATAGGTATGCATATATATATACCTACATATAATATATATAGGTATAGATGTATGTATATATATATACATATATATATAGGTATAGGTGTGCATATATATACCGACATATGGGCAATTCCGGGAAAATGTCAACCGAGGGGTCAAAATTTCAAAATGGGGTTTGAGTATGCTCTAATACACCATTTTGAAGCTAAATAAATGAAGTTTCATATTCTGTAATTTTTAACCCAGATATGTAATTTCCATAGTAACAGATTATGACATAAGCTTTGTTCTGTTTTGGATCAGACACCTCCTACAGTTGAGAATTGAGTTTTGCTCCAAATTAAAATGTGTATTTGGATCATTTTTATAATTTTTAAGTAGATTCATTTTAAGTAGATTCAATGGCCAAAATATATGGTTACACCCACTAATTAATATTTTACAGTTTGTAGTTTTGGGATATAATTGATGCCGTACGTCCGTCACAAATATATGCATCTTTATCAGTGATATATCTTTAGTTTTCTATTAGGCATAACTTCCACCCTTAATGGAAAGGCCACATCCCATGACTTACGGAAAAACCTGTGACGTACGTACAAGGTTCTTGTACGTACGTACGTCATAGCTTAACAAATTCCCATCTAGACATTGTTAAAAGATTTGTTAAAAGATGTAGAATTTGTTATTGTACAGCCTTTATCTTTGCCCTTTTCTTTGTTTGTCTTTCTGCCATTGACAATTCGATCTTCAGAAAAGTTAGAATGGCTACAGCACAAATTCAATCTTCTATTTATAGTTTACTACCTTAGAACAATCTAAACTGACTGGACTGATTGTCATCATTATACAGCTGACATGTACATGCACATGCCTAGACTAAGCCAGCTAAATGTTCATGCACATGCCTAGACTAAGCCAGCTAAATGTACATGTACATACCTAGACTAAGCCAGCTAAATGTACATGTACATGTCTAGACTAAGCCAGCTAAATGTACATGCACATGCCTAGACTAAGCCAGCTAAATGTACATGCACATGTCTAGAATAAGCCAGCTAAATGTTCATGCACATGCCTAGACTAAGCCAGCTAAATGTACATGTACATACCTAGACTAAGCCAGCTAAATGTTCATGCACATGCCTAGACTAAGCCAGCTAAATGTTCATGCACATGTCTAGACTAAGCCAGCTAAATAATATGCAGCACATGCCTAGACTAAGCCAGCTAAATGTTCATGCACATGTCTAGGCTAAGCCAGCTAAATGTACATGCACATGCCTAGGCTAAGCCAGCTAAATGTACATGTACATGTCTAGACTAAGCCAGCTAAATGTACATGCACATGCCTAGGCTAAGCCAGCTAAATGTACATGTACATGTCTAGACTAAGCCAGCTAAATGTACATGCACATGTCTAGACTAAGCCAGCTAAATGTACATGCACATGTCTAGACTAAGCCAGCTAAATGTTCATGCACATGTCTAGACTAAGCCAGCTAAATGTTCATGCAGAACATGCCTACTAAATGTACATGCACATGCCTAGACTAAGCCAGCTAAATGTACATGTACATGCCTAGACTAAGCCAGCTAAATGTACATGCACATGTCTAGACTAAGCCAGCTAAATGTACATGCAAATGCCTAGACTAAGCCAGCTAAATGTACATGCACATGTCTAGACTAAGCCAGCTAAATGTACATGTACATGCCTAGACTAAGACAGCTAAATGTTCATGCACATGTCTAGACTAAGCCAGCTAAATTACATGCAAATGCCTAGACTAAGCCAGCTAAATGTTCATGCACATGTCTAGACTAAGCCAGCTAAATGTACATGTACATACCTAGACTAAGCCAGCTAAATGTTCATGCACATGTCTAGACTAAGCCAGCTAAATGTACATGTACATACCTAGACTAAGCCAGCTAAATGTTCATGCACATGTCTAGACTAAGCCAGCTAAATGTACATGTACATACCTAGACTAAGCCAGCTAAATGTTCATGCACATGTCTAGACTAAGCCAGCTAAATGTACATGCACATGCCTAGACTAAGCCAGCTAAATGTTCATGCACATGCCTAGACTAAGCCAGCTAAATGTTCATGCACATGTCTAGACTAAGCCAGCTAAATAATATGCAGCACATGCCTAGACTAAGCCAGCTAAATGTTCATGCACATGTCTAGGCTAAGCCAGCTAAATGTACATGCACATGTCTAGACTAAGCCAGCTAAATGTTCATGCACATGTCTAGACTAAGCCAGCTAAATTACATGCTCATGCATAGACTAAGCCAGCTAAATAATATACAGCACATGCCTAGACTAAGCCAGCTAAATGTTCATGCACATGCCTAGACTAAGCCAGCTAAATGTTCATGCACATGCCTAGACTAAGCCAGCTAAATGTACATGCACATGCCTAGACTAAGCCAGCTAAATGTTCATGCACATGTCTAGACTAAGCCAGCTAAATGTTCATGCACATGCCTAGACTAAGCCAGCTAAATGTTCATGCACATGCCTAGACTAAGTCAGCTAAATAATATGCAGAAATGCATAGACTAAGCCAGCTAAATGTTCATGCACATGCCTAGACTAAGCCAGCTAAATGTTCATGCACATGCCTAGACTAAGCCAGCTAAATGTTCATGCACATGTCTAGACTAAGTCAGCTAAATGTTCATGCACATGCCTAGACTAAGCCAGCTAAATGTTCATGCACATGCCTAGACTAAGTCAGCTAAATAATATGCAGAAATGCCTAGACTAAGCCAGCTAAATGTACATGCACATGTCTAGACTAAGCCAGCTAAATTACATGCTCATGCATAGACTAAGCCAGCTAAATGTACATGCACATGCCTAGACTAAGCCAGCTAAATGTACATGCACATGTCTAGACTAAGCCAGCTAAATGTACATGTACATGCCTAGACTAAGCCAGCTAAATGTACATGCACATGTCTAGACTAAGCCAGCTAAATGTACATGTACATGCCTAGACTAAGCCAGCTAAATGTACATGCTCATGCATAGACTAAATAATATGCAGCACATGCCTAGACTAGGCCAAATTGTGTAAGCCCTTCATTGGGTTCACTCTCTTTTAGAGTTCGCTCTGTTCGGGAACATGGAGTTGTTTGTACCCATGGTAACGATTCAACGATCATCCCCCTGCCCCTCCCTTTTCTTTCCGAACACAGGTCAAAGCCATTCTTGTGAACATCTTTGGGGGCATCGTTGATTGTGCCACGATTGCTAATGGGATCATCGCTGCATGCAAGGAGATTACAATCAACCTGCCTATTGTTGTCCGACTAGAAGGTAATCACTCACACACACACACTCAACGCTGGGGTGACAATGTGGTAGAGTGACCGTGCTGCACAAATATAGCAAGGCTATGTATATAATGCGCATCTGTAGTGTAGCATGGAGAGAGCCTGTCCTCAAAATCATGGCAGTTCTAACCTCACCACATTACGATTTTGACCTCACATGTTAACCTCATCACATGACAATTCCAACCTCATCACATGACAGATGAGCATACCTAATTTGGATACTTCTGCAACCACCAAACAGTGGTTCATGAAAAAGATGAATCATACAAGCCACATCCATGCTTAACCAATTAAACGTCAAATGGCCATATCAGGGGCGTACCCAGCATAGAGCGCTCGGCGCGCAACCCCCCTAGAGTAGAGAATGAAGAAGAAAAAAAGAAGAAAAAAGGTGTGGCCAAGAGTAATCCACATGCGCGACATGCAGTAACACCTCGAGTCATGTTCGAAGTTCTCAAGCTAGCTCAGTGACTGTGTGGTTGATTTTTGATTTGAGCTGCCAACTATATACATCTCAGCAGAAATGCCACCGAAAAAGAAGCAGAGAATTACACTTTTTGACTTCAGAAATGCAATGATAGAGAACCGACTTAATGCCCTTCTTCTGCTCTTCTGTCATAGAGACATTTCTGACAGCATAAACCTTGATAACGTCATAGACCGATTTGCAAAACTTAAGTCACGGAGAATGCTGCTACTCAATCCTCTCAACTAGTCCCATTAATCATTTATTTTTGTCATATGATGTACTTTATATAATGTAAATACCGGTGATTTGATCGGTTATATAGCTATATGGACATATTTCTAAGATATATTTTTTAATTGGTGCCAGCCATTCTGATCACAAATTGGTTTTCCGCATGCAGCTATATACCCTATTCTATTTGGTTTTGACTACAAAGGCCTTGGAGAGAGCACCCCTCCTCTCTAAATCCTGGGTACGCCCCTGCATATGGCGCAAACTCTGACATTGCCTGCTGTGGTGGGTGTATAAGGCGCCCACTCTCTGCATGCAGATGCACAATAGACGACGCAATTGCTGGTGGTCTCGTGATATTGAAGTGGCCATCCAAGCATGTCCTGTGGAAGCTTAGAGAATATAGGAATAACAATGTAGGTGAAGAAAGATTATTACGGCAATGGGAGGAATATAAAAGTGCAAGTAGACGTGTGAAGAGGTTGATTAAGAAGAGACTGAGGAAGACTATAATAGAAAAGATTAAAGAGCAAGGAGGGGCTAGCTGTAAGTTATTTTGGACGGACTTGAAGGGAAAGAAGAAGCAATGTGAAATTCGGAGAGTGAGAGAGGAAAATGGGATTGTAAGTGGAGAAGAGGAAGGATATACAGGAGGTTTTGGCCAAGCAGGATTAGGGAGTGTGTCCAGGTCAGCGAAGGATGTTTCAATTGACAACCTAGAGTCTAAGAAGTGAACTGGATGGTGCAGCAGGTTGGATTCCAGGAGATGAACAATATTGTGAAGGGGTTAAAAGGGGCAAGCTCCTGGTCCTGATGGCATATTAATGAGATGTTGAAGTATGGTGGGAATAGGATGGTGGTAGTGTTGTACTCTAGTTAATTTGGTGATAGAGTCTAAGTTTTCGCCAGATGATTAGAGATCGAGTTATATTGTGCCACTCTTTAAAGCTGGAGATGAGGAGGTGGCGAGGGATAGCTCTGGGGAGTTGTGTGGCAAAAGTGATGGCAAGAATGTTGGCAGCTAGGCTTAGTAGGTTTGCAGCGAAGTATATACTAACAGAGGGTCAGGGTGGGTTTAGGCCAGGGAGAGGATGTGCTGACCAGTTCCTAGTGTTGAGGTGCGTGTGTGACATAATGAGGTCAGACATTTCTGGCATTTCTGGATATTAGCAAGTCATAAGATACTGTGTGGTGAGAAGGATAGTGGATGAAGATGAGATGGTACGGGTTTCAGGAAAAATTTGTCAATGTGTGCAAATGTTTGTATGAAGGAATTCAGTCAAGTGTGTTGTTAGGTTGAGAGGGGTCCAGGTGGTTTGAAGTGGAGGCAGGACTGAGACAGGGTTGTCCTTTGTCACCAGTTCTCAATAGTGTGTATGTCGTGGGATTGTTGAAGGATTTGGAGGGGAAAAGGTTAGGAAGGGACATGGTGTGGTGGGTTGTTGCATGCAGATGATATTGTACTGTTAGCGAGAGATCAGGTGGAGTTACAAGTGTTGTTGGATGTGGTGGGGGAGTATGCAATATTTAGGTTTAATAGTGAGAATAGTGAGAAGAGTAAGTCAATGACAGTTGGCGGAAAGTGTAGTGGAGGAGAGTGGAAGATTAATGAGGAGAGAATGGAGAATGTGGAAGCCTTCAAATGTGCATGCGGTCATTTCCTACCAGTTCCCATTCTCCTAATCCCCCCCCCCCCCCCCCCCCCCCTTCTCCATACTCACCTATCTCCTTCAATGTGTAATAATGTTTGAGTGTTGTTCCTTTTCAGGCACTAATGTAGCTGGAGCTAAGCAGCTTCTGTTTGAGAGTGGCTTGCCTATCACTGCAGCAAGTGACTTCGAAGACGTTGCCATAAAGGCGGTCAGCTCTCTCCCCTGATGCAGTGCCTTGGTTCAGTGTGTGTTTGTTTTATTTATAACAATTGTGATCATATATGATATAACCTAGAGAGTTGTGCATGCAATGATCAATGTTGGTATTGTGTGTGTTTTTGTTGAAAATGTAGTTTTTGATTGCCTTGTGTTTTGTATGAACCATCATGGGAAAAGTAACCTTTGGGCACTCATTTCTTCAGCAAGTTCCACTCCAGAAATTGGCTGATTGGTTGTTGTTATATATATATATATTACACATTCATTGTTTTGTTGTGTCCACTTCAGTTTACTGGTCACTTTGGCCATCGGGTTCAAATTGGGCGACAGGCCTGGCCTTTTCTGTGGCTCTGAGGCATCTGCAATGGATGACTTTATGACTAAGTAGGTGCTTGTTCTCCAACACAGCCTCCAGCTTTGGCAAGGTCTCAATGCTTAGCATTCTCTTCTGGTGACAGCTAGCTTCTTTTGCTTTGGCATGTGGGTCTCTAGCCATTTAACTGAACCAACTTTAAAGTGTAATTAATTTCCCCAAGACATTGTAACACTGGTAATGAATGCAAGGAGGCATTTCCCCCCCTTTTTCCCCCTTCTTTTTCCCCCAAATACATGCTCAATAGCCACTGGCTAAATGCAAAGAGCACACAATACACACAACACATGAAATACATTATGAATGTTATGAAATTGTTTGTATGTAATGTTTAAATAAGCTAACTAAGTGTGTGTTTTAAGGGGTCCACTACCCCCCCAAAAATTTTTTTTGTTGTTTCCCCCCAAAATATGATAACACTGCATGCAAGATGCTGCCTTCCAAATTGGAGAAGATTTGGATGCTCTATTCTGGACATATACTAACTTGAGTACTCCCGATTTGCGCTTCACGTAATAGTGAGTTTCAATGGCTACGGAGACCGACAAGGGAAGCAAACAAGTGATTCTGGTCATCCCCCTAGGAAGCGGCCTATATAGGACAGACCAAACTCCCCCTCCCTATTCTTAGTATATATGTATATATACCACTTTTGGTGTTTATTTAATGGTATGGTCAATTCAACCATTGAAATACTATACTAGTCCTTAAAATGCCTGTCCCGAAAAAGTTGTTTTTGGGGGCCAAAGACTGGAGTGATCAGACAAAATTATATAGATTCTGTTTCCTCTCAATGAGAGCTACAAGATGATATTCTCTGTTTTTAATTTTAAGCAAGTAGATGTCAACAGGTACAAAAAAACAATGATAATGCTACCAGCAATAGTTTTTAAAATCCATGATCACACTATTAAAAAAAATCTCAATGTTATATTGTGTTTCATACTTTGTAATTTCCCCTGTGGTAAGTTATGAAATCCCAAAGTAAACTAGTCTCCAAATATGATCGTCCTCGTGAAATCTTAAATGTTCACTAAGTCCAGATCAGTTGTAGCTGGGTATATAGTTGGCACAGTACCAGAAGGTAGGTCTGTGTATAGGTACACATCATACAAGATTTCAAATAAAAATTCTGAAGCAGAGAGAAGTTGTGGTTTTTTGTTTTTTTTGGGGTAGTGGACCCCCTTAAATAAGCTAAGACTTATGACTAAGTGTGTGTTTGAGTGGCAAGCGAAGAAAAAGCTAGAGCATGTTGCTGAACTGAGTAACTATGTCCATCATTCTATGTCCATCATCATTCTATAGTTATTCACCAAACATCAGGTACTTCAAGGTTGGCAACTGTGATCAATACTTGTTTCACCCTCCTCATACACATACACACAGGGAAATGCTGGTATCCCTGCTATTATGATTTCAACTGCTCATTCAGAAAGACTAATGTATGAATGATCTACTTCAGGGGGACTGATACCATAAACTAGGAGCTTTAAAAAAAACTTGTGGTTACTACTTTATATATGGCTCCATAGATTCTGCAAACTCTATGGTATGGACTTGATATTATATAGCTCAAAAGATAGGTCTCTCTGCTGCTCTCTTTTGTACCAAAACATTTTTCATGGGTATATACAACTATACCCAAGTAACAGATAAAGTGGGGGTACCTCAAAACCTGAATGCCAAGTGCTCGAGACACGAAATTAGCATCTGTTGCTCTGCATGCAATGACTTTCCGCCCTCTTTTCCTAAAACTTGGTTACGTCGAGCACATGGTTCGCTAAATTTATTTTCCCAACATCTCACATACTTAATTTTTAGTGCCTAATGAAAAAAGTCGTTGCCATGCAGAGGGCTTCCTCTAGCCATTTATCTCTAGAGACCTATCTTTTGAGCTATGTACCAAGTCCATACAATGAAGTTTGCAGAATCTATGGAGCTAAAAGTGGTAACCACAAGTTTTTTTTAGCGCCTTCTAGTTTATTGGCCCCCTTCAGTTATTCCCTTTTTGTCTAGGCAATGCCAGTGTTAAGGATTGCCCAAGTAAGGCTTTAAGCCAACCATTTTCTTTTTTGTGATATATAAAGGAAATGGCTTACTTAGACTGGAAAGACTGGACTTGAACATCATTATGGGAGTGAGCTTGCCATTGCCATTTTCTTCTCTTAAAGGCTTCGTTATCCATGCTCCATGATTTTCCTCTTTTCCTGCACACCTTAACAGAAAGTACCTTGGTGGTCTTCACTGTACTGAAGCCAAGGGAACAACTCTTCCAATTTCTTTTTCTGATGCTCACAAGTGGACGACGAGACATAGAGTGGCACTTTACAGAAGTAGCTGGTGATTGCGAGACCATTGCATTATAGGAGATGGTGCTATTGAGCCATCAGTCTCCGAGTTTTTGGATTCATACTTGGTCATTAGTACTATAAAAAAGAGGTGGCTCTGGGTTGGAGCTCTGACCAAAAATATCTATGAAAGTTATAGTCGATGAAAGCGACAACTTGAGCCTTCAACCCAGAGAGTTGGTTATAATTTTTCTTTTTCAAGTCGACCTGTTCATTTCGCTGACAACTTGTCAAGTTAAAACCCACTTGAAAAGGGTCAGTGGATTAGTGAATATGGACTGTGCATCGACTGCTCGAACCACCTAACTACTACTAGATAGGATATGTATATGTGACATTACTACGTACGACCCTTACCCAGTGCACGACCCCTTACCTAGCGCATGCCCACTATACACCCGTTCACTTGTAGCACACATCCTTGATTGTAGCATTGAAACTATATCCAGTGTCTTCGATTGGGGAATGCGCACGGCGCAGTTCTCTATGTGTGCTACCAGTGTTTTATAGATTCCTGTTAGGCATCTTACCTTGCCAGCAAGAGTGCTGGTCAAGAAAGCGTTCGTTTTTCGGCACAACTCTATTTGGTGCCCACCGACTGCATGGCGGTTGACTGTCCCTATCCCGGATGCGACTACGCCACACCCGATGGCATGGATCCTGTAGTGGTGGCAGCAGTACTCAACGGCCACATGCTCATCCACAGCCAGGCAGCAAGGACTAAGCCAACCCCTGTGCGCCGACCAGAGATCACGGCAGGGGGCACAACCGAGGGATGGCAGTACTTCCTCACCAGGTGGAGGGCCTACTCACAGGCCGTCCGCCTGGCAGGGGCAGACGTCGGCATACAACTGCTGGAGTGCCTGGACGCCAAACTCCGCCGAGATGTGACCCGAAACATCGTCGGTCCCTTACCAATTGAGGAGCTCCCTGAAGCAGACCTGCTGGCAGCCATCAAGGCCCTGGCGGTGAGGGAGGAAAACCCTAAGGTGGCCAGGGTCGCCCTATCCAGAATGGTACAGGACCGGGGGGAACCCATCCGATCATTCGCAGCCCGACTCCGTGGCCAAGCAGAGGTATGCTGCTTTACTAAGAAGTGCTCCGGGTGTGAGATAATCAACAACCAGGGGGAACAGAGGGTCGCTGACCAGCTCTGCATCGGCCTGGCAGATGCAGACATACAGGAGGACCTTCTGAAAGACCCCAACCAAGCAATGACGGTGGAAGAGACAGTGAGGTTCGTCGAGGTAAGGGCTGCGGGCAAGCGGTCCGCGGTCACCATTACCACACCCACCTCGACGAACGCCGTAGACGAGGAGGCCGACAGTGAAGACGCCCTGCACAGTGGCTACCGGCAACAACAGCGGCAGTCAACACCCCGCCAGCCAGGCAGAGCCAAAGCCACACCATTTAAGCCCAACCGCACTCATAACACCTCACCTCGACCACCACTGAAGGACGCACCCAGAGGTCAGGCAGCTACACCCAGACCAGTGATAAACCCGAGGGCCATCTGCTGTTTCTGTGGTCGCCAAGGCCATGGTGAAAGAGAGAGGACAGCCACCCGACGGATCCACTGCCCAGCGTTCGGGACAACCTGCACATCATGCGGCAGGTCCAACCATCTCGCCCACATGTGTTGGTCGAAGCTGGCGGAGCACGAAAGCGCGGTGTCTGAGGAGATTGACACCATGTCAGAGGACGCCCTCCCCCACCAATCCTGGGACTCCAGGGCGCAGCGATGGACTCAGCGCCGCTCCCCTCCCCAACCCCTCATTGACGTGACTGTATCCACCCACAAGGAGGATTTTCGAACCCACGGCCACACACTGAGGCAAGAGAGGCACAACCTGGCCACCACTGCCATGGCCGACACGGGTTGCCAGAGTTGCCTGGCAGGACCACACCTGCTGAAGGGCCTCAACCTGAACAAGAGGGACCTCATCCCTGCGTGCCTAGTGATGCACTCCGCGAGCGGCAACAACCTGCCAATACTCGGTGCAGCACTACTCCGCATCAGATCCAGACACTCCGGACGTGAGACTCGCCAGATGGTGTATTTTAGTGACCTGGCCACCAAGCTATACCTCAGCCTGACCACCTGCACAGACCTCGGGCTGATCGCGTTGGGGTTCCCCCTCTGTACGCTGACGCCACCCTCGGGAAACGGCACGGGTACACGGGCGACCCCAGATCAGCCACCATCACACCACACAGCGGACCTGCAGACCAGAACCACGGCCCAGCCACCTCCACGCCACACAGCGGACCTGCAGACCAGAACTCCGCCCATCACCCTGCAGAACAACCCGCAAGCGGCCGTGCAGACCAGACCACAAACAACTGGCCAACGGACAACCACTGTGGTGAGTCAACCAACGCATACACCACCACCACGACCATGCTCATGCCCTACCAGGGCCCCACCACCTGACAGACCCACCTCCCTGCCATTCCCTGGCACGGAGGCCAACAGAGACAGACTTGAACGTCACTTGCTGGACCTTTACTCAGCAAGTGCGTTCAACGTCTGCGAGCATCAGCCCCTCCCCATGATGTCGGGACCACCCTTATCCCTAAACATCGACCCGAACGCCACCCCCAAACCCTGCCACACACCCATTGACATTCCAATTCACTGGCAGGACGAGGTGAAAGCTGGGCTAGACAGGGACGTCCGCCTTGGCGTGTTGGAAAAGGTCCCTCTGGGCACGCCCGTCACTTGGTGCCACCGTATGGTGATATGCACCAAGAAGGACGGGTCACTCAGGAGGACGATCAACTTCCAACCCCTCAACCAGCACGCCACGCGCGAGACACACCATTGCCCCTCACCATTCCACCAAGCCCGTGCCGTTCCAGGTCACACCAAGAAAACCATTTTCGACGCCTGGAACGGCTACCACTCAGTGGCACTCGAGGAGAGCGATAGACACTATACCACCTTCATCACCCCCTGGGGGAGGTACCGATACTGCTCGGCCCCCCAAGGCTACATCGCCTCAGGGGACGCGTACACGGCCAGATATGACGCCCTCGTTGCCCACGTGGAATCTAAGACCAAGTGCATAGACGACGCACTGCTCTGGTCCGACGACATAACGGGGGCTTACCACCAGGCAACTGAGTGGCTGCATATCTGCGCCGTGAACGGGATCACCCTCAACCCGCGCAAATTCCGCTTTGCCCAGGACAAAGTGGAGTTTGCCGGGTTTGACATCACCCCCACCGAAGTCCGGCCATCCTCCAAGTATCTGGAATCCATTACCAACTTCCCCACCCCAACCGGAATCACTGACATCCGCGCCTGGTTCGGCCTGGTGAACCAGGTGGCATATGCATTTTCCATGACGGCCGCCATGCAACCATTCCGTGCCCTCCTCAAACCCTCCACCACCTTCAACTGGACAGACGAGCTGGCAGCGGCATTTGCGACATCCAAGAGAGAGATCTGCGAGCGCATCAGGGAGGGTGTGGTCATATTTGACAAGCACCGCCCAACCTGCCTGGCGACGGATTGGAGTAAAGACGGGATTGGGTACTGGCTATTCCAGAAACACTGCCAGTGCCCGTCCCGCGAGATCTTCTGCTGCCAGGAGGGTTGGCGCGTCACCCTGGTGGGCTCGCGCTTCACACACCCGGCAGAGTCACGATATGCCCCAGTGGAAGGAGAGGCCTTAGCGGTGGCGGATGCACTGGACAAAGCAAGACACTTCGTCCTCGGGTGCAGCGATCTCGTTGTAGCGGTAGACCACAAGCCCCTGCTGAAACTCTTCGGCGATCGCTGCCTCGAGGACATCCCCAACCCCCGCCTCCGGAACCTTAAGGAGAAGACCTTGAGGTACCGGTTCCGGATGGTGTACATCCCCGGCGTGAGAAATCACACCAGCGATGCCCTCTCACGCCACCCATCCGGAACTCGGACCCCACCACGCCTACACCTACAAGACGACATCGCAGAACCATCCACTGCCTGCCCGGCGAGCCCAGCGTCATCCATTGCCAGCATCACGGAACACACCGCCCCCGCCCAAGATGAGGACGGCCTCACAACAGCCATATGCATGGCCATCTCGACCATCCCCATCAATTGGGAGAAGCTGCAGATCGCCACAGCCGCAGACCCGACTCTACAGGACCTAGCATTCTATGTGGAGAATGGCCCGCCCGAAGATAGACATATGCTCCCAGCCAACATCCGGGAATACTTCCCGGTCATCTCCAACCTAACCATCATCGACGGCGTCATCTGCCATGGGGAGCGGCTGGTCATCCCGACATCACTCCGACCAACATGCCTCGCAGCTCTACATGCCGCCCACCAAGGCACCAGCAGCATGACGGCCCGTGCCTCCTCATCCCTTTACTGGCCGGGCCTCTCGACTGACATCACGGCGACCCGCAACAGGTGCAACACCTGCAACAGCAATGCCCCCTCCCAACCAGCGATGCCCTCGACCACACCAGAGGAGCCAGAGTACCCCTTCCAGCACATCTGTGCGGATTACTTCCACCACGAGGGATCCGCATACCTCGTGCTGGTTGATCGGTACTCTGGCTGGCCAATCGTCGCACCTGCACTGAACGGAGCATCGGGCCTTGCCGCCATCCTCAGGGACACATTCGCCACCTTCGGTATACCGGACACCCTCACGTCCGACGGTGGGCCGGAGTTCGCGGCCCATGCCACCAGAGAGCTCCTCACCACTTGGGGCGTTCATCATCGGCTCTCATCCGCCTACAACCCCCATGCCAACAACAGAGCAGAAACAGCCGTCAAAACTATCAAACGGCTTATCGCCGGCAACACCGGCCCAGGCGGATCCCTACAGAACTCATTCTTCAAGGCACTCCTACAATACCGGAACTGCCCAAGCCCAGACACCAGAATGTCGCCGGCGACCAACCTGTTCGGCAGGGCTACCAGGGACATGCTCCCCGGCATCCCACTCCGATTTCAACAGCCCAAGGAATGGGACGAGAAACTGGAGCTTAGAGAACGGGCACTCTCCCGTCGCCTAGTACTGGGGCGAGCACGATGGGACGAGCACTCCCATGGCCTGTCCCCCCTTCGTTGCGGTGACACGGTCCTCATCCAGAACCAGACTGGCCGCCACCCAATGAAATGGGACAAGACAGGGACAGTCGTGGAGGTGCTCCAGTACCACCAGTATTCCATACGAGTTGACGGATCAGGCCGCCTCACCACGAGGAACAGAAGATACCTCAGGCGCCACAACCCCCAACCCACGGAGCAAGATAACCCACTTCGCCGAGATCTGCCAGCCCTATTGTACCCAACACAGCACAACAGCAGCCCGAGCCCACTTCCCCCCGTACCATTGCCGCCAACCAGCCCGCCACCCAACCCACCCACTCCGTCACCCATCCCGACACCTGGGATCGCACAGCCGACCCTCAACCATCCAACACCAATCGCCACGAGCCCCCCTCGCCCGCCAGTACTGGCCACACCAGCCAGTCAAAGATCGTATGCAGCAGTGGCCAAGACACCCACGCCACCCCATCGCCCAACCAAGACTGCCCCAAAGAACCTGGCGCAGACGACCACCCTTACCCCCCCCCAAGACACTGACCCCAGCCCCAGGCCCAAGACGGAGTAAGAGGGGACCAAAACCAATTGACCGCTACGGGCAGCGATGACAGCCCACACATCAGTCCACCTGCCGTCGGACTTGGGGGGAAGTAGTGAATATGGACTGTGCATCGACTGCTCGAACCACCTAACTACTACTAGATAGGATATGTATATGTGACATTACTACGTACGGCCCTTACCCAGTGCACGACCCCTTACCTAGCGCATGCCCACTATACACCCGTTCACTTGTAGCACACATCCTTGATTGTAGCATTGAAACTATATCCAGTGTCTTCGATTGGGGAATGCGCACGGCGCAGTTCTCTATGGATCAGTGACTAGGTCAGCTATTCAGCCTGCTATAAAGATAAAACCCAAAATTGAGAGGTGGAGCATATTCCCAGACCCCCTAGAGGGCATTCTACAGGCTCTTGGCCATCCCTTTATGGGGATTTTGAGTGCTGCCTGTGTATAATGCAGCTGTGCTATTTGAGGGCTAGACAACGTTTTTGTTTTTTCCCACCAAGCAAGTTGCAGAAGATTTGGGTGCTCCATTCAAGACTTATAATTGCTTTTACATGCACTATTTCATTGATCTGTGTCAAGTATTTATTCTTCACCGAGGAAGGCGATCCAGTAACCTACCATTGGATGTGGGTGGCTACTGTCAACTGACCATAGCTAAGGCCTCATTCAGATGAAATATTTTCTGTGCTTGAAGTAATCGGAGTAACTGCACAGGCCCCTGAGAAAGTGCTTGGCATATGCAGAGAAAGGACGACCATGAATCGGTTAATACTGTAATGCAGAAAAATGTTCACTTTGAGCACCTTAGGCTACCGTGAACAATTATTTTGTGATGACAGATTCTTATTCATCAGTTTTTTCCTCCATTCCACATACTAGGAAGATTAGGCCCATGAATTTTTAGGGGGTATGCCAGGACACTATTACCTAAGTGAATGGCCAGAATCTCCACTCTTTCGATACCATCGCCTGCTGGAGCCTTGGTAAGTGTTAAGTTTGCTGAGCTTTGTGTTGCTTCTTCTTAGGGATGATACCTCTTGCCCTGAATCTTCCAAATACAAGATTGGGTATATAGCTTGCAAGGTATTGTTGGCAACATGATGAAGAAGAAAGCTTGGTGCAAGGTGCAATACTGTGGCTCTCCTCTCACTACTTGTCCTTCAGATGGCTCTTCACTCCACCAACAGGTGTTGTGAAGATGCTGTACACATTTGTTGACTTGTTTCTTCTTTAGAGATTACGAGGTTCCAGTCTAGAAGGGATCCCAGCAGGTGATAGAGACCTATGAATGCTGTTGATTGATGCATGTCTAGGATGACTACCATCATTGAAATGACAGCTTAGACCAATCAATCAATCTTTCCCTTCTAGACTGGAACCTCATGATCTCTTGCGCTCAGATGGGAAACGACCGGATGGCACGAGTATGGTGCCTTGGAAAATGGGCAAGGTATTGATGTGGGATGCTACTTGCCCTGGTACATTTGCACCATCATACATTGCCAGCGGAGCGGGATTAGTGGCTAAGCAAGCAAAGGAATTGAAGAAAAACAAATACGCACACCTTGAAAGCAGCCAAAGAAATTGGGAGGAAGTTATATGCATCTACATACTAGTGATTTCAACTCCAGGATGTATATTATATCTCCTTCAACGTCTGTCTGTGACGAAACAGGAATGCTGCTGCAGTTTTGGACACCCTGGGTCCATCTCTGCCTCCTTCACTTTGTTGTTTTTGTCATGGTGGTGTGATAATAAAAAAATAAAAAATGGGTTTTTTTTAAATGAAAGACAATAAAATATAAATAAATATTGTAACATTTCAACTTGTACTGTCTATAGTGTACGGGCTTAATTAATGTATCATTAATCTTGAGTAATCTGTGATTAGAAATGAGGGGACTTGTGTCCTGAGTTGTGTATATGATTCTGTGTTGGTATCTATTCTTGGCTCGATTACCATATTGAATAATAAAATTGGTAATGTGGCAAGCTGGGATGCGACCTGCCCCAATGCATTGGCTCAGTCCTATCGCACTCAAGCCAGCACAGGGCCTCAGGAGGTGTTGCTGCAATGGCTGAGGAGAAAAAGGAGACCAACTGCAGCTTCCTCGCCACGAATTTTGTTTTCACACTAATTGCTATAGAGATCCTTAGTGCCATTGGCCCAAAGTCCTTGGTCTTTCTAAGGGAACTGGGGGAAACTAGAAAGCAACACACCGGGGAAGAGAAGCCATTCCAATTTCAGCTCCAGCAATTATCCGTGGCTTTACGAAGGGGTAATGCCATTGCAGTCATGGGAACAATGGGAGGCTTTGCAAGCAAGGACAGCCAACTTATTGTATAACTATAATGAATATGTAATCCCAATATTGTGTTTTTTTATAATTATCTTTGAACATTTTTTTCTTGACTCTACATTGTTTGTCCCAACACAAACAAGGTTCAAACACACATACAATGCAATCTCAAAATTAATAAGTGATGCGTCCATCCCACCCACCCCTGATGTCATTCCTGTGCCATTGACTGTTTCTGAAGGGGGTGTTGCTCGAGCAATCCAATCCTTCCCCTGTGGATCGTGGTGTTCCTGAAGGACACATGCTGAAGCACCCCAATGAATCCTCCCTTCTCTCTGGCCTAGCTACCATGGTCCTAGAGGGAATAATTCTTTCCTCTATCCACCCTTTCGTTTTTTGGGCTACCCTACTGGCTCCAGAGAAAAAAGGAAGTGGAGTCAGACCCATAGCAATAGGATGCACCCTTCGTCGGCTAGTGGCCAAGGTACTGGGAATGTGGTCAGCAAGGACATGAATCCCTGCTAGCACCCAGGCAGCTGAGTTTTGGAATCAGTGGGTGGGGTGGGAAGCAGCTGTCCATGTTTCTTAACAACCTGCAACCTAACCATGCAGTATATATATAGTAAAGCTTGACACCCATGCGCAGAGGTAAGATGTTGGAAGCTGTCGATACCTTAGCACCTGCAATCTACATTTTAGTTCATTCTGTATACTATTCACTATCCTCCTTGTTCTGGGGTGACAGTCCTTGCAATCAGCAGAAAGGGTGCAGCATGGAGATCCCCTTAGCCCTCTCTTTTTTTGTCTTTCACTCCATCGTAACTGTGCTCAATTGTCATCAGAGTTGTGTGTAATGTTTCTAGATGACCACTCTGGGGGGGGGGGGCAACGGAAGATATAATACATGATCTGGAACAGACTGAAAAGATTGGATTAATTTTGAACAATGACAAGTCTGAGATCATTTGCCATGATGCAGTTTCGAGAGGAACCATCTTATGTTCTCTCCCAGGAGCCAATGTGGTTGATTCCTCTGATGCCTGTCTCTTGGGTTCTGCGCTGGGTAGTGTGGATTCTGTCTCAACTGTTCTCAGGGAGAAAATCAGCGCCCTCGAGGTCATGGGGGACAGACTTAGATTCATTTCTGCTCAGGATGCCTTAATCCTGCTGCGTAATACATTTTCTATTCCTAAGCTTCTATACACCCTCAAGGACTTCTCCATGTTTTATCTCTCCTGCCCTGATAGATTATGATGATAGTCTCAAGTCAATTGTGAGTGGTTGTCGGGGAAATTACCCTCTCCTGAGGCCTTCCTGCCTCAACGAATAACACTGGTCCGAGCAGAGACTACTGCTGGTAATTTCCACCGCGACGCCTAGGAGCTCAGGGTACTGGCTACACCACCAATCACCCCTCCTAGACCTAACTGGACAAGCCGTACCTCCGCCTCTCTCTCTAGGCCCTTTACGGTCTTGCCCCTTTGGCTCCCTACCCTTCACTTGGGTAGATAAGTATTTGATTAAATACAAGTCAATGCCAAAGACACATACAGAGTATAGTCTCACTTCTCTCTCTCTCTCTCTCTCTACTCTCCTTATATACATACATTCAGTCACATGATAATGATGGCCAATCCAATACTATAGTTCATTCTATCTGTAATCTTGGTCTTGGGTGTTCTTGTGGTATTCCTTGTGGCTGTTCCCTTTTAGTCTTGGGTGTCTCCAATACTTGTGGTATTTACTGTGGCTGTTACCTTTTAGTTAATCTTAGTCTCTTGGGTGTACCAATGCTTGTGGTAGTAGTGATGCATTAACTGTGGGTTGTGGTGCCTGGCTAGGGGGTGTTGGTGGTATTATGTCAGGGAATGAAGGTGAGTGTTCTTTCCCTGACATTTCCCCCTCCTCTAGCCGTGAGTCGTACTCTCGGCTCAGGCCATCCGCGTTGCCGTTTTTGGCCCCCGATCGATAGGTGATGATATAATCGTATTGCTGGAGATACATTCGCCATCTGGCTATTCGTCCATGGCTATCCCGCATTCTGTCCATATAAGTCAAGGGGTTGTGGTCCGTCTGGATCTCAAAGGCCACACCCTGGAGGTAGGTCCGAAAATGCTTCACTCCCTCAATTATGGCCAATGCCTCCCTCTCGATTGCCGAGTATCTTGTCTCTCGAGGCAGTAGCATGCGAGATCCGTACGCGAGGGGATGATCCTCGCCGTCGTCGTCCATCTGGGACAGGACATACCCAATCCCCGAACTGGAAGCGTCCGTCTGTAGATAGAACTTTCGATTCCAGTGAGGTGTTCGGAGGACTGGGTAGTGTGTGAGCCTGTCCTTCAGGGTGGTGAAGGCTACTTGTTTCTCTGCTGTCCACTTGATGTGGTTTGGTTCTTCCTTGCGAGTCGCTGTTGAGAGTGGGGTGGCTATGGATGAGAAGTTAGGGATGAATTTTCGGTAGTAGCCGCAGACTCCCAAGAAGGCCCGGATGTCCTTCTTTGTCTTGGGCTGGCTGTAGGTCCGTATGGCCGCGACCTTTGCTGCTACTGGGTGTATCTTGCCGTACCCCACCTCGTGTCCCAAGTAGGTGCACTGATTTCTGCCGAACTGGCATTTCTTTTCATTCACCATCAAGCCTGCTCTCTGTAGCCTGGTGAATACCTCTGCTAGGTGGTTCATGTGTTCTTCCCATGTGTGGCTAAAAATAATGATGTCATCCAGGTACGGGGCGGCGTATTCGGTGGTATCGGCCAGGACGTTGTCCATCAACCGCTGGAATGTGGAGGGGGCGGATGCCAAACCAAAGGGCATGGTGGTAAAGTGGTATTTTCCCCATGGAGTGACGAAGGCAGTCTTGGGTTGGCTTGCCTTCTCCATGGGTACTTGCCAATACCCTTTGGTTAGGTCCATTGTGGAGATCCACTTGGCCCCTCCTACTCGATCGATCAGCTCCTTGATACGTGGGATGGGGTAAGGGTCGGCCTGTGTGATTAAGTTTAACTTCCGATAATCTACACAGAGCCGCTTCCCTCCGTCGGCCTTTGGTACGATCACCACCGGGGCTGCCCAGGGGCTCTTTGAGTGTACAATTAAGCCTTGTTGCAAGAAATCGTGGATTTCCTTCCTGAGGAACTCATGGGTGGTGTGGGCGAGCCTGTAGGCTGGTAGTCGGATGGGGGTGGCATCCCCAGTGTCGATTGTGTGTTCCACCACTTCCGTTCGTCCTGGTCGTGTGCTGAAGAGGTTGGTGAACTCCTGAGTGAGTCGTCCCAGTTCCTCGGTCTGGGTTGTGTTGAGATTGGTTGGTGTGTCCTCTTCGTCTGGGTCAGAGTCTCCGGTCGTGGGACAGTCCGAGGCTACCATCGCGGCTGAACCGGGGGAGTGCCACGCCTTCATCCCGTTCACGTGGTAGACTCGGCTGCTCCGGGAACCCTGACCTGTGTTGATCTCATAAGTGACATTCACATCCTTATGAAGGCCCGGCCAGTCGAGAGAGTGACGGATGGTTGCCATTGTGCGCTCCTGGCCGAAATGTCCTGCAATGGGGGAGCTGTGAGCCAATGCCAAAACCTCCTGTCGGTTGGGTTCGGGCACGGTGATGAGGGTTGGTCCTCCTTGCTCCAGTGGTCGATGTACGAGGAGTCCCTCCTCCCAATGGTGCTTCTTAGCTGCTCCATCGGCGTCCTCCCGAGCTGGTTTGAGTGTGGGGTCGGTGAGTTGGGATTTTCTTAAGTCCTCGGGGCTCACTCTTTCTGGCCACCATGGTGTGGTCGGTTTTTCCCTTGGCTTCCTCTGTCTTGGGGTCAAAAACACTTCCTCCTGGAAGTGAAAGGGAAACTCATCATCTTCCTCCCGGGACTCTGGTGGAAGTGGCGAGTCCTCTGGGGGAAATGGGATGCTCTTTAGGCTCGGGGTGGGGGGGTCTTCGGGAGACGAGAGTCTTACTCCCGCTTCTTCCTGTTGCTCTTGGTCCTCTTGATCGTCGAGGGCCAGTTTGGCTGCCTGTGCCCTAGTGGTCACATATACTTGTTCTGGACTCATGTCTCCCAGGGTTGTCGGGGCCCTCGAGACCATCTTGTCGCTCAATAGTTGCTCCAGCTCGGGGACATCTTGTCCCACGAGCATATCAGTTTGCAGATGGGGTGATATCCCCACTATCAGTTCAGTGGCTTTTCCTCCAATATCCAGGGTAATCCTGGCTTCTGGGAAACGGACAACATTTGTGCTGGCGGTGTGGTATGGTATTTTCCATCCCAGCCTTTGGTTCGGTTGGACCACCCGAGGGTGGACCAACGATCTCGTGCAGCCCGTATCCAGCCACACTGTCGCTCGATGGTCGTTAATGCGAGCTTCCCTGATCCACTTGTTTGGTGAGGGGGGTTCCGGTTCTCCTTTGCACAGCTGGGCTCTTTCAGCTTTTACCCCACAGTCTCTTCGGAAGTGGCCCAACTGGTTACACTTGAAGCAGCGGACCTGAGCGAGAGGTGTTGAGTTGGTGTTTTGGGGTCTCTCGGCTGGATACCCTCCTCTTGGTTGAGGTCGCCTCTGGTATGCTGGGGTTTCTCTCCCCCTGGGGGTCTCATTCCTGGGGGGGTCGGATCTGATTTGCCTGTTGGGGTTTTGGGTCCTTGCAGCTCCTCGGTGGTCGTCCTCCCTTCTCGGTTGGTTGTTAAGGTGCCGACCGAGTGTCTCTACCAGCTCGTCATACGTGTGGAGTTCAAGATTCCGCATTCTGGCCTCCAGCCACTTTGGTAGACGAGAGAGGGTGGTTTCCATTAGCATGGTGTCCTCATGCGAGTGAGGGGAGGCATCCAACCACTGATGAAATGTTTGTCGGTGGTGGGCACACCATGCTCCAGGGTTGGAGGTGTCAAAAGGTGTGTCAAACACCTTCCTTCTGTATGCCTCCGTAGTGACCCTATACTCGCGAAGTAGCTCGGTCTTCACTGTCTGGTAATCGTTCTGGTCTCGCCCTGGGAGTGCGGCTACTGCAGTCAGCCCTGCGCCTGATAGAGAGCCTCTAAGGATGATGGCCCACTGGTGCTGTGGCCAACCTCCTGCTCCGGCCGTTGCCTCAAAGGTGTCGAGGTATGCCCTCATGTCATCCGTTCCTTCCACAAACTTATGGACGGTGAGTCTGGGGGTGGTGAATCCAGGGGCTATTGCAGGGGGAGCTGGTGGGGGTGCTGTTTGTTGGGCGGTTCCGAGCAACTGCATCCACCGTTCCTGCTGCTGTTCTTGTCGGGTAGCTCGTCGCTCCTCCATTCGCTCCATCATCTGCAACAAGTCTCCAGTCAGGGTTGTGTGGGGGTCTGCTCGAGGGTCTCCCTCCTCGTCCACCTCTTGGGACAGTGGATTCATGATAAGAGCAGGTTCGTCCCCTACCTCCGGTAACTGAGACCTCGACGAGGAGTATCCACAAGGGGTCGACGGGGCTGGTGTCCTGTATGGCGTCGATGTGACGAAGGAAGAGACTCCGCTCCGAAGCTGTCGGTCGTGTCCTGCTGGCCGTGCTTGTCCCGTTGCCATGTCCAATTACTGACAGCAATCAAGCAAACGATCAATCAATCAAATAATAAACTATTCTGAGAAAAATTAAAATTCAAAATTCTTTCTCCCTTTTCCTATCTGGTTAGGGTTTGGTTTTTAAGCCTCAGGGCCTAGCCCAGGCTATTTCCCTTAGCTAGCTGGCAACTCCTCTGCTCTAGCTAAGGCTGGTCCGGGATCTCCAATGCTGAGATCCCACCGCTGCCACCAATGTCGGGGAAATTACCCTCTCCTGAGGCCTTCCTGCCTCAACGAATAACACTGGTCCGAGCAGAGACTACTGCTGGTAATTTCCACCGCGACGCCTAGGAGCTCAGGGTACTGGCTACACCACCAATCACCCCTCCTAGACCTAACTGGACAAGCCGTACCTCCGCCTCTCTCTCTAGGCCCTTTACGGTCTTGCCCCTTTGGCTCCCTACCCTTCACTTGGGTAGATAAGTATTTGATTAAATACAAGTCAATGCCAAAGACACATACAGAGTATAGTCTCACTTCTCTCTCTCTCTCTCTCTCTCTCTACTCTCCTTATATACATACATTCAGTCACATGATAATGATAGCCAATCCAATACTATAGTTCATTCTATCTGTAATCTTGGTCTTGGGTGTTCTTGTGGTATTCCTTGTGGCTGTTCCCTTTTAGTCTTGGGTGTCTCCAATACTTGTGGTATTTACTGTGGCTGTTACCTTTTAGTTAATCTTGGTCTCTTGGGTGTACCAATGCTTGTGGTAGTAGTGATGCATTAACTGTGGGTTGTGGTGCCTGGCTAGGGGGTGTTGGTGGTATTATGTCAGGGAATGAAGGTGAGTGTTCTTTCCCTGACAGTGGTATCACTAACATTAATTTCACTGAGGATGTCCATTCTTGGTTGCAGGCCACTCTCCCTGTTGGTGTAGGGGGTCTTGGAATCAGGAGTGCAGTGTACCTGCTTCCTCTGCCTTCTTGGCCTCAGCTGCTGCCACTCATGATCTGGTCCAAGCCATCCTGCCACCTCACTTGTTTTCACTCCCTGTCCCTTTTGTGGATGATGCCCTTTCAGCATGGTCTATGGATCACGGCAATCCCCCACCATCTTGTCATGTGACGTGCTTCCAGAAATCTTGGGATATGTGCAGAGTGTCAAAGTCCGTGGAATCTGTGCACAATGCATCTGACGATTTGGCTTGAGCCTGGCTTTTGGCTCTTGCAAAGAAAGAATCCGGTGCATGGCTTCCCCATCTCATCCCTGGGGTTTGAGGATGATGATACCATCAGGGTTGCCGTGGGTCTCCGCTTGGGTTCCACTATGTGTCGCCCCCATAACTGCAAGCACTGTGGAGCAGAAGTGGATCGCCTTGCTATGCATGGTCTTAGCTGCAAGAGGAGTGAAGGATGTTTCTATCATCATACCCCCACCATTATTATAGCTTGTTCACATAAATCATGTTATATATAACAACAGGTTGTTTCCTCTTTACATTCATTCAACATGATACAGGTTATAATAATGTTTCTAGAGCACCTAACCAAAATGTCAAGACAGTAAATTTCAAGCAGATAATTGAGAAATTCACTGTCATATATAATTAAAATATTATGATCTACCTCACATGCAACACCATTTATGGAATGTTATCCTATAGGTAACAGTAAATAGATTTCCATATACAGGCAACCATCACATGTGGCATCATGAAAAGATGAATCCACAATAGCTGCTGTAGAGTGAATAGACTTCAATCTGAATCGTGCGTCTACATGATGAGGGACTAGCTGAGCAGTTACATTTCCATCTTCTCCCACTTCACCTTTCATTCCACAAAGTCCAGGATAAAGGGAGAGCCATTTAAAGGAGCAGGAACCTGCTGGCTTCTTAAAACAATACTTCTGGATAACGTCCTTGTACTTCTTATTGGGATCACGAACAGTGAAGAAATCATCAGAATCCATGAGCGATACATAGTCGTACGTGCCTCGGTAACGATAGATGCAGTCCAGGTACATAAGGATCTCGGCATATTCATATGACTCCTTGTTGTCATACCACTCCTTCCACATTTGCACGCTGATGTAATTCTCATTTACAGCTTTGATGAAGGAGGGATCAGTTAGTAACAGGTCACGATATCCTCCATCTTTTATAAATTCTTCCAAGAAAGTCAGGTGCACATGGACCACTCCCAGTGTTTTCTGATACCTCAAGAACTCGGGCAGCCAGGAAACTTTCCTGTTGTATACTTTAGTGCAGACCACCACAGAGAAGTTGTGTTTCCCAGATGGCTTGATTCTAGGTGCTGGAATTATGACTTGTCTCTCAGACTCAATCACAATTGTCAGCATGAAATCTTTTCCAGTCTTTCTGGTGTTGTACATTACAAATGCTCTACTACCATTTATGACTTGAAGATCGTAGCATTCTACAACCAGCTGTTCATAAGGGTACTTGTTGATGCCATGGATGGCGTGCATCATTAAGTCCTGCTGAACGTACCGCACTATGAAATTGGCTGCTATTTTAGAGCCTACCCCACACCCAGTTATCTGTTTAGTGTTGAAGATTATTCTGTTGGCTTGAATGAAGATCATGGTGATGTTGGCGTGGTTCTTTCTTGGCCTGTCATCAAAATATGCACTGTACACCACAAGATCTTTAGAGACGGGGCCATCGTGAAAGTATAATAATTGTTCAAGCGGTTCGGATTGTTCATGTGGAGAATGTTAGTTGTGTTAAGAAGTCTGCTGAGCACTATAGTCATCACTCCAAAGGCCACCAACATAAGCACCACTCTCCGCTTCTGCCAAGAACAAAGCATGACGCTGGTCCCTAGATACATGAATTGGATTGACAAAAAAATATGTGTAACAACTAAATCATCTTACCAAGTCTTTTGCTTCCTAAATCAGTAAGTGCACATGTATGCTACCTGTAGAAGACTAACTTATAATGACTGCCTGTTTGAAAGCATGCATATGTGCCAATTGTGTGTGCACACATGTGTGTATGTGTGTGTGTGTGTGTAGTAACTATATAGTCCCAACATATTTTGATGGAGCCATCCCTTTTAATCACAGGCACTATGGGTGCAGCCCACTCTGCAAACTGCACTCTCTTGAAGACTCCCGCTGCTCTAACCAACTCAATTCCTGTTCTACTTTGCCTCTAAGTACAAAATAGACGACCATGGTTTACAAAAACTGGGTGATACTGTTGGGTCAATGAGAATCTTGGCTGGGTTTCTAAACAGTAACCCAAGTTCACTCTCGCATGCTTGTCAAAAGGAATGGTAAGATTTGTACGTGGCTTACTGGCACTTGCAGGGGCGTACGCAGACTTTTGAAAAGGGGGGTTATGTATATATGTCGGATGTGGATTATGTGGCCGAAAGCCATGGTGAGGATAGTGCAAGAGTGGAAATATATATGCCCGATCCAGCACAAATCGCGGCAACTCCAAAAATATACAGAGATTAAACAAACTTCAAAAATATAAATATATATACAGACAAAATTACTGAAATAATAAGCTAGCACATTGAATTCTGCGTGGATGTTGTTCTATGTTAAGTTCGCAAACAGTATCGATATAAATATCCATTCCATAATTAATGCTAAGGCACTGAGTCCTCACTCTGTGTGGATCTCAAGTAGTTGTTTAAACGTCGAAATGCAGAAGCAGATCGTTCACAAGTACAGGAACTGAGTGCGAGTGTAGAAAAAAGCTTCAAAAGGGTATAAACATTTGGAAGGGTTTTGGGGCAGCAGAGTTTAAGCGATTCACTCAGAGTTTGAGGAGGCTCATCTGGTGAAATTTGTAGCCATTAACTTCCAGCGATGTAACTCTTCATCAAGTATACTCACATTTGGTAGATCTTCAGAATAGAAAGTAACACCAGGTTCAATATTAACTAAGGACGAAGTAGTGATATGGCTTGGCAAGAGCTATTGCAATAAAGCTACCTGGTTGGTATGCTTGGTAAATCTTGATGTAATATCATTAATAATGTGGTCAAGAAAAGAGATGACTTCTCTCGAAGTAATGCCTGCACACCAGCCATCTCTCCATCGTTGAGGCCCCATCATACTCTTGCCCTCGCAAATCACTCAGTGATAAGCCAAGCCCCTCCAAGGTCTGTATAATGGCATTTGCTATATCAGCTACTCGGACTCTCTCAAGTTTTACAAATGAAACAAACTCTTCTCGAATGTCACCATGGCCATCAACAAAACGAAGGCATATGGGCAAATGCTCTATATTGTGACATGAAACCTCATCAGCTAGAATGGGAAAATATTTTGCTTCTTTTATCTCTATAATATTAATAATTTCATTTTGAGTCCTTGGTGATAAGTGTGTTGCCTTGGTACAATAAAGTTGCTCATATAAAATGCTGTCTGTCTCAGCAAAAGATTTTAGCAGTCCTAAAAAGTTGCCAGGATTCTTTGACGATGCAATATCCTCTAACTTTCCACGAAATGCAATACCCTGTTTGCCTGTTTTCACTTATTTTCTTTTGAACAGCAGTGCTTGTCATTACATCTACTTGTGATGCTGGATTTTCAATTGTACATTTAAATACATCTGCTTGCTGCAAACAATCACGATGGTATTGAAGCTTCGCATGATAACTCAAAGTGCAACTCATCTTGATCAAGTTAGAAAAAGGCTTAATTACCAGATAACCTTTATCTTTACGTTGGCTAGATGGAAGAAACAGAGCACAAGGCGCACAAAAGACACCATCTACCTTAGAACTGTAGACTAGCCAAGGATATTTACTGAGCCATGATACGTTAAACTTTCGGTGATAACCATGTGACAAGGTGCCAGGAAGGACACTAGGCAATGGTATATCATGGTGACATAAGAAAGAGTATCTAGCACCATAGAAAGCTCATTTATTAAACAAGCAGCATCATCAATAGACCTATTCGGAGATAATAAATTACACCAATATCATACGATTCTGGTCCTTCGGCACTTCCACTTGAACCTTCATTAAGTACAGGAACTTCATCTTCATGTCAGCTTTCTAGAGTAGTACTGATTTCAGAATGATTCAGATCAGACTGAGGTTCACTAGAATCTGAATAAATGAGATTGGTTTGGACCAGGAGCCCTGGCAATTGTATTCAGGGCTAAATAGTTCTTTATGGCCACAGATTCACTATCTGCTCGGATCATAAACCCTTGCAGCATTTGTTCAGTGAACATAAGACAGTTCCTGCCATGGCTTCAGCTAGAATCCAGAGGTGGGCACTGACGCTGCAGGCATACAGCTACCACATTGTTTATAAATCTTGGGAGGAACATGCCAATGCAAATGGGCTAAGTAGACTTCCACCACCAGAATTTCCATTGTCAGTTCCACAGCCAGGTGAGACCATATTGCTAGTGAGACCATATTGCTACTGGATCAACTACAGTTACGCTCCAGTTACAGCTTCTCAAATCAAGTTGTGGACAAAGCAAGACTGGCAAGAGTGAAGAACATGGTGCTACACGGTTGGAAACCTGTAGCCGAGGAAGATTTCAACCATACAAGCAACATAGTGAAGAACTCAGTGTCTTGGATGGTTGTGTCATTTGGGGAGGTCGAGTAGTGGTACCAAAACCAGGTCGGAAGTTAGGATTGGAGGGACTCCACCAAGGTGTGGTGGTCAGGAATCAATGCAGACCTTGAACTTCATGTTGAGCTCTATTATCGGCTTATGTTTTTAGCAAGGACTCTAACAGATCCATAATACATTGTATTAACTTATATACAGAGACACCATATTCATACCTGATGTAACCATGATAGATTTGTCACCAAAACAATGCCGTTTTATTAAGGATATATTATTAAGATATCAGGAAATGTTCCGGAAAATTCCATAAAACTATGAAATTAAGAGTGTCGTAAGTATGCCTAAAGTATGCCTATAATTAATGCACTGCAGTGCCAATAATTGAGCCATGCCAATAATTGGTACATCCAGGGTTCTGAACGTGGTGGTCATGACCCCCAAGGGTGTCATGGGCAAGTTGTTGAGGGGTCATGAAGGCCTCCAAAATGAGCAACAGAAAACAGACTATTTTAGCTATTTTTGTGCCTCCATTTAAATTTTTCTCGATACTCCTGTACAATCGTGGTCCCAAGTGAAACCGGGTAAAGGGTTTCGTGGAACAGTTGTGTGCACAATTCAACAAAATGAACAAATGAAATGAAGGCTACAAATTCAATGATCCTGCTTCAGCTAAACTTAAGCTAAGGGCTAGGGCTCTAAGCCTGTCTAAGGGATGGCGGATGGCGGGAATATACCCTAGCCATCCCTTAACCGATTAAACGCCGTAAGCGCCATATGGCGCGAGACCTTACATCCTTCGCCACACAAAAATATATAAAATGAACCGTTACGAGCTAACAGCCCCGGTTGGGTTCTGCACATGCCTAGTAGACTAGAGAACGTCACAAAAATGATTATTTCCGGTTGATGCATCGTGCAACAAAAATCCAGCGGTTGAACGCCATTTTTGTTGGTCGAGCTTTTTTTTTTTAACTGCTCAAAGATGCTCTCCTGTGAGGACGTTATTTCTCAACTTTTAGCCGACGATTCTGGCGATTCTGGGTCAGATTCATTTGGGGAAGAAGGTGAAGACATCTATGCATACCGAGGAAACACTCTGGATCCAGTTGCTCTAAGAGAAGAGGCGTGCTTGGATGGACTTCTCGATTGTAAGTTTCTTCTAACCTTAGCGCTTCATAGCCTTTGTTTACCATAGTCAACTGAGAGTGTACTATTGCCAAATACTAGCTTATTCTGTTGGTATTCCAAATTCAGACAGGATAGTTATAGAAAAAAAGTTATAGCTAAGAGTGTAGGTTGGAGTTGTTGATTTTCATTTGAATTTGAATTTACAAATGTTGACCACAAACTATATATATATATCTTGTTTTTCCCACCCTCCCCACTACTTTTCCTACAGCATCAGATGATGAGAGTGGAGATGAGGCATCTATGACTCCTTTTGTTACATTGGAGGATGAGGAAGCCTTGCCTGAAGTCTCTACAGGGCGTGGGAACACGACTGGTGCTGGAGTTGTGCGAGGGAGAGGCGGGCGAGGGAGTACTGGCCGAGGGAGAGGCGGGCGAGGGAGTACTGGCCAAGGGGGAAGCAGCTCAAGTGGTAGTGGAGTCGTAAGTGTTGCTAGTGGTCCTCCAAAAGGTACTGGTAGTAGGCGGGCCAGAGGTTATAGGCGTGTGCGAGCATCTGGCACTGGTTCTGTCCGAGCATCTGGCACTGGTTCTGCCCAAGCATCTGGCACTGGT
Organism: Cladorhizidae sp. MBARI D1340-BT2; assembly: GCA_028752905.1. Taxonomy (NCBI): domain Eukaryota; kingdom Metazoa; phylum Porifera; class Demospongiae; order Poecilosclerida; family Cladorhizidae; species Cladorhizidae sp. MBARI D1340-BT2. Next base: position 30,129,439 of record JAQNBH010000001.1, read on the forward strand.
TCTAGGCTAACTGAGGTCACAGGTAAGTGGGAAATAAAGGAGCCAACTCCTTTGAAATTGGACTATACAGCAACAGCTGGTCCAACTTCTTCATTGCTTGGTGCATCAAGTACATTTTTAGATGCATTTTACCTTTTTTATACTCTTGAAGTGTGGGAACTCCTAGTAGCAGAGACGAACAGTTACGTTTCTAGGATGGCTAGTCTCTCCAGGCCATGGGTAGATACTAATATAGAGGAAATGAAAGCTTTTGTAGGAATGTTGATAATAATGGGAGTTTCCACACTTCCATACTTAGAATTGTACTGGTCCACTAATCACTCGGATTTGTCTGGATCTTTGGTTCGTAAAGTAATGCCTAGGACTCGGTTTTTGGAGCTAATGCGTTATGTACATGTAAATTCTATTGATGGTTTGTTGGTTACAAAGGGTAACCTGAATTATGATCGGCTTTATAAGGTAAGGAAGTTATTAGATTTGATTACTCCTAAGTTTGAGAGTGAATATACTTTGCATCAAGATCTTAGTATTGATTAAGCTATGATTCCCTTTCAAGGTAGGCTTGGCTTCAAACAGTATATGAAGGACAAACCAATAAAATGGGGGATAAAAGTGTTTGTCCTTTGTGATGCTAGGAATGGGTACATTTATCGGTTGCAGATTTATACAGGTAAGAACGTGGAAGTAGCTGATAAAACTGGTTTGTGTAGTAGAGTTGTTTTAGATTTGTTAGAAGGGTTAGAACATAAGAACTTCCATGTGTACATGGACAATTATTATACTAGTCCTAATTTATTTCAAACGCTTACAAGTAAAGGCTTTGGTGCATGTGGTACAGCTAGGTATACTAGGAGGAACTTTCCTCCAGATTTAGTAACAAAAGCTTCGATTAGAAATAGAGGTTATTATGATTATAGGTCTAATGGTGCACTCCTGGCTTTAGTTTGGGTAGATAAACGGTCAATCTACATGATAACTAATATACATCCCGCGGAAAATAATTTAGTACCTCCTACTGTAAAAAGGCGCAAAATTGATGGTTCTAGAGAGGATCTGCCATGTCCCCCATGTTTGCCTGATTATCAGTCATTCATGAGAGGTGTGGACAGAGCAGATCAGAGAATAGGCTACTATAATTTGGGTAGAAAGTCTAGGAGATGGTGGAAAAGGGTTTTTTCGTATTTGATAGCTTGTTTATTGAATTCATTTATTTTGTTTTCTTCTGTCCGAGCTCCAATATCAGTAAGGAAGGGTAATTATCTAGAAGCTAGGATTGTTCTAGCTAAATCTTTGATTGGTTCTTTCTCTTCTCGGCAGCGTGCAGGTCAACGTTGTAGTCAGGCAAATAGTCGGCTAGATCGCCTCAATTTAAAACTAGGTCATTTCCCACAGTGCTGTGCAAAGAAGCGCTGTGTAGTTTGCATTTGTAAAGGTTACAGGCATGAGGCAAGGTCCCAGTGTTGTTTTTGTAAGGTTCCTTTGTGTGGTGGATCAACAGGCCGTGACTGTTTTCGTAATACCATACCTTGGTGGACTATCAGTAATGTTTATTCACCCCCTGCTCCTTTCTGTGCTTCTCTCTTGTTCCCTGCTCCTTCGTCTACTTCTCTCTTGTTCCCTGCTCCTTCGTCTACTTCTCTCGTTCCCTGTCCCTTCGTCTACTTCTCTCGTCTCTCCAGTATTCAAGTGTTATTCTTATCCTGGTATCTCATGTTTGTGTAGAATAAAAACATGGTGAAATATCATGCCGGAGACCAAGCAAGCTATACCCAAGACTGAGCAAGTTCTACTCTACCCGTGACAGCAAGACCGGAGCTCTACCCAAGACACTCCCTTACATAATTGTGTTTTATATTATGGTTTTATTCTAGTATGTGTTAGCATTTTCACTCTCTTATAATTTGTTTTTTGTATTATTATTTGTTAGCATTTTGATGGGGAAAACAACCCACTGGCTTTGCATATGGTAGAGGGTTTGTAAATAGATGCTCCATCTTGTGTTGTATAATAGTGTGAAAATATGAAAATATTCACCCCCAAGAAGATTATAATGCTGGTTAGTTCTGCCCAGTTGGTAAGGAAGGCTCGATTTTTTTACAGGAAGTAGAGTATCGTGTGGCTTAATATGACCCAAGTTTCATGGGTGGAGTCCCTGCAGAACGGAAGATATAAAAATAAGTAAAATACCTCGTTAATTCATGAATTGCCCGCGGGTACTAGGAATACGGCGTGTAATCGGTTAAGGCTTAAGTGCAGGGGTGTATCTGGGAATTTAAAGGGGGGGGGGGGGGGTTCCATCTTATGCATGTGAAGCTTGTAAAAAAAAGTCACCTGGCCACCAACCATTTTTATCTGACTTGTCCCACAATAGTTTATAGAACATACAATTGTTGCGTTAATGACTCAAAATGTCCTGGAGTATGAGCAAAAATGTTAAGAATAGCACCTAGGTCAAAGTTTAAGCCATAGTGGATGTGCATCAAAAGATGAAGGACTTGGCATATCATCTTCATAGAAATCCAAAACTTACTTTATCAAATTAGACTCACTCCGAGTGACTGCATTGGCCATGAATACAGATGGAACTATGCTCAAAGCTTGTACTGCTTTCTTTTGTGTTTCAGAAAAACGAGTGCGAATATGTGATATCATCTCATCCAGAAATGGAACAGAAATAGATCTTCTGTAATAATCTTCAGCAGAGTCGGCAGGTACATTGCTTCTACTGATTTGCCTTGCACATCGACGTGGAAGAGATGGCTGTGATGCAATGATTGTTTGTGCTAGAGTGACTGCAGAATCAAACCATTTCTTGTGATGAGAATCAATGCTGTCACGAACTTCATGTAAAGTAGTCTTGACTAAATTTACCTCAGTATAAGCAAATATCTTGCAAAACGGCTCTGTAGAGACACTGTTAAGCCGTTTATGTAGCCTAGGTCATGGTACACACCACCTCAAGTGCCATAAGAAACTCAAATTGAGTTGTAGCTGTTAAAAGTGATGCAGCTTTCTGAGCAGAGTCTCTGTTCCATCCATCTTCAGTATCAAGGTACTAATAACAGCTGGTACTATCTTCGCTATTCTAGCTATCCAACGGGTCTTGCAAAGGCTTACCAGTTTCTGTCTGTTAGTTGTCCCCAGTGGAAGTTCACTGATCCGTTTTTCTAGTTCTGCTTCCCTCTTGGGAGAAAACCTAAAGAAAAGACATAGCTCCACAAGAGTTGCTTGCATATTTCGAATAGCTTGGATGTTACATGCTGCCACAACACAAAGTTTCAGTGTATGAGCCGCACAGTGAACATAGACTGCTTTTGGATATTGTTTCTCAATTAGAGCAGCAACCCCATGATACTTGCCAGCTGGCACCATCATAGCCCTGCCCACGTAAATAATTATTTGGGTCTAAGGCATAATTTTGTATTGCATTTAGGATGGTTTTAGAAACAGCTACTTCAGTTGTGCCATCTTTACAAAGAATAAATTCAACAAACTCTTCTCTCACCACATTTTCTGAGTCAACATATCGCAGGACTAGAGGAAGCTGCTCTTTATTAGATGCATCAGCAGCCTCGTCAGCACACACAGAAAAGTACTTTGCTAGCCTAACCTCCTGTAGAATTTTCTCTCTTATTCATTCACCAATGGCTGCACTCAATGATTGGGGCATGATATTGGGCATTTCTGGCTGCAGAAGCAAAGTGGTCTGTCAGAACTGCATCACCTGCTTCAACATGAAATTGAAGCAAGGCTAAAAAAATTCCAGGATTTGCATCACTCCAAAGAGCCTCTTGGTGGCCACGAAGAGCTATGTTTTGCTTACCACAAAAAATGATCATCTTGAAAATAGCCTTAAGAACTTCCCAATTGTTCTGAACTTGAGCAGATGCTTGACTATGTAACTGTTGGGAAAGAGCCAAAGCTTCTGGTCATTGCTAAGAATTCTGATGTCCTCAAGTTTATAGTTTCCTAAATAAGTCAGCCCCAGGAGGACATTCATGCACCCTAGCAGCTGATACACACCCTTGACCTGACACAGGAGATAGAGGCTGATGAGTACTTGGCCGACTTACTTCCCTTTGATCTTGAACTCTGACCTTCTTAGGATCATTAGCAGTGCTACTGTCAGACTCACTGCTTGACACTGACACCCCAAATGACAGAATGGATATTTGCCTCTTGGCCATGGCACAGCTTTACTACAATCTCAAATACCGTGCACCCTCCTGGAATAGGGGCTGGGCTAAGGTAATCCTATAAGAGATTAGCATAAACTCACTAATATTCATAGGATTGCCAGTTCCAAGCAAATAGTTTTCTACAAGAAAACAGCTACTGTACTAAAAGTTTTGTGGTTTGTAGAAGTAATTTATGAGCCTCTAAGGGCTTAAATTTGTGATACAAGAGTACAAGAGTACACTATAGTGATTAGCAAGGATTGATGCTAGCTGCAGCGGTCAAATGGCCTATGGGTGTGGTTTGTACTCAGGAGGGGTTTCTGGGCAACAGGAAACCCCCCCTTCCCCTGTGGCTTCTTGCCCTTACTTAGCTAAAAAGTAGCTGAAACAAGATCACTGAATTTTGTAGCTTTCATTTGTTCATTGTAGCTTTCATTCAGGCCATCAGAGGGTCAAGGTCATCACATGGTTATCCCATCAGATTACCTCAAGCAATTGACTTGGTGATACAAGAATCACACATAATTGACTCATAAACTCATTAACTCCTTTTGTGTCACGTCTCAAGTGCGTATATATGTATGTAAGTATATGTATATGTAGGGCAGTGTTGCCTTGTCAAAAAATAAATAAATAATAATCATTTTGTTGGATTACTACGCACACAACTATTCCGCGAAACCCTTCCAGTTTCATTCGGGACCACGATTGTACAGGAGTACCATTTTAGGTGTCTCCCAGTTGTTCACTCGCCTGCTCAGCCAGAATCAAAACAAACCAGAAGAGAAGGAAAAATCGAGGAAAAGAGAAATCGTTACCACTGCATCACCATGTCCAAGAAACGTTCCTACAATGAGAGCTATGGATTTTCATTTGTGCTGAATGGTGGACTTGAGGTTCCTCAGTGTGTCATCTGTCAGAAGACCCTTGCCAATGAGTCCATGAGACCATTCAAGCTCAAGGAACATCTTAGCAAGGTCCACCCAGACCTGGTGAGTAAAGAGATAGACATTTTTCGACTTAAAGAAGGCCAGGCTCAAGAGATCACAGCTGGATAGTCATGTGGGAGGTGTTGTCCTCCAGGACAAGAAGATCGTTGAGGCATCCTACTCAATTTCCTTGCAAATTGCCAAGACCAAGAAACCACACACAATTGGAGAAACACTCGTCAAGCCATGCCTCCTTGAAGGAGCCCGCCTTGTCCTCAGTCAGGGAAGTGCCAAGAAACTTTAAGCAGATTGCCATCTCAAAAGACACAGTCAAGCAGTGCATCGATGAAATGTCTGAGAACATCAAGGCACAGGTCTCAGAGAAAATTTGTGCTTCACCATTCTTCACCATTCAGTTGGATGAGTCCACAGACGTCGCCCAATGCTCTCAGCTAATGTTTTTTTCACGCTCTCTGGGGATTCGGTTGAGGAACTCCTCTTCTGTAAATCCTTTCAACAACAGCGTGTGACATCATGGAAATGGTCTCCAACTACTTTGAGGAGAAGAAGCTGCCATGGAGAAAGCTGGTTGGGGTGTGCACAGATGGGCCCCTGCCATGCTTGGTTCTCGTTCTGGATTCATCTCACTCTTGACAAGAAGAAAAATGCTGATGTAGTCACAACACACTGCCTCATTCATCGTGAAGCCCTTGTCTCCAAGACACTGCCAGATGCACTCAAGAAGAACATGGCTGTGGTTATCCAGGTTGTCAACTACATCAAGAGCAGTGCCCTCAACACAAGGCTCTTCCGCCAGTTCTGCCGGGACGTGGATGCCACGCATCAGGATCTACTTTTTCACACAGCTGTTTGCTGGCTCTCGAAAGGGAATGTGCTTGGATGGTTTTTTGAGCTTGCCGACGAGCTGGAGATATTTCTGGAGAGCCAAAAAGAAGGCCGAGCATCTCCTTCAGGCTGTACGAGACTCAGACTTCAAGCTGCAACTAGGATACTTGGCAGACATCTTCGAAGCTTTGAATGCCCTAAATTTAAAACTTCAAGGAAGGTATACAACCATCATCATGCACTCAGATGCATCAACACCTTCATAGCCAAGCTGGGCCTATGGGGGAGAAAACTGGACAGTGCAAATTTCTCTCCTTTCCACCGTCTGACTGCTCAAGGTGCTGGGTGAGAAACAACTGGGCAAGGAGCTACAGAAGGACATGAAAGCACACCTTTTGTCTCTCAAAGAAGAATTTGTCCGATACTTTCCTGGGGTAGATATGGAGAGCAACCAGATGATAGTTGCCAGAAACCCTTTCCGATGCTCAGATTTGGTGGACAACCTCCCTGAAGATATGCAGGAGTAGTTTCTTGAGCTCATCAATAACACAGCAGCTAAAGAGGAGTTCCAGCTACTCAGTTTGTCAGACTTTTGGGCAAAAATGTACTCGAGCTTGCTCAAAACAAGTGAAATTGCCTTGAAAATTCTAGTCCCTTTTTCATTGACCTACCTCTGTGAAAGTGGTTTTTTGGTTATTAAATCAAAGGCAAGAAGCCGATTGGATCCTGTATCAGACCTACGATGTGCCCTAAGCAACAAAACAATTCCAAGAATCTCTTATCTTGTAACAACGATCCCATTGAATAGATACTGGTGTCTGGTGTTTTATGCTGTGATAAAAAAATGTGAAATGTGATAAGCCCTATGTATATTATTGTGTGGATGGGGGCACGGAAGGTTTTGAGACTCTGAAATGGGTCGTGGCCCCCCAAAGGCTAAGAACCACTGTGTTACATAGTCTTATTTGTGTGTGGGGCTAACCTCCCCCCCCCCCCCCTTTCTTCGCTATAACTACCATTCTTTATTATAGCTAATATAGCTGTTACAAACAAAGTGTTATTAGACTGCTCCTAATCACCCAAAGTAGGGAACAAAACTTGCTCCCACACTCCATGGCTAGGAAGGATATGTGGGCGCTCTAACTTCCCCCCCCCCCCCCCCCCCAATCCTCCCCCAAATATTTTAGGCTCTTTATTTGTCAGTGAAAACTATTTCGTTAGCTTTGCACTAGTTTAGCAGGGATAGAGCATGTGAGGCAGACAAGCCTACATAACACAGAACTTATAGCTAGGTAATGATTTAATCTTGATATTGCTGAGCCTGTTAAGGCCATCACATATATATTACAGCACAGTGTGGTAACTAACCTAACAACAAAAAATCAACAGTACTTAATTAATAAAATTATACACAGTATTAAGTTACGAGTGTCCTGCTGCTCAAGGAGGGGGGAAGGGAGGGGACCAAAGATCATTCCTCAGCTCACCATACAACAGTTCCTTTCTCCTCTGCCACCACTTCCCTACCCAATACATAATACACTCGCCCACCTCCTCCATCACTGCATCACTTTCTCCCTTCACATCTTTGCCCAAAAGCAATGCCACCTTTCCATCCTTACTCACTCTTCTAAATTCATCCAGCCACTGTCCTGCCCCTACAATTCTGCGCACCTCATCCATCAGTACCAGCCGATCCCTCTCAAATTTCCGCATATCACCAAGAAATGTTCCACATCCTCCCCTGCTCCACTATCACACATTATACACCTCTCAACCCTAACTATCTCACATCTCTTCTTATCCTCTAACAACCCAGCTGATGCAGTCCTCAGTCGAAATTGCAACCGCACACCTTCCTGACCATGCATGGACCTCACATACCTCTCCAACTTTGCATCATTCTCTTTGCCGATTTATTTCCGTTTACTTCCTCCTCCCAGTCCTTCTCATTTCTCACCTTCACTTTCCCCTTCCACTTGTGCACTGACCCAACCTCGTTGTTTATCTCATACTTTCTCCTCAAGATCTCATATTCTTCCCACCATTAAATTCCTCTTAGTTTATTTACAACAACTTTTACCAATCTGCTCTGTTCCAATACCTCTAATCTCTTGCCAAACAAAACCTTCATCGCTTCCCTCCTCTCCTCTAGCTTCCTCCACCCCATATCTCCCCGTATTACCACTCCTGCTACTGTGTTACTTGCCCCCAACAGTCTCCTACCCACTATCATCTGTGCTGACTCCAACTTCTTGCAAGCATTCCGTCCTCCTATCCACCACACTTCGGCTCCATGCTCCACACTGGGTCATGCTAGAAGCTCCCACACCAAGCCCCCACTTCATCACTGCCCCAATGACACTAAATTTCCTGACGTCACCCATCCAAGTACTTGTCTAGTCTCACATGGCTAGACTCTTTATATTCCTTTTCTTTGGGGTGAGAGAAAGGAAGGATCTGGAGATTCTAGTATAGCACACATCAAGGGCTGATCTCGGAATGCTGTAATGCTCCTATTTAAAAAAAAAATGAAAAGGTAATTACAAACTTACAGAACTGCAGTGTTGCCATCGCCTCCTGCATACAAAATGGGATGGGAAATCAGGTAGTTTCTCCACTTATACTGTAGAAGGAGGCGGAAGTAAGCTAGTGAGAGAAAGATGCAAATAGCGAGAATCATTATAACATTACATCGATTTCTCAGTATATGCATGCGCAGCGACGGACCTCACCACCTGCCACCCACATTCCCTGGATAATTTTACACGAGTTAGTTGCCATCTAACCTACAACCATTATGCTTTGTTGCTTTCGACCAAGCCCCCACTTCATCACTGGCCCAATGACACTAAATTTCCTGACATCACCCATCAACTTGTTTAGTCTCACATAGCCTTTTCTTTAGGGTGGGTGAAAGGAAGGATCTGGAGTGACTAGTATAGCACACATCAAGGGCTGATCTCCAATATTAGGAATGCCGTAATGCTCTCTATCACCCCTATTTCAAATTTTTTATAAAGGGTGGCACAAAAACTAATCTCAATTGACATCCGATTATCGAGAAATTTATTCCGTCTGTTTCCATTCTTTTTTAAATGTATCATCCCACCCAGTTATTTGATTTTAACCATTTCCCCCTTGTTTTATAAATATATGTGCATGCAGTCTGTAGCTCTCTGTCCCTAGTGGATATTTCATGGCTAGTCTTGTTGTTTCTGCTTAAAGTTGGTGGAGATAGTTTTAACTAGCTAGCTATTTAAATCTATTACACACAACTAGCCTTACAATAAAATGATAGATCTTTCACAGCTTGCTAACCTCCACAACTTGAGGAAATATATGGAGTTTCTTATGGTTTATTGGTATGGGTTTGGACATAAAATTATAGTAAAAACACAACCAGCTTTTAATATTAGAGTGTTTTTAAATAATTTCATGACTTTCATATAATTTTCATGAAATGTGTTACATTTTCGTGACCTATGAAATAGTATTCATGAGCTTTAAGATTGATTTAAATTAGCTTTTTAAATCAATCTTAAAAAGATTGCTTCTAGCTTCAGTGACCTATCTACATACCAACTTAGCAAAGACCTACCAGATGAGAAGATGTCCGGTATTTACAGGTCAGAGAGACAGCAGGTCATTCCTGCTTTCTCTGATCTAGACAACATGCAACAACACAAGGCACCTGCAGATGCCATCTGAGTTCTCATGGAAGTTTGCCTATGAAGGGATATTGTATATACTTATTGCTAGTTCAGTATCACCATACACACTTGATATCCAAGATTCAATAAGGTGAATTAAAATATATCTTAAACTAAAATTTCGTATGAAGCCCTTTTTTTTTAATGCTTCCACTGCTTGTGCGTGTGCATCTACGGCACAACTCTACCTGTCTTTGTGTTACCATGCATTCCAACTGTTGAGTCCTCTCTGACATCCATGGGAAGGGCAACACTGGCAGTCATAATATGGGGAGAAAACGAACATCTCAGAGTGGTTCTATTGGTGAATGATCACTGAGGGTGTTGAGAACTGGGTTTGAACAATATGTGAATAATTCAAGCTAACCTATGTGAGTATAATATACAGCACACCCGATGGGATAAATACAAATTACAAAGTAATGGTACTCGGCACTTAAATACTGTAGTTTATAAACATGATGTGGACCATTGAGCCATGCCTATCCTCTCAATGAACTCTCAGTTAACGTAATAACATTACAATAACCTCAATAATCAACTTGAAATTGTATAACGGGTCCATATTTTTTTTTGAAAATCCATCTTTAATCCTGCTAACAGCAGAAAAAAAACTTGGATGAAAGCTTAACTTCCTTGGTGTAGGTAATTAAAACATCAGCTTGCTACACAATCCCTTGCATTCAGTTCTAGTTGGTTAACCAGAAATTAAATCAAATTGAAATCCTCCACATTATTATTTGAGATTTTCCTTCACTTCCACTTGACAGGTCAAGCAGCCTTGGGGGACGAGATTGGCATTGACCAATGCTGGGGTGCTCCACTCAAGATCCTCAGTGTCCAAGGCCAGGAATTCAACAACAAGTTGCATTGCTGTGATCGTAGGGATATTTGGAATAGAAGTAGGCATAGGTGCTAATGGTCCCCAAAATTCAGCCGGACCCCAAAAAGACAGCTCTGTCCCCCAGTCCCCCAAAAGGAGTATGATTTGTCCCCAAAGCTAGACCTGACTCTGTTGTGGCTAGACCTGACTCTGTTGTGGCTAGACCTGACTCTGTTTTGGCTAGACCTGACTCTGTTGTGGCTAGACCTGACTCTGTTGTGGCTAGACCTGACTCTGTTGTGGCTAGACCTGACTCTGTTGTGGCTAGACCTGACTCTGTTGTGGCTAGACCTGACTGTTGTGGCTAGACCTGACTCTGTTGTGGCTAGACCTGACTCTGTTGAAGTGCAAGGTATGAAATGGGCTTCATTCTGATATCAAAATAATTTCCATACGATGTAATGTAAACAATCAGGACACGCTATATGTATGTTAGATACACACCAATGTACACCCCCCATTCATTGCGCTGTTAGATACAAACCAATGAATGGGGAGGGGAGTACATTGATGTGTACCTATCATATAGCGCAATGAATGGGGGGGGGGGGGGGGGACATTGGCGTGGGCCTATAGCGACACCAATGAATGGGGGGGTTCATTATATCTCTACATTAATTAATAATGCAATGACTACCATTACTGATTAATTAGGAGGGTTTGCACCTCTATATCGGTACTTCTGTACCCATTTATAATTTATAATTTATATGCACTCTATCCATGAATTTAGAAGATGTGACAGTATATATAATAATAAGACACAAGTTACAATCTGATAATACTACTATATATTGCACTCTCTCAGAATGTATTCTAACAACGAGTTCTGCTCCAAATAAGATTTTGTTGAACACGGATAATTAGCGATCTGATGAAATTGAATAATGTTATTTTTAAAATCCATATTAGACCTTAATAGTACAGTTGGGTGACAAATCCCGATTAGAAGTCCATAGCACACTAGTGTTTCCATTTCATCCAAGGTTTTTCGGTTGGAATAATTCAAGCTGTTAAACCAAGATGAGATGGTTGTTACTACCATGGAGGCCTTCAGTTGGTCAAGCACTCCCGTTATTGCCAATGGTTGAATTTTGCATTCAACATTAGCAGAATTGATTTGCCCGAGCAGAACAGCATTAGAACTCCTTCCCATAACCTGAATATCGCCTCCTCCAGAAAATGGTGAAAAATCAGATTCACTATAACCCAAATTGCATTGTACTCCATCGTAATTCGTATTCACAAAAATTTTCAGTGCTATAAACAAAGATGAATTTCTTTCTGATTCATATATATGTCATCTTAGGAAATAACGCCACATTACGATATGTGTCGGTATCATTCCTGGTCGGACCCCAAAATGAATCCAACAAATTACATGACATGTCCGAAGAAGGAGGAATAATGAAATCATCCGGAATCTCAGTGCAGGTGAACTTTCGGTGCTGCGACGATTTGGTACAAGAACATGCTGTTTGTTTATTATAGAGAAAAAAGGCGTATAATCCCCCCAAGGCACCACGCATTACAAAATGTCCTCCTTCCGTAATTTTTGGAAAGGTAATAGACGGATTTTGTAAACGAAAGAGTCTCTTCATAATTTTCTTCGAGCAAATATTCTTCAAACTTGTAGGAATTTTTATCACTTTAGAAAATGGCTTCATTCCAAAAAATATCACTCGGACATTAAAGACCTAAAAGAAAGAGACAATTAACAATTATTAATGGAAAAAGAGAGAATTATTAATGGAAAAAAGAGAGTTAATGGTAAAAGAGACGATTATTAATGTTCGTTTCATACCGTTTCCATATCAATAACATCAAGAACTTCAACACCACCATCACCACCACCATCATCATCATCATCACCACCATCCTCCTGTACCGTATAATGGAATCATGAATTAATAGGTGTTGGCTTGAATGTATAGAGGTACATGTAGAGCAACGTGTCCACTAGAATCCTAGTGGGAACACTGCAATGTAGCACCAAGGTTCATTTAATTAAGGGGGGACTGTACCGCGAACACGCCAATGCCACGATTGACATTGATCCCTAAGTCATCCAGGCAATCTAAATCAGCATGTTTGTTCCTGAATGCATGCACACACACCTACTAGGACCACATCCATTCCTGCATGCACACACACCTACTAGGACCACACCCATTCCAGCATGCATGCACACTCACACACTTACTAGGACCACACACCTACTAGGTCCACATGACACACACCCTCTGCCATGTTCAAGCTGTACATCCAGGCCACACCCATTCATGCATGCACGCACGCACAAACACCTACTAGGAGCACACCCAATCCTGCATGCATGCACATTGAAAGCGAGTACACGTGGAACTCTTACGACTGTGCCAGGAAACTGTTTTAGCCAAGCAGCTGCATTCGTTCATTTAACCGTTTTCACGCCGTAGTCCTCACTTAAACTGTGTTTCTATATGTCCAGCTTTAACTGTTTACTTTTGCATATGCATCTCCAACCATGCAGTAATAATATATTAAGTTTAATGAGTGACTATGTAGAAGTCAATATATAGAGGTTGATATAGAGAGAGCTGGGCTGAACTAGGAGGACCTGCTGGACTAACTAAGATGCCCCTATAACTGTATTTCTATATGTCCAGCTTTAACTGTTTACTTTTTCATATGTATCTCCAAACATGCAGTAATAAAATATTAAGTTCTCTAAGTGAATATGTAGAAGTCAGTATATAGAGGTTGATATATACAGGGCTGGGCTGGCTTGTTTGATTAACTAGGACGACCAGCTGGATTAACTTAGATACCCCTATAACTGTATTTCTATATGTCCACCTTTGTTTACTTTTGCATATGCATCTCCAACCATGTACAGTAATAATATAGTTTATGAGTGACTATGTAGAAGTCAATATATAGAGGTTGATATATAGAGAGCTGGGCTGAACTAGGAGGACCCACTGGACTAACTAAGATGCCCCTATAACTGTATTTCTATATGTCCAGCTTTAACTGTTTACTTTTTCATATGTATCTCCAAACATGCAGTCTCACATAGCCTAGGGGCCTGGTGTCGCTAATCTTATGTTGTACAATGTAGTCACAAGGTTATTCTATTTGCTGCACATCTGCACAAATATTCCACTCAACCATAAAGAAAAAGCATGGTGTGACTTGGAGTTCCCATGCCTAGACAACTACTACAAACCTTCATTCCAGAGGTGCCAGCATCATCATCATCATGTGACTCATCATCTGACTCATATTGTAGTTTTCTCTTCCGCAAGTTCCGCAACTTCTCTATTACATACAAATAATGATCAATATAAAACTAGGAATGAATACCCTTCCAGGACGTCCACCACCTCATCATTGGAGTGGGGAATCCTGAGGTGAGAATTTAAGAGTGTACGAGTGCAATTTGGGGGGGAAATTGCACTTACAACACAACAGGGCTAGGGCTAGAATGCAGATATAGTTAATGTAATTATGTATGGAGTCACCAACATCATTTGGAGTGTGGAATCCTGAGGTGAGAAAGAAATCGACACATGGTACATGGTACAATTACTTACCCAGCTGCACCATCAACTTTCTCTCGCGCTCCTTGGACTCTCTCTCACGCTCCTTCTCGCGCTCCTTGGACTCTCTCTCACGCTCCTTCGACTCATCCAACAATTTCCTCATCTCCTCCATAGTTTCCATACTGCTGAGGCACTTAGAGATCGGATGCTAAGGAGACAGGATGTGGATGGCTAAGGCCACTAATACAAATGGAAATAAATAATTTAAACTTAAAAACCTATTTAATGTAGCATTTGACACCTTCTCCTTCTCCTACATGTGGATAGAGAGATACTTGGATTTTTATTTATTCACCATGAGCAGCAAAATGATTGAACACTGTCCAAGCAACCCCAATCCCCCCTCCCTCCCCACTTACCAGCGGCAGCTCCTAGTTATTCGAGATTAAACGTACTGACAGTAGTGTGATCAAAATAGGGGAGGTACAAGGCTAGTTTGTGGTGTGCTGATTGGCTGACCTGTACAAGGCTAGTTTGTGGTGTGATTGGCTGACCTGCCAACCACCCATCCAACCACCTATTCTAATAAAGCACTTACATGTTCATTGGCTATTGTACTGAGTAAAGCATGACCTTTGTTTTTAGTCTGCGATAGCAAAAAAAAAAAAAAAAAAGTCTGGGGTAGCCATACCGAAATCCCCAACCAATGGTCATTGGACCAGAATGTTCAGTGGACATCACATACAGGAATGGTTGGTTGGTTAGCAGCACGTTCGCCGACCCACATCCTATCAGTTTACCACATCATAGCCTGCCCTAGCATGATCTCACAGCACATGACTAGGTGTGTCAGCTCTATGGGGAGACACAAGGTAGGTTAAAGTAGGTTGTATGGGGACACACACTGTCACAATCACTTGAGTCAGGTTGAAAATAGCTCTATGGGGACACACACTGTCTGAACTAACACAGAAGAGATCATACGTCTGAACTACAGAATTACGTAAGGGCACTAAAAACTACTTGAATAGCTTACAAAACGGTCGGAGAGCAGCTGAGCACACACCAGGAGTCACCCCAGGCTAGCTCACAACCAGATGCATGGGAGGAGGATTTTTGCTCATACATTTAGAGTAAATACTCAGCTAGCTGTTAAAACAATGAGGGAACAAGTAATGCAAGTAATGCACCAGACCCTGATAATGGGTCTCTTGGACTGCTATAATATTGGATGTGGCTGATTGGTAACCTGCTAACCAAATGCACATTGATTAGTTTGTGGTGTGCCAATTGGCTGACCTGCCAACCACCACCCATTGTCACTACATTGTCACTACATGTTTGACAATGTTCGTGGGCTATTTATAGAGCAGGGTTATTTATATAGAGTGCACCAGAAGGAGTCTTAAGGAGCTCCTAAGGTAAGGCCTGTCCTAAGGCAAAAACACACAGCAGGAGTCCAGTGGTACATGCCAATCATGCTGTTAATAAACACATTCAGCGAATGTTACCATGGACCTTCATTTAGCTAGAGCCAGAGCCATTGGCCATTTGAAATACTCAGTCACTTATTGAGCTTGTAAAGTTGACCCGAGAGCTGATAGAAGCTGTACACCAACTATGATGGCTGGTCTGCTAGTGGTCGGCCTGAGCTGAGCTGAATTAAAGTTAACCTCACTCACACTCACCCACACTTGCCCTGACATTTTGGCGCCACACTATTTTGGTGCCACGCTATTTTGGCTACCCCATGATACCATAACCATTGAAAATAACATCAGACACACTGGCGAGTTAGCACCATCACCCTGAAGGACTCAACATCTCAACATTTGCAAATCATGATGGAGAATGGTTGCTAGAGAAGGTGCTGGATAAACTTACCAAGTAATGAGCAAGTGGCGAGCAGATAGAGAGCGCTGTGGCGAGCAGATAGAGAGCAGTGTGGCAGGTAGAGAGCGGTGGCGAGCAGGTAGGAGCGGTGGCGAGCAGATAGAGGACACACCAGGAGTCAATTCAACTAGGACACAACAGAGAAACATGGGTAGTCACGCGTCAGTGTTTCGTGTGCATGCGCGAGCGTTCAGTTACACGGATCCGCCCCCGACTCGGTGTTGCAGACAGTAGTGTCAATAATATTTTACTGTAATACTATTTCATTGTGTGTTGTTTATTGTTTAAGTTACAATAAACATGGGAGCACAATAAAGCACACAGTAGAAAGCATATTAAAAAAATACATGATTTGTTTTGACTTAAAATTGATTCTGTGCTCTACATGAGTTGGGGCACATCCCCCTCCCTTATCCCTCTGGGTTGCGTTGCAGCCCATACATGGCCATTTCATGCTGTCAAGGCTGCATAGCCAATAATCTCAAGATTTTAAAAATTTCAACTTGGAGTATCTGAGGATGGTTAAAGAGATGTCTGCCTGTGCACCAGTGAGTGTATGTATAATATATACACACTCACTGGTGCACAGGCAGACATCTCTGCTAGTGTATGTATAATATATACACACTCACTGATGCAGAGATAGGCATCTCTGCTAGTGTATGTATAATTTATACACACTCACTGATGCACAGGCAGACATAACTGCTAGTGTATGTGATTGTCAGTTCCAATAGTTGGTTACTGACTTGGTAAAGATTACCAAAATAAAGTTAATGCTATGCTGCAATCGGATTGGACGAAGTCAAAATGATCCTATTGTAAATGATCCCTCCCATGTGATCCTCTCAAAAACCCGCCCTTTCACCTTTAAAAGGTGAGCTCTTCGCGCCAAAACGCTATTGATCAGTGATCGCTCAAACCGCTCCTACCTGCTCGCCACCGCTCTCTACCTGCCACACCGCTCTCTACCTGCTCGCCACACCGCCTCTACCTGTCGCCACACCGCTCTCTATCTGCTCGCCACTTGCTCATTACTTGGTAAAAACGCTATTGATCAGTGATCGCTCAAACCGCTCCTACCTGCTCGCCACCGCTCTCTACCTGCCACACCGCTCTCTACCTGCTCGCCACACCACCGCTCTCTACCTGCCACACCGCTCTCTACCTGCTCGCCACACCGCCTCTACCTGTCGCCACACCGCTCTCTATCTGCTCGCCACTTGCTCATTACTTGGTAAGTTTATCTAATAGGACATCTCATCCAATATAGTGCACCTATATCACAGTTCCAACATAAGGCACCTCATTCAAGTTCTTGGCTCCAGCCCCACCCCTAATGGGTCAGCTGGAAACGAGGTGCCTACTGTTGACACTGTGACAATAGTCCCTATATCCATAAGTAGCATCTTAATTCCAATATAGAGAACCTATGTCATAAGGCACCTCGATTCCAGTTCTTGGCTCAAGCCCCACCCCTCAAATGGGTCAGCTAGAAACGAGGTGCCTACTATTGGAACTGTGACAATGGTCCCTGATCCATAAGTGGACATTCCAATTCCAATATTGAGCACCTATGTCACAGTTCCAACATAAGGCACCTTGATTCCAGTTCTTTTGCTACAGTCCCAACCCCAAAATGTGTGAGCAGGAAACGAGGTGCCAACTATTGGAACTGACAATCCTCCCTGTATTTGTAAGAGGACATTCGAATTCCAAATTAGAGCACTTAAGTCTCAGTTCCAACATTAGGCACCTCGATTCCAGTTCTTGGTTCCAGCCCCACCCCCAATGTGTCAGCTGGAAACAAGGTGCTTACTATTGGAACTGTAACAATGGTCCTTACAAATACAGGGATGATTGTCAGTTCCAATAGTTGGTTACTGACTTGGTAAAGATTACCAAAATAAAGTTAATGCTATGCTGCAATCGGATTGGACGAAGTCAAAATGATCCTATTGTAAATGATCCCTCCCATTGATCCTCTCAAAAACCCGCCCTTTCACCTTTAAAAGGTGAGCTCTTCGCGCCAAAACGCTATTGATCAGTGATCGCTCAAACCGCTCCTACCTGCTCGCCACCGCTCTCTACCTGCCACACCGCTCTCTACCTGCTCGCCACACCGCCTCTACCTGCTCGCCACACCGCCTCTACCTGTCGCCACACCGCTCTCTATCTGCTCGCCACTTGCTCATTACTTGGTAAAAACGCTATTGATCAGTGATCGCTCAAACCGCTCCTACCTGCTCGCCACCGCTCTCTACCTGCCACACCGCTCTCTACCTGCTCGCCACACCGCCTCTACCTGTCGCCACACCGCTCTCTATCTGCTCGCCACTTGCTCATTACTTGGTAAGTTTATCTAATAGGACATCTCAATTCCAATATAGTGCACCTATATCACAGTTCCAACATAAGGCACCTCGATTCAAGTTCTTGGCTCCAGCCCCACCCCTAATGGGTCAGCTGGAAACGAGGTGCCTACTGTTGACACTGTGACAATAGTCCCTATATCCATAAGTAGACATCTTAATTCCAATATAGAGAACCTATGTCACAGTTCCAACATAAGGCACCTCGATTCCAGTTCTTGGCTCAAGCCCCACCCCTCAAATGGGTCAGCTAGAAACGAGGTGCCTACTATTGGAACTCTGACTGGTCCCTGCATCCATAAGAGGACATTCCAATTCCAATATTGAGCACCTATGTCACAGTTCCAACATAAGGCACCTCGATTTCAGTTCTTGGCTCAAGCCCCACCCCTCAAATGGATCAGCTAGAAATGAGGTGCCTACTATTGGAACTGTGAGAATGGACCCTGTATCCATAATAGGACATTCCAATTCCAATATTGAGCAGGTATGTCACAGTTGCAACATAAGGCACCTCGATTCCATTTCTTGGCTCCAGCCCCACCCCCCAAATGAGTGAGCAGGAAACAAGGTGCCTACTATTGGAACTGTGACAATGGTCCCTATATTTGTAAGAGGACATTCCAATTCCAAATTAGAGCACCAATGTCGCAGTTGCAACATAAGGCACCTCGATTCCATTTCTTGGCTCCAGCACCACACCAAAAATGAGTCAGCAGGAAACCAGGTGCCTACTATTGAAACTGTGACAATAGTCCCTATGTCTATAATTGGACATCTCTATTCCAATATAGAGCACCTATGTCACAGTTCCAACTAAAGGCACCTCGATTCCAGTTCTTGGCTCAAGCCCCACCCCTCAAGTGGGTCAGCTAGAAACGAGGTGCCTACTATTGGAACTGTGACAATGGTCCCTGATCCATAAGTGGACATTCCAATTCCAATATTGAGCACCTATGTCACAGATCCAACATAAGGCACCTCGATTCCAGTTCTTTTGCTATAGTCCCAACCCCAAGTGTGAGCAGGAAACGAGGTGCCAACTATTGGAACTGACAATCATCCCTGTATTTGTAAGAGGACATTCGAATTCCAAATTAGAGCACTTAAGTCTCAGTTCCAACGTTAGGCACCTCGATTCCAGATCTTGGTTCCAGCCCCACCCCCAATGTGTCAGCTGGAAACAAAGTGCTTACTATTGGAACTGTAACAATGGTCCCTGTATCCATAAGAGGATATTCCAATTCCAATATAGAGCACCTATGTCACAGGTGTAAAATAAGGCACCTCGATTCCAGTTCTTGGCTCAAGCCCCACCCCTCAATGTGACATACGTGCTCAATATTGGAATTGGAATGTCCTATTATGGATACAGGGTCCATTCTCACATAAGTGCACTATATTGGAATTGGGATGTCCTGTTATAGATATAGGAACTACCGTCACAGTTTCAATAGTAGGCACCTCGTTTCCAGCTGACTCTAGCCCCAATTGGATTTTTGGCTTAACATTCGCTGAATGTGTTTTTATTAACAGCATGATTGGCATAGGCACCACTGGACTCCTGCTGTGTGTTTTGTTCTTGCCTTAGGACGGGTCTTACCTTAAGAGCTCCTTCCCTGCTCTATAAATAGTCCACAAACATTGTCAAACTTGTAGTGACAATTTGTGGTGGTTGGCAGGTCAGCCAATTGGCCCGAAAGTGGAACATTTTTTTAAATACCAGCAAGAACTTTCTTACAGCCTTGCCCGTCTGCCTGTCTTGTCTTACCATTGTCCCCTTTTAAAACTGCCATTTAAAGCTGTCCAAAGGCCTCTTGCCCTAGTAAGTAGTCTTGGGTAGCCATACAGAAAACACCAACCCTGTTCAAGGGGAGCTTTTAGTTGGCATAATTATAAATACAGTTTGCTAGTCTTTCAATTGTTGTCTAGGGATCTCTTGGATCTCTTGGCTATGGAGCTGATATATTATGATTAGAAGGTTGTGGTGTGCTAATTAGATACCTTAGGTATTGTGGTGTGCTGATTAGATACCTTGTGGTGTGGTATGAAATTTAAAAAAAATTCACCAATTAAAGACCTCGTTAATTTCTTGGGCGACTATAGTCGCCCGTTGCAGTTGAAGGATTGATGAGCTGCTACATATGCAAGCGAAGTTATACAGTTAACAAGAAGGGCTTTATAAGGCCTCATGGCCTTATAAAGCCTTATCGGTGTCGAGGTGGAGGCTTACAACCAGGTTAGTAGACCTTTTCTTATCCTTTCTTTTAGTAGAGAATACTGCACTGATTATCCTTCCCCCTCAGCCGCACAAGAAGACACCACCACTCCCACACTAGAAGACACTCCCACACCAGAAGACACCACCACTCCCACCACACACGCCCCCCCTTCAGACATCTCATCAATGGAGGAGAGGGAGAAGGCAGTGGCTTCAGTCTCATCAGTGGCTTCAGTCATCTCATCAGTGGAGGAGAGGGAGAAGGCAGTGGAGGAGAGGGAGAAGAAGGTGCTGGAGAAGGAGAAGGCTGTGGAGGAGATGGTGGAGAAGGTGCTGGAGAAGGAGAAGGCTGTGGAGGAGATGGAGGAGAAGGTGCTGGAGAAGGAGATGGCTGTGGTTAATGATAATGAATTATTAACCACGAATATACGGTTAGTGAAAGACATTAAAAAAAGATTGTATCTTGGAGCTCTCTCGGATTTGGGGAAGCTGAAAAAATTACTCGCTCCGAAATTGGTGAAAGGCCTGGTGTGTCCGGTAAGTTAAACTGAGAGTATCACTGAAAAGTAGTATTTATTGATCATCTTGCATTGATCATCCTGCAGATCTGCCACTATGAATGTTTAAACCCTCGAGCGTATTTGCGACATGTGCGAGGGATGCATGGGAGATTTATTATGCCAGGAGTGATCAAAGATATTGGGTAAGTTGTGTACATTCATTAGGCATTAGGTGGGTGGTTAATGGATTTTACTATTTCCCTCTTTTTTTTCAGCGGAGTTAAAACAATTGTTTTCGATGAGCACTATTTAAAAAGAAAAAAGTATGAAGATATGAGCAATCGTGCTAAATCCACGTTTGCTCTATACAGTGATGATGTTGTGGCACTGGCTTGCCCAGTCAGGGGGTGCCCTCATAGGTCGGTCCGTGAGGTGACCTATGAGAAACATTTTAAGAAATGCCATGGAGAATATCAAGTTCCAAATGTGTACATTCTTGATGAAAAGTAAGTGAAATTGCTACATGCATTTTTGTTGTGGGTGGTTGTAATATTTTCCCCCCTCTTTTTTCCAGTGGTCGCGAGTCTATCAGTACATTACCATTAGATGAGACAGATATCATCACAGAAGACTCATCACAGTCTTGACTTTGTTGATGGAACTCTTAGATTAATTATTTATTGTTCTGACAATATCCATGATTTAATGTTGGTTGGTGGAGAGCATTTATATACAAATTGGCTGTGAACAATTTCTATTCTATCCAGTCATAATTGCTGCATAGAAGGTGTTTGTAGGGTGTATTGACTTATAAAAGTTTTGGTCAATGGGGCTAGGTCTGTGGTCAATTGGGCTAGGTCTGGCTCAGTTGTGGTCAATGGCTAGGGATGTCCACATTACATTGTAGGGGGCTGGGATAGGGACTACTGGTGGTCGAGGTGCCTTATGTTGGATCTGTGACATAGGTGCTCAATATTGGAATTGGAATGTCCTGGGTCAGCTGGAAACGAGGTGCCTACTATTGGAACTGTGACAATGGTCCCTGATCCATAAGTGGACATTCCAATTCCAATATTGAGCACCTATGTCACAGATCCAACATAAGGCACCTCGATTCCAGTTCTTTTGCTATAGTCCCAACCCCAAGTGTGAGCAGGAAACGAGGTGCCAACTATTGGAACTGACAATCATCCCTGTATTTGTTAGAGGACATTCGAATTCCAAATTAGAGCACTTAAGTCTCAGTTCCAACGTTAGGCACCTCGATTCCAGATCTTGGTTCCAGCCCCACCCCCAATGTGTCAGCTGGAAACAAAGTGCTTACTATTGGAACTGTAACAATGGTCCCTGTATCCATAAGAGGATATTCCAATTCCAATATAGTGCACCTATGTCACAGGTGTAAGATAAGGCACCTCGATTCCAGTTCTTGGCTCAAGCCCCACCCCTCAAATGGGTCAGCTAGAAACGAGGTGCCTACTATTGGAACTATGACAATGGTCCCTGCATCCATAAGAGGACATTCGAATTCCAATATTGATCACTTATGTCACAGTTCCAACATAAGGCACCTCGATTCCAGTTCTTTTGCTACATTCCCAACCCCAAAATGTGTGAGCAGGAAACGAGGTGCCAACTATTGGAACTGACAATCATCCCTGTATTTGTAAGAGGACATTCGAATTCCAAATTAGAGCACCTATGTCTCAGTTCCAACGTTAGGCACCTCGATTCCAGTTCTTGGTTCCAGCCCCACCCCCAATGTGTCAGCTGGAAACGAGGTGCGGAACTGTAACAATGGTCCCTGTATCCATAAGAGGATATTACAATTCCAATATAGAGCACGTATGTTGCAGGTGTAAGATAAGGCACCTCGATTCCATTTCTTGGCTCAACACCACCTCCCAAGAGTCAGCTGGAAAAAAGGTGCCTGCTATTGAAACTGTGACAATGGTCCCTATGTCTATACGAGGACATCTCGTTTCCAATATAGAGCATCCATGTCAAAGTTCCAACATAAGGCACCTCGATTCCAGTTCTTGGCTC
The DNA here is from genome assembly GCA_028752905.1 of Cladorhizidae sp. MBARI D1340-BT2. Lineage (NCBI taxonomy): Eukaryota > Metazoa > Porifera > Demospongiae > Poecilosclerida > Cladorhizidae > Cladorhizidae sp. MBARI D1340-BT2. Next base: position 30,152,547 of record JAQNBH010000001.1, read on the forward strand.
AAGCCCCACCCCTCAAATGGGTCAGCTAGAAATGAGGTGCCTACTATTGGAACTGTGACAATGGCTCCTGTATCCATAAGAGGACATTCCAATTCCAATATTGAGCACCTATGTCACAGTTCCAACATAAGGCACCTCGATTCCAGTTCTTGGCTCTAGCCCCACCCCCCAAATGAGTGAGCAGGAAACGAGGTGCCTACTATTGGAACTGTGACAATGGCTCCTGTATCCATAAGAGGACATTCCAATTCCAATATTGAGCACCTATGTCACAGTTCCAACATAAGGCACCTCGATTCCAGTTCTTGGCTCTAGCCCCACCCCCCAAATGAGTGAGCAGGAAACGAGGTGCCTACTATTGGAACTGTGACAATAGTCCCTGTATTTGTAAGAGGACATTCCAATTCCAAATTAGAGCACCTATGTCGCAGTTGCAACATAAGGCACCTCGATTCCATTTCTTGGCACCTGCACCACACCAAAAATGAGTCAGCTAGAAACCAGGTGCCTACTATTGAAACTGTGACAATGGTCCCTATCTCTATAAGAGGACATCCTAATTCCAATATAGTGCACCAATGTCACAACTCGAACAAAAGGCACCTCGATTCCAGTTCTTGGCTCCAGCACACACCCCAAATGAGTGATCTGGAAACGAGGTGCTTACCATTGCAACTGTGACAATCGTCCCAGTATCTATAAGTGGACATTCCTATTCCAATATAGACCACCCATGTCGTAGCTCCAACATAAGGCACCTGGATTCCATTTCTTGGCTCCAGCCCCACCCCACAAATGAGTCAGCTTTAGCCCTAGCCCTAGCCCTTTTGACCACCCGCATAATTAAAACGCGCACGATTTTTTCGACCCTTGGAGGCTTATATTGCGATTGATCCATTATAGGTATACATAGTTACAAGACTTCTGCAAGTGTAGCAAAACCTGCAGCATAATACAGTGCGACCTCACTTATTATACACAAATGCTGTCGATATTTTGATCAGGACTGCCATGGAAAGCTAAGCACGTTTTCCGGTCAATCTTGGGAAGCTGATCTCTGGCGGATATGAACTTCTTGTACAATGCTCCACCTGGCTTGGCGTGGTCGTTCTCTTTCAAGTCGACAACTTTGAATGAGCCACTGAACTGCTTCATATTATAGGTATACATGGTTATAAGTGAACAGCCTTACTAGGTCAAATTGAACACGATGTCCTGTAGCTCTTGTGTCTGCTGAAGTTCTGTATCTAAAGTGTTTCTCAACTACTAGTTCTCTCTAAACATTGCAACCATGGCTAGAGACATGGAGGAGGCTGAGAAGTATTTGATGGAGTTAGAGAAGGAGATCACATGTTCCATCTGCCAGGAGCACTACACTCTGCCCAAAGCCCTCCCTTGCCTCCATTGCTACTGCAAGCACTGCATCCTCAAGCTAGCCCTCAGGACAGGCAAAGACCAGCCTTTCCCTTGTCCAGAGTGTCGCCATGAAACTATCTTGCCTGAGGGCAATGAAGACCGCTTCAAAACGGCTTTCCATGTCATCCGCCTCAAAGAACTGTATGCCAAGCAGAAGAGAGCTCTTAGCAAGGAGGAGGTGGAGTGTGAGATATGCACCACCTCTTCAGTCAAAGCTGAATCATTTTGCCAACAATGTGACAAGTTCATGTGTGAGAAATGTGTGGAGGCACATCTGAGGATGAAAGTTGTCTTTGATGGCCATGAAGTTCTCTCTTTGGATGAGGTGAAGAAGGAGAGAGCTAAAGATGTCCTCCCCAAAGATCGTCATGCTAAGAAGTGCCAACTTCACACAAAGTCGCTCAAGTTTTTTCAGGCTTCACCAGTTCTTGGTTCATTGACCTTCAGCAATCATTATTTCCAATATCACTCACACACATTTCACACCTGTCAACATGGCTGTAAAGTTCATAATAATAATAATAATATCTATTAGGAGCTCACCTTTTTAAATTGACCTCTGTACTCTGTTTGAATTTGACCGGTAAGGCTGTTATATAAGACGTAGCGCGTATGCCACTACAGCTTATAGGGGCGAATTAGGTTATTCCAGTCTGTCCTGGTTGACTTCGTCTCTGTTGTGTCCTGGTGTAGTAAGTAAGCCTGGGCTCTCACCTCTCCCATTCTTGGTGGGGTTGTAGTTGTAGGTAAGCCTGGGCTCTCACCTCTCCCATCCTTGGTGGGGTTGTAATAGGTAAGCCTGGGCTCTCACCTCTCTCATCCTTGGTGGGGTTGTAATAGGTTAGCCTGGGCTCTCATGGATGCAGGGACCATTGTCATAGTTCCAATAGTAGGCACCTCGTTTCTAGCTGACCCATTTGAGGGGTGGGGCTTGAGCCAAGAACTGGAATCGAGGTGCCTTATTTTACACCTGTGACATAGGTGCACTATATTGGAATTGGAATATCCTCTTATGGATACAGGGACCATTGTTACAGTTCCAATAGTAAGCACTTTGTTTCCAGCTGACACATTGGGGGTGGGGCTGGAACCAAGATCTGGAATCGAGGTGCCTAACGTTGGAACTGAGACTTAAGTGCTCTAATTTGGAATTCGAATGTCCTCTAACAAATACAGGGATGATTGTCAGTTCCAATAGTTGGCACCTCGTTTCCTGCTCACACTTGGGGTTGGGACTATAGCAAAAGAACTGGAATCGAGGTGCCTTATGTTGGATCTGTGACATAGGTGCTCAATATTGGAATTGGAATGTCCACTTATGGATCAGGGACCATTGTCACAGTTCCAATAGTAGGCACCTCGTTTCCAGCTGACCCAGGACATTCCAATTCCAATATTGAGCACCTATGTCACAGATCCAACATAAGGCACCTCGACCACCAGTAGTCCCTATCCCAGCCCCCTACAATGTAATGTGGACATCCCTAGCCATTGACCACAACTGAGCCAGACCTAGCCCAATTGACCACAGACCTAGCCCCATTGACCAAAACTTTTATAAGTCAATACACCCTACAAACACCTTCTATGCAGCAATTATGCAATTATGACTGGATAGAATAGAAATTGTTCACAGCCAATTTGTATATAAATGCTCTCCACCAACCAACATTAAATCATGGATATTGTCAGAACAATAAATAATTAATCTAAGAGTTCCATCAACAAAGTCAAGACTGTGATGAGTCTTCTGTGATGATATCTGTCTCATCTAATGGTAATGTACTGATAGACTCGCGACCACTGGAAAAAAGAGGGGGAAAAATATTACAACCACCCACAACAAAAATGCATGTAGCAATTTCACTTACTTTTCATCAAGAATGTACACATTTGGAACTTGATATTCTCCATGGCATTTCTTAAAATGTTTCTCATAGGTCACCTCACGGACCGACCTATGAGGGCACCCCCTGACTGGGCAAGCCAGTGCCACAACATCATCACTGTATAGAGCAAACGTGGATTTAGCACGATTGCTCATATCTTCATACTTTTTTCTTTTTAAATAGTGCTCATCGAAAACAATTGTTTTAACTCCGCTGAAAAAAAAGAGGGAAATAGTAAAATCCATTAACCACCCACCTAATGCCTAATGAATGTACACAACTTACCCAATATCTTTGATCACTCCTGGCATAATAAATCTCCCATGCATCCCTCGCACATGTCGCAAATACGCTCGAGGGTTTAAACATTCATAGTGGCAGATCTGCAGGATGATCAATGCAAGATGATCAATAAATACTACTTTTCAGTGATACTCTCAGTTTAACTTACCGGACACACCAGGCCTTTCACCAATTTCGGAGCGAGTAATTTTTTCAGCTTCCCCAAATCCGAGAGAGCTCCAAGATACAATCTTTTTTTAATGTCTTTCACTAACCGTATATTCGTGGTTAATAATTCATTATCATTAACCACAGCCATCTCCTTCTCCAGCACCTTCTCCTCCATCTCCTCCACAGCCTTCTCCTTCTCCAGCACCTTCTCCACCATCTCCTCCACAGCCTTCTCCTTCTCCAGCACCTTCTTCTCCCTCTCCTCCACTGCCTTCTCCCTCTCCTCCACTGATGAGATGACTGAAGCCACTGATGAGACTGAAGCCACTGCCTTCTCCCTCTCCTCCATTGATGAGATGTCTGAAGGGGGGGCGTGTGTGGTGGGAGTGGTGGTGTCTTCTGGTGTGGGAGTGTCTTCTAGTGTGGGAGTGGTGGTGTCTTCTTGTGCGGCTGAGGGGGAAGGATAATCAGTGCAGTATTCTCTACTAAAAGAAAGGATAAGAAAAGGTCTACTAACCTGGTTGTAAGCCTCCACCTCGACACCGATAAGGCTTTATAAGGCCATGAGGCCTTATAAAGCCCTTCTTGTTAACTGTATAACTTCGCTTGCATATGTAGCAGCTCATCAATCCTTCAACTGCAACGGGCGACTATAGTCGCCCAAGAAATTAACGAGGTCTTTAATTGGTGAATTTTTTTTAAATTTCATACCACACCACAAGGTATCTAATCAGCACACCACAATACCTAAGGTATCTAATTAGCACACCACAACCTTCTAATCATAATATATCAGCTCCATAGCCAAGAGATCCAAGAGATCCCTAGACAACAATTGAAAGACTAGCAAACTGTATTTATAATTATGCCAACTAAAAGCTCCCCTTGAACAGGGTTGGTGTTTTCTGTATGGCTACCCAAGACTACTTACTAGGGCAAGAGGCCTTTGGACAGCTTTAAATGGCAGTTTTAAAAGGGGACAATGGTAAGACAAGACAGGCAGACGGGCAAGGCTGTAAGAAAGTTCTTGCTGGTATTAAAAAAAATGTTCCACTTTCGGGCCAATTGGCTGACCTGCCAACCACCACAAATTGTCACTACAAGTTTGACAATGTTTGTGGACTATTTATAGAGCAGGGAAGGAGCTCTTAAGGTAAGACCCGTCCTAAGGCAAGAACAAAACACACAGCAGGAGTCCAGTGGTGCCTATGCCAATCATGCTGTTAATAAAAACACATTCAGCGAATGTTAAGCCAAAAATCCAATTGGGGCTAGAGTCAGCTGGAAACGAGGTGCCTACTATTGAAACTGTGACGGTAGTTCCTATATCTATAACAGGACATCCCAATTCCAATATAGTGCACTTATGTGAGAATGGACCCTGTATCCATAATAGGACATTCCAATTCCAATATTGAGCACGTATGTCACATTGAGGGGTGGGGCTTGAGCCAAGAACTGGAATCGAGGTGCCTTATTTTACACCTGTGACATAGGTGCTCTATATTGGAATTGGAATATCCTCTTATGGATACAGGGACCATTGTTACAGTTCCAATAGTAAGCACTTTGTTTCCAGCTGACACATTGGGGGTGGGGCTGGAACCAAGATCTGGAATCGAGGTGCCTAACGTTGGAACTGAGACTTAAGTGCTCTAATTTGGAATTCGAATGTCCTCTTACAAATACAGGGATGATTGTCAGTTCCAATAGTTGGCACCTCGTTTCCTGCTCACACTTGGGGTTGGGACTATAGCAAAAGAACTGGAATCGAGGTGCCTTATGTTGGATCTGTGACATAGGTGCTCAATATTGGAATTGGAATGTCCACTTATGGATCAGGGACCATTGTCACAGTTCCAATAGTAGGCACCTCGTTTCTAGCTGACCCACTTGAGGGGTGGGGCTTGAGCCAAGAACTGGAATCGAGGTGCCTTTAGTTGGAACTGTGACATAGGTGCTCTATATTGGAATAGAGATGTCCAATTATAGACATAGGGACTATTGTCACAGTTTCAATAGTAGGCACCTGGTTTCCTGCTGACTCATTTTTGGTGTGGTGCTGGAGCCAAGAAATGGAATCGAGGTGCCTTATGTTGCAACTGCGACATTGGTGCTCTAATTTGGAATTGGAATGTCCTCTTACAAATATAGGGACCATTGTCACAGTTCCAATAGTAGGCACCTTGTTTCCTGCTCACTCATTTGGGGGGTGGGGCTGGAGCCAAGAAATGGAATCGAGGTGCCTTATGTTGCAACTGTGACATACCTGCTCAATATTGGAATTGGAATGTCCTATTATGGATACAGGGTCCATTCTCACAGTTCCAATAGTAGGCACCTCATTTCTAGCTGATCCATTTGAGGGGTGGGGCTTGAGCCAAGAACTGAAATCGAGGTGCCTTATGTTGGAACTGTGACATAGGTGCTCAATATTGGAATTGGAATGTCCTCTTATGGATGCAGGGACCATTGTCATAGTTCCAATAGTAGGCACCTCGTTTCTAGCTGACCCATTTGAGGGGTGGGGCTTGAGCCAAGAACTGGAATCGAGGTGCCTTATGTTACAACTGTGACATACGTGCTCAATATTGGAATTGGAATGTCCTATTATGGATACAGGGTCCATTCTCACAGTTCCAATAGTAGGCACCTCATTTCTAGCTGACCCATTTGAGAGGTGGGGCTTGAGCCAAGAACTGAAATCGAGGTGCCTTATGTTGGATAAGGCACCTCGATTCCATTTCTTGGCTCCAGCCCCACCACCAAATGAGTGAGCGGGAAACAAGCTGCCTACTATTGGAACTGTGACAATGGTCCCTATATTTGTAAGATGACATTCCAATTCCAAATTAGAGCACCAATGTCGCAGTTGCAACATAAGGCACCTCGATTCCATTTCTTGACTCCAGCACCACACCAAAAATGAGTCAGGAGGAAACCAGGTGCCTACTATTGAAACTGTGACAATGGTCCCTATGTCTATAATTGGATATCTCTATTCCAATATAGACCTCCTCGAGCTGGTCCAGGATCTCGACCTCGATGGTAAGGCTCTTGTGAGCTCTTTTCTTCTCCATATCACTGCAGCTGCATCGTATGACAGGTTCGTGTAGGTCGAACTTTAGGTCCGAAAGTTCAATAAATGGTAAGCCTTTTTTTTCTTCTTCCTTTTTTTTTCTTTCCTAGGGCTAGGGCTGTTTTTTTTTGTTTTTTTTTGTTTTTTGCATTCGGAGTTCGGATTAGCGAGGTTTCGGATTAACGGGATCCAGATTAGCGAGGGTCTACTGTATTGGGTTGTAAAATGGTGGTATTTGGTTGTAAAATGGTGGTATTGGGTTGTAAAATGGTGGTATTGGGTTGTAAAATGGTGGCATTGGGTTGTAAAATGGTGGTATTGGTTTGTAAAATGGTGGTATTGGTTTGTAAAATGGTGGTATTGGGTTGTAAAATGGTGGTATTGGGTTGTAAAATGGTGGTATTGGTTTGTAAAATGGTGGTATTGGGTTGTAAAATGGTGGTATTGGGTTGTATTGGGTTGTAAAATGAGGTATTGGGTTGTAAAATGGTGGTATAAGTGGACAGACCTATATAATTTTAGTAGTCTCTGTTCTATCAACACATCTGTGGTTACTCTAAATGCCGACTAAATGGGAAGTGATAAAGTGCAAGGTATGAAATGGGCTTCATTCTGATATCAAAATAATTTCCATACGATGTAATGTAAACAATCAGGACACGCTATATGTATGTTAGATACACACCAATGTACACCCCCCATTCATTGCGCTGTTAGATACAAACCAATGAATGGGGAGGGGAGTACATTGATGTGTACCTATCATATAGCGCAATGAATGGGGGGGGGGGGGGGGGGGGGGACATTGGCGTGGGCCTATAGCGACACCAATGAATGGGGGGGTTCATTATATCTCTACATTAATTAATAATGCAATGACTACCATTACTGATTAATTAGGAGGGTTTGCACCTCTATATCGGTACTTCTGTACCCATTTATAATTTATAATTTATATGCACTCTATCCATGAATTTAGAAGATGTGACAGTATATATAATAATAAGACACAAGTTACAATCTGATAATACTACTATATATTGCACTCTCTCAGAATGTATTCTAACAACGAGTTCTGCTCCAAATAAGATTTTGTTGAACACGGATAATTAGCGATCTGATGAAATTGAATAATGTTTTTTAAAAAATCCATATTAGACCTTAATAGTACAGTTGGGATACTAGTCCCGATTAGAAGTCCATAGCACACTAGTGTTTCCATTTCATCCAAGGTTTTTCGGTTGGAATAACTGAAGCTGTTAAACCAAGATGAGATGGTTGTTAGTACCATGGAGGCCTTCAGTTGGTCAAGCACTACCGTTATTGCCAATGGTTGAATTTTGAAATGCCCGAGCACAACAGCATTAGCCCTACGACTCCTTCCCGTAACCTGAATATCGCCTCCTCCAGAAAATGGTGAAAAATCAGATTCACTATAACCAAAATAGCATCGTACTCCATGGTAATTCGATTCCACAAAATTGTTCAGTGCTTTAAACAAAGATAAATTTCTTTCTGATTCATATGCCATCTCAGGAAATAACGCCACATTACGATATGTGTGGGTAACATTCCTGGTCGGACCCCACCATGAATTCACCAAATTACATGACATGTCCGAAGAAGGAGGAATAATGAAATCACCCAGAATATCAATCCAGCTTAACTTTCGGTGCTGCGACGATTTGGTACAAGAACATGCTGTTTGTTTATTATAGAGAAAAATGGCGTATAATCCCTCCCGGGCACCACGTATTACAAAATGTCCTCCTTCCGTAATTTCTGGAAAGGTAATAGACGGATTTTGTAAACGAAAGAGTCTCTTCATAATTTTCTTCGAGATAATATTATAACTCGTAGGAATTTTTATCACTTTAGAAAATGGCTTAATTCCAAAAAATATCACTCGGACATTAGAGACCTAAAAGAAAGAGACAATTAACAATTATTAATGGAAAAAGAGAGAATTATTAATGGAAAAAAGAGAGAATTATTAATGGTAAAAGAGACGATTATTAATGTTCGTTTCATACCCTTTCCATATCAAGAACTTCAAGACCACCATCACCACCATCATCATCATCACCACCATCATCATCATCACCACCATCCTCCTGTACCGTATAATGGAATCATGAATTAATAGGTGTTGGCTTGAATGTATAGAGGTACATGTAGAGCAACGTGTCCAACTAGAATCCTAGTGGGAACACTGCAATGTAGCACCAAGGTTCATTTAATTAAGGGGGGACTGTACCGCAGAAAAACCATAGGTTTATAAATCGCCATAACTTTTTTCGTTTACATTCTATGCAGATTTAAAAAAATCCAGGTTGTTCCTTATGCTTTGTGCTTCCTAATGATATGTTGAATGTCTCTACAGACATATTTTCTTAGAAGATACATTAAGATTCCCCCCAAACAGTGACCATTATCAGCTCTGCGATCATAACTGTCCCAGTTTTCAAGATCAAAGTCCCACACTTGGGTCAGCTGAAAGAGGAGGGAAAAATCTAAGGTATGTAATCTAAGGTATGTAAGAAACAGATTATCAATAACCATCGTGGTTGCTGAGTGGCAAGCCAACCCAGTTTGCTATGGGGAAAATCCCCAAGAAAATCCTAGACCTCACACTTCAAATGAGCATAACTTATCAAAACTTGTAGTAATTAAACATCTGTTTCTTACATTACTTAGAGAATTAGAAGAGCTATTCAGTGATATTAAAAAAATTTTTTTTGTGAAGCGTAGAAAAGTTACGAGCGTTACTGCAAAAAAAACACTAAGATTTTTTAAAACATTGGTCAAGTTATATTATATTATAGGGCAATGAAATGTTGGAATCGCATGTAAAATGTGTTCTCTTGGTAATTTCTTGATCTGTTCACTTCATAGCTTCTGCAAACTTCATGGTATGGACTAGATATATAGCTAAAAAGATAGGTCTCTCTGGATGCTCTCTTTTGATACTAAAATATGTTTCATAGGTATAACTATAGGTAAGTTACTAGACCCTAAAGTGGAGGGACTTCAAAAACCTGCCTCCCAAAAACCTCATCCCAAATAACTCCAGATTGCTAAGTGCTAAAAATTTGAGTGGTATTTTGAGTGGTTAGAGGAAGTTCTAGAGCTAGAGCATGCAATGACCTTTTTCATTAGGCGTTACAAATTTATTACCTGGTCAAGCGCCGGGTAGAAAATCGAGAGGGCGTTGCAATCAATGCCCTCAATTTTCCTATCAACGCCCGCAATTTTCCACCCGCGCGCTTGACCAGGTAATAAATTTTTAACGCCTAATGAAAAAGGTCATTGCATGCTCCAAATCTCCAAATTTTTAGCACTTAGCAATCTGGAGTTATTTTGGATGAGGTTTTGGGGAGGCAGGTTTTTGAAGTCCCTCGACTTTAGGGTCTAGTAACTTACCTATAGTTATACCTATGAAACATATTTTAGTATTAAAAGAGAGCACACAGAGAGACCTATCTTTTGAGCTATATATCAAGTCCATACCATGAAGTTTGCAGAATCTATGGAGCTCAAAAGTTGTAACCACAAGTTAAAAATGCAACTGTCTCCCCTTCGGTTGGCCGTCTCTTCGGGTTTTTCTTCGATTATTGAATCAAGATGAAGTTAAATTGCATGGACAAAAACCAACATAACTTCGGAATGGGGCATCCAATGCCTCTAAAACTTTGCAAATGGCTCGAGTATAGACACAAGAATAGTTAGAAAGAAAGAAGGAAAAAAAGAGAAAAAGCAAAAAAAATAATCTAGTTTCTGCGGTACAGTCCCCCCATAAGTGAACACGCCAATGCCACGATTGACATTGATCCCTAAGTCATCCAGGCAATCTAAATCAGCATGTTTGTTCCTGAATGCATGCACACACACCTACTAGGACCACATCCATTCCTGCATGCACACACACCTACTAGGACCACACCCATTCCAGCATGCATGCACACTCACACACTTACTAGGACCACACACCTACTAGGTCCACATGACACACACCCTCTGCCATGTTCAAGCTGTACATCCAGGCCACACCCATTCATGCATGCACGCACGCACAAACACCTACTAGGAGCACACCCAATCCTGCATGCATGCACATTGAAAGCGAGTACACGTGGAACTCTTACGACTGTGCCAGGAAACTATTTTAGCCAAGCAGCTGCATTCGTTCATTTAACCGTTTTCACGCCGTAGTCCTCACTTAAACTGTGTTTCTATATGTCCAGCTTTAACTGTTTACTTTTGCATATGCATCTCCAACCATGCAGTAATAATATATTAAGTTTAATGAGTGACTATGTAGAAGTCAATATATAGAGGTTGATATATAGAGAGCTGGGCTGAACTAGGAGGACCTGCTGGACTAACTAAGATGCCCCTATAACTGTATTTCTATATGTCCAGCTTTAACTGTTTACTTTTTCATATGTATCTCCAAACATGCAGTAATAAAATATTAAGTTCTCTAAGTGAATATATAGAAGTCAGTATATAGAGGTTGATATATACAGGGCTGGGCTGGCTTGTTTGATTAACTATATAGGACGACCAGCTGGATTAACTTAGATACCCCTATAACTGTATTTCTATATGTCCACCTTTGTTTACTTTTGCATATGCATCTCCAACCATGTACAGTAATAATATAGTTTATGAGTGAATATGTAGAAGTCAATATATAGAGGTTGATATATAGAGAGCTGGGCTGAACTAGGAGGACCCACTGGACTAACTAAGATGCCCCTATAACTGTATTTCTATATGTCCAGCTTTAACTGTTTACTTTTTCATATGTATCTCCAAACATGCAGTCTCACATAGCCTAGGGGCCTGGTGTCGCTAATCTTATGTTGTACAATGTAGTCACAAGGTTATTCTATTTGCTGCACATCTGCACAAATATTCCACTCAACCATAAAGAAAAAGCATGGTGTGACTTGGAGTTCCCATGCCTAGACAACTACTACAAACCTTCATTCCAGAGGTGCCAGCGTCATCATCATCATCATCATGTGACTCATCATCTGACTCATATGGTAGTTTTCTCTTCCGCAACTTCCGCAACTTCTCTATTACATACAAATAATGATCAATATAAAACTAGGAATGAATACCCTTCCAGGACGTCCACCACCTCATCATTGGAGTGGGGAATCCTGAGGTGAGAATTTAAGAGTGTACGAGTGCAATTTGGGGGGGAAATTGCACTTACAACACAACAGGGCTAGGGCTAGAATGCAGATATAGTTAATGTAATTATGTATGGAGTCACCAACATCATTTGGAGTGTGGAATCCTGAGGTGAGAAAGAAATCGACACATGGTACATGGTACAATTACTTACCCAGCTGCACCTTCAACTTTCTCTCGCGCTCCTTGGACTCCTTCTCGCGCTCCTTGGACTCCTTCTCGCGCTGCTTGGACTCCTTGGACTCTCTCTCACGCTCCTTCTCGCGCTCCTTGGACTCTCTCTCACGCTCCTTCTCGCGCTCCTTGGACTCCTTCTCGCGCTCCTTGGACTCCTTCGACTCTCTCTCACGCTCCTTCTCGCGCTCCTTGGACGCTCTCTCACGCTCCTTCGACTCATCCAACAATTTCCTCATCTCCTCCATAGTTTCCATACTGCTGAGGCACTTAGAGATCGGATGCTAAGGAGACAGGATGTGGATGGCTAAGGCCACTAATACAAATGGAAATAAATAATGTAAACTTAAAAACCTATTTAATGTAGCATTTGACACCTTCTCCTTCTCCTACATGGGGATAGAGAGATACTTGGATTTTTATTTATTCACCATGAGCAGCAAAATGATTGAACACTGTCCAAGCAACCCCAACCCCACCCTCCCTCCCCACTTACCAGCGGCAGCTCCTAGTTATTCGAGATTAAACGTACTGACAGTAGTGTGATCAAAATAGGGGAGGTACAAGGCTAGTTTGTGGTGTGCTGATTGGCTGACCTGTACAAGGCTAGTTTGTGGTGTGATTGGCTGACCTGCCAACCACCCATCCAACCACCTATTCTAATAAAGCACTTACATGTTCATTGGCTATTGTACTGAGTAAAGCATGACCTTTGTTTTTAGTCTGCGATAGCAAAAAAAAAAAAAAAAAAGTCTGGGGTAGCCATACCGAAATCCCCAACCAATGGTCATTGGACCAGAATGTTCAGTGGACATCACATACAGGAATGGTTGGTTGGTTAGCAGCACGTTCGCCGACCCACATCCTATCAGTTTACCACATCATAGCCTGCCCTAGCATGATCTCACAGCACATGACTAGGTGTGTCAGCTCTATGGGGAGACACAAGGTAGGTTAAAGTAGGTTGTATGGGGACACACACTGTCACAATCACTTGAGTCAGGTTGAAAATAGCTCTATGGGGACACACACTGTCTGAACTAACACAGAAGAGATCATACGTCTGAACTACAGAATTACGTAAGGGCACTAAAAACTACTTGAATAGCTTACAAAACGGTCGGAGAGCAGCTGAGCACACACCAGGAGTCACCCCAGGCTAGCTCACAACCAGATGCATGGGAGGAGGATTTTTGCTCATACATTTAGAGTAAATACTCAGCTAGCTGTTAAAACAATGAGGGAACAAGTAATGCAAGTAATGCACCAGACCCTGATAATGGGTCTCTTGGACTGCTATAATATTGGATGTGGCTGATTGGTAACCTGCTAACCAAATGCACATTGATTAGTTTGTGGTGTGCCAATTGGCTGACCTGCCAACCACCACCCATTGTCACTACATTGTCACTACATGTTTGACAATGTTCGTGGGCTATTTATAGAGCAGGGTTATTTATATAGAGTGCACCAGAAGGAGTCTTAAGGAGCTCCTAAGGTAAGGCCTGTCCTAAGGCAAAAACACACAGCAGGAGTCCAGTGGTACATGCCAATCATGCTGTTAATAAACACATTCAGCGAATGTTACCATGGACCTTCATTTAGCTAGAGCCAGAGCCATTGGCCATTTGAAATACTCAGTCACTTATTGAGCTTGTAAAGTTGACCCGAGAGCTGATAGAAGCTGTACACCAACTATGATGGCTGGTCTGCTAGTGGTCGGCCTGAGCTGAGCTGAATTAAAGTTAACCTCACTCACACTCACCCACACTTGCCCTGACATTTTGGCGCCACACTATTTTGGTGCCACGCTATTCTGGCTACCCCATGATACCATAACCATTGAAAATAACATCAGACACACTGGCGAGTTAGCACCATCACCCTGAAGGACTCAACATCTCAACATTTGCAAATCATGATGGAGAATGGTTGCTAGAGAAGGTGCTGGATAAACTTACCAAGTAATGAGCAAGTGGCGAGCAGATAGAGAGCGCTGTGGCGAGCAGATAGAGAGCAGTGTGGCAGGTAGAGAGCGGTGGCGAGCAGGTAGGAGCGGTGGCGAGCAGATAGAGGACACACCAGGAGTCAATTCAACTAGGACACAACAGAGAAACATGGGTAGTCACGCGTCAGTGTTTCGTGTGCATGCGCGAGCGTTCAGTTACACGGATCCGCCCCCGACTCGGTGTTGCAGACAGTAGTGTCAATAATATTTTACTGTAATACTATTTCATTGTGTGTTGTTTATTGTTTAAGTTACAATAAACATGGGAGCACAATAAAGCACACAGTAGAAAGCATATTAAAAAAATACATGATTTGTTTTGACTTAAAATTGATTCTGTGCTCTACATGAGTTGGGGCACATCCCCCTCCCTTATCCCTCTGGGTTGCGTTGCAGCCCATACATGGCCATTTCATGCTGTCAAGGCTGCATAGCCAATAATCTCAAGATTTTAAAAATTTCAACTTGGAGTATCTGAGGATGGTTAAAGAGATGTCTGCCTGTGCACCAGTGAGTGTATGTATAATATATACACACTCACTGGTGCACAGGCAGACATCTCTGCTAGTGTATGTATAATATATACACACTCACTGATGCAGAGATAGGCATCTCTGCTAGTGTATGTATAATTTATACACACTCACTGATGCACAGGCAGACATAACTGCTAGTGTATGTGATTGTCAGTTCCAATAGTTGGTTACTGACTTGGTAAAGATTACCAAAATAAAGTTAATGCTATGCTGCAATCGGATTGGACGAAGTCAAAATGATCCTATTGTAAATGATCCCTCCCATGTGATCCTCTCAAAAACCCGCCCTTTCACCTTTAAAAGGTGAGCTCTTCGCGCCAAAACGCTATTGATCAGTGATCGCTCAAACCGCTCCTACCTGCTCGCCACCGCTCTCTACCTGCCACACCGCTCTCTACCTGCTCGCCACACCGCCTCTACCTGTCGCCACACCGCTCTCTATCTGCTCGCCACTTGCTCATTACTTGGTAAAAACGCTATTGATCAGTGATCGCTCAAACCGCTCCTACCTGCTCGCCACCGCTCTCTACCTGCCACACCGCTCTCTACCTGCTCGCCACACCGCCTCTACCTGTCGCCACACCGCTCTCTATCTGCTCGCCACTTGCTCATTACTTGGTAAGTTTATCTAATAGGACATCTCAATTCCAATATAGTGCACCTATATCACAGTTCCAACATAAGGCACCTCGATTCAAGTTCTTGGCTCCAGCCCCACCCCTAATGGGTCAGCTGGAAACGAGGTGCCTACTGTTGACACTGTGACAATAGTCCCTATATCCATAAGTAGCATCTTAATTCCAATATAGAGAACCTATGTCATAAGGCACCTCGATTCCATTTCTTGGCTCAAGCCCCACCCCTCAAATGGGTCAGCTAGAAACGAGGTGCCTACTATTGGAACTGTGACAATGGTCCCTGATCCATAAGTGGACATTCCAATTCCAATATTGAGCACCTATGTCACAGATCCAACATAAGGCACCTCGATTCCAGTTCTTTTGCTATAGTCCCAACCCCAAGTGTGAGCAGGAAACGAGGTGCCAACTATTGGAACTGACAATCATCCCTGTATTTGTAAGAGGACATTTGAATTCCAAATTAGAGCACTTAAGTCTCAGTTCCAATGTTAGGCACCTCGATTCCAGATCTTGGTTCCAGCCCCACCCCCAATGTGTCAGCTGGAAACAAAGTGCTTACTATTGGAACTGTAACAATGGTCCCTGTATCCATAAGAGGATATTCCAATTCCAATATAGAGCACCTATGTCACAGGTGTAAAATAAGGCACCTCGATTCCAGTTCTTGGCTCAAGCCCCACCCCTCAATGTGACATACGTGCTCAATATTGGAATTGGAATGTCCTATTATGGATACAGGGTCCATTCTCACATAAGTGCACTATATTGGAATTGGGATGTCCTGTTATAGATATAGGAACTACCGTCACAGTTTCAATAGTAGGCACCTCGTTTCCAGCTGACTCTAGCCCCAATCGGATTTTTGGCTTAACATTCGCTGAATGTGTTTTTATTAACAGCATGATTGGCATAGGCACCACTGGACTCCTGCTGTGTGTTTTGTTCTTGCCTTAGGACGGGTCTTACCTTAAGAGCTCCTTCCCTGCTCTATAAATAGTCCACAAACATTGTCAAACTTGTAGTGACAATTTGTGGTGGTTGGCAGGTCAGCCAATTGGCCCGAAAGTGGAACATTTTTTTTAATACCAGCAAGAACTTTCTTACAGCCTTGCCCGTCTGCCTGTCTTGTCTTACCATTGTC
This sequence comes from Cladorhizidae sp. MBARI D1340-BT2, assembly GCA_028752905.1. Classification (NCBI taxonomy): domain Eukaryota; kingdom Metazoa; phylum Porifera; class Demospongiae; order Poecilosclerida; family Cladorhizidae; species Cladorhizidae sp. MBARI D1340-BT2. The sequence goes on from JAQNBH010000001.1 coordinate 30,169,092, forward strand.
CCCTTTTAAAACTGCCATTTAAAGCTGTCCAAAGGCCTCTTGCCCTAGTAAGTAGTCTTGGGTAGCCATACAGAAAACACCAACCCTGTTCAAGGGGAGCTTTTAGTTGGCATAATTATAAATACAGTTTGCTAGTCTTTCAATTGTTGTCTAGGGATCTCTTGGATCTCTTGGCTATGGAGCTGATATATTATGATTAGAAGGTTGTGGTGTGCTAATTAGATACCTTAGGTATTGTGGTGTGCTGATTAGATACCTTGTGGTGTGGTATGAAATTTAAAAAAAATTCACCAATTAAAGACCTCGTTAATTTCTTGGGCGACTATAGTCGCCCGAGTTGAAGGATTGATGAGCTGCTACATATGCAAGCGAAGTTATACAGTTAACAAGAAGGGCTTTATAAGGCCTCATGGCCCGATAAGTAATCGGTGTCGAGGTGGAGGCTTACAACCAGGTTAGTAGACCTTTTCTTATCCTTTCTTTTAGTAGAGAATACTGCACTGATTATCCTTCCCCCTCAGCCGCACAAGAAGACACCACCACTCCCACACTAGAAGACACTCCCACACCAGAAGACACCACCACTCCCACCACACACGCCCCCCCTTCAGACATCTCATCAATGGAGGAGAGGGAGAAGGCAGTGGCTTCAGTCTCATCAGTGGCTTCAGTCATCTCATCAGTGGAGGAGAGGGAGAAGGCAGTGGAGGAGAGGGAGAAGAAGGTGCTGGAGAAGGAGAAGGCTGTGGAGGAGATGGTGGAGAAGGTGCTGGAGAAGGAGAAGGCTGTGGAGGAGATGGAGGAGAAGGTGCTGGAGAAGGAGATGGCTGTGGTTAATGATAATGAATTATTAACCACGAATATACGGTTAGTGAAAGACATTAAAAAAAGATTGTATCTTGGAGCTCTCTCGGATTTGGGGAAGCTGAAAAAATTACTCGCTCCGAAATTGGTGAAAGGCCTGGTGTGTCCGGTAAGTTAAACTGAGAGTATCACTGAAAAGTAGTATTTATTGATCATCTTGCATTGATCATCCTGCAGATCTGCCACTATGAATGTTTAAACCCTCGAGCGTATTTGCGACATGTGCGAGGGATGCATGGGAGATTTATTATGCCAGGAGTGATCAAAGATATTGGGTAAGTTGTGTACATTCATTAGGCATTAGGTGGGTGGTTAATGGATTTTACTATTTCCCTCTTTTTTTTCAGCGGAGTTAAAAACAATTGTTTTCGATGAGCACTATTTAAAAAGAAAAAAGTATGAAGATATGAGCAATCGTGCTAAATCCACGTTTGCTCTATACAGTGATGATGTGGCACTGGCTTGCCCAGTCAGGGGGTGCCCTCATAGGTCGGTCCGTGAGGTGACCTATGAGAAACATTTTAAGAAATGCCATGGAGAATATCAAGTTCCAAATGTGTACATTCTTGATGAAAAGTAAGTGAAATTGCTACATGCATTTTTGTTGTTGTGGGTGGTTGTAATATTTTTCCCCCTCTTTTTTCCAGTGGTCGCGAGTCTATCAGTACATTACCATTAGATGAGACAGATATCATCACAGAAGACTCATCACAGTCTTGACTTTGTTGATGGAACTCTTAGATTAATTATTTATTGTTCTGACAATATCCATGACAAACTTCATAGTCGATGGTGCAACTTCCTTCGTCACACTCGAAGTGCACACATGTTGCCATGCCTACAGTAATAGACAGCCATTAGCATAAATTACACAAACACATCACACTTGCCATACTCGCATACTCATGCTCACAAAATACACACCACCACACTCACACATGACTGATAATTACTTTCTATACTGCATTGTATTGTCTGCATGTTTTTATTTAATGTTGGTTGGTGGAGAGCATTTATATACAAATTGGCTGTGAACAATTTCTATTCTATCCAGTCATAATTGCTGCATAGAAGGTGTTTGTAGGGTGTATTGACTTATAAAAGTTTTGGTCAATGGGGCTAGGTCTGTGGTCAATTGGGCTAGGTCTGGCTCAGTTGTGGTCAATGGCTAGGGATGTCCACATTACATTGTAGGGGGCTGGGATAGGGCTACTGGTGGTCGAGGTGCCTTATGTTGGATCTGTGACATAGGTGCTCAATATTGGAATTGGAATGTCCTGGGTCAGCTAGAAACGAGGTGCCTACTATTGGAACTGTGACAATGGTCCCTGATCCATAAGTGGACATTCCAATTCCAATATTGAGCACCTATGTCACAGATCCAACATAAGGCACCTCGATTCCAGTTCTTTTGCTATAGTCCCAACCCCAAGTGTGAGCAGGAAACGAGGTGCCAACTATTGGAACTGACAATCATCCCTGTATTTGTAAGAGGACATTCGAATTCCAAATTAGAGCACTTAAGTCTCAGTTCCAACGTTAGGCACCTCGATTCCAGATCTTGGTTCCAGCCCCACCCCCAATGTGTCAGCTGGAAACGAAGTGCTTACTATTGGAACTGTAACAATGGTCCCTGTATCCATAAGAGGATATTCCAATTCCAATATAGTGCACCTATGTCACAGGTGTAAAATAAGGCACCTCGATTCCAGTTCTTGGCTCAAGCCCCACCCCTCAAATGGGTCAGCTAGAAACGAGGTGCCTACTATTGGAACTATGACAATGGTCCCTGCATCCATGAGAGCCCAGGCTAACCTATTACAACCCCACCAAGGATGAGAGCCCAGGCTTACCTATTACAACCCCACCAAGGATGGGAGAGGTGAGAGCCCAGGCTTACCTACAACTACAACCCCACCAAGAATGGGAGAGGTGAGAGCCCAGGCTTACTACACCAGGACACAACAGAGACGAAGTCAACCAGGACAGACTGGAATAACCTAATTCGCCCCTATAAGCTGTAGTGGCATACGCGCTACGTCTTATATAACAGCCTTACAGGTCAAATTCAAACAGAGTACAGAGGTCAATTTAAAAAGGTGAGCTCCTAATAGATATCATCGTGTTCAATTTGACCTAGTAAGGCTGTTCACTTATAACCATGTATACCTATAATAAGTGAGGTCGCACTGTATTATGCTGCAGGTTTTGCTACACTTGCAGAAGTCTTGTAACTATGTATACCTATAATGGATCAATCGCAATATAAGCCTCCAAGGGTCGAAAAAATCGTGCGCGTCAATAGGGCTAGGGCTAGGGCAAGGGCTAGGGCTAGGGTATCTTAATGTTCCTGAAGCAGCCATCAGTTCATTATAAGTTTCATTAACACATTCGACACCTTTTGACCGCTCGCATAATTAAAACGCGCACGATTTTTTCGACCCTTGGAGGCTTATATTGGGATTGATCCCCTATAATAATATAATAAGTGAGGTCGCACTGTATTAAGCTGCAGGTTTTGCTACACTTGCAGAAGTCTTATAACCATGTATACCTATAATAAGTAAGATTGCAAGCACTGTATTAAGCTGCAGGTTTTGCTACACTTGCAGAAGTCTTATAACCATGTATACCTATAATAAGTAAGGCTGCACTGTATTAAGCTGCAGGTTTTGCTACATTTGCAGAAGTCTTATAACCATGTATACCTATAATAAGTAAGGATGCATGTATTAAGCTGCAGGTTTTGCTACACTTGCAGAAGTCTTATAACCATAATAAGTGAGGCTGCATGTATTAAGCTGCAGGTTTTGCTACACTTGCAGAAGTCTTATAACCATGTATACCTATAATAAGTAAGGATGCATGTATTAAGCTGCAGGTTTTGCTACACTTGCAGAAGTCTTATAACCATGTATACCTATAATAAGTGAGGCTGCATGTATTAAGCTGCAGGTTTTGCTACACTTGCAGAAGTCTTATAACCATGTATACCTATAATAAGTGAGGTCGCACTGTATTAAGCTGCAGGTTTTGCTACACTTGCAGAAGTCTTATAACCATGTATACCTATAATATGTGAGGTCGCACTGTATTAAGCTGCAGGTTTTGCTACACTTGCAGAAGTCTTATAACCATGTATACCTATAATAAGTAAGGTCGCACTGTATTAAGCTGCAGGTTTTGCTACACTTGCAGAAGTCTTATAACCATGTATACCTATAATAAGTGAGGTCGCACTGTATTAAGCTGCAGGTTTTGCTACACTTGCAAAGCTTGTTGGTATATCGGTACACCTCTGAAATAACCTCTGATATAGCAAAGCTTGGACTCTAGATGGACCAGTACTGTAATATTTGTTTAATTTAGCCTAAGCCAAAGCAAATGTGAAGCACAACATTATCTTTGCATAATGTGACGCGGTTTTTAGCCCTTGGCCGCCTTTTAGTTTGCGCCAAAAAAGAATAGTCCGCACAAGTTTTAATGTGTATTTTTTAATTTAACTACAAGTATGCAAGCAATAATTGTAGTTCCTTTTTCTCCTTTTTCGTGCAATGCAGCGCAGTTCGCTACTAAGTGCTCTGCAAGTTGAACCTTTACAGTTTGTGTCTCAGTTGTTGCAGTAATAATCTATGCCCAAAGTTCTAATTTACTAATGGCATCCACGAGAGGACGTGAAGTACTCCGAGGTAAGCTCTATTACAGAGCACGAAAAAGCAAGGAAAGTCAAAAAAAGGTTAGTAGATAAATGCCAAAAAAAAAAGGTATGTTTGTTATTTTAAATACAACTTTAGTTTAATATATACTCATACTTCATACCATTCAACTTTTATTTAATAGTGGGTTACAAGTAGATGTTTAGCTACCTAATCTGACCTTTTTCTAGTGGTTAATCTTTAGCTAGAGGTTTAGACACTCTTCTTGTTTTTACGATTTCTTCCTCTTCATTCTTGCTGTACCTCTTCTTAGAAAAGAGTTGTAGCTGCCTTTTCTGGAATGAGTAGCAGTACAGAAGGAGGAAAAACCTATTCGGCTCAGTTGCAGATATTTGAAGACTATGAAAATATTGAGAAGCCTGGGCATCAATCAAAAGGTTCCATTAATCTCGACAATGCCAAGATTGAGTCGAGCTACTCAAGTCCATCTGGTTCAAACACCAGCTCTCCCGCTTATATTTCTATGGGTTCAACAAATAGCACACCCTCTTTATCAGTGGGCTCCGCAAGTGGCAGCATTCCCGGGATCAATGGAGGCATGGATGTTTACATCTTCACTGTAGCAACAAGCAGCGGCAAGTTGCACGAGTTTCGCACAGACAGCGAAAATGACCGCCTGCGCTGGGTGAAGCTACTCCAACTTTTAGTGATGTATCCTTACTCCCAGATTCCCGAGGAGCCACAAGTGAATCCTATCAAGGATAGCTTCAGACAGGCGTTGGAGGCCAAGCAATACAATGCAGGTGAGCCCCTTCTTTACTTTCTGTGTAAATTGCAGTTAACGGCATCTCAATTCTTAATTTTGGTCCTTAGTTTCCTAAATTGTCCAGTACGTTTTTTTCTTTTGTCGACTCATTTTTTAATATTATTATTATTATTTTTTTTTAACCTTTGGCCCGCCCGAGCGACCTTTAAACCGAGCGACCTTTAAACAAGGATAGCGAGGGGGAATTAAACAGAGGTGTTATTTGTACAAGGGTGGTGACATGTTGAGAAAACTGGCCCCATGTGTATTTTCAGTATACGAGAAGGAGTTTCAGTTTCACATGGGAACTAGTGTGGCTTCTCTGGGGAGAGGGGAAATGGGCTGACTATGATAATAAGCAACTTTTCTTCCCTCTCTGTTTCCTCTAGATTCTGTCTGGCCTGTGTACATCTTGCACGAGGCGGTTGGCCACAAGTGTGGCATTATTGGCCAACATATTCTAGCTCTCCGCAGTGGAGTCCCTGGCATCTCGAGGAAAACTAGACATCATCAGTCCGGCAGACCACAACCACCCTGTGGTGACATGGGACCGTGACAAGATACGGAGGACTGGAAAGACGGGACATCTGGTTTTCATCGAGATTGGCCGGAGGTGTGAAGGGGGACCCGGATTGGTGTGGATGTACGTCGGCTATCAGAACGATGCCCAAGCTCTGCGGGAGACCCTTCACAAGTGAGTGGTAATTTGTGTGTAGAGGCAGTAGGAAATGAATATATCCTAGCAAGACACATTGTGTGCCGTGCTAGAGCTGGGGTGCTGCCTGCCCGCACATCACATTGTGTGACTGTCCGGCAGCCTTGTGTCCCCCCTAGAGCTGGGCTGCTGCATGTGACTATCTGGCAGCCGTGTGTGCCCCCACTAGAGCTGGGCTGCTGCACATATTTCCATACCAATATTACGTAGATGGGATGAAATAATGATACTGCAGCAATAATTATTTGTATTCCAGTACCAGAATGTCAATTGTTTCTCTCCGTAGATTTCTATCACAAGGAGACGGCACTCCAGTCTCCACTAATTCTCAAACTCAGGGTCTCTACAGTGTTCATAGGTCATCCCAAGAAGCCCATCACTCCTTCCAGAAATCGTCTTCTGCTTACAGTTACCAGAACTACAACCTCGTACGACGTAGATCTCAAGATCACGATTCTGGTTTCCACTCTGCGGAGAGGACGCCATCTATTTTTGATGGCCCTCCAGTCCGTCTCGACAAGCATCCATCAGTATGCCGAAAGCGTGACTCTGACGTGTCTGTGCGGAGCAATAGCGTTGCTTCTGCTTCTTCCCCGTATGGAAGCCTCGAACCGGAGTTATTTGAGTATGAGGAAAGTTCCATCTTGGGTCATTCCCCGGCTGACGATAGCAAGGGTTACATTACCGGGCACATGGACGGAGATGCGGAATCGACGCAGTCTGGTCAGCGTCTGTATGATATCATTGGCCAGGGGCGGAGTCACTCTATTAGCTTGGCCCAGGCGCTGCCAGGTACTGACGACAACCAATACGTGATGATGATGAATCCTGCCAACACCAAAGAAGGCATGTATGTAAACATGCGCTCGGCCTCTTTGGGATCCGCATCAAAATCTTCCACCATGCCAGTTCCCATGCCGCAAGCTGGCGAAGGAGGAACAGGTGACGAGTACAATATCATGCAACACAATGGAAGGCCGACCTCACGGCAACTTGCAAATTCGCAAAACTATGAAAATCTTCCCACCATCAACGAGAGCCGACAAGGAAACCGTGAAGGACCGAAGAACTACGAAAACCACCCATGTGTTCATAAATTTAAAACTTAATTGTCGTTTCTGGCTTGCATTAGTTTGTTAAATTTTTTTTTTGATTGTGACATATATATCCAGCTTTAACTGTTTACTTTTCCCCCCAGTTCCAATATAGTGCACCTATGCCCGGGTTCCAACATTTCATCCAACCCCCAAATGAGTACATTGTTACAGTTCCAATAGTAACCACCCGTTTCCAGCTGACAAATTGGGGGTGGGGCTGCAGCCAAGAACTGAAATCGAAGTGGTGCCTTATATTGACACTGCGACATTGGTGCACTATATTGGAATTGGAATGTCCTTTTATGGATACAGGGAACTTTGTCACAGTTGCAATAATAGGCACCTCGTTTCCAGCTCACTCATTTGGGTGTGCGGCTGGAGCCAAGAACTGGAATTGAGGTGCTTTATGTTGCAACTGCTGGCATAGGTGCTCTATTTTGGAATTGGAATGTCTACTTATAGACACAGGGACAATTGTCACAGTTGCAATAATAGGCACCTCGTTTCAAGCTCACTCATTTGGGGGTGTGGCTGGAGCCAAGAACTGGAATCGAGGTGCCTTATGTTGCAACTGTGACATATGTGCTCAATATTGGAATTGGAATGTCCTATTATGGATACAGGGTCCATTCTCACAGTTCCAATAGTAGGCACCTCATTTCTAGCTGATCTATTTGAGGGGTGGGGCTTGAGCCAAGAACTGAAATCGAGGTGCCTTATGTTGGAACTGTGACATAGGTGCTCAATATTGGAATTGGAATGTCCTCTTACAAATATAGGGACCATTGTCACAGTTCCAATAGTAGGCACCTTGTTTCCTGCTCACTCATTTGGGGGGTGGGGCTGGAGCCAAGAAATGGAATCGAGGTGCCTTATGTTGCAACTATGACATACGTGCTCAATATTGGAATTGGAATGTCGTATTATGGATACAGGGTCCATTCTCACAGTTCCAATAGTAGGCACCTCATTTCTAGCTGATCCATTTGAGGGGTGGGGCTTGAGCCAAGAACTGAAATCGAGGTGCCTTATGTTGGAACTGTGACATAGGTGCTCAATATTGGAATTGGAATGTCCTCTTATGGATGCAGGGACCATTGTCATAGTTCCAATAGTAGGCACCTCGTTTCTAGCTGACCCATTTGAGGGGTGGGGCTTGAGCCAAGAACTGGAATCGAGGTGCCTTATGTTACAACTGTGACACACGTGCTCAATATTGGAATTGGAATGTCCTATTATGGATACAGGGTCCATTCTCACAGTTCCAATAGTAGGCACCTCATTTCTAGCTGACCCATTTGAGGGGTGGGGCTTGAGCCAAGAACTGAAATCGAGGTGCCTTATGTTGGAACTGTGACATAGGTGCACTATATTGGAATTGGAATATCCTCTTATGGATACAGGGACTATTGTTACAGTTCCAATAGTAAGCACTTTGTTTCCAGCTGACACATTGGGGGTGGGGCTGGAACCAAGATCTGGAATCGAGGTGCCTAACGTTGGAACTGAGACTTAAGTGCTCTAATTTGGAATTCGAATGTCCTCTTACAAATACAGGGATGATTGTCAGTTCCAATAGTTGGCACCTCGTTTCCTGCTCACACTTGGGGTTGGGACTATAGCAAAAGAACTGGAATCGAGGTGCCTTATGTTGAATCTGTGACATAGGTGCTCAATATTGGAATTGGAATGTCCACTTATGGATCAGGGACCATTATCACAGTTGCAATAGTAGGCACCTCGTTTCTAGCTGACCCATTTGAGGGGTGGGGCTTGAGCCAAGAACTGGAATCGAGGTGCCTTTAGTTGGAACTGTGACATAGGTGCACTATATTGGAATAGAGATGTCCAATTATAGACATAGGGACCATTGTCACAGTTTCAATAGTAGGCACCTGGTTTCCTGCTAACTCATTTTTGGTGTGGTGCTGGAGCCAAGAAATGGAATCGAGGTGCCTTATGTTGCAACTGCGACATTGGTGCTCTAATTTGGAATTGGAATGTCCTCTTACAAATATAGGGACCATTGTCACAGATCCAATAGTAGGCACCTTGTTTCCTGCTCACTCATTTGGGGGGTGGGGCTGGAGCCAAGAAATGGAATCGAGGTGCCTTATGTTGCAACTATGACATACGTGCTCAATATTGGAATTGGAATGTCGTTTTATGGATACAGGGTCCATTCTCACAGTTCCAATAGTAGGCACCTCATTTCTAGCTGATCCATTTGAGGGGTGGGGCTTGAGCCAAGAACTGAAATCGAGGTGCCTTATGTTGGAACTGTGACATAGGTACTCAATATTGGAATTGGAATGTCCTCTTATGGATGCAGGGACCATTGTCATAGTTCCAATAGTAGGCACTTCGTTTCTAGCTGACCCATTTGAGGGGTGGGACTTGAGCCAAGAACTGGAATCGAGGTGCCTTATGTTACAACTGTGACATACGTGCTCAATATTGGAATTGGAATGTCCTATTATGGATACAGGGTCCATTCTCACAGTTCCAATAGTAGGCACCTCATTTCTAGCTGACCCATTTGAGGGGTGGGGCTTGAGCCAAGAACTGAAATCGAGGTGCCTTATGTTGGAACTGTGACATAGGTGCACTATATTGGAATTGGAATATCCTCTTATGGATACAGGGACCATTGTTACAGTTCCAATAGTAAGCACTTTGTTTCCAGCTGACACATTGGGGGTGGGGCTGGAACCAAGATCTGGAATCGAGGTGCCTAACGTTGGAACTGAGACTTAAGTGCTGTAATTTGGAATTCGAATGTCCTCTTACAAATACAGGGATGATTGTCAGTTCCAATAGTTGGCACCTCGTTTCCTGCTCACACTTGGGGTTGGGACTATAGCAAAAGAACTGGAATCGAGGTGCCTTATGTTGGATCTGTGACATAGGTGCTCAATATTGGAATTGGAATGTCCACTTATGGATCAGGGACCATTGTCACAGTTACAATAGTAGGCACCTCGTTTCTAGCTGACCCATTTGAGGGGTGGGGCTTGAGCCAAGAACTGGAATCGAGGTGCCTTTAGTTGGAACTGTGACATAGGTGCACTATATTGGAATAGGGATGTCCAATTACAGACATAGGGACCATTGTCACAGTTTCAATAGTAGGCACCTGGTTTCCTGCTGACTCATTTTTGGTGTGGTGCTGGAGCCAAGAAATGGAATCGAGGTGCCTTATGTTGCAACTGCGACATTGGTGCTCTAATTTGGAACTGGAATGTCCTCTTACAAATATAGGGACCATTGTCACAGTTCCAATAGTAGGCACCTTGTTTCCTGCTCACTCATTTGGGGGGTGGGGCTGGAGCCAAGAAATGGAATCGAGGTGCCTTATGTTGCAACTGTGACATACGTGCTCAATATTGGAATTGGAATGTCCTATTATGGATACAGGGTCCATTCTCACAGTTCCAATAGTAGGCACCTCATTTCTAGCTGATCTATTTGAGGGGTGGGGCTTGAGCCAAGAACTGAAATCGAGGTGCCTTATGTTGGAACTGTGACATAGGTGCTCAATATTGGAATTGGAATGTCCTCTTACAAATATAGGGACCATTGTCACAGATCCAATAGTAGGCACCTTGTTTCCTGCTCACTCATTTGGGGGGTGGGGCTGGAGCCAAGAAATGGAATCGAGGTGCCTTATGTTGCAACTATGACATAGGTGCTCAATATTGGAATTGGAATGTCGTATTATGGATACAGGGTCCATTCTCACAGTTCCAATAGTAGGCACCTCATTTCTAGCTGACCCATTTGAGGGGTGGGGCTTGAGCCAAGAACTGGAATCGAGGTGCCTTATGTTGGAACTTTGACATGGATGCTCTATATTGGAAACGAGATGTCCTCGTATAGACATAGGGACCATTGTCACAGTTTCAATAGCAGGCACCTTTTTTCCAGCTGACTCTTGGGAGGTGGTGTTGAGCCAAGAAATGGAATCGAGGTGCCTTATCTTACACCTGCAACATACGTGCTCTATATTGGAATTGTAATATCCTCTTATGGATACAGGGACCATTGTTACAGTTCCGCACCTCGTTTCCAGCTGACACATTGGGGGTGGGGCTGGAACCAAGAACTGGAATCGAGGTGCCTAACGTTGGAACTGAGACATAGGTGCTCTAATTTGGAATTCGAATGTCCTCTTACAAATACAGGGATGATTGTCAGTTCCAATAGTTGGCACCTCGTTTCCTGCTCACACATTTTGGGGTTGGGAATGTAGCAAAAGAACTGGAATCGAGGTGCCTTATGTTGGAACTGTGACATAAGTGATCAATATTGGAATTCGAATGTCCTCTTATGGATGCAGGGACCATTGTCATAGTTCCAATAGTAGGCACCTCGTTTCTAGCTGACCCATTTGAGGGGTGGGGCTTGAGCCAAGAACTGGAATCGAGGTGCCTTATCTTACACCTGTGACATAGGTGCACTATATTGGAATTGGAATATCCTCTTATGGATACAGGGACCATTGTTACAGTTCCAATAGTAAGCACTTTGTTTCCAGCTGACACATTGGGGGTGGGGCTGGAACCAAGATCTGGAATCGAGGTGCCTAACGTTGGAACTGAGACTTAAGTGCTCTAATTTGGAATTCGAATGTCCTCTAACAAATACAGGGATGATTGTCAGTTCCAATAGTTGGCACCTCGTTTCCTGCTCACACTTGGGGTTGGGACTATAGCAAAAGAACTGGAATCGAGGTGCCTTATGTTGGATCTGTGACACAGGTGCTCAATATTGGAATTGGAATGTCCACTTATGGATCAGGGACCATTGTCACAGTTCCAATAGTAGGCACCTCGTTTCCAGCTGACCCAGGACATTCCAATTCCAATATTGAGCACCTATGTCACAGATCCAACATAAGGCACCTCGACCACCAGTAGTCCCTATTCCAGCCCCCTACAATGTAATGTGGACATCCCTAGCCATTGACCACAACTGAGCCAGACCTAGCCCAATTGACCACAGACCTAGCCCCATTGACCAAAACTTTTATAAGTCAATACACCCTACAAACACCTTCTATGCAGCAATTATGACTGGATAGAATAGAAATTGTTCACAGCCAATTTGTATATAAATGCTCTCCACCAACCAACATTAAATCATGGATATTGTCAGAACAATAAATAATTAATCTAAGAGTTCCATCAACAAAGTCAAGACTGTGATGAGTCTTCTGTGATGATATCTGTCTCATCTAATGGTAATGTACTGATAGACTCGCGACCACTGGAAAAAAGAGGGGGAAAAATATTACAACCACCCACAACAAAAATGCATGTAGCAATTTCACTTACTTTTCATCAAGAATGTACACATTTGGAACTTGATATTCTCCATGGCATTTCTTAAAATGTTTCTCATAGGTCACCTCACGGACCGACCTATGAGGGCACCCCCTGACTGGGCAAGCCAGTGCCACAACATCATCACTGTATAGAGCAAACGTGGATTTAGCACGATTGCTCATATCTTCATACTTTTTTCTTTTTAAATAGTGCTCATCGAAAACAATTGTTTTAACTCCGCTGAAAAAAAAGAGGGAAATAGTAAAATCCATTAACCACCCACCTAATGCCTAATGAATGTACACAACTTACCCAATATCTTTGATCACTCCTGGCATAATAAATCTCCCATGCATCCCTCGCACATGTCGCAAATACGCTCGAGGGTTTAAACATTCATAGTGGCAGATCTGCAGGATGATCAATGCAAGATGATCAATAAATACTACTTTTCAGTGATACTCTCAGTTTAACTTACCGGACACACCAGGCCTTTCACCAATTTCGGAGCGAGTAATTTTTTCAGCTTCCCCAAATCCGAGAGAGCTCCAAGATACAATCTTTTTTTAATGTCTTTCACTAACCGTATATTCGTGGTTAATAATTCATTATCATTAACCACAGCCATCTCCTTCTCCAGCACCTTCTCCTCCATCTCCTCCACAGCCTTCTCCTTCTCCAGCACCTTCTCCACCATCTCCTCCACAGCCTTCTCCTTCTCCAGCACCTTCTTCTCCCTCTCCTCCACTGCCTTCTCCCTCTCCTCCACTGATGAGATGACTGAAGCCACTGATGAGACTGAAGCCACTGCCTTCTCCCTCTCCTCCATTGATGAGATGTCTGAAGGGGGGGCGTGTGTGGTGGGAGTGGTGGTGTCTTCTGGTGTGGGAGTGTCTTCTAGTGTGGGAGTGGTGGTGTCTTCTTGTGCGGCTGAGGGGGAAGGATAATCAGTGCAGTATTCTCTACTAAAAGAAAGGATAAGAAAAGGTCTACTAACCTGGTTGTAAGCCTCCACCTCGACACCGATAAGGCTTTATAAGGCCATGAGGCCTTATAAAGCCCTTCTTGTTAACTGTATAACTTCGCTTGCATATGTAGCAGCTCATCAATCCTTCAACTGCAACGGGCGACTATAGTCGCCCAAGAAATTAACGAGGTCTTTAATTGGTGAATTTTTTTAAAATTTCATACCACACCACAAGGTATCTAATCAGCACACCACAATACCTAAGGTATCTAATTAGCACACCACAACCTTCTAATCATAATATATCAGCTCCATAGCCAAGAGATCCAAGAGATCCCTAGACAACAATTGAAAGACTAGCAAACTGTATTTATAATTATGCCAACTAAAAGCTCCCCTTGAACAGGGTTGGTGTTTTCTGTATGGCTACCCAAGACTACTTACTAGGGCAAGAGGCCTTTGGACAGCTTTAAATGGCAGTTTTAAAAGGGGACAATGGTAAGACAAGACAGGCAGACGGGCAAGGCTGTAAGAAAGTTCTTGCTGGTATTAAAAAAAATGTTCCACTTTCGGGCCAATTGGCTGACCTGCCAACCACCACAAATTGTCACTACAAGTTTGACAATGTTTGTGGACTATTTATAGAGCAGGGAAGGAGCTCTTAAGGTAAGACCCGTCCTAAGGCAAGAACAAAACACACAGCAGGAGTCCAGTGGTGCCTATGCCAATCATGCTGTTAATAAAAACACATTCAGCGAATGTTAAGCCAAAAATCCAATTGGGGCTAGAGTCAGCTGGAAACGAGGTGCCTACTATTGAAACTGTGACGGTAGTTCCTATATCTATAACAGGACATCCCAATTCCAATATAGTGCACTTATGTGAGAATGGACCCTGTATCCATAATAGGACATTCCAATTCCAATATTGAGCACGTATGTCACATTGAGGGGTGGGGCTTGAGCCAAGAACTGGAATCGAGGTGCCTTATTTTACACCTGTGACATAGGTGCTCTATATTGGAATTGGAATATCCTCTTATGGATACAGGGACCATTGTTACAGTTCCAATAGTAAGCACTTTGTTTCCAGCTGACACATTGGGGGTGGGGCTGGAACCAAGATCTGGAATCGAGGTGCCTAACGTTGGAACTGAGACTTAAGTGCTCTAATTTGGAATTCGAATGTCCTCTTACAAATACAGGGATGATTGTCAGTTCCAATAGTTGGCACCTCGTTTCCTGCTCACACTTGGGGTTGGGACTATAGCAAAAGAACTGGAATCGAGGTGCCTTATGTTGGATCTGTGACATAGGTGCTCAATATTGGAATTGGAATGTCCACTTATGGATCAGGGACCATTGTCACAGTTCCAATAGTAGGCACCTCGTTTCTAGCTGACCCACTTGAGGGGTGGGGCTTGAGCCAAGAACTGGAATCGAGGTGCCTTTAGTTGGAACTGTGACATAGGTGCTCTATATTGGAATAGAGATGTCCAATTATAGACATAGGGACTATTGTCACAGTTTCAATAGTAGGCACCTGGTTTCCTGCTGACTCATTTTTGGTGTGGTGCTGGAGCCAAGAAATGGAATCGAGGTGCCTTATGTTGCAACTGCGACATTGGTGCTCTAATTTGGAATTGGAATGTCCTCTTACAAAT
Source organism: Cladorhizidae sp. MBARI D1340-BT2 (assembly GCA_028752905.1). Classification (NCBI taxonomy): domain Eukaryota; kingdom Metazoa; phylum Porifera; class Demospongiae; order Poecilosclerida; family Cladorhizidae; species Cladorhizidae sp. MBARI D1340-BT2. The sequence goes on from JAQNBH010000001.1 coordinate 30,184,186, forward strand.
ATAGGGACCATTGTCACAGTTCCAATAGTAGGCACCTTGTTTCCTGCTCACTCATTTGGGGGGTGGGGCTGGAGCCAAGAAATGGAATCGAGGTGCCTTATGTTGCAACTGTGACATACCTGCTCAATATTGGAATTGGAATGTCCTATTATGGATACAGGGTCCATTCTCACAGTTCCAATAGTAGGCACCTCATTTCTAGCTGATCCATTTGAGGGGTGGGGCTTGAGCCAAGAACTGAAATCGAGGTGCCTTATGTTGGAACTGTGACATAGGTGCTCAATATTGGAATTGGAATGTCCTCTTATGGATGCAGGGACCATTGTCATAGTTCCAATAGTAGGCACCTCGTTTCTAGCTGACCCATTTGAGGGGTGGGGCTTGAGCCAAGAACTGGAATCGAGGTGCCTTATGTTACAACTGTGACATACGTGCTCAATATTGGAATTGGAATGTCCTATTATGGATACAGGGTCCATTCTCACAGTTCCAATAGTAGGCACCTCATTTCTAGCTGACCCATTTGAGAGGTGGGGCTTGAGCCAAGAACTGAAATCGAGGTGCCTTATGTTGGATAAGGCACCTCGATTCCATTTCTTGGCTCCAGCCCCACCACCAAATGAGTGAGCGGGAAACAAGCTGCCTACTATTGGAACTGTGACAATGGTCCCTATATTTGTAAGATGACATTCCAATTCCAAATTAGAGCACCAATGTCGCAGTTGCAACATAAGGCACCTCGATTCCATTTCTTGACTCCAGCACCACACCAAAAATGAGTCAGGAGGAAACCAGGTGCCTACTATTGAAACTGTGACAATGGTCCCTATGTCTATAATTGGATATCTCTATTCCAATATAGACCTCCTCGAGCTGGTCCAGGATCTCGACCTCGATGGTAAGGCTCTTGTGAGCTCTTTTCTTCTCCATATCACTGCAGCTGCATCGTATGACAGGTTCGTGTAGGTCGAACTTTAGGTCCGAAAGTTCAATAAATGGTAAGCCTTTTTTTCCTTCTTCCTTTTTTTTTTCTTTCCTAGGGCTAGGGCTGTTTTTTTTTGTTTTTTGCATTCGGAGTTCGGATTAGCGAGGTTTCGGATTAACGGGATCCAGATTAGCGAGGGTCTACTGTATTGGGTTGTAAAATGGTGGTATTTGGTTGTAAAATGGTGGTATTGGGTGTAAAATGGTGGTATTGGGTTGTAAAATGGTGGCATTGGGTTGTAAAATGGTGGTATTGGTTTGTAAAATGGTGGTATTGGTTTGTAAAATGGTGGTATTGGGTTGTAAAATGGTGGTATTGGGTTGTAAAATGGTGGTATTGGTTTGTAAAATGGTGGTATTGGGTTGTAAAATGGTGGTATTGGGTTGTATTGGGTTGTGGTATTGGGTTGTAAAATGAGGTATTGGGTTGTAAAATGGTGGTATAAGTGGACAGACCTATATAATTTTAGTAGTCTCTGTTCTATCAACACATCTGTGGTTACTCTAAATGCCGACTAAATGGGAAGTGATAAAGTGCAAGGTATGAAATGGGCTTCATTCTGATATCAAAATAATTTCCATACGATGTAATGTAAACAATCAGGACACGCTATATGTATGTTAGATACACACCAATGTACACCCCCCATTCATTGCGCTGTTAGATACAAACCAATGAATGGGGAGGGGAGTACATTGATGTGTACCTATCATATAGCGCAATGAATGGGGGGGGGGGGGGGGGGGGGGGGGGACATTGGCGTGGGCCTATAGCGACACCAATGAATGGGGGGGTTCATTATATCTCTACATTAATTAATAATGCAATGACTACCATTACTGATTAATTAGGAGGGTTTGCACCTCTATATCGGTACTTCTGTACCCATTTATAATTTATAATTTATATGCACTCTATCCATGAATTTAGAAGATGTGACAGTATATATAATAATAAGACACAAGTTACAATCTGATAATACTACTATATATTGCACTCTCTCAGAATGTATTCTAACAACGAGTTCTGCTCCAAATAAGATTTTGTTGAACACGGATAATTAGCGATCTGATGAAATTGAATAATGTTTTTTTTTAAATCCATATTAGACCTTAATAGTACAGTTGGGATACTAGTCCCGATTAGAAGTCCATAGCACACTAGTGTTTCCATTTCATCCAAGGTTTTTCGGTTGGAATAACTGAAGCTGTTAAACCAAGATGAGATGGTTGTTAGTACCATGGAGGCCTTCAGTTGGTCAAGCACTACCGTTATTGCCAATGGTTGAATTTTGAAATGCCCGAGCACAACAGCATTAGCCCTACGACTCCTTCCCGTAACCTGAATATCGCCTCCTCCAGAAAATGGTGAAAAATCAGATTCACTATAACCAAAATAGCATCGTACTCCATGGTAATTCGATTCCACAAAATTGTTCAGTGCTTTAAACAAAGATAAATTTCTTTCTGATTCATATGCCATCTCAGGAAATAACGCCACATTACGATATGTGTGGGTAACATTCCTGGTCGGACCCCACCATGAATTCACCAAATTACATGACATGTCCGAAGAAGGAGGAATAATGAAATCACCCAGAATATCAATCCAGCTTAACTTTCGGTGCTGCGACGATTTGGTACAAGAACATGCTGTTTGTTTATTATAGAGAAAAATGGCGTATAATCCCTCCCGGGCACCACGTATTACAAAATGTCCTCCTTCCGTAATTTCTGGAAAGGTAATAGACGGATTTTGTAAACGAAAGAGTCTCTTCATAATTTTCTTCGAGATAATATTATAACTCGTAGGAATTTTTATCACTTTAGAAAATGGCTTAATTCCAAAAAATATCACTCGGACATTAGAGACCTAAAAGAAAGAGACAATTAACAATTATTAATGGAAAAAGAGAGAATTATTAATGGAAAAAAGAGAGAATTATTAATGGTAAAAGAGACGATTATTAATGTTCGTTTCATACCCTTTCCATATCAAGAACTTCAAGACCACCATCACCACCATCATCATCATCACCACCATCCTCCTGTACCGTATAATGGAATCATGAATTAATAGGTGTTGGCTTGAATGTATAGAGGTACATGTAGAGCAACGTGTCCAACTAGAATCCTAGTGGGAACACTGCAATGTAGCACCAAGGTTCATTTAATTAAGGGGGGACTGTACCGCAGAAAAACCATAGGTTTATAAATCGCCATAACTTTTTTCGTTTACATTCTATGCAGATTAAAAAAAATCCAGGTTGTTCCTTATGCTTTGTGCTTCCTAATGATATGTTGAATGTCTCTACAGACATATTTTCTTAGAAGATACATTAAGATTCCCCCCAAACAGTGACCATTATCAGCTCTGCGATCATAACTGTCCCAGTTTTCAAGATCAAAGTCCCACACTTGGGTCAGCTGAAAGAGGAGGGAAAAATCTAAGGTATGTAATCTAAGGTATGTAAGAAACAGATTATCAATAACCATCGTGGTTGCTGAGTGGCAAGCCAACCCAGTTTGCTATGGGGAAAATCCCCAAGAAAATCCTAGACCTCACACTTCAAATGAGCATAACTTATCAAAACTTGTAGTAATTAAACATCTGTTTCTTACATTACTTAGAGAATTAGAAGAGCTATTCAGTGATATTAAAAAATTTTTTTTTGTGAAGCGTAGAAAAGTTACGAGCGTTACTGCAAAAAAAACACTAAGATTTTTTAAAACATTGGTCAAGTTATATTATATTATAGGGCAATGAAATGTTGGAATCGCATGTAAAATGTGTTCTCTTGGTAATTTCTTGATCTGTTCACTTCATAGCTTCTGCAAACTTCATGGTATGGACTAGATATATAGCTAAAAAGATAGGTCTCTCTGGATGCTCTCTTTTGATACTAAAATATGTTTCATAGGTATAACTATAGGTAAGTTACTAGACCCTAAAGTGGAGGGACTTCAAAAACCTGCCTCCCAAAAACCTCATCCCAAATAACTCCAGATTGCTAAGTGCTAAAAATTTGAGTGGTATTTTGAGTGGTTAGAGGAAGTTCTAGAGCTAGAGCATGCAATGACCTTTTTCATTAGGCGTTACAAATTTATTACCTGGTCAAGCGCCGGGTAGAAAATCGAGAGGGCGTTGCAATCAATGCCCTCAATTTTCCTATCAACGCCCGCAATTTTCCACCCGCGCGCTTGACCAGGTAATAAATTTTTAACGCCTAATGAAAAAGGTCATTGCATGCTCCAAATCTCCAAATTTTTAGCACTTAGCAATCTGGAGTTATTTTGGATGAGGTTTTGGGGAGGCAGGTTTTTGAAGTCCCTCGACTTTAGGGTCTAGTAACTTACCTATAGTTATACCTATGAAACATATTTTAGTATCAAAAGAGAGCACACAGAGAGACCTATCTTTTGAGCTATATATCAAGTCCATACCATGAAGTTTGCAGAATCTATGGAGCTCAAAAGTTGTAACCACAAGTTAAAAATGCAACTGTCTCCCCTTCGGTTGGCCGTCTCTTCGGGTTTTTCTTCGATTATTGAATCAAGATGAAGTTAAATTGCATGGACAAAAACCAACATAACTTCGGAATGGGGCATCCAATGCCTCTAAAACTTTGCAAATGGCTCGAGTATAGACACAAGAATAGTTAGAAAGAAAGAAGGAAAAAAAGAGAAAAAGCAAAAAAAATAATCTAGTTTCTGCGGTACAGTCCCCCCATAAGTGAACACGCCAATGCCACGATTGACATTGATCCCTAAGTCATCCAGGCAATCTAAATCAGCATGTTTGTTCCTGAATGCATGCACACACACCTACTAGGACCACATCCATTCCTGCATGCACACACACCTACTAGGACCACACCCATTCCAGCATGCATGCACACTCACACACTTACTAGGACCACACACCTACTAGGTCCACATGACACACACCCTCTGCCATGTTCAAGCTGTACATCCAGGCCACACCCATTCATGCATGCACGCACGCACAAACACCTACTAGGAGCACACCCAATCCTGCATGCATGCACATTGAAAGCGAGTACACGTGGAACTCTTACGACTGTGCCAGGAAACTATTTTAGCCAAGCAGCTGCATTCGTTCATTTAACCGTTTTCACGCCGTAGTCCTCACTTAAACTGTGTTTCTATATGTCCAGCTTTAACTGTTTACTTTTGCATATGCATCTCCAACCATGCAGTAATAATATATTAAGTTTAATGAGTGACTATGTAGAAGTCAATATATAGAGGTTGATATATAGAGAGCTGGGCTGAACTAGGAGGACCTGCTGGACTAACTAAGATGCCCCTATAACTGTATTTCTATATGTCCAGCTTTAACTGTTTACTTTTTCATATGTATCTCCAAACATGCAGTAATAAAATATTAAGTTCTCTAAGTGAATATATAGAAGTCAGTATATAGAGGTTGATATATACAGGGCTGGGCTGGCTTGTTTGATTAACTAGGACGACCAGCTGGATTAACTTAGATACCCCTATAACTGTATTTCTATATGTCCACCTTTGTTTACTTTTGCATATGCATCTCCAACCATGTACAGTAATAATATAGTTTATGAGTGAATATGTAGAAGTCAATATATAGAGGTTGATATATAGAGAGCTGGGCTGAACTAGGAGGACCCACTGGACTAACTAAGATGCCCCTATAACTGTATTTCTATATGTCCAGCTTTAACTGTTTACTTTTTCATATGTATCTCCAAACATGCAGTCTCACATAGCCTAGGGGCCTGGTGTCGCTAATCTTATGTTGTACAATGTAGTCACAAGGTTATTCTATTTGCTGCACATCTGCACAAATATTCCACTCAACCATAAAGAAAAAGCATGGTGTGACTTGGAGTTCCCATGCCTAGACAACTACTACAAACCTTCATTCCAGAGGTGCCAGCATCATCATCATCATCATCATGTGACTCATCATCTGACTCATATGGTAGTTTTCTCTTCCGCAACTTCCGCAACTTCTCTATTACATACAAATAATGATCAATATAAAACTAGGAATGAATACCCTTCCAGGACGTCCACCACCTCATCATTGGAGTGGGGAATCCTGAGGTGAGAATTTAAGAGTGTACGAGTGCAATTTGGGGGGGAAATTGCACTTACAACACAACAGGGCTAGGGCTAGAATGCAGATATAGTTAATGTAATTATGTATGGAGTCACCAACATCATTTGGAGTGTGGAATCCTGAGGTGAGAAAGAAATCGACACATGGTACATGGTACAATTACTTACCCAGCTGCACCTTCAACTTTCTCTCGCGCTCCTTGGACTCCTTCTCGCGCTCCTTGGACTCCTTCTCGCGCTGCTTGGACTCCTTGGACTCTCTCTCACGCTCCTTCTCGCGCTCCTTGGACTCTCTCTCACGCTCCTTCTCGCGCTCCTTGGACTCCTTCTCGCGCTCCTTGGACTCCTTCGACTCTCTCTCACGCTCCTTCTCGCGCTCCTTGGACGCTCTCTCACGCTCCTTCGACTCATCCAACAATTTCCTCATCTCCTCCATAGTTTCCATACTGCTGAGGCACTTAGAGATCGGATGCTAAGGAGACAGGATGTGGATGGCTAAGGCCACTAATACAAATGGAAATAAATAATGTAAACTTAAAAACCTATTTAATGTAGCATTTGACACCTTCTCCTTCTCCTACATGGGGATAGAGAGATACTTGGATTTTTATTTATTCACCATGAGCAGCAAAATGATTGAACACTGTCCAAGCAACCCCAACCCCACCCTCCCTCCCCACTTACCAGCGGCAGCTCCTAGTTATTCGAGATTAAACGTACTGACAGTAGTGTGATCAAAATAGGGGAGGTACAAGGCTAGTTTGTGGTGTGCTGATTGGCTGACCTGTACAAGGCTAGTTTGTGGTGTGATTGGCTGACCTGCCAACCACCCATCCAACCACCTATTCTAATAAAGCACTTACATGTTCATTGGCTATTGTACTGAGTAAAGCATGACCTTTGTTTTTAGTCTGCGATAGCAAAAAAAAAAAAAAAAAAGTCTGGGGTAGCCATACCGAAATCCCCAACCAATGGTCATTGGACCAGAATGTTCAGTGGACATCACATACAGGAATGGTTGGTTGGTTAGCAGCACGTTCGCCGACCCACATCCTATCAGTTTACCACATCATAGCCTGCCCTAGCATGATCTCACAGCACATGACTAGGTGTGTCAGCTCTATGGGGAGACACAAGGTAGGTTAAAGTAGGTTGTATGGGGACACACACTGTCACAATCACTTGAGTCAGGTTGAAAATAGCTCTATGGGGACACACACTGTCTGAACTAACACAGAAGAGATCATACGTCTGAACTACAGAATTACGTAAGGGCACTAAAAACTACTTGAATAGCTTACAAAACGGTCGGAGAGCAGCTGAGCACACACCAGGAGTCACCCCAGGCTAGCTCACAACCAGATGCATGGGAGGAGGATTTTTGCTCATACATTTAGAGTAAATACTCAGCTAGCTGTTAAAACAATGAGGGAACAAGTAATGCAAGTAATGCACCAGACCCTGATAATGGGTCTCTTGGACTGCTATAATATTGGATGTGGCTGATTGGTAACCTGCTAACCAAATGCACATTGATTAGTTTGTGGTGTGCCAATTGGCTGACCTGCCAACCACCACCCATTGTCACTACATGTTTGACAATGTTCGTGGGCTATTTATAGAGCAGGGTTATTTATATAGAGTGCACCAGAAGGAGTCTTAAGGAGCTCCTAAGGTAAGGCCTGTCCTAAGGCAAAAACACACAGCAGGAGTCCAGTGGTACATGCCAATCATGCTGTTAATAAACACATTCAGCGAATGTTACCATGGACCTTCATTTAGCTAGAGCCAGAGCCATTGGCCATTTGAAATACTCAGTCACTTATTGAGCTTGTAAAGTTGACCCGAGAGCTGATAGAAGCTGTACACCAACTATGATGGCTGGTCTGCTAGTGGTCGGCCTGAGCTGAGCTGAATTAAAGTTAACCTCACTCACACTCACCCACACTTGCCCTGACATTTTGGCGCCACACTATTTTGGTGCCACGCTATTTTGGCTACCCCATGATACCATAACCATTGAAAATAACATCAGACACACTGGCGAGTTAGCACCATCACCCTGAAGGACTCAACATCTCAACATTTGCAAATCATGATGGAGAATGGTTGCTAGAGAAGGTGCTGGATAAACTTACCAAGTAATGAGCAAGTGGCGAGCAGATAGAGAGCGCTGTGGCGAGCAGATAGAGAGCAGTGTGGCAGGTAGAGAGCGGTGGCGAGCAGGTAGGAGCGGTGGCGAGCAGATAGAGGACACACCAGGAGTCAATTCAACTAGGACACAACAGAGAAACATGGGTAGTCACGCGTCAGTGTTTCGTGTGCATGCGCGAGCGTTCAGTTACACGGATCCGCCCCCGACTCGGTGTTGCAGACAGTAGTGTCAATAATATTTTACTGTAATACTATTTCATTGTGTGTTGTTTATTGTTTAAGTTACAATAAACATGGGAGCACAATAAAGCACACAGTAGAAAGCATATTAAAAAAATACATGATTTGTTTTGACTTAAAATTGATTCTGTGCTCTACATGAGTTGGGGCACATCCCCCTCCCTTATCCCTCTGGGTTGCGTTGCAGCCCATACATGGCCATTTCATGCTGTCAAGGCTGCATAGCCAATAATCTCAAGATTTAAAAAATTTCAACTTGGAGTATCTGAGGATGGTTAAAGAGATGTCTGCCTGTGCACCAGTGAGTGTATGTATAATATATACACACTCACTGGTGCACAGGCAGACATCTCTGCTAGTGTATGTATAATATATACACACTCACTGATGCAGAGATAGGCATCTCTGCTAGTGTATGTATAATTTATACACACTCACTGATGCACAGGCAGACATAACTGCTAGTGTATGTGATTGTCAGTTCCAATAGTTGGTTACTGACTTGGTAAAGATTACCAAAATAAAGTTAATGCTATGCTGCAATCGGATTGGACGAAGTCAAAATGATCCTATTGTAAATGATCCCTCCCATGTGATCCTCTCAAAAACCCGCCCTTTCACCTTTAAAAGGTGAGCTCTTCGCGCCAAAACGCTATTGATCAGTGATCGCTCAAACCGCTCCTACCTGCTCGCCACCGCTCTCTACCTGCCACACCGCTCTCTACCTGCTCGCCACACCGCCTCTACCTGTCGCCACACCGCTCTCTATCTGCTCGCCACTTGCTCATTACTTGGTAAAAACGCTATTGATCAGTGATCGCTCAAACCGCTCCTACCTGCTCGCCACCGCTCTCTACCTGCCACACCGCTCTCTACCTGCTCGCCACACCGCCTCTACCTGTCGCCACACCGCTCTCTATCTGCTCGCCACTTGCTCATTACTTGGTAAGTTTATCTAATAGGACATCTCAATTCCAATATAGTGCACCTATATCACAGTTCCAACATAAGGCACCTCGATTCAAGTTCTTGGCTCCAGCCCCACCCCTAATGGGTCAGCTGGAAACGAGGTGCCTACTGTTGACACTGTGACAATAGTCCCTATATCCATAAGTAGCATCTTAATTCCAATATAGAGAACCTATGTCATAAGGCACCTCGATTCCAGTTCTTGGCTCAAGCCCCACCCCTCAAATGGGTCAGCTAGAAACGAGGTGCCTACTATTGGAACTGTGACAATGGTCCCTGATCCATAAGTGGACATTCCAATTCCAATATTGAGCACCTATGTCACAGATCCAACATAAGGCACCTCGATTCCAGTTCTTTTGCTATAGTCCCAACCCCAAGTGTGAGCAGGAAACGAGGTGCCAACTATTGGAACTGACAATCATCCCTGTATTTGTAAGAGGACATTTGAATTCCAAATTAGAGCACTTAAGTCTCAGTTCCAATGTTAGGCACCTCGATTCCAGATCTTGGTTCCAGCCCCACCCCCAATGTGTCAGCTGGAAACAAAGTGCTTACTATTGGAACTGTAACAATGGTCCCTGTATCCATAAGAGGATATTCCAATTCCAATATAGAGCACCTATGTCACAGGTGTAAAATAAGGCACCTCGATTCCAGTTCTTGGCTCAAGCCCCACCCCTCAATGTGACATACGTGCTCAATATTGGAATTGGAATGTCCTATTATGGATACAGGGTCCATTCTCACATAAGTGCACTATATTGGAATTGGGATGTCCTGTTATAGATATAGGAACTACCGTCACAGTTTCAATAGTAGGCACCTCGTTTCCAGCTGACTCTAGCCCCAATCGGATTTTTGGCTTAACATTCGCTGAATGTGTTTTTATTAACAGCATGATTGGCATAGGCACCACTGGACTCCTGCTGTGTGTTTTGTTCTTGCCTTAGGACGGGTCTTACCTTAAGAGCTCCTTCCCTGCTCTATAAATAGTCCACAAACATTGTCAAACTTGTAGTGACAATTTGTGGTGGTTGGCAGGTCAGCCAATTGGCCCGAAAGTGGAACATTTTTTTAAATACCAGCAAGAACTTTCTTACAGCCTTGCCCGTCTGCCTGTCTTGTCTTACCATTGTCCCCTTTTAAAACTGCCATTTAAAGCTGTCCAAAGGCCTCTTGCCCTAGTAAGTAGTCTTGGGTAGCCATACAGAAAACACCAACCCTGTTCAAGGGGAGCTTTTAGTTGGCATAATTATAAATACAGTTTGCTAGTCTTTCAATTGTTGTCTAGGGATCTCTTGGATCTCTTGGCTATGGAGCTGATATATTATGATTAGAAGGTTGTGGTGTGCTAATTAGATACCTTAGGTATTGTGGTGTGCTGATTAGATACCTTGTGGTGTGGTATGAAATTTAAAAAAAATTCACCAATTAAAGACCTCGTTAATTTCTTGGGCGACTATAGTCGCCCGAGTTGAAGGATTGATGAGCTGCTACATATGCAAGCGAAGTTATACAGTTAACAAGAAGGGCTTTATAAGGCCTCATGGCCCGATAAGTAATCGGTGTCGAGGTGGAGGCTTACAACCAGGTTAGTAGACCTTTTCTTATCCTTTCTTTTAGTAGAGAATACTGCACTGATTATCCTTCCCCCTCAGCCGCACAAGAAGACACCACCACTCCCACACTAGAAGACACTCCCACACCAGAAGACACCACCACTCCCACCACACACGCCCCCCCTTCAGACATCTCATCAATGGAGGAGAGGGAGAAGGCAGTGGCTTCAGTCTCATCAGTGGCTTCAGTCATCTCATCAGTGGAGGAGAGGGAGAAGGCAGTGGAGGAGAGGGAGAAGAAGGTGCTGGAGAAGGAGAAGGCTGTGGAGGAGATGGTGGAGAAGGTGCTGGAGAAGGAGAAGGCTGTGGAGGAGATGGAGGAGAAGGTGCTGGAGAAGGAGATGGCTGTGGTTAATGATAATGAATTATTAACCACGAATATACGGTTAGTGAAAGACATTAAAAAAAGATTGTATCTTGGAGCTCTCTCGGATTTGGGGAAGCTGAAAAAATTACTCGCTCCGAAATTGGTGAAAGGCCTGGTGTGTCCGGTAAGTTAAACTGAGAGTATCACTGAAAAGTAGTATTTATTGATCATCTTGCATTGATCATCCTGCAGATCTGCCACTATGAATGTTTAAACCCTCGAGCGTATTTGCGACATGTGCGAGGGATGCATGGGAGATTTATTATGCCAGGAGTGATCAAAGATATTGGGTAAGTTGTGTACATTCATTAGGCATTAGGTGGGTGGTTAATGGATTTTACTATTTCCCTCTTTTTTTTCAGCGGAGTTAAAAACAATTGTTTTCGATGAGCACTATTTAAAAAGAAAAAAGTATGAAGATATGAGCAATCGTGCTAAATCCATGTTTGCTCTATACAGTGATGATGTGGCACTGGCTTGCCCAGTCAGGGGGTGCCCTCATAGGTCGGTCCGTGAGGTGACCTATGAGAAACATTTTAAGAAATGCCATGGAGAATATCAAGTTCCAAATGTGTACATTCTTGATGAAAAGTAAGTGAAATTGCTACATGCATTTTTGTTGTTGTGGGTGGTTGTAATATTTTTCCCCCTCTTTTTTCCAGTGGTCGCGAGTCTATCAGTACATTACCATTAGATGAGACAGATATCATCACAGAAGACTCATCACAGTCTTGACTTTGTTGATGGAACTCTTAGATTAATTATTTATTGTTCTGACAATATCCATGACAAACTTCATAGTCGATGGTGCAACTTCCTTCGTCACACTCGAAGTGCACACATGTTGCCATGCCTACAGTAATAGACAGCCATTAGCATAAATTACACAAACACATCACACTTGCCATACTCGCATACTCATGCTCACAAAATACACACCACCACACTCACACATGACTGATAATTACTTTCTATACTGCATTGTATTGTCTGCATGTTTTTATTTAATGTTGGTTGGTGGAGAGCATTTATATACAAATTGGCTGTGAACAATTTCTATTCTATCCAGTCATAATTGCTGCATAGAAGGTGTTTGTAGGGTGTATTGACTTATAAAAGTTTTGGTCAATGGGGCTAGGTCTGTGGTCAATTGGGCTAGGTCTGGCTCAGTTGTGGTCAATGGCTAGGGATGTCCACATTACATTGTAGGGGGCTGGGATAGGGCTACTGGTGGTCGAGGTGCCTTATGTTGGATCTGTGACATAGGTGCTCAATATTGGAATTGGAATGTCCTGGGTCAGCTAGAAACGAGGTGCCTACTATTGGAACTGTGACAATGGTCCCTGATCCATAAGTGGACATTCCAATTCCAATATTGAGCACCTATGTCACAGATCCAACATAAGGCACCTCGATTCCAGTTCTTTTGCTATAGTCCCAACCCCAAGTGTGAGCAGGAAACGAGGTGCCAACTATTGGAACTGACAATCATCCCTGTATTTGTAAGAGGACATTCGAATTCCAAATTAGAGCACTTAAGTCTCAGTTCCAACGTTAGGCACCTCGATTCCAGATCTTGGTTCCAGCCCCACCCCCAATGTGTCAGCTGGAAACGAAGTGCTTACTATTGGAACTGTAACAATGGTCCCTGTATCCATAAGAGGATATTCCAATTCCAATATAGTGCACCTATGTCACAGGTGTAAAATAAGGCACCTCGATTCCAGTTCTTGGCTCAAGCCCCACCCCTCAAATGGGTCAGCTAGAAACGAGGTGCCTACTATTGGAACTATGACAATGGTCCCTGCATCCATGAGAGCCCAGGCTAACCTATTACAACCCCACCAAGGATGAGAGAGGTGAGAGCCCAGGCTTACCTATTACAACCCCACCAAGGATGGGAGAGGTGAGAGCCCAGGCTTACCTACAACTACAACCCCACCAAGAATGGGAGAGGTGAGAGCCCAGGCTTACTTACTACACCAGGACACAACAGAGACGAAGTCAACCAGGACAGACTGGAATAACCTAATTCGCCCCTATAAGCTGTAGTGGCATACGCGCTACGTCTTATATAACAGCCTTACAGGTCAAATTCAAACAGAGTACAGAGGTCAATTTAAAAAGGTGAGCTCCTAATAGATATCATCGTGTTCAATTTGACCTAGTAAGGCTGTTCACTTATAACCATGTATACCTATAATAAGTGAGGTCGCACTGTATTATGCTGCAGGTTTTGCTACACTTGCAGAAGTCTTGTAACTATGTATACCTATAATGGATCAATCGCAATATAAGCCTCCAAGGGTCGAAAAAATCGTGCGCGTCAATAGGGCTAGGGCTAGGGCAAGGGCTAGGGCTAGGGTATCTTAATGTTCCTGAAGCAGCCATCAGTTCATTATAAGTTTCATTAACACATTCGACACCTTTTGACCGCTCGCATAATTAAAACGCGCACGATTTTTTCGACCCTTGGAGGCTTATATTGGGATTGATCCCCTATAATAATATAATAAGTGAGGTCGCACTGTATTAAGCTGCAGGTTTTGCTACACTTGCAGAAGTCTTATAACCATGTATACCTATAATAAGTAAGATTGCAAGCACTGTATTAAGCTGCAGGTTTTGCTACACTTGCAGAAGTCTTATAACCATGTATACCTATAATAAGTAAGGCTGCACTGTATTAAGCTGCAGGTTTTGCTACATTTGCAGAAGTCTTATAACCATGTATACCTATAATAAGTAAGGATGCATGTATTAAGCTGCAGGTTTTGCTACACTTGCAGAAGTCTTATAACCATGTATACCTATAATAAGTGAGGCTGCATGTATTAAGCTGCAGGTTTTGCTACACTTGCAGAAGTCTTATAACCATGTATACCTATAATAAGTAAGGATGCATGTATTAAGCTGCAGGTTTTGCTACACTTGCAGAAGTCTTATAACCATGTATACCTATAATAAGTGAGGCTGCATGTATTAAGCTGCAGGTTTTGCTACACTTGCAGAAGTCTTATAACCATGTATACCTATAATAAGTGAGGTCGCACTGTATTAAGCTGCAGGTTTTGCTACACTTGCAGAAGTCTTATAACCATGTATACCTATAATATGTGAGGTCGCACTGTATTAAGCTGCAGGTTTTGCTACACTTGCAGAAGTCTTATAACCATGTATACCTATAATAAGTAAGGTCGCACTGTATTAAGCTGCAGGTTTTGCTACACTTGCAGAAGTCTTATAACCATGTATACCTATAATAAGTGAGGTCGCACTGTATTAAGCTGCAGGTTTTGCTACACTTGCAAAGCTTGTTGGTATATCGGTACACCTCTGAAATAACCTCTGATATAGCAAAGCTTGGACTCTAGATGGACCAGTACTGTAATATTTGTTTAATTTAGCCTAAGCCAAAGCAAATGTGAAGCACAACATTATCTTTGCATAATGTGACGCGGTTTTTAGCCCTTGGCCGCCTTTTAGTTTGCGCCAAAAAAGAATAGTCCGCACAAGTTTTAATGTGTATTTTTTAATTTAACTACAAGTATGCAAGCAATAATTGTAGTTCCTTTTTCTCCTTTTTCGTGCAATGCAGCGCAGTTCGCTACTAAGTGCTCTGCAAGTTGAACCTTTACAGTTTGTGTCTCAGTTGTTGCAGTAATAATCTATGCCCAAAGTTCTAATTTACTAATGGCATCCACGAGAGGACGTGAAGTACTCCGAGGTAAGCTCTATTACAGAGCACGAAAAAGCAAGGTAAGTCCAAAAAAGGTTAGTAGATAAATGCAAAAAAAAAAAGGTATGTTTGTTATTTTAAATACAACTTTAGTTTAATATATACTCATACTTCATACCATTCAACTTTTATTTAATAGTGGGTTACAAGTAGATGTTTAGCTACCTAATCTGACCTTTTTCTAGTGGTTAATCTTTAGCTAGAGGTTTAGACACTCTTCTTGTTTTTACGATTTCTTCCTCTTCATTCTTGCTGTACCTCTTCTTAGAAAAGAGTTGTAGCTGCCTTTTCTGGAATGAGTAGCAGTACAGAAGGAGGAAAAACCTATTCGGCTCAGTTGCAGATATTTGAAGACTATGAAAATATTGAGAAGCCTGGGCATCAATCAAAAGGTTCCATTAATCTCGACAATGCCAAGATTGAGTCGAGCTACTCAAGTCCATCTGGTTCAAACACCAGCTCTCCCGCTTATATTTCTATGGGTTCAACAAATAGCACACCCTCTTTATCAGTGGGCTCCGCAAGTGGCAGCATTCCCGGGATCAATGGAGGCATGGATGTTTACATCTTCACTGTAGCAACAAGCAGCGGCAAGTTGCACGAGTTTCGCACAGACAGCGAAAATGACCGCCTGCGCTGGGTGAAGCTACTCCAACTTTTAGTGATGTATCCTTACTCCCAGATTCCCGAGGAGCCACAAGTGAATCCTATCAAGGATAGCTTCAGACAGGCGTTGGAGGCCAAGCAATACAATGCAGGTGAGCCCCTTCTTTACTTTCTGTGTAAATTGCAGTTAACGGCATCTCAATTCTTAATCTTGGTCCTTAGTTTCCTAAATTGTCCAGTACGTTTTTTTCTTTTGTCGACTCATTTTTTAATATTATTATTATTTTTTTTTTTTAACCTTTGGCCCGCCCGAGCGACCTTTAAACCGAGCGACCTTTAAACAAGGATAGCGAGGGGGAATTAAACAGAGGTGTTATTTGTACAAGGGTGGTGACATGTTGAGAAAACTGGCCCCATGTGTATTTTCAGTATACGAGAAGGAGTTTCAGTTTCACATGGGAACTAGTGTGGCTTCTCTGGGGAGAGGGGAAATGGGCTGACTATGATAATAAGCAACTTTTCTTCCCTCTCTGTTTCCTCTAGATTCTGTCTGGCCTGTGTACATCTTGCACGAGGCGGTTGGCCACAAGTGTGGCATTATTGGCCAACATATTCTAGCTCTCCGCAGTGGAGTCCCTGGCATCTCGATGGGAAAACTAGACATCATCAGTCCGGCAGACCACAACCACCCTGTGGTGACATGGGAC
The DNA here is from genome assembly GCA_028752905.1 of Cladorhizidae sp. MBARI D1340-BT2. NCBI lineage: Eukaryota > Metazoa > Porifera > Demospongiae > Poecilosclerida > Cladorhizidae > Cladorhizidae sp. MBARI D1340-BT2. Next base: position 30,200,698 of record JAQNBH010000001.1, read on the forward strand.
CGTGACAAGATACGGAGGACTGGAAAGACGGGACATCTGGTTTTCATCGAGATTGGCCGGAGGTGTGAAGGGGGACCCGGATTGGTGTGGATGTACGTCGGCTATCAGAACGATGCCCAAGCTCTGCGGGAGACCCTTCACAAGTGAGTGGTAATTTGTGTGTAGAGGCAGTAGGAAATGAATATATCCTAGCAAGACACATTGTGTGCCGTGCTAGAGCTGGGGTGCTGCCTGCCCGCACATCACATTGTGTGACTGTCCGGCAGCCTTGTGTCCCCCCTAGAGCTGGGCTGCTGCATGTGACTATCTGGCAGCCGTGTGTGCCCCCACTAGAGCTGGGCTGCTGCACATATTTCCATACCAATATTACGTAGATGGGATGAAATAATGATACTGCAGCAATAATTATTTGTATTCCAGTACCAGAATGTCAATTGTTTCTCTCCGTAGATTTCTATCACAAGGAGACGGCACTCCAGTCTCCACTAATTCTCAAACTCAGGGTCTCTACAGTGTTCATAGGTCATCCCAAGAAGCCCATCACTCCTTCCAGAAATCGTCTTCTGCTTACAGTTACCAGAACTACAACCTCGTACGACGTAGATCTCAAGATCACGATTCTGGTTTCCACTCTGCGGAGAGGACGCCATCTATTTTTGATGGCCCTCCAGTCCGTCTCGACAAGCATCCATCAGTATGCCGAAAGCGTGACACTGACGTGTCTGTGCGGAGCAATAGCGTTGCTTCTGCTTCTTCCCCGTATGGAAGCCTCGAACCGGAGTTATTTGAGTATGAGGAAAGTTCCATCTTGGGTCATTCCCCGGCTGACGATAGCAAGGGTTACATTACCGGGCACATGGACGGAGATGCGGAATCGACGCAGTCTGGTCAGCGTCTGTATGATATCATTGGCCAGGGGCGGAGTCACTCTATTAGCTTGGCCCAGGCGCTGCCAGGTACTGACGACAACCAATACGTGATGATGATGAATCCTGCCAACACCAAAGAAGGCATGTATGTAAACATGCGCTCGGCCTCTTTGGGATCCGCATCAAAATCTTCCACCATGCCAGTTCCCATGCCGCAAGCTGGCGAAGGAGGAACAGGTGACGAGTACAATATCATGCAACACAATGGAAGGCCGACCTCACGGCAACTTGCAAATTCGCAAAACTATGAAAATCTTCCCACCATCAACGAGAGCCGACAAGGAAACCGTGAAGGACCGAAGAACTACGAAAACCACCCATGTGTTCATAAATTTAAAACTTAATTGTCGTTTCTGGCTTGCATTAGTTTGTTAAATTTTTTTTTTGATTGTGACATATATATCCAGCTTTAACTGTTTACTTTTCCCCCCAGTTCCAATATAGTGCACCTATGCCCGGGTTCCAACATTTCATCCAACCCCCAAATGAGTACATTGTTACAGTTCCAATAGTAACCACCCGTTTCCAGCTGACAAATTGGGGGTGGGGCTGCAGCCAAGAACTGAAATCGAAGTGGTGCCTTATATTGACACTGCGACATTGGTGCACTATATTGGAATTGGAATGTCCTTTTATGGATACAGGGAACTTTGTCACAGTTGCAATAATAGGCACCTCGTTTCCAGCTCACTCATTTGGGTGTGCGGCTGGAGCCAAGAACTGGAATTGAGGTGCTTTATGTTGCAACTGCTGGCATAGGTGCTCTATTTTGGAATTGGAATGTCTACTTATAGACACAGGGACAATTGTCACAGTTGCAATAATAGGCACCTCGTTTCAAGCTCACTCATTTGGGGGTGTGGCTGGAGCCAAGAACTGGAATCGAGGTGCCTTATGTTGCAACTGTGACATATGTGCTCAATATTGGAATTGGAATGTCCTATTATGGATACAGGGTCCATTCTCACAGTTCCAATAGTAGGCACCTCATTTCTAGCTGATCTATTTGAGGGGTGGGGCTTGAGCCAAGAACTGAAATCGAGGTGCCTTATGTTGGAACTGTGACATAGGTGCTCAATATTGGAATTGGAATGTCCTCTTACAAATATAGGGACCATTGTCACAGTTCCAATAGTAGGCACCTTGTTTCCTGCTCACTCATTTGGGGGGTGGGGCTGGAGCCAAGAAATGGAATCGAGGTGCCTTATGTTGCAACTATGACATACGTGCTCAATATTGGAATTGGAATGTCGTATTATGGATACAGGGTCCATTCTCACAGTTCCAATAGTAGGCACCTCATTTCTAGCTGATCCATTTGAGGGGTGGGGCTTGAGCCAAGAACTGAAATCGAGGTGCCTTATGTTGGAACTGTGACATAGGTGCTCAATATTGGAATTGGAATGTCCTCTTATGGATGCAGGGACCATTGTCATAGTTCCAATAGTAGGCACCTCGTTTCTAGCTGACCCATTTGAGGGGTGGGGCTTGAGCCAAGAACTGGAATCGAGGTGCCTTATGTTACAACTGTGACACACGTGCTCAATATTGGAATTGGAATGTCCTATTATGGATACAGGGTCCATTCTCACAGTTCCAATAGTAGGCACCTCATTTCTAGCTGACCCATTTGAGGGGTGGGGCTTGAGCCAAGAACTGAAATCGAGGTGCCTTATGTTGGAACTGTGACATAGGTGCACTATATTGGAATTGGAATATCCTCTTATGGATACAGGGACTATTGTTACAGTTCCAATAGTAAGCACTTTGTTTCCAGCTGACACATTGGGGGTGGGGCTGGAACCAAGATCTGGAATCGAGGTGCCTAACGTTGGAACTGAGACTTAAGTGCTCTAATTTGGAATTCGAATGTCCTCTTACAAATACAGGGATGATTGTCAGTTCCAATAGTTGGCACCTCGTTTCCTGCTCACACTTGGGGTTGGGACTATAGCAAAAGAACTGGAATCGAGGTGCCTTATGTTGAATCTGTGACATAGGTGCTCAATATTGGAATTGGAATGTCCACTTATGGATCAGGGACCATTATCACAGTTGCAATAGTAGGCACCTCGTTTCTAGCTGACCCATTTGAGGGGTGGGGCTTGAGCCAAGAACTGGAATCGAGGTGCCTTTAGTTGGAACTGTGACATAGGTGCACTATATTGGAATAGAGATGTCCAATTATAGACATAGGGACCATTGTCACAGTTTCAATAGTAGGCACCTGGTTTCCTGCTGACTCATTTTTGGTGTGGTGCTGGAGCCAAGAAATGGAATCGAGGTGCCTTATGTTGCAACTGCGACATTGGTGCTCTAATTTGGAATTGGAATGTCCTCTTACAAATATAGGGACCATTGTCACAGATCCAATAGTAGGCACCTTGTTTCCTGCTCACTCATTTGGGGGGTGGGGCTGGAGCCAAGAAATGGAATCGAGGTGCCTTATGTTGCAACTATGACATACGTGCTCAATATTGGAATTGGAATGTCGTTTTATGGATACAGGGTCCATTCTCACAGTTCCAATAGTAGGCACCTCATTTCTAGCTGATCCATTTGAGGGGTGGGGCTTGAGCCAAGAACTGAAATCGAGGTGCCTTATGTTGGAACTGTGACATAGGTACTCAATATTGGAATTGGAATGTCCTCTTATGGATGCAGGGACCATTGTCATAGTTCCAATAGTAGGCACTTCGTTTCTAGCTGACCCATTTGAGGGGTGGGACTTGAGCCAAGAACTGGAATCGAGGTGCCTTATGTTACAACTGTGACATACGTGCTCAATATTGGAATTGGAATGTCCTATTATGGATACAGGGTCCGTTCTCACAGTTCCAATAGTAGGCACCTCATTTCTAGCTGACCCATTTGAGGGGTGGGGCTTGAGCCAAGAACTGAAATCGAGGTGCCTTATGTTGGAACTGTGACATAGGTGCACTATATTGGAATTGGAATATCCTCTTATGGATACAGGGACCATTGTTACAGTTCCAATAGTAAGCACTTTGTTTCCAGCTGACACATTGGGGGTGGGGCTGGAACCAAGATCTGGAATCGAGGTGCCTAACGTTGGAACTGAGACTTAAGTGCTCTAATTTGGAATTCGAATGTCCTCTTACAAATACAGGGATGATTGTCAGTTCCAATAGTTGGCACCTCGTTTCCTGCTCACACTTGGGGTTGGGACTATAGCAAAAGAACTGGAATCGAGGTGCCTTATGTTGGATCTGTGACATAGGTGCTCAATATTGGAATTGGAATGTCCACTTATGGATCAGGGACCATTGTCACAGTTACAATAGTAGGCACCTCGTTTCTAGCTGACCCATTTGAGGGGTGGGGCTTGAGCCAAGAACTGGAATCGAGGTGCCTTTAGTTGGAACTGTGACATAGGTGCACTATATTGGAATAGGGATGTCCAATTACAGACATAGGGACCATTGTCACAGTTTCAATAGTAGGCACCTGGTTTCCTGCTGACTCATTTTTGGTGTGGTGCTGGAGCCAAGAAATGGAATCGAGGTGCCTTATGTTGCAACTGCGACATTGGTGCTCTAATTTGGAATTGGAATGTCCTCTTACAAATATAGGGACCATTGTCACAGTTCCAATAGTAGGCACCTTGTTTCCTGCTCACTCATTTGGGGGGTGGGGCTGGAGCCAAGAAATGGAATCGAGGTGCCTTATGTTGCAACTGTGACATACGTGCTCAATATTGGAATTGGAATGTCCTATTATGGATACAGGGTCCATTCTCACAGTTCCAATAGTAGGCACCTCATTTCTAGCTGATCTATTTGAGGGGTGGGGCTTGAGCCAAGAACTGAAATCGAGGTGCCTTATGTTGGAACTGTGACATAGGTGCTCAATATTGGAATTGGAATGTCCTCTTACAAATATAGGGACCATTGTCACAGATCCAATAGTAGGCACCTTGTTTCCTGCTCACTCATTTGGGGGGTGGGGCTGGAGCCAAGAAATGGAATCGAGGTGCCTTATGTTGCAACTATGACATAGGTGCTCAATATTGGAATTGGAATGTCGTATTATGGATACAGGGTCCATTCTCACAGTTCCAATAGTAGGCACCTCATTTCTAGCTGACCCATTTGAGGGGTGGGGCTTGAGCCAAGAACTGGAATCGAGGTGCCTTATGTTGGAACTTTGACATGGATGCTCTATATTGGAAACGAGATGTCCTCGTATAGACATAGGGACCATTGTCACAGTTTCAATAGCAGGCACCTTTTTTCCAGCTGACTCTTGGGAGGTGGTGTTGAGCCAAGAAATGGAATCGAGGTGCCTTATCTTACACCTGCAACATACGTGCTCTATATTGGAATTGTAATATCCTCTTATGGATACAGGGACCATTGTTACAGTTCCGCACCTCGTTTCCAGCTGACACATTGGGGGTGGGGCTGGAACCAAGAACTGGAATCGAGGTGCCTAACGTTGGAACTGAGACATAGGTGCTCTAATTTGGAATTCGAATGTCCTCTTACAAATACAGGGATGATTGTCAGTTCCAATAGTTGGCACCTCGTTTCCTGCTCACACATTTTGGGGTTGGGAATGTAGCAAAAGAACTGGAATCGAGGTGCCTTATGTTGGAACTGTGACATAAGTGATCAATATTGGAATTCGAATGTCCTCTTATGGATGCAGGGACCATTGTCATAGTTCCAATAGTAGGCACCTCGTTTCTAGCTGACCCATTTGAGGGGTGGGGCTTGAGCCAAGAACTGGAATCGAGGTGCCTTATCTTACACCTGTGACATAGGTGCACTATATTGGAATTGGAATATCCTCTTATGGATACAGGGACCATTGTTACAGTTCCAATAGTAAGCACTTTGTTTCCAGCTGACACATTGGGGGTGGGGCTGGAACCAAGATCTGGAATCGAGGTGCCTAACGTTGGAACTGAGACTTAAGTGCTCTAATTTGGAATTCGAATGTCCTCTAACAAATACAGGGATGATTGTCAGTTCCAATAGTTGGCACCTCGTTTCCTGCTCACACTTGGGGTTGGGACTATAGCAAAAGAACTGGAATCGAGGTGCCTTATGTTGGATCTGTGACATAGGTGCTCAATATTGGAATTGGAATGTCCACTTATGGATCAGGGACCATTGTCACAGTTCCAATAGTAGGCACCTCGTTTCCAGCTGACCCAGGACATTCCAATTCCAATATTGAGCACCTATGTCACAGATCCAACATAAGGCACCTCGACCACCAGTAGTCCCTATCCCAGCCCCCTACAATGTAATGTGGACATCCCTAGCCATTGACCACAACTGAGCCAGACCTAGCCCAATTGACCACAGACCTAGCCCCATTGACCAAAACTTTTATAAGTCAATACACCCTACAAACACCTTCTATGCAGCAATTATGACTGGATAGAATAGAAATTGTTCACAGCCAATTTGTATATAAATGCTCTCCACCAACCAACATTAAATCATGGATATTGTCAGAACAATAAATAATTAATCTAAGAGTTCCATCAACAAAGTCAAGACTGTGATGAGTCTTCTGTGATGATATCTGTCTCATCTAATGGTAATGTACTGATAGACTCGCGACCACTGGAAAAAAGAGGGGGAAAAATATTACCACCACCCACAACAAAAATGCATGTAGCAATTTCACTTACTTTTCATCAAGAATGTACACATTTGGAACTTGATATTCTCCATGGCATTTCTTAAAATGTTTCTCATAGGTCACCTCACGGACCGACCTATGAGGGCACCCCCTGACTGGGCAAACCAGTGCCACAACATCATCACTGTATAGAGCAAACGTGGATTTAGCACGATTGCTCATATCTTCATACTTTTTTCTTTTTAAATAGTGCTCATCGAAAACAATTGTTTTAACTCCGCTGAAAAAAAAGAGGGAAATAGTAAAATCCATTAACCACCCACCTAATGCCTAATGAATGTACACAACTTACCCAATATCTTTGATCACTCCTGGCATAATAAATCTCCCATGCATCCCTCGCACATGTCGCAAATACGCTCGAGGGTTTAAACATTCATAGTGGCAGATCTGCAGGATGATCAATGCAAGATGATCAATAAATACTACTTTTCAGTGATACTCTCAGTTTAACTTACCGGACACACCAGGCCTTTCACCAATTTCGGAGCGAGTAATTTTTTCAGCTTCCCCAAATCCGAGAGAGCTCCAAGATACAATCTTTTTTTAATGTCTTTCACTAACCGTATATTCGTGGTTAATAATTCATTATCATTAACCACAGCCATCTCCTTCTCCAGCACCTTCTCCTCCATCTCCTCCACAGCCTTCTCCTTCTCCAGCACCTTCTCCACCATCTCCTCCACAGCCTTCTCCTTCTCCAGCACCTTCTTCTCCCTCTCCTCCACTGCCTTCTCCCTCTCCTCCACTGATGAGATGACTGAAGCCAATGATGAGACTGAAGCCACTGCCTTCTCCCTCTCCTCCATTGATGAGATGTCTGAAGGGGGGGCGTGTGTGGTGGGAGTGGTGGTGTCTTCTGGTGTGGGAGTGTCTTCTAGTGTGGGAGTGGTGGTGTCTTCTTGTGCGGCTGAGGGGGAAGGATAATCAGTGCAGTATTCTCTACTAAAAGAAAGGATAAGAAAAGGTCTACTAACCTGGTTGTAAGCCTCCACCTCGACACCGATAAGGCTTTATAAGGCCATGAGGCCTTATAAAGCCCTTCTTGTTAACTGTATAACTTCGCTTGCATATGTAGCAGCTCATCAATCCTTCAACTGCAACGGGCGACTATAGTCGCCCAAGAAATTAACGAGGTCTTTAATTGGTGAATTTTTTTTTAAATTTCATACCACACCACAAGGTATCTAATCAGCACACCACAATACCTAAGGTATCTAATTAGCACACCACAACCTTCTAATCATAATATATCAGCTCCATAGCCAAGAGATCCAAGAGATCCCTAGACAACAATTGAAAGACTAGCAAACTGTATTTATAATTATGCCAACTAAAAGCTCCCCTTGAACAGGGTTGGTGTTTTCTGTATGGCTACCCAAGACTACTTACTAGGGCAAGAGGCCTTTGGACAGCTTTAAATGGCAGTTTTAAAAGGGGACAATGGTAAGACAAGACAGGCAGACGGGCAAGGCTGTAAGAAAGTTCTTGCTGGTATTTAAAAAAATGTTCCACTTTCGGGCCAATTGGCTGACCTGCCAACCACCACAAATTGTCACTACAAGTTTGACAATGTTTGTGGACTATTTATAGAGCAGGGAAGGAGCTCTTAAGGTAAGACCCGTCCTAAGGCAAGAACAAAACACACAGCAGGAGTCCAGTGGTGCCTATGCCAATCATGCTGTTAATAAAAACACATTCAGCGAATGTTAAGCCAAAAATCCAATTGGGGCTAGAGTCAGCTGGAAACGAGGTGCCTACTATTGAAACTGTGACGGTAGTTCCTATATCTATAACAGGACATCCCAATTCCAATATAGTGCACTTATGTGAGAATGGACCCTGTATCCATAATAGGACATTCCAATTCCAATATTGAGCACGTATGTCACATTGAGGGGTGGGGCTTGAGCCAAGAACTGGAATCGAGGTGCCTTATTTTACACCTGTGACATAGGTGCTCTATATTGGAATTGGAATATCCTCTTATGGATACAGGGACCATTGTTACAGTTCCAATAGTAAGCACTTTGTTTCCAGCTGACACATTGGGGGTGGGGCTGGAACCAAGATCTGGAATCGAGGTGCCTAACGTTGGAACTGAGACTTAAGTGCTCTAATTTGGAATTCGAATGTCCTCTTACAAATACAGGGATGATTGTCAGTTCCAATAGTTGGCACCTCGTTTCCTGCTCACACTTGGGGTTGGGACTATAGCAAAAGAACTGGAATCGAGGTGCCTTATGTTGGATCTGTGACATAGGTGCTCAATATTGGAATTGGAATGTCCACTTATGGATCAGGGACCATTGTCACAGTTCCAATAGTAGGCACCTCGTTTCTAGCTGACCCACTTGAGGGGTGGGGCTTGAGCCAAGAACTGGAATCGAGGTGCCTTTAGTTGGAACTGTGACATAGGTGCTCTATATTGGAATAGAGATGTCCAATTATAGACATAGGGACTATTGTCACAGTTTCAATAGTAGGCACCTGGTTTCCTGCTGACTCATTTTTGGTGTGGTGCTGGAGCCAAGAAATGGAATCGAGGTGCCTTATGTTGCAACTGCGACATTGGTGCTCTAATTTGGAATTGGAATGTCCTCTTACAAATATAGGGACCATTGTCACAGTTCCAATAGTAGGCACCTTGTTTCCTGCTCACTCATTTGGGGGGTGGGGCTGGAGCCAAGAAATGGAATCGAGGTGCCTTATGTTGCAACTGTGACATACCTGCTCAATATTGGAATTGGAATGTCCTATTATGGATACAGGGTCCATTCTCACAGTTCCAATAGTAGGCACCTCATTTCTAGCTGATCCATTTGAGGGGTGGGGCTTGAGCCAAGAACTGAAATCGAGGTGCCTTATGTTGGAACTGTGACATAGGTGCTCAATATTGGAATTGGAATGTCCTCTTATGGATGCAGGGACCATTGTCATAGTTCCAATAGTAGGCACCTCGTTTCTAGCTGACCCATTTGAGGGGTGGGGCTTGAGCCAAGAACTGGAATCGAGGTGCCTTATGTTACAACTGTGACATACGTGCTCAATATTGGAATTGGAATGTCCTATTATGGATACAGGGTCCATTCTCACAGTTCCAATAGTAGGCACCTCATTTCTAGCTGACCCATTTGAGAGGTGGGGCTTGAGCCAAGAACTGAAATCGAGGTGCCTTATGTTGGATAAGGCACCTCGATTCCATTTCTTGGCTCCAGCCCCACCACCAAATGAGTGAGCGGGAAACAAGCTGCCTACTATTGGAACTGTGACAATGGTCCCTATATTTGTAAGATGACATTCCAATTCCAAATTAGAGCACCAATGTCGCAGTTGCAACATAAGGCACCTCGATTCCATTTCTTGACTCCAGCACCACACCAAAAATGAGTCAGGAGGAAACCAGGTGCCTACTATTGAAACTGTGACAATGGTCCCTATGTCTATAATTGGATATCTCTATTCCAATATAGACCTCCTCGAGCTGGTCCAGGATCTCGACCTCGATGGTAAGGCTCTTGTGAGCTCTTTTCTTCTCCATATCACTGCAGCTGCATCGTATGACAGGTTCGTGTAGGTCGAACTTTAGGTCCGAAAGTTCAATAAATGGTAAGCCTTTTTTTTCTTCTTCCTTTTTTTTTTCTTTCCTAGGGCTAGGGCTGTTTTTTTTTGTTTTTTTTTGTTTTTTGCATTCGGAGTTCGGATTAGCGAGGTTTCGGATTAACGGGATCCAGATTAGCGAGGGTCTACTGTATTGGGTTGTAAAATGGTGGTATTTGGTTGTAAAATGGTGGTATTGGGTGTAAAATGGTGGTATTGGGTTGTAAAATGGTGGCATTGGGTTGTAAAATGGTGGTATTGGTTTGTAAAATGGTGGTATTGGTTTGTAAAATGGTGGTATTGGGTTGTAAAATGGTGGTATTGGGTTGTAAAATGGTGGTATTGGTTTGTAAAATGGTGGTATTGGGTTGTAAAATGGTGGTATTGGGTTGTGGTATTGGGTTGTAAAATGAGGTATTGGGTTGTAAAATGGTGGTATAAGTGGACAGACCTATATAATTTTAGTAGTCTCTGTTCTATCAACACATCTGTGGTTACTCTAAATGCCGACTAAATGGGAAGTGATAAAGTGCAAGGTATGAAATGGGCTTCATTCTGATATCAAAATAATTTCCATACGATGTAATGTAAACAATCAGGACACGCTATATGTATGTTAGATACACACCAATGTACACCCCCCATTCATTGCGCTGTTAGATACAAACCAATGAATGGGGAGGGGAGTACATTGATGTGTACCTATCATATAGCGCAATGAATGGGGGGGGGGGGGGGGGGGGGACATTGGCGTGGGCCTATAGCGACACCAATGAATGGGGGGGTTCATTATATCTCTACATTAATTAATAATGCAATGACTACCATTACTGATTAATTAGGAGGGTTTGCACCTCTATATCGGTACTTCTGTACCCATTTATAATTTATAATTTATATGCACTCTATCCATGAATTTAGAAGATGTGACAGTATATATAATAATAAGACACAAGTTACAATCTGATAATACTACTATATATTGCACTCTCTCAGAATGTATTCTAACAACGAGTTCTGCTCCAAATAAGATTTTGTTGAACACGGATAATTAGCGATCTGATGAAATTGAATAATGTTTTTTTTAAAATCCATATTAGACCTTAATAGTACAGTTGGGATACTAGTCCCGATTAGAAGTCCATAGCACACTAGTGTTTCCATTTCATCCAAGGTTTTTCGGTTGGAATAACTGAAGCTGTTAAACCAAGATGAGATGGTTGTTAGTACCATGGAGGCCTTCAGTTGGTCAAGCACTACCGTTATTGCCAATGGTTGAATTTTGAAATGCCCGAGCACAACAGCATTAGCCCTACGACTCCTTCCCGTAACCTGAATATCGCCTCCTCCAGAAAATGGTGAAAAATCAGATTCACTATAACCAAAATAGCATCGTACTCCATGGTAATTCGATTCCACAAAATTGTTCAGTGCTTTAAACAAAGATAAATTTCTTTCTGATTCATATGCCATCTCAGGAAATAACGCCACATTACGATATGTGTGGGTAACATTCCTGGTCGGACCCCACCATGAATTCACCAAATTACATGACATGTCCGAAGAAGGAGGAATAATGAAATCACCCAGAATATCAATCCAGCTTAACTTTCGGTGCTGCGACGATTTGGTACAAGAACATGCTGTTTGTTTATTATAGAGAAAAATGGCGTATAATCCCTCCCGGGCACCACGTATTACAAAATGTCCTCCTTCCGTAATTTCTGGAAAGGTAATAGACGGATTTTGTAAACGAAAGAGTCTCTTCATAATTTTCTTCGAGATAATATTATAACTCGTAGGAATTTTTATCACTTTAGAAAATGGCTTAATTCCAAAAAATATCACTCGGACATTAGAGACCTAAAAGAAAGAGACAATTAACAATTATTAATGGAAAAAGAGAGAATTATTAATGGAAAAAAGAGAGAATTATTAATGGTAAAAGAGACGATTATTAATGTTCGTTTCATACCCTTTCCATATCAAGAACTTCAAGACCACCATCACCACCATCATCATCATCACCACCATCCTCCTGTACCGTATAATGGAATCATGAATTAATAGGTGTTGGCTTGAATGTATAGAGGTACATGTAGAGCAACGTGTCCAACTAGAATCCTAGTGGGAACACTGCAATGTAGCACCAAGGTTCATTTAATTAAGGGGGGACTGTACCGCAGAAAAACCATAGGTTTATAAATCGCCATAACTTTTTTCGTTTACATTCTATGCAGATTAAAAAAAATCCAGGTTGTTCCTTATGCTTTGTGCTTCCTAATGATATGTTGAATGTCTCTACAGACATATTTTCTTAGAAGATACATTAAGATTCCCCCCAAACAGTGACCATTATCAGCTCTGCGATCATAACTGTCCCAGTTTTCAAGATCAAAGTCCCACACTTGGGTCAGCTGAAAGAGGAGGGAAAAATCTAAGGTATGTAATCTAAGGTATGTAAGAAACAGATTATCAATAACCATCGTGGTTGCTGAGTGGCAAGCCAACCCAGTTTGCTATGGGGAAAATCCCCAAGAAAATCCTAGACCTCACACTTCAAATGAGCATAACTTATCAAAACTTGTAGTAATTAAACATCTGTTTCTTACATTACTTAGAGAATTAGAAGAGCTATTCAGTGATATTAAAAAAATTTTTTTTGTGAAGCGTAGAAAAGTTACGAGCGTTACTGCAAAAAAAACACTAAGATTTTTTAAAACATTGGTCAAGTTATATTATATTATAGGGCAATGAAATGTTGGAATCGCATGTAAAATGTGTTCTCTTGGTAATTTCTTGATCTGTTCACTTCATAGCTTCTGCAAACTTCATGGTATGGACTAGATATATAGCTAAAAAGATAGGTCTCTCTGGATGCTCTCTTTTGATACTAAAATATGTTTCATAGGTATAACTATAGGTAAGTTACTAGACCCTAAAGTGGAGGGACTTCAAAAACCTGCCTCCCAAAAACCTCGTCCCAAATAACTCCAGATTGCTAAGTGCTAAAAATTTGAGTGGTATTTTGAGTGGTTAGAGGAAGTTCTAGAGCTAGAGCATGCAATGACCTTTTTCATTAGGCGTTACAAATTTATTACCTGGTCAAGCGCCGGGTAGAAAATCGAGAGGGCGTTGCAATCAATGCCCTCAATTTTCCTATCAACGCCCGCAATTTTCCACCCGCGCGCTTGACCAGGTAATAAATTTTTAACGCCTAATGAAAAAGGTCATTGCATGCTCCAAATCTCCAAATTTTTAGCACTTAGCAATCTGGAGTTATTTTGGATGAGGTTTTGGGGAGGCAGGTTTTTGAAGTCCCTCGACTTTAGGGTCTAGTAACTTACCTATAGTTATACCTATGAAACATATTTTAGTATCAAAAGAGAGCACACAGAGAGACCTATCTTTTGAGCTATATATCAAGTCCATACCATGAAGTTTGCAGAATCTATGGAGCTCAAAAGTTGTAACCACAAGTTAAAAATGCAACTGTCTCCCCTTCGGTTGGCCGTCTCTTCGGGTTTTTCTTCGATTATTGAATCAAGATGAAGTTAAATTGCATGGACAAAAACCAACATAACTTCGGAATGGGGCATCCAATGCCTCTAAAACTTTGCAAATGGCTCGAGTATAGACACAAGAATAGTTAGAAAGAAAGAAGGAAAAAAAGAGAAAAAGCAAAAAAAATAATCTAGTTTCTGCGGTACAGTCCCCCCATAAGTGAACACGCCAATGCCACGATTGACATTGATCCCTAAGTCATCCAGGCAATCTAAATCAGCATGTTTGTTCCTGAATGCATGCACACACACCTACTAGGACCACATCCATTCCTGCATGCACACACACCTACTAGGACCACACCCATTCCAGCATGCATGCACACTCACACACTTACTAGGACCACACACCTACTAGGTCCACATGACACACACCCTCTGCCATGTTCAAGCTGTACATCCAGGCCACACCCATTCATGCATGCACGCACGCACAAACACCTACTAGGAGCACACCCAATCCTGCATGCATGCACATTGAAAGCGAGTACACGTGGAACTCTTACGACTGTGCCAGGAAACTATTTTAGCCAAGCAGCTGCATTCGTTCATTTAACCGTTTTCACGCCGTAGTCCTCACTTAAACTGTGTTTCTATATGTCCAGCTTTAACTGTTTACTTTTGCATATGCATCTCCAACCATGCAGTAATAATATATTAAGTTTAATGAGTGACTATGTAGAAGTCAATATATAGAGGTTGATATATAGAGAGCTGGGCTGAACTAGGAGGACCTGCTGGACTAACTAAGATGCCCCTATAACTGTATTTCTATATGTCCAGCTTTAACTGTTTACTTTTTCATATGTATCTCCAAACATGCAGTAATAAAATATTAAGTTCTCTAAGTGAATATATAGAAGTCAGTATATAGAGGTTGATATATACAGGGCTGGGCTGGCTTGTTTGATTAACTAGGACGACCAGCTGGATTAACTTAGATACCCCTATAACTGTATTTCTATATGTCCACCTTTGTTTACTTTTGCATATGCATCTCCAACCATGTACAGTAATAATATAGTTTATGAGTGAATATGTAGAAGTCAATATATAGAGGTTGATATATAGAGAGCTGGGCTGAACTAGGAGGACCCACTGGACTAACTAAGATGCCCCTATAACTGTATTTCTATATGTCCAGCTTTAACTGTTTACTTTTTCATATGTATCTCCAAACATGCAGTCTCACATAGCCTAGGGGCCTGGTGTCGCTAATCTTATGTTGTACAATGTAGTCACAAGGTTATTCTATTTGCTGCACATCTGCACAAATATTCCACTCAACCATAAAGAAAAAGCATGGTGTGACTTGGAGTTCCCATGCCTAGACAACTACTACAAACCTTCATTCCAGAGGTACCAGCATCATCATCATCATCATCATGTGACTCATCATCTGACTCATATGGTAGTTTTCTCTTCCGCAACTTCTCTATTACATACAAATAATGATCAATATAAAACTAGGAATGAATACCCTTCCAGGACGTCCACCACCTCATCATTGGAGTGGGGAATCCTGAGGTGAGAATTTAAGAGTGTACGAGTGCAATTTGGGGGGGAAATTGCACTTACAACACAACAGGGCTAGGGCTAGAATGCAGATATAGTTAATGTAATTATGTATGGAGTCACCAACATCATTTGGAGTGTGGAATCCTGACGTGAGAAAGAAATCGACACATGGTACATGGTACAATTACTTACCCAGCTGCACCTTCAACTTTCTCTCGCGCTCCTTGGACTCCTTCTCGCGCTCCTTGGACTCCTTCTCGCGCTGCTTGGACTCCTTGGACTCTCTCTCACGCTCCTTCTCGCGCTCCTTGGACTCTCTCTCACGCTCCTTCTCGCGCTCCTTGGACTCCTTCTCGCGCTCCTTGGACTCCTTCGACTCTCTCTCACGCTCCTTCTCGCGCTCCTTGGACGCTCTCTCACGCTCCTTCGACTCATCCAACAATTTCCTCATCTCCTCCATAGTTTCCATACTGCTGAGGCACTTAGAGATCGGATGCTAAGGAGACAGGATGTGGATGGCTAAGGCCACTAATACAAATGGAAATAAATAATGTAAACTTAAAAACCTATTTAATGTAGCATTTGACACCTTCTCCTTCTCCTACATGGGGATAGAGAGATACTTGGATTTTTATTTATTCACCATGAGCAGCAAAATGATTGAACACTGTCCAAGCAACCCCAACCCCACCCTCCCTCCCCACTTACCAGCGGCAGCTCCTAGTTATTCGAGATTAAACGTACTGACAGTAGTGTGATCAAAATAGGGGAGGTACAAGGCTAGTTTGTGGTGTGCTGATTGGCTGACCTGTACAAGGCTAGTTTGTGGTGTGATTGGCTGACCTGCCAACCACCCATCCAACCACCTATTCTAATAAAGCACTTACATGTTCATTGGCTATTGTACTGAGTAAAGCATGACCTTTGTTTTTAGTCTGCGATAGCAAAAAAAAAAAAAAAAAAGTCTGGGGTAGCCATACCGAAATCCCCAACCAATGGTCATTGGACCAGAATGTTCAGTGGACATCACATACAGGAATGGTTGGTTGGTTAGCAGCACGTTCGCCGACCCACATCCTATCAGTTTACCACATCATAGCCTGCCCTAGCATGATCTCACAGCACATGACTAGGTGTGTCAGCTCTATGGGGAGACACAAGGTAGGTTAAAGTAGGTTGTATGGGGACACACACTGTCACAATCACTTGAGTCAGGTTGAAAATAGCTCTATGGGGACACACACTGTCTGAACTAACACAGAAGAGATCATACGTCTGAACTACAGAATTACGTAAGGGCACTAAAAACTACTTGAATAGCTTACAAAACGGTCGGAGAGCAGCTGAGCACACACCAGGAGTCACCCCAGGCTAGCTCACAACCAGATGCATGGGAGGAGGATTTTTGCTCATACATTTAGAGTAAATACTCAGCTAGCTGTTAAAACAATGAGGGAACAAGTAATGCAAGTAATGCACCAGACCCTGATAATGGGTCTCTTGGACTGCTATAATATTGGATGTGGCTGATTGGTAACCTGCTAACCAAATGCACATTGATTAGTTTGTGGTGTGCCAATTGGCTGACCTGCCAACCACCACCCATTGTCACTACATGTTTGACAATGTTCGTGGGCTATTTATAGAGCAGGGTTATTTATATAGAGTGCACCAGAAGGAGTCTTAAGGAGCTCCTAAGGTAAGGCCTGTCCTAAGGCAAAAACACACAGCAGGAGTCCAGTGGTACATGCCAATCATGCTGTTAATAAACACATTCAGCGAATGTTACCATGGACCTTCATTTAGCTAGAGCCAGAGCCATTGGCCATTTGAAATACTCAGTCACTTATTGAGCTTGTAAAGTTGACCCGAGAGCTGATAGAAGCTGTACACCAACTATGATGGCTGGTCTGCTAGTGGTCGGCCTGAGCTGAGCTGAATTAAAGTTAACCTCACTCACACTCACCCACACTTGCCCTGACATTTTGGCGCCACACTATTTTGGTGCCACGCTATTTTGGCTACCCCATGATACCATAACCATTGAAAATAACATCAGACACACTGGCGAGTTAGCACCATCACCCTGAAGGACTCAACATCTCAACATTTGCAAATCATGATGGAGAATGGTTGCTAGAGAAGGTGCTGGATAAACTTACCAAGTAATGAGCAAGTGGCGAGCAGATAGAGAGCGCTGTGGCGAGCAGATAGAGAGCAGTGTGGCAGGTAGAGAGCGGTGGCGAGCAGGTAGGAGCGGTGGCGAGCAGATAGAGGACACACCAGGAGTCAATTCAACTAGGACACAACAGAGAAACATGGGTAGTCACGCGTCAGTGTTTCGTGTGCATGCGCGAGCGTTCAGTTACACGGATCCGCCCCCGACTCGGTGTTGCAGACAGTAGTGTCAATAATATTTTACTGTAATACTATTTCATTGTGTGTTGTTTATTGTTTAAGTTACAATAAACATGGGAGCACAATAAAGCACACAGTAGAAAGCATATTAAAAAAATACATGATTTGTTTTGACTTAAAATTGATTCTGTGCTCTACATGAGTTGGGGCACATCCCCCTCCCTTATCCCTCTGGGTTGCGTTGCAGCCCATACATGGCCATTTCATGCTGTCAAGGCTGCATAGCCAATAATCTCAAGATTTAAAAAATTTCAACTTGGAGTATCTGAGGATGGTTAAAGAGATGTCTGCCTGTGCACCAGTGAGTGTATGTATAATATATACACACTCACTGGTGCACAGGCAGACATCTCTGCTAGTGTATGTATAATATATACACACTCACTGATGCAGAGATAGGCATCTCTGCTAGTGTATGTATAATTTATACACACTCACTGATGCACAGGCAGACATAACTGCTAGTGTATGTGATTGTCAGTTCCAATAGTTGGTTACTGACTTGGTAAAGATTACCAAAATAAAGTTAATGCTATGCTGCAATCGGATTGGACGAAGTCAAAATGATCCTATTGTAAATGATCCCTCCCATGTGATCCTCTCAAAAACCCGCCCTTTCACCTTTAAAAGGTGAGCTCTTCGCGCCAAAACGCTATTGATCAGTGATCGCTCAAACCGCTCCTACCTGCTCGCCACCGCTCTCTACCTGCCACACCGCTCTCTACCTGCTCGCCACACCGCCTCTACCTGTCGCCACACCGCTCTCTATCTGCTCGCCACTTGCTCATTACTTGGTAAAAACGCTATTGATCAGTGATCGCTCAAACCGCTCCTACCTGCTCGCCACCGCTCTCTACCTGCCACACCGCTCTCTACCTGCTCGCCACACCGCCTCTACCTGTCGCCACACCGCTCTCTATCTGCTCGCCACTTGCTCATTACTTGGTAAGTTTATCTAATAGGACATCTCAATTCCAATATAGTGCACCTATATCACAGTTCCAACATAAGGCACCTCGATTCAAGTTCTTGGCTCCAGCCCCACCCCTAATGGGTCAGCTGGAAACGAGGTGCCTACTGTTGACACTGTGACAATAGTCCCTATATCCATAAGTAGCATCTTAATTCCAATATAGAGAACCTATGTCATAAGGCACCTCGATTCCAGTTCTTGGCTCAAGCCCCACCCCTCAAATGGGTCAGCTAGAAACGAGGTGCCTACTATTGGAACTGTGACAATGGTCCCTGATCCATAAGTGGACATTCCAATTCCAATATTGAGCACCTATGTCACAGATCCAACATAAGGCACCTCGATTCCAGTTCTTTTGCTATAGTCCCAACCCTAAGTGTGAGCAGGAAACGAGGTGCCAACTATTGGAACTGACAATCATCCCTGTATTTGTAAGAGGACATTTGAATTCCAAATTAGAGCACTTAAGTCTCAGTTCCAATGTTAGGCACCTCGATTCCAGATCTTGGTTCCAGCCCCACCCCCAATGTGTCAGCTGGAAACAAAGTGCTTACTATTGGAACTGTAACAATGGTCCCTGTATCCATAAGAGGATATTCCAATTCCAATATAGAGCACCTATGTCACAGGTGTAAAATAAGGCACCTCGATTCCAGTTCTTGGCTCAAGCCCCACCCCTCAATGTGACATACGTGCTCAATATTGGAATTGGAATGTCCTATTATGGATACAGGGTCCATTCTCACATAAGTGCACTATATTGGAATTGGGATGTCCTGTTATAGATATAGGAACTACCGTCACAGTTTCAATAGTAGGCACCTCGTTTCCAGCTGACTCTAGCCCCAATCGGATTTTTGGCTTAACATTCGCTGAATGTGTTTTTATTAACAGCATGATTGGCATAGGCAC
Organism: Cladorhizidae sp. MBARI D1340-BT2; assembly: GCA_028752905.1. Lineage (NCBI taxonomy): Eukaryota > Metazoa > Porifera > Demospongiae > Poecilosclerida > Cladorhizidae > Cladorhizidae sp. MBARI D1340-BT2. The sequence goes on from JAQNBH010000001.1 coordinate 30,220,290, forward strand.
CACTGGACTCCTGCTGTGTGTTTTGTTCTTGCCTTAGGACGGGTCTTACCTTAAGAGCTCCTTCCCTGCTCTATAAATAGTCCACAAACATTGTCAAACTTGTAGTGACAATTTGTGGTGGTTGGCAGGTCAGCCAATTGGCCCGAAAGTGGAACATTTTTTTAAATACCAGCAAGAACTTTCTTACAGCCTTGCCCGTCTGCCTGTCTTGTCTTACCATTGTCCCCTTTTAAAACTGCCATTTAAAGCTGTCCAAAGGCCTCTTGCCCTAGTAAGTAGTCTTGGGTAGCCATACAGAAAACACCAACCCTGTTCAAGGGGAGCTTTTAGTTGGCATAATTATAAATACAGTTTGCTAGTCTTTCAATTGTTGTCTAGGGATCTCTTGGATCTCTTGGATCTCTTGGCTATGGAGCTGATATATTATGATTAGAAGGTTGTGGTGTGCTAATTAGATACCTTAGGTATTGTGGTGTGCTGATTAGATACCTTGTGGTGTGGTGTGAAATTTAAAAAAAATTCACCAATTAAAGACCTCGTTAATTTCTTGGGCGACTATAGTCGCCCGAGTTGAAGGATTGATGAGCTGCTACATATGCAAGCGAAGTTATACAGTTAACAAGAAGGGCTTTATAAGGCCTCATGGCCCGATAAGTAATCGGTGTCGAGGTGGAGGCTTACAACCAGGTTAGTAGACCTTTTCTTATCCTTTCTTTTAGTAGAGAATACTGCACTGATTATCCTTCCCCCTCAGCCGCACAAGAAGACACCACCACTCCCACACTAGAAGACACTCCCACACCAGAAGACGCCACCACTCCCACCACACACGCCCCCCCTTCAGACATCTCATCAATGGAGGAGAGGGAGAAGGCAGTGGCTTCAGTCTCATCAGTGGCTTCAGTCATCTCATCAGTGGAGGAGAGGGAGAAGAAGGTGCTGGAGAAGGAGAAGGCTGTGGAGGAGATGGTGGAGAAGGTGCTGGAGAAGGAGAAGGCTGTGGAGGAGATGGAGGAGAAGGTGCTGGAGAAGGAGATGGCTGTGGTTAATGATAATGAATTATTAACCACGAATATACGGTTAGTGAAAGACATTAAAAAAAGATTGTATCTTGGAGCTCTCTCGGATTTGGGGAAGCTGAAAAAATTACTCGCTCCGAAATTGGTGAAAGGCCTGGTGTGTCCGGTAAGTTAAACTGAGAGTATCACTGAAAAGTAGTATTTATTGATCATCTTGCATTGATCATCCTGCAGATCTGCCACTATGAATGTTTAAACCCTCGAGCGTATTTGCGACATGTATGCCAGGAGTGATCAAAGATATTGGGTAAGTTGTGTACATTCATTAGGCATTAGGTGGGTGGTTAATGGATTTTACTATTTCCCTCTTTTTTTTCAGCGGAGTTAAAAACAATTGTTTTCGATGAGCACTATTTAAAAAGAAAAAAGTATGAAGATATGAGCAATCGTGCTAAATCCACGTTTGCTCTATACAGTGATGATGTGGCACTGGCTTGCCCAGTCAGGGGGTGCCCTCATAGGTCGGTCCGTGAGGTGACCTATGAGAAACATTTTAAGAAATGCCATGGAGAATATCAAGTTCCAAATGTGTACATTCTTGATGAAAAGTAAGTGAAATTGCTACATGCATTTTTGTTGTGGGTGGTTGTAATATTTTTCCCCCTCTTTTTTCCAGTGGTCGCGAGTCTATCAGTACATTACCATTAGATGAGACAGATATCATCACAGAAGACTCATCACAGTCTTGACTTTGTTGATGGAACTCTTAGATTAATTATTTATTGTTCCGACAATATCCATGATTTAATGTTGGTTGGTGGAGAGCATTTATATACAAATTGGCTGTGAACAATTTCTATTCTATCCAGTCATAATTGCTGCATAGAAGGTGTTTGTAGGGTGTATTGACTTATAAAAGTTTTGGTCAATGGGGCTAGGTCTGTGGTCAATTGGGCTAGGTCTGGCTCAGTTGTGGTCAATGGCTAGGGATGTCCACATTACATTGTAGGGGGCTGGGATAGGGACTACTGGTGGTCGAGGTGCCTTATGTTGGATCTGTGACATAGGTGCTCAATATTGGAATTGGAATGTCCTGGGTCAGCTGGAAACGAGGTGCCTACTATTGGAACTGTGACAATGGTCCCTGATCCATAAGTGGACATTCCAATTCCAATATTGAGCACCTATGTCACAGATCCAACATAAGGCACCTCGATTCCAGTTCTTTTGCTATAGTCCCAACCCCAAGTGTGAGCAGGAAACGAGGTGCCAACTATTGGAACTGACAATCATCCCTGTATTTGTTAGAGGACATTCGAATTCCAAATTAGAGCACTTAAGTCTCAGTTCCAACGTTAGGCACCTCGATTCCAGATCTTGGTTCCAGCCCCACCCCCAATGTGTCAGCTGGAAACAAAGTGCTTACTATTGGAACTGTAACAATGGTCCCTGTATCCATAAGAGGATATTCCAATTCCAATATAGTGCACCTATGTCACAGGTGTAAGATAAGGCACCTCGATTCCAGTTCTTGGCTCAAGCCCCACCCCTCAAATGGGTCAGCTAGAAACGAGGTGCCTACTATTGGAACTATGACAATGGTCCCTGCATCCATAAGAGGACATTCGAATTCCAATATTGATCACTTATGTCACAGTTCCAACATAAGGCACCTCGATTCCAGTTCTTTTGCTACATTCCCAACCCCAAAATGTGTGAGCAGGAAACGAGGTGCCAACTATTGGAACTGACAATCATCCCTGTATTTGTAAGAGGACATTCGAATTCCAAATTAGAGCACCTATGTCTCAGTTCCAACGTTAGGCACCTCGATTCCAGTTCTTGGTTCCAGCCCCACCCCCAATGTGTCAGCTGGAAACGAGGTGCGGAACTGTAACAATGGTCCCTGTATCCATAAGAGGATATTACAATTCCAATATAGAGCACGTATGTTGCAGGTGTAAGATAAGGCACCTCGATTCCATTTCTTGGCTCAACACCACCTCCCAAGAGTCAGCTGGAAAAAAGGTGCCTGCTATTGAAACTGTGACAATGGTCCCTATGTCTATACGAGGACATCTCGTTTCCAATATAGAGCATCCATGTCAAAGTTCCAACATAAGGCACCTCGATTCCAGTTCTTGGCTCAAGCCCCACCCCTCAAATGGGTCAGCTAGAAATGAGGTGCCTACTATTGGAACTGTGAGAATGGACCCTGTATCCATAATACGACATTCCAATTCCAATATTGAGCACCTATGTCATAGTTGCAACATAAGGCACCTCGATTCCATTTCTTGGCTCCAGCCCCACCCCCCAAATGAGTGAGCAGGAAACAAGGTGCCTACTATTGGATCTGTGACAATGGTCCCTATATTTGTAAGAGGACATTCCAATTCCAATATTGAGCACCTATGTCACAGTTCCAACATAAGGCACCTCGATTTCAGTTCTTGGCTCAAGCCCCACCCCTCAAATAGATCAGCTAGAAATGAGGTGCCTACTATTGGAACTGTGAGAATGGACCCTGTATCCATAATAGGACATTCCAATTCCAATATTGAGCACGTATGTCACAGTTGCAACATAAGGCACCTCGATTCCATTTCTTGGCTCCAGCCCCACCCCCCAAATGAGTGAGCAGGAAACAAGGTGCCTACTATTGGAACTGTGACAATGGTCCCTATATTTGTAAGAGGACATTCCAATTCCAAATTAGAGCACCAATGTCGCAGTTGCAACATAAGGCACCTCGATTCCATTTCTTGGCTCCAGCACCACACCAAAAATGAGTCAGCAGGAAACCAGGTGCCTACTATTGAAACTGTGACAATGGTCCCTATGTCTGTAATTGGACATCCCTATTCCAATATAGTGCACCTATGTCACAGTTCCAACTAAAGGCACCTCGATTCCAGTTCTTGGCTCAAGCCCCACCCCTCAAATGGGTCAGCTAGAAACGAGGTGCCTACTATTGTAACTGTGACAATGGTCCCTGATCCATAAGTGGACATTCCAATTCCAATATTGAGCACCTATGTCACAGATCCAACATAAGGCACCTCGATTCCAGTTCTTTTGCTATAGTCCCAACCCCAAGTGTGAGCAGGAAACGAGGTGCCAACTATTGGAACTGACAATCATCCCTGTATTTGTAAGAGGACATTCGAATTCCAAATTACAGCACTTAATTCTCAGTTCCAACGTTAGGCACCTCGATTCCAGATCTTGGTTCCAGCCCCACCCCCAATGTGTCAGCTGGAAACAAAGTGCTTACTATTGGAACTGTAACAATGGTCCCTGTATCCATAAGAGGATATTCCAATTCCAATATAGTGCACCTATGTCACAGTTCCAACATAAGGCACCTCGATTTCAGTTCTTGGCTCAAGCCCCACCCCTCAAATGGGTCAGCTAGAAATGAGGTGCCTACTATTGGAACTGTGAGAATGGACCCTGTATCCATAATAGGACATTCCAATTCCAATATTGAGCACGTATGTCACAGTTGTAACATAAGGCACCTCGATTCCAGTTCTTGGCTCAAGTCCCACCCCTCAAATGGGTCAGCTAGAAACGAAGTGCCTACTATTGGAACTATGACAATGGTCCCTGCATCCATAAGAGGACATTCCAATTCCAATATTGAGTACCTATGTCACAGTTCCAACATAAGGCACCTCGATTTCAGTTCTTGGCTCAAGCCCCACCCCTCAAATGGATCAGCTAGAAATGAGGTGCCTACTATTGGAACTGTGAGAATGGACCCTGTATCCATAAAACGACATTCCAATTCCAATATTGAGCACGTATGTCATAGTTGCAACATAAGGCACCTCGATTCCATTTCTTGGCTCCAGCCCCACCCCCCAAATGAGTGAGCAGGAAACAAGGTGCCTACTATTGGATCTGTGACAATGGTCCCTATATTTGTAAGAGGACATTCCAATTCCAAATTAGAGCACCAATGTCGCAGTTGCAACATAAGGCACCTCGATTCCATTTCTTGGCTCCAGCACCACACCAAAAATGAGTCAGCAGGAAACCAGGTGCCTACTATTGAAACTGTGACAATGGTCCCTATGTCTATAATTGGACATCTCTATTCCAATATAGTGCACCTATGTCACAGTTCCAACTAAAGGCACCTCGATTCCAGTTCTTGGCTCAAGCCCCACCCCTCAAATGGGTCAGCTAGAAACGAGGTGCCTACTATTGCAACTGTGATAATGGTCCCTGATCCATAAGTGGACATTCCAATTCCAATATTGAGCACCTATGTCACAGATTCAACATAAGGCACCTCGATTCCAGTTCTTTTGCTATAGTCCCAACCCCAAGTGTGAGCAGGAAACGAGGTGCCAACTATTGGAACTGACAATCATCCCTGTATTTGTAAGAGGACATTCGAATTCCAAATTAGAGCACTTAAGTCTCAGTTCCAACGTTAGGCACCTCGATTCCAGATCTTGGTTCCAGCCCCACCCCCAATGTGTCAGCTGGAAACAAAGTGCTTACTGTAACAATAGTCCCTGTATCCATAAGAGGATATTCCAATTCCAATATAGTGCACCTATGTCACAGTTCCAACATAAGGCACCTCGATTTCAGTTCTTGGCTCAAGCCCCACCCCTCAAATGGGTCAGCTAGAAATGAGGTGCCTACTATTGGAACTGTGAGAATGGACCCTGTATCCATAATAGGACATTCCAATTCCAATATTGAGCACGTGTGTCACAGTTGTAACATAAGGCACCTCGATTCCAGTTCTTGGCTCAAGCCCCACCCCTCAAATGGGTCAGCTAGAAACGAGGTGCCTACTATTGGAACTATGACAATGGTCCCTGCATCCATAAGAGGACATTCCAATTCCAATATTGAGCACCTATGTCACAGTTCCAACATAAGGCACCTCGATTTCAGTTCTTGGCTCAAGCCCCACCCCTCAAATGGATCAGCTAGAAATGAGGTGCCTACTATTGGAACTGTGAGAATGGACCCTGTATCCATAATACGACATTCCAATTCCAATATTGAGCACGTATGTCATAGTTGCAACATAAGGCACCTCGATTCCATTTCTTGGCTCCAGCCCCACCCCCCAAATGAGTGAGCAGGAAACAAGGTGCCTACTATTGGAACTGTGACAATGGTCCCTATATTTGTAAGAGGACATTCCAATTCCAATATTGAGCACCTATGTCACAGTTCCAACATAAGGCACCTCGATTTCAGTTCTTGGCTCAAGCCCCACCCCTCAAATAGATCAGCTAGAAATGAGGTGCCTACTATTGGAACTGTGAGAATGGACCCTGTATCCATAATAGGACATTCCAATTCCAATATTGAGCACATATGTCACAGTTGCAACATAAGGCACCTCGATTCCAGTTCTTGGCTCCAGCCACACCCCCAAATGAGTGAGCTTGAAACGAGGTGCCTATTATTGCAACTGTGACAATTGTCCCTGTGTCTATAAGTAGACATTCCAATTCCAAAATAGAGCACCTATGCCAGCAGTTGCAACATAAAGCACCTCAATTCCAGTTCTTGGCTCCAGCCGCACACCCAAATGAGTGAGCTGGAAACGAGGTGCCTATTATTGCAACTGTGACAAAGTTCCCTGTATCCATAAAAGGACATTCCAATTCCAATATAGTGCACCAATGTCGCAGTGTCAATATAAGGCACCACTTCGATTTCAGTTCTTGGCTGCAGCCCCACCCCCAATTTGTCAGCTGGAAACGGGTGGTTACTATTGGAACTGTAACAATGTACTCATTTGGGGGTTGGATGAAATGTTGGAACCCGGGCATAGGTGCACTATATTGGAACTGGGGGGAAAAGTAAACAGTTAAAGCTGGATATATATGTCACAATCAAAAAAAAAATTTAACAAACTAATGCAAGCCAGAAACGACAATTAAGTTTTAAATTTATGAACACATGGGTGGTTTTCGTAGTTCTTCGGTCCTTCACGGTTTCCTTGTCGGCTCTCGTTGATGGTGGGAAGATTTTCATAGTTTTGCGAATTTGCAAGTTGCCGTGAGGTCGGCCTTCCATTGTGTTGCATGATATTGTACTCGTCACCTGTTCCTCCTTCGCCAGCTTGCGGCATGGGAACTGGCATGGTGGAAGATTTTGATGCGGATCCCAAAGAGGCCGAGCGCATGTTTACATACATGCCTTCTTTGGTGTTGGCAGGATTCATCATCATCACGTATTGGTTGTCGTCAGTACCTGGCAGCGCCTGGGCCAAGCTAATAGAGTGACTCCGCCCCTGGCCAATGATATCATACAGACGCTGACCAGACTGCGTCGATTCCGCATCTCCGTCCATGTGCCCGGTAATGTAACCCTTGCTATCGTCAGCCGGGGAATGACCCAAGATGGAACTTTCCTCATACTCAAATAACTCCGGTTCGAGGCTTCCATACGGGGAAGAAGCAGAAGCAACGCTATTGCTCCGCACAGACACGTCAGAGTCACGCTTTCGGCATACTGATGGATGCTTGTCGAGACGGACTGGAGGGCCATCAAAAATAGATGGCGTCCTCTCCGCAGAGTGGAAACCAGAATCGTGATCTTGAGATCTACGTCGTACGAGGTTGTAGTTCTGGTAACTGTAAGCAGAAGACGATTTCTGGAAGGAGTGATGGGCTTCTTGGGATGACCTATGAACACTGTAGAGACCCTGAGTTTGAGAATTAGTGGAGACTGGAGTGCCGTCTCCTTGTGATAGAAATCTACGGAGAGAAACAATTGACATTCTGGTACTGGAATACAAATAATTATTGCTGCAGTATCATTATTTCATCCCATCTACGTAATATTGGTATGGAAATATGTGCAGCAGCCCAGCTCTAGTGGGGGCACACACGGCTGCCAGATAGTCACATGCAGCAGCCCAGCTCTAGGGGGGACACAAGGCTGCCGGACAGTCACACAATGTGATGTGCGGGCAGGCAGCACCCCAGCTCTAGCACGGCACACAATGTGTCTTGCTAGGATATATTCATTTCCTACTGCCTCTACACACAAATTACCACTCACTTGTGAAGGGTCTCCCGCAGAGCTTGGGCATCGTTCTGATAGCCGACGTACATCCACACCAATCCGGGTCCCCCTTCACACCTCCGGCCAATCTCGATGAAAACCAGATGTCCCGTCTTTCCAGTCCTCCGTATCTTGTCACGGTCCCATGTCACCACAGGGTGGTTGTGGTCTGCCGGACTGATGATGTCTAGTTTTCCCATCGAGATGCCAGGGACTCCACTGCGGAGAGCTAGAATATGTTGGCCAATAATGCCACACTTGTGGCCAACCGCCTCGTGCAAGATGTACACAGGCCAGACAGAATCTAGAGGAAACAGAGAGGGAAGAAAAGTTGCTTATTATCATAGTCAGCCCATTTCCCCTCTCCCCAGAGAAGCCACACTAGTTCCCATGTGAAACTGAAACTCCTTCTCGTATACTGAAAATACACATGGGGCCAGTTTTCTCAACATGTCACCACCCTTGTACAAATAACACCTCTGTTTAATTCCCCCTCGCTATCCTTGTTTAAAGGTCGCTCGGTTTAAAGGTCGCTCGGGCGGGCCAAAGGTTAAAATAAATAAATAATAATAATATTAAAAAATGAGTCGACAAAAGAAAAAAACGTACTGGACAATTTAGGAAACTAAGGACCAAAATTAAGAATTGAGATGCCGTTAACTGCAATTTACACAGAAAGTAAAGAAGGGGCTCACCTGCATTGTATTGCTTGGCCTCCAACGCCTGTCTGAAGCTATCCTTGATAGGATTCACTTGTGGCTCCTCGGGAATCTGGGAGTAAGGATACATCACTAAAAGTTGGAGTAGCTTCACCCAGCGCAGGCGGTCATTTTCGCTGTCTGTGCGAAACTCGTGCAACTTGCCGCTGCTTGTTGCTACAGTGAAGATGTAAACATCCATGCCTCCATTGATCCCGGGAATGCTGCCACTTGCGGAGCCCACTGATAAAGAGGGTGTGCTATTTGTTGAACCCATAGAAATATAAGCGGGAGAGCTGGTGTTTGAACCAGATGGACTTGAGTAGCTCGACTCAATCTTGGCATTGTCGAGATTAATGGAACCTTTTGATTGATGCCCAGGCTTCTCAATATTTTCATAGTCTTCAAATATCTGCAACTGAGCCGAATAGGTTTTTCCTCCTTCTGTACTGCTACTCATTCCAGAAAAGGCAGCTACAACTCTTTTCTAAGAAGAGGTACAGCAAGAATGAAGAGGAAGAAATCGTAAAAACAAGAAGAGTGTCTAAACCTCTAGCTAAAGATTAACCACTAGAAAAAGGTCAGATTAGGTAGCTAAACATCTACTTGTAACCCACTATTAAATAAAAGTTGAATGGTATGAAGTATGAGTATATATTAAACTAAAGTTGTATTTAAAATAACAAACATACCTTTTTTTTTTGGCATTTATCTACTAACCTTTTTTTGACTTTCCTTGCTTTTTCGTGCTCTGTAATAGAGCTTACCTCGGAGTACTTCACGTCCTCTCGTGGATGCCATTAGTAAATTAGAACTTTGGGCATAGATTATTACTGCAACAACTGAGACACAAACTGTAAAGGTTCAACTTGCAGAGCACTTAGTAGCGAACTGCGCTGCATTGCACGAAAAAGGAGAAAAAGGAACTACAATTATTGCTTGCATACTTGTAGTTAAATAAAAAAATACACATTAAAACTTGTGCGGACTATTCTTTTTTGGCGCAAACTAAAAGGCGGCCAAGGGCTAAAAACCGCGTCACATTATGCAAAGATAATGTTGTGCTTCACATTTGCTTTGGCTTAGGCTAAATTAAACAAATATTACAGTACTGGTCCATCTAGAGTCCAAGCTTTGCTATATCAGAGGTTATTTCAGAGGTGTACCGATATACCAACAAGCTTTGCAAGTGTAGCAAAACCTGCAGCTTAATACAGTGCGACCTCACTTATTATAGGTATACATGGTTATAAGACTTCTGCAAGTGTAGCAAAACCTGCAGCTTAATACAGTGCGACCTTACTTATTATAGGTATACATGGTTATAAGACTTCTGCAAGTGTAGCAAAACCTGCAGCTTAATACAGTGCGACCTCACATATTATAGGTATACATGGTTATAAGACTTCTGCAAGTGTAGCAAAACCTGCAGCTTAATACAGTGCGACCTCACTTATTATAGGTATACATGGTTATAAGACTTCTGCAAGTGTAGCAAAACCTGCAGCTTAATACATGCAGCCTCACTTATTATAGGTATACATGGTTATAAGACTTCTGCAAGTGTAGCAAAACCTGCAGCTTAATACATGCATCCTTACTTATTATAGGTATACATGGTTATAAGACTTCTGCAAGTGTAGCAAAACCTGCAGCTTAATACATGCAGCCTCACTTATTATAGGTATACATGGTTATAAGACTTCTGCAAGTGTAGCAAAACCTGCAGCTTAATACATGCATCCTTACTTATTATAGGTATACATGGTTATAAGACTTCTGCAAATGTAGCAAAACCTGCAGCTTAATACAGTGCAGCCTTACTTATTATAGGTATACATGGTTATAAGACTTCTGCAAGTGTAGCAAAACCTGCAGCTTAATACAGTGCTTGCAACCTTACTTATTATAGGTATACATGGTTATAAGACTTCTGCAAGTGTAGCAAAACCTGCAGCTTAATACAGTGTGACCTCACTTATTATATTATTATAGGGGATCAATCCCAATATAAGCCTCCAAGGGTCGAAAAAATCGTGCGCGTTTTAATTATGCGAGCGGTCAAAAGGTGTCGAATGTGTTAATGAAACTTATAATGAACTGATGGCTGCTTCAGGAACATTAAGATACCCTAGCCCTAGCCCTTGCCCTAGCCCTAGCCCTATTGACGCGCACGATTTTTTCGACCCTTGGAGGCTTATATTGCGATTGATCCATTATAGGTATACATAGTTACAAGACTTCTGCAAGTGTAGCAAAACCTGCAGCATAATACAGTGCGACCTCACTTATTATAGGTATACATGGTTATAAGTGAACAGCCTTACTAGGTCAAATTGAACACGATGATATCTATTAGGAGCTCACCTTTTTAAATTGACCTCTGTACTCTGTTTGAATTTGACCTGTAAGGCTGTTATATAAGACGTAGCGCGTATGCCACTACAGCTTATAGGGGCGAATTAGGTTATTCCAGTCTGTCCTGGTTGACTTCGTCTCTGTTGTGTCCTGGTGTAGTAAGTAAGCCTGGGCTCTCACCTCTCCCATTCTTGGTGGGGTTGTAGTTGTAGGTAAGCCTGGGCTCTCACCTCTCCCATCCTTGGTGGGGTTGTAATAGGTAAGCCTGGGCTCTCACCTCTCTCATCCTTGGTGGGGTTGTAATAGGTTAGCCTGGGCTCTCATGGATGCAGGGACCATTGTCATAGTTCCAATAGTAGGCACCTCGTTTCTAGCTGACCCATTTGAGGGGTGGGGCTTGAGCCAAGAACTGGAATCGAGGTGCCTTATTTTACACCTGTGACATAGGTGCACTATATTGGAATTGGAATATCCTCTTATGGATACAGGGACCATTGTTACAGTTCCAATAGTAAGCACTTCGTTTCCAGCTGACACATTGGGGGTGGGGCTGGAACCAAGATCTGGAATCGAGGTGCCTAACGTTGGAACTGAGACTTAAGTGCTCTAATTTGGAATTCGAATGTCCTCTTACAAATACAGGGATGATTGTCAGTTCCAATAGTTGGCACCTCGTTTCCTGCTCACACTTGGGGTTGGGACTATAGCAAAAGAACTGGAATCGAGGTGCCTTATGTTGGATCTGTGACATAGGTGCTCAATATTGGAATTGGAATGTCCACTTATGGATCAGGGACCATTGTCACAGTTCCAATAGTAGGCACCTCGTTTCTAGCTGACCCAGGACATTCCAATTCCAATATTGAGCACCTATGTCACAGATCCAACATAAGGCACCTCGACCACCAGTAGCCCTATCCCAGCCCCCTACAATGTAATGTGGACATCCCTAGCCATTGACCACAACTGAGCCAGACCTAGCCCAATTGACCACAGACCTAGCCCCATTGACCAAAACTTTTATAAGTCAATACACCCTACAAACACCTTCTATGCAGCAATTATGACTGGATAGAATAGAAATTGTTCACAGCCAATTTGTATATAAATGCTCTCCACCAACCAACATTAAATAAAAACATGCAGACAATACAATGCAGTATAGAAAGTAATTATCAGTCATGTGTGAGTGTGGTGGTGTGTATTTTGTGAGCATGAGTATGCGAGTATGGCAAGTGTGATGTGTTTGTGTAATTTATGCTAATGGCTGTCTATTACTGTAGGCATGGCAACATGTGTGCACTTCGAGTGTGACGAAGGAAGTTGCACCATCGACTATGAAGTTTGTCATGGATATTGTCAGAACAATAAATAATTAATCTAAGAGTTCCATCAACAAAGTCAAGACTGTGATGAGTCTTCTGTGATGATATCTGTCTCATCTAATGGTAATGTACTGATAGACTCGCGACCACTGGAAAAAAGAGGGGGAAAAATATTACAACCACCCACAACAACAAAAATGCATGTAGCAATTTCACTTACTTTTCATCAAGAATGTACACATTTGGAACTTGATATTCTCCATGGCATTTCTTAAAATGTTTCTCATAGGTCACCTCACGGACCGACCTATGAGGGCACCCCCTGACTGGGCAAGCCAGTGCCACATCATCACTGTATAGAGCAAACGTGGATTTAGCACGATTGCTCATATCTTCATACTTTTTTCTTTTTAAATAGTGCTCATCGAAAACAATTGTTTTTAACTCCGCTGAAAAAAAAGAGGGAAATAGTAAAATCCATTAACCACCCACCTAATGCCTAATGAATGTACACAACTTACCCAATATCTTTGATCACTCCTGGCATAATAAATCTCCCATGCATCCCTCGCACATGTCGCAAATACGCTCGAGGGTTTAAACATTCATAGTGGCAGATCTGCAGGATGATCAATGCAAGATGATCAATAAATACTACTTTTCAGTGATACTCTCAGTTTAACTTACCGGACACACCAGGCCTTTCACCAATTTCGGAGCGAGTAATTTTTTCAGCTTCCCCAAATCCGAGAGAGCTCCAAGATACAATCTTTTTTTAATGTCTTTCACTAACCGTATATTCGTGGTTAATAATTCATTATCATTAACCACAGCCATCTCCTTCTCCAGCACCTTCTCCTCCATCTCCTCCACAGCCTTCTCCTTCTCCAGCACCTTCTCCACCATCTCCTCCACAGCCTTCTCCTTCTCCAGCACCTTCTTCTCCCTCTCCTCCACTGCCTTCTCCCTCTCCTCCACTGATGAGATGACTGAAGCCACTGATGAGACTGAAGCCACTGCCTTCTCCCTCTCCTCCATTGATGAGATGTCTGAAGGGGGGGCGTGTGTGGTGGGAGTGGTGGTGTCTTCTGGTGTGGGAGTGTCTTCTAGTGTGGGAGTGGTGGTGTCTTCTTGTGCGGCTGAGGGGGAAGGATAATCAGTGCAGTATTCTCTACTAAAAGAAAGGATAAGAAAAGGTCTACTAACCTGGTTGTAAGCCTCCACCTCGACACCGATTACTTATCGGGCCATGAGGCCTTATAAAGCCCTTCTTGTTAACTGTATAACTTCGCTTGCATATGTAGCAGCTCATCAATCCTTCAACTCGGGCGACTATAGTCGCCCAAGAAATTAACGAGGTCTTTAATTGGTGAATTTTTTTTAAATTTCATACCACACCACAAGGTATCTAATCAGCACACCACAATACCTAAGGTATCTAATTAGCACACCACAACCTTCTAATCATAATATATCAGCTCCATAGCCAAGAGATCCAAGAGATCCCTAGACAACAATTGAAAGACTAGCAAACTGTATTTATAATTATGCCAACTAAAAGCTCCCCTTGAACAGGGTTGGTGTTTTCTGTATGGCTACCCAAGACTACTTACTAGGGCAAGAGGCCTTTGGACAGCTTTAAATGGCAGTTTTAAAAGGGGACAATGGTAAGACAAGACAGGCAGACGGGCAAGGCTGTAAGAAAGTTCTTGCTGGTATTAAAAAAAATGTTCCACTTTCGGGCCAATTGGCTGACCTGCCAACCACCACAAATTGTCACTACAAGTTTGACAATGTTTGTGGACTATTTATAGAGCAGGGAAGGAGCTCTTAAGGTAAGACCCGTCCTAAGGCAAGAACAAAACACACAGCAGGAGTCCAGTGGTGCCTATGCCAATCATGCTGTTAATAAAAACACATTCAGCGAATGTTAAGCCAAAAATCCGATTGGGGCTAGAGTCAGCTGGAAACGAGGTGCCTACTATTGAAACTGTGACGGTAGTTCCTATATCTATAACAGGACATCCCAATTCCAATATAGTGCACTTATGTGAGAATGGACCCTGTATCCATAATAGGACATTCCAATTCCAATATTGAGCACGTATGTCACATTGAGGGGTGGGGCTTGAGCCAAGAACTGGAATCGAGGTGCCTTATTTTACACCTGTGACATAGGTGCTCTATATTGGAATTGGAATATCCTCTTATGGATACAGGGACCATTGTTACAGTTCCAATAGTAAGCACTTTGTTTCCAGCTGACACATTGGGGGTGGGGCTGGAACCAAGATCTGGAATCGAGGTGCCTAACATTGGAACTGAGACTTAAGTGCTCTAATTTGGAATTCAAATGTCCTCTTACAAATACAGGGATGATTGTCAGTTCCAATAGTTGGCACCTCGTTTCCTGCTCACACTTGGGGTTGGGACTATAGCAAAAGAACTGGAATCGAGGTGCCTTATGTTGGATCTGTGACATAGGTGCTCAATATTGGAATTGGAATGTCCACTTATGGATCAGGGACCATTGTCACAGTTCCAATAGTAGGCACCTCGTTTCTAGCTGACCCATTTGAGGGGTGGGGCTTGAGCCAAGAACTGGAATCGAGGTGCCTTATGACATAGGTTCTCTATATTGGAATTAAGATGCTACTTATGGATATAGGGACTATTGTCACAGTGTCAACAGTAGGCACCTCGTTTCCAGCTGACCCATTAGGGGTGGGGCTGGAGCCAAGAACTTGAATCGAGGTGCCTTATGTTGGAACTGTGATATAGGTGCACTATATTGGAATTGAGATGTCCTATTAGATAAACTTACCAAGTAATGAGCAAGTGGCGAGCAGATAGAGAGCGGTGTGGCGACAGGTAGAGGCGGTGTGGCGAGCAGGTAGAGAGCGGTGTGGCAGGTAGAGAGCGGTGGCGAGCAGGTAGGAGCGGTTTGAGCGATCACTGATCAATAGCGTTTTTACCAAGTAATGAGCAAGTGGCGAGCAGATAGAGAGCGGTGTGGCGACAGGTAGAGGCGGTGTGGCGAGCAGGTAGAGAGCGGTGTGGCAGGTAGAGAGCGGTGGCGAGCAGGTAGGAGCGGTTTGAGCGATCACTGATCAATAGCGTTTTGGCGCGAAGAGCTCACCTTTTAAAGGTGAAAGGGCGGGTTTTTGAGAGGATCACATGGGAGGGATCATTTACAATAGGATCATTTTGACTTCGTCCAATCCGATTGCAGCATAGCATTAACTTTATTTTGGTAATCTTTACCAAGTCAGTAACCAACTATTGGAACTGACAATCACATACACTAGCAGTTATGTCTGCCTGTGCATCAGTGAGTGTGTATAAATTATACATACACTAGCAGAGATGCCTATCTCTGCATCAGTGAGTGTGTATATATTATACATACACTAGCAGAGATGTCTGCCTGTGCACCAGTGAGTGTGTATATATTATACATACACTCACTGGTGCACAGGCAGACATCTCTTTAACCATCCTCAGATACTCCAAGTTGAAATTTTTAAAATCTTGAGATTATTGGCTATGCAGCCTTGACAGCATGAAATGGCCATGTATGGGCTGCAACGCAACCCAGAGGGATAAGGGAGGGGGATGTGCCCCAACTCATGTAGAGCACAGAATCAATTTTAAGTCAAAACAAATCATGTATTTTTTTAATATGCTTTCTACTGTGTGCTTTATTGTGCTCCCATGTTTATTGTAACTTAAACAATAAACAACACACAATGAAATAGTATTACAGTAAAATATTATTGACACTACTGTCTGCAACACCGAGTCGGGGGCGGATCCGTGTAACTGAACGCTCGCGCATGCACACGAAACACTGACGCGTGACTACCCATGTTTCTCTGTTGTGTCCTAGTTGAATTGACTCCTGGTGTGTCCTCTATCTGCTCGCCACCGCTCCTACCTGCTCGCCACCGCTCTCTACCTGCCACACTGCTCTCTATCTGCTCGCCACAGCGCTCTCTATCTGCTCGCCACTTGCTCATTACTTGGTAAGTTTATCCAGCACCTTCTCTAGCAACCATTCTCCATCATGATTTGCAAATGTTGAGATGTTGAGTCCTTCAGGGTGATGGTGCTAACTCGCCAGTGTGTCTGATGTTATTTTCAATGGTTATGGTATCATGGGGTAGCCAAAATAGCGTGGCACCAAAATAGTGTGGCGCCAAAATGTCAGGGCAAGTGTGGGTGAGTGTGAGTGAGGTTAACTTTAATTCAGCTCAGCTCAGGCCGACCACTAGCAGACCAGCCATCATAGTTGGTGTACAGCTTCTATCAGCTCTCGGGTCAACTTTACAAGCTCAATAAGTGACTGAGTATTTCAAATGGCCAATGGCTCTGGCTCTAGCTAAATGAAGGTCCATGGTAACATTCGCTGAATGTGTTTATTAACAGCATGATTGGCATGTACCACTGGACTCCTGCTGTGTGTTTTTGCCTTAGGACAGGCCTTACCTTAGGAGCTCCTTAAGACTCCTTCTGGTGCACTCTATATAAATAACCCTGCTCTATAAATAGCCCACGAACATTGTCAAACATGTAGTGACAATGGGTGGTGGTTGGCAGGTCAGCCAATTGGCACACCACAAACTAATCAATGTGCATTTGGTTAGCAGGTTACCAATCAGCCACATCCAATATTATAGCAGTCCAAGAGACCCATTATCAGGGTCTGGTGCATTACTTGCATTACTTGTTCCCTCATTGTTTTAACAGCTAGCTGAGTATTTACTCTAAATGTATGAGCAAAAATCCTCCTCCCATGCATCTGGTTGTGAGCTAGCCTGGGGTGACTCCTGGTGTGTGCTCAGCTGCTCTCCGACCGTTTTGTAAGCTATTCAAGTAGTTTTTAGTGCCCTTACGTAATTCTGTAGTTCAGACGTATGATCTCTTCTGTGTTAGTTCAGACAGTGTGTGTCCCCATAGAGCTATTTTCAACCTGACTCAAGTGATTGTGACAGTGTGTGTCCCCATACAACCTACTTTAACCTACCTTGTGTCTCCCCATAGAGCTGACACACCTAGTCATGTGCTGTGAGATCATGCTAGGGCAGGCTATGATGTGGTAAACTGATAGGATGTGGGTCGGCGAACGTGCTGCTAACCAACCAACCATTCCTGTATGTGATGTCCACTGAACATTCTGGTCCAATGACCATTGGTTGGGGATTTCGGTATGGCTACCCCAGACTTTTTTTTTTGTTTTTTTGCTATCGCAGACTAAAAACAAAGGTCATGCTTTACTCAGTACAATAGCCAATGAACATGTAAGTGCTTTATTAGAATAGGTGGTTGGATGGGTGGTTGGCAGGTCAGCCAATCACACCACAAACTAGCCTTGTACAGGTCAGCCAATCAGCACACCACAAACTAGCCTTGTACCTCCCCTATTTTGATCACACTACTGTCAGTACGTTTAATCTCGAATAACTAGGAGCTGCCGCTGGTAAGTGGGGAGGGAGGGTGGGGTTGGGGTTGCTTGGACAGTGTTCAATCATTTTGCTGCTCATGGTGAATAAATAAAAATCCAAGTATCTCTCTATCCCCATGTAGGAGAAGGAGAAGGTGTCAAATGCTACATTAAATAGGTTTTTAAGTTTACATTATTTATTTCCATTTGTATTAGTGGCCTTAGCCATCCACATCCTGTCTCCTTAGCATCCGATCTCTAAGTGCCTCAGCAGTATGGAAACTATGGAGGAGATGAGGAAATTGTTGGATGAGTCGAAGGAGCGCGAGAAGGAGCGTGAGAGAGAGTCGAAGGAGTCCAAGGAGCGCGAGAGAAAGTTGACGGTGCAGCTGGGTAAGTAATTGTACCATGTACCATGTGTCGATTTCTTTCTCACCTCAGGATTCCACACTCCAAATGATGTTGGTGACTCCATACATAATTACATTAACTATATCTGCATTCTAGCCCTAGCCCTGTTGTGTTGTAAGTGCAATTTCCCCCCCAAATTGCACTCGTACACTCTTAAATTCTCACCTCAGGATCCCCCACTCCAATGATGAGGTGGTGGACGTCCTGGAAGGGTATTCATTCCTAGTTTTATATTGATCATTATTTGTATGTAATAGAGACGTTGCAGAACTTGCGAAAGAGAAAACTACAACATGAGTCAGATGATGAGTCACATGATGATGATGATGCTGGCACCTCTGGAATGAAGGTTTGTAGTAGTTGTCTAGGCATGGGAACTCCAAGTCACACCATGCTTTTTCTTTATGGTTGAGTGGAATATTTGTGCAGATGTGCAGCAAATAGAATAACCTTGTGACTACATTGTACAACATAAGATTAGCGACACCAGGCCCCTAGGCTATGTGAGACTGCATGTTTGGAGATACATATGAAAAAGTAAACAGTTAAAGCTGGACATATAGAAATACAGTTATAGGGGCATCTTAGTTAGTCCAGTGGGTCCTCCTAGTTCAGCCCAGCTCTCTATATATCAACCTCTATATATTGACTTCTACATATTCACTCATAAACTATATTATTACTGTACATGGTTGGAGATGCATATGCAAAAGTAAACAAAGGTGGACATATAGAAATACAGTTATAGGGGTATCTAAGTTAATCCAGCTGGTCGTCCTAGTTAATCAAACAAGCCAGCCCAGCCCTGTATATATCAACCTCTATATACTGACTTCTATATATTCACTTAGAGAACTTAATATTTTATTACTGCATGTTTGGAGATACATATGAAAAAGTAAACAGTTAAAGCTGGACATATAGAAATACAGTTATAGGGGCATCTTAGTTAGTCCAGCAGGTCCTCCTAGTTCAGCCCAGCTCTCTATATATCAACCTCTATATATTGACTTCTACATAGTCACTCATTAAACTTAATATATTATTACTGCATGGTTGGAGATGCATATGCAAAAGTAAACAGTTAAAGCTGGACATATAGAAACACAGTTTAAGTGAGGACTACGGCGTGAAAACGGTTAAATGAACGAATGCAGCTGCTTGGCTAAAATAGTTTCCTGGCACAGTCGTAAGAGTTCCACGTGTACTCGCTTTCAATGTGCATGCATGCAGGATTGGGTGTGCTCCTAGTAGGTGTTTGTGCGTGCGTGCATGCATGAATGGGTGTGGCCTGGATGTACAGCTTGAACATGGCAGAGGGTGTGTGTCATGTGGACCTAGTAGGTGTGTGGTCCTAGTAAGTGTGTGAGTGTGCATGCATGCTGGAATGGGTGTGGTCCTAGTAGGTGTGTGTGCATGCAGGAATGGATGTGGTCCTAGTAGGTGTGTGTGCATGCATTCAGGAACAAACATGCTGATTTAGATTGCCTGGATGACTTAGGGATCAATGTCAATCGTGGCATTGGCGTGTTCGCGGTACAGTCCCCCCTTAATTAAATGAACCTTGGTGCTACATTGCAGTGTTCCCACTAGGATTCTAGTTGGACACGTTGCTCTACATGTACCTCTATACATTCAAGCCAACACCTATTAATTCATGATTCCATTATACGGTACAGGAGGATGGTGGTGATGATGATGATGATGATGGTGGTGGTGTTGAAGTTCTTGATATGGAAACGGTATGAAACGAACATTAATAATCGTCTCTTTTACCATTAATAATTGTCTCTTTTTTCCATTAATAATTCTCTCTTTTTCCATTAATAATTGTTAATTGTCTCTTTCTTTTAGGTCTCTGATGTCCGAGTGATATTTTTTGGAATTAAGCCATTTTCTAAACTGATAAAAATGCCTATCGGTAATATTTGCTCGAAGAAAATTATGAAGAGACTCTTTCGTTTACAAAAACCGTCTATTACCTTTCCAAAAATTACGGAAGGAGGACATTTTGTAATACGTGGTACCTTGGGGGGATTTTACGCCTTTTTTCTCTATAATAAACAAACAGCATGTTCTCATACTAAATCGTCGCAGCACCGAAAGTTAAACTCCACTGCGATTCTGGATTTCATTATTCCTCCTTCGGACATGTCATGTAATTTGGCGGATTCATTTTGGGGTCCGACCAGGAATGATACCGACACATATCGTAATGTGACGTTATTTCCTAAGATGATATATGAATCAGAAAGAAATTCATCTTTGTTTGAAGCACTGAAAATTTTGGTGAATACGAATTACGATGGAGTACAATGCAAGATGGGTTATAGTGAATCTGATTTTTCACCATTTTCTGGAGGAGTCGATATTCAGGTTATGGGAAGGAGTTCTAATGCTGTTCTGCTCGGGCAAATCAATTCTGCTACTGTTGAAGGCAAAATTCAACCATTGGCAATAACGCGAGTGCTTGACCAACTGAAGGCCTCCATGGTAGTAACAACCATCTCATCTTGGTTTAACAGCTTGAATTATTCCAACCGAACAACCTTGGATGAAATGGATGAAATGGAAACACTAGTGTGCTATGGACTTCTAATGGGGATTGTTCACCCAACTGTACTATTAAGGTCTAATATGGATTTTAAAAATAACATTATTAATTTTTATCAGATCGCTAATTATCCGTGTTCATTACAAACTTATTTGGAGCAGAACTCGTTGTTAGAATACATTCTGAGAGAGTGCAATAAGTACCATATATAGTAGTATTATCAGATTGTAACTTGTGTCTTATTATTATATATACTGTCACATCTTCTAAATTCATGGATAGAGTGCATATAAATTATAAATGGGTACAGAAGTACCGATATAGAGGTGCAAACCCTCCTAATTAATCAGTAATGGTAGTCATTGCATTATTAATTAATGTAGAGATATAATGAACCCCCCCATTCATTGGTGTCGCTATATATAATAGGCCCACGCCAATGTCCCCCCCCCCATTCATTGCGCTATATGATAGGTACACATCAATGTACTCCCCTCCCCATTCATTGGTTTGTATCTAACAGCGCAATGAATGGGGGGTGTACATTGGTGTGTATCTAACATACATATAGCGTGTCCTGATTGTTTACATTACATCGTATGGAAATTATTTTGATATCAGAATGAAGCCCATTTCATACCTTGCACTTTATCACTTCCCATTTAGTCGGCATTTAGAGTAACCACAGATGTGTTGATAGAACAGAGACTACTAAAATTATATAGGTCAGTCCACTTATACCACCATTTTACAACCCAATACCTCATTTTACAACCCAATACCACAACCCAATACAACCCAATACCACCATTTTACAACCCAATACCACCATTTTACAAACCAATACCACCATTTTACAACCCAATACCACCATTTTACAACCCAATACCACCATTTTACCACCATTTTACAAACCAATACCACCATTTTACAACCCAATACCACCATTTTACAACCCAATACCACCATTTTACAACCAAATACCACCATTTTACAACCCAATACAGTAGACCCTCGCTAATCTGGACCCCGTTAATCCGAAACCTCGCTAATCCGAACTCCGAATGCAAAAAACAAAAAAAAACAAAACAAAAAAAGCCCTAGCCCTAGGAAAGAAAAAAAAAAGGAAGAAGAAAAAAAAGGCTTACCATTTATTGAACTTTCGGACCTAAAGTTCGACCTATACGAACCTGTCATACGATGCAGCTGCAGTGATATGGAGAAGAAAAGAGCTCACAAGAGCCTTACCATCGAGGTCGAGATCCTGGACCAGCTCGAGGAGGTCTAGATCCTGGACCAGCTCGGGAAGAAAAGCTACAAGTTACTATCTGAACAGTATGGAGTTGGGGTCTCAACTATCTCAGACATAAAGAAGAAGGGCAGCGAGTTGTGAGGAAACAAAAGGAAGATGACTGAGATGGGATTCGGGAGATCTGCTGGACGGGAAGGGATCATAATGCATAATGATTAAAAATAACTTGCACTCCCACCACCCAGTCAGTATTCAACCACACCTGCAAAAAATAAACCAATTCAGAGTTCAATATAATGTATTCATAAATTTCACTAATCCGAAAATTTCACTAATCCGAACTACTCAGATCCCCAGGCTATTCGGATTAGTGAGGGTCTACTGTACCACCATTTTACAACCCAATACCACCATTGTACAACCCAATACCACCATTGTACAACCCAATACCACCATTGTACAACCCAATACCACCATTGTACAACCCAATACCACCATTGTACAACCCAATACCACCATTGTACAACCCAATACCACCATTGTACAACCCAATACCACCATACATTCTATCATATATGAGCTGTTCAGAGATGAAATAAACTGGGGGCGGATTATAACCTTCATCACCTTTTCAAGTGCACATGGCTGTCTATTGTGCAAAGCGAGAGGAACTGAGACATAAAGTTCCGGACATTGTGACCTGGATGGACAAGGAGATGGAGAATCTGTATAGTTGGATCTGGGATCAAGGCGGCCTCCAAACATTAATTCAAACATGACACAAAGGTGTGTCCAAAATGACGATCCTAATGTGTCACGGAGGGACACATTTGTCAAGCACATTCTTTTAAAGATAACTGTTTCTGGAGACTTTGGATTTCTCGTGATGGTAAAACGTAAATAAGAAGTATTCCAGGTACATTTTACCTCTTCAATACAACCTGTATTCACAGGAATATAAAATCCCACTATTTCGCCTGTGTCTACTGATCTAATCGAGGTGAAAATGGCACCAGCCCCACCCCCTCAAATGAGTCTGCTGGAATCGAGGTGCCTACTATTCAAACTGAGACATAGGTCCCTATGTCCCTATGAGGTCACTCCAGCTCTATATTTGAATTGTAATGTCCTCTTATGGATACAGTGAATACTTTGGAGTTTAGTTTGACTAAACTTTGAAGATAAATTAATAGCATAGGTGCTCTAAAAAAAGAGCAAACTAAAACAAGATAAAACAACACATAATGACATCAAGCGTTTCGTTGGCCAAATATTTTTCTTTTTCTTTCACAAGTTTCCCCCAAAAAATTATATATTAATGAGTTATGGAATAATGTATTGAATAATGTCATGTGAAAGTCAGTCAAAAAAATATATTTTGGCCAACGAAACGCTTGAACTTGCTGTGCATGTACTTTACATGACCAACAACAAAAATAGCAAATTTGACATTCACAGCGATAGGCGTGTGCACGCTGCTGCCGTCCACAGAAATGGGTGTGGCTCCTGTATGGAGGAGCACAAGACTCTATATACTAATATCTATATATTCACCAATTTACCATAATATTGTATTACAGCATGTATGGAGCTACACATGGCAAGGTGAAAATAGAGTGGTGGACATATGGAAGTACAGTTATAGGGATATCCCAATTAATGAGGCCAGTTCGGACCTATGCCCCTCTATTAATTGGAATGTCCCTATAACTGTACTTCCATATGTCCACCACTCTATTTTTACTTTGTCATGTGTAGCTCCATACATGCAGTAATAAATTATTAGCGTAAATTGGTGAATATATAGATATTAGTATATAGAGTCTTGTGCTCCTCCACACACAGGAGCCACACCCATTTCTGTGGACGGCAGCAGCGTGCACACGCCTATCGCTGTGAATGTCAAATTTGCTATTTTTGTTGTTGGTCATGTGAAGTACATGCACAGCAAGTTCAAGCGTTTCGTTGGCCAAATATATATTTTTTCTTTCACAAGTTTTCCCCAAAAAATTATATATTAATGAGTTATGGAATAATGTATTGAATAATGTCATGTGAAAGTCAGTCAAAAAAATATATTTTGGCCAACGAAACGCTTGAACTTGCTGTGCATGTACTTTACATGACCAACAACAAAAATAGCAAATTTGACATTCACAGCGATAGGCGTGTGCACGCTGCTGCCGTCCACAGAAATGGGTGTGGCTCCTGTATGGAGGAGCACAAGACTCTATATACTAATATCTATATATTCACCAATTTACCATAATATTGTATTACAGCATGTATGGAGCTACACATGGCAAGGTGAAAATAGAGTGGTGGACATATGGAAGTACAGTTATAGGGATATCCCAATTAATGAGGCCAGTTCGGACCTATGCCCCTCTATTAATTGGAATGTCCCTATAACTGTACTTCCATATGTCCACCACTCTATTTTTACTTTGTCATGTGTAGCTCCATACATGCAGTAATAAATTATTAGCGTAAATTGGTGAATATATAGATATTAGTATATAGAGTCTTGTGCTCCTCCACACACAGGAGCCACACCCATTTCTGTGGACGGCAGCAGCGTGCACACGCCTATCGCTGTGAATGTCAAATTTGCTATTTTTGTTGTTGGTCATGTGAAGTACATGCACAGCAAGTTCAAGCGTTTCGTTGGCCAAATATATATTTTTTCTTTCACAAGTTTTCCCCAAAAAATTATATATTAATGAGTTATGGAATAATGTATTGAATAATGTCATGTGAAAGTCAGTCAAAAAAATATATTTTGGCCAACGAAACGCTTGAACTTGCTGTGCATGTACTTTACATGACCAACAACAAAAATAGCAAATTTGACATTCACAGCGATAGGCGTGTGCACGCTGCTGCCGTCCACAGAAATGGGTGTGGCTCCTGTATGGAGGAGCACAAGACTCTATATACTAATATCTATATATTCACCAATTTACCATAATATTGTATTACAGCATGTATGGAGCTACACATGGCAAGGTGAAAATAGAGTGGTGGACATATGGAAGTACAGTTATAGGGATATCCCAATTAATGAGGCCAGTACGGACCTATGCCCCTCTATTAATTGGAATGTCCCTATAACTGTACTTCCATATGTCCACCACTCTATTTTTACTTTGTCATGTGTAGCTCCATACATGCAGTAATAAATTATTAGCGTAAATTGGTGAATATATAGATATTAGTATATAGAGTCTTGTGCTCCTCCACACACAGGAGCCACACCCATTTCTGTGGACGGCAGCAGCGTGCACACGCCTATCGCTGTGAATGTCAAATTTGCTATTTTTGTTGTTGGTCATGTGAAGTACATGCACAGCAAGTTCAAGCGTTTCGTTGGCCAAATATATATTTTTTTTTCACAAGTTTTCCCCAAAAAATTATATATTAATGAGTTATGGAATAATGTATTGAATAATGTCATGTGAAAGTCAGTCAAAAATATATATTTTGGCCAACGAAACGCTTGAACTTGCTGTGCATGTACTTTACATGACCAACAACAAAAATAGCAAATTTGACATTCACAGCGATAGGCGTGTGCACGCTGCTGCCGTCCACAGAAATGGGTGTGGCTCCTGTATGGAGGAGCACAAGACTCTATATACTAATATCTATATATTCACCAATTTACCATAATATTGTATTACAGCATGTATGGAGCTACACATGGCAAGGTGAAAATAGAGTGGTGGACATATGGAAGTACAGTTATAGGGATATCCCAATTAATGAGGCCAGTTCGGACCTATGCCCCTCTATTAATTGGAATGTCCCTATAACTGTACTTCCATATGTCCACCACTCTATTTTTACTTTGTCATGTGTAGCTCCATACATGCAGTAATAAATTATTAGCGTAAATTGGTGAATATATAGATATTAGTATATAGAGTCTTGTGCTCCTCCACACACAGGAGCCACACCCATTTCTGTGGACGGCAGCAGCGTGCACACGCCTATCGCTGTGAATGTCAAATTTGCTATTTTTGTTGTTGGTCATGTGAAGTACATGCACAGCAAGTTCAAGCGTTTCGTTGGCCAAATATATATTTTTTCTTTCACAAGTTTTCCCCAAAAAATTATATATTAATGAGTTATGGAATAATGTATTGAATAATGTCATGTGAAAGTCAGTCAAAAAAATATATTTTGGCCAACGAAACGCTTGAACTTGCTGTGCATGTACTTTACATGACCAACAACAAAAATAGCAAATTTGACATTCACAGCGATAGGCGTGTGCACGCTGCTGCCGTCCACAGAAATGGGTGTGGCTCCTGTATGGAGGAGCACAAGACTCTATATACTAATATCTATATATTCACCAATTTACCATAATATTGTATTACAGCATGTATGGAGCTACACATGGCAAGGTGAAAATAGAGTGGTGGACATATTGAAGTACAGTTATAGGGATATCCCAATTAATGAGGCCAGTTCGGACCTATGCCCCTCTATTAATTGGAATGTCCCTATAACTGTACTTCCATATGTCCACCACTCTATTTTTACTTTGTCATGTGTAGCTCCATACATGCAGTAATAAATTATTAGCGTAAATTGGTGAATATATAGATATTAGTATATAGAGTCTTGTGCTCCTCCACACACAGGAGCCACACCCATTTCTGTGGACGGCAGCAGCGTGCACACGCCTATCGCTGTGAATGTCAAATTTGCTATTTTTGTTGTTGGTCATGTGAAGTACATGCACAGCAAGTTCAAGCGTTTCGTTGGCCAAATATATATTTTTTCTTTCACAAGTTTTCCCCAAAAAATTATATATTAATGAGTTATGGAATAATGTATTGAATAATGTCATGTGAAAGTCAGTCAAAAATATATATTTTGGCCAACGAAACGCTTGAACTTGCTGTGCATGTACTTTACATGACCAACAACAAAAATAGCAAATTTGACATTCACAGCGATAGGCGTGTGCACGCTGCTGCCGTCCACAGAAATGGGTGTGGCTCCTGTATGGAGGAGCACAAGACTCTATATACTAATATCTATATATTCACCAATTTACCATAATATTGTATTACAGCATGTATGGAGCTACACATGGCAAGGTGAAAATAGAGTGGTGGACATATGGAAGTACAGTTATAGGGATATCCCAATTAATGAGGCCAGTTCGGTCCTATGCCCCTCTATTAATTGGAATGTCCCTATAACTGTACTTCCATATGTCCACCACTCTATTTTTACTTTGTCATGTGTAGCTCCATACATGCAGTAATAAATTATTAGCGTAAATTGGTGAATATATAGATATTAGTATATAGAGTCTTGTGCTCCTCCACACACAGGAGCCACACCCATTTCTGTGGACGGCAGCAGCGTGCACACGCCTATCGCTGTGAATGTCAAATTTGCTATTTTTGTTGTTGGTCATGTGAAGTACATGCACAGCAAGTTCAAGCGTTTCGTTGGCCAAATATATATTTTTTCTTTCACAAGTTTTCCCCAAAAAATTATATATTAATGAGTTATGGAATAATGTATTGAATAATGTCATGTGAAAGTCAGTCAAAAATATATATTTTGGCCAACGAAACGCTTGAACTTGCTGTGCATGTACTTTACATGACCAACAACAAAAATAGCAAATTTGACATTCACAGCGATAGGCGTGTGCACGCTGCTGCCGTCCACAGAAATGGGTGTGGCTCCTGTATGGAGGAGCACAAGACTCTATATACTAATATCTATATATTCACCAATTTACCATAATATTGTATTACAGCATGTATGGAGCTACACATGGCAAGGTGAAAATAGAGTGGTGGACATATGGAAGTACAGTTATAGGGATATCCCAATTAATGAGGCCAGTTCGGACCTATGCCCCTCTATTAATTGGAATGTCCCTATAACTGTACTTCCATATGTCCACCACTCTATTTTTACTTTGTCATGTGTAGCTCCATACATGCAGTAATAAATTATTAGCATAAATTGGTGAATATATAGATATTAGTATATAGAGTCTTGTGCTCCTCCACACACAGGAGCCACACCCATTTCTGTGGACGGCAGCAGCGTGCACACGCCTATCGCTGTGAATGTCAAATTTGCTATTTTTGTTGTTGGTCATGTGAAGTACATGCACAGCAAGTTCAAGCGTTTCGTTGGCCAAATATATATTTTTTCTTTCACAAGTTTTCCCCAAAAAATTATATATTAATGAGTTATGGAATAATGTATTGAATAATGTCATGTGAAAGTCAGTCAAAAAAATATATTTTGGCCAACGAAACGCTTGAACTTGCTGTGCATGTACTTTACATGACCAACAACAAAAATAGCAAATTTGACATTCACAGCGATAGGCGTGTGCACGCTGCTGCCGTCCACAGAAATGGGTGTGGCTCCTGTATGGAGGAGCACAAGACTCTATATACTAATATCTATATATTCACCAATTTACCATAATATTGTATTACAGCATGTATGGAGCTACACATGGCAAGGTGAAAATAGAGTGGTGGACATATGGAAGTACAGTTATAGGGATATCCCAATTAATGAGGCCAGTTCGGACCTATGCCCCTCTATTAATTGGAATGTCCCTATAACTGTACTTCCATATGTCCACCACTCTATTTTTACTTTGTCATGTGTAGCTCCATACATGCAGTAATAAATTATTAGCGTAAATTGGTGAATATATAGATATTAGTATATAGAGTCTTGTGCTCCTCCACACACAGGAGCCACACCCATTTCTGTGGACGGCAGCAGCGTGCACACGCCTATCGCTGTGAATGTCAAATTTGCTATTTTTGTTGTTGGTCATGTGAAGTACATGCACAGCAAGTTCAAGCGTTTCGTTGGCCAAATATATATTTTTTCTTTCACAAGTTTTCCCCCAAAAATTATATATTAATGAGTTATGGAATAATGTATTGAATAATGTCATGTGAAAGTCAGTCAAAAAAATATATTTTGGCCAACGAAACGCTTGAACTTGCTGTGCATGTACTTTACATGACCAACAACAAAAATAGCAAATTTGACATTCACAGCGATAGGCGTGTGCACGCTGCTGCCGTCCACAGAAATGGGTGTGGCTCCTGTATGGAGGAGCACAAGACTCTATATACTAATATCTATATATTCACCAATTTACCATAATATTGTATTACAGCATGTATGGAGCTACACATGGCAAGGTGAAAATAGAGTGGTGGACATATGGAAGTACAGTTATAGGGATATCCCAATTAATAAGGCCAGTTCGGACCTATGCCCCTCTATTAATTGGAATGTCCCTATAACTGTACTTCCATATGTCCACCACTCTATTTTTACTTTGTCATGTGTAGCTCCATACATGCAGTAATAAATTATTAGCGTAAATTGGTAAATATATAGATATTAGTATATAGAGTCTTGTGCTCCTCCACACACAGGAGCCACACCCATTTCTGTGGACGGCAGCAGCGTGCACACGCCTATCGCTGTGAATGTCAAATTTGCTATTTTTGTTGTTGGTCATGTGAAGTACATGCACAGCAAGTTCAAGCGTTTCGTTGGCCAAATATATATTTTTTCTTTCACAAGTTTTCCCCAAAAAATTATATATTAATGAGTTATGGAATAATGTATTGAATAATGTCATGTGAAAGTCAGTCAAAAAAAAATATTTTGGCCAACGAAACGCTTGAACTTGCTGTGCATGTACTTTACATGACCAACAACAAAAATAGCAAATTTGACATTCACAGCGATAGGCGTGTGCACGCTGCTGCCGTCCACAGAAATGGGTGTGGCTCCTGTATGGAGGAGCACAAGACTCTATATACTAATATCTATATATTCACCAATTTACCATAATATTGTATTACAGCATGTATGGAGCTACACATGGCAAGGTGAAAATAGAGTGGTGGACATATGGAAGTACAGTTATAGGGATATCCCAATTAATGAGGCCAGTTCGGACTTATGCCCCTCTATTAATTGGAATGTCCCTATAACTGTACTTCCATATGTCCACCACTCTATTTTTACTTTGTCATGTGTAGCTCCATACATGCAGTAATAAATTATTAGCGTAAATTGGTGAATATATAGATATTAGTATATAGAGTCTTGTGCTCCTCCACACACAGGAGCCACACCCATTTCTGTGGACGGCAGCAGCGTGCACACGCCTATCGCTGTGAATGTCAAATTTGCTATTTTTGTTGTTGGTCATGTGAAGTACATGCACAGCAAGTTCAAGCGTTTCGTTGGCCAAATATATATTTTTTCTTTCACAAGTTTTCCCCAAAAAATTATATATTAATGAGTTATGGAATAATGTATTGAATAATGTCATGTGAAAGTCAGTCAAAAAAATATATTTTGGCCAACGAAACGCTTGAACTTGCTGTGCATGTACTTTACATGACCAACAACAAAAATAGCAAATTTGACATTCACAGCGATAGGCGTGTGCACGCTGCTGCCGTCCACAGAAATGGGTGTGGCTCCTGTATGGAGGAGCACAAGACTCTATATACTAATATCTATATATTCACCAATTTACCATAATATTGTATTACAGCATGTATGGAGCTACACATGGCAAGGTGAAAATAGAGTGGTGGACATATGGAAGTACAGTTATAGGGATATCCCAATTAATGAGGCCAGTTCGGACCTATGCCCCTCTATTAATTGGAATGTCCCTATAACTGTACTTCCATATGTCCACCACTCTATTTTTACTTTGTCATGTGTAGCTCCATACATGCAGTAATAAATTATTAGCATAAATTGGTGAATATATAGATATTAGTATATAGAGTCTTGTGCTCCTCCACACACAGGAGCCACACCCATTTCTGTGGACGGCAGCAGCGTGCACACGCCTATCGCTGTGAATGTCAAATTTGCTATTTTTGTTGTTGGTCATGTGAAGTACATGCACAGCAAGTTCAAGCGTTTCGTTGGCCAAATATATATTTTTTCTTTCACAAGTTTTCCCCAAAAAATTATATATTAATGAGTTATGGAATAATGTATTGAATAATGTCATGTGAAAGTCAGTCAAAAAAATATATTTTGGCCAACGAAACGCTTGAACTTGCTGTGCATGTACTTTACATGACCAACAACAAAAATAGCAAATTTGACATTCACAGCGATAGGCGTGTGCACGCTGCTGCCGTCCACAGAAATGGGTGTGGCTCCTGTATGGAGGAGCACAAGACTCTATATACTAATATCTATATATTCACCAATTTACCATAATATTGTATTACAGCATGTATGGAGCTACACATGGCAAGGTGAAAATAGAGTGGTGGACATATGGAAGTACAGTTATAGGGATATCCCAATTAATGAGGCCAGTTCGGACCTATGCCCCTCTATTAATTGGAATGTCCCTATAACTGTACTTCCATATGTCCACCACTCTATTTTCACTTTATCATGTGTAGCTCCATACATGCAGTAATAAATTATTAGCGTAAATTGGTGAATATATAGATATTAGTATATAGAGTCTTGTGCTCCTCCACACACAGGAGCCACACCCATTTCTGTGGACGGCAGCAGCGTGCACACGCCTATCGCTGTGAATGTCAAATTTGCTATTTTTGTTGTTGGTCATGTGAAGTACATGCACAGCAAGTTCAAGCGTTTCGTTGGCCAAATATATATTTTTTCTTTCACAAGTTTTCCCCAAAAAATTATATATTAATGAGTTATGGAATAATGTATTGAATAATGTCATGTGAAAGTCAGTCAAAAAATATATTTTGGCCAACGAAACGCTTGAACTTGCTGTGCATGTACTTTACATGACCAACAACAAAAATAGCAAATTTGACATTCACAGCGATAGGCGTGTGCACGCTGCTGCCGTCCACAGAAATGGGTGTGGCTCCTGTATGGAGGAGCACAAGACTCTATATACTAATATCTATATATTCACCAATTTACCATAATATTGTATTACAGCATGTATGGAGCTACACATGGCAAGGTGAAAATAGAGTGGTGGACATATGGAAGTACAGTTATAGGGATATCCCAATTAATGAGGCCAGTTCGGGCCTATGCCCCTCTATTAATTGGAATGTCCCTATAACTGTACTTCCATATGTCCACCACTCTATTTTTACTTTGTCATGTGTAGCTCCATACATGCAGTAATAAATTATTAGCGTAAATTGGTGAATATATAGATATTAGTATATAGAGTCTTGTGCTCCTCCACACACAGGAGCCACACCCATTTCTGTGGACGGCAGCAGCGTGCACACGCCTATCGCTGTGAATGTCAAATTTGCTATTTTTGTTGTTGGTCATGTGAAGTACATGCACAGCAAGTTCAAGCGTTTCGTTGGCCAAATATATATTTTTTCTTTCACAAGTTTTCCCCCAAAAATTATATATTAAGGGGGGAAGAGGGCTGAAAACACATATTTTTTCAAATTTTTTTTTATGGGCCCAAAAGGGTTCATAATATGTCTGGAGTTTGAGGTTCAAGTTTCAGAGCAAGTGAATACTTGCATCAGAAGATATAGCCATTTTTATACAGTGCATTATTATTCCATTTCATTTCATTTCACTTCACATTGGAAGAGGTTCTCTCCCAGTCTTACCTGGCTACAATCGGGCGGGCGGCGATGATCGCCTACCCAAAATACAGTTTTTATATATCAAAATGTTGCCGATTTCATGGAGACCCTTACCAGTCGTTTGCGCAATGAATTGGCCAGGTGGGGGGGTAGTGCGCAACCGCTAAGATGAGCACGTTTTTTTAGGTCAAGGTTCACTTGAAACTTTTACACTGTTGAGTTATGGGGAAGAGAACAGAGAAGCATTTTAAACAGAAAGGTCAAGGATTCAAGAAGAGTGAAGACAAGAAAAAGAAAGCCCTACAGGCGGATGTTGTTGAGCCTGTCACAGTAGCCGCGCAAGGCAAGTTTTAATGTTTATCTCCATACTAAAAAGTTACTAGCTGTTTCCTTTCCTTTGTTAGTGAGTCTCTTGGATCCTGTGGGTGGGGTAGCGCCTTCTGTGAACCTTCACTTACCTTACAATCAATTGCAAATGTCTGAAGAGAGGCCAGTTCCATTGGTGACTATGACAAGTGACTATGACCAGGAAGAAGTTGGCTCTCATGGACAGTTCAGCTGCTTCTGTGGCTGTTGCTACTAGATCTACTGGCTCTACCTCTTTGGACTCGGGTGGTGTTGGAGAACTAGGTAAGGGTAATCATATAATAAATAAACTTAGATAAGCTTAGAGAGGTCATAGAAAGGTGTAATAAGTTGGTAACTGAGCTCCCTTGCAACTGAAGCCCGTAGGGCAGGCATGGTTTACTTTTTGTTCAAATTGTAGTAACACTCGAGACATCTCAAAACCTGTATCTGTAGAAGCATTCTTTGAACATCCAGTCAGTACTGGGTGCTCGCATTGCTGGAATTAGTCATTCTGGTCTAGAAGACATCACTGCAGTCATGGATATGTTGCCCCCTCTTAGTTCCACTTGTTTTTTAAAAATATACTAGGTCAATAGGGAGTGACGGAAATGCAGTAACAGAGTATTATGTTGGATGCCGCTCATAGGTTACATGATTTTTATAGGGTTAGGCATGAAGAAATCATTGATGTTAGTATTACTGTTGACGGCACATGGCTTAGACAGGGCCACAAATCAAATTATGGCTTGGTTGCGGTGATGTCTTGGGACACTGGAGAGGTTTTAGATTATTATCTTATGTCTAATTTCAAGCTTGTGCGCGAAGACCTGAAGATGAAACAGAAGCAAGTTACACAGAATGGTTTGAGGGTCACAAGGTAAATTGTGAAGCCAATTTTGAAGGCTCTTCGGTTTCTATGGAAGTTGTAGGAACACAAAAACTTTTTTAGCGTTCAGTGGAGAGACTGAAGCTTAGGTACACACACATTAATTAGTGATGGGTATACAAATGCACATAAACGGGAGTGCAACAAGTGTCGGGCTTGCCATCGAGAGGCAGCAGAGTTTCAATGGAGGGCGGAGCATTGTATGGTCCTGGCAAGGGGGACCTGTAACATTTTTATTTTGTTTGTGTCTTGCTTTCTATTGTCAAACAGAGATTTCAAACAAAGATTACTGGAAGATACTTTTGTTTATGTGTATTTTTGTCAAGCTTAGAAATTACTGGAGGATGTTTTTTGTTTGTGTTCTATTGTTTTTCAGGGATTACTGGAGGGTGTCGGAAGACATGTGTGGAGGGCGACGATGGATGGACCTGGGCATGGGAGCCCTGCAAATGATGACGTGTTTATGTTTGCTAATTAAATATTAGCAAAGCAACGTAACAAGTCTGATGCGTCTTTAATTTATGTGTATGTATATATATATAATTATTGTTGGTTTTGAAGTTGTAGTTAGGATGTAGGATATTGCTGTTGTTGAAAAAATAAAGGACTGTGAAAGTCAATTGGTTGCTTTCAACATTTTGTTTGTACACACACAATTCTAGTAATGAGGGGATGTATTCTGGTGAAGCAGGGGCAGCTGGGATGTGATTACAAACTGCTTGGACTTCAAGGCTCAATATCTCTGAAGTGATTTTTGAAAAACCGTTCAAATGATAACTTGAATATTTTTTATCCTTTCATAAAAAAAATTATTTCATTTGAAAGCAAATTTTATATTCTACAACTTGCGCGAGAGTTTTTGTTTGATAGGATTACTAAAAAATACCTATAGATGGAAATGTAACGTGATGTCATAAAGCTATGTTCAGAAAATGCAACAAAAATAAAAAATTTCGAAATTTCAAGACGCGCAGTTTGTAGTGCTCATTATGATTGACTAATAGACCGAATAAGAGCCTCGCAAAGGTCGTTACTGCAACGTGGTTTACTTAACGGCTTACGGTCCGCACTGGAAGAGCCTATAATGAGCCAGGAAAAAATTATGGCGAAACTAAATGACAAAAGAGACTTATCATTAGAAAGCACAGACTGCAAGCTATAATTTGATATATAAATTGGGAAACTAGAGTGAATGCGAGCAAAGATATGGTACTTTATATGAGACTACGCGATACGCAGCCTTCTTTCCCCCTTAATGAGTTATGGAATAATGTATTG
Source organism: Cladorhizidae sp. MBARI D1340-BT2 (assembly GCA_028752905.1). NCBI lineage: Eukaryota > Metazoa > Porifera > Demospongiae > Poecilosclerida > Cladorhizidae > Cladorhizidae sp. MBARI D1340-BT2. The sequence goes on from JAQNBH010000001.1 coordinate 30,255,543, forward strand.
AATAATGTCATGTGAAAGTCAGTCAAAAAAATATATTTTGGCCAACGAAACGCTTGAACTTGCTGTGCATGTACTTTACATGACCAACAACAAAAATAGCAAATTTGACATTCACAGCGATAGGCGTGTGCACGCTGCTGCCGTCCACAGAAATGGGTGTGGCTCCTGTATGGAGGAGCACAAGACTCTATATACTAATATCTATATATTCACCAATTTACCATAATATTGTATTACAGCATGTATGGAGCTACACATGGCAAGGTGAAAATAGAGTGGTGGACATATGGAAGTACAGTTATAGGGATATCCCAATTAATGAGGCCAGTTCGGACCTATGCCCCTCTATTAATTGGAATGTCCCTATAACTGTACTTCCATATGTCCACCACTCTATTTTTACCTTGTAATGTTCAAATCCACACATGCATTAATAAACTATTAGGATACGTATGTGAATATTTAGAAATTAGTATATAGAGGTTGAAGACTATTTAGGTCCGAACTGGCCTCATTAATTGGGATATCCCTATAACTGAACTTCCATATGTCCACCACTCTATTTTTACCTTGTCATGTTCAGCTCCACACATGCAGTAAATAAACTATTAGGATAAGTATGTGAATATTTAGATATTAGTTAGAGGTTGAAGACTATTTATAGTTCAATACATTATTCCATAACTCATTAATATTAAATAGTCTTCAACCTCTATATACTAATTTCTAAATATTCACATACGTATCCTAATAGTTTATTCATACATGTGTGGAGTTAAACATAACAAGGTAAAAATAGAGTGGTGGACATATGGAAGTACAGTCATAGGGATATCCCAATTAATGAGGCCAGTTCAGACGTATGCCCCTATATTAATTGGAATGTCCCTATAACTGTACTTCCATATGTCCACCACTCTATATTTACCTTGTCATGTTCAAATCCACACATGTATTAATAAACTATTAGGATACGTATGTGAATATTTAGAAATTAGTATATAGAGGTTGAAGACTATTTAGGTCCGAACTGGCCTCATTAATTGGGATATCCCTATAACTGAACTTCCATATGTCCACCACTCTATTTTTACCTTGGCATGTTCAGCTCCACCACATACGTATCTTAATAGTTTATTAATACATGTGTGGAGTTCAACATAACAAGGTAAACATAGAGTGGTGTTGTTGGTCATGTGAAGTACATGCACAGCAAGTTCAAGCGTTTCGTTGGTCAAATATATTTTTTTACTTTCACAAGTTTTCCCCAAAAAATTATATAATAATGAGTTATGGAATAATGTATTGAATAATGTCATGTGAAAGTCAGTCAAAAAATATATTTTGGCCAACGAAACGCTTGAACTTGCTGTGCATGTACTTTACATGACCAACAACAAAAATAGCAAATTTAACATTCACAGCGATAGGCGTGTGGACGCTGCTGCCGTCCACAGAAATGGGTGTGGCTCCTGTGTGTGGAGGAGCACAAGACTCTATATACTAATATCTATATATTCACCAATTTACCCTAATATTATATTACTGCATGTATGGAGCTACACATGACAAAGTGAAAATAGAGTGGTGGACATATGGAAGTACAGTTATAGGGACATTCCAATTAATAGAGGGGCATAGGTCCGAACTGGCCTCATTAATTGGGATATCCCTATAACTGTACTTCCATATGTCCACCACTCTATTTTTACCTTGTCATGTTCACCTCCACACATGCATTAATAAACTATTAGGATACGTATGTGAATATTTAGAAATTAGTATATAGAGGTTGAAGACTATTTAGGTCCGAACTGGCCTCATTAATTGGGATATCCCTATAACTGTACTTCCATATGTCCACCACTCTATTTTTACCTTGTCATGTTCAGCTCCACACATGCAGTAATAAACTATTAGGATAAGTATGTGAATATTTAGATATTAGTTAGAGGTTGAAGACTATTTATAGTTCAATTCATTATTCCATAACTCATTAATATTAAATAGTCTTCAACCTCTATATACTAATTTCTAAATATTCACATACGTATCCTAATAGTTTATTAATGCATGTGTGGATTTGAACAGTTCGGTCCTATGCCCCTCTATTAATTGGAATGTCCCTATAACTGTACTTCCATATGTCCACCACTCTATTTTCACTTTGTCATGTGTAGCTCCATACATGCAGTAATAAATTATTAGCGTAAATTGGTGAATATATAGATATTAGTATATAGAGTCTTGTGCTCCTACACACACAGGAGCCACACCCATTTCAGTGGACGGCAGCAGCGTCCACACGCCTATCGCTGTGAATGTCAAATTTGCTATTTTTGTTGTTGGTCATGTGAAGTACATGCACAGCAAGTTCAAGCGTTTCGTTGGCCAAATAATTTTTTTTACTTTCACAAGTTTTCCCCAAAAAATTATATATTAATGAGTTATGGAATAATGTATTGAATAATGTCATGTGAAAGTCAGTCAAAAAATATATTTTGGCCAACGAAACGCTTGAACTTGCTGTGCATGTACTTTACATGACCAACAACAAAAATTGCAAATTTGACATTCACAGCGATAGGCGTGTGCACGCTGCTGCCGTCCACAGAAATGGGTGTGGCTCCTGTATGGAGGAGCACAAGACTCTATATACTAATATCTATATATTCACCAATTTAACCTAATATTGTATTACAGCATGTATGGAGCTACACATAACAAGGTGAAAATAGAGTGGTGGACATATGGAAATACAGTTATAGGGATATCCCAATTAATGAGGCCAGTTCGGACCTATGCCCCTCTATTAATTGGAATGTCCCTATAACTGTACTTCCATATGTCCACCACTCTATTTTCACTTTGTCATGTGTAGCTCCATACATGCAGTAATAAATTATTAGGGTACATTGGTGAATATATAGATATTAGTATATAGAGTCTTGTGCTCCTCCAAACAGGAGCCACACCCATTTCTGTGGACGGCAGCAGCGTGCACACGCCTATCGCTGTGAATGTCAAATTTGCTATTTTTGTTGTTGGTCATGTGAAGTACATGCACAGCAAGTTCAAGCGTTTCGTTGGCCAAATATATTTTTTTACTTTCACAATTTTCCCCAAAAAATTATATATTAATGAGTTATGGAATAATGTATTGAATAATGTCATGTGAAAGTCAGTCAAAAAATATATTTTGGCCAACGAAACGCTTGAACTTGCTGTGCATGTACTTTACATGACCAACAACAAAAATAGCAAATTTGACATTCACAGCGATAGGCGTGTGCACGCTGCTGCCGTCCACAGAAATGGGTGTGGCTCCTGTATGGAGGAGCACAAGACTCTATATACTAATATCTATATATTCACCAATTTACCATAATATTGTATTACAGCATGTATGGAGCTACACATGGCAAGGTGAAAATAGAGTGGTGGACATATGGAAGTACAGTTATAGGGATATCCCAATTAATGAGGCCAGTTCGGACCTATGCCCCTCTATTAATTGGAATGTACATATAACTGTACTTCCATATGTCCACCACACTATTTTCACTTTGTCATGTGTAGCTCCATACATGCAGTAATAAATTATTAGCGTAAATTGGTGAATATATAGATATTAGTATATAGAGTCTTGTGCTCCTCCACACACAGGAGCCACACCCATTTCTGTGGACGGCAGCAGCGTCCACACGCCTATCGCTGTGAATGTCAAATTTGCTATTTTTGTTGTTGGTCATGTGAAGTACATGCACAGCAAGTTCAAGCGTTTCGTTTAAATATTCACATACGTATCCTAATAGTTTATTAATACATGTGTGGATTTGAACATGACAAGGTAAATATAGAGTGGTGGACATATGGAAGTACAGTTATAGGGACATTCCAATTAATATAGGGGCATACGTCTGAACTGGCATCATTAATTGGGATATCCCTATGACTGTACTTCCATATGTCCACCCACTCTATTTTTACCTTGTTATGTTCAACTCCACACATGTATTAATAATCTATTATGATACGTATGTGAATATTTAGAAATTAGTATATAGAGGTTGAAGACTATTTAATATTATTAATGAGTTATGTAATAATGTATTTTCAACCTCTAACTAATATCTAAATATTCACATACTTATCCTAATAGTTTATTACTGCATGTGTGGAGCTGAACATGACAAGTTAAAAATAGAGTGGTGAACATATGGAAGTACAGTTATAGGAATATCCCAATTAATGAGGCCAGTTCGGACCTACCCCTCTATTAATTGGAATGTCCCTATAACTGTTCTTCCATATGTCCACCACTCTATTTTTACCTTGTCATGTTCAACTCCACACATGCATTAATAAACTATTAGGATACGTATGTGAATATTTAGAAATTAGTATATAGAGAGGTTGAAGACTATTTAATATTAATGAGTTATGGAATAATGTATCGAACTATAAATAGTCTTCAACCAATGAGTAGTCTTCAACCAATGAGGCCAGTTCGGACCTATGCCCCTCTATTAATTGGAATGTCCCTATAAATATATTCACCAATTTACCCTAATATTGTATTACAGCATGTATGGAGCTACACATGACAAGGTGAAAATAGAGTGGTGGACATATGGAAGTACAGTTATAGGGATATCCCAATTAATGAGGCCAGTTCGGACCTATGGCCCTCTATTAATTGGAATGTCCCTATAACTGTACTTCCATATGTCCACCACTCTATTTTCACTTTGTCATGTGTAGCTCCATACATGCAGTAATAAATTATTAGGGTACATTGGTGAATATATAGATATTAGTATATAGAGTCTTGTGCTCCTCCACACAGGAGCCACACCCATTTCTGTGGACGGCAGCAGCGTGCACACGCCTATCGCTGTGAATGTCAAATTTGCTATTTTTGTTGTTGGTCATGTGAAGTACATGCACAGCAAGTTCAAGCGTTTCGTTGGCCAAATATTTTTTTTTTCTTTCACAAGTTTTCCCCCAAAAATTATATATTAATGAGTTATGGAATAATGTATTGAATAATGTCATGTGAAAGTCAGTCAAAAAAATTTATTTTGGCCAACGAAACGCTTGAACTTGCTGTGCATGTACTTTACATGACCAACAACAAAAATAGCAAATTTGACATTCACAGCGATAGGCGTGTGCACGCTGCTGCCGTCCACAGAAATGGGTGTGGCTCCTGTATGGAGGAGCACAAGACTCTATATACTAATATCTATATATTCACCAATTTACCATAATATTGTATTACAGCATGTATGGAGCTACACATGGCAAGGTGAAAATAGAGTGGTGGACATATGGAAGTACAGTTATAGGGATATCCCAATTAATGAGGCCAGTTCGGACCTATGCCCCTCTATTAATTGGAATGTCCCTATAACTGTACTTCCATATGTCCACCACTCTATTTTCACTTTGTCATGTGTAGCTCCATACATGCAGTAATAAATTATTAGCGTAAATTGGTGAATATATAGATATTAGTATATAGAGTCTTGTGCTCCTCCACACACAGGAGCCACACCCATTTCAGTGGACGGCAGCAGCGTCCACATGCCTATCGCTGTGAATGTCAAATTTGCTATTTTTGTTGTTGGTCATGTGAAGTACATGCACAGCAAGTTCAAGCATTTCGTTGGCCAAATATATTTTTTTACTTTCACAAGTTTTCCCCAAAAAATTATATATTAATGAGTTATGGAATAATGTATTGAATAATGTCATGTGAAAGTCAGCCAAAAAATATATTTTGGCCAACGAAACGCTTGAACTTGCTGTGCATGTACTTTACATGACCAACAACAAAAATAGCAAATTTGACATTCACAGCGATAGGCGTGTGCATGCTGCTGCCGTCCACAGAAATGGGTGTGGCTCCTGTATGGAGGAGCACAAGACTCTATATACTAATATCTATATATTCACCAATTTAACCTAATATTGTATTACAGCATGTATGGAGCTACACATAACAAGGTGAAAATAGAGTGGTGGACATATGGAAATACAGTTATAGGGATATCCCAATTAATGAGGCCAGTTCGGTCCTATGCCCCTCTATTAATTGGAATGTCCCTATAACTGTACTTCCATATGTCCACCACTCTATTTTCACTTTGTCATGTGTAGCTCCATACATGCAGTAATACATTATTAGGATACATTGGTGAATATATAGATATTAGTATATAGAGTCTTGTGCTCCTCCACACAGGAGCCACACCCATTTCTGTGGACGGCAGCAGCGTGCACACGCCTATCGCTGTGAATGTCAAATTTGCTATTTTTGTTGTTGGTCATGTGAAGTACATGCACAGCAAGTTCAAGCGTTTCGTTGGCCAAATAAATTTTTTTACTTTCACAATTTTCCCCAAAAAATTATATATTAATGAATTATGGAATAATGTATTGAATAATGTCATGTGAAAGTCAGTCAAAAAATATATTTTGGCCAACGAAACGCTTGAACTTGCTGTGCATGTACTTTACATGACCAACAACAAAAATAGCAAATTTGACATTCACAGCGATAGGCGTGTGCACGCTGCTGCCGTCCACAGAAATGGGTGTGGCTCCTGTATGGAGGAGCACAAGACTCTATATACTAATATCTATATATTCATCAATTTACCATAATATTGTATTACAGCATGTATGGAGCTACACATGGCAAGGTGAAAATAGAGTGGTGGACATATGGAAGTACAGTTATAGGGATATCCCAATTAATGAGGCCAGTTCGGACCTATGCCCCTCTATTAATTGGAATGTCCCTATAACTGTACTTCCATATGTCCACCACTCTATTTTTACTTTGTCATGTGTAGCTCCATACATGCAGTAATAAATTATTAGCGTAAATTGGTGAATATATAGATATTAGTATATAGAGTCTTGTGCTCCTCCACACACAGGAGCCACACCCATTTCTGTGGACGGCAGCAGCGTGCACACGCCTATCGCTGTGAATGTCAAATTTGCTATTTTTGTTGTTGGTCATGTGAAGTACATGCACAGCAAGTTCAAGCGTTTCGTTGGCCAAATATTTTTTTTTTCTTTCACAAGTTTTCCCCAAAAAATTATATATTAATGAGTTATGGAATAATGTATTGAATAATGTCATGTGAAAGTCAGTCAAAAAAATATATTTTGGCCAACGAAACGCTTGAACTTGCTGTGCATGTACTTTACATGACCAACAACAAAAAAAGCAAATTTGACATTCACAGCGATAGGCGTGTGCACGCTGCTGCCGTCCACAGAAATGGGTGTGGCTCCTGTATGGAGGAGCACAAGACTCTATATACTAATATCTATATATTCACCAATTTACCATAATATTGTATTACAGCATGTATGGAGCTACACATGGCAAGGTTAAAATAGAGTGGTGGACATATGGAAGTACAGTTATAGGGATATCCCAATTAATGAGGCCAGTTCGGACCTATGCCCCTCTATTAATTGGAATGTCCCTATAACTGTACTTCCATATGTCCACCACTCTATTTTCACTTTGTCATGTGTAGCTCCATACATGCAGTAATAAATTATTAGGGTACATTGGTGAATATATAGATATTAGTATAGAGTCTTGTGCTCCTCCACACACAGGAGCCACACCCATTTCTGTGGACGGCAGCAGCGTGCACACGCCTATCGCTGTGAATGTCAAATTTGCTATTTTTGTTGTTGGTCATGTGAAGTACATGCACAGCAAGTTCAAGCGTTTCGTTGGCCAAATATATTTTTTTACTTTCACAATTTTCCCCAAAAAATTATATATTAATGAGTTATGGAATAATGTATTGAATAATGTCATGTGAAAGTCAGTCAAAAAATATATTTTGGCCAACGAAACGCTTGAACTTGCTGTGCATGTACTTTACATGACCAACAACAAAAATAGCAAATTTGACATTCACAGCGATAGGCGTGTGCATGCTGCTGCCGTCCACAGAAATGGGTGTGGCTCCTGTATGGAGGAGCACAAGACTCTATATACTAATATCTATATATTCACCAATTTACCATAATATTGTATTACAGCATGTATGGAGCTACACATGGCAAGGTGAAAATAGATTGGTGGACATATGGAAGTACAGTTATAGGGATATCCCAATTAGTGAGGCCAGTTCGGACCTATGCCCCTCTATTAATTGGAATGTCCCTATAACTGTACTTCCATATGTCCACCACTCTATTTTTACTTTGTCATGTGTAGCTCCATACATGCAGTAATAAATTATTAGCGTAAATTGGTGAATATATAGATATTAGTATATAGAGTCTTGTGCTCCTCCACACACAGGAGCCACACCCATTTCTGTGGACGGCAGCAGCGTGCACACGCCTATCGCTGTGAATGTCAAATTTGCTATTTTTGTTGTTGGTCATGTAAAGTACATGCACAGCAAGTTCAAGCGTTTCGTTGGCCAAAATATATTTTTTTGACTGACTTTCACATGACATTATTCAATACATTATTCCATAACTCATTAATATATAATTTTTTGGGGGAAACTTGTGAAAGAAAAAAAAAATATTTGGCCAACGAAACGCTTGAACTTGCTGTGCATGTACTTCACATGACCAACAACAAAAATAGCAAATTTGACATTCACAGCGATAGGCGTGTGCACGCTGCTGCCGTCCACAGAAATGGGTGTGGCTCCTGTGTGGAGGAGCACAAGACTCTATATACTAATATCTATATATTCACCAATGTACCCTAATAATTTATTACTGCATGTATGGAGCTACACATGACAAAGTGAAAATAGAGTGGTGGACATATGGAAGTACAGTTATAGGGACATTCCAATTAATAGAGGGGCATAGGTCCGAACTGGCCTCACTAATTGGGATATCCCTATAACTGTACTTCCATATGTCCACCACTCTATTTTCACCTTGCCATGTGTAGCTCCATACATGCTGTAATACAATATTATGGTAAATTGGTGAATATATAGATATTAGTATATAGAGTCTTGTGCTCCTCCATACAGGAGCCACACCCATTTCTGTGGACGGCAGCAGCGTGCACACGCCTATCGCTGTGAATGTCAAATTTGCTATTTTTGTTGTTGGTCATGTAAAGTACATGCACAGCAAGTTCAAGCGTTTCGTTGGCCAAAATATATTTTTTTGACTGACTTTCACATGACATTATTCAATACATTATTCCATAACTCATTAATATATAATTTTTTGGGTGAAAGAAAGAAAAAATATTTGGCCAACGAAATGCTTGAACTTGCTGTGCATGTACTTCACATGACCAACAACAAAAATAGCAAATTTGACATTCACAGCGATAGGCGTGTGCACGCTGCTGCCGTCCACAGAAATGGGTGTGGCTCCTGTGTGGAGGAGCACAAGACTCTATATACTAATATCTATATATTCACCAATGTACCCTAATAATTTATTACTGCATGTATGGAGCTACACATGACAAAGTGAAAATAGAGTGGTGGACATATGGAAGTACAGTTATAGGGACATTCCAATTAATAGAGGGGCATAGGTCCGAACTGGCCTCACTAATTGGGATATCCCTATAACTGTACTTCCATATGTCCACCACTCTATTTTCACCTTGCCATGTGTAGCTCCATACATGCTGTAATACAATATTATGGTAAATTGGTGAATATATAGATATTAGTATATAGAGTCTTGTGCTCCTCCATACAGGAGCCACACCCATTTCTGTGGACGGCAGCAGCGTGCACACGCCTATCGCTGTGAATGTCAAATTTGCTATTTTTGTTGTTGGTCATGTGAAGTACATGCACAGCAAGTTCAAGCGTTTCGTTGGCCAAAATATATTTTTTTGACTGACTTTCACATGACATTATTCAATACATTATTCCATAACTCATTAATATATAATTTTTTGGGGAAAACTTGTGAACGAAAAAAAAAATATTTGGCCAACGAAACGCTTGAACTTGCTGTGCATGTACTTCACATGACCAACAACAAAAATAGCAAATTTGACATTCACAGCGATAGGCGTGTGAACGCTGCTGCCGTCCACAGAAATGGGTGTGGCTCCTGTGTGGAGGAGCACAAGACTCTATATACTAATATCTATATATTCACCAATGTACCCTAATAATTTATTACTGCATGTATGGAGCTACACATGACAAAGTGAAAATAGAGTGGTGGACATATGGAAGTACAGTTATAGGGACATTCCAATTAATAGAGGGGCATAGGTCCGAACTGACCTCACTAATTGGGATATCCCTATAACTGTACTTCCATATGTCCACCACTCTATTTTCACCTTGCCATGTGTAGCTCCATACATGCTGTAATACAATATTATGGTAAATTGGTGAATATATAGATATTAGTATATAGAGTCTTGTGCTCCTCCATACAGGAGCCACACCCATTTCTGTGGACGGCAGCAGCGTGCACACGCCTATCGCTGTGAATGTCAAATTTGCTATTTTTGTTGTTGGTCATGTAAAGTACATGCACAGCAAGTTCAAGCGTTTCGTTGGCCAAAATATATTTTTTTGACTGACTTTCACATGACATTATTCAATACATTATTCCATAACTCATTAATATATAATTTTTTGGGGGAAACTTGTGAAAGAAAAAAAATATATTTGGCCAACGAAACGCTTGAACTTGCTGTGCATGTACTTCACATGACCAACAACAAAAATAGCAAATTTGACATTCACAGCGATAGGCGTGTGCACGCTGCTGCCGTCCACAGAAATGGGTGTGGCTCCTGTGTGGAGGAGCACAAGACTCTATATACTAATATCTATATATTCACCAATGTACCCTAATAATTTATTACTGCATGTATGGAGCTACACATGACAAAGTGAAAATAGAGTGGTGGACATATGGAAGTACAGTTATAGGGACATTCCAATTAATAGAGGGGCATAGGTCCGAACTGGCCTCACTAATTGGGATATCCCTATAACTGTACTTCCATATGTCCACCACTCTATTTTCACCTTGCCATGTGTAGCTCCATACATGCTGTAATACAATATTATGGTAAATTGGTGAATATATAGATATTAGTATATAGAGTCTTGTGCTCCTCCATACAGGAGCCACACCCATTTCTGTGGACGGCAGCAGCGTGCACACGCCTATCGCTGTGAATGTCAAATTTGCTATTTTTGTTGTTGGTCATGTAAAGTACATGCACAGCAAGTTCAAGCGTTTCGTTGGCCAAAATAAATTTTTTTGACTGACTTTCACATGACATTATTCAATACATTATTCCATAACTCATTAATATATAATTTTTTGGGTGAAAGAAAAAAAAAATATTTGGCCAACGAAATGCTTGAACTTGCTGTGCATGTACTTCACATGACCAACAACAAAAATAGCAAATTTGACATTCACAGCGATAGGCGTGTGCACGTTGCTGCCGTCCACAGAAATGGGTGTGGCTCCTGTGTGGAGGAGCACAAGACTCTATATACTAATATCTATATATTCACCAATGTACCCTAATAATTTATTACTGCATGTATGGAGCTACACATGACAAAGTGAAAATAGAGTGGTGGACATATGGAAGTACAGTTATAGGGACATTCCAATTAATAGAGGGCATAGGTCCGAACTGGCCTCACTAATTGGGATATCCCTATAACTGTACTTCCATATGTCCACCACTCTATTTTCACCTTGCCATGTGTAGCTCCATACATGCTGTAATACAATATTATGGTAAATTGGTGAATATATAGATATTAGTATATAGAGTCTTGTGCTCCTCCACACAGGAGCCACACCCATTTCTGTGGACGGCAGCAGCGTTCACACGCCTATCGCTGTGAATGTCAAATTTGCTATTTTTGTTGTTGGTCATGTGAAGTACATGCACAGCAAGTTCAAGCGTTTCGTTGGCCAAAATATATTTTTTTGACTGACTTTCACATGACATTATTCAATACATTATTCCATAACTCATTAATATATAATTTTTTGGGGAAAACTTGTGAAAGAAAAAAAAAATATTTGGCCAACGAAACGCTTGAACTTGCTGTGCATGTACTTCACATGACCAACAACAAAAATAGCAAATTTGTCATTCACAGCGATAGGCGTGTGAACGCTGCTGCCGTCCACAGAAATGGGTGTGGCTCCTGTGTGGAGGAGCACAAGACTCTATATACTAATATCTATATATTCACCAATGTACCCTAATAATTTATTACTGCATGTATGGAGCTACACATGACAAAGTGAAAATAGAGTGGTGGACATATGGAAGTACAGTTATAGGGACATTCCAATTAATAGAGGGGCATAGGTCCGAACTGGCCTCACTAATTGGGATATCCCTATAACTGTACTTCCATATGTCCACCACTCTATTTTCACCTTGCCATGTGTAGCTCCATACATGCTGTAATACAATATTATGGTAAATTGGTGAATATATAGATATTAGTATATAGAGTCTTGTGCTCCTCCATACAGGAGCCACACCCATTTCTGTGGACGGCAGCAGCGTGCACACGCCTATCGCTGTGAATGTCAAATTTGCTATTTTTGTTGTTGGTCATGTAAAGTACATGCACAGCAAGTTCAAGCGTTTCGTTGGCCAAAATATATATTTTTGACTGACTTTCACATGACATTATTCAATACATTATTCCATAACTCATTAATATATAATTTTTGGGGGAAAACTTGTGAAAGAAAAAAAAATATTTGGCCAACGAAACGCTTGAACTTGCTGTGCATGTACTTCACATGACCAACAACAAAAATAGCAAATTTGACATTCACAGCGATAGGCGTGTGCACGCTGCTGCCGTCCACAGAAATGGGTGTGGCTCCTGTGTGGAGGAGCACAAGACTCTATATACTAATATCTATATATTCACCAATGTACCCTAATAATTTATTACTGCATGTATGGAGCTACACATGACAAAGTGAAAATAGAGTGGTGGACATATGGAAGTACAGTTATAGGGACATTCCAATTAATAGAGGGGCATAGGTCCGAACTGGCCTCACTAATTGGGATATCCCTATAACTGTACTTCCATATGTCCACCACTCTATTTTCACCTTGCCATGTGTAGCTCCATACATGCTGTAATACAATATTATGGTAAATTGGTGAATATATAGATATTAGTATATAGAGTCTTGTGCTCCTCCATACAGGAGCCACACCCATTTCTGTGGACGGCAGCAGCGTGCACACGCCTATCGCTGTGAATGTCAAATTTGCTATTTTTGTTGTTGGTCATGTAAAGTACATGCACAGCAAGTTCAAGCGTTTCGTTGGCCAAAATATATTTTTTTGACTGACTTTCACATGACATTATTCAATACATTATTCCATAACTCATTAATATATAATTTTTTGGGGGAAACTTGTGAAAGAAATATATATTTTTTTGACTGACTTTCACATGACATTATTCAATACATTATTCCATAACTCATTAATATATAATTTTTTGGGGAAAACTTGTGAAAGAAAAAATATATATTTGGCCAACGAAACGCTTGAACTTGCTGTGCATGTACTTTACATGACCAACAACAAAAATAGCAAATTTGACATTCACAGCGATAGGCGTGTGCATGCTGCTGCCGTCCACAGAAATGGGTGTGGCTCCTGTGTGTGGAGGAGCACAAGACTCTATATACTAATATCTATATATTCACCAATTTACGCTAATAATTTATTACTGCATGTATGGAGCTACACATGACAAAGTGAAAATAGAGTGGTGGACATATGGAAGTACAGTTATAGGGACATTCCAATTAATAGAGGGGCATAGGTCCGAACTGGCCTCATTAATTGGGATATCCCTATAACTGTACTTCCATATGTCCACCACTCTATTTTCACCTTGCCATGTGTAGCTCCATACATGCAGTAATAAATTATTAGGGTACATTGGTGAATATATAGATATTAGTATATAGAGTCTTGTGCTCCTCCACACAGGAGCCACACCCATTTCTGTGGACGGCAGCAGCGTGCACACGCCTATCGCTGTGAATGTCAAATTTGCTATTTTTGTTGTTGGTCATGTGAAGTACATGCACAGCAAGTTCAAGCGTTTCGTTGGCCAAATATTTTTTTTTTCTTTCACAAGTTTTCCCCCAAAAATTATATATTAATGAGTTATGGAATAATGTATTGAATAATGTCATGTGAAAGTCAGTCAAAAAAAATTATTTTGGCCAACGAAACGCTTGAACTTGCTGTGCATGTACTTTACATGACCAACAACAAAAATAGCAAATTTGACATTCACAGCGATAGGCGTGTGCACGCTGCTGCCGTCCACAGAAATGGGTGTGGCTCCTGTGTGGAGGAGCACAAGACTCTATATACTAATATCTATATATTCACCAATTTACCATAATATTGTATTACAGCATGTATGGAGCTACACATGGCAAGGTGAAAATAGAGTGGTGGACATATGGAAGTACAGTTATAGGGATATCCCAATTAGTGAGGCCAGTTCGGACCTATGCCCCTCTATTAATTGGAATGTCCCTATAACTGTACTTCCATATGTCCACCACTCTATTTTCACTTTGTCATGTGTAGCTCCATACATGCAGTAATAAATTATTAGGGTACATTGGTGAATATATAGATATTAGTATATAGAGTCTTGTGCTCCTCCACACAGGAGCCACACCCATTTCTGTGGACGGCAGCAGCGTGCACACGCCTATCGCTGTGAATGTCAAATTTGCTATTTTTGTTGTTGGTCATGTGAAGTACATGCACAGCAAGTTCAAGCGTTTCGTTGGCCAAAAATTTTTTTTTTCTTTCACAAGTTTTCCCCAAAAAATTATATATTAATGAGTTATGGAATAATGTATTGAATAATGTCATGTGAAAGTCAGTCAAAAAAATCTATTTTGGCCAACGAAACGCTTGAACTTGCTGTGCATGTACTTTACATGACCAACAACAAAAATAGCAAATTTGACATTCACAGCGATAGGCGTGTGCACGCTGCTGCCGTCCACAGAAATGGGTGTGGCTCCTGTATGGAGGAGCACAAGACTCTATATACTAATATCTATATATTCACCAATTTACCATAATATTGTATTACAGCATGTATGGAGCTACACATGGCAAGGTGAAAATAGAGTGGTGGACATATGGAAGTACAGTTATAGGGATATCCCAATTAGTGAGGCCAGTTCGGACCTATGCCCCTCTATTAATTGGAATGTCCCTATAACTGTACTTCCATATGTCCACCACTCTATTTTCACTTTGTCATGTGTAGCTCCATACATGCAGTAATAAATTATTAGGGTACATTGGTGAATATATAGATATTAGTATATAGAGTCTTGTGCTCCTCCACACAGGAGCCACACCCATTTCTGTGGACGGCAGCAGCGTGCACACGCCTATCGCTGTGAATGTCAAATTTGCTATTTTTGTTGTTGGTCATGTGAAGTACATGCACAGCAAGTTCAAGCATTTCGTTGGCCAAATATTTTTTTTTTCTTTCACAAGTTTTCCCCAAAAAATTATATATTAATGAGTTATGGAATAATGTATTGAATAATGTCATGTGAAAGTCAGTCAAAAAAATATATTTTGGCCAACGAAACGCTTGAACTTGCTGTGCATGTACTTTACATGACCAACAACAAAAATAGCAAATTTGACATTCACAGCGATAGGCGTGTGCACGCTGCTGCCGTCCACAGAAATGGGTGTGGCTCCTGTATGGAGGAGCACAAGACTCTATATACTAATATCTATATATTCACCAATTTACCATAATATTGTATTACAGCATGTATGGAGCTACACATGGCAAGGTGAAAATAGAGTGGTGGACATATGGAAGTACAGTTATAGGGATATCCCAATTAGTGAGGCCAGTTCGGACCTATGCCCCTCTATTAATTGGAATGTCCCTATAACTGTACTTCCATATGTCCACCACTCTATTTTCACTTTGTCATGTGTAGCTCCATACATGCAGTAATAAATTATTAGGGTACATTGGTGAATATATAGATATTAGTATATAGAGTCTTGTGCTCCTCCACACAGGAGCGACACCCATTTCTGTGGACGGCAGCAGCGTGCACACGCCTATCGCTGTGAATGTCAAATTTGCTATTTTTGTTGTTGGTCATGTGAAGTACATGCACAGCAAGTTCAAGCGTTTCGTTGGCCAAATATTATTTTTTTCTTTCACAAGTTTTCCCCAAAAAATTATATATTAATGAGTTATGGAATAATGTATTGAATAATGTCATGTGAAAGTCAGTCAAAAAAATATATTTTGGCCAACGAAACGCTTGAACTTGCTGTGCATGTACTTTACATGACCAACAACAAAAATAGCAAATTTGACATTCACAGCGATAGGCGTGTGCACGCTGCTGCCGTCCACAGAAATGGGTGTGGCTCCTGTATGGAGGAGCACAAGACTCTATATACTAATATCTATATATTCACCAATTTACCATAATATTGTATTACAGCATGTATGGAGCTACACATGGCAAGGTGAAAATAGAGTGGTGGACATATGGAAGTACAGTTATAGGGATATCCCAATTAGTGAGGCCAGTTCGGACCTATGCCCCTCTATTAATTGGAATGTCCCTATAACTGTACTTCCATATGTCCACCACTCTATTTTCACTTTGTCATGTGTAGCTCCATACATGCAGTAATAAATTATTAGGGTACATTGGTGAATATATAGATATTAGTATATAGAGTCTTGTGCTCCTCCACACAGGAGCCACACCCATTTCTGTGGACGGCAGCAGCGTGCACACGCCTATCGCTGTGAATGTCAAATTTGCTCTTTTTGTTGTTGGTCATGTGAAGTACATGCACAGCAAGTTCAAGCGTTTCGTTGGCCAAATATTTTTTTTTTCTTTCACAAGTTTTCCCCAAAAAATTATATATTAATGAGTTATGGAATAATGTATTGAATAATGTCATGTGAAAGTCAGTCAAAAAAATATATTTTGGCCAACGAAACGCTTGAACTTGCTGTGCATGTACTTTACATGACCAACAACAAAAATAGCAAATTTGACATTCACAGCGATAGGCGTGTGCACGCTGCTGCCGTCCACAGAAATGGGTGTGGCTCCTATATGGAGGAGCACAAGACTCTATATACTAATATCTATATATTCACCAATTTACCATAATATTGTATTACAGCATGTATGGAGCTACACATGGCAAGGTGAAAATAGAGTGGTGGACATATGGAAGTACAGTTATAGGGATATCCCAATTAGTGAGGCCAGTTCGGACCTATGCCCCTCTATTAATTGGAATGTCCCTATAACTGTACTTCCATATGTCCACCACTCTATTTTCACTTTGTCATGTGTAGCTCCATACATGCAGTAATAAATTATTAGGGTACATTGGTGAATATATAGATATTAGTATATAGAGTCTTGTGCTCCTCCACACAGGAGCCACACCCATTTCTGTGGACGGCAGCAGCGTGCACACGCCTATCGCTGTGAATGTCAAATTTGCTATTTTTGTTGTTGGTCATGTGAAGTACATGCACAGCAAGTTCAAGCGTTTCGTTGGCCAAAATTTTTTTTTTTCTTTCACAAGTTTTCCCCAAAAAATTATATATTAATGAGTTATGGAATAATGTATTGAATAATGTCATGTGAAAGTCAGTCAAAAAAATATATTTTGGCCAACGAAACGCTTGAACTTGCTGTGCATGTACTTTACATGACCAACAACAAAAATAGCAAATTTGACATTCACAGCGATAGGCGTGTGCACGCTGCTGCCGTCCACAGAAATGGGTGTGGCTCCTGTATGGAGGAGCACAAGACTCTATATACTAATATCTATATATTCACCAATTTACCATAATATTGTATTACAGCATGTATGGAGCTACACATGGCAAGGTGAAAATAGAGTGGTGGACATATGGAAGTACAGTTATAGGGATATCCCAATTAGTGAGGCCAGTTCGGACCTATGCCCCTCTATTAATTGGAATGTCCCTATAACTGTACTTCCATATGTCCACCACTCTATTTTCACTTTGTCATGTGTAGCTCCATACATGCAGTAATAAATTATTAGGGTACATTGGTGAATATATAGATATTAGTATATAGAGTCTTGTGCTCCTCCACACAGGAGCCACACCCATTTCTGTGGACGGCAGCAGCGTGCACACGCCTATCGCTGTGAATGTCAAATTTGCTATTTTTGTTGTTGGTCATGTGAAGTACATGCACAGCAAGTTCAAGCATTTCGTTGGCCAAATATTTTTTTTTTCTTTCACAAGTTTTCCCCAAAAAATTATATATTAATGAGTTATGGAATAATGTATTGAATAATGTCATGTGAAAGTCAGTCAAAAAAATATATTTTGGCCAACGAAACGCTTGAACTTGCTGTGCATGTACTTTACATGACCAACAACAAAAATAGCAAATTTGACATTCACAGCGATAGGCGTGTGCACGCTGCTGCCGTCCACAGAAATGGGTGTGGCTCCTGTATGGAGGAGCACAAGACTCTATATACTAATATCTATATATTCACCAATTTACCATAATATTGTATTACAGCATGTATGGAGCTACACATGGCAAGGTGAAAATAGAGTGGTGGACATATGGAAGTACAGTTATAGGGATATCCCAATTAGTGAGGCCAGTTCGGACCTATGCCCCTCTATTAATTGGAATGTCCCTATAACTGTACTTCCATATGTCCACCACTCTATTTTCACTTTGTCATGTGTAGCTCCATACATGCAGTAATAAATTATTAGGGTACATTGGTGAATATATAGATATTAGTATATAGAGTCTTGTGCTCCTCCACACAGGAGCCACACCCATTTCTGTGGACGGCAGCAGCGTGCACACGCCTATCGCTGTGAATGTCAAATTTGCTATTTTTGTTGTTGGTCATGTGAAGTACATGCACAGCAAGTTCAAGCGTTTCGTTGGCCAAATATTTTTTTTTTCTTTCACAAGTTTTCCCCAAAAAATTATATATTAATGAGTTATGGAATAATGTATTGAATAATGTCATGTGAAAGTCAGTCAAAAAAATATATTTTGGCCAACGAAACGCTTGAACTTGCTGTGCATGTACTTTACATGACCAACAACAAAAATAGCAAATTTGACATTCACAGCGATAGGCGTGTGCACGCTGCTGCCGTCCACAGAAATGGGTGTGGCTCCTGTATGGAGGAGCACAAGACTCTATATACTAATATCTATATATTCACCAATTTACCATAATATTGTATTACAGCATGTATGGAGCTACACATGGCAAGGTGAAAATAGAGTGGTGGACATATGGAAGTACAGTTATAGGGATATCCCAATTAGTGAGGCCAGTTCGGACCTATGCCCCTCTATTAATTGGAATGTCCCTATAACTGTACTTCCATATGTCCACCACTCTATTTTCACTTTGTCATGTGTAGCTCCATACATGCAGTAATAAATTATTAGGGTACATTGGTGAATATATAGATATTAGTATATAGAGTCTTGTGCTCCTCCACACAGGAGCCACACCCATTTCTGTGGACGGCAGCAGCGTGCACACGCCTATCGCTGTGAATGTCAAATTTGCTCTTTTTGTTGTTGGTCATGTGAAGTACATGCACAGCAAGTTCAAGCGTTTCGTTGGCCAAATATTTTTTTTTTCTTTCACAAGTTTTCCCCAAAAAATTATATATTAATGAGTTATGGAATAATGTATTGAATAATGTCATGTGAAAGTCAGTCAAAAAAATATATTTTGGCCAACGAAACGCTTGAACTTGCTGTGCATGTACTTTACATGACCAACAACAAAAATAGCAAATTTGACATTCACAGCGATAGGCGTGTGCACGCTGCTGCCGTCCACAGAAATGGGTGTGGCTCCTATATGGAGGAGCACAAGACTCTATATACTAATATCTATATATTCACCAATTTACCATAATATTGTATTACAGCATGTATGGAGCTACACATGGCAAGGTGAAAATAGAGTGGTGGACATATGGAAGTACAGTTATAGGGATATCCCAATTAGTGAGGCCAGTTCGGACCTATGCCCCTCTATTAATTGGAATGTCCCTATAACTGTACTTCCATATGTCCACCACTCTATTTTCACTTTGTCATGTGTAGCTCCATACATGCAGTAATAAATTATTAGGGTACATTGGTGAATATATAGATATTAGTATATAGAGTCTTGTGCTCCTCCACACAGGAGCCACACCCATTTCTGTGGACGGCAGCAGCGTGCACACGCCTATCGCTGTGAATGTCAAATTTGCTATTTTTGTTGTTGGTCATGTGAAGTACATGCACAGCAAGTTCAAGCGTTTCGTTGGCCAAATATTTTTTTTTTCTTTCACAAGTTTTCCCCAAAAAATTATATATTAATGAGTTATGGAATAATGTATTGAATAATGTCATGTGAAAGTCAGTCAAAAAAATATATTTTGGCCAACGAAATGCTTGAACTTGCTGTGCATGTACTTTACATGACCAACAACAAAAATAGCAAATTTGACATTCACAGCGATAGGCGTGTGCACGCTGCTGCCGTCCACAGAAATGGGTGTGGCTCCTGTATGGAGGAGCACAAGACTCTATATACTAATATCTATATATTCACCAATTTACCATAATATTGTATTACAGCATGTATGGAGCTACACATGGCAAGGTGAAAATAGAGTGGTGGACATATGGAAGTACAGTTATAGGGATATCCCAATTAGTGAGGCCAGTTCGGACCTATGCCCCTCTATTAATTGGAATGTCCCTATAACTGTACTTCCATATGTCCACCACTCTATTTTCACTTTGTCATGTGTAGCTCCATACATGCAGTAATAAATTATTAGGGTACATTGGTGAATATATAGATATTAGTATATAGAGTCTTGTGCTCCTCCACACAGGAGCCACACCCATTTCTGTGGACGGCAGCAGCGTGCACACGCCTATCGCTGTGAATGTCAAATTTGCTATTTTTGTTGTTGGTCATGTGAAGTACATGCACAGCAAGTTCAAGCATTTCGTTGGCCAAATATATATTTTTTCTTTCACAAGTTTTCCCCAAAAAATTATATATTAATGAGTTATGGAATAATGTATTGAATAATGTCATGTGAAAGTCAGTCAAAAAAATATATTTTGGCCAACGAAACGCTTGAACTTGCTGTGCATGTACTTTACATGACCAACAACAAAAATAGCAAATTTGACATTCACAGCGATAGGCGTGTGCACGCTGCTGCCGTCCACAGAAATGGGTGTGGCTCCTGTATGGAGGAGCACAAGACTCTATATACTAATATCTATATATTCACCAATTTACCATAATATTGTATTACAGCATGTATGGAGCTACACATGGCAAGGTGAAAATAGAGTGGTGGACATATGGAAGTACAGTTATAGGGATATCCCAATTAGTGAGGCCAGTTCGGACCTATGCCCCTCTATTAATTGGAATGTCCCTATAACTGTACTTCCATATGTCCACCACTCTATTTTCACTTTGTCATGTGTAGCTCCATACATGCAGTAATAAATTATTAGGGTACATTGGTGAATATATAGATATTAGTATATAGAGTCTTGTGCTCCTCCACACAGGAGCCACACCCATTTCTGTGGACGGCAGCAGCGTGCACACGCCTATCGCTGTGAATGTCAAATTTGCTATTTTTGTTGTTGGTCATGTGAAGTACATGCACAGCAAGTTCAAGCGTTTCGTTGGCCAAATATTTTTTTTTTCTTTCACAAGTTTTCCCCAAAAAATTATATATTAATGAGTTATGGAATAATGTATTGAATAATGTCATGTGAAAGTCAGTCAAAAAAATATATTTTGGCCAACGAAACGCTTGAACTTGCTGTGCATGTACTTTACATGACCAACAACAAAAATAGCAAATTTGACATTCACAGCGATAGGCGTGTGCACGCTGCTGCCGTCCACAGAAATGGGTGTGGCTCCTGTATGGAGGAGCACAAGACTCTATATACTAATATCTATATATTCACCAATTTACCATAATATTGTATTACAGCATGTATGGAGCTACACATGGCAAGGTGAAAATAGAGTGGTGGACATATGGAAGTACAGTTATAGGGATATCCCAATTAGTGAGGCCAGTTCGGACCTATGCCCTTCTATTAATTGGAATGTCCCTATAACTGTACTTCCATATGTCCACCACTCTATTTTCACTTTGTCATGTGTAGCTCCATACATGCAGTAATAAATTATTAGGGTACATTGGTGAATATATAGATATTAGTATATAGAGTCTTGTGCTCCTCCACACAGGAGCCACACCCATTTCTGTGGACGGCAGCAGCGTGCACACGCCTATCGCTGTGAATGTCAAATTTGCTATTTTTGTTGTTGGTCATGTGAAGTACATGCACAGCAAGTTCAAGCGTTTCGTTGGCCAAATATTTTTTTTTTCTTTCACAAGTTTCCCCCAAAAAATTATATATTAATGAGTTATGGAATAATGTATTGAATAATGTCATGTGAAAGTCAGTCAAAAAAATATATTTTGGCCAACGAAACGCTTGAACTTGCTGTGCATGTACTTTACATGACCAACAACAAAAATAGCAAATTTGACATTCACAGCGATAGGCGTGTGCACGCTGCTGCCGTCCACAGAAATGGGTGTGGCTCCTGTATGGAGGAGCACAAGACTCTATATACTAATATCTATATATTCACCAATTTACCATAATATTGTATTACAGCATGTATGGAGCTACACATGGCAAGGTGAAAATAGAGTGGTGGACATATGGAAGTACAGTTATAGGGATATCCCAATTAATGAGGCCAGTTCGGACCTATGCCCCTCTATTAATTGGAATGTCCCTATAACTGTACTTCCATATGTCCACCACTCTATTTTTACTTTGTCATGTGTAGCTCCATACATGCAGTAATAAATTATTAGCGTAAATTGGTGAATATATAGATATTAGTATATAGAGTCTTGTGCTCCTCCACACACAGGAGCCACACCCATTTCCGTGGACGGCAGCAGCGTGCACACGCCTATCGCTGTGAATGTCAAATTTGCTATTTTTGTTGTTGGTCATGTGAAGTACATGCACAGCAAGTTCAAGCGTTTCGTTGGCCAAATATATATTTTTTCTTTCACAAGTTTTCCCCAAAAAATTATATATTAATGAGTTATGGAATAATGTATTGAATAATGTCATGTGAAAGTCAGTCAAAAAAATATATTTTGGCCAACGAAACGCTTGAACTTGCTGTGCATGTACTTTACATGACCAACAACAAAAATAGCAAATTTGACATTCACAGCGATAGGCGTGTGCACGCTGCTGCCGTCCACAGAAATGGGTGTGGCTCCTGTATGGAGGAGCACAAGACTCTATATACTAATATCTATATATTCACCAATTTACCATAATATTGTATTACAGCATGTATGGAGCTACACATGGCAAGGTGAAAATAGAGTGGTGGACATATGGAAGTACAGTTATAGGGATATCCCAATTAGTGAGGCCAGTTCGGACCTATTATCCTCTATTAATTTGAATGTCCCTATAACTGTACTTCCATATGTCCACCACTCTATTTTCACTTTGTCATGTGTAGCTCCATACATGCAGTAATAAATTATTAGGGTACATTGGTGAATATATAGATATTAGTATATAGAGTCTTGTGCTCCTCCACACAGGAGCCACACCCATTTCTGTGGACGGCAGCAGCGTTCACACGCCTATCGCTGTGAATGTCAAATTTGCTATTTTTGTTGTTGGTCATGTGAAGTACATGCACAGCAAGTTCAAGCGTTTCGTTGGCCAAAATATATTTTTTTGACTGACTTTCACATGACATTATTCAATACATTATTCCATAACTCATTAATATATAATTTTTTGGGGAAAACTTGTGAAAGAAAAAAAAAATATTTGGCCAACGAAACGCTTGAACTTGCTGTGCATGTACTTCACATGACCAACAACAAAAAGAGCAAATTTGACATTCACAGCGATAGGCGTGTGCACGCTGCTGCCGTCCACAGAAATGGGTGTGGCTCCTGTGTGGAGGAGCACAAGACTCTATATACTAATATCTATATATTCACCAATGTACCCTAATAATTTATTACTGCATGTATGGAGCTACACATGACAAAGTGAAAATAGAGTGGTGGACATATGGAAGTACAGTTATAGGGACATTCCAATTAATAGAGGGGCATAGGTCCGAACTGGCCTCACTAATTGGGATATCCCTATAACTGTACTTCCATATGTCCACCACTCTATTTTCACCTTGCCATGTGTAGCTCCATACATGCTGTAATACAATATTATTGTAAATTGGTGAATATATAGATATTAGTTTATAGAGTCTTGTGCTCCTCCATACAGGAGCCACACCCATTTCTGTGGACGGCAGCAGCGTGCACACGCCTATCGCTGTGAATGTCAAATTTGCTATTTTTGTTGTTGGTCATGTAAAGTACATGCACAGCAAGTTCAAGCGTTTCGTTGGCCAAAATATATTTTTTTGACTGACTTTCACATGACATTATTCAATACATTATTCCATAACTCATTAATATATAATTTTTTGGGGAAAACTTGTGAAAGAAAAAAAAAATATTTGGCCAACGAAACGCTTGAACTTGCTGTGCATGTACTTCACATGACCAACAACAAAAAGAGCAAATTTGACATTCACAGCGATAGGCGTGTGCACGCTGCTGCCGTCCACAGAAATGGGTGTGGCTCCTGTGTGGAGGAGCACAAGACTCTATATACTAATATCTATATATTCACCAATGTACCCTAATAATTTATTACTGCATGTATGGAGCTACACATGACAAAGTGAAAATAGAGTGGTGGACATATGGAAGTACAGTTATAGGGACATTCCAATTAATAGAGGGGCATAGGTCCGAACTGGCCTCACTAATTGGGATATCCCTATAACTGTACTTCCATATGTCCACCACTCTATTTTCACCTTGCCATGTGTAGCTCCATACATGCTGTAATACAATATTATGGTAAATTGGTGAATATATAGATATTAGTATATAGAGTCTTGTGCTCCTCCATACAGGAGCCACACCCATTTCTGTGGACGGCAGCAGCGTGCACACGCCTATCGCTGTGAATGTCAAATTTGCTCTTTTTGTTGTTGGTCATGTGAAGTACATGCACAGCAAGTTCAAGCGTTTCGTTGGCCAAATATTATTTTTTTCTTTCACAAGTTTTCCCCAAAAAATTATATATTAATGAGTTATGGAATAATGTATTGAATAATGTCATGTGAAAGTCAGTCAAAAAAATATATTTTGGCCAACGAAACGCTTGAACTTGCTGTGCATGTACTTTACATGACCAACAACAAAAATAGCAAATTTGACATTCACAGCGATAGGCGTGTGCACGCTGCTGCCGTCCACAGAAATGGGTGTGGCTCCTGTATGGAGGAGCACAAGACTCTATATACTAATATCTATATATTCACCAATTTACCATAATATTGTATTACAGCATGTATGGAGCTACACATGGCAAGGTGAAAATAGAGTGGTGGACATATGGAAGTACAGTTATAGGGATATCCCAATTAGTGAGGCCAGTTCGGACCTATGCCCCTCTATTAATTGGAATGTCCCTATAACTGTACTTCCATATGTCCACCACTCTATTTTCACTTTGTCATGTGTAGCTCCATACATGCAGTAATAAATTATTAGGGTACATTGGTGAATATATAGATATTAGTATATAGAGTCTTGTGCTCCTCCACACAGGAGCCACACCCATTTCTGTGGACGGCAGCAGCGTGCACACGCCTATCGCTGTGAATGTCAAATTTGCTCTTTTTGTTGTTGGTCATGTGAAGTACATGCACAGCAAGTTCAAGCGTTTCGTTGGCCAAATATTTTTTTTTTCTTTCACAAGTTTTCCCCAAAAAATTATATATTAATGAGTTATGGAATAATGTATTGAATAATGTCATGTGAAAGTCAGTCAAAAAAATATATTTTGGCCAACGAAACGCTTGAACTTGCTGTGCATGTACTTCACATAACCAACAACAAAAATAGCAAATTTGACATTCACAGCGATAGGCGTGTGAACGCTGCTGCCGTCCACAGAAATGGGTGTGGCTCCTGTGTGGAGGAGCACAAGACTCTATATACTAATATCTATATATTCACCAATGTACCCTAATAATTTATTACTGCATGTATGGAGCTACACATGACAAAGTGAAAATAGAGTGGTGGACATATGGAAGTACAGTTATAGGGACATTCCAATTAATAGAGGGGCATAGGTCCGAACTGGCCTCACTAATTGGGATATCCCTATAACTGTACTTCCATATGTCCACCACTCTATTTTCACCTTGCCATGTGTAGCTCCATACATGCTGTAATACAATATTATGGTAAATTGGTGAATATATAGATATTAGTATATAGAGTCTTGTGCTCCTCCATACAGGAGCCACACCCATTTCTGTGGACGGCAGCAGCGTGCACACGCCTATCGCTGTGAATGTCAAATTTGCTATTTTTGTTGTTGGTCATGTAAAGTACATGCACAGCAAGTTCAAGCGTTTCGTTGGCCAAAATATATTTTTTTGACTGACTTTCACATGACATTATTCAATACATTATTCCATAACTCATTAATATATAATTTTTTGGGGAAAACTTGTGAAAGAAAAAAAAAATATTTGGCCAACGAAACGCTTGAACTTGCTGTGCATGTACTTCACATGACCAACAACAAAAAGAGCAAATTTGACATTCACAGCGATAGGCGTGTGCACGCTGCTGCCGTCCACAGAAATGGGTGTGGCTCCTGTGTGGAGGAGCACAAGACTCTATATACTAATATCTATATATTCACCAATGTACCCTAATAATTTATTACTGCATGTATGGAGCTACACATGACAAAGTGAAAATAGAGTGGTGGACATATGGAAGTACAGTTATAGGGACATTCCAATTAATAGAGGGGCATAGGTCCGAACTGGCCTCACTAATTGGGATATCCCTATAACTGTACTTCCATATGTCCACCACTCTATTTTCACCTTGCCATGTGTAGCTCCATACATGCTGTAATACAATATTATGGTAAATTGGTGAATATATAGATATTAGTATATAGAGTCTTGTGCTCCTCCATACAGGAGCCACACCCATTTCTGTGGACGGCAGCAGCGTGCACACGCCTATCGCTGTGAATGTCAAATTTGCTCTTTTTGTTGTTGGTCATGTGAAGTACATGCACAGCAAGTTCAAGCGTTTCGTTGGCCAAATATTTTTTTTTTCTTTCACAAGTTTTCCCCAAAAAATTATATATTAATGAGTTATGGAATAATGTATTGAATAATGTCATGTGAAAGTCAGTCAAAAAAATATATTTTGGCCAACGAAACGCTTGAACTTGCTGTGCATGTACTTTACATGACCAACAACAAAAATAGCAAATTTGACATTCACAGCGATAGGCGTGTGCACGCTGCTGCCGTCCACAGAAATGGGTGTGGCTCCTGTATGGAGGAGCACAAGACTCTATATACTAATATCTATATATTCACCAATTTACCATAATATTGTATTACAGCATGTATGGAGCTACACATGGCAAGGTGAAAATAGAGTGGTGGACATATGGAAGTACAGTTATAGGGATATCCCAATTAGTGAGGCCAGTTCGGACCTATGCCCCTCTATTAATTGGAATGTCCCTATAACTGTACTTCCATATGTCCACCACTCTATTTTCACTTTGTCATGTGTAGCTCCATACATGCAGTAATAAATTATTAGGGTACATTGGTGAATATATAGATATTAGTATATAGAGTCTTGTGCTCCTCCACACAGGAGCCAACCCATTTCTGTGGACGGCAGCAGCGTGCACACGCCTATCGCTGTGAATGTCAAATTTGCTCTTTTTGTTGTTGGTCATGTGAAGTACATGCACAGCAAGTTCAAGCGTTTCGTTGGCCAAATATTTTTTTTTTCTTTCACAAGTTTTCCCCAAAAAATTATATATTAATGAGTTATGGAATAATGTATTGAATAATGTCATGTGAAAGTCAGTCAAAAAAATATATTTTGGCCAACGAAACGCTTGAACTTGCTGTGCATGTACTTCACATGACCAACAACAAAAATAGCAAATTTGACATTCACAGCGATAGGCGTGTGAACGCTGCTGCCGTCCACAGAAATGGGTGTGGCTCCTGTGTGGAGGAGCACAAGACTCTATATACTAATATCTATATATTCACCAATGTACCCTAATAATTTATTACTGCATGTATGGAGCTACACATGACAAAGTGAAAATAGAGTGGTGGACATATGGAAGTACAGTTATAGGGACATTCCAATTAATAGAGGGGCATAGGTCCGAACTGGCCTCACTAATTGGGATATCCCTATAACTGTACTTCCATATGTCCACCACTCTATTTTCACCTTGCCATGTGTAGCTCCATACATGCTGTAATACAATATTATGGTAAATTGGTGAATATATAGATATTAGTATATAGAGTCTTGTGCTCCTCCATACAGGAGCCACACCCATTTCTGTGGACGGCAGCAGCGTGCACACGCCTATCGCTGTGAATGTCAAATTTGCTATTTTTGTTGTTGGTCATGTAAAGTACATGCACAGCAAGTTCAAGCGTTTCGTTGGCCAAAATATATTTTTTTGACTGACTTTCACATGACATTATTCAATACATTATTCCATAACTCATTAATATATAATTTTTTGGGGAAAACTTGTGAAAGAAAAAAAAAATATTTGGCCAACGAAACGCTTGAACTTGCTGTGCATGTACTTCACATGACCAACAACAAAAAGAGCAAATTTGACATTCACAGCGATAGGCGTGTGCACGCTGCTGCCGTCCACAGAAATGGGTGTGGCTCCTGTGTGGAGGAGCACAAGACTCTATATACTAATATCTATATATTCACCAATGTACCCTAATAATTTATTACTGCATGTATGGAGCTACACATGACAAAGTGAAAATAGAGTGGTGGACATATGGAAGTACAGTTATAGGGACATTCCAATTAATAGAGGGGCATAGGTCCGAACTGGCCTCACTAATTGGGATATCCCTATAACTGTACTTCCATATGTCCACCACTCTATTTTCACCTTGCCATGTGTAGCTCCATACATGCTGTAATACAATATTATGGTAAATTGGTGAATATATAGATATTAGTATATAGAGTCTTGTGCTCCTCCATACAGGAGCCACACCCATTTCTGTGGACGGCAGCAGCGTGCACACGCCTATCGCTGTGAATGTCAAATTTGCTCTTTTTGTTGTTGGTCATGTGAAGTACATGCACAGCAAGTTCAAGCGTTTCGTTGGCCAAATATTTTTTTTTTCTTTCACAAGTTTTCCCCAAAAAATTATATATTAATGAGTTATGGAATAATGTATTGAATAATGTCATGTGAAAGTCAGTCAAAAAAAAATATTTTGGCCAACGAAACGCTTGAACTTGCTGTGCATGTACTTTACATGACCAACAACAAAAATAGCAAATTTGACATTCACAGCGATAGGCGTGTGCACGCTGCTGCCGTCCACAGAAATGGGTGTGGCTCCTGTATGGAGGAGCACAAGACTCTATATACTAATATCTATATATTCACCAATTTACCATAATATTGTATTACAGCATGTATGGAGCTACACATGGCAAGGTGAAAATAGAGTGGTGGACATATGGAAGTACAGTTATAGGGATATCCCAATTAGTGAGGCCAGTTCGGACCTATGCCCCTCTATTAATTGGAATGTCCCTATAACTGTACTTCCATATGTCCACCACTCTATTTTCACTTTGTCATGTGTAGCTCCATACATGCAGTAATAAATTATTAGGGTACATTGGTGAATATATAGATATTAGTATATAGAGTCTTGTGCTCCTCCACACAGGAGCCACACCCATTTCTGTGGACGGCAGCAGCGTGCACACGCCTATCGCTGTGAATGTCAAATTTGCTCTTTTTGTTGTTGGTCATGTGAAGTACATGCACAGCAAGTTCAAGCGTTTCGTTGGCCAAATATTTTTTTTTTCTTTCACAAGTTTTCCCCAAAAAATTATATATTAATGAGTTATGGAATAATGTATTGAATAATGTCATGTGAAAGTCAGTCAAAAAAATATATTTTGGCCAACGAAACGCTTGAACTTGCTGTGCATGTACTTTACATGACCAACAACAAAAATAGCAAATTTGACATTCACAGCGATAGGCGTGTGCACGCTGCTGCCGTCCACAGAAATGGGTGTGGCTCCTGTATGGAGGAGCACAAGACTCTATATACTAATATCTATATATTCACCAATTTACCATAATATTGTATTACAGCATGTATGGAGCTACACATGGCAAGGTGAAAATAGAGTGGTGGACATATGGAAGTACAGTTATAGGGATATCCCAATTAGTGAGGCCAGTTCGGACCTATGCCCCTCTATTAATTGGAATGTCCCTATAACTGTACTTCCATATGTCCACCACTCTATTTTCACTTTGTCATGTGTAGCTCCATACATGCAGTAATAAATTATTAGGGTACATTGGTGAATATATAGATATTAGTATATAGAGTCTTGTGCTCCTCCACACAGGAGCCACACCCATTTCTGTGGACGGCAGCAGCGTTCACACGCCTATCGCTGTGAATGTCAAATTTGCTATTTTTGTTGTTGGTCATGTGAAGTACATGCACAGCAAGTTCAAGCGTTTCGTTGGCCAAATATTTTTTTTTTCTTTCACAAGTTTTCCCCAAAAAATTATATATTAATGAGTTATGGAATAATGTATTGAATAATGTCATGTGAAAGTCAGTCAAAAAAATATATTTTGGCCAACGAAACGCTTGAACTTGCTGTGCATGTACTTCACATGACCAACAACAAAAATAGCAAATTTGACATTCACAGCGATAGGCGTGTGAACGCTGCTGCCGTCCACAGAAATGGGTGTGGCTCCTGTGTGGAGGAGCACAAGACTCTATATACTAATATCTATATATTCACCAATTTACCATAATATTGTATTACAGCATGTATGGAGCTACACATGGCAAGGTGAAAATAGAGTGGTGGACATATGGAAGTACAGTTATAGGGATATCCCAATTAGTGAGGCCAGTTCGGACCTATGCCCCTCTATTAATTGGAATGTCCCTATAACTGTACTTCCATATGTCCACCACTCTATTTTCACTTTGTCATGTGTAGCTCCATACATGCAGTAATAAATTATTAGGGTACATTGGTGAATATATAGATATTAGTATATAGAGTCTTGTGCTCCTCCACACAGGAGCCACACCCATTTCTGTGGACGGCAGCAGCGTGCACACGCCTATCGCTGTGAATGTCAAATTTGCTATTTTTGTTGTTGGTCATGTGAAGTACATGCACAGCAAGTTCAAGCGTTTCGTTGGCCAAATATTTTTTTTTTCTTTCACAAGTTTTCCCCAAAAAATTATATATTAATGAGTTATGGAATAATGTATTGAATAATGTCATGTGAAAGTCAGTCAAAAAAATATATTTTGGCCAACGAAACGCTTGAACTTGCTGTGCATGTACTTTACATGACCAACAACAAAAATAGCAAATTTGACATTCACAGCGATAGGCGTGTGCACGCTGCTGCCGTCCACAGAAATGGGTGTGGCTCCTGTATGGAGGAGCACAAGACTCTATATACTAATATCTATATATTCACCAATTTACCATAATATTGTATTACAGCATGTATGGAGCTACACATGGCAAGGTGAAAATAGAGTGGTGGACATATGGAAGTACAGTTATAGGGATATCCCAATTAGTGAGGCCAGTTCGGACCTATGCCCCTCTATTAATTGGAATGTCCCTATAACTGTACTTCCATATGTCCACCACTCTATTTTCACTTTGTCATGTGTAGCTCCATACATGCAGTAATAAATTATTAGGGTACATTGGTGAATATATAGATATTAGTATATAGAGTCTTGTGCTCCTCCACACAGGAGCCACACCCATTTCTGTGGACGGCAGCAGCGTGCACACGCCTATCGCTGTGAATGTCAAATTTGCTATTTTTGTTGTTGGTCATGTGAAGTACATGCACAGCAAGTTCAAGCGTTTCGTTGGCCAAATATTTTTTTTTTCTTTCACAAGTTTTCCCCAAAAAATTATATATTAATGAGTTATGGAATAATGTATTGAATAATGTCATGTGAAAGTCAGTCAAAAAAATATATTTTGGCCAACGAAACGCTTGAACTTGCTGTGCATGTACTTTACATGACCAACAACAAAAATAGCAAATTTGACATTCACAGCGATAGGCGTGTGCACGCTGCTGCCGTCCACAGAAATGGGTGTGGCTCCTGTATGGAGGAGCACAAGACTCTATATACTAATATCTATATATTCACCAATTTACCATAATATTGTATTACAGCATGTATGGAGCTACACATGGCAAGGTGAAAATAGAGTGGTGGACATATGGAAGTACAGTTATAGGGATATCCCAATTAGTGAGGCCAGTTCGGACCTATGCCCCTCTATTAATTGGAATGTCCCTATAACTGTACTTCCATATGTCCACCACTCTATTTTCACTTTGTCATGTGTAGCTCCATACATGCAGTAATAAATTATTAGGGTACATTGGTGAATATATAGATATTAGTATATAGAGTCTTGTGCTCCTCCACACAGGAGCCACACCCATTTCTGTGGACGGCAGCAGCGTTCACACGCCTATCGCTGTGAATGTCAAATTTGCTATTTTTGTTGTTGGTCATGTGAAGTACATGCACAGCAAGTTCAAGCGTTTCGTTGGCCAAATATTTTTTTTTTCTTTCACAAGTTTTCCCCAAAAAATTATATATTAATGAGTTATGGAATAATGTATTGAATAATGTCATGTGAAAGTCAGTCAAAAAAATATATTTTGGCCAACGAAACGCTTGAACTTGCTGTGCATGTACTTTACATGACCAACAACAAAAATAGCAAATTTGACATTCACAGCGATAGGCGTGTGCACGCTGCTGCCGTCCACAGAAATGGGTGTGGCTCCTGTATGGAGGAGCACAAGACTCTATATACTAATATCTATATATTCACCAATTTACCATAATATTGTATTACAGCATGTATGGAGCTACACATGGCAAGGTGAAAATAGAGTGGTGGACATATGGAAGTACAGTTATAGGGATATCCCAATTAGTGAGGCCAGTTCGGACCTATGCCCCTCTATTAATTGGAATGTCCCTATAACTGTACTTCCATATGTCCACCACTCTATTTTCACTTTGTCATGTGTAGCTCCATACATGCAGTAATAAATTATTAGGGTACATTGGTGAATATATAGATATTAGTATATAGAGTCTTGTGCTCCTCCACACAGGAGCCACACCCATTTCTGTGGACGGCAGCAGCGTGCACACGCCTATCGCTGTGAATGTCAAATTTGCTATTTTTGTTGTTGGTCATGTGAAGTACATGCACAGCAAGTTCAAGCGTTTCGTTGGCCAAATATATTTTTTTTCTTTCACAAGTTTTCCCCAAAAAATTATATATTAATGAGTTATGGAATAATGTATTGAATAATGTCATGTGAAAGTCAGTCAAAAAAATATATTTTGGCCAACGAAACGCTTGAACTTGCTGTGCATGTACTTTACATGACCAACAACAAAAATAGCAAATTTGACATTCACAGCGATAGGCGTGTGCACGCTGCTGCCGTCCACAGAAATGGGTGTGGCTCCTGTATGGAGGAGCACAAGACTCTATATACTAATATCTATATATTCACCAATTTACCATAATATTGTATTACAGCATGTATGGAGCTACACATGGCAAGGTGAAAATAGAGTGGTGGACATATGGAAGTACAGTTATAGGGATATCCCAATTAGTGAGGCCAGTTCGGACCTATGCCCCTCTATTAATTGGAATGTCCCTATAACTGTACTTCCATATGTCCACCACTCTATTTTCACTTTGTCATGTGTAGCTCCATACATGCAGTAATAAATTATTAGGGTACATTGGTGAATATATAGATATTAGTATATAGAGTCTTGTGCTCCTCCACACAGGAGCCACACCCATTTCTGTGGATGGCAGCAGCGTGCACACGCCTATCGCTGTGAATGTCAAATTTGCTATTTTTGTTGTTGGTCATGTGAAGTACATGCACAGCAAGTTCAAGCGTTTCGTTGGCCAAATTTTTTTTTTTTCTTTCACAAGTTTTCCCCAAAAAATTATATATTAATGAGTTATGGAATAATGTATTGAATAATGTCATGTGAAAGTCAGTCAAAAAAATTTATTTTGGCCAACGAAACGCTTGAACTTGCTGTGCATGTACTTTACATGACCAACAACAAAAATAGCAAATTTGACATTCACAGCGATAGGCGTGTGCACGCTGCTGCCGTCCACAGAAATGGGTGTGGCTCCTGTATGGAGGAGCACAAGACTCTATATACTAATATCTATATATTCACCAATTTACCATAATATTGTATTACAGCATGTATGGAGCTACACATGGCAAGGTGAAAATAGAGTGGTGGACATATGGAAGTACAGTTATAGGGATATCCCAATTAATGAGGCCAGTTCGGACCTATGCCCCTCTATTAATTGGAATGTCCCTATAACTGTACTTCCATATGTCCACCACTCTATTTTTACTTTGTCATGTGTAGCTCCATACATGCAGTAATAAATTATTAGCGTAAATTGGTGAATATATAGATATTAGTATATAGAGTCTTGTGCTCCTCCACACACAGGAGCCACACCCATTTCTGTGGACGGCAGCAGCGTGCACACGCCTATCGCTGTGAATGTCAAATTTGCTATTTTTGTTGTTGGTCATGTGAAGTACATGCACAGCAAGTTCAAGCGTTTCGTTGGCCAAATATATATTTTTTCTTTCACAAGTTTTCCACAAAAAATTATATATTAATGAGTTATGGAATAATGTATTGAATAATGTCATGTGAAAGTCAGTCAAAAAAATATATTTTGGCCAACGAAACGCTTGAACTTGCTGTGCATGTACTTTACATGACCAACAACAAAAATAGCAAATTTGACATTCACAGCGATAGGCGTGTGCACGCTGCTGCCGTCCACAGAAATGGGTGTGGCTCCTGTATGGAGGAGCACAAGACTCTATATACTAATATCTATATATTCACCAATTTACCATAATATTGTATTACAGCATGTATGGAGCTACACATGGCAAGGTGAAAATAGAGTGGTGGACATATGGAAGTACAGTTATAGGGATATCCCAATTAGTGAGGCCAGTTCGGACCTATGCCCCTCTATTAATTGGAATGTCCCTATAACTGTACTTCCATATGTCCACCACTCTATTTTCACTTTGTCATGTGTAGCTCCATACATGCAGTAATAAATTATTAGGGTACATTGGTGAATATATAGATATTAGTATATAGAGTCTTGTGCTCCTCCACACAGGAGCCACACCCATTTCTGTGGACGGCAGCAGCGTGCACACGCCTATCGCTGTGAATGTCAAATTTGCTATTTTTGTTGTTGGTCATGTGAAGTACATGCACAGCAAGTTCAAGCGTTTCGTTGGCCAAATATTTTTTTTTTCTTTCACAAGTTTTCCCCAAAAAATTATATATTAATGAGTTATGGAATAATGTATTGAATAATGTCATGTGAAAGTCAGTCAAAAAAATATATTTTGGCCAACGAAACGCTTGAACTTGCTGTGCATGTACTTTACATGACCAACAACAAAAATAGCAAATTTGACATTCACAGCGATAGGCGTGTGCACGCTGCTGCCGTCCACAGAAATGGGTGTGGCTCCTGTATGGAGGAGCACAAGACTCTATATACTAATATCTATATATTCACCAATTTACCATAATATTGTATTACAGCATGTATGGAGCTACACATGGCAAGGTGAAAATAGAGTGGTGGACATATGGAAGTACAGTTATAGGGATATCCCAATTAGTGAGGCCAGTTCGGACCTATGCCCCTCTATTAATTGGAATGTCCCTATAACTGTACTTCCATATGTCCACCACTCTATTTTCACTTTGTCATGTGTAGCTCCATACATGCAGTAATAAATTATTAGGGTACATTGGTGAATATATAGATATTAGTATATAGAGTCTTGTGCTCCTCCACACAGGAGCCACACCCATTTCTGTGGACGGCAGCAGCGTGCACACGCCTATCGCTGTGAATGTCAAATTTGCTATTTTTGTTGTTGGTCATGTGAAGTACATGCACAGCAAGTTCAAGCATTTCGTTGGCCAAATATATTTTTTTTCTTTTCACAAGTTTTCCCCAAAAAATTATATATTAATGAGTTATGGAATAATGTATTGAATAATGTCATGTGAAAGTCAGTCAAAAAAATTTATTTTGGCCAACGAAACGCTTGAACTTGCTGTGCATGTACTTTACATGACCAACAACCAAAATAGCAAATTTGACATTCACAGCGATAGGCGTGTGCACGCTGCTGCCGTCCACAGAAATGGGTGTGGCTCCTGTATGGAGGAGCACAAGACTCTATATACTAATATCTATATATTCACCAATTTACCATAATATTGTATTACAGCATGTATGGAGCTACACATGGCAAGGTGAAAATAGAGTGGTGGACATATGGAAGTACAGTTATAGGGATATCCCAATTAGTGAGGCCAGTTCGGACCTATGCCCCTCTATTAATTGGAATGTCCCTATAACTGTACTTCCATATGTCCACCACTCTATTTTCACTTTGTCATGTGTAGCTCCATACATGCAGTAATAAATTATTAGGGTACATTGGTGAATATATAGATATTAGTATATAGAGTCTTGTGCTCCTCCACACAGGAGCCACACCCATTTCTGTGGACGGCAGCAGCGTGCACACGCCTATCGCTGTGAATGTCAAATTTGCTATTTTTGTTGTTGGTCATGTGAAGTACATGCACAGCAAGTTGAAGCGTTTCGTTGGCCAAATATTTTTTTTTTCTTTCACAAGTTTTCCCCAAAAAATTATATATTAATGAGTTATGGAATAATGTATTGAATAATGTCATGTGAAAGTCAGTCAAAAAAATATATTTTGGCCAACGAAACGCTTGAACTTGCTGTAATACAATATAGAGTCTTGTGCTCCTCCATACAGGAGCCACACCCATTTCTGTGGACGGCAGCAGCGTGCACACGCCTATCGCTGTGAATGTCAAATTTGCTATTTTTGTTGTTGGTCATGTAAAGTACATGCACAGCAAGTTCAAGCGTTTCGTTGGCCAAAATATATTTTTTTGACTGACTTTCACATGACATTATTCAATACATTATTCCATAACTCATTAATATATAATTTTTTGGGGAAAACTTGTGAAAGAAAAAAAAAATATTTGGCCAACGAAACGCTTGAACTTGCTGTGCATGTACTTCACATGACCAACAACAAAAATAGCAAATTTGACATTCACAGCGATAGGCGTGTGCACGCTGCTGCCGTCCACAGAAATGGGTGTGGCTCCTGTGTGTGGAGGAGCACAAGACTCTATACTAATATCTATATATTTACCAATTTACGCTAATAATTTATTACTGCATGTATGGAGCTACACATGACAAAGTAAAAATAGAGTGGTGGACATATGGAAGTACAGTTATAGGGACATTCCAATTAATAGAGGGGCATAGGACCGAACTGGCCTCATTAATTGGGATATCCCTATAACTGTACTTCCATATGTCCACCACTCTATTTTCACCTTGCCATGTGTAGCTCCATACATGCTGTAATACAATATTATGGTAAATTGGTGAATATATAGATATTAGTATATAGAGTCTTGTGCTCCTCCATACAGGAGCCACACCCATTTCTGTGGACGGCAGCAGCGTGCACACGCCTATCGCTGTGAATGTCAAATTTGCTATTTTTGTTGTTGGTCATGTAAAGTACATGCACAGCAAGTTCAAGCGTTTCGTTGGCCAAAATATATTTTTTGACTGACTTTCACATGACATTATTCAATACATTATTCCATAACTCATTAATATATAATTTTTTGGGGAAAATTGTGAAAGTAAAAAAATATATTTGGCCAACGAAACGCTTGAACTTGCTGTGCATGTACTTCACATGACCAACAACAAAAATAGCAAATTTGACATTCACAGCGATAGGCGTGTGCACGCTGCTGCCGTCCACAGAAATGGGTGTGGCTCCTGTGTGGAGGAGCACAAGACTCTATATACTAATATCTATATATTCACCAATGTATCCTAATAATGTATTACTGCATGTATGGAGCTACACATGACAAAGTGAAAATAGAGTGGTGGACATATGGAAGTACAGTTATAGGGACATTCCAATTAATAGAGGGGCATAGGTCCGAACTGGCCTCATTAATTGGGATATCCCTATAACTGTATTTCCATATGTCCACCACTCTATTTTCACCTTGTTATGTGTAGCTCCATACATGCTGTAATACAATATTAGGTTAAATTGGTGAATATATAGATATTAGTATATAGAGTCTTGTGCTCCTCCATACAGGAGCCACACCCATTTCTGTGGACGGCAGCAGCATGCACACGCCTATCGCTGTGAATGTCAAATTTGCTATTTTTGTTGTTGGTCATGTAAAGTACATGCACAGCAAGTTCAAGCGTTTCGTTGGCCAAAATATATTTTTT
The DNA here is from genome assembly GCA_028752905.1 of Cladorhizidae sp. MBARI D1340-BT2. Classification (NCBI taxonomy): domain Eukaryota; kingdom Metazoa; phylum Porifera; class Demospongiae; order Poecilosclerida; family Cladorhizidae; species Cladorhizidae sp. MBARI D1340-BT2. Next base: position 30,294,512 of record JAQNBH010000001.1, read on the forward strand.
GGCTGACTTTCACATGACATTATTCAATACATTATTCCATAACTCATTAATATATAATTTTTTGGGGAAAACTTGTGAAAGAAAAAAAAAAATTTTGGCCAACGAAACGCTTGAACTTGCTGTGCATGTACTTCACATGACCAACAACAAAAATAGCAAATTTGACATTCACAGCGATAGGCGTGTGCACGCTGCTGCCGTCCACAGAAATGGGTGTGGCTCCTGTGTGGAGGAGCACAAGACTCTATATACTAATATCTATATATTCACCAATGTACCCTAATAATTTATTACTGCATGTATGGAGCTACACATGACAAAGTGAAAATAGAGTGGTGGACATATGGAAGTACAGTTATAGGGACATTCCAATTAATAGAGGGGCATAGGTCCGAACTGGCCTCACTAATTGGGATATCCCTATAACTGTACTTCCATATGTCCACCACTCTATTTTCACCTTGCCATGTGTAGCTCCATACATGCTGTAATACAATATTATGGTAAATTGGTGAATATATAGATATTAGTATATAGAGTCTTGTGCTCCTCCATATAGGAGCCACACCCATTTCTGTGGACGGCAGCAGCGTGCACACGCCTATCGCTGTGAATGTCAAATTTGCTATTTTTGTTGTTGGTCATGTAAAGTACATGCACAGCAAGTTCAAGCGTTTCGTTGGCCAAAATATATTTTTTTGACTGACTTTCACATGACATTATTCAATACATTATTCCATAACTCATTAATATATAATTTTTTGGGGAAAACTTGTGAAAGAAAAAAAAAATATTTGGCCAACGAAACGCTTGAACTTGCTGTGCATGTACTTCACATGACCAACAACAAAAAGAGCAAATTTGACATTCACAGCGATAGGCGTGTGCACGCTGCTGCCGTCCACAGAAATGGGTGTGGCTCCTGTGTGGAGGAGCACAAGACTCTATATACTAATATCTATATATTCACCAATGTACCCTAATAATTTATTACTGCATGTATGGAGCTACACATGACAAAGTGAAAATAGAGTGGTGGACATATGGAAGTACAGTTATAGGGACATTCCAATTAATAGAGGGGCATAGGTCCGAACTGGCCTCACTAATTGGGATATCCCTATAACTGTACTTCCATATGTCCACCACTCTATTTTCACCTTGCCATGTGTAGCTCCATACATGCTGTAATACAATATTATGGTAAATTGGTGAATATATAGATATTAGTATATAGAGTCTTGTGCTCCTCCATACAGGAGCCACACCCATTTCTGTGGACGGCAGCAGCGTGCACACGCCTATCGCTGTGAATGTCAAATTTGCTATTTTTGTTGTTGGTCATGTAAAGTACATGCACAGCAAGTTCAAGCGTTTCGTTGGCCAAAATATATTTTTTTGACTGACTTTCACATGACATTATTCAATACATTATTCCATAACTCATTAATATATAATTTTTTGGGGAAAACTTGTGAAAGAAAAAAATAATATTTGGCCAACGAAACGCTTGAACTTGCTGTGCATGTACTTCACATGACCAACAACAAAAATAGCAAATTTGACATTCACAGCGATAGGCGTGTGCACGCTGCTGCCGTCCACAGAAATGGGTGTCGCTCCTGTGTGGAGGAGCACAAGACTCTATATACTAATATCTATATATTCACCAATGTACCCTAATAATTTATTACTGCATGTATGGAGCTACACATGACAAAGTGAAAATAGAGTGGTGGACATATGGAAGTACAGTTATAGGGACATTCCAATTAATAGAGGGGCATAGGTCCGAACTGGCCTCACTAATTGGGATATCCCTATAACTGTACTTCCATATGTCCACCACTCTATTTTCACCTTGCCATGTGTAGCTCCATACATGCTGTAATACAATATTATGGTAAATTGGTGAATATATAGATATTAGTATATAGAGTCTTGTGCTCCTCCATACAGGAGCCACACCCATTTCTGTGGACGGCAGCAGCGTGCACACGCCTATCGCTGTGAATGTCAAATTTGCTATTTTTGTTGTTGGTCATGTAAAGTACATGCACAGCAAGTTCAAGCGTTTCGTTGGCCAAAATATATTTTTTTGACTGACTTTCACATGACATTATTCAATACATTATTCCATAACTCATTAATATATAATTTTTTGGGGAAAACTTGTGAAAGAAAAAAAAAATATTTGGCCAACGAAATGCTTGAACTTGCTGTGCATGTACTTCACATGACCAACAACAAAAATAGCAAATTTGACATTCACAGCGATAGGCGTGTGCACGCTGCTGCCGTCCACAGAAATGGGTGTGGCTCCTGTGTGGAGGAGCACAAGACTCTATATACTAATATCTATATATTCACCAATGTACCCTAATAATTTATTACTGCATGTATGGAGCTACACATGACAAAGTGAAAATAGAGTGGTGGACATATGGAAGTACAGTTATAGGGACATTCCAATTAATAGAGGGGCATAGGTCCGAACTGGCCTCACTAATTGGGATATCCCTATAACTGTACTTCCATATGTCCACCACTCTATTTTCACCTTGCCATGTGTAGCTCCATACATGCTGTAATACAATATTATGGTAAATTGGTGAATATATAGATATTAGTATATAGAGTCTTGTGCTCCTCCATACAGGAGCCACACCCATTTCTGTGGACGGCAGCAGCGTGCACACGCCTATCGCTGTGAATGTCAAATTTGCTATTTTTGTTGTTGGTCATGTAAAGTACATGCACAGCAAGTTCAAGCGTTTCGTTGGCCAAAATAGATTTTTTTGACTGACTTTCACATGACATTATTCAATACATTATTCCATAACTCATTAATATATAATTTTTTGGGGAAAACTTGTGAAAGAAAAAAAAAATTTTTGGCCAACGAAACGCTTGAACTTGCTGTGCATGTACTTCACATGACCAACAACAAAAATAGCAAATTTGACATTCACAGCGATAGGCGTGTGCACGCTGCTGCCGTCCACAGAAATGGGTGTGGCTCCTGTGTGGAGGAGCACAAGACTCTATATACTAATATCTATATATTCACCAATGTACCCTAATAATTTATTACTGCATGTATGGAGCTACACATGACAAAGTGAAAATAGAGTGGTGGACATATGGAAGTACAGTTATAGGGACATTCCAATTAATAGAGGGGCATAGGTCCGAACTGGCCTCACTAATTGGGATATCCCTATAACTGTACTTCCATATGTCCACCACTCTATTTTCACCTTGCCATGTGTAGCTCCATACATGCTGTAATACAATATTATGGTAAATTGGTGAATATATAGATATTAGTATATAGAGTCTTGTGCTCCTCCACACAGGAGCCACACCCATTTCTGTGGACGGCAGCAGCGTGCACACGCCTATCGCTGTGAATGTCAAATTTGCTATTTTTGTTGTTGGTCATGTAAAGTACATGCACAGCAAGTTCAAGCGTTTCGTTGGCCAAAATAATTTTTTTTGACTGACTTTCACATGACATTATTCAATACATTATTCCATAACTCATTAATATATAATTTTTTGGGGAAAACTTGTGAAAGAAAAAAAAAAAATTTGGCCAACGAAACGCTTGAACTTGCTGTGCATGTACTTCACATGACCAACAACAAAAATAGCAAATTTGACATTCACAGCGATAGGCGTGTGCACGCTGCTGCCGTCCACAGAAATGGGTGTGGCTCCTGTGTGTGGAGGAGCACAAGACTCTATATACTAATATCTATATATTCACCAATTTACGCTAATAATTTATTACTGCATGTATGGAGCTACACATGACAAAGTAAAAATAGAGTGGTGGACATATGGAAGTACAGTTATAGGGACATTCCAATTAATAGAGGGGCATAGGTCCGAACTGGCCTCATTAATTGGGATATCCCTATAACTGTACTTCCATATGTCCACCACTCTATTTTCACCTTGCCATGTGTAGCTCCATACATGCTGTAATACAATATTATGGTAAATTGGTGAATATATAGATATTAGTATATAGAGTCTTGTGCTCCTCCATACAGGAGCCACACCCATTTCTGTGGACGGCAGCAGCGTGCACACGCCTATCGCTGTGAATGTCAAATTTGCTATTTTTGTTGTTGGTCATGTAAAGTACATGCACAGCAAGTTCAAGCATTTCGTTGGCCAAAATATATTTTTTGACTGACTTTCACATGACATTATTCAATACATTATTCCATAACTCATTAATATATAATTTTTTGGGGAAAATTGTGAAAGTAAAAAAATATATTTGGCCAACGAAACGCTTGAACTTGCTGTGCATGTACTTCACATGACCAACAACAAAAATAGCAAATTTGACATTCACAGCGATAGGCGTGTGCACGCTGCTGCCGTCCACAGAAATGGGTGTGGCTCCTGTGTGGAGGAGCACAAGACTCTATATACTAATATCTATATATTCACCAATGTATCCTAATAATGTATTACTGCATGTATGGAGCTACACATGACAAAGTGAAAATAGAGTGGTGGACATATGGAAGTACAGTTATAGGGACATTCCAATTAATAGAGTGGCATAGGTCCGAACTGGCCTCATTAATTGGGATATCCCTATAACTGTATTTCCATATGTCCACCACTCTATTTTCACCTTGTTATGTGTAGCTCCATACATGCTGTAATACAATATTAGGTTAAATTGGTGAATATATAGATATTAGTATATAGAGTCTTGTGCTCCTCCATACAGGAGCCACACCCATTTCTGTGGACGGCAGCAGCATGCACACGCCTATCGCTGTGAATGTCAAATTTGCTATTTTTGTTGTTGGTCATGTAAAGTACATGCACAGCAAGTTCAAGCGTTTCGTTGGCCAAAATATATTTTTTGGCTGACTTTCACATGACATTATTCAATACATTATTCCATAACTCATTAATATATAATTTTTTGGGGAAAACTTGTGAAAGTAAAAAAATATATTTGGCCAACGAAATGCTTGAACTTGCTGTGCATGTACTTCACATGACCAACAACAAAAATAGCAAATTTGACATTCACAGCGATAGGCGTGTGGACGCTGCTGCCGTCCACTGAAATGGGTGTGGCTCCTGTGTGTGGAGGAGCACAAGACTCTATATACTAATATCTATATATTCACCAATTTACGCTAATAATTTATTACTGCATGTATGGAGCTACACATGACAAAGTGAAAATAGAGTGGTGGACATATGGAAGTACAGTTATAGGGACATTCCAATTAATAGAGGGGCATAGGTCCGAACTGGCCTCATTAATTGGGATATCCCTATAACTGTACTTCCATATGTCCACCACTCTATTTTCACCTTGCCATGTGTAGCTCCATACATGCTGTAATACAATATTATGGTAAATTGGTGAATATATAGATATTAGTATATAGAGTCTTGTGCTCCTCCATACAGGAGCCACACCCATTTCTGTGGACGGCAGCAGCGTGCACACGCCTATCGCTGTGAATGTCAAATTTGCTATTTTTGTTGTTGGTCATGTAAAGTACATGCACAGCAAGTTCAAGCGTTTCGTTGGCCAAAATATATTTTTTTGACTGACTTTCACATGACATTATTCAATACATTATTCCATAACTCATTAATATATAATTTTTTGGGGAAAACTTGTGAAAGAAAAAAAAAATATTTGGCCAACGAAACGCTTGAACTTGCTGTGCATGTACTTCACATGACCAACAACAAAAATAGCAAATTTGACATTCACAGCGATAGGCGTGTGCACGCTGCTGCCGTCCACAGAAATGGGTGTGGCTCCTGTGTGGAGGAGCACAAGACTCTATATACTAATATCTATATATTCACCAATGTACCCTAATAATTTATTACTGCATGTATGGAGCTACACATGACAAAGTGAAAATAGAGTGGTGGACATATGGAAGTACAGTTATAGGGACATTCCAATTAATAGAGGGGCATAGGTCCGAACTGGCCTCATTAATTGGGATATCCCTATAACTGTACTTCCATATGTCCACCACTCTATTTTCACCTTGCCATGTGTAGCTCCATACATGCTGTAATACAATATTATGGTAAATTGGTGAATATATAGATATTAGTATATAGAGTCTTGTGCTCCTCCATACAGGAGCCACACCCATTTCTGTGGAAGGCAGCAGCGTGCACACGCCTATCGCTGTGAATGTCAAATTTGCTATTTTTGTTGTTGGTCATGTAAAGTACATGCACAGCAAGTTCAAGCGTTTCGTTGGCCAAAATATATTTTTTTGACTGACTTTCACATGACATTATTCAATACATTATTCCATAACTCATTAATATATAATTTTTTGGGGAAAACTTGTGAAAGAAAAAATATATATTTGGCCAACGAAACGCTTGAACTTGCTGTGCATGTACTTCACATGACCAACAACAAAAATAGCAAATTTGACATTCACAGCGATAGGCGTGTGCACGCTGCTGCCGTCCACAGAAATGGGTGTGGCTCCTGTGTGGAGGAGCACAAGACTCTATATACTAATATCTATATATTCACCAATGTACCCTAATAATTTATTACTGCATGTATGGAGCTACACATGACAAAGTGAAAATAGAGTGGTGGACATATGGAAGTACAGTTATAGGGACATTCCAATTAATAGAGGGGCATAGGTCCGAACTGGCCTCATTAATTGGGATATCCCTATAACTGTACTTCCATATGTCCACCACTCTATTTTCACCTTGTCATGTGTAGCTCCATACATGCTGTAATACAATATTAGGGTAAATTGGTGAATATATTTATAGGGACATTCCAATTAATAGAGGGGCATAGGTCCGAACTGGCCTCATTGGTTGAAGACTACTCATTGGTTGAAGACTATTTATAGTTCGATACATTATTCCATAACTCATTAATATTAAATAGTCTTCAACCTCTCTATATACTAATTTCTAAATATTCACATACGTATCCTAATAGTTTATTAATGCATGTGTGGAGTTGAACATGACAAGGTAAAAATAGAGTGGTGGACATATGGAAGAACAGTTATAGGGACATTCCAATTAATAGAGGGGTAGGTCCGAACTGGCCTCATTAATTGGGATATTCCTATAACTGTACTTCCATATGTTCACCACTCTATTTTTAACTTGTCATGTTCAGCTCCACACATGCAGTAATAAACTATTAGGATAAGTATGTGAATATTTAGATATTAGTTAGAGGTTGAAAATACATTATTACATAACTCATTAATAATATTAAATAGTCTTCAACCTCTATATACTAATTTCTAAATATTCACATACGTATCATAATAGATTATTAATACATGTGTGGAGTTGAACATAACAAGGTAAAAATAGAGTGGGTGGACATATGGAAGTACAGTCATAGGGATATCCCAATTAATGAGGCCAGTTCAGACGTATGCCCCTATATTAATTGGAATGTCCCTATAACTGTACTTCCATATGTCCACCACTCTATATTTACCTTGTCATGTTCAAATCCACACATGTATTAATAAACTATTAGGATACGTATGTGAATATTTAAACGAAACGCTTGAACTTGCTGTGCATGTACTTCACATGACCAACAACAAAAATAGCAAATTTGACATTCACAGCGATAGGCGTGTGGACGCTGCTGCCGTCCACAGAAATGGGTGTGGCTCCTGTGTGTGGAGGAGCACAAGACTCTATATACTAATATCTATATATTCACCAATTTACGCTAATAATTTATTACTGCATGTATGGAGCTACACATGACAAAGTGAAAATAGAGTGGTGGACATATGGAAGTACAGTTATAGGGACATTCCAATTAATAGAGGGGCATAGGTCCGAACTGGCCTCATTAATTGGGATATCCCTATAACTGTACTTCCATATGTCCACCACTCTATTTTCACCTTGCCATGTGTAGCTCCATACATGCTGTAATACAATATTATGGTAAATTGGTGAATATATAGATATTAGTATATAGAGTCTTGTGCTCCTCCATACAGGAGCCACACCCATTTCTGTGGACGGCAGCAGCGTGCACACGCCTATCGCTGTGAATGTCAAATTTGCTATTTTTGTTGTTGATCATGTAAAGTACATGCACAGCAAGTTCAAGCGTTTCGTTGGCCAAAATAAATTTTTTTGACTGACTTTCACATGACATTATTCAATACATTATTCCATAACTCATTAATATATAATTTTTGGGGGAAAACTTGTGAAAGAAAAAAAAATTATTTGGCCAACGAAACGCTTGAACTTGCTGTGCATGTACTTCACATGACCAACAACAAAAATAGCAAATTTGACATTCACAGCGATAGGCGTGTGGACGCTGCTGCCGTCCACTGAAATGGGTGTGGCTCCTGTGTGTGGAGGAGCACAAGACTCTATATACTAATATCTATATATTCACCAATTTACGCTAATAATTTATTACTGCATGTATGGAGCTACACATGACAAAGTGAAAATAGAGTGGTGGACATATGGAAGTACAGTTATAGGGACATTCCAATTAATAGAGGGGCATAGGTCCGAACTGTTCAAATCCACACATGCATTAATAAACTATTAGGATACGTATGTGAATATTTAGAAATTAGTATATAGAGGTTGAAGACTATTTAATATTAATGAGTTATGGAATAATGAATTGAACTATAAATAGTCTTCAACCTCTAACTAATATCTAAATATTCACATACTTATCCTAATAGTTTATTACTGCATGTGTGGAGCTGAACATGACAAGGTAAAAATAGAGTGGTGGACATATGGAAGTACAGTTATAGGGATATCCCAATTAATGAGGCCAGTTCGGACCTAAATAGTCTTCAACCTCTATATACTAATTTCTAAATATTCACATACGTATCCTAATAGTTTATTAATGCATGTGTGGAGGTGAACATGACAAGGTAAAAATAGAGTGGTGGACATATGGAAGTACAGTTATAGGGATATCCCAATTAATGAGGCCAGTTCGGACCTATGCCCCTCTATTAATTGGAATGTCCCTATAACTGTACTTCCATATGTCCACCACTCTATTTTCACTTTGTCATGTGTAGCTCCATACATGCAGTAATATAATATTAGGGTAAATTGGTGAATATATAGATATTAGTATATAGAGTCTTGTGCTCCTCCACACACAGGAGCCACACCCATTTCTGTGGACGGCAGCAGCGTCCACACGCCTATCGCTGTGAATGTTAAATTTGCTATTTTTGTTGTTGGTCATGTAAAGTACATGCACAGCAAGTTCAAGCGTTTCGTTGGCCAAAATATATTTTTTGACTGACTTTCACATGACATTATTCAATACATTATTCCATAACTCATTATTATATAATTTTTTGGGGAAAACTTGTGAAAGTAAAAAAATATATTTGACCAACGAAACGCTTGAACTTGCTGTGCATGTACTTCACATGACCAACAACACCACTCTATGTTTACCTTGTTATGTTGAACTCCACACATGTATTAATAAACTATTAAGATACGTATGTGGTGGAGCTGAACATGCCAAGGTAAAAATAGAGTGGTGGACATATGGAAGTTCAGTTATAGGGATATCCCAATTAATGAGGCCAGTTCGGACCTAAATAGTCTTCAACCTCTATATACTAATTTCTAAATATTCACATACGTATCCTAATAGTTTATTAATACATGTGTGGATTTGAACATGACAAGGTAAATATAGAGTGGTGGACATATGGAAGTACAGTTATAGGGACATTCCAATTAATATAGGGGCATACGTCTGAACTGGCCTCATTAATTGGGATATCCCTATGACTGTACTTCCATATGTCCACCACTCTATTTTTACCTTGTTATGTTTAACTCCACACATGTATGAATAAACTATTAGGATACGTATGTGAATATTTAGAAATTAGTATATAGAGGTTGAAGACTATTTAATATTAATGAGTTATGGAATAATGTATTGAACTATAAATAGTCTTCAACCTCTAACTAATATCTAAATATTCACATACTTATCCTAATAGTTTATTTACTGCATGTGTGGAGCTGAACATGACAAGGTAAAAATAGAGTGGTGGACATATGGAAGTTCAGTTATAGGGATATCCCAATTAATGAGGCCAGTTCGGACCTAAATAGTCTTCAACCTCTATATACTAATTTCTAAATATTCACATACGTATCCTAATAGTTTATTAATGCATGTGTGGATTTGAACATTACAAGGTAAAAATAGAGTGGTGGACATATGGAAGTACAGTTATAGGGACATTCCAATTAATAGAGGGGCATAGGTCCGAACTGGCCTCATTAATTGGGATATCCCTATAACTGTACTTCCATATGTCCACCACTCTATTTTCACCTTGCCATGTGTAGCTCCATACATGCTGTAATACAATATTATGGTAAATTGGTGAATATATAGATATTAGTATATAGAGTCTTGTGCTCCTCCATACAGGAGCCACACCCATTTCTGTGGACGGCAGCAGCGTGCACACGCCTATCGCTGTGAATGTCAAATTTGCTATTTTTGTTGTTGGTCATGTAAAGTACATGCACAGCAAGTTCAAGCGTTTCGTTGGCCAAAATATATTTTTTTGACTGACTTTCACATGACATTATTCAATTCATTATTCCATAACTCATTAATATATAATTTTTGGGGGAAAACTTGTGAAAGAAAAAATATATATTTGGCCAACGAAACGCTTGAACTTGCTGTGCATGTACTTCACATGACCAACAACAAAAATAGCAAATTTGACATTCACAGCGATAGGCGTGTGCACGCTGCTGCCGTCCACAGAAATGGGTGTGGCTCCTGTGTGTGGAGGAGCACAAGACTCTATATACTAATATCTATATATTCACCAATTTACGCTAATAATTTATTACTGCATGTATGGAGCTACACATGACAAAGTAAAAATAGAGTGGTGGACATATGGAAGTACAGTTATAGGGACATTCCAATTAATAGAGGGGCATAGGTCCGAACTGGCCTCATTAATTGGGATATCCCTATAACTGTACTTCCATATGTCCACCACTCTATTTTCACCTTGCCATGTGTAGCTCCATACATGCTGTAATACAATATTATGGTAAATTGGTGAATATATAGATATTAGTATATAGAGTCTTGTGCTCCTCCATACAGGAGCCACACCCATTTCTGTGGACGGCAGCAGCGTGCACACGCCTATCGCTGTGAATGTCAAATTTGCTATTTTTGTTGTTGGTCATGTAAAGTACATGCACAGCAAGTTCAAGCGTTTCGTTGGCCAAAATATATTTTTTTGACTGACTTTCACATGACATTATTCAATACATTATTCCATAACTCATTAATATATAATTTTTTGGGGAAAACTTGTGAAAGAAAAAAAAAATATTTGGCCAACGAAACGCTTGAACTTGCTGTGCATGTACTTCACATGACCAACAACAAAAATAGCAAATTTGACATTCACAGCGATAGGCGTGTGCACGCTGCTGCCGTCCACAGAAATGGGTGTGGCTCCTGTGTGTGGAGGAGCACAAGACTCTATATACTAATATCTATATATTCACCAATTTACGCTAATAATTTATTACTGCATGTATGGAGCTACACATGACAAAGTAAAAATAGAGTGGTGGACATATGGAAGTACAGTTATAGGGACATTCCAATTAATAGAGGGGCATAGGTCCGAACTGGCCTCATTAATTGGGATATCCCTATAACTGTACTTCCATATGTCCACCACTCTATTTTCACCTTGCCATGTGTAGCTCCATACATGCTGTAATACAATATTATGGTAAATTGGTGAATATATAGATATTAGTATATAGAGTCTTGTGCTCCTCCATACAGGAGCCACACCCATTTCTGTGGACGGCAGCAGCGTGCACACGCCTATCGCTGTGAATGTCAAATTTGCTATTTTTGTTGTTGGTCATGTAAAGTACATGCACAGCAAGTTCAAGCGTTTCGTTGGCCAAAATATATTTTTTTGACTGACTTTCACATGACATTATTCAATACATTATTCCATAACTCATTAATATATAATTTTTTGGGGAAAACTTGTGAAAGAAAAAATATATATTTGGCCAACGAAACGCTTGAACTTGCTGTGCATGTACTTCACATGACCAACAACAAAAATAGCAAATTTGACATTCACAGCGATAGGCGTGTGCACGCTGCTGCCGTCCACAGAAATGGGTGTGGCTCCTGTGTGTGGAGGAGCACAAGACTCTATATACTAATATCTATATATTCACCAATTTACGCTAATAATTTATTACTGCATGTATGGAGCTACACATGACAAAGTAAAAATAGAGTGGTGGACATATGGAAGTACAGTTATAGGGACATTCCAATTAATAGAGGGGCATAGGTCCGAACTGGCCTCATTAATTGGGATATCCCTATAACTGTACTTCCATATGTCCACCACTCTATTTTCACCTTGCCATGTGTAGCTCCATACATGCTGTAATACAATATTATGGTAAATTGGTGAATATATAGATATTAGTATATAGAGTCTTGTGCTCCTCCATACAGGAGCCACACCCATTTCTGTGGACGGCAGCAGCGTGCACACGCCTATCGCTGTGAATGTCAAATTTGCTATTTTTGTTGTTGGTCATGTAAAGTACATGCACAGCAAGTTCAAGCGTTTCGTTGGCCAAAATATATTTTTTTGACTGACTTTCACATGACATTATTCAATTCATTATTCCATAACTCATTAATATATAATTTTTTGGGGAAAACTTGTGAAAGAAAAAATATATATTTGGCCAACGAAACGCTTGAACTTGCTGTGCATGTACTTCACATGACCAACAACAAAAATAGCAAATTTGACATTCACAGCGATAGGCGTGTGCACGCTGCTGCCGTCCACAGAAATGGGTGTGGCTCCTGTGTGTGGAGGAGCACAAGACTCTATATACTAATATCTATATATTCACCAATTTACGCTAATAATTTATTACTGCATGTATGGAGCTACACATGACAAAGTAAAAATAGAGTGGTGGACATATGGAAGTACAGTTATAGGGACATTCCAATTAATAGAGGGGCATAGGTCCGAACTGGCCTCATTAATTGGGATATCCCTATAACTGTACTTCCATATGTCCACCACTCTATTTTCACCTTGCCATGTGTAGCTCCATACATGCTGTAATACAATATTATGGTAAATTGGTGAATATATAGATATTAGTATATAGAGTCTTGTGCTCCTCCATACAGGAGCCACACCCATTTCTGTGGACGGCAGCAGCGTGCACACGCCTATCGCTGTGAATGTCAAATTTGCTATTTTTGTTGTTGGTCATGTAAAGTACATGCACAGCAAGTTCAAGCGTTTCGTTGGCCAAAATATATTTTTTTGACTGACTTTCACATGACATTATTCAATACATTATTCCATAACTCATTAATATATAATTTTTTGGGGGAAACTTGTGAAAGAAAAAATATATATTTGGCCAACGAAACGCTTGAACTTGCTGTGCATGTACTTCACATGACCAACAACAAAAATAGCAAATTTGACATTCACAGCGATAGGCGTGTGCACGCTGCTGCCGTCCACAGAAATGGGTGTGGCTCCTGTGTGTGGAGGAGCACAAGACTCTATATACTAATATCTATATATTCACCAATTTACGCTAATAATTTATTACTGCATGTATGGAGCTACACATGACAAAGTAAAAATAGAGTGGTGGACATATGGAAGTACAGTTATAGGGACATTCCAATTAATAGAGGGGCATAGGTCCGAACTGGCCTCATTAATTGGGATATCCCTATAACTGTACTTCCATATGTCCACCACTCTATTTTCACCTTGCCATGTGTAGCTCCATACATGCTGTAATACAATATTATGGTAAATTGGTGAATATATAGATATTAGTATATAGAGTCTTGTGCTCCTCCATACAGGAGCCACACCCATTTCTGTGGACGGCAGCAGCGTGCACACGCCTATCGCTGTGAATGTCAAATTTGCTATTTTTGTTGTTGGTCATGTAAAGTACATGCACAGCAAGTTCAAGCGTTTCGTTGGCCAAAATATATTTTTTTGACTGACTTTCACATGACATTATTCAATACATTATTCCATAACTCATTAATATATAATTTTTTGGGGAAAACTTGTGAAAGAAAAAATATATATTTGGCCAACGAAACGCTTGAACTTGCTGTGCATGTACTTCACATGACCAACAACAAAAATAGCAAATTTGACATTCACAGCGATAGGCGTGTGCACGCTGCTGCCGTCCACAGAAATGGGTGTGGCTCCTGTGTGTGGAGGAGCACAAGACTCTATATACTAATATCTATATATTCACCAATTTACGCTAATAATTTATTACTGCATGTATGGAGCTACACATGACAAAGTAAAAATAGAGTGGTGGACATATGGAAGTACAGTTATAGGGACATTCCAATTAATAGAGGGGCATAGGTCCGAACTGGCCTCATTAATTGGGATATCCCTATAACTGTACTTCCATATGTCCACCACTCTATTTTCACCTTGCCATGTGTAGCTCCATACATGCTGTAATACAATATTATGGTAAATTGGTGAATATATAGATATTAGTATATAGAGTCTTGTGCTCCTCCATACAGGAGCCACACCCATTTCTGTGGACGGCAGCAGCGTGCACACGCCTATCGCTGTGAATGTCAAATTTGCTATTTTTGTTGTTGGTCATGTAAAGTACATGCACAGCAAGTTCAAGCGTTTCGTTGGCCAAAATATATTTTTTTGACTGACTTTCACATGACATTATTCAATTCATTATTCCATAACTCATTAATATATAATTTTTTGGGGAAAACTTGTGAAAGAAAAAATATATATTTGGCCAACGAAACGCTTGAACTTGCTGTGCATGTACTTCACATGACCAACAACAAAAATAGCAAATTTGACATTCACAGCGATAGGCGTGTGCACGCTGCTGCCGTCCACAGAAATGGGTGTGGCTCCTGTGTGTGGAGGAGCACAAGACTCTATATACTAATATCTATATATTCACCAATTTACGCTAATAATTTATTACTGCATGTATGGAGCTACACATGACAAAGTAAAAATAGAGTGGTGGACATATGGAAGTACAGTTATAGGGACATTCCAATTAATAGAGGGGCATAGGTCCGAACTGGCCTCATTAATTGGGATATCCCTATAACTGTACTTCCATATGTCCACCACTCTATTTTCACCTTGCCATGTGTAGCTCCATACATGCTGTAATACAATATTATGGTAAATTGGTGAATATATAGATATTAGTATATAGAGTCTTGTGCTCCTCCATACAGGAGCCACACCCATTTCTGTGGACGGCAGCAGCGTGCACACGCCTATCGCTGTGAATGTCAAATTTGCTATTTTTGTTGTTGGTCATGTAAAGTACATGCACAGCAAGTTCAAGCGTTTCGTTGGCCAAAATATATTTTTTTGACTGACTTTCACATGACATTATTCAATACATTATTCCATAACTCATTAATATATAATTTTTTGGGGGAAACTTGTGAAAGAAAAAATATATATTTGGCCAACGAAACGCTTGAACTTGCTGTGCATGTACTTCACATGACCAACAACAAAAATAGCAAATTTGACATTCACAGCGATAGGCGTGTGCACGCTGCTGCCGTCCACAGAAATGGGTGTGGCTCCTGTGTGTGGAGGAGCACAAGACTCTATATACTAATATCTATATATTCACCAATTTACGCTAATAATTTATTACTGCATGTATGGAGCTACACATGACAAAGTAAAAATAGAGTGGTGGACATATGGAAGTACAGTTATAGGGACATTCCAATTAATAGAGGGGCATAGGTCCGAACTGGCCTCATTAATTGGGATATCCCTATAACTGTACTTCCATATGTCCACCACTCTATTTTCACCTTGCCATGTGTAGCTCCATACATGCTGTAATACAATATTATGGTAAATTGGTGAATATATAGATATTAGTATATAGAGTCTTGTGCTCCTCCATACAGGAGCCACACCCATTTCTGTGGACGGCAGCAGCGTGCACACGCCTATCGCTGTGAATGTCAAATTTGCTATTTTTGTTGTTGGTCATGTAAAGTACATGCACAGCAAGTTCAAGCGTTTCGTTGGCCAAAATATATTTTTTTGACTGACTTTCACATGACATTATTCAATACATTATTCCATAACTCATTAATATATAATTTTTTGGGGAAAACTTGTGAAAGAAAAAATATATATTTGGCCAACGAAACGCTTGAACTTGCTGTGCATGTACTTCACATGACCAACAACAAAAATAGCAAATTTGACATTCACAGCGATAGGCGTGTGCACGCTGCTGCCGTCCACAGAAATGGGTGTGGCTCCTGTGTGTGGAGGAGCACAAGACTCTATATACTAATATCTATATATTCACCAATTTACGCTAATAATTTATTACTGCATGTATGGAGCTACACATGACAAAGTAAAAATAGAGTGGTGGACATATGGAAGTACAGTTATAGGGACATTCCAATTAATAGAGGGGCATAGGTCCGAACTGGCCTCATTAATTGGGATATCCCTATAACTGTACTTCCATATGTCCACCACTCTATTTTCACCTTGCCATGTGTAGCTCCATACATGCTGTAATACAATATTATGGTAAATTGGTGAATATATAGATATTAGTATATAGAGTCTTGTGCTCCTCCATACAGGAGCCACACCCATTTCTGTGGACGGCAGCAGCGTGCACACGCCTATCGCTGTGAATGTCAAATTTGCTATTTTTGTTGTTGGTCATGTAAAGTACATGCACAGCAAGTTCAAGCGTTTCGTTGGCCAAAATATATTTTTTTGACTGACTTTCACATGACATTATTCAATACATTATTCCATAACTCATTAATATATAATTTTTGGGGGAAAACTTGTGAAAGAAAAAATATATATTTGGCCAACGAAACGCTTGAACTTGCTGTGCATGTACTTCACATGACCAACAACAAAAATAGCAAATTTGACATTCACAGCGATAGGCGTGTGCACGCTGCTGCCGTCCACAGAAATGGGTGTGGCTCCTGTGTGTGGAGGAGCACAAGACTCTATATACTAATATCTATATATTCACCAATTTACGCTAATAATTTATTACTGCATGTATGGAGCTACACATGACAAAGTAAAAATAGAGTGGTGGACATATGGTAGTACAGTTATAGGGACATTCCAATTAATAGAGGGGCATAGGTCCGAACTGGCCTCATTAATTGGGATATCCCTATAACTGTACTTCCATATGTCCACCACTCTATTTTCACCTTGCCATGTGTAGCTCCATACATGCTGTAATACAATATTATGGTAAATTGGTGAATATATAGATATTAGTATATAGAGTCTTGTGCTCCTCCATACAGGAGCCACACCCATTTCTGTGGACGGCAGCAGCGTGCACACGCCTATCGCTGTGAATGTCAAATTTGCTATTTTTGTTGTTGGTCATGTAAAGTACATGCACAGCAAGTTCAAGCGTTTCGTTGGCCAAAATATATTTTTTTGACTGACTTTCACATGACATTATTCAATACATTATTCCATAACTCATTAATATATAATTTTTTGGGGAAAACTTGTGAAAGAAAAAATATATATTTGGCCAACGAAACGCTTGAACTTGCTGTGCATGTACTTCACATGACCAACAACAAAAATAGCAAATTTGACATTCACAGCGATAGGCGTGTGCACGCTGCTGCCGTCCACAGAAATGGGTGTGGCTCCTGTGTGTGGAGGAGCACAAGACTCTATATACTAATATCTATATATTCACCAATTTACGCTAATAATTTATTACTGCATGTATGGAGCTACACATGACAAAGTAAAAATAGAGTGGTGGACATATGGAAGTACAGTTATAGGGACATTCCAATTAATAGAGGGGCATAGGTCCGAACTGGCCTCATTAATTGGGATATCCCTATAACTGTACTTCCATATGTCCACCACTCTATTTTCACCTTGCCATGTGTAGCTCCATACATGCTGTAATACAATATTATGGTAAATTGGTGAATATATAGATATTAGTATATAGAGTCTTGTGCTCCTCCATACAGGAGCCACACCCATTTCTGTGGACGGCAGCAGCGTGCACACGCCTATCGCTGTGAATGTCAAATTTGCTATTTTTGTTGTTGGTCATGTAAAGTACATGCACAGCAAGTTCAAGCGTTTCGTTGGCCAAAATATATTTTTTTGACTGACTTTCACATGACATTATTCAATACATTATTCCATAACTCATTAATATATAATTTTTTGGGGAAAACTTGTGAAAGAAAAAATATATATTTGGCCAACGAAACGCTTGAACTTGCTGTGCATGTACTTCACATGACCAACAACAAAAATAGCAAATTTGACATTCACAGCGATAGGCGTGTGCACGCTGCTGCCGTCCACAGAAATGGGTGTGGCTCCTGTGTGTGGAGGAGCACAAGACTCTATATACTAATATCTATATATTCACCAATTTACGCTAATAATTTATTACTGCATGTATGGAGCTACACATGACAAAGTAAAAATAGAGTGGTGGACATATGGAAGTACAGTTATAGGGACATTCCAATTAATAGAGGGGCATAGGTCCGAACTGGCCTCATTAATTGGGATATCCCTATAACTGTACTTCCATATGTCCACCACTCTATTTTCACCTTGCCATGTGTAGCTCCATACATGCTGTAATACAATATTATGGTAAATTGGTGAATATATAGATATTAGTATATAGAGTCTTGTGCTCCTCCATACAGGAGCCACACCCATTTCTGTGGACGGCAGCAGCGTGCACACGCCTATCGCTGTGAATGTCAAATTTGCTATTTTTGTTGTTGGTCATGTAAAGTACATGCACAGCAAGTTCAAGCGTTTCGTTGGCCAAAATATATTTTTTTGACTGACTTTCACATGACATTATTCAATACATTATTCCATAACTCATTAATATATAATTTTTTGGGGGAAACTTGTGAAAGAAAAAATATATATTTGGCCAACGAAACGCTTGAACTTGCTGTGCATGTACTTCACATGACCAACAACAAAAATAGCAAATTTGACATTCACAGCGATAGGCGTGTGCACGCTGCTGCCGTCCACAGAAATGGGTGTGGCTCCTGTGTGTGGAGGAGCACAAGACTCTATATACTAATATCTATATATTCACCAATTTACGCTAATAATTTATTACTGCATGTATGGAGCTACACATGACAAAGTAAAAATAGAGTGGTGGACATATGGAAGTACAGTTATAGGGACATTCCAATTAATAGAGGGGCATAGGTCCGAACTGGCCTCATTAATTGGGATATCCCTATAACTGTACTTCCATATGTCCACCACTCTATTTTCACCTTGCCATGTGTAGCTCCATACATGCTGTAATACAATATTATGGTAAATTGGTGAATATATAGATATTAGTATATAGAGTCTTGTGCTCCTCCATACAGGAGCCACACCCATTTCTGTGGACGGCAGCAGCGTGCACACGCCTATCGCTGTGAATGTCAAATTTGCTATTTTTGTTGTTGGTCATGTAAAGTACATGCACAGCAAGTTCAAGCGTTTCGTTGGCCAAAATATATTTTTTTGACTGACTTTCACATGACATTATTCAATACATTATTCCATAACTCATTAATATATAATTTTTTGGGGAAAACTTGTGAAAGAAAAAATATATATTTGGCCAACGAAACGCTTGAACTTGCTGTGCATGTACTTCACATGACCAACAACAAAAATAGCAAATTTGACATTCACAGCGATAGGCGTGTGCACGCTGCTGCCGTCCACAGAAATGGGTGTGGCTCCTGTGTGTGGAGGAGCACAAGACTCTATATACTAATATCTATATATTCACCAATTTACGCTAATAATTTATTACTGCATGTATGGAGCTACACATGACAAAGTAAAAATAGAGTGGTGGACATATGGAAGTACAGTTATAGGGACATTCCAATTAATAGAGGGGCATAGGTCCGAACTGGCCTCATTAATTGGGATATCCCTATAACTGTACTTCCATATGTCCACCACTCTATTTTCACCTTGCCATGTGTAGCTCCATACATGCTGTAATACAATATTATGGTAAATTGGTGAATATATAGATATTAGTATATAGAGTCTTGTGCTCCTCCATACAGGAGCCACACCCATTTCTGTGGACGGCAGCAGCGTGCACACGCCTATCGCTGTGAATGTCAAATTTGCTATTTTTGTTGTTGGTCATGTAAAGTACATGCACAGCAAGTTCAAGCGTTTCGTTGGCCAAAATATATTTTTTTGACTGACTTTCACATGACATTATTCAATACATTATTCCATAACTCATTAATATATAATTTTTTGGGGAAAACTTGTGAAAGAAAAAATATATATTTGGCCAACGAAACGCTTGAACTTGCTGTGCATGTACTTCACATGACCAACAACAAAAATAGCAAATTTGACATTCACAGCGATAGGCGTGTGCACGCTGCTGCCGTCCACAGAAATGGGTGTGGCTCCTGTGTGTGGAGGAGCACAAGACTCTATATACTAATATCTATATATTCACCAATTTACGCTAATAATTTATTACTGCATGTATGGAGCTACACATGACAAAGTAAAAATAGAGTGGTGGACATATGGTAGTACAGTTATAGGGACATTCCAATTAATAGAGGGGCATAGGTCCGAACTGGCCTCATTAATTGGGATATCCCTATAACTGTACTTCCATATGTCCACCACTCTATTTTCACCTTGCCATGTGTAGCTCCATACATGCTGTAATACAATATTATGGTAAATTGGTGAATATATAGATATTAGTATATAGAGTCTTGTGCTCCTCCATACAGGAGCCACACCCATTTCTGTGGACGGCAGCAGCGTGCACACGCCTATCGCTGTGAATGTCAAATTTGCTATTTTTGTTGTTGGTCATGTAAAGTACATGCACAGCAAGTTCAAGCGTTTCGTTGGCCAAAATATATTTTTTTGACTGACTTTCACATGACATTATTCAATACATTATTCCATAACTCATTAATATATAATTTTTTGGGGAAAACTTGTGAAAGAAAAAATATATATTTGGCCAACGAAACGCTTGAACTTGCTGTGCATGTACTTCACATGACCAACAACAAAAATAGCAAATTTGACATTCACAGCGATAGGCGTGTGCACGCTGCTGCCGTCCACAGAAATGGGTGTGGCTCCTGTGTGTGGAGGAGCACAAGACTCTATATACTAATATCTATATATTCACCAATTTACGCTAATAATTTATTACTGCATGTATGGAGCTACACATGACAAAGTAAAAATAGAGTGGTGGACATATGGAAGTACAGTTATAGGGACATTCCAATTAATAGAGGGGCATAGGTCCGAACTGGCCTCATTAATTGGGATATCCCTATAACTGTACTTCCATATGTCCACCACTCTATTTTCACCTTGCCATGTGTAGCTCCATACATGCTGTAATACAATATTATGGTAAATTGGTGAATATATAGATATTAGTATATAGAGTCTTGTGCTCCTCCATACAGGAGCCACACCCATTTCTGTGGACGGCAGCAGCGTGCACACGCCTATCGCTGTGAATGTCAAATTTGCTATTTTTGTTGTTGGTCATGTAAAGTACATGCACAGCAAGTTCAAGCGTTTCGTTGGCCAAAATATATTTTTTTGACTGACTTTCACATGACATTATTCAATACATTATTCCATAACTCATTAATATATAATTTTTTGGGGAAAACTTGTGAAAGAAAAAATATATATTTGGCCAACGAAACGCTTGAACTTGCTGTGCATGTACTTCACATGACCAACAACAAAAATAGCAAATTTGACATTCACAGCGATAGGCGTGTGCACGCTGCTGCCGTCCACAGAAATGGGTGTGGCTCCTGTGTGTGGAGGAGCACAAGACTCTATATACTAATATCTATATATTCACCAATTTACGCTAATAATTTATTACTGCATGTATGGAGCTACACATGACAAAGTAAAAATAGAGTGGTGGACATATGGAAGTACAGTTATAGGGACATTCCAATTAATAGAGGGGCATAGGTCCGAACTGGCCTCATTAATTGGGATATCCCTATAACTGTACTTCCATATGTCCACCACTCTATTTTCACCTTGCCATGTGTAGCTCCATACATGCTGTAATACAATATTATGGTAAATTGGTGAATATATAGATATTAGTATATAGAGTCTTGTGCTCCTCCATACAGGAGCCACACCCATTTCTGTGGACGGCAGCAGCGTGCACACGCCTATCGCTGTGAATGTCAAATTTGCTATTTTTGTTGTTGGTCATGTAAAGTACATGCACAGCAAGTTCAAGCGTTTCGTTGGCCAAAATATATTTTTTTGACTGACTTTCACATGACATTATTCAATACATTATTCCATAACTCATTAATATATAATTTTTTGGGGAAAACTTGTGAAAGAAAAAATATATATTTGGCCAACGAAATGCTTGAACTTGCTGTGCATGTACTTCACATGACCAACAACAAAAATAGCAAATTTGAGTGCACGCTGCTGCCGTCCACAGAAATGGGTGTGGCTCCTGTGTGTGGAGGAGCACAAGACTCTATATACTAATATCTATATATTCACCAATTTACGCTAATAATTTATTACTGCATGTATGGAGCTACACATGACAAAGTAAAAATAGAGTGGTGGACATATGGAAGTACAGTTATAGGGACATTCCAATTAATAGAGGGGCATAGGTCCGAACTGGCCTCATTAATTGGGATATCCCTATAACTGTACTTCCATATGTCCACCACTCTATTTTCACCTTGCCATGTGTAGCTCCATACATGCTGTAATACAATATTATGGTAAATTGGTGAATATATAGATATTAGTATATAGAGTCTTGTGCTCCTCCATACAGGAGCCACACCCATTTCTGTGGACGGCAGCAGCGTGCACACGCCTATCGCTGTGAATGTCAAATTTGCTATTTTTGTTGTTGGTCATGTAAAGTACATGCACAGCAAGTTCAAGCGTTTCGTTGGCCAAAATATATTTTTTTGACTGACTTTCACATGACATTATTCAATACATTATTCCATAACTCATTAATATATAATTTTTTGGGGAAAACTTGTGAAAGAAAAAATATATATTTGGCCAACGAAACGCTTGAACTTGCTGTGCATGTACTTCACATGACCAACAACAAAAATAGCAAATTTGACATTCACAGCGATAGGCGTGTGCACGCTGCTGCCGTCCACAGAAATGGGTGTGGCTCCTGTGTGTGGAGGAGCACAAGACTCTATATACTAATATCTATATATTCACCAATTTACGCTAATAATTTATTACTGCATGTATGGAGCTACACATGACAAAGTAAAAATAGAGTGGTGGACATATGGAAGTACAGTTATAGGGACATTCCAATTAATAGAGGGGCATAGGTCCGAACTGGCCTCATTAATTGGGATATCCCTATAACTGTACTTCCATATGTCCACCACTCTATTTTCACCTTGCCATGTGTAGCTCCATACATGCTGTAATACAATATTATGGTAAATTGGTGAATATATAGATATTAGTATATAGAGTCTTGTGCTCCTCCATACAGGAGCCACACCCATTTCTGTGGACGGCAGCAGCGTGCACACGCCTATCGCTGTGAATGTCAAATTTGCTATTTTTGTTGTTGGTCATGTAAAGTACATGCACAGCAAGTTCAAGCGTTTCGTTGGCCAAAATATATTTTTTTGACTGACTTTCACATGACATTATTCAATACATTATTCCATAACTCATTAATATATAATTTTTTGGGGAAAACTTGTGAAAGAAAAAATATATATTTGGCCAACGAAACGCTTGAACTTGCTGTGCATGTACTTCACATGACCAACAACAAAAATAGCAAATTTGACATTCACAGCGATAGGCGTGTGCACGCTGCTGCCGTCCACAGAAATGGGTGTGGCTCCTGTGTGTGGAGGAGCACAAGACTCTATATACTAATATCTATATATTCACCAATTTACGCTAATAATTTATTACTGCATGTATGGAGCTACACATGACAAAGTAAAAATAGAGTGGTGGACATATGGAAGTACAGTTATAGGGACATTCCAATTAATAGAGGGGCATAGGTCCGAACTGGCCTCATTAATTGGGATATCCCTATAACTGTACTTCCATATGTCCACCACTCTATTTTCACCTTGCCATGTGTAGCTCCATACATGCTGTAATACAATATTATGGTAAATTGGTGAATATATAGATATTAGTATATAGAGTCTTGTGCTCCTCCATACAGGAGCCACACCCATTTCTGTGGACGGCAGCAGCGTGCACACGCCTATCGCTGTGAATGTCAAATTTGCTATTTTTGTTGTTGGTCATGTAAAGTACATGCACAGCAAGTTCAAGCGTTTCGTTGGCCAAAATATATTTTTTTGACTGACTTTCACATGACATTATTCAATACATTATTCCATAACTCATTAATATATAATTTTTTGGGGAAAACTTGTGAAAGAAAAAATATATATTTGGC
This sequence comes from Cladorhizidae sp. MBARI D1340-BT2, assembly GCA_028752905.1. Lineage (NCBI taxonomy): Eukaryota > Metazoa > Porifera > Demospongiae > Poecilosclerida > Cladorhizidae > Cladorhizidae sp. MBARI D1340-BT2. Next base: position 30,319,283 of record JAQNBH010000001.1, read on the forward strand.
CAACGAAACGCTTGAACTTGCTGTGCATGTACTTCACATGACCAACAACAAAAATAGCAAATTTGACATTCACAGCGATAGGCGTGTGCACGCTGCTGCCGTCCACAGAAATGGGTGTGGCTCCTGTGTGTGGAGGAGCACAAGACTCTATATACTAATATCTATATATTCACCAATTTACGCTAATAATTTATTACTGCATGTATGGAGCTACACATGACAAAGTAAAAATAGAGTGGTGGACATATGGAAGTACAGTTATAGGGACATTCCAATTAATAGAGGGGCATAGGTCCGAACTGGCCTCATTAATTGGGATATCCCTATAACTGTACTTCCATATGTCCACCACTCTATTTTCACCTTGCCATGTGTAGCTCCATACATGCTGTAATACAATATTATGGTAAATTGGTGAATATATAGATATTAGTATATAGAGTCTTGTGCTCCTCCATACAGGAGCCACACCCATTTCTGTGGACGGCAGCAGCGTGCACACGCCTATCGCTGTGAATGTCAAATTTGCTATTTTTGTTGTTGGTCATGTAAAGTACATGCACAGCAAGTTCAAGCGTTTCGTTGGCCAAAATATATTTTTTTGACTGACTTTCACATGACATTATTCAATACATTATTCCATAACTCATTAATATATAATTTTTTGGGGGAAACTTGTGAAAAAAAAAAAATATTTGGCCAACGAAACGCTTGATGTCATTATGTGTTGTTTTATCTTGTTTTAGTTTGCTATTTTTTTAGAGCACCTATGCTATTAATTTATCTTCAAAGTTTAGTCAAACTAAACTCCAAAGTATTCACTGTATCCATAAGAGGACATTACAATTCAAATATAGAGCTGGAGTGACCTCATAGGGACATAGGGACCTATGTCTCAGTTTGAATAGTAGGCACCTCGATTCCAGCAGACTCATTTGAGGGGGTGGGGCTGGTGCCATTTTCACCTCGATTAGATCAGTAGACACAGGCGAAATAGTGGGATTTTATATTCCTGTGAATACAGGTTGTATTGAAGAGGTAAAATGTACCTGGAATACTTCTTATTTACGTTTTACCATCACGAGAAATCCAAAGTCTCCAGAAACAGTTATCTTTAAAAGAATGTGCTTGACAAATGTGTCCCTCCGTGACACATTAGGATCGTCATTTTGGACACACCTTTGTGTCATGTTTGAATTAATGTTTGGAGGCCGCCTTGATCCCAGATCCAACTATACAGATTCTCCATCTCCTTGTCCATCCAGGTCACAATATCCGGAACTTTATGTCTCAGTTCCTCTCGCTTTGCACAATAGACAGCCATGTGCACTTGAAAAGGTGATGAAGGTTATAATCCGCCCCCAGTTTATTTCATCTCTGAACAGCTCATATATGATAGAATGTATGGTGGTATTGGGTTGTACAATGGTGGTATTGGGTTGTACAATGGTGGTATTGGGTTGTACAATGGTGGTATTGGGTTGTACAATGGTGGTATTGTGTTGTACAATGGTGGTATTGGGTTGTACAATGGTGGTATTGGGTTGTACAATGGTGGTATTGGGTTGTACAATGGTGGTATTGGGTTGTAAAATGGTGGTACAGTAGACCCTCACTAATCCGAATAGCCTGGGGATCTGAGTAGTTCGGATTAGTGAAATTTTCGGATTAGTGAAATTTATGAATACATTATATTGAACTCTGAATTGGTTTATTTTTTGCAGGTGTGGTTGAATACTGACTGGGTGGTGGGAGTGCAAGTTATTTTTAATCATTATGCATTATGATCCCTTCCCGTCCAGCAGATCTCCCGAATCCCATCTCAGTCATCTTCCTTTTGTTTCCTCACAACTCGCTGCCCTTCTTCTTTATGTCTGAGATAGTTGAGACCCCAACTCCATACTGTTCAGATAGTAACTTGTAGCTTTTCTTCCCGAGCTGGTCCAGGATCTAGACCTCCTCGAGCTGGTCCAGGATCTCGACCTCGATGGTAAGGCTCTTGTGAGCTCTTTTCTTCTCCATATCACTGCAGCTGCATCGTATAACAGGTTCGTGTAGGTCGAACTTTAGGTCCGAAAGTTCAATAAATGGTAAGCCTTTTTTTTCTTCTTCCTTTTTTTTTTCTTTCCTAGGGCTAGGGCTTTTTTTGTTTTGTTTTTTTTTGTTTTTTGCATTCGGAGTTCGGATTAGCGAGGTTTCGGATTAACGGGGTCCAGATTAGCGAGGGTCTACTGTATTGGGTTGTAAAATGGTGGTATTTGGTTGTAAAATGGTGGTATTGGGTTGTAAAATGGTGGTAAAATGGTGGTATTGGGTTGTAAAATGGTGGTATTGGTTTGTAAAATGGTGGTAAAATGGTGGTATTGGGTTGTAAAATGGTGGTATTGGGTTGTAAAATGGTGGTATTGGTTTGTAAAATGGTGGTATTGGGTTGTAAAATGGTGGTATTGGGTTGTATTGGGTTGTGGTATTGGGTTGTAAAATGAGGTATTGGGTTGTAAAATGGTGGTATAAGTGGACTGACCTATATAATTTTAGTAGTCTCTGTTCTATCAACACATCTGTGGTTACTCTAAATGCCGACTAAATGGGAAGTGATAAAGTGCAAGGTATGAAATGGGCTTCATTCTGATATCAAAATAATTTCCATACGATGTAATGTAAACAATCAGGACACGCTATATGTATGTTAGATACACACCAATGTACACCCCCCATTCATTGCGCTGTTAGATACAAACCAATGAATGGGGAGGGGAGTACATTGATGTGTACCTATCATATAGCGCAATGAATGGGGGGGGGGACATTGGCGTGGGCCTATTATATATAGCGACACCAATGAATGGGGGGGTTCATTATATCTCTACATTAATTAATAATGCAATGACTACCATTACTGATTAATTAGGAGGGTTTGCACCTCTATATCGGTACTTCTGTACCCATTTATAATTTATATGCACTCTATCCATGAATTTAGAAGATGTGACAGTATATATAATAATAAGACACAAGTTACAATCTGATAATACTATATATGTCACTTATTGCACTCTCTCAGAATGTATTCTAACAACGAGTTCTGCTCCAAATAAGTTTGTAATGAACACGGATAATTAGCGATCTGATAAAAATTAATAATGTTATTTTTAAAATCCATATTAGACCTTAATAGTACAGTTGGGTGAACAATCCCCATTAGAAGTCCATAGCACACTAGTGTTTCCATTTCATCCATTTCATCAAAGGTTGTTCGGTTGGAATAATTCAAGCTGTTAAACCAAGATGAGATGGTTGTTACTACCATGGAGGCCTTCAGTTGGTCAAGCACTCGCGTTATTGCCAATGGTTGAATTTTGCCTTCAACAGTAGCAGAATTGATTTGCCCGAGCAGAACAGCATTAGAACTCCTTCCCATAACCTGAATATCGACTCCTCCAGAAAATGGTGAAAAATCAGATTCACTATAACCCATCTTGCATTGTACTCCATCGTAATTCGTATTCACCAAAATTTTCAGTGCTTCAAACAAAGATGAATTTCTTTCTGATTCATATATCATCTTAGGAAATAACGTCACATTACGATATGTGTCGGTATCATTCCTGGTCGGACCCCAAAATGAATCCGCCAAATTACATGACATGTCCGAAGGAGGAATAATGAAATCCAGAATCGCAGTGGAGTTTAACTTTCGGTGCTGCGACGATTTAGTATGAGAACATGCTGTTTGTTTATTATAGAGAAAAAAGGCGTAAAATCCCCCCAAGGTACCACGTATTACAAAATGTCCTCCTTCCGTAATTTTTGGAAAGGTAATAGACGGTTTTTGTAAACGAAAGAGTCTCTTCATAATTTTCTTCGAGCAAATATTACCGATAGGCATTTTTATCAGTTTAGAAAATGGCTTAATTCCAAAAAATATCACTCGGACATCAGAGACCTAAAAGAAAGAGACAATTAACAATTATTAATGGAAAAAGAGAGAATTATTAATGGAAAAAAGAGACAATTATTAATGGTAAAAGAGACGATTATTAATGTTCGTTTCATACCGTTTCCATATCAAGAAATTCAACACCACCACCATCATCATCATCATCATCACCACCATCCTCCTGTACCGTATAATGGAATCATGAATTAATAGGTGTTGGCTTGAATGTATAGAGGTACATGTAGAGCAACGTGTCCAACTAGAATCCTAGTGGGAACACTGCAATGTAGCACCAAGGTTCATTTAATTAAGGGGGGACTGTACCGCGAACACGCCAATGCCACGATTGACATTGATCCCTAAGTCATCCAGGCAATCTAAATCAGCATGTTTGTTCCTGAATGCATGCACACACACCTACTAGGACCACATCCATTCCTGCATGCACACACACCTACTAGGACCACACCCATTCCAGCATGCATGCACACTCACACACTTACTAGGACCACACACCTACTAGGTCCACATGACACACCCCCTCTGCCATGTTCAAGCTGTACATCCAGGCCACACCCATTCATGCATGCACGCACGCACAAACACCTACTAGGAGCACACCCAATCCTGCATGCATGCACATTGAAAGCGAGTACACGTGGAACTCTTACGACTGTGCCAGGAAACTATTTTAGCCAAGCAGCTGCATTCGTTCATTTAACCGTTTTCACGCCGTAGTCCTCACTTAAACTGTGTTTCTATATGTCCAGCTTTAACTGTTTACTTTTGCATATGCATCTCCAACCATGCAGTAATAATATATTAAGTTTAATGAGTGACTATGTAGAAGTCAATATATAGAGGTTGATATATAGAGAGCTGGGCTGAACTAGGAGGACCTGCTGGACTAACTAAGATGCCCCTATAACTGTATTTCTATATGTCCAGCTTTAACTGTTTACTTTTTCATATGTATCTCCAAACATGCAGTAATATAATATTATGTTCTCTAAGTGAATATATAGAAGTCAGTATATAGAGGTTGATATATACAGGGCTGGGCTGGCTTGTTTGATTAACTAGGACGACCAGCTGGATTAACTTAGATACCCCTATAACTGTATTTCTATATGTCCACCTTTGTTTACTTTTGCATATGCATCTCCAACCATGTACAGTAATAATATAGTTTATGAGTGAATATGTAGAAGTCAATATATAGAGGTTGATATATAGAGAGCTGGGCTGAACTAGGAGGACCCACTGGACTAACTAAGATGCCCCTATAACTGTATTTCTATATGTCCAGCTTTAACTGTTTACTTTTTCATATGTATCTCCAAACATGCAGTCTCACATAGCCTAGGGGCCTGGTGTCGCTAATCTTATGTTGTACAATGTAGTCACAAGGTTATTCTATTTGCTGCACATCTGCACAAATATTCCACTCAACCATAAAGAAAAAGCATGGTGTGACTTGGAGTTCCCATGCCTAGACAACTACTACAAACCTTCATTCCAGAGGTGCCAGCATCATCATCATCATGTGACTCATCATCTGACTCATGTTGTAGTTTTCTCTTTCGCAAGTTCTGCAACGTCTCTATTACATACAAATAATGATCAATATAAAACTAGGAATGAATACCCTTCCAGGACGTCCACCACCTCATCATTGGAGTGGGGAATCCTGAGGTGAGAATTTAAGAGTGTACGAGTGCAATTTGGGGGGGAAATTGCACTTACAACACAACAGGGCTAGGGCTAGAATGCAGATATAGTTAATGTAATTATGTATGGAGTCACCAACATCATTTGGAGTGTGGAATCCTGAGGTGAGAAAGAAATCGACACATGGTACATGGTACAATTACTTACCCAGCTGCACCGTCAACTTTCTCTCGCGCTCCTTGGACTCCTTCGACTCTCTCTCACGCTCCTTCTCGCGCTCCTTCGACTCATCCAACAATTTCCTCATCTCCTCCATAGTTTCCATACTGCTGAGGCACTTAGAGATCGGATGCTAAGGAGACAGGATGTGGATGGCTAAGGCCACTAATACAAATGGAAATAAATAATGTAAACTTAAAAACCTATTTAATGTAGCATTTGACACCTTCTCCTTCTCCTACATGGGGATAGAGAGATACTTGGATTTTTATTTATTCACCATGAGCAGCAAAATGATTGAACACTGTCCAAGCAACCCCAACCCCACCCTCCCTCCCCACTTACCAGCGGCAGCTCCTAGTTATTCGAGATTAAACGTACTGACAGTAGTGTGATCAAAATAGGGGAGGTACAAGGCTAGTTTGTGGTGTGCTGATTGGCTGACCTGTACAAGGCTAGTTTGTGGTGTGATTGGCTGACCTGCCAACCACCCATCCAACCACCTATTCTAATAAAGCACTTACATGTTCATTGGCTATTGTACTGAGTAAAGCATGACCTTTGTTTTTAGTCTGCGATAGCAAAAAAAAAAAAAAAAAGTCTGGGGTAGCCATACCGAAATCCCCAACCAATGGTCATTGGACCAGAATGTTCAGTGGACATCACATACAGGAATGGTTGGTTGGTTAGCAGCACGTTCGCCGACCCACATCCTATCAGTTTACCACATCATAGCCTGCCCTAGCATGATCTCACAGCACATGACTAGGTGTGTCAGCTCTATGGGGAGACACAAGGTAGGTTAAAGTAGGTTGTATGGGGACACACACTGTCACAATCACTTGAGTCAGGTTGAAAATAGCTCTATGGGGACACACACTGTCTGAACTAACACAGAAGAGATCATACGTCTGAACTACAGAATTACGTAAGGGCACTAAAAACTACTTGAATAGCTTACAAAACGGTCGGAGAGCAGCTGAGCACACACCAGGAGTCACCCCAGGCTAGCTCACAACCAGATGCATGGGAGGAGGATTTTTGCTCATACATTTAGAGTAAATACTCAGCTAGCTGTTAAAACAATGAGGGAACAAGTAATGCAAGTAATGCACCAGACCCTGATAATGGGTCTCTTGGACTGCTATAATATTGGATGTGGCTGATTGGTAACCTGCTAACCAAATGCACATTGATTAGTTTGTGGTGTGCCAATTGGCTGACCTGCCAACCACCACCCATTGTCACTACATGTTTGACAATGTTCGTGGGCTATTTATAGAGCAGGGTTATTTATATAGAGTGCACCAGAAGGAGTCTTAAGGAGCTCCTAAGGTAAGGCCTGTCCCAAGGCAAAAACACACAGCAGGAGTCCAGTGGTACATGCCAATCATGCTGTTAATAAACACATTCAGCGAATGTTACCATGGACCTTCATTTAGCTAGAGCCAGAGCCATTGGCCATTTGAAATACTCAGTCACTTATTGAGCTTGTAAAGTTGACCCGAGAGCTGATAGAAGCTGTACACCAACTATGATGGCTGGTCTGCTAGTGGTCGGCCTGAGCTGAGCTGAATTAAAGTTAACCTCACTCACACTCACCCACACTTGCCCTGACATTTTGGCGCCACACTATTTTGGTGCCACGCTATTTTGGCTACCCCATGATACCATAACCATTGAAAATAACATCAGACACACTGGCGAGTTAGCACCATCACCCTGAAGGACTCAACATCTCAACATTTGCAAATCATGATGGAGAATGGTTGCTAGAGAAGGTGCTGGATAAACTTACCAAGTAATGAGCAAGTGGCGAGCAGATAGAGAGCGCTGTGGCGAGCAGATAGAGTGCAGTGTGGCAGGTAGAGAGCGGTGGCGAGCAGGTAGGAGCGGTGGCGAGCAGATAGAGGACACACCAGGAGTCAATTCAACTAGGACACAACAGAGAAACATGGGTAGTCACGCGTCAGTGTTTCGTGTGCATGCGCGAGCGTTCAGTTACACGGATCCGCCCCCGACTCGGTGTTGCAGACAGTAGTGTCAATAATATTTTACTGTAATACTATTTCATTGTGTGTTGTTTATTGTTTAAGTTACAATAAACATGGGAGCACAATAAAGCACACAGTAGAAAGCATATTAAAAAAATACATGATTTGTTTTGACTTAAAATTGATTCTGTGCTCTACATGAGTTGGGGCACATCCCCCTCCCTTATCCCTCTGGGTTGCGTTGCAGCCCATACATGGCCATTTCATGCTGTCAAGGCTGCATAGCCAATAATCTCAAGATTTAAAAAATTTCAACTTGGAGTATCTGAGGATGGTTAAAGAGATGTCTGCCTGTGCACCAGTGAGTGTATGTATAATATATACACACTCACTGGTGCACAGGCAGACATCTCTGCTAGTGTATGTATAATATATACACACTCACTGATGCAGAGATAGGCATCTCTGCTAGTGTATGTATAATTTATACACACTCACTGATGCACAGGCAGACATAACTGCTAGTGTATGTGATTGTCAGTTCCAATAGTTGGTTACTGACTTGGTAAAGATTACCAAAATAAAGTTAATGCTATGCTGCAATCGGATTGGACGAAGTCAAAATGATCCTATTGTAAATGATCCCTCCCATGTGATCCTCTCAAAAACCCGCCCTTTCACCTTTAAAAGGTGAGCTCTTCGCGCCAAAACGCTATTGATCAGTGATCGCTCAAACCGCTCCTACCTGCTCGCCACCGCTCTCTACCTGCCACACCGCTCTCTACCTGCTCGCCACACCGCCTCTACCTGTCGCCACACCGCTCTCTATCTGCTCGCCACTTGCTCATTACTTGGTAAAAACGCTATTGATCAGTGATCGCTCAAACCGCTCCTACCTGCTCGCCACCGCTCTCTACCTGCCACACCGCTCTCTACCTGCTCGCCACACCGCCTCTACCTGTCGCCACACCGCTCTCTATCTGCTCGCCACTTGCTCATTACTTGGTAAGTTTATCTAATAGGACATCTCAATTCCAATATAGTGCACCTATATCACAGTTCCAACATAAGGCACCTCGATTCAAGTTCTTGGCTCCAGCCCCACCCCTAATGGGTCAGCTGGAAACGAGGTGCCTACTGTTGACACTGTGACAATAGTCCCTATATCCATAAGTAGCATCTTAATTCCAATATAGAGAACCTATGTCATAAGGCACCTCGATTCCAGTTCTTGGCTCAAGCCCCACCCCTCAAATGGGTCAGCTAGAAACGAGGTGCCTACTATTGGAACTGTGACAATGGTCCCTGATCCATAAGTGGACATTCCAATTCCAATATTGAGCACCTATGTCACAGATCCAACATAAGGCACCTCGATTCCAGTTCTTTTGCTATAGTCCCAACCCCAAGTGTGAGCAGAAAACGAGGTGCCAACTATTGGAACTGACAATCATCCCTGTATTTGTAAGAGGACATTTGAATTCCAAATTAGAGCACTTAAGTCTCAGTTCCAATGTTAGGCACCTCGATTCCAGATCTTGGTTCCAGCCCCACCCCCAATGTGTCAGCTGGAAACAAAGTGCTTACTATTGGAACTGTAACAATGGTCCCTGTATCCATAAGAGGATATTCCAATTCCAATATAGAGCACCTATGTCACAGGTGTAAAATAAGGCACCTCGATTCCAGTTCTTGGCTCAAGCCACACCCCTCAATGTGACATACGTGCTCAATATTGGAATTGGAATGTCCTATTATGGATACAGGGTCCATTCTCACATAAGTGCACTATATTGGAATTGGGATGTCCTGTTATAGATATAGGAACTACCGTCACAGTTTCAATAGTAGGCACCTCGTTTCCAGCTGACTCTAGCCCCAATCGGATTTTTGGCTTAACATTCGCTGAATGTGTTTTTATTAACAGCATGATTGGCATAGGCACCACTGGACTCCTGCTGTGTGTTTTGTTCTTGCCTTAGGACGGGTCTTACCTTAAGAGCTCCTTCCCTGCTCTATAAATAGTCCACAAACATTGTCAAACTTGTAGTGACAATTTGTGGTGGTTGGCAGGTCAGCCAATTGGCCCGAAAGTGGAACATTTTTTTTAATACCAGCAAGAACTTTCTTACAGCCTTGCCCGTCTGCCTGTCTTGTCTTACCATTGTCCCCTTTTAAAACTGCCATTTAAAGCTGTCCAAAGGCCTCTTGCCCTAGTAAGTAGTCTTGGGTAGCCATACAGAAAACACCAACCCTGTTCAAGGGGAGCTTTTAGTTGGCATAATTATAAATACAGTTTGCTAGTCTTTCAATTGTTGTCTAGGGATCTCTTGGATCTCTTGGCTATGGAGCTGATATATTATGATTAGAAGGTTGTGGTGTGCTAATTAGATACCTTAGGTATTGTGGTGTGCTGATTAGATACCTTGTGGTGTGGTATGAAATTTTAAAAAAATTCACCAATTAAAGACCTCGTTAATTTCTTGGGCGACTATAGTCGCCCGAGTTGAAGGATTGATGAGCTGCTACATATGCAAGCGAAGTTATACAGTTAACAAGAAGGGCTTTATAAGGCCTCATGGCCCGATAAGTAATCGGTGTCGAGGTGGAGGCTTACAACCAGGTTAGTAGACCTTTTCTTATCCTTTCTTTTAGTAGAGAATACTGCACTGATTATCCTTCCCCCTCAGCCGCACAAGAAGACACCACCACTCCCACACTAGAAGACACTCCCACACCAGAAGACACCACCACTCCCACCACACACGCCCCCCCTTCAGACATCTCATCAATGGAGGAGAGGGAGAAGGCAGTGGCTTCAGTCTCATCAGTGGCTTCAGTCATCTCATCAGTGGAGGAGAGGGAGAAGGCAGTGGAGGAGAGGGAGAAGAAGGTGCTGGAGAAGGAGAAGGCTGTGGAGGAGATGGTGGAGAAGGTGCTGGAGAAGGAGAAGGCTGTGGAGGAGATGGAGGAGAAGGTGCTGGAGAAGGAGATGGCTGTGGTTAATGATAATGAATTATTAACCACGAATATACGGTTAGTGAAAGACATTAAAAAAAGATTGTATCTTGGAGCTCTCTCGGATTTGGGGAAGCTGAAAAAATTACTCGCTCCGAAATTGGTGAAAGGCCTGGTGTGTCCGGTAAGTTAAACTGAGAGTATCACTGAAAAGTAGTATTTATTGATCATCTTGCATTGATCATCCTGCAGATCTGCCACTATGAATGTTTAAACCCTCGAGCGTATTTGCGACATGTGCGAGGGATGCATGGGAGATTTATTATGCCAGGAGTGATCAAAGATATTGGGTAAGTTGTGTACATTCATTAGGCATTAGGTGGGTGGTTAATGGATTTTACTATTTCCCTCTTTTTTTTCAGCGGAGTTAAAAACAATTGTTTTCGATGAGCACTATTTAAAAAGAAAAAAGTATGAAGATATGAGCAATCGTGCTAAATCCACGTTTGCTCTATACAGTGATGATGTGGCACTGGCTTGCCCAGTCAGGGGGTGCCCTCATAGGTCGGTCCGTGAGGTGACCTATGAGAAACATTTTAAGAAATGCAATGGAGAATATCAAGTTCCAAATGTGTACATTCTTGATGAAAAGTAAGTGAAATTGCTACATGCATTTTTGTTGTGGGTGGTTGTAATATTTTTCCCCCTCTTTTTTCCAGTGGTCGCGAGTCTATCAGTACATTACCATTAGATGAGACAGATATCATCACAGAAGACTCATCACAGTCTTGACTTTGTTGATGGAACTCTTAGATTAATTATTTATTGTTCTGACAATATCCATGACAAACTTCATAGTCGATGGTGCAACTTCCTTCGTCACACTCGAAGTGCACACATGTTGCCATGCCTACAGTAATAGACAGCCATTAGCATAAATTACACAAACACATCACACTTGCCATACTCGCATACTCATGCTCACAAAATACACACCACCACACTCACACATGACTGATAATTACTTTCTATACTGCATTGTATTGTCTGCATGTTTTTATTTAATGTTGGTTGGTGGAGAGCATTTATATACAAATTGGCTGTGAACAATTTCTATTCTATCCAGTCATAATTGCTGCATAGAAGGTGTTTTAGGGTGTATTGACTTATAAAAGTTTTGGTCAATGGGGCTAGGTCTGTGGTCAATTGGGCTAGGTCTGGCTCAGTTGTGGTCAATGGCTAGGGATGTCCACATTACATTGTAGGGGGCTGGGATAGGGCTACTGGTGGTCGAGGTGCCTTATGTTGGATCTGTGACATAGGTGCTCAATATTGGAATTGGAATGTCCTGGGTCAGCTAGAAACGAGGTGCCTACTATTGGAACTGTGACAATGGTCCCTGATCCATAAGTGGACATTCCAATTCCAATATTGAGCACCTATGTCACAGATCCAACATAAGGCACCTCGATTCCAGTTCTTTTGCTATAGTCCCAACCCCAAGTGTGAGCAGGAAACGAGGTGCCAACTATTGGAACTGACAATCATCCCTGTATTTGTAAGAGGACATTCGAATTCCAAATTAGAGCACTTAAGTCTCAGTTCCAACGTTAGGCACCTCGATTCCAGATCTTGGTTCCAGCCCCACCCCCAATGTGTCAGCTGGAAACGAAGTGCTTACTATTGGAACTGTAACAATGGTCCCTGTATCCATAAGAGGATATTCCAATTCCAATATAGTGCACCTATGTCACAGGTGTAAAATAAGGCACCTCGATTCCAGTTCTTGGCTCAAGCCCCACCCCTCAAATGGGTCAGCTAGAAACGAGGTGCCTACTATTGGAACTATGACAATGGTCCCTGCATCCATGAGAGCCCAGGCTAACCTATTACAACCCCACCAAGGATGAGAGAGGTGAGAGCCCAGGCTTACCTATTACAACCCCACCAAGGATGGGAGAGGTGAGAGCCCAGGCTTACCTACAACTACAACCCCACCAAGAATGGGAGAGGTGAGAGCCCAGGCTTACTTACTACACCAGGACACAACAGAGACGAAGTCAACCAGGACAGACTGGAATAACCTAATTCGCCCCTATAAGCTGTAGTGGCATACGCGCTACGTCTTATATAACAGCCTTACAGGTCAAATTCAAACAGAGTACAGAGGTCAATTTAAAAAGGTGAGCTCCTAATAGATATCATCGTGTTCAATTTGACCTAGTAAGGCTGTTCACTTATAACCATGTATACCTATAATAAGTGAGGTCGCACTGTATTATGCTGCAGGTTTTGCTACACTTGCAGAAGTCTTGTAACTATGTATACCTATAATGGATCAATCGCAATATAAGCCTCCAAGGGTCGAAAAAATCGTGCGCGTCAATAGGGCTAGGGCTAGGGCAAGGGCTAGGGCTAGGGTATCTTAATGTTCCTGAAGCAGCCATCAGTTCATTATAAGTTTCATTAACACATTCGACACCTTTTGACCGCTTGCAGAATTAAAACGCGCACGATTTTTTCGACCCTTGGAGGCTTATATTGGGATTGATCCCCTATAATAATATAATAAGTGAGGTCGCACTGTATTAAGCTGCAGGTTTTGCTACACTTGCAGAAGTCTTATAACCATGTATACCTATAATAAGTAAGGTTGCAAGCACTGTATTAAGCTGCAGGTTTTGCTACACTTGCAGAAGTCTTATAACCATGTATACCTATAATAAGTAAGGCTGCACTGTATTAAGCTGCAGGTTTTGCTACATTTGCAGAAGTCTTATAACCATGTATACCTATAATAAGTAAGGATGCATGTATTAAGCTGCAGGTTTTGCTACACTTGCAGAAGTCTTATAACCATGTATACCTATAATAAGTGAGGCTGCATGTATTAAGCTGCAGGTTTTGCTACACTTGCAGAAGTCTTATAACCATGTATACCTATAATAAGTAAGGATGCATGTATTAAGCTGCAGGTTTTGCTACACTTGCAGAAGTCTTATAACCATGTATACCTATAATAAGTGAGGCTGCATGTATTAAGCTGCAGGTTTTGCTACACTTGCAGAAGTCTTATAACCATGTATACCTATAATAAGTGAGGTCGCACTGTATTAAGCTGCAGGTTTTGCTACACTTGCAGAAGTCTTATAACCATGTATACCTATAATATGTGAGGTCGCACTGTATTAAGCTGCAGGTTTTGCTACACTTGCAGAAGTCTTATAACCATGTATACCTATAATAAGTAAGGTCGCACTGTATTAAGCTGCAGGTTTTGCTACACTTGCAGAAGTCTTATAACCATGTATACCTATAATAAGTGAGGTCGCACTGTATTAAGCTGCAGGTTTTGCTACACTTGCAAAGCTTGTTGGTATATCGGTACACCTCTGAAATAACCTCTGATATAGCAAAGCTTGGACTCTAGATGGACCAGTACTGTAATATTTGTTTAATTTAGCCTAAGCCAAAGCAAATGTGAAGCACAACATTATCTTTGCATAATGTGACGCGGTTTTTAGCCCTTGGCCGCCTTTTAGTTTGCGCAAAAAAAGAATAGTCCGCACAAGTTTTAATGTGTATTTTTTAATTTAACTACAAGTATGCAAGCAATAATTGTAGTTCCTTTTTCTCCTTTTTCGTGCAATGCAGCGCAGTTCGCTACTAAGTGCTCTGCAAGTTGAACCTTTACAGTTTGTGTCTCAGTTGTTGCAGTAATAATCTATGCCCAAAGTTCTAATTTACTAATGGCATCCACGAGAGGACGTGAAGTACTCCGAGGTAAGCTCTATTACAGAGCACGAAAAAGCAAGGAAAGTCAAAAAAAGGTTAGTAGATAAATGCAAAAAAAAAAAGGTATGTTTGTTATTTTAAATACAACTTTAGTTTAATATATACTCATACTTCATACCATTCAACTTTTATTTAATAGTGGGTTACAAGTAGATGTTTAGCTACCTAATCTGACCTTTTTCTAGTGGTTAATCTTTAGCTAGAGGTTTAGACACTCTTCTTGTTTTTACGATTTCTTCCTCTTCATTCTTGCTGTACCTCTTCTTAGAAAAGAGTTGTAGCTGCCTTTTCTGGAATGAGTAGCAGTACAGAAGGAGGAAAAACCTATTCGGCTCAGTTGCAGATATTTGAAGACTATGAAAATATTGAGAAGCCTGGGCATCAATCAAAAGGTTCCATTAATCTCGACAATGCCAAGATTGAGTCGAGCTACTCAAGTCCATCTGGTTCAAACACCAGCTCTCCCGCTTATATTTCTATGGGTTCAACAAATAGCACACCCTCTTTATCAGTGGGCTCCGCAAGTGGCAGCATTCCCGGGATCAATGGAGGCATGGATGTTTACATCTTCACTGTAGCAACAAGCAGCGGCAAGTTGCACGAGTTTCGCACAGACAGCGAAAATGACCGCCTGCGCTGGGTGAAGCTACTCCAACTTTTAGTGATGTATCCTTACTCCCAGATTCCCGAGGAGCCACAAGTGAATCCTATCAAGGATAGCTTCAGACAGGCGTTGGAGGCCAAGCAATACAATGCAGGTGAGCCCCTTCTTTACTTTCTGTGTAAATTGCAGTTAACGGCATCTCAATTCTTAATTTTGGTCCTTAGTTTCCTAAATTGTCCAGTACGTTTTTTTCTTTTGTCGACTCATTTTTTAATATTATTATTATTTATTTTTTTTAACCTTTGGCCCGCCCGAGCGACCTTTAAACCGAGCGACCTTTAAACAAGGATAGCGAGGGGGAATTAAACAGAGGTGTTATTTGTACAAGGGTGGTGACATGTTGAGAAAACTGGCCCCATGTGTATTTTCAGTATACGAGAAGGAGTTTCAGTTTCACATGGGAACTAGTGTGGCTTCTCTAGGGAGAGGGGAAATGGGCTGACTATGATAATAAGCAACTTTTCTTCCCTCTCTGTTTCCTCTAGATTCTGTCTGGCCTGTGTACATCTTGCACGAGGCGGTTGGCCACAAGTGTGGCATTATTGGCCAACATATTCTAGCTCTCCGCAGTGGAGTCCCTGGCATCTCGATGGGAAAACTAGACATCATCAGTCCGGCAGACCACAACCACCCTGTGGTGACATGGGACCGTGACAAGATACGGAGGACTGGAAAGACGGGACATCTGGTTTTCATCGAGATTGGCCGGAGGTGTGAAGGGGGACCCGGATTGGTGTGGATGTACGTCGGCTATCAGAACGATGCCCAAGCTCTGCGGGAGACCCTTCACAAGTGAGTGGTAATTTGTGTGTAGAGGCAGTAGGAAATGAATATATCCTAGCAAGACACATTGTGTGCCGTGCTAGAGCTGGGGTGCTGCCTGCCCGCACATCACATTGTGTGACTGTCCGGCAGCCTTGTGTCCCCCCTAGAGCTGGGCTGCTGCATGTGACTATCTGGCAGCCGTGTGTGCCCCCACTAGAGCTGGGCTGCTGCACATATTTCCATACCAATATTACGTAGATGGGATGAAATAATGATACTGCAGCAATAATTATTTGTATTCCAGTACCAGAATGTCAATTGTTTCTCTCCGTAGATTTCTATCACAAGGAGACGGCACTCCAGTCTCCACTAATTCTCAAACTCAGGGTCTCTACAGTGTTCATAGGTCATCCCAAGAAGCCCATCACTCCTTCCAGAAATCGTCTTCTGCTTACAGTTACCAGAACTACAACCTCGTACGACGTAGATCTCAAGATCACGATTCTGGTTTCCACTCTGCGGAGAGGACGCCATCTATTTTTGATGGCCCTCCAGTCCGTCTCGACAAGCATCCATCAGTATGCCGAAAGCGTGACTCTGACGTGTCTGTGCGGAGCAATAGCGTTGCTTCTGCTTCTTCCCCGTATGGAAGCCTCGAACCGGAGTTATTTGAGTATGAGGAAAGTTCCATCTTGGGTCATTCCCCGGCTGACGATAGCAAGGGTTACATTACCGGGCACATGGACGGAGATGCGGAATCGACGCAGTCTGGTCAGCGTCTGTATGATATCATTGGCCAGGGGCGGAGTCACTCTATTAGCTTGGCCCAGGCGCTGCCAGGTACTGACGACAACCAATACGTGATGATGATGAATCCTGCCAACACCAAAGAAGGCATGTATGTAAACATGCGCTCGGCCTCTTTGGGATCCGCATCAAAATCTTCCACCATGCCAGTTCCCATGCCGCAAGCTGGCGAAGGAGGAACAGGTGACGAGTACAATATCATGCAACACAATGGAAGGCCGACCTCACGGCAACTTGCAAATTCGCAAAACTATGAAAATCTTCCCACCATCAACGAGAGCCGACAAGGAAACCGTGAAGGACCGAAGAACTACGAAAACCACCCATGTGTTCATAAATTTAAAACTTAATTGTCGTTTCTGGCTTGCATTAGTTTGTTAAATTTTTTTGTTGATTGTGACATATATATCCAGCTTTAACTGTTTACTTTTCCCCCCAGTTCCAATATAGTGCACCTATGCCCGGGTTCCAACATTTCATCCAACCCCCAAATGAGTACATTGTTACAGTTCCAATAGTAACCACCCGTTTCCAGCTGACAAATTGGGGGTGGGGCTGCAGCCAAGAACTGAAATCGAAGTGGTGCCTTATATTGACACTGCGACATTGGTGCACTATATTGGAATTGGAATGTCCTTTTATGGATACAGGGAACTTTGTCACAGTTGCAATAATAGGCACCTCGTTTCCAGCTCACTCATTTGGGTGTGCGGCTGGAGCCAAGAACTGGAATTGAGGTGCTTTATGTTGCAACTGCTGGCATAGGTGCTCTATTTTGGAATTGGAATGTCTACTTATAGACACAGGGACAATTGTCACAGTTGCAATAATAGGCACCTCGTTTCAAGCTCACTCATTTGGGGGTGTGGCTGGAGCCAAGAACTGGAATCGAGGTGCCTTATGTTGCAACTGTGACATATGTGCTCAATATTGGAATTGGAATGTCCTATTATGGATACAGGGTCCATTCTCACAGTTCCAATAGTAGGCACCTCATTTCTAGCTGATCTATTTGAGGGGTGGGGCTTGAGCCAAGAACTGAAATCGAGGTGCCTTATGTTGGAACTGTGACATAGGTGCTCAATATTGGAATTGGAATGTCCTCTTACAAATATAGGGACCATTGTCACAGTTCCAATAGTAGGCACCTTGTTTCCTGCTCACTCATTTGGGGGGTGGGGCTGGAGCCAAGAAATGGAATCGAGGTGCCTTATGTTGCAACTATGACATACGTGCTCAATATTGGAATTGGAATGTCGTATTATGGATACAGGGTCCATTCTCACAGTTCCAATAGTAGGCACCTCATTTCTAGCTGATCCATTTGAGGGGTGGGGCTTGAGCCAAGAACTGAAATCGAGGTGCCTTATGTTGGAACTGTGACATAGGTGCTCAATATTGGAATTGGAATGTCCTCTTATGGATGCAGGGACCATTGTCATAGTTCCAATAGTAGGCACCTCGTTTCTAGCTGACCCATTTGAGGGGTGGGGCTTGAGCCAAGAACTGGAATCGAGGTGCCTTATGTTACAACTGTGACACACGTGCTCAATATTGGAATTGGAATGTCCTATTATGGATACAGGGTCCATTCTCACAGTTCCAATAGTAGGCACCTCATTTCTAGCTGACCCATTTGAGGGGTGGGGCTTGAGCCAAGAACTGAAATCGAGGTGCCTTATGTTGGAACTGTGACATAGGTGCACTATATTGGAATTGGAATATCCTCTTATGGATACAGGGACTATTGTTACAGTTCCAATAGTAAGCACTTTGTTTCCAGCTGACACATTGGGGGTGGGGCTGGAACCAAGATCTGGAATCGAGGTGCCTAACGTTGGAACTGAGACTTAAGTGCTCTAATTTGGAATTCGAATGTCCTCTTACAAATACAGGGATGATTGTCAGTTCCAATAGTTGGCACCTCGTTTCCTGCTCACATTTGGGGTTGGGACTATAGCAAAAGAACTGGAATCGAGGTGCCTTATGTTGAATCTGTGACATAGGTGCTCAATATTGGAATTGGAATGTCCACTTATGGATCAGGGACCATTATCACAGTTGCAATAGTAGGCACCTCGTTTCTAGCTGACCCATTTGAGGGGTGGGGCTTGAGCCAAGAACTGGAATCGAGGTGCCTTTAGTTGGAACTGTGACATAGGTGCACTATATTGGAATAGAGATGTCCAATTATAGACATAGGGACCATTGTCACAGTTTCAATAGTAGGCACCTGGTTTCCTGCTGAATCATTTTTGGTGTGGTGCTGGAGCCAAGAAATGGAATCGAGGTGCCTTATGTTGCAACTGCGACATTGGTGCTCTAATTTGGAATTGGAATGTCCTCTTACAAATATAGGGACCATTGTCACAGATCCAATAGTAGGCACCTTGTTTCCTGCTCACTCATTTGGGGGGTGGGGCTGGAGCCAAGAAATGGAATCGAGGTGCCTTATGTTGCAACTATGTCATACGTGCTCAATATTGGAATTGGAATGTCGTTTTATGGATACAGGGTCCATTCTCACAGTTCCAATAGTAGGCACCTCATTTCTAGCTGATCCATTTGAGGGGTGGGGCTTGAGCCAAGAACTGAAATCGAGGTGCCTTATGTTGGAACTGTGACATAGGTACTCAATATTGGAATTGGAATGTCCTCTTATGGATGCAGGGACCATTGTCATAGTTCCAATAGTAGGCACTTCGTTTCTAGCTGACCCATTTGAGGGGTGGGACTTGAGCCAAGAACTGGAATCGAGGTGCCTTATGTTACAACTGTGACATACGTGCTCAATATTGGAATTGGAATGTCCTATTATGGATACAGGGTCCATTCTCACAGTTCCAATAGTAGGCACCTCATTTCTAGCTGACCCATTTGAGGGGTGGGGCTTGAGCCAAGAACTGAAATCGAGGTGCCTTATGTTGGAACTGTGACATAGGTGCACTATATTGGAATTGGAATATCCTCTTATGGATACAGGGACCATTGTTACAGTTCCAATAGTAAGCACTTTGTTTCCAGCTGACACATTGGGGGTGGGGCTGGAACCAAGATCTGGAATCGAGGTGCCTAACGTTGGAACTGAGACTTAAGTGCTGTAATTTGGAATTCGAATGTCCTCTTACAAATACAGGGATGATTGTCAGTTCCAATAGTTGGCACCTCGTTTCCTGCTCACACTTGGGGTTGGGACTATAGCAAAAGAACTGGAATCGAGGTGCCTTATGTTGGATCTGTGACATAGGTGCTCAATATTGGAATTGGAATGTCCACTTATGGATCAGGGACCATTGTCACAGTTACAATAGTAGGCACCTCGTTTCTAGCTGACCCATTTGAGGGGTGGGGCTTGAGCCAAGAACTGGAATCGAGGTGCCTTTAGTTGGAACTGTGACATAGGTGCACTATATTGGAATAGGGATGTCCAATTACAGACATAGGGACCATTGTCACAGTTTCAATAGTAGGCACCTGGTTTCCTGCTGACTCATTTTTGGTGTGGTGCTGGAGCCAAGAAATGGAATCGAGGTGCCTTATGTTGCAACTGCGACATTGGTGCTCTAATTTGGAATTGGAATGTCCTCTTACAAATATAGGGACCATTGTCACAGTTCCAATAGTAGGCACCTTGTTTCCTGCTCACTCATTTGGGGGGTGGGGCTGGAGCCAAGAAATGGAATCGAGGTGCCTTATGTTGCAACTGTGACATACGTGCTCAATATTGGAATTGGAATGTCCTATTATGGATACAGGGTCCATTCTCACAGTTCCAATAGTAGGCACCTCATTTCTAGCTGATCTATTTGAGGGGTGTGGCTTGAGCCAAGAACTGAAATCGAGGTGCCTTATGTTGGAACTGTGACATAGGTGCTCAATATTGGAATTGGAATGTCCTCTTACAAATATAGGGACCATTGTCACAGATCCAATAGTAGGCACCTTGTTTCCTGCTCACTCATTTGGGGGGTGGGGCTGGAGCCAAGAAATGGAATCGAGGTGCCTTATGTTGCAACTATGACATAGGTGCTCAATATTGGAATTGGAATGTCGTATTATGGATACAGGGTCCATTCTCACAGTTCCAATAGTAGGCACCTCATTTCTAGCTGACCCATTTGAGGGGTGGGGCTTGAGCCAAGAACTGGAATCGAGGTGCCTTATGTTGGAACTTTGACATGGATGCTCTATATTGGAAACGAGATGTCCTCGTATAGACATAGGGACCATTGTCACAGTTTCAATAGCAGGCACCTTTTTTCCAGCT
The DNA here is from genome assembly GCA_028752905.1 of Cladorhizidae sp. MBARI D1340-BT2. Taxonomy (NCBI): domain Eukaryota; kingdom Metazoa; phylum Porifera; class Demospongiae; order Poecilosclerida; family Cladorhizidae; species Cladorhizidae sp. MBARI D1340-BT2. The sequence continues at coordinate 30,340,363 of JAQNBH010000001.1, forward strand.
GACTCTTGGGAGGTGGTGTTGAGCCAAGAAATGGAATCGAGGTGCCTTATCTTACACCTGCAACATACGTGCTCTATATTGGAATTGTAATATCCTCTTATGGATACAGGGACCATTGTTACAGTTCCGCACCTCGTTTCCAGCTGACACATTGGGGGTGGGGCTGGAACCAAGAACTGGAATCGAGGTGCCTAACGTTGGAACTGAGACATAGGTGCTCTAATTTGGAATTCGAATGTCCTCTTACAAATACAGGGATGATTGTCAGTTCCAATAGTTGGCACCTCGTTTCCTGCTCACACATTTTGGGGGTGGGAATGTAGCAAAAGAACTGGAATCGAGGTGCCTTATGTTGGAACTGTGACATAAGTGATCAATATTGGAATTCGAATGTCCTCTTATGGATGCAGGGACCATTGTCATAGTTCCAATAGTAGGCACCTCGTTTCTAGCTGACCCATTTGAGGGGTGGGGCTTGAGCCAAGAACTGGAATCGAGGTGCCTTATCTTACACCTGTGACATAGGTGCACTATATTGGAATTGGAATATCCTCTTATGGATACAGGGACCATTGTTACAGTTCCAATAGTAAGCACTTTGTTTCCAGCTGACACATTGGGGGTGGGGCTGGAACCAAGATCTGGAATCGAGGTGCCTAACGTTGGAACTGAGACTTAAGTGCTCTAATTTGGAATTCGAATGTCCTCTAACAAATACAGGGATGATTGTCAGTTCCAATAGTTGGCACCTCGTTTCCTGCTCACACTTGGGGTTGGGACTATAGCAAAAGAACTGGAATCGAGGTGCCTTATGTTGGATCTGTGACATAGGTGCTCAATATTGGAATTGGAATGTCCACTTATGGATCAGGGACCATTGTCACAGTTCCAATAGTAGGCACCTCGTTTCCAGCTGACCCAGGACATTCCAATTCCAATATTGAGCACCTATGTCACAGATCCAACATAAGGCACCTCGACCACCAGTAGTCCCTATCCCAGCCCCCTACAATGTAATGTGGACATCCCTAGCCATTGACCACAACTGAGCCAGACCTAGCCCAATTGACCACAGACCTAGCCCCATTGACCAAAACTTTTATAAGTCAATACACCCTACAAACACCTTCTATGCAGCAATTATGACTGGATAGAATAGAAATTGTTCACAGCCAATTTGTATATAAATGCTCTCCACCAACCAACATTAAATCATGGATATTGTCAGAACAATAAATAATTAATCTAAGAGTTCCATCAACAAAGTCAAGACTGTGATGAGTCTTCTGTGATGATATCTGTCTCATCTAATGGTAATGTACTGATAGACTCGCGACCACTGGAAAAAAGAGGGGGAAAAATATTACAACCACCCACAACAAAAATGCATGTAGCAATTTCACTTACTTTTCATCAAGAATGTACACATTTGGAACTTGATATTCTCCATGGCATTTCTTAAAATGTTTCTCATAGGTCACCTCACGGACCGACCTATGAGGGCACCCCCTGACTGGGCAAGCCAGTGCCACATCATCACTGTATAGAGCAAACGTGGATTTAGCACGATTGCTCATATCTTCATACTTTTTTCTTTTTAAATAGTGCTCATCGAAAACAATTGTTTTTAACTCCGCTGAAAAAAAAGAGGGAAATAGTAAAATCCATTAACCACCCACCTAATGCCTAATGAATGTACACAACTTACCCAATATCTTTGATCACTCCTGGCATAATAAATCTCCCATGCATCCCTCGCACATGTCGCAAATACGCTCGAGGGTTTAAACATTCATAGTGGCAGATCTGCAGGATGATCAATGCAAGATGATCAATAAATACTACTTTTCAGTGATACTCTCAGTTTAACTTACCGGACACACCAGGCCTTTCACCAATTTCGGAGCGAGTAATTTTTTCAGCTTCCCCAAATCCGAGAGAGCTCCAAGATACAATCTTTTTTTAATGTCTTTCACTAACCGTATATTCGTGGTTAATAATTCATTATCATTAACCACAGCCATCTCCTTCTCCAGCACCTTCTCCTCCATCTCCTCCACAGCCTTCTCCTTCTCCAGCACCTTCTCCACCATCTCCTCCACAGCCTTCTCCTTCTCCAGCACCTTCTTCTCCCTCTCCTCCACTGCCTTCTCCCTCTCCTCCACTGATGAGATGACTGAAGCCACTGATGAGACTGAAGCCACTGCCTTCTCCCTCTCCTCCATTGATGAGATGTCTGAAGGGGGGGCGTGTGTGGTGGGAGTGGTGGTGTCTTCTGGTGTGGGAGTGTCTTCTAGTGTGGGAGTGGTGGTGTCTTCTTGTGCGGCTGAGGGGGAAGGATAATCAGTGCAGTATTCTCTACTAAAAGAAAGGATAAGAAAAGGTCTACTAACCTGGTTGTAAGCCTCCACCTCGACACCGATAAGGCTTTATAAGGCCATGAGGCCTTATAAAGCCCTTCTTGTTAACTGTATAACTTCGCTTGCATATGTAGCAGCTCATCAATCCTTCAACTGCAACGGGCGACTATAGTCGCCCAAGAAATTAACGAGGTCTTTAATTGGTGAATTTTTTTTAAATTTCATACCACACCACAAGGTATCTAATCAGCACACCACAATACCTAAGGTATCTAATTAGCACACCACAACCTTCTAATCATAATATATCAGCTCCATAGCCAAGAGATCCAAGAGATCCCTAGACAACAATTGAAAGACTAGCAAACTGTATTTATAATTATGCCAACTAAAAGCTCCCCTTGAACAGGGTTGGTGTTTTCTGTATGGCTACCCAAGACTACTTACTAGGGCAAGAGGCCTTTGGACAGCTTTAAATGGCAGTTTTAAAAGGGGACAATGGTAAGACAAGACAGGCAGACGGGCAAGGCTGTAAGAAAGTTCTTGCTGGTATTAAAAAAAATGTTCCACTTTCGGGCCAATTGGCTGACCTGCCAACCACCACAAATTGTCACTACAAGTTTGACAATGTTTGTGGACTATTTATAGAGCAGGGAAGGAGCTCTTAAGGTAAGACCCGTCCTAAGGCAAGAACAAAACACACAGCAGGAGTCCAGTGGTGCCTATGCCAATCATGCTGTTAATAAAAACACATTCAGCGAATGTTAAGCCAAAAATCCAATTGGGGCTAGAGTCAGCTGGAAACGAGGTGCCTACTATTGAAACTGTGACGGTAGTTCCTATATCTATAACAGGACATCCCAATTCCAATATAGTGCACTTATGTGAGAATGGACCCTGTATCCATAATAGGACATTCCAATTCCAATATTGAGCACGTATGTCACATTGAGGGGTGGGGCTTGAGCCAAGAACTGGAATCGAGGTGCCTTATTTTACACCTGTGACATAGGTGCTCTATATTGGAATTGGAATATCCTCTTATGGATACAGGGACCATTGTTACAGTTCCAATAGTAAGCACTTTGTTTCCAGCTGACACATTGGGGGTGGGGCTGGAACCAAGATCAGGAATCGAGGTGCCTAACGTTGGAACTGAGACTTAAGTGCTCTAATTTGGAATTCGAATGTCCTCTTACAAATACAGGGATGATTGTCAGTTCCAATAGTTGGCACCTCGTTTCCTGCTCACACTTGGGGTTGGGACTATAGCAAAAGAACTGGAATCGAGGTGCCTTATGTTGGATCTGTGACATAGGTGCTCAATATTGGAATTGGAATGTCCACTTATGGATCAGGGACCATTGTCACAGTTCCAATAGTAGGCACCTCGTTTCTAGCTGACCCACTTGAGGGGTGGGGCTTGAGCCAAGAACTGGAATCGAGGTGCCTTTAGTTGGAACTGTGACATAGGTGCTCTATATTGGAATAGAGATGTCCAATTATAGACATAGGGACTATTGTCACAGTTTCAATAGTAGGCACCTGGTTTCCTGCTGACTCATTTTTGGTGTGGTGCTGGAGCCAAGAAATGGAATCGAGGTGCCTTATGTTGCAACTGCGACATTGGTGCTCTAATTTGGAATTGGAATGTCCTCTTACAAATATAGGGACCATTGTCACAGTTCCAATAGTAGGCACCTTGTTTCCTGCTCACTCATTTGGGGGGTGGGGCTGGAGCCAAGAAATGGAATCGAGGTGCCTTATGTTGCAACTGTGACATACCTGCTCAATATTGGAATTGGAATGTCCTATTATGGATACAGGGTCCATTCTCACAGTTCCAATAGTAGGCACCTCATTTCTAGCTGATCCATTTGAGGGGTGGGGCTTGAGCCAAGAACTGAAATCGAGGTGCCTTATGTTGGAACTGTGACATAGGTGCTCAATATTGGAATTGGAATGTCCTCTTATGGATGCAGGGACCATTGTCATAGTTCCAATAGTAGGCACCTCGTTTCTAGCTGACCCATTTGAGGGGTGGGGCTTGAGCCAAGAACTGGAATCGAGGTGCCTTATGTTACAACTGTGACATACGTGCTCAATATTGGAATTGGAATGTCCTATTATGGATACAGGGTCCATTCTCACAGTTCCAATAGTAGGCACCTCATTTCTAGCTGACCCATTTGAGAGGTGGGGCTTGAGCCAAGAACTGAAATCGAGGTGCCTTATGTTGGATAAGGCACCTCGATTCCATTTCTTGGCTCCAGCCCCACCACCAAATGAGTGAGCGGGAAACAAGCTGCCTACTATTGGAACTGTGACAATGGTCCCTATATTTGTAAGATGACATTCCAATTCCAAATTAGAGCACCAATGTCGCAGTTGCAACATAAGGCACCTCGATTCCATTTCTTGACTCCAGCACCACACCAAAAATGAGTCAGGAGGAAACCAGGTGCCTACTATTGAAACTGTGACAATGGTCCCTATGTCTATAATTGGATATCTCTATTCCAATATAGACCTCCTCGAGCTGGTCCAGGATCTCGACCTCGATGGTAAGGCTCTTGTGAGCTCTTTTCTTCTCCATATCACTGCAGCTGCATCGTATGACAGGTTCGTGTAGGTCGAACTTTAGGTCCGAAAGTTCAATAAATGGTAAGCCTTTTTTTTCTTCTTCCTTTTTTTTTTCTTTCCTAGGGCTAGGGCTGTTTTTTTTTGTTTTTTTTTGTTTTTTGCATTCGGAGTTCGGATTAGCGAGGTTTCGGATTAACGGGATCCAGATTAGCGAGGGTCTACTGTATTGGGTTGTAAAATGGTGGTATTTGGTTGTAAAATGGTGGTATTGGGTGTAAAATGGTGGTATTGGGTTGTAAAATGGTGGCATTGGGTTGTAAAATGGTGGTATTGGTTTGTAAAATGGTGGTATTGGTTTGTAAAATGGTGGTATTGGGTTGTAAAATGGTGGTATTGGGTTGTAAAATGGTGGTATTGGTTTGTAAAATGGTGGTATTGGGTTGTAAAATGGTGGTATTGGGTCCTAGCCCTAGCCCTAGCCCTTGGGTTGTGGTATTGGGTTGTAAAATGAGGTATTGGGTTGTAAAATGGTGGTATAAGTGGACAGACCTATATAATTTTAGTAGTCTCTGTTCTATCAACACATCTGTGGTTACTCTAAATGCCGACTAAATGGGAAGTGATAAAGTGCAAGGTATGAAATGGGCTTCATTCTGATATCAAAATAATTTCCATACGATGTAATGTAAACAATCAGGACACGCTATATGTATGTTAGATACACACCAATGTACACCCCCCATTCATTGCGCTGTTAGATACAAACCAATGAATGGGGAGGGGAGTACATTGATGTGTACCTATCATATAGCGCAATGAATGGGGGGGGGGGGGGGGGGGGGGGGACATTGGCGTGGGCCTATAGCGACACCAATGAATGGGGGGGTTCATTATATCTCTACATTAATTAATAATGCAATGACTACCATTACTGATTAATTAGGAGGGTTTGCACCTCTATATCGGTACTTCTGTACCCATTTATAATTTATAATTTATATGCACTCTATCCATGAATTTAGAAGATGTGACAGTATATATAATAATAAGACACAAGTTACAATCTGATAATACTACTATATATTGCACTCTCTCAGAATGTATTCTAACAACGAGTTCTGCTCCAAATAAGATTTTGTTGAACACGGATAATTAGCGATCTGATGAAATTGAATAATGTTTTTTTTTAAATCCATATTAGACCTTAATAGTACAGTTGGGATACTAGTCCCGATTAGAAGTCCATAGCACACTAGTGTTTCCATTTCATCCAAGGTTTTTCGGTTGGAATAACTGAAGCTGTTAAACCAAGATGAGATGGTTGTTAGTACCATGGAGGCCTTCAGTTGGTCAAGCACTACCGTTATTGCCAATGGTTGAATTTTGAAATGCCCGAGCACAACAGCATTAGCCCTACGACTCCTTCCCGTAACCTGAATATCGCCTCCTCCAGAAAATGGTGAAAAATCAGATTCACTATAACCAAAATAGCATCGTACTCCATGGTAATTCGATTCCACAAAATTGTTCAGTGCTTTAAACAAAGATAAATTTCTTTCTGATTCATATGCCATCTCAGGAAATAACGCCACATTACGATATGTGTGGGTAACATTCCTGGTCGGACCCCACCATGAATTCACCAAATTACATGACATGTCCGAAGAAGGAGGAATAATGAAATCACCCAGAATATCAATCCAGCTTAACTTTCGGTGCTGCGACGATTTGGTACAAGAACATGCTGTTTGTTTATTATAGAGAAAAATGGCGTATAATCCCTCCCGGGCACCACGTATTACAAAATGTCCTCCTTCCGTAATTTCTGGAAAGGTAATAGACGGATTTTGTAAACGAAAGAGTCTCTTCATAATTTTCTTCGAGATAATATTATAACTCGTAGGAATTTTTATCACTTTAGAAAATGGCTTAATTCCAAAAAATATCACTCGGACATTAGAGACCTAAAAGAAAGAGACAATTAACAATTATTAATGGGAAAAGAGAGAATTATTAATGGAAAAAAGAGAGAATTATTAATGGTAAAAGAGACGATTATTAATGTTCGTTTCATACCCTTTCCATATCAAGAACTTCAAGACCACCATCACCACCATCATCATCATCACCACCATCCTCCTGTACCGTATAATGGAATCATGAATTAATAGGTGTTGGCTTGAATGTATAGAGGTACATGTAGAGCAACGTGTCCAACTAGAATCCTAGTGGGAACACTGCAATGTAGCACCAAGGTTCATTTAATTAAGGGGGGACTGTACCGCAGAAAAACCATAGGTTTATAAATCGCCATAACTTTTTTCGTTTACATTCTATGCAGATTTAAAAAAATCCAGGTTGTTCCTTATGCTTTGTGCTTCCTAATGATATGTTGAATGTCTCTACAGACATATTTTCTTAGAAGATACATTAAGATTCCCCCCAAACAGTGACCATTATCAGCTCTGCGATCATAACTGTCCCAGTTTTCAAGATCAAAGTCCCACACTTGGGTCAGCTGAAAGAGGAGGGAAAAATCTAAGGTATGTAATCTAAGGTATGTAAGAAACAGATTATCAATAACCATCGTGGTTGCTGAGTGGCAAGCCAACCCAGTTTGCTATGGGGAAAATCCCCAAGAAAATCCTAGACCTCACACTTCAAATGAGCATAACTTATCAAAACTTGTAGTAATTAAACATCTGTTTCTTACATTACTTAGAGAATTAGAAGAGCTATTCAGTGATATTAAAAAAAAAATTTTGTGAAGCGTAGAAAAGTTACGAGCGTTACTGCAAAAAAAACACTAAGATTTTTTAAAACATTGGTCAAGTTATATTATATTATAGGGCAATGAAATGTTGGAATCGCATGTAAAATGTGTTCTCTTGGTAATTTCTTGATCTGTTCACTTCATAGCTTCTGCAAACTTCATGGTATGGACTAGATATATAGCTAAAAAGATAGGTCTCTCTGGATGCTCTCTTTTGATACTAAAATATGTTTCATAGGTATAACTATAGGTAAGTTACTAGACCCTAAAGTGGAGGGACTTCAAAAACCTGCCTCCCAAAAACCTCATCCCAAATAACTCCAGATTGCTAAGTGCTAAAAATTTGAGTGGTATTTTGAGTGGTTAGAGGAAGTTCTAGAGCTAGAGCATGCAATGACCTTTTTCATTAGGCGTTACAAATTTATTACCTGGTCAAGCGCCGGGTAGAAAATCGAGAGGGCGTTGCAATCAATGCCCTCAATTTTCCTATCAACGCCCGCAATTTTCCACCCGCGCGCTTGACCAGGTAATAAATTTTTAACGCCTAATGAAAAAGGTCATTGCATGCTCCAAATCTCCAAATTTTTAGCACTTAGCAATCTGGAGTTATTTTGGATGAGGTTTTGGGGAGGCAGGTTTTTGAAGTCCCTCGACTTTAGGGTCTAGTAACTTACCTATAGTTATACCTATGAAACATATTTTAGTATCAAAAGAGAGCACACAGAGAGACCTATCTTTTGAGCTATATATCAAGTCCATACCATGAAGTTTGCAGAATCTATGGAGCTCAAAAGTTGTAACCACAAGTTAAAAATGCAACTGTCTCCCCTTCGGTTGGCCGTCTCTTCGGGTTTTTCTTCGATTATTGAATCAAGATGAAGTTAAATTGCATGGACAAAAACCAACATAACTTCGGAATGGGGCATCCAATGCCTCTAAAACTTTGCAAATGGCTCGAGTATAGACACAAGAATAGTTAGAAAGAAAGAAGGAAAAAAAGAGAAAAAGCAAAAAAAATAATCTAGTTTCTGCGGTACAGTCCCCCCATAAGTGAACACGCCAATGCCACGATTGACATTGATCCCTAAGTCATCCAGGCAATCTAAATCAGCATGTTTGTTCCTGAATGCATGCACACACACCTACTAGGACCACATCCATTCCTGCATGCACACACACCTACTAGGACCACACCCATTCCAGCATGCATGCACACTCACACACTTACTAGGACCACACACCTACTAGGTCCACATGACACACACCCTCTGCCATGTTCAAGCTGTACATCCAGGCCACACCCATTCATGCATGCACGCACGCACAAACACCTACTAGGAGCACACCCAATCCTGCATGCATGCACATTGAAAGCGAGTACACGTGGAACTCTTACGACTGTGCCAGGAAACTATTTTAGCCAAGCAGCTGCATTCATTCATTTAACCGTTTTCACGCCGTAGTCCTCACTTAAACTGTGTTTCTATATGTCCAGCTTTAACTGTTTACTTTTGCATATGCATCTCCAACCATGCAGTAATAATATATTAAGTTTAATGAGTGACTATGTAGAAGTCAATATATAGAGGTTGATATATAGAGAGCTGGGCTGAACTAGGAGGACCTGCTGGACTAACTAAGATGCCCCTATAACTGTATTTCTATATGTCCAGCTTTAACTGTTTACTTTTTCATATGTATCTCCAAACATGCAGTAATAAAATATTAAGTTCTCTAAGTGAATATATAGAAGTCAGTATATAGAGGTTGATATATACAGGGCTGGGCTGGCTTGTTTGATTAACTAGGACGACCAGCTGGATTAACTTAGATACCCCTATAACTGTATTTCTATATGTCCACCTTTGTTTACTTTTGCATATGCATCTCCAACCATGTACAGTAATAATATAGTTTATGAGTGAATATGTAGAAGTCAATATATAGAGGTTGATATATAGAGAGCTGGGCTGAACTAGGAGGACCCACTGGACTAACTAAGATGCCCCTATAACTGTATTTCTATATGTCCAGCTTTAACTGTTTACTTTTTCATATGTATCTCCAAACATGCAGTCTCACATAGCCTAGGGGCCTGGTGTCGCTAATCTTATGTTGTACAATGTAGTCACAAGGTTATTCTATTTGCTGCACATCTGCACAAATATTCCACTCAACCATAAAGAAAAAGCATGGTGTGACTTGGAGTTCCCATGCCTAGACAACTACTACAAACCTTCATTCCAGAGGTGCCAGCATCATCATCATCATCATCATGTGACTCATCATCTGACTCATATGGTAGTTTTCTCTTCCGCAACTTCCGCAACTTCTCTATTACATACAAATAATGATCAATATAAAACTAGGAATGAATACCCTTCCAGGACGTCCACCACCTCATCATTGGAGTGGGGAATCCTGAGGTGAGAATTTAAGAGTGTACGAGTGCAATTTGGGGGGGAAATTGCACTTACAACACAACAGGGCTAGGGCTAGAATGCAGATATAGTTAATGTAATTATGTATGGAGTCACCAACATCATTTGGAGTGTGGAATCCTGAGGTGAGAAAGAAATCGACACATGGTACATGGTACAATTACTTACCCAGCTGCACCTTCAACTTTCTCTCGCGCTCCTTGGACTCCTTCTCGCGCTCCTTGGACTCCTTCTCGCGCTGCTTGGACTCCTTGGACTCTCTCTCACGCTCCTTCTCGCGCTCCTTGGACTCTCTCTCACGCTCCTTCTCGCGCTCCTTGGACTCCTTCTCGCGCTCCTTGGACTCCTTCGACTCTCTCTCACGCTCCTTCTCGCGCTCCTTGGACGCTCTCTCACGCTCCTTCGACTCATCCAACAATTTCCTCATCTCCTCCATAGTTTCCATACTGCTGAGGCACTTAGAGATCGGATGCTAAGGAGACAGGATGTGGATGGCTAAGGCCACTAATACAAATGGAAATAAATAATGTAAACTTAAAAACCTATTTAATGTAGCATTTGACACCTTCTCCTTCTCCTACATGGGGATAGAGAGATACTTGGATTTTTATTTATTCACCATGAGCAGCAAAATGATTGAACACTGTCCAAGCAACCCCAACCCCACCCTCCCTCCCCACTTACCAGCGGCAGCTCCTAGTTATTCGAGATTAAACGTACTGACAGTAGTGTGATCAAAATAGGGGAGGTACAAGGCTAGTTTGTGGTGTGCTGATTGGCTGACCTGTACAAGGCTAGTTTGTGGTGTGATTGGCTGACCTGCCAACCACCCATCCAACCACCTATTCTAATAAAGCACTTACATGTTCATTGGCTATTGTACTGAGTAAAGCATGACCTTTGTTTTTAGTCTGCGATAGCAAAAAAAAAAAAAAAAAAGTCTGGGGTAGCCATACCGAAATCCCCAACCAATGGTCATTGGACCAGAATGTTCAGTGGACATCACATACAGGAATGGTTGGTTGGTTAGCAGCACGTTCGCCGACCCACATCCTATCAGTTTACCACATCATAGCCTGCCCTAGCATGATCTCACAGCACATGACTAGGTGTGTCAGCTCTATGGGGAGACACAAGGTAGGTTAAAGTAGGTTGTATGGGGACACACACTGTCACAATCACTTGAGTCAGGTTGAAAATAGCTCTATGGGGACACACACTGTCTGAACTAACACAGAAGAGATCATACGTCTGAACTACAGAATTACGTAAGGGCACTAAAAACTACTTGAATAGCTTACAAAACGGTCGGAGAGCAGCTGAGCACACACCAGGAGTCACCCCAGGCTAGCTCACAACCAGATGCATGGGAGGAGGATTTTTGCTCATACATTTAGAGTAAATACTCAGCTAGCTGTTAAAACAATGAGGGAACAAGTAATGCAAGTAATGCACCAGACCCTGATAATGGGTCTCTTGGACTGCTATAATATTGGATGTGGCTGATTGGTAACCTGCTAACCAAATGCACATTGATTAGTTTGTGGTGTGCCAATTGGCTGACCTGCCAACCACCACCCATTGTCACTACATGTTTGACAATGTTCGTGGGCTATTTATAGAGCAGGGTTATTTATATAGAGTGCACCAGAAGGAGTCTTAAGGAGCTCCTAAGGTAAGGCCTGTCCTAAGGCAAAAACACACAGCAGGAGTCCAGTGGTACATGCCAATCATGCTGTTAATAAACACATTCAGCGAATGTTACCATGGACCTTCATTTAGCTAGAGCCAGAGCCATTGGCCATTTGAAATACTCAGTCACTTATTGAGCTTGTAAAGTTGACCCGAGAGCTGATAGAAGCTGTACACCAACTATGATGGCTGGTCTGCTAGTGGTCGGCCTGAGCTGAGCTGAATTAAAGTTAACCTCACTCACACTCACCCACACTTGCCCTGACATTTTGGCGCCACACTATTTTGGTGCCACGCTATTTTGGCTACCCCATGATACCATAACCATTGAAAATAACATCAGACACACTGGCGAGTTAGCACCATCACCCTGAAGGACTCAACATCTCAACATTTGCAAATCATGATGGAGAATGGTTGCTAGAGAAGGTGCTGGATAAACTTACCAAGTAATGAGCAAGTGGCGAGCAGATAGAGAGCGCTGTGGCGAGCAGATAGAGAGCAGTGTGGCAGGTAGAGAGCGGTGGCGAGCAGGTAGGAGCGGTGGCGAGCAGATAGAGGACACACCAGGAGTCAATTCAACTAGGACACAACAGAGAAACATGGGTAGTCACGCGTCAGTGTTTCGTGTGCATGCGCGAGCGTTCAGTTACACGGATCCGCCCCCGACTCGGTGTTGCAGACAGTAGTGTCAATAATATTTTACTGTAATACTATTTCATTGTGTGTTGTTTATTGTTTAAGTTACAATAAACATGGGAGCACAATAAAGCACACAGTAGAAAGCATATTAAAAAAATACATGATTTGTTTTGACTTAAAATTGATTCTGTGCTCTACATGAGTTGGGGCACATCCCCCTCCCTTATCCCTCTGGGTTGCGTTGCAGCCCATACATGGCCATTTCATGCTGTCAAGGCTGCATAGCCAATAATCTCAAGATTTTAAAAATTTCAACTTGGAGTATCTGAGGATGGTTAAAGAGATGTCTGCCTGTGCACCAGTGAGTGTATGTATAATATATACACACTCACTGGTGCACAGGCAGACATCTCTGCTAGTGTATGTATAATATATACACACTCACTGATGCAGAGATAGGCATCTCTGCTAGTGTATGTATAATTTATACACACTCACTGATGCACAGGCAGACATAACTGCTAGTGTATGTGATTGTCAGTTCCAATAGTTGGTTACTGACTTGGTAAAGATTACCAAAATAAAGTTAATGCTATGCTGCAATCGGATTGGACGAAGTCAAAATGATCCTATTGTAAATGATCCCTCCCATGTGATCCTCTCAAAAACCCGCCCTTTCACCTTTAAAAGGTGAGCTCTTCGCGCCAAAACGCTATTGATCAGTGATCGCTCAAACCGCTCCTACCTGCTCGCCACCGCTCTCTACCTGCCACACCGCTCTCTACCTGCTCGCCACACCGCCTCTACCTGTCGCCACACCGCTCTCTATCTGCTCGCCACTTGCTCATTACTTGGTAAAAACGCTATTGATCAGTGATCGCTCAAACCGCTCCTACCTGCTTGCCACCGCTCTCTACCTGCCACACCGCTCTCTACCTGCTCGCCACACCGCCTCTACCTGTCGCCACACCGCTCTCTATCTGCTCGCCACTTGCTCATTACTTGGTAAGTTTATCTAATAGGACATCTCAATTCCAATATAGTGCACCTATATCACAGTTCCAACATAAGGCACCTCGATTCAAGTTCTTGGCTCCAGCCCCACCCCTAATGGGTCAGCTGGAAACGAGGTGCCTACTGTTGACACTGTGACAATAGTCCCTATATCCATAAGTAGCATCTTAATTCCAATATAGAGAACCTATGTCATAAGGCACCTCGATTCCAGTTCTTGGCTCAAGCCCCACCCCTCAAATGGGTCAGCTAGAAACGAGGTGCCTACTATTGGAACTGTGACAATGGTCCCTGATCCATAAGTGGACATTCCAATTCCAATATTGAGCACCTATGTCACAGATCCAACATAAGGCACCTCGATTCCAGTTCTTTTGCTATAGTCCCAACCCCAAGTGTGAGCAGAAAACGAGGTGCCAACTATTGGAACTGACAATCATCCCTGTATTTGTAAGAGGACATTTGAATTCCAAATTAGAGCACTTAAGTCTCAGTTCCAATGTTAGGCACCTCGATTCCATATTCCAATTCCAATATAGAGCACCTATGTCACAGGTGTAAAATAAGGCACCTCGATTCCAGTTCTTGGCTCAAGCCACACCCCTCAATGTGACATACGTGCTCAATATTGGAATTGGAATGTCCTATTATGGATACAGGGTCCATTCTCACATAAGTGCACTATATTGGAATTGGGATGTCCTGTTATAGATATAGGAACTACCGTCACAGTTTCAATAGTAGGCACCTCGTTTCCAGCTGACTCTAGCCCCAATCGGATTTTTGGCTTAACATTCGCTGAATGTGTTTTTATTAACAGCATGATTGGCATAGGCACCACTGGACTCCTGCTGTGTGTTTTGTTCTTGCCTTAGGACGGGTCTTACCTTAAGAGCTCCTTCCCTGCTCTATAAATAGTCCACAAACATTGTCAAACTTGTAGTGACAATTTGTGGTGGTTGGCAGGTCAGCCAATTGGCCCGAAAGTGGAACATTTTTTTTAATACCAGCAAGAACTTTCTTACAGCCTTGCCCGTCTGCCTGTCTTGTCTTACCATTGTCCCCTTTTAAAACTGCCATTTAAAGCTGTCCAAAGGCCTCTTGCCCTAGTAAGTAGTCTTGGGTAGCCATACAGAAAACACCAACCCTGTTCAAGGGGAGCTTTTAGTTGGCATAATTATAAATACAGTTTGCTAGTCTTTCAATTGTTGTCTAGGGATCTCTTGGATCTCTTGGCTATGGAGCTGATATATTATGATTAGAAGGTTGTGGTGTGCTAATTAGATACCTTAGGTATTGTGGTGTGCTGATTAGATACCTTGTGGTGTGGTATGAAATTTTAAAAAAATTCACCAATTAAAGACCTCGTTAATTTCTTGGGCGACTATAGTCGCCCGAGTTGAAGGATTGATGAGCTGCTACATATGCAAGCGAAGTTATACAGTTAACAAGAAGGGCTTTATAAGGCCTCATGGCCCGATAAGTAATCGGTGTCGAGGTGGAGGCTTACAACCAGGTTAGTAGACCTTTTCTTATCCTTTCTTTTAGTAGAGAATACTGCACTGATTATCCTTCCCCCTCAGCCGCACAAGAAGACACCACCACTCCCACACTAGAAGACACTCCCACACCAGAAGACACCACCACTCCCACCACACACGCCCCCCCTTCAGACATCTCATCAATGGAGGAGAGGGAGAAGGCAGTGGCTTCAGTCTCATCAGTGGCTTCAGTCATCTCATCAGTGGAGGAGAGGGAGAAGGCAGTGGAGGAGAGGGAGAAGAAGGTGCTGGAGAAGGAGAAGGCTGTGGAGGAGATGGTGGAGAAGGTGCTGGAGAAGGAGAAGGCTGTGGAGGAGATGGAGGAGAAGGTGCTGGAGAAGGAGATGGCTGTGGTTAATGATAATGAATTATTAACCACGAATATACGGTTAGTGAAAGACATTAAAAAAAGATTGTATCTTGGAGCTCTCTCGGATTTGGGGAAGCTGAAAAAATTACTCGCTCCGAAATTAGTGAAAGGCCTGGTGTGTCCGGTAAGTTAAACTGAGAGTATCACTGAAAAGTAGTATTTATTGATCATCTTGCATTGATCATCCTGCAGATCTGCCACTATGAATGTTTAAACCCTCGAGCGTATTTGCGACATGTGCGAGGGATGCATGGGAGATTTATTATGCCAGGAGTGATCAAAGATATTGGGTAAGTTGTGTACATTCATTAGGCATTAGGTGGGTGGTTAATGGATTTTACTATTTCCCTCTTTTTTTTCAGCGGAGTTAAAAACAATTGTTTTCGATGAGCACTATTTAAAAAGAAAAAAGTATGAAGATATGAGCAATCGTGCTAAATCCACGTTTGCTCTATACAGTGATGATGTGGCACTGGCTTGCCCAGTCAGGGGGTGCCCTCATAGGTCGGTCCGTGAGGTGACCTATGAGAAACATTTTAAGAAATGCCATGGAGAATATCAAGTTCCAAATGTGTACATTCTTGATGAAAAGTAAGTGAAATTGCTACATGCATTTTTGTTGTGGGTGGTTGTAATATTTTTCCCCCTCTTTTTTCCAGTGATCGCGAGTCTATCAGTACATTACCATTAGATGAGACAGATATCATCACAGAAGACTCATCACAGTCTTGACTTTGTTGATGGAACTCTTAGATTAATTATTTATTGTTCTGACAATATCCATGACAAACTTCATAGTCGATGGTGCAACTTCCTTCGTCACACTCGAAGTGCACACATGTTGCCATGCCTACAGTAATAGACAGCCATTAGCATAAATTACACAAACACATCACACTTGCCATACTCGCATACTCATGCTCACAAAATACACACCACCACACTCACACATGACTGATAATTACTTTCTATACTGCATTGTATTGTCTGCATGTTTTTATTTAATGTTGGTTGGTGGAGAGCATTTATATACAAATTGGCTGTGAACAATTTCTATTCTATCCAGTCATAATTGCTGCATAGAAGGTGTTTGTAGGGTGTATTGACTTATAAAAGTTTTGGTCAATGGGGCTAGGTCTGTGGTCAATTGGGCTAGGTCTGGCTCAGTTGTGGTCAATGGCTAGGGATGTCCACATTACATTGTAGGGGGCTGGGATAGGGCTACTGGTGGTCGAGGTGCCTTATGTTGGATCTGTGACATAGGTGCTCAATATTGGAATTGGAATGTCCTGGGTCAGCTAGAAACGAGGTGCCTACTATTGGAACTGTGACAATGGTCCCTGATCCATAAGTGGACATTCCAATTCCAATATTGAGCACCTATGTCACAGATCCAACATAAGGCACCTCGATTCCAGTTCTTTTGCTATAGTCCCAACCCCAAGTGTGAGCAGGAAACGAGGTGCCAACTATTGGAACTGACAATCATCCCTGTATTTGTAAGAGGACATTCGAATTCCAAATTAGAGCACTTAAGTCTCAGTTCCAACGTTAGGCACCTCGATTCCAGATCTTGGTTCCAGCCCCACCCCCAATGTGTCAGCTGGAAACGAAGTGCTTACTATTGGAACTGTAACAATGGTCCCTGTATCCATAAGAGGATATTCCAATTCCAATATAGTGCACCTATGTCACAGGTGTAAAATAAGGCACCTCGATTCCAGTTCTTGGCTCAAGCCCCACCCCTCAAATGGGTCAGCTAGAAACGAGGTGCCTACTATTGGAACTATGACAATGGTCCCTGCATCCATGAGAGCCCAGGCTAACCTATTACAACCCCACCAAGGATGAGAGAGGTGAGAGCCCAGGCTTACCTATTACAACCCCACCAAGGATGGGAGAGGTGAGAGCCCAGGCTTACCTACAACTACAACCCCACCAAGAATGGGAGAGGTGAGAGCCCAGGCTTACTTACTACACCAGGACACAACAGAGACGAAGTCAACCAGGACAGACTGGAATAACCTAATTCGCCCCTATAAGCTGTAGTGGCATACGCGCTACGTCTTATATAACAGCCTTACAGGTCAAATTCAAACAGAGTACAGAGGTCAATTTAAAAAGGTGAGCTCCTAATAGATATCATCGTGTTCAATTTGACCTAGTAAGGCTGTTCACTTATAACCATGTATACCTATAATAAGTGAGGTCGCACTGTATTATGCTGCAGGTTTTGCTACACTTGCAGAAGTCTTGTAACTATGTATACCTATAATGGATCAATCGCAATATAAGCCTCCAAGGGTCGAAAAAATCGTGCGCGTCAATAGGGCTAGGGCTAGGGCAAGGGCTAGGGCTAGGGTATCTTAATGTTCCTGAAGCAGCCATCAGTTCATTATAAGTTTCATTAACACATTCGACACCTTTTGACCGCTCGCATAATTAAAACGCGCACGATTTTTTCGACCCTTGGAGGCTTATATTGGGATTGATCCCCTATAATAATATAATAAGTGAGGTCGCACTGTATTAAGCTGCAGGTTTTGCTACACTTGCAGAAGTCTTATAACCATGTATACCTATAATAAGTAAGGTTGCAAGCACTGTATTAAGCTGCAGGTTTTGCTACACTTGCAGAAGTCTTATAACCATGTATACCTATAATAAGTAAGGCTGCACTGTATTAAGCTGCAGGTTTTGCTACATTTGCAGAAGTCTTATAACCATGTATACCTATAATAAGTAAGGATGCATGTATTAAGCTGCAGGTTTTGCTACACTTGCAGAAGTCTTATAACCATGTATACCTATAATAAGTGAGGCTGCATGTATTAAGCTGCAGGTTTTGCTACACTTGCAGAAGTCTTATAACCATGTATACCTATAATAAGTAAGGATGCATGTATTAAGCTGCAGGTTTTGCTACACTTGCAGAAGTCTTATAACCATGTATACCTATAATAAGTGAGGCTGCATGTATTAAGCTGCAGGTTTTGCTACACTTGCAGAAGTCTTATAACCATGTATACCTATAATAAGTGAGGTCGCACTGTATTAAGCTGCAGGTTTTGCTACACTTGCAGAAGTCTTATAACCATGTATACCTATAATATGTGAGGTCGCACTGTATTAAGCTGCAGGTTTTGCTACACTTGCAGAAGTCTTATAACCATGTATACCTATAATAAGTAAGGTCGCACTGTATTAAGCTGCAGGTTTTGCTACACTTGCAGAAGTCTTATAACCATGTATACCTATAATAAGTGAGGTCGCACTGTATTAAGCTGCAGGTTTTGCTACACTTGCAAAGCTTGTTGGTATATCGGTACACCTCTGAAATAACCTCTGATATAGCAAAGCTTGGACTCTAGATGGACCAGTACTGTAATATTTGTTTAATTTAGCCTAAGCCAAAGCAAATGTGAAGCACAACATTATCTTTGCATAATGTGACGCGGTTTTTAGCCCTTGGCCGCCTTTTAGTTTGCGCAAAAAAAGAATAGTCCGCACAAGTTTTAATGTGTATTTTTTAATTTAACTACAAGTATGCAAGCAATAATTGTAGTTCCTTTTTCTCCTTTTTCGTGCAATGCAGCGCAGTTCGCTACTAAGTGCTCTGCAAGTTGAACCTTTACAGTTTGTGTCTCAGTTGTTGCAGTAATAATCTATGCCCAAAGTTCTAATTTACTAATGGCATCCACGAGAGGACGTGAAGTACTCCGAGGTAAGCTCTATTACAGAGCACGAAAAAGCAAGGAAAGTCAAAAAAAGGTTAGTAGATAAATGCAAAAAAAAAAAGGTATGTTTGTTATTTTAAATACAACTTTAGTTTAATATATACTCATACTTCATACCATTCAACTTTTATTTAATAGTGGGTTACAAGTAGATGTTTAGCTACCTAATCTGACCTTTTTCTAGTGGTTAATCTTTAGCTAGAGGTTTAGACACTCTTCTTGTTTTTACGATTTCTTCCTCTTCATTCTTGCTGTACCTCTTCTTAGAAAAGAGTTGTAGCTGCCTTTTCTGGAATGAGTAGCAGTACAGAAGGAGGAAAAACCTATTCGGCTCAGTTGCAGATATTTGAAGACTATGAAAATATTGAGAAGCCTGGGCATCAATCAAAAGGTTCCATTAATCTCGACAATGCCAAGATTGAGTCGAGCTACTCAAGTCCATCTGGTTCAAACACCAGCTCTCCCGCTTATATTTCTATGGGTTCAACAAATAGCACACCCTCTTTATCAGTGGGCTCCGCAAGTGGCAGCATTCCCGGGATCAATGGAGGCATGGATGTTTACATCTTCACTGTAGCAACAAGCAGCGGCAAGTTGCACGAGTTTCGCACAGACAGCGAAAATGACCGCCTGCGCTGGGTGAAGCTACTCCAACTTTTAGTGATGTATCCTTACTCCCAGATTCCCGAGGAGCCACAAGTGAATCCTATCAAGGATAGCTTCAGACAGGCGTTGGAGGCCAAGCAATACAATGCAGGTGAGCCCCTTCTTTACTTTCTGTGTAAATTGCAGTTAACGGCATCTCAATTCTTAATTTTGGTCCTTAGTTTCCTAAATTGTCCAGTACGTTTTTTTCTTTTGTCGACTCATTTTTTAATATTATTATTATATATTTTTTTTAACCTTTGGCCCGCCCGAGCGACCTTTAAACCGAGCGACCTTTAAACAAGGATAGCGAGGGGGAATTAAACAGAGGTGTTATTTGTACAAGGGTGGTGACATGTTGAGAAAACTGGCCCCATGTGTATTTTCAGTATACGAGAAGGAGTTTCAGTTTCACATGGGAACTAGTGTGGCTTCTCTGGGGAGAGGGGAAATGGGCTGACTATGATAATAAGCAACTTTTCTTCCCTCTCTGTTTCCTCTAGATTCTGTCTGGCCTGTGTACATCTTGCACGAGGCGGTTGGCCACAAGTGTGGCATTATTGGCCAACATATTCTAGCTCTCCGCAGTGGAGTCCCTGGCATCTCGATGGGAAAACTAGACATCATCAGTCCGGCAGACCACAACCACCCTGTGGTGACATGGGACCGTGACAAGATACGGAGGACTGGAAAGACGGGACATCTGGTTTTCATCGAGATTGGCCGGAGGTGTGAAGGGGGACCCGGATTGGTGTGGATGTACGTCGGCTATCAGAACGATGCCCAAGCTCTGCGGGAGACCCTTCACAAGTGAGTGGTAATTTGTGTGTAGAGGCAGTAGGAAATGAATATATCCTAGCAAGACACATTGTGTGCCGTGCTAGAGCTGGGGTGCTGCCTGCCCGCACATCACATTGTGTGACTGTCCGGCAGCCTTGTGTCCCCCCTAGAGCTGGGCTGCTGCATGTGACTATCTGGCAGCCGTGTGTGCCCCCACTAGAGCTGGGCTGCTGCACATATTTCCATACCAATATTACGTAGATGGGATGAAATAATGATACTGCAGCAATAATTATTTGTATTCCAGTACCAGAATGTCAATTGTTTCTCTCCGTAGATTTCTATCACAAGGAGACGGCACTCCAGTCTCCACTAATTCTCAAACTCAGGGTCTCTACAATGTTCATAGGTCATCCCAAGAAGCCCATCACTCCTTCCAGAAATCGTCTTCTGCTTACAGTTACCAGAACTACAACCTCGTACGACGTAGATCTCAAGATCACGATTCTGGTTTCCACTCTGCGGAGAGGACGCCATCTATTTTTGATGGCCCTCCAGTCCGTCTCGACAAGCATCCATCAGTATGCCGAAAGCGTGACTCTGACGTGTCTGTGCGGAGCAATAGCGTTGCTTCTGCTTCTTCCCCGTATGGAAGCCTCGAACCGGAGTTATTTGAGTATGAGGAAAGTTCCATCTTGGGTCATTCCCCGGCTGACGATAGCAAGGGTTACATTACCGGGCACATGGACGGAGATGCGGAATCGACGCAGTCTGGTCAGCGTCTGTATGATATCATTGGCCAGGGGCGGAGTCACTCTATTAGCTTGGCCCAGGCGCTGCCAGGTACTGACGACAACCAATACGTGATGATGATGAATCCTGCCAACACCAAAGAAGGCATGTATGTAAACATGCGCTCGGCCTCTTTGGGATCCGCATCAAAATCTTCCACCATGCCAGTTCCCATGCCGCAAGCTGGCGAAGGAGGAACAGGTGACGAGTACAATATCATGCAACACAATGGAAGGCCGACCTCACGGCAACTTGCAAATTCGCAAAACTATGAAAATCTTCCCACCATCAACGAGAGCCGACAAGGAAACCGTGAAGGACCGAAGAACTACGAAAACCACCCATGTGTTCATAAATTTAAAACTTAATTGTCGTTTCTGGCTTGCATTAGTTTGTTAAATTTTTTTGTTGATTGTGACATATATATCCAGCTTTAACTGTTTACTTTTCCCCCCAGTTCCAATATAGTGCACCTATGCCCGGGTTCCAACATTTCATCCAACCCCCAAATGAGTACATTGTTACAGTTCCAATAGTAACCACCCGTTTCCAGCTGACAAATTGGGGGTGGGCCTGCAGCCAAGAACTGAAATCGAAGTGGTGCCTTATATTGACACTGCGACATTGGTGCACTATATTGGAATTGGAATGTCCTTTTATGGATACAGGGAACTTTGTCACAGTTGCAATAATAGGCACCTCGTTTCCAGCTCACTCATTTGGGTGTGCGGCTGGAGCCAAGAACTGGAATTGAGGTGCTTTATGTTGCAACTGCTGGCATAGGTGCTCTATTTTGGAATTGGAATGTCTACTTATAGACACAGGGACAATTGTCACAGTTGCAATAATAGGCACCTCGTTTCAAGCTCACTCATTTGGGGGTGTGGCTGGAGCCAAGAACTGGAATCGAGGTGCCTTATGTTGCAACTGTGACATATGTGCTCAATATTGGAATTGGAATGTCCTATTATGGATACAGGGTCCATTCTCACAGTTCCAATAGTAGGCACCTCATTTCTAGCTGATCTATTTGAGGGGTGGGGCTTGAGCCAAGAACTGAAATCGAGGTGCCTTATGTTGGAACTGTGACATAGGTGCTCAATATTGGAATTGGAATGTCCTCTTACAAATATAGGGACCATTGTCACAGTTCCAATAGTAGGCACCTTGTTTCCTGCTCACTCATTTGGGGGGTGGGGCTGGAGCCAAGAAATGGAATCGAGGTGCCTTATGTTGCAACTATGACATACGTGCTCAATATTGGAATTGGAATGTCGTATTATGGATACAGGGTCCATTCTCACAGTTTCAATAGTAGGCACCTCATTTCTAGCTGATCCATTTGAGGGGTGGGGCTTGAGCCAAGAACTGAAATCGAGGTGCCTTATGTTGGAACTGTGACATAGGTGCTCAATATTGGAATTGGAATGTCCTCTTATGGATGCAGGGACCATTGTCATAGTTCCAATAGTAGGCACCTCGTTTCTAGCTGACCCATTTGAGGGGTGGGGCTTGAGCCAAGAACTGGAATCGAGGTGCCTTATGTTACAACTGTGACACACGTGCTCAATATTGGAATTGGAATGTCCTATTATGGATACAGGGTCCATTCTCACAGTTCCAATAGTAGGCACCTCATTTCTAGCTGACCCATTTGAGGGGTGGGGCTTGAGCCAAGAACTGAAATCGAGGTGCCTTATGTTGGAACTGTGACATAGGTGCACTATATTGGAATTGGAATATCCTCTTATGGATACAGGGACTATTGTTACAGTAAGCACTTTGTTTCCAGCTGACACATTGGGGGTGGGGCTGGAACCAAGATCTGGAATCGAGGTGCCTAACGTTGGAACTGAGACTTAAGTGCTCTAATTTGGAATTCGAATGTCCTCTTACAAATACAGGGATGATTGTCAGTTCCAATAGTTGGCACCTCGTTTCCTGCTCACACTTGGGGTTGGGACTATAGCAAAAGAACTGGAATCGAGGTGCCTTATGTTGAATCTGTGACATAGGTGCTCAATATTGGAATTGGAATGTCCACTTATGGATCAGGGACCATTATCACAGTTGCAATAGTAGGCACCTCGTTTCTAGCTGACCCATTTGAGGGGTGGGGCTTGAGCCAAGAACTGGAATCGAGGTGCCTTTAGTTGGAACTGTGACATAGGTGCACTATATTGGAATAGAGATGTCCAATTATAGACATAGGGACCATTGTCACAGTTTCAATAGTAGGCACCTGGTTTCCTGCTGACTCATTTTTGGTGTGGTGCTGGAGCCAAGAAATGGAATCGAGGTGCCTTATGTTGCAACTGCGACATTGGTGCTCTAATTTGGAATTGGAATGTCCTCTTACAAATATAGGGACCATTGTCACAGATCCAATAGTAGGCACCTTGTTTCCTGCTCACTCATTTGGGGGGTGGGGCTGGAGCCAAGAAATGGAATCGAGGTGCCTTATGTTGCAACTATGACATACGCGCTCAATATTGGAATTGGAATGTCGTTTTATGGATACAGGGTCCATTCTCACAGTTCCAATAGTAGGCACCTCATTTCTAGCTGATCCATTTGAGGGGTGGGGCTTGAGCCAAGAACTGAAATCGAGGTGCCTTATGTTGGAACTGTGACATAGGTACTCAATATTGGAATTGGAATGTCCTCTTATGGATGCAGGGACCATTGTCATAGTTCCAATAGTAGGCACTTCGTTTCTAGCTGACCCATTTGAGGGGTGGGACTTGAGCCAAGAACTGGAATCGAGGTGCCTTATGTTACAACTGTGACATACGTGCTCAATATTGGAATTGGAATGTCCTATTATGGATACAGGGTCCATTCTCACAGTTCCAATAGTAGGCACCTCATTTCTAGCTGACCCATTTGAGGGGTGGGGCTTGAGCCAAGAACTGAAATCGAGGTGCCTTATGTTGGAACTGTGACATAGGTGCACTATATTGGAATTGGAATATCCTCTTATGGATACAGGGACCATTGTTACAGTTCCAATAGTAAGCACTTTGTTTCCAGCTGACACATTGGGGGTGGGGCTGGAACCAAGATCTGGAATCGAGGTGCCTAACGTTGGAACTGAGACTTAAGTGCTCTAATTTGGAATTCGAATGTCCTCTTACAAATACAGGGATGATTGTCAGTTCCAATAGTTGGCACCTCGTTTCCTGCTCACACTTGGGGTTGGGACTATAGCAAAAGAACTGGAATCGAGGTGCCTTATGTTGGATCTGTGACATAGGTGCTCAATATTGGAATTGGAATGTCCACTTATGGATCAGGGACCATTGTCACAGTTCCAACATAAGGCACCTCGATTTCAGTTCTTGGCTCAAGCCCCACCCCTCAAATGGGTCAGCTAGAAATGAGGTGTCTACTATTGGAACTGTGAGAATGGACCCTGTATCCATAATAGGACATTCCAATTCCAATATTGAGCACGTATGTCACAGTTGTAACATAAGGCACCTCGATTCCAGTTCTTGGCTCAAGTCCCACCCCTCAAATGGGTCAGCTAGAAACGAGGTGCCTACTATTGGAACTATGACAATGGTCCCTGCATCCATAAGAGGACATTCCAATTCCAATATTGAGCACCTATGTCACAGTTCCAACATAAGGCACCTCGATTTCAGTTCTTGGCTCAAGCCCCACCCCTCAAATGGATAAGCTAGAAATGAGGTGCCTACTATTGGAACTGTGAGAATGGACCCTGTATCCATAATACGACATTCCAATTCCAATATTGAGCACGTATGTCATAGTTGCAACATAAGGCACCTCGATTCCATTTCTTGGCTCCAGCCCCACCCCCAAATGAGTGAGCAGGAAACAAGGTGCCTACTATTGGATCTGTGACAATGGTCCCTATATTTGTAAGAGGACATTCCAATTCCAAATTAGAGCACCAATGTCGCAGTTGCAACATAAGGCACCTCGATTCCATTTCTTGGCTCCAGCACCACACCAAAAATGAGTCAGCAGGAAACCAGGTGCCTACTATTGAAACTGTGACAATGGTTCCTATGTCTATAATTGGACATCTCTATTCCAATATAGTGCACCTATGTCACAGTTCCAACTAAAGGCACCTCGATCCAGTTCTTGGCTCAAGCCCCACCCCTCAAATGGGTCAGCTAGAAACGAGGTGCCTACTATTGCAACTGTGACAATGGTCCCTGATCCATAAGTGGACATTCCAATTCCAATATTGAGCACCTATGTCACAGATTCAACATAAGGCACCTCGATTCCAGTTCTTTTGCTATAGTCCCAACCCCAAGTGTGAGCAGGAAACGAGGTGCCAACTATTGGAACTGACAATCATCCCTGTATTTGTAAGAGGACATTCGAATTCCAAATTAGAGCACTTAAGTCTCAGTTCCAACGTTAGGCACCTCGATTCCAGATCTTGGTTCCAGCCCCACCCCCAATGTGTCAGCTGGAAACAAAGTGCTTACTATTGGAACTGTAACAATGGTCCCTGTATCCATAAGAGGATATTCCAATTCCAATATAGTGCACCTATGTCACAGTTCCAACATAAGGCACCTCGATTTCAGTTCTTGGCTCAAGCCCCACCCCTCAAATGGGTCAGCTAGAAATGAGGTGCCTACTATTGGAACTGTGAGAATGGACCCTGTATCCATAATAGGACATTCCAATTCCAATATTGAGCACGTATGTCACAGTTGTAACATAAGGCACCTCGATTCCAGTTCTTGGCTCAAGTCCCACCCCTCAAATGGGTCAGCTAGAAACGAGGTGCCTACTATTGGAACTATGACAATGGTCCCTGCATCCATAAGAGGACATTCCAATTCCAATATTGAGCACCTATGTCACAGTTCCAACATAAGGCACCTCGATTTCAGTTCTTGGCTCAAGCCCCACCCCTCAAATGGATAAGCTAGAAATGAGGTGCCTACTATTGGAACTGTGAGAATGGACCCTGTATCCATAATACGACATTCCAATTCCAATATTGAGCACGTATGTCATAGTTGCAACATAAGGCACCTCGATTCCATTTCTTGGCTCCAGCCCCACCCCCCAAATGAGTGAGCAGGAAACAAGGTGCCTACTATTGGATCTGTGACAATGGTCCCTATATTTGTAAGAGGACATTCCAATTCCAATATTGAGCACCTATGTCACAGTTCCAACATAAGGCACCTCGATTTCAGTTCTTGGCTCAAGCCCCACCCCTCAAATAGATCAGCTAGAAATGAGGTGCCTACTATTGGAACTGTGAGAATGGACCCTGTATCCATAATAGGACATTCCAATTCCAATATTGAGCACGTATGTCACAGTTGCAACATAAGGCACCTCGATTCAATTTCTTGGCTCCAGCCCCACCCCCCAAATGAGTGAGCAGGAAACAAGGTGCCTACTATTGGAACTGTGACAATGGTCCCTATATTTGTAAGAGGACATTCCAATTCCAAATTAGAGCACCAATGTCGCAGTTGCAACATAAGGCACCTCGATTCCATTTCTTGGCTCCAGCACCACACCAAAAATGAGTCAGCAGGAAACCAGGTGCCTACTATTGAAACTGTGACAATGGTCCCTATGTCTGTAATTGGACATCCCTATTCCAATATAGTGCACCTATGTCACAGTTCCAACTAAAGGCACCTCGATTCCAGTTCTTGGCTCAAGCCCCACCCCTCAAATGGGTCAGCTAGAAACGAGGTGCCTACTATTGTAACTGTGACAATGGTCCCTGATCCATAAGTGGACATTCCAATTCCAATATTGAGCACCTATGTCACAGATCCAACATAAGGCACCTCGATTCCAGTTCTTTTGCTATAGTCCCAACCCCAAGTGTGAGCAGGAAACGAGGTGCCAACTATTGGAACTGACAATCATCCCTGTATTTGTAAGAGGACATTCGAATTCCAAATTACAGCACTTAAGTCTCAGTTCCAACGTTAGGCACCTCGATTCCAGATCTTGGTTCCAGCCCCACCCCCAATGTGTCAGCTGGAAACAAAGTGCTTACTATTGGAACTGTAACAATGGTCCCTGTATCCATAAGAGGATATTCCAATTCCAATATAGTGCATCTATGTCACAGGTGTAAGATAAGGCACCTCGATTCCAGTTCTTGGCTCAAGCCCCACCCCTCAAATGGGTCAGCTAGAAACGAGGTGCCTACTATTGGAACTATGACAATGGTCCCTGCATCCATAAGAGGACATTCCAATTCCAATATTGAGCACCTATGTCACAGTTCCAACATAAGGCACCTCGATTTCAGTTCTTGGCTCAAGCCCCACCCCTCAAATGGGTCAGCTAGAAATGAGGTGCCTACTATTGGAACTGTGAGAATGGACCCTGTATCCATAATAGGACATTCCAATTCCAATATTGAGCACGTATGTCACAGTTGCAACATAAGGCACCTCGATTCCATATCTTGGCTCCAGCCCCACCCCCCAAATGAGTGAGCAGGAAACAAGGTGCCTACTATTGGAACTGTGACACTGGTCCCTATATTTGTAAGAGGACATTACAATTCCAAATTAGAGCACCAATGTCGCAGTTGCAACATAAGGCACCTCGATTCCATTTCTTGGCTCCAGCACCACACCAAAAATGAGTCAGCAGGCTATAATTGGACATCTCTATTCCAATATAGCGCACCTATGTTACAGTTCCAACTAAAGGCACCTCGATTCCAGTTCTTGGCTCAAGCCCCACCCCTCAAATGGGTCAGCTAGAAATGAGGTGCCTACTATTGGAACTGTGAGAATGGACCCTGTATCCATAATACGACATTCCAATTCCAATATTGAGCACGTATGTCATAGTTGTAACATAAGGCACCTCGATTCCATTTCTTGGCTCCAGCCCCACCCCCCAAATGAGTGAGCAGGAAACAAGGTGCCTACTATTGGAACTGTGACAATGGTCCCTATATTTGTAAGAGGACATTCCAATTCCAATATTGAGCACCTATGTCACAGTTCCAACATAAGGCACCTCGATTTCAGTTCTTGGCTCAAGCCCCACCCCTCAAATAGATCAGCTAGAAATGAGGTGCCTACTATTGGAACTGTGAGAATGGACCCTGTATCCATAATAGGACATTCCAATTCCAATATTGAGCACGTATGTCACAGTTGCAACATAAGGCACCTCGATTCCATTTCTTGGCTCCAGCCCCACCCCCCAAATGAGTGAGAAGGAAACAAGGTGCCTACTATTGGAACTGTGACAATGGTCCCTATATTTGTAAGAGGACATTACAATTCCAAATTAGAGCACCAATGTCGCAGTTGCAACATAAGGCACCTCGATTCCATTTCTTGGCTCCAGCACCACACCTAAAATGAGTCAGCAGGAAACCAGGTGCCTACTATTGAAACTGTGACAATGGTCCCTATGTCTATAATTGGACATCTCTATTCCAATATAGTGCACCTATGTCACAGTTCCAACTAAAGGCACCTCGATTCTAGTTCTTGGCTCAAGCCCCACCCCTCAAATGGGTCAGCTAGAAACGAGGTGCCTACTATTGGAACTGTAACAATGGTCCCTGATCCATAAGTGGACATTCCAATTCCAATATTGAGCACCTATGTCACAGATCCAACATAAGGCACCTCGATTCCAGTTCTTTTGCTATAGTCCCAACCCCAAGTGTGAGCAGAAAACGAGGTGCCAACTATTGGAACTGACAATCATCCCTGTATTTGTAAGAGGACATTTGAATTCCAAATTAGAGCACTTAAGTCTCAGTTCCAATGTTAGGCACCTCGATTCCAGATCTTGGTTCCAGCCCCACCCCCAATGTGTCAGCTGGAAACAAAGTGCTTACTATTGGAACTGTAACAATGGTCCCTGTATCCATAAGAGGATATTCCAATTCCAATATAGAGCACCTATGTCACAGGTGTAAAATAAGGCACCTCGATTCCAGTTCTTGGCTCAAGCCCCACCCCTCAATGTGACATACGTGCTCAATATTGGAATTGGAATGTCCTATTATGGATACAGGGTCCATTCTCACATAAGTGCACTATATTGGAATTGGGATGTCCTGTTATAGATATAGGAACTACCGTCACAGTTTCAATAGTAGGCACCTCGTTTCCAGCTGACTCTAGCCCCAATCGGATTTTTGGCTTAACATTCGCTGAATGTGTTTTTATTAACAGCATGATTGGCATAGGCACCACTGGACTCCTGCTGTGTGTTTTGTTCTTGCCTTAGGACGGGTCTTACCTTAAGAGCTCCTTCCCTGCTCTATAAATAGTCCACAAACATTGTCAAACTTGTAGTGACAATTTGTGGTGGTTGGCAGGTCAGCCAATTGGCCCGAAAGTGGAACATTTTTTTTAATACCAGCAAGAACTTTCTTACAGCCTTGCCCGTCTGCCTGTCTTGTCTTACCATTGTCCCCTTTTAAAACTGCCATTTAAAGCTGTCCAAAGGCCTCTTGCCCTAGTAAGTAGTCTTGGGTAGCCATACAGAAAACACCAACCCTGTTCAAGGGGAGCTTTTAGTTGGCATAATTATAAATACAGTTTGCTAGTCTTTCAATTGTTGTCTAGGGATCTCTTGGACTCTTGGCTATGGAGCTGATATATTATGATTAGAAGGTTGTGGTGTGCTAATTAGATACCTTAGGTATTGTGGTGTGCTGATTAGATACCTTGTGGTGTGGTATGAAATTTAAAAAAAATTCACCAATTAAAGACCTCGTTAATTTCTTGGGCGACTATAGTCGCCCGTTGCAGTTGAAGGATTGATGAGCTGCTACATATGCAAGCGAAGTTATACAGTTAACAAGAAGGGCTTTATAAGGCCTCATGGCCTTATAAAGCCTTATCGGTGTCGAGGTGGAGGCTTACAACCAGGTTAGTAGACCTTTTCTTATCCTTTCTTTTAGTAGAGAATACTGCACTGATTATCCTTCCCCCTCAGCCGCACAAGAAGACACCACCACTCCCACACTAGAAGACACTCCCACACCAGAAGACACCACCACTCCCACCACACACGCCCCCCCTTCAGACATCTCATCAATGGAGGAGAGGGAGAAGGCAGTGGCTTCAGTCTCATCAGTGGCTTCAGTCATCTCATCAGTGGAGGAGAGGGAGAAGGCAGTGGAGGAGAGGGAGAAGAAGGTGCTGGAGAAGGAGAAGGCTGTGGAGGAGATGGTGGAGAAGGTGCTGGAGAAGGAGAAGGCTGTGGAGGAGATGGAGGAGAAGGTGCTGGAGAAGGAGATGGCTGTGGTTAATGATAATGGATTATTAACCACGAATATACGGTTAGTGAAAGACATTAAAAAAAGATTGTATCTTGGAGCTCTCTCGGATTTGGGGAAGCTGAAAAAATTACTCGCTCCGAAATTGGTGAAAGGCCTGGTGTGTCCGGTAAGTTAAACTGAGAGTATCACTGAAAAGTAGTATTTATTGATCATCTTGCATTGATCATCCTGCAGATCTGCCACTATGAATGTTTAAACCCTCGAGCGTATTTGCGACATGTGCGAGGGATGCATGGGAGATTTATTATGCCAGGAGTGATCAAAGATATTGGGTAAGTTGTGTACATTCATTAGGCATTAGGTGGGTGGTTAATGGATTTTACTATTTCCCTCTTTTTTTTCAGCGGAGTTAAAAACAATTGTTTTCGATGAGCACTATTTAAAAAGAAAAAAGTATGAAGATATGAGCAATCGTGCTAAATCCACGTTTGCTCTATACAGTGATGATGTGGCACTGGCTTGCCCAGTCAGGGGGTGCCCTCATAGGTCGGTCCGTGAGGTGACCTATGAGAAACATTTTAAGAAATGCCATGGAGAATATCAAGTTCCAAATGTGTACATTCTTGATGAAAAGTAAGTGAAATTGCTACATGCATTTTTGTTGTGGGTGGTTGTAATATTTTTCCCCCTCTTTTTTCCAGTGGTCGCGAGTCTATCAGTACATTACCATTAGATGAGACAGATATCATCACAGAAGACTCATCACAGTCTTGACTTTGTTGATGGAACTCTTAGATTAATTATTTATTGTTCTGACAATATCCATGACAAACTTCATAGTCGATGGTGCAACTTCCTTCGTCACACTCGAAGTGCACACATGTTGCCATGCCTACAGTAATAGACAGCCATTAGCATAAATTACACAAACACATCACACTTGCCATACTCGCATACTCATGCTCACAAAATACACACCACCACACTCACACATGACTGATAATTACTTTCTATACTGCATTGTATTGTCTGCATGTTTTTATTTAATGTTGGTTGGTGGAGAGCATTTATATACAAATTGGCTGTGAACAATTTCTATTCTATCCAGTCATAATTGCTGCATAGAAGGTGTTTGTAGGGTGTATTGACTTATAAAAGTTTTGGTCAATGGGGCTAGGTCTGTGGTCAATTGGGCTAGGTCTGGCTCAGTTGTGGTCAATGGCTAGGGATGTCCACATTACATTGTAGGGGGCTGGGATAGGGCTACTGGTGGTCGAGGTGCCTTATGTTGGATCTGTGACATAGGTGCTCAATATTGGAATTGGAATGTCCTGGGTCAGCTAGAAACGAGGTGCCTACTATTGGAACTGTGACAATGGTCCCTGATCCATAAGTGGACATTCCAATTCCAATATTGAGCACCTATGTCACAGATCCAACATAAGGCACCTCGATTCCAGTTCTTTTGCTATAGTCCCAACCCCAAGTGTGAGCAGGAAACGAGGTGCCTACTATTGGAACTGACAATCATCCCTGTATTTGTAAGAGGACATTCGAATTCCAAATTAGAGCACTTAAGTCTCAGTTCCAACGTTAGGCACCTCGATTCCAGATCTTGGTTCCAGCCCCACCCCCAATGTGTCAGCTGGAAACGAAGTGCTTACTATTGGAACTGTAACAATGGTCCCTGTATCCATAAGAGGATATTCCAATTCCAATATAGTGCACCTATGTCACAGGTGTAAAATAAGGCACCTCGATTCCAGTTCTTGGCTCAAGCCCCACCCCTCAAATGGGTCAGCTAGAAACGAGGTGCCTACTATTGGAACTATGACAATGGTCCCTGCATCCATGAGAGCCCAGGCTAACCTATTACAACCCCACCAAGGATGAGAGAGGTGAGAGCCCAGGCTTACCTATTACAACCCCACCAAGGATGGGAGAGGTGAGAGCCCAGGCTTACCTACAACTACAACCCCACCAAGAATGGGAGAGGTGAGAGCCCAGGCTTACTTACTACACCAGGACACAACAGAGACGAAGTCAACCAGGACAGACTGGAATAACCTAATTCGCCCCTATAAGCTGTAGTGGCATACGCGCTACGTCTTATATAACAGCCTTACAGGTCAAATTCAAACAGAGTACAGAGGTCAATTTAAAAAGGTGAGCTCCTAATAGATATCATCGTGTTCAATTTGACCTAGTAAGGCTGTTCACTTATAACCATGTATACCTATAATAAGTGAGGTCGCACTGTATTATGCTGCAGGTTTTGCTACACTTGCAGAAGTCTTGTAACTATGTATACCTATAATGGATCAATCGCAATATAAGCCTCCAAGGGTCGAAAAAATCGTGCGCGTCAATAGGGCTAGGGCTAGGGCAAGGGCTAGGGCTAGGGTATCTTAATGTTCCTGAAGCAGCCATCAGTTCATTATAAGTTTCATTAACACATTCGACACCTTTTGACCGCTCGCATAATTAAAACGCGCACGATTTTTTCGACCCTTGGAGGCTTATATTGGGATTGATCCCCTATAATAATATAATAAGTGAGGTCGCACTGTATTAAGCTGCAGGTTTTGCTACACTTGCAGAAGTCTTATAACCATGTATACCTATAATAAGTAAGGTTGCAAGCACTGTATTAAGCTGCAGGTTTTGCTACACTTGCAGAAGTCTTATAACCATGTATACCTATAATAAGTAAGGCTGCACTGTATTAAGCTGCAGGTTTTGCTACATTTGCAGAAGTCTTATAACCATGTATACCTATAATAAGTAAGGATGCATGTATTAAGCTGCAGGTTTTGCTACACTTGCAGAAGTCTTATAACCATGTATACCTATAATAAGTGAGGCTGCATGTATTAAGCTGCAGGTTTTGCTACACTTGCAGAAGTCTTATAACCATGTATACCTATAATAAGTAAGGATGCATGTATTAAGCTGCAGGTTTTGCTACACTTGCAGAAGTCTTATAACCATGTATACCTATAATAAGTGAGGCTGCATGTATTAAGCTGCAGGTTTTGCTACACTTGCAGAAGTCTTATAACCATGTATACCTATAATAAGTGAGGTCGCACTGTATTAAGCTGCAGGTTTTGCTACACTTGCAGAAGTCTTATAACCATGTATACCTATAATATGTGAGGTCGCACTGTATTAAGCTGCAGGTTTTGCTACACTTGCAGAAGTCTTATAACCATGTATACCTATAATAAGTAAGGTCGCACTGTATTAAGCTGCAGGTTTTGCTACACTTGCAGAAGTCTTATAACCATGTATACCTATAATAAGTGAGGTCGCACTGTATTAAGCTGCAGGTTTTGCTACACTTGCAAAGCTTGTTGGTATATCGGTACACCTCTGAAATAACCTCTGATATAGCAAACCTTGGACTCTAGATGGACCAGTACTGTAATATTTGTTTAATTTAGCCTAAGCCAAAGCAAATGTGAAGCACAACATTATCTTTGCATAATGTGACGCGGTTTTTAGCCCTTGGCCGCCTTTTAGTTTGCGCAAAAAAAGAATAGTCCGCACAAGTTTTAATGTGTATTTTTTAATTTAACTACAAGTATGCAAGCAATAATTGTAGTTCCTTTTTCTCCTTTTTCGTGCAATGCAGCGCAGTTCGCTACTAAGTGCTCTGCAAGTTGAACCTTTACAGTTTGTGTCTCAGTTGTTGCAGTAATAATCTATGCCCAAAGTTCTAATTTACTAATGGCATCCACGAGAGGACGTGAAGTACTCCGAGGTAAGCTCTATTACAGAGCACGAAAAAGCAAGGAAAGTCAAAAAAAGGTTAGTAGATAAATGCAAAAAAAAAAAGGTATGTTTGTTATTTTAAATACAACTTTAGTTTAATATATACTCATACTTCATACCATTCAACTTTTATTTAATAGTGGGTTACAAGTAGATGTTTAGCTACCTAATCTGACCTTTTTCTAGTGGTTAATCTTTAGCTAGAGGTTTAGACACTCTTCTTGTTTTTACGATTTCTTCCTCTTCATTCTTGCTGTACCTCTTCTTAGAAAAGAGTTGTAGCTGCCTTTTCTGGAATGAGTAGCAGTACAGAAGGAGGAAAAACCTATTCGGCTCAGTTGCAGATATTTGAAGACTATGAAAATATTGAGAAGCCTGGGCATCAATCAAAAGGTTCCATTAATCTCGACAATGCCAAGATTGAGTCGAGCTACTCAAGTCCATCTGGTTCAAACACCAGCTCTCCCGCTTATATTTCTATGGGTTCAACAAATAGCACACCCTCTTTATCAGTGGGCTCCGCAAGTGGCAGCATTCCCGGGATCAATGGAGGCATGGATGTTTACATCTTCACTGTAGCAACAAGCAGCGGCAAGTTGCACGAGTTTCGCACAGACAGCGAAAATGACCGCCTGCGCTGGGTGAAGCTACTCCAACTTTTAGTGATGTATCCTTATTCCCAGATTCCCGAGGAGCCACAAGTGAATCCTATCAAGGATAGCTTCAGACAGGCGTTGGAGGCCAAGCAATACAATGCAGGTGAGCCCCTTCTTTACTTTCTGTGTAAATTGCAGTTAACGGCATCTCAATTCTTAATTTTGGTCCTTAGTTTCCTAAATTGTCCAGTACGTTTTTTTCTTTTGTCGACTCATTTTTTAATATTATTATTATATTATTTTTTTTAACCTTTGGCCCGCCCGAGCGACCTTTAAACCGAGCGACCTTTAAACAAGGATAGCGAGGGGGAATTAAACAGAGGTGTTATTTGTACAAGGGTGGTGACATGTTGAGAAAACTGGCCCCATGTGTATTTTCAGTATACGAGAAGGAGTTTCAGTTTCACATGGGAACTAGTGTGGCTTCTCTGGGGAGAGGGGAAATGGGCTGACTATGATAATAAGCAACTTTTCTTCCCTCTCTGTTTCCTCTAGATTCTGTCTGGCCTGTGTACATCTTGCACGAGGCGGTTGGCCACAAGTGTGGCATTATTGGCCAACATATTCTAGCTCTCCGCAGTGGAGTCCCTGGCATCTCGATGGGAAAACTAGACATCATCAGTCCGGCAGACCACAACCACCCTGTGGTGACATGGGACCGTGACAAGATACGGAGGACTGGAAAGACGGGACATCTGGTTTTCATCGAGATTGGCCGGAGGTGTGAAGGGGGACCCGGATTGGTGTGGATGTACGTCGGCTATCAGAACGATGCCCAAGCTCTGCGGGAGACCCTTCACAAGTGAGTGGTAATTTGTGTGTAGAGGCAGTAGGAAATGAATATATCCTAGCAAGACACATTGTGTGCTGTGCTAGAGCTGGGGTGCTGCCTGCCCGCACATCACATTGTGTGACTGTCCGGCAGCCTTGTGTCCCCCCTAGAGCTGGGCTGCTGCATGTGACTATCTGGCAGCCGTGTGTGCCCCCACTAGAGCTGGGCTGCTGCACATATTTCCATACCAATATTACGTAGATGGGATGAAATAATGATACTGCAGCAATAATTATTTGTATTCCAGTACCAGAATGTCAATTGTTTCTCTCCGTAGATTTCTATCACAAGGAGACGGCACTCCAGTCTCCACTAATTCTCAAACTCAGGGTCTCTACAGTGTTCATAGGTCATCCCAAGAAGCCCATCACTCCTTCCAGAAATCGTCTTCTGCTTACAGTTACCAGAACTACAACCTCGTACGACGTAGATCTCAAGATCACGATTCTGGTTTCCACTCTGCGGAGAGGACGCCATCTATTTTTGATGGCCCTCCAGTCCGTCTCGACAAGCATCCATCAGTATGCCGAAAGCGTGACTCTGACGTGTCTGTGCGGAGCAATAGCGTTGCTTCTGCTTCTTCCCCGTATGGAAGCCTCGAACCGGAGTTATTTGAGTATGAGGAAAGTTCCATCTTGGGTCATTCCCCGGCTGACGATAGCAAGGGTTACATTACCGGGCACATGGACGGAGATGCGGAATCGACGCAGTCTGGTCAGCATCTGTATGATATCATTGGCCAGGGGCGGAGTCACTCTATTAGCTTGGCCCAGGCGCTGCCAGGTACTGACGACAACCAATACGTGATGATGATGAATCCTGCCAACACCAAAGAAGGCATGTATGTAAACATGCGCTCGGCCTCTTTGGGATCCGCATCAAAATCTTCCACCATGCCAGTTCCCATGCCGCAAGCTGGCGAAGGAGGAACAGGTGACGAGTACAATATCATGCAACACAATGGAAGGCCGACCTCACGGCAACTTGCAAATTCGCAAAACTATGAAAATCTTCCCACCATCAACGAGAGCCGACAAGGAAACCGTGAAGGACCGAAGAACTACGAAAACCACCCATGTGTTCATAAATTTAAAACTTAATTGTCGTTTCTGGCTTGCATTAGTTTGTTAAATTTTTTTTTTGATTGTGACATATATATCCAGCTTTAACTGTTTACTTTTCCCCCCAGTTCCAATATAGTGCACCTATGCCCGGGTTCCAACATTTCATCCAACCCCCAAATGAGTACATTGTTACAGTTCCAATAGTAACCACCCGTTTCCAGCTGACAAATTGGGGGTGGGCCTGCAGCCAAGAACTGAAATCGAAGTGGTGCCTTATATTGACACTGCGACATTGGTGCACTATATTGGAATTGGAATGTCCTTTTATGGATACAGGGAACTTTGTCACAGTTGCAATAATAGGCACCTCGTTTCCAGCTCACTCATTTGGGTGTGCGGCTGGAGCCAAGAACTGGAATTGAGGTGCTTTATGTTGCAACTGCTGGCATAGGTGCTCTATTTTGGAATTGGAATGTCTACTTATAGACACAGGGACAATTGTCACAGTTGCAATAATAGGCACCTCGTTTCAAGCTCACTCATTTGGGGGTGTGGCTGGAGCCAAGAACTGGAATCGAGGTGCCTTATGTTGCAACTGTGACATATGTGCTCAATATTGGAATTGGAATGTCCTATTATGGATACAGGGTCCATTCTCACAGTTCCAATAGTAGGCACCTCATTTCTAGCTGATCTATTTGAGGGGTGGGGCTTGAGCCAAGAACTGAAATCGAGGTGCCTTATGTTGGAACTGTGACATAGGTGCTCAATATTGGAATTGGAATGTCCTCTTACAAATATAGGGACCATTGTCACAGTTCCAATAGTAGGCACCTTGTTTCCTGCTCACTCATTTGGGGGGTGGGGCTGGAGCCAAGAAATGGAATCGAGGTGCCTTATGTTGCAACTATGACATACGTGCTCAATATTGGAATTGGAATGTCGTATTATGGATACAGGGTCCATTCTCACAGTTTCAATAGTAGGCACCTCATTTCTAGCTGATCCATTTGAGGGGTGGGGCTTGAGCCAAGAACTGAAATCGAGGTGCCTTATGTTGGAACTGTGACATAGGTGCTCAATATTGGAATTGGAATGTCCTCTTATGGATGCAGGGACCATTGTCATAGTTCCAATAGTAGGCACCTCGTTTCTAGCTGACCCATTTGAGGGGTGGGGCTTGAGCCAAGAACTGGAATCGAGGTGCCTTATGTTACAACTGTGACACACGTGCTCAATATTGGAATTGGAATGTCCTATTATGGATACAGGGTCCATTCTCACAGTTCCAATAGTAGGCACCTCATTTCTAGCTGACCCATTTGAGGGGTGGGGCTTGAGCCAAGAACTGAAATCGAGGTGCCTTATGTTGGAACTGTGACATAGGTGCACTATATTGGAATTGGAATATCCTCTTATGGATACAGGGACTATTGTTACAGTAAGCACTTTGTTTCCAGCTGACACATTGGGGGTGGGGCTGGAACCAAGATCTGGAATCGAGGTGCCTAACGTTGGAACTGAGACTTAAGTGCTCTAATTTGGAATTCGAATGTCCTCTTACAAATACAGGGATGATTGTCAGTTCCAATAGTTGGCACCTCGTTTCCTGCTCACACTTGGGGTTGGGACTATAGCAAAAGAACTGGAATCGAGGTGCCTTATGTTGAATCTGTGACATAGGTGCTCAATATTGGAATTGGAATGTCCACTTATGGATCAGGGACCATTATCACAGTTGCAATAGTAGGCACCTCGTTTCTAGCTGACCCATTTGAGGGGTGGGGCTTGAGCCAAGAACTGGAATCGAGGTGCCTTTAGTTGGAACTGTGACATAGGTGCACTATATTGGAATAGAGATGTCCAATTATAGACATAGGGACCATTGTCACAGTTTCAATAGTAGGCACCTGGTTTCCTGCTGACTCATTTTTGGTGTGGTGCTGGAGCCAAGAAATGGAATCGAGGTGCCTTATGTTGCAACTGCGACATTGGTGCTCTAATTTGGAATTGGAATGTCCTCTTACAAATATAGGGACCATTGTCACAGATCCAATAGTAGGCACCTTGTTTCCTGCTCACTCATTTGGGGGGTGGGGCTGGAGCCAAGAAATGGAATCGAGGTGCCTTATGTTGCAACTATGACATACGTGCTCAATATTGGAATTGGAATGTCGTTTTATGGATACAGGGTCCATTCTCACAGTTCCAATAGTAGGCACCTCATTTCTAGCTGATCCATTTGAGGGGTGGGGCTTGAGCCAAGAACTGAAATCGAGGTGCCTTATGTTGGAACTGTGACATAGGTACTCAATATTGGAATTGGAATGTCCTCTTATGGATGCAGGGACCATTGTCATAGTTCCAATAGTAGGCACTTCGTTTCTAGCTGACCCATTTGAGGGGTGGGACTTGAGCCAAGAACTGGAATCGAGGTGCCTTATGTTACAACTGTGACATACGTGCTCAATATTGGAATTGGAATGTCCTATTATGGATACAGGGTCCATTCTCACAGTTCCAATAGTAGGCACCTCATTTCTAGCTGACCCATTTGAGGGGTGGGGCTTGAGCCAAGAACTGAAATCGAGGTGCCTTATGTTGGAACTGTGACATAGGTGCACTATATTGGAATTGGAATATCCTCTTATGGATACAGGGACCATTGTTACAGTTCCAATAGTAAGCACTTTGTTTCCAGCTGACACATTGGGGGTTGGGGCTGGAACCAAGATCTGGAATCGAGGTGCCTAACGTTGGAACTGAGACTTAAGTGCTCTAATTTGGAATTCGAATGTCCTCTTACAAATACAGGGATGATTGTCAGTTCCAATAGTTGGCACCTCGTTTCCTGCTCACACTTGGGGTTGGGACTATAGCAAAAGAACTGGAATCGAGGTGCCTTATGTTGGATCTGTGACATAGGTGCTCAATATTGGAATTGGAATGTCCACTTATGGATCAGGGACCATTGTCACAGTTCCAACATAAGGCACCTCGATTTCAGTTCTTGGCTCAAGCCCCACCCCTCAAATGGGTCAGCTAGAAATGAGGTGTCTACTATTGGAACTGTGAGAATGGACCCTGTATCCATAATAGGACATTCCAATTCCAATATTGAGCACGTATGTCACAGTTGTAACATAAGGCACCTCGATTCCAGTTCTTGGCTCAAGTCCCACCCCTCAAATGGGTCAGCTAGAAACGAGGTGCCTACTATTGGAACTATGACAATGGTCCCTGCATCCATAAGAGGACATTCCAATTCCAATATTGAGCACCTATGTCACAGTTCCAACATAAGGCACCTCGATTTCAGTTCTTGGCTCAAGCCCCACCCCTCAAATGGATAAGCTAGAAATGAGGTGCCTACTATTGGAACTGTGAGAATGGACCCTGTATCCATAATACGACATTCCAATTCCAATATTGAGCACGTATGTCATAGTTGCAACATAAGGCACCTCGATTCCATTTCTTGGCTCCAGCCCC
The DNA here is from genome assembly GCA_028752905.1 of Cladorhizidae sp. MBARI D1340-BT2. Classification (NCBI taxonomy): domain Eukaryota; kingdom Metazoa; phylum Porifera; class Demospongiae; order Poecilosclerida; family Cladorhizidae; species Cladorhizidae sp. MBARI D1340-BT2. Next base: position 30,380,798 of record JAQNBH010000001.1, read on the forward strand.
ACCCCCAAATGAGTGAGCAGGAAACAAGGTGCCTACTATTGGATCTGTGACAATGGTCCCTATATTTGTAAGAGGACATTCCAATTCCAAATTAGAGCACCAATGTCGCAGTTGCAACATAAGGCACCTCGATTCCATTTCTTGGCTCCAGCACCACACCAAAAATGAGTCAGCAGGAAACCAGGTGCCTACTATTGAAACTGTGACAATGGTTCCTATGTCTATAATTGGACATCTCTATTCCAATATAGTGCACCTATGTCACAGTTCCAACTAAAGGCACCTCGATCCAGTTCTTGGCTCAAGCCCCACCCCTCAAATGGGTCAGCTAGAAACGAGGTGCCTACTATTGCAACTGTGACAATGGTCCCTGATCCATAAGTGGACATTCCAATTCCAATATTGAGCACCTATGTCACAGATTCAACATAAGGCACCTCGATTCCAGTTCTTTTGCTATAGTCCCAACCCCAAGTGTGAGCAGGAAACGAGGTGCCAACTATTGGAACTGACAATCATCCCTGTATTTGTAAGAGGACATTCGAATTCCAAATTAGAGCACTTAAGTCTCAGTTCCAACGTTAGGCACCTCGATTCCAGATCTTGGTTCCAGCCCCACCCCCAATGTGTCAGCTGGAAACAAAGTGCTTACTATTGGAACTGTAACAATGGTCCCTGTATCCATAAGAGGATATTCCAATTCCAATATAGTGCACCTATGTCACAGTTCCAACATAAGGCACCTCGATTTCAGTTCTTGGCTCAAGCCCCACCCCTCAAATGGGTCAGCTAGAAATGAGGTGCCTACTATTGGAACTGTGAGAATGGACCCTGTATCCATAATAGGACATTCCAATTCCAATATTGAGCACGTATGTCACAGTTGTAACATAAGGCACCTCGATTCCAGTTCTTGGCTCAAGTCCCACCCCTCAAATGGGTCAGCTAGAAACGAGGTGCCTACTATTGGAACTATGACAATGGTCCCTGCATCCATAAGAGGACATTCCAATTCCAATATTGAGCACCTATGTCACAGTTCCAACATAAGGCACCTCGATTTCAGTTCTTGGCTCAAGCCCCACCCCTCAAATGGATAAGCTAGAAATGAGGTGCCTACTATTGGAACTGTGAGAATGGACCCTGTATCCATAATACGACATTCCAATTCCAATATTGAGCACGTATGTCATAGTTGCAACATAAGGCACCTCGATTCCATTTCTTGGCTCCAGCCCCACCCCCCAAATGAGTGAGCAGGAAACAAGGTGCCTACTATTGGATCTGTGACAATGGTCCCTATATTTGTAAGAGGACATTCCAATTCCAATATTGAGCACCTATGTCACAGTTCCAACATAAGGCACCTCGATTTCAGTTCTTGGCTCAAGCCCCACCCCTCAAATAGATCAGCTAGAAATGAGGTGCCTACTATTGGAACTGTGAGAATGGACCCTGTATCCATAATAGGACATTCCAATTCCAATATTGAGCACGTATGTCACAGTTGCAACATAAGGCACCTCGATTCCATTTCTTGGCTCCAGCCCCACCCCCCAAATGAGTGAGCAGGAAACAAGGTGCCTACTATTGGAACTGTGACAATGGTCCCTATATTTGTAAGAGGACATTCCAATTCCAAATTAGAGCACCAATGTCGCAGTTGCAACATAAGGCACCTCGATTCCATTTCTTGGCTCCAGCACCACACCAAAAATGAGTCAGCAGGAAACCAGGTGCCTACTATTGAAACTGTGACAATGGTCCCTATGTCTGTAATTGGACATCCCTATTCCAATATAGTGCACCTATGTCACAGTTCCAACTAAAGGCACCTCGATTCCAGTTCTTGGCTCAAGCCCCACCCCTCAAATGGGTCAGCTAGAAACGAGGTGCCTACTATTGTAACTGTGACAATGGTCCCTGATCCATAAGTGGACATTCCAATTCCAATATTGAGCACCTATGTCACAGATCCAACATAAGGCACCTCGATTCCAGTTCTTTTGCTATAGTCCCAACCCCAAGTGTGAGCAGGAAACGAGGTGCCAACTATTGGAACTGACAATCATCCCTGTATTTGTAAGAGGACATTCGAATTCCAAATTACAGCACTTAAGTCTCAGTTCCAACGTTAGGCACCTCGATTCCAGATCTTGGTTCCAGCCCCACCCCCAATGTGTCAGCTGGAAACAAAGTGCTTACTATTGGAACTGTAACAATGGTCCCTGTATCCATAAGAGGATATTCCAATTCCAATATAGTGCATCTATGTCACAGGTGTAAGATAAGGCACCTCGATTCCAGTTCTTGGCTCAAGCCCCACCCCTCAAATGGGTCAGCTAGAAACGAGGTGCCTACTATTGGAACTATGACAATGGTCCCTGCATCCATAAGAGGACATTCCAATTCCAATATTGAGCACCTATGTCACAGTTCCAACATAAGGCACCTCGATTTCAGTTCTTGGCTCAAGCCCCACCCCTCAAATGGGTCAGCTAGAAATGAGGTGCCTACTATTGGAACTGTGAGAATGGACCCTGTATCCATAATAGGACATTCCAATTCCAATATTGAGCACGTATGTCACAGTTGCAACATAAGGCACCTCGATTCCATATCTTGGCTCCAGCCCCACCCCCCAAATGAGTGAGCAGGAAACAAGGTGCCTACTATTGGAACTGTGACACTGGTCCCTATATTTGTAAGAGGACATTACAATTCCAAATTAGAGCACCAATGTCGCAGTTGCAACATAAGGCACCTCGATTCCATTTCTTGGCTCCAGCACCACACCAAAAATGAGTCAGCAGGCTATAATTGGACATCTCTATTCCAATATAGCGCACCTATGTTACAGTTCCAACTAAAGGCACCTCGATTCCAGTTCTTGGCTCAAGCCCCACCCCTCAAATGGGTCAGCTAGAAATGAGGTGCCTACTATTGGAACTGTGAGAATGGACCCTGTATCCATAATACGACATTCCAATTCCAATATTGAGCACGTATGTCATAGTTGTAACATAAGGCACCTCGATTCCATTTCTTGGCTCCAGCCCCACCCCCCAAATGAGTGAGCAGGAAACAAGGTGCCTACTATTGGAACTGTGACAATGGTCCCTATATTTGTAAGAGGACATTCCAATTCCAATATTGAGCACCTATGTCACAGTTCCAACATAAGGCACCTCGATTTCAGTTCTTGGCTCAAGCCCCACCCCTCAAATAGATCAGCTAGAAATGAGGTGCCTACTATTGGAACTGTGAGAATGGACCCTGTATCCATAATAGGACATTCCAATTCCAATATTGAGCACGTATGTCACAGTTGCAACATAAGGCACCTCGATTCCATTTCTTAGCTCCAGCCCCACCCCCCAAATGAGTGAGCAGGAAACAAGGTGCCTACTATTGGAACTGTGACAATGGTCCCTATATTTGTAAGAGGACATTACAATTCCAAATTAGAGCACCAATGTCGCAGTTGCAACATAAGGCACCTCGATTCCATTTCTTGGCTCCAGCACCACACCTAAAATGAGTCAGCAGGAAACCAGGTGCCTACTATTGAAACTGTGACAATGGTCCCTATGTCTATAATTGGACATCTCTATTCCAATATAGTGCACCTATGTCACAGTTCCAACTAAAGGCACCTCGATTCTAGTTCTTGGCTCAAGCCCCACCCCTCAAATGGGTCAGCTAGAAACGAGGTGCCTACTATTGGAACTGTAACAATGGTCCCTGATCCATAAGTGGACATTCCAATTCCAATATTGAGCACCTATGTCACAGATCCAACATAAGGCACCTCGATTCCAGTTCTTTTGCTATAGTCCCAACCCCAAGTGTGAGCAGGAAACGAGGTGCCAACTATTGGAACTGACAATCATCCCTGTATTTGTAAGAGGACATTCGAATTCCAAATTAGAGCACTTAAGTCTCAGTTCCAATGTTTGGCACCTCGATTCCAGATCTTGGTTCCAGCCCCACCCACAATGTGTCAGCTGGAAACAAAGTGCTTACTATTGGAACTGTAACAATGGTCCCTGTATCCATAAGAGGATATTCCAATTCCAATATAGTGCACCTATGTCACAGGTGTAAAATAAGGCACCTCGATTCCAGTTCTTGACTCAAGCCACACCCCTCAATGTGACATACGTGCTCAATATTGGAATTGGAATGTCCTATTATGGATACAGGGTCCATTCTCACATAAGTGCACTATATTGGAATTGGGATGTCCTGTTATAGATATAGGAACTACCGTCACAGTTTCAATAGTAGGCACCTCGTTTCCAGCCGACTCATTTGGGGGTGGGGGCTGGAGCCAAGAACTGGAATCGAGGTGCCTTATGTTGGAACTGTGACATAGGTTCTCTATATTGGAATTAAGATGTCTACTTATGGATATAGGGACTATTGTCATAGTGTCAACAGTAGGCACCTCGTTTCCAGCTGACTCATTAGGGGTGGGGCTGGAGCCAAGAACTTGAATCGAGGTGTCTTATGTTGGAACTGTGATATAGGTGCTCTATATTGGAATTGAGATGTCCTATTATGGATATAGGGACCATATTTACAGTTTCAAAAGTAGGCACCTCGTTTCCAGCTGAAACATTGCTGGGTGGCTGGAGCCAAGAACTGGAATCGAAGTGCCTTTTGTTAAAACTGTGACATGGGTTCTCTATATTGGAATTGAGATGTCCTATTATGGATATAGGGACCATATTTACAGTTCCTAAAGTAGGCACTAGCCCTAGCCCTAGCCCTTGCCCTAGCCCTAGCTTGAGCCAAGAACTGGAATCGAGGTGCCTTATGTTGGAACTGTGGCATAGGTGCACTATATTGGAATTTAGATGTTCTCTTATGGATATAGGGACCATAGTCACAGTTCAAATAGTAGGCACCTCGTTTCCAGCTGACCAATTTTGGGCCAAGTTTCACTCCAAAAAGTTAGTACAAGTTACATACAGTACTTATGTAACTTTCTAGCTATTATTAACATAAAATCATATTTTTCGGTTGGAGCCAAGAACTGGAATCGAAGTGCCTTTTGTTAAAACTGTGACATGGCGCTCTATATTGGAATTGAAATATCCTATTATGGATACAGGGGCCATTCTCACAGTTCCAATAGTTGGCACCTCGTTTCCTGCTCACACTTGGGGTTGGGACTATAGCAAAAGAACTGGAATCGAGGTGCCTTATGTTGGATCTGTGACATACGTGCTCAATATTGGAATTGGAATGTCCTGTTATGGATACAGGGTCCATTCTCACAGTTCTAATAGTAGGCACCTCATTTCTAGCTGACCCATTTGAGGGGTGGGGCTTGAGCCAAGAACTGGAATCGAAGTGCCTTTTGTTAAAACTGTGACATAGGTTCTCTATATTGGAATTGAGATGTCCTATTATGGATATAGGGACCATATTTAAAGTTCCTAAAGTAGGCACTAGCCCTAGCCCTAGCCCTTGCCCTAGCCCTAGCTTGAGCCAAGAACTGGAATCGAGGTGCCTTATGTTGGAACTGTGGCATAGGTGCACTATATTGGAATTTAGATGTCTACTTATGGATATAGGGACTATTGTCACAGTGTCAACAGTAGGCACCTCGTTTCCAGCTGACTCATTAGGGGTGGGGCTGGAGCCAAGAACTTGAATCGAGGTGCCTTATGTTGGAACTGTGATATAGGTGCTCTATATTGGAATTGAGATGTCCTATTATGGATATAGGGACCATATTTACAGTTTCAAAAGTAGGCACCTCGTTTCCAGCTGAAACATTGCTGGGCCAAGAACTGGAATCGAAGTGCCTTTTGTTAAAACTGTGACATAGGTTCTCTATATTGGAATTGAGATGTCCTCTTATGGATATAGGGACCATAGTCACAGTTCAAATAGTAGGCACCTCGTTTCCAGCTGACCAATTTTGGGGCAAGTTTCACTCCCAAAAATTAGTACAAGTTACATACAGTACTTATGTAACTTTCTAGCTATTATTAACATAAAATCATATTTTTCGGTTGGAGCCAAGAACTGGAATCGAGGTGCCTTTTGTTAAAACTGTGACATGGCGCTCTATATTGGAATTGAAATATCCTATTATGGATACAGGGGCCATTCTCACAGTTCCAATAGTTGGCACCTCGTTTCCTGCTCACACTTGGGGTTGGGACTATAGCAAAAGAACTGGAATCGAGGTGCCTTATGTTGGATCTGTGACATACGTGCTCAATATTGGAATTGGAATGTCCTATTATGGATACAGGGTCCATTCTCACAGTTCTAATAGAGGCACCTAATTTCTAGCTGACCCATTTGAGGGGTGGGGCTTGAGCCAAGAACTGGAATCGAGGTGCCTTTAGTTGGAACTGTGACATAGGTGCTCAATATTGGAATTGGAATGTCCTCTTATGGATGCAGGGACCATTGTCATAGTTCCAATAGTTGGCACCTTGTTTCTAGCATGTTGAAACATAAGGCACCTCGATTCCATTTCTTGGCTCCAGCCCCACCCCCAAATGAGTTAGCAGGAAACAAGGTGCCTACTATTGGAACTGTGACAATGGTCCCTATATTTGTAAGAGGACATTCCAATTCAAAATTAGAGCACCAATGTTGCAGTTGCAACATAAGGCACCTCGATTCCATTTCTTGGCTCCAGCACCACACCAAAAATGAGTCAGCAGGAAACCAGGTGCCTACTATTGAAACTGTGACAATGGTCCCTATGTCTATAATTGGACATCTCTATTCCAATATAGTGCACCTATGTCACAGTTCCAACTAAAGGCACCTCGATTCCAGTTCTTGGCTCAAGCCCCACCCCTCAAATGGGTCAGCTAGAAACGAGGTGCCTACTATTGGAACTGTGACAATGGTCCCTGATCCATAAGTGGACATTCCAATTCCAATATTGAGCACCTATGTCACAGATCCAACATAAGGCACCTCGATTCCAGTTCTTTGGCTATAGTCCCAACCCCAAGTGTGAGCAGGAAACGAGGTGCCAACTATTAAAACTGACAATCATCCCTGTATTTGTAAGAGGACATTCGAATTCGAAATTAGAGCACTTAAGTCTCAGTTCCAATGTTAGGCACCTCGATTCCAGATCTTGGTTCCAGCCCCACCCCCAATGTGTCAGCTGGAAACAAAGTGCTTACTATTGGAACTGTAACAATGGTCCCTGTATCCATAAGAGGATATTCCAATTCCAATATAGTGCACCTATGTCACAGGTGTAAAATAAGGCACCTCGATTCCAGTTCTTGGCTCAAGCCCCACACCTCAATGTGACATACGTGCTCAATATTGGAATTGGAATGTCCTATTATGGATACAGGGTCCATTCTCACATAATGCACTATATTGGAATTGGGATGTCCTGTTATAGATATAGGAACTACCGTCACAGTTTCTATAGTAGGCACCTCGTTTCCAGCCGACTCATTTGGGGGTGGAGGCTGGAGCCAAGAACTGGAATCGAGGTGCCTTATGTTGGAACTGTGACATAGGTTCTCTATATTGGAATTAAGATGTCTACTTATGGATATAGGGACTATTGTCATAGTGTCAACAGTAGGCACCTCGTTTCCAGCTGACTCAAGGGGTGGGGCTGGAGCCAAGAACTTGAATCGAGGTGCCTTATGTTGGAACTGTGATATAGGTGCTCTATATTGGAATAGAGATGTCCTATTATGGATATAGGGACCATATTTACAGTTTCAAAAGTAGGCACCTCGTTTCCAGCTGAAACATTGCTGGGTGGCTGGAGCCAAGAACTGGAATCGAAGTGCCTTTTGTTAAAACTGTGACATGGGTTCTCTATATTGGAATTGAGATGTCCTATTATGGATATAGGGACCATATTTACAGTTCCTAAAGTAGGCACTAGCCCTAGCCCTAGCCCTTGCCCTAGCCCTAGCTTGAGCCAAGAACTGGAATCGAGGTGCCTTATGTTGGAACTGTGGCATAGGTGCACTATATTGGAATTTAGATGTCCTCTTATGGATATAGGGACCATAGTCACAGTTCAAATAGTAGGCACCTCGTTTCCATCTGACCAATTTTGGGGCAAGTTTCACTCCAAAAAATTAGTACAAGTTACATACAGTACTTATGTAACTTTCTAGCTATTATTAACATAAAATCATATTTTTCGGTTGGAGCCAAGAACTGGAATCGAAGTGCCTTTTGTTAAAACTGTGACATGGCGCTCTATATTGGAATTGAAATATCCTATTATGGATACAGGGGCCATTCTCACAGTTCCAATAGTTGGCATCTCGTTTCCTGCTCACACTTGGGGTTGGGACTATAGCAAAAGAACTGGAATCGAGGTGCCTTATGTTGGATCTGTGACATACGTGCTCAATATTGGAATTGGAATGTTCTATTATGGATACAGGGTCCATTCTTACAGTTCTAATAGTAGGCACCTCATTTCTAGCTGACCCATTTGAGGGGTGGGGCTTGAGCCAAGAACTGGAATCGAGGTGCCTTTAGTTGGAACTGTGACATAGGTACTCAATATTGGAATTGGAATGTCCTCTTATGGATGCAGGGACCATTGTCATAGTTCCAATAGTAGGCACCTCGTTTCTAGCACGTTGAAACATAAGGCACCTCGATTCCATTTCTTGGCTCCAGCCCCACCCCGAAATGAGTGAGCAGGAAACAAGGTGCCTACTATTGGAACTGTGACAATGGTCCCTATCTTTGTAAGAGGACATTCCAATTCCAAATTAGAGCACCAATGTCGCAGTTGCAACATAAGGCACCTCGATTCCATTTCTTGGCTCCAGCACCACACCAAAAATGAGTCAGCAGGAAACCAGGTGCCTACTATTGAAACTGTGACAATGGTCCCTATGTCTATAATTGGACATCTCTATTCCAATATAGTGCACCTATGTCACAGTTCCAACTAAAGGCACCTCGATTCCAGTTCTTGGCTCAAGCCCCACCCCTCAAATGGGTCAGCTAGAAACGAGGTGCCTACTATTGGAACTGTGACAATGGTCCCTGATCCATAAGTGGACATTCCAATTCCAATATTGAGCACCTATGTCACAGATCCAACATAAGGCACCTCGATTCCAGTTCTTTGGCTATAGTCCCAACCCCAAGTGTGAGCAGGAAACGAGGTGCCAACTATTGGAACTGACAATCATCCCTGTATTTGTAAGAGAACATTCGAATTCCAAATTACAGCACTTAAGTCTCAGTTCCAATGTTAGGCACCTCGATTCCAGATCTTGGTTCCAGCCCCACCCCCAATGTGTCAGCTGGAAACAAAGTGCTTACTATTGGAACTGTAACAATGGTCCCTGTATCCATAAGAGGATATTCCAATTCCAATACAGTGCACCTATGTCACAGGTGTAAGATAAGGCACCTCGATTCCAGTTCTTGGCTCAAGCCCCACCCCTCAAATGGGTCAGCTAGAAACGAGGTGCCTACTATTGGAACTATGACAATGGTCCCTGCATCCATAAGAGGACATTCCAATTCCAATATTGAGCACCTATGTCACAGTTCCAACATAAGGCACCTCGATTCCATTTCTTGGCTCCAGCCCCACCCCCCAAATGAGTGAGCAGGAAACAAGGTGCCTACTATTGGAACTGTGACAATGGTCCCTATAGTTGTAAGAGGACATTCCAATTCCAAATTAGAGCACCAATGTCGCAGTTGTAACATAAGGCACCTCGATTCCATTTCTTGGCTCCAGCACCACACCAAAAATGAGTCAGCAGGAAACCAGGTGCCTACTATTGAAACTGTGACAATGGTCCCTATGTCTATAATTGGACATCTCTATTCCAATATAGTGCACCTATGTCACAGTTCCAACTAAAGGCACCTCGATTCTAGTTCTTGGCTCAAGCCCCACCCCTCAAATGGGTCAGCTAGAAACGAGGTGCCTACTATTGGAACTGTAACAATGGTCCCTGATCCATAAGTGGACATTCCAATTCCAATATTGAGCACCTATGTCACAGATCCAACATAAGGCACCTCGATTCCAGTTCTTTTGCTATAGTCCCAACCCCAAGTGTGAGCAGGAAACGAGGTGCCAACTATTGGAACTGACAATCATCCCTGTATTTGTAAGAGGACATTCGAATTCCAAATTAGAGCACTTAAGTCTCAGTTCCAATGTTTGGCACCTCGATTCCAGATCTTGGTTCCAGCCCCACCCACAATGTGTCAGCTGGAAACAAAGTGCTTACTATTGGAACTGTAACAATGGTCCCTGTATCCATAAGAGGATATTCCAATTCCAATATAGTGCACCTATGTCACAGGTGTAAAATAAGGCACCTCGATTCCAGTTCTTGGCTCAAGCCCCACCCCTCAATGTGACATACGTGCTCAATATTGGAATTGGAATGTCCTATTATGGATACAGGGTCCATTCTCACATAAGTGCACTATATTGGAATTGGGATGTCCTGTTATAGATATAGGAACTACCGTCACAGTTTCAATAGTAGGCACCTCGTTTCCAGCCGACTCATTTGGGGGTGGGGGCTGGAGCCAAGAACTGGAATCGAGGTGCCTTATGTTGGAACTGTGACATAGGTTCTCTATATTGGAATTAAGATGTCTACTTATGGATATAGGGACTATTGTCATAGTGTCAACAGTAGGCACCTCGTTTCCAGCTGACTCATTAGGGGTGGGGCTGGAGCCAAGAACTTGAATCAAGGTGTCTTATGTTGGAACTGTGATATAGGTGCTCTATATTGGAATTGAGATGTCCTATTATGGATATAGGGACCATATTTACAGTTTCAAAAGTAGGCACCTCGTTTCCAGCTGAAACATTGCTGGGTGGCTGGAGCCAAGAACTGGAATCGAAGTGCCTTTTGTTAAAACTGTGACATGGGTTCTCTATATTGGAATTGAGATGTCCTATTATGGATATAGGGACCATATTTACAGTTCCTAAAGTAGGCACTAGCCCTAGCCCTAGCCCTTGCCCTAGCCCTAGCATGAGCCAAGAACTGGAATCGAGGTGCCTTATGTTGGAACTGTGGCATAGGTGCACTATATTGGAATTTAGATGTTCTCTTATGTATATAGGGACCATAGTCACAGTTCAAATAGTAGGCACCTCGTTTCCAGCTGACCAATTTTGGGGCAAGTTTCACTCCAAAAAATTAGTACAAGTTACATACAGTACTTATGTAACTTTCTAGCTATTATTAACATAAAATCATATTTTTCGGTTGGAGCCAAGAACTGGAATCGAAGTGCCTTTTGTTAAAACTGTGACATGGCGCTCTATATTGGAATTGAAATATCCTATTATGGATACAGGGGCCATTCTCACAGTTCCAATAGTTGGCACCTCGTTTCCTGCTCACACTTGGGGTTGGGACTATAGCAAAAGAACTGGAATCGAGGTGCCTTATGTTGGATCTGTGACATACGTGCTCAATATTGGAATTGGAATGTCCTGTTATGGATACAGGGTCCATTCTCACAGTTCTAATAGTAGGCACCTCATTTCTAGCTGACCCATTTGAGGGGTGGGGCTTGAGCCAAGAACTGGAATCGAAGTGCCTTTTGTTAAAACTGTGACATAGGTTCTCTATATTGGAATTGAGATGTCCTATTATGGATATAGGGACCATATTTAAAGTTCCTAAAGTAGGCACTAGCCCTAGCCCTAGCCCTTGCCCTAGCCCTAGCTTGAGCCAAGAACTGGAATCGAGGTGCCTTATGTTGGAACTGTGGCATAGGTGCACTATATTGGAATTTAGATGTCTACTTATGGATATAGGGACTATTGTCACAGTGTCAACAGTAGGCACCTCGTTTCCAGCTGACTCATTAGGGGTGGGGCTGGAGCCAAGAACTTGAATCGAGGTGCCTTATGTTGGAACTGTGATATAGGTGCTCTATATTGGAATTGAGATGTCCTATTATGGATATAGGGACCATATTTACAGTTTCAAAAGTAGGCACCTCGTTTCCAGCTGAAACATTGCTGGGTGGCTGGAGCCAAGAACTGGAATCGAAGTGCCTTTTGTTAAAACTGTGACATAGGTTCTCTATATTGGAATTGAGATGTCCTATTATGGATATAGGGACCATATTTACAGTTCCTAAAGTAGGCACTAGCCCTAGCCCTAGCCCTTGCCCTAGCCCTAGCTTGAGCCAAGAACTGGAATCGAGGTGCCTTATGTTGGAACTGTGGCATAGGTGCACTATATTGGAATTTAGATGTCCTCTTATGGATATAGGGACCATAGTCACAGTTCAAATAGTAGGCACCTCGTTTCCAGCTGACCAATTTTGGGGCAAGTTTCACTCCCAAAAATTAGTACAAGTTACATACAGTACTTATGTAACTTTCTAGCTATTATTAACATAAAATCATATTTTTCGGTTGGAGCCAAGAACTGGAATCGAGGTGCCTTTTGTTAAAACTGTGACATGGCGCTCTATATTGGAATTGAAATATCCTATTATGGATACAGGGGCCATTCTCACAGTTCCAATAGTTGGCACCTCGTTTCCTGCTCACACTTGGGGTTGGGACTATAGCAAAAGAACTGGAATCGAGGTGCCTTATGTTGGATCTGTGACATACGTGCTCAATATTGGAATTGGAATGTCCTATTATGGATACAGGGTCCATTCTCACAGTTCTAATAGTAGGCACCTAATTTCTAGCTGACCCATTTGTGGGGTGGGGCTTGAGCCAAGAACTGGAATCGAGGTGCCTTTAGTTGGAACTGTGACATAGGTGCTCAATATTGGATTGGAATGTCCTCTTATGGATGCAGGGACCATTGTCATAGTTCCAATAGTTGGCACCTTGTTTCTAGCATGTTGAAACATAAGGCACCTCGATTCCATTTCTTGGCTCCAGTCCCACCCCCAAATGAGTTAGCAGGAAACAAGGTGCCTACTATTGGAACTGTGACATTGGTCCCTATATTTGTAAGAGGACATTCCAATTCAAAATTAGAGCACCAATGTTGCAGTTGCAACATAAGGCACCTCGATTCCATTTCTTGGCTCCAGCACCACACCAAAAATGAGTCAGCAGGAAACCAGGTGCCTACTATTGAAACTGTGACAATGGTCCCTATGTCTATAATTGGACATCTCTATTCCAATATAGTGCACCTATGTCACAGTTCCAACTAAAGGCACCTCGATTCCAGTTCTTGGCTCAAGCCCCACCCCTCAAATGGGTCAGCTAGAAACGAGGTGCCTACTATTGGAACTGTGACAATGGTCCCTGATCCATAAGTGGACATTCCAATTCCAATATTGAGCACCTATGTTACAGATCCAACATAAGGCACCTCGATTCCAGTTCTTTGGCTATAGTCCAAACCCCAAGTGTGAGCAGGAAACGAGGTGCCAACTATTAAAACTGACAATCATCCCTGTATTTGTAAGAGGACATTCGAATTCGAAATTAGAGCACTTAAGTCTCAGTTCCAATGTTAGGCACCTCGATTCCAGATCTTGGTTCCAGCCCCACCCCCAATGTGTCAGCTGGAAACAAAGTGCTTACTATTGGAACTGTAACAATGGTCCCTGTATCCATAAGAGGATATTCCAATTCCAATATAGTGCACCTATGTCACAGGTGTAAAATAAGGCACCTCGATTCCAGTTCTTGGCTCAAGCCCCACACCTCAATGTGACATACGTGCTCAATATTGGAATTGGAATGTCCTATTATGGATACAGGGTCCATTCTCACATAAGTGCACTATATTAGAATTGGGATGTCCTGTTATAGATATAGGAACTACCGTCACAGTTTCAATAGTAGGCACCTCGTTTCCAGCCGACTCATTTGGGGGTGGGGGCTGGAGCCAAGAACTGGAATCGAGGTGCCTTATGTTGGAACTGTGATATAGGTGCTCTATATTGGAATTGAGATGTCCTATTATGGATATAGGGACCATATTTACAGTTTCAAAAGTAGGCACCTCGTTTCCAGCTGAAACATTGCTGGGTGGCTGGAGCCAAGAACTGGAATCGAAGTGCCTTTTGTTAAAACTGTGACATGGGTTCTCTATATTGGAATTGAGATGTCCTATTATGGATATAGGGACCATATTTACAGTTCCTAAAGTAGGCACTAGCCCTAGCCCTAGCCCTTGCCCTAGCCCTAGCTTGAGCTAAGAACTGGAATCGAGGTGCCTTATGTTGGAACTGTGGCATAGGTGCACTATATTGGAATTTAGATGTCCTCTTATGGATATAGGGACCATAGTCACAGTTCAAATAGTAGGCACCTCGTTTCCATCTGACCAATTTTGGGGCAAGTTTCACTCCAAAAAATTAGTACAAGTTACATACAGTACTTATGGAACTTTCTAGCTATTATTAACATAAAATCATATTTTTCGGTTGGAGCCAAGAACTGGAATCGAAGTGCCTTTTGTTAAAACTGTGACATGGCGCTCTATATTGGAATTGAAATATCCTATTATGGATACAGAGGCCATTCTCATAGTTCCAATAGTTGGCACTTCGTTTCCTGCTCACACTTGGGGTTGGGACTATAGCAAAAGAACTGGAATCGAGGTGCCTTATGTTGGATCTGTGACATACGTGCTCAATATTGGAATTGGAATGTCCTATTATGGATACAGGGTCCATTCTCACAGTTCTAATAGTAGGCACCTCATTTCTAGCTGACCCATTTGAGGGGTGGGGCTTGAGACAAGAACTGGAATCGAGGTGCCTTTAGTTGGAACTGTGACATAGGTGCTCAATATTGGAATTGGAATGGATGCATACTAGTGAAAATGATGAAACAGGACTATCTCAATGGCATTGGGTGCACTCTTGCAGGCCCCAGCCCTGCCCCAACCCCAGCTCTAGCCCTAGCCCTAGCCCTAGCCCTAGCCCTCTTGGAATCAAGGTCTTCTTTTCATTCATAAACATGCCAAAGACGATGAAGGGGGTGTATGACAAAAATGTAATTATATCTTTTCTGAAAAAAACAGGGGGGAAAAGCCCCCAAACCCAAACTTCCAGCCGGCGTTTTTTGTTAATTAAATTGACTTGTTGCCAACTTCAAAATGAACCGTTTTATTGTTTCGCTACAAGAAACAGGAACAATGCAGTGATGTAAAAGGTGACCGTCATTGTGGTTTAGACGTCACTGACTGGCATGACACCACAGATATTTTTAATGATTTTGGTTACATAGGGGTAGGGAGAGCCTTCTAATATTGGAAAAGTCCAAATTTCGGCTAAACGTATTACTGTGACAGGAAATGCTGAAACAAATTTCCACAAAGCAAAACCTGAAAATTGAAAATTGTACTAAACAACAACGGACTCAATCAATGTATCGAAAACTATCGGACTATATGGAGAGAAAAAATGACAAAACCACTCACGAGATACAAAAGCTGTTTTTACTCTCCCTTCAGTGGAGGCGACATCAATATTTATGGACTTAAATGTGTTGTCTTCAATAACAACCAGGATGACGATGAGGCCGAGAATATACACACTTCTGTGAGTATCGAGAACAAAATTAGTCCCACACCGATCAACCAAGTTATTTCACAACTCAAGGCGGGCATGGTGGCGGCAAGCATCTACTCTTGGTGTATGGAATATACAGCTAAGGGCATTTTTATTCCCAAAGTTGTGTGCTTTGGACTAGTTTTGGGGTTGGTTTGCCAGTCGTGCTAATAAAGTCCGTTATGGGTGCAAATATGGATTTTCAAATGCTAGCAAGTGTAGCCTCTTCTTTTCCAGATGTTGTAGACATAATTATTATTACTTGTGCACATTTTCAAACAATGTATTTAAGTAATTTTGGATGACATGTCATTATGTGTTGTTTTATCTTGTTTTAGTTTGCTCTTTTTTTAGAGCACCTATGCTATTAATTTATCTTCAAAGTTTAGTCAAACTAAACTCCAAAGTATTCACTATATCCATAAGAGGACATTACAATTCAAATATAGAGCTGGAGTGACCTCATAGGGACATAGGGACAGTTTGAATAGTAGGCACCTCGATTCCAGCAGACTCATTTGAGGGGGTGGGGCTGGTGCCATTTTCACCTCGATTAGATCAGTAGACACAGGCGAAATAGTGGGATTTTATATTCCTGTGAATACAGGTTGTATTGAAGAGGTAAAATGTACCTGGAATACTTCTTATTTACGTTTTACCATCACGAGAAATCCAAAGTCTCCAGAAACAAAGTTATCTTTAAAAGAATGTGCTTGACAAATGTGTCCCTCCGTGACACATTAGGATCGTCATTTTGGACACACCTTTGTGTCATGTTTGAATTAATGTTTGGAGGCCGCCTTGATCCCAGATCCAACTATACAGATTCTCCATCTCCTTGTCCATCCAGGTCACAATGTCCGGAACTTTATGTCTCAGTTCCTCTCGCTTTGCACAATAGACAGCCATGTGCACTTGAAAAGGTGATGAAGGTTATAATCCGCTCCCAGTTTATTTCATCTCTGAACAGCTCATATATGATCACGTGATGGTTTTCGAAAGCGAATTAATGCCACAGAATGGTTTGGAATTGTCAAAACTGTCAAATGTGTTTTGATGAACTAACAATTTATAGTAGTGGGGTTGATATTAATATTGGCATGCCTGCTCAAACTTAACAAATATTCTCTTCAAAAGATGTAGAAAACGGCAAGTGGGGGGTGCTGATAGAATGTATGGTGGTATTGGGTTGTACAATGGTGGTATTGGGTTGTACAATGGTGGTATTGGGTTGTACAATGGTGGTACTGGGTTGTACAATGGTGGTATTGGGTTGTACAATGGTGGTATTGGGTTGTACAATGTACAATGGTGGTATTGGGTTGTAAAATGGTGGTACAGTAGACCCTCACTAATCCGAATAGCCTGGGGATCTGAGTAGTTCGGATTAGTGAAATTTTCGGATTAGTGAAATTTTCGGATTAGTGAAATTTATGAATATCATTATATTGAACTCTGAATTGGTTTATTTTTTGCAGGTGTGGTTGAATACTGACTGGGTGGTGGGAGTGCAAGTTATTTTTAATCATTATGCATTATGATCCCTTCCCGTCCAGCAGATCTCCCGAATCCCATCTCAGTCATCTTCCTTTTGTTTCCTCACAACTCGCTGCCCTTCTTCTTTATGTCTGAGATAGTTGAGACCCCAACTCCATACTGTTCAGATAGTAACTTGTAGCTTTTCTTCCCGAGCTGGTCCAGGATCTAGACCTCCTCGAGCTGGTCCAGGATCTCGACCTCGATGGTAAGGCTCTTGTGAGCTCTTTTCTTCTCCATATCACTGCAGCTGCATCGTATGACAGGTTCGTGTAGGTCGAACTTTAGGTCCGAAAGTTCAATAAATGGTAAGCCTTTTTTTTCTTCTTCCTTTTTTTTTTCTTTCCTAGGGCTAGGGCTGTTTTTTTTTTTTTTTTGTTGTTTTTTTGCATTCGGAGTTCGGATTAGCGAGGTTTCGGATTAACGGGGTCCAGATTAGCGAGGGTCTACTGTATTGGGTTGTAAAATGGTGGTATTTGGTTGTAAAATGGTGGTATTGGGTTGTAAAATGGTGGTATTGGGTTGTAAAATGGTGGTATTGGTTTGTAAAATGGTGGTATTGGTTTGTAAAATGGTGGTATTGGGTTGTAAAATGGTGGTATTGGGTTGTAAAATGGTGGTATTGGTTTGTAAAATGGTGGTATTGGGTTGTAAAATGGTGGTATTGGGTTGTATTGGGTTGTGGTATTGGGTTGTAAAATGAGGTATTGGGTTGTAAGTGGACTGACCTATATAATTTTAGTAGTCTCTGTTCTATCAACACATCTGTGGTTACTCTAAATGCCGACTAAATGGGAAGTGAGTTTTACCCATACCTGTATGGCTTTGAATTTACTCTGGTCACTGACCACGATCCCGTACCTTTATACCAGCAAACTGTGGCTGAAGCGACCCTTTACCACCACATTTCCAAAACAGTGGGCAGGTCTGGGCTCCCAGGTGATATTTCTTGCACCTCAAAGTCAGCCTCGGGCATCAGCTAACTTCTTCAACATCGGGTTAAGGTGTCGTATGGGACTCTTAACTTGTCTTAAGGAAATCAAAGATATAGGTGAGAGACTTGTGCAGTGGACACTTTTTCTAATTCTGATTTCAAATATATACAAGCCCGGTGTCGTGCCATATTAGTCCCGCTGCCATATTTGTCCCGCTCAGAAAATGTTCGCAATAATGGAATGCCATATTAGTCCCGCCTGTGCCATATTTCTCACCTGAGCTGCCATATTAGTCTCACCCAGGGGCAGATCCAGGTGGGTGTTTTGGGGGTTTAAACCCCCCCATATAAATTTATAAAACTTTAGTACTGATACCAAATCCCCCTTACTGATACCAAACCCCCGCTTACTGATACCCTAGATCTGCCCCTGTCACCTGCCACATTTGTCCCGCCATATTAGTCTCATGCCTACTTGCCATATTAGTCTCACCTGTTATTTTAATTTTTTTAATTTATTTATTATTCTTTATATTTTTTATAAATTGATGCAAATACAAGCGCAAATGTATAGGAATGGCTAATAGCAACCAAATGCTAGTGTTATTAAAGCCACCCTATATAGTTTGGATGCACACATAAGAGTAAAATAGTCTGATAAAATATAATAAATACAAAGATATTGAATATATAATGATTGATAAGGTGACCATTAAATCTGTCAATTCTTTTTCTTATTCCACTCTGCTCCTTCGCACTCGTGTCACAACTGTATTTTCCATTCTTAAGGAAATATTCGATCTTCCGCAGATATACTGCAGGGTCCTTCTCTGTCCTCACCATCACAATTCAGCTCCACACGAGGGACAAATTTGGCAGCTGACTTTATTGATGCGTGGTATATTAATTTTGTGAGGCTGCGCTTGCGCGGTGTAGCAAAAGGGACAAATATGGCAGCGGGACTAATATGGCACAACACCGGCACCAACAATCGCAATGCAGATACATGAACCAGCCCTACCATGGAAAATGCCAGAAAACAACATCTTCTCAATTCAACCTATCTTAGGTGGCATTGATATCAAGCAGGTCCAGGAACGTGATGAGTACCTGATCACTGTAATGACTGCTGTGAAGCAGGGGGTTCCCCTCCTGGACTCTCAGGTCAGAAAAACAAGCTATTCACACCCGAGGGTGTTTTGTACAGGAAATTTAAGGAAACTCTTAATTCTTCTCCTTGGCAAATCATCGTCCCAACAGGCTGACTGTCCTGGAGCAACCCCATGACAAATCAGGTCACATCTTCAAAACAACTGAGAAGGTTAAAGAGCGATTTTATTGGCCAGGATATGAGCGAAATGTTGAAGTATGTGCGGGCATGTGGACCCTGCCAGTAAAGAACTCGTCCAAACCCGAAGTCGCAAGCTCCTATACAAACAATCAAAGCTGATCACTCTTTTCAGTGGATCTCTTGGGACATCACAGGCCCACTGCCGAAACAGAGAGAGGCAATCAGTAGATTCTAGTAGTCACTGATCTATTCAGTAAGTGGGTAGAAGCTTTCCCACTGAAGAAAACTGACTGAAACAGTAGCCACTATACTAGATATGGTGACTCGTACCATCTCCACAGTGACCAGGATGCCAACTTTTGCAGTGGAGTAATTGACCAGCTCTGTAAAAGGGCATCACTTACACTCGGGCATCTTCCTGCTGCCCACAAGGGAATGGACAAGTGGAGAGAATGAATTAGCCAAGACTATCCAGGAAAATCAGAACAACGGGGATGTGGAATTACAGAAGGCTCTGATCATTGCCTAAAGAGAACTACAGGAAGGAAAGTTACCAAAAAAGATTTTGAAGTTGGTGATCATGTCTACTTGTTTGTCGCAGCTGTTAAAACTGGTAGAACCAAGAAATTGGCTTCTCTATGGAGGGGACCTTATACTGTGAGAGTCCTGTTAATTATCATATTCAGTTGCAAAAAGTACATCGTGATCACCTAAAAATATGCTATGGGAAACCAAAGGAAACATCAGTGACAGCTCAGAGATTAGACATTGCGGGCCCCACCGGATGAGTTGACAGGAAATGTATACATAAATAACAACCCAGTCGAATTGTTATCATCAAGATATCCCATCGCCCACCAGATCATTATGGCTCCTATGTAACCTCATGACTTTGTGTGGACACAATAACAATGGGATGGAGGGGAAAGTAACCAAATGTAATACCTATTTGAATGCATCACCTTCTTAAGGTGTTATTGTATCACCTTCCCAGTATGCCCATATGTGGTATTATGATTGTGGTCACCATCATGAATTCAGAGTTCACCCCTTCTGAGAATCCATTGTGTACTTACTGTTTTCATAAATACATCTTACTATAGCTAACTGGGTATCAGCTGGCAGTCACTTGGTGGTTCCTGGTGATGTTGAACAGCTGGACCCACTCTTTGTCAAGTGAGCCCAGTGTTGACTGAGGGACCTCTGCTTGCAGACACAGGCTCTGCAGACTGTCAACATGTGGGGAACTTGTGCTGATATCATGCTCTTCACTTTTCCTATGGTTTCATCCTCAGCTAGCCATCACCTTTCAAAATGTTCTTGCTGCTATATCTACTGGTGGGCAAAGACACTTGGCTGGTGGTTGGTTATGGGAGAATGGTTTGGCCACTTCACACCTACTCTCTTTCTGGGTCAGATGACACTAACTGGATGGGAAAGGATTATACCTATGGCAATTCCATGTCTACAGGTATTCGCAAAGGTGTTATTGAAGGATGCACAGGTGCCGCTAGTGCTAGTGAAGGTATCTTAGTGCCACTGGTAGTGAAAGCCCCACAGGTGTTGCTGGTGGTAGTGTGAGGGCCCCACAGGTGTTGCTGGTGATAGTGAAGGCTCCACAGATGTTGCTGGTGGTAGTGAGGATCCCACAGGTGTTGCTGGTGGTAGTGAGGGCCCCACAGGTGTTGCTGGTGGTAGTGAAAGCCCCACAGGTGTTGCTGGTGGTAGTGAGGGCCCCACAAGTGTTGCTGGTGATAGTGAAGGCCCCGCAGGTGTTGCTGGTGGTAGTGAAGGCCCCACAGGTGTTGCTGGTGGTAGTGAGGACTCCACAGGTGTTGCTGGTGGTAGTGAAGGCCCCGCAGGTGTTGCTGGTGGTAGTAAAGGCCCCACAGGTGTTGCTGGTGGTAGTGAAGGCCCCACAGGTGTTGCTGGTGGTAGTGAAGACTCCACAGGTGTTGCTGGTGGTAGTAAAGACCCCTAGTGAAGGCCCCACAGGTGTTTCTGGTGGTAGTGAGGACTCCACAGGTGTTGCTGGTGGTAGTGAGGACTCCACAGGTGTTGCTGGTGGTAGTGAAGGCCCCACAGGTGTTGCTGGTGGTAGTGAGGACCCCACAGGTGTTGCTGGTGGTAGTGAAGGCCCCACAGGTGTTGCTGGTGGTAGTGAGGACTGCACAGGTGTTGCTGGTGGTAGTAAAGACCCCTAGTGAAGGCCCCACAGATGTTGCTGGTGGTAGTGAGGACTCCACAGGTGTTGCTGGTGGTAGTAAAGACCCCTAGTGAAGGCCCCACAGGTGTTGCTGGTGGTAGTGAAGGCCCCACAGGTGTTGCTGGTGGTAGTGAGGACCCCACAGGTGTTGCTGGTGGTAGTGAAGGCCCCACAGGTGTTGCTGGTGGTAGTGAGGACTGCACAGGTGTTGCTGGTGGTAGTAAAGACCCCTAGTGAAGGCCCCACAGATGTTGCTGGTGGTAGTGAGGACTCCACAGGTGTTGCTGGTGGTAGTAAAGACCCCTAGTGAAGGCCCCACAGGTGTTGCTGGTGGTAGTGAAGGTCCCACAGATGTTGCTGGTGGTAGTGAAGGCCCCACAGGTGTTGCTGGTGGTAGTGAAGGCCCAACCTGTGGTGTTGGGGGCACGAAATTTAGTGATGTCATGATTACGATGTAAGCAGCCAGCTTTAGTTGCTCTTCATTGTCATTGTCACATAGCAGCACTAATAGCAAATGAGGCCTGCAAAGTCTTGCCTGATGAATTGGAAGATCTGACAACTGATGTATGGTATTATTTCCAGAAGAGCCCAATGAGGCTGCGACAGTTTGAAGAATTTCAGAGTTTTGTGGAATGCAAGCCACACAAGTTGTTAAAAGCATGCCATGCATGGCTCAGCCTTGAAGCTTGTGTAAATCGTCTTATCGAGCAATATGAAGCCTTACTCTCATACCTTCGAAGTACTGAGGATAAGCAGGCAGTAGTGAGAAGAGGTGTACTTGAAAAGCCTCTGACCAAAGCTTATTGCTCTTTCTATGTTCTGCATTACCAAATGTTCAACAGGTACATGCAGCAGCAATCTCCAATTCTTCATGTTCTCTACCAAGAGCTTGATGGCTTAATATGAAAATTTCTGTTGCGGTTCATGAATTCAGAGTATGTGTGTGCTGCTGAACATGTTTCACAAGTGTGTATTGATAACTCAGAAGAGTATCTCACTTTACACAAAGTTTTCGTAGGTCACCACAACACTATCATATCTTGAAGAAGAGGATGGATGATCATCTGAAGATGTGAAAATTTTTTGGGAGACTATCCAAGCTTGGTGGATTGCTGCAGCCAAGGGAGCTGTCAAACGATTACCTATGAGTCACAAGTTACTCTCCAATCTCAAATGGCTTCAACCAGGCTTACAACAATACAGTATGGCTGGTCAGGTGCTTGCTGCAGCAGAGTGTGTTCCTCAGGTAGTTCAAGTTGGTGACAAACCCAGCCTTCAAGAGTAATTTATGGATTTCTGCACGTCGCCATTACCTCCTAAAGTCACGGCCATCACAGAGGTGGATAAGTATTGGCATGCAAACAGCCAAATCAAAGACTGCTTGGAAACTGAGTATCGCTATATACTCCACATTGGCAAAACTCGCAAAAGCTATTCTAGTTATATATATATATATACCCCATGGCAATGCTGATACCGAATGCTGATACCGAATGCCACATTGGTCTCAAAAACGAAGCACAGAAACAGACTAGGAATTTCTACATTAAATTCACTTTTAACAGTGCAATTCAATGTTCCTCAAAAATGCTTTGAATTTAAACCGAACACTGAACTATTAAAGACATGTGTAAATGCTATGAACACACTTTAGTATGTTATGAAATTGTTGTTTGGATTTTGTTTGATTTTTTGTTGCCAAAAAATTTGGATAACACAGGCGAGTAATTTGGAAATTACAAAAAAAAATTATGGCAACACTGCCACTGGCAGTTTTTCGCTGACTACACGAGGGAAAGAAGCTGTCTATTGGTAGGCCAGGCAGCAAAACTGTTCTGAATGGTAACGATGTCTGTCTCGAGCAATAATTATGCCAATGACATGTCTATCAAAATATTTCTTCGTCTTTCTCTACACATAGCTTTTCTCCATTGAAGGGCTCCTAGAAGACAGGCTTATAAACATGATGACCTCAAACAACACTTTCCAGATTGTGACTGTGAATCATTAGTCATTTTAAACTGCTATGGCTTGAGAGCCCAACCCTACTGACCTCTCTACTTAAGCAAGTGATGGTGAGTTTTGCACGCTCATGTGTGAGGGGGGCGGGGGGGGGGGGCGGGAGGGGTAAACCAACTTCGCTTGTGAAAATGGAACATAAATGGCTGATGACCCTAGGTCAACAAGGTTCCAGCAAATAAAGGTAATTTAGTGGGTGTGGCAAAACATGATGCATCTTTAACTGGGAACCGTTATATAGTGGCCTGTATATCTTCCTTTCTCGCTAAGAAATTGATATAGAACTAACATCCTTTGGCTGCCTCATCCGGTAGTCATCTAATTTAGGTGCATGTTCTTAATTAGACACATGTTCTTAATTAACAACATGTTCTTAATTAGGCATGTGTTCTTACTTCTTGAATGCAGCCTCAGTAATGGGATCTTTGCCATTAGGGTTGGGGACGAGCCATTTCCCAAATGTCATCACTTGAACATTTGAACTTGAGGGGAAGGGGGTTCTGATAACAGCACAGACCTTTAACAAAACCAGGTAACTACATATATATAATGTATGTGTCTGTGTATTGGTCCAAAAATAAATGAAACACAAGAATTTTCCAATGTAGACAGCCAACGTTTACATGACCTTATTAATAGCCCTCAGGTCTGCTTCGGTCCGATGGAAAGAGACCTGCTGGCATGTCCATCATTCCATGGTTAAGTGGTAGGCTCTTGGTATGGGATGCAACGTGACACCTTTGCCCCATCCAACCTTTCGGCTGCAGTCACTGAGGTTGGTGCAGTGGCAGCCCTGGTGGAGATTTTGAAGGGTGAAAAGTACGCCCACCTAGACTTGGCATACAAGTTTGTACCTGTGGCGGTAGAGACATGTGGATCCTTTGGGCCTCAAGCAAAGGCATTCTTCAGGGAGTTGGGACGCTGCCTGAGGTCAGTGACTTACAAAGAAAACTCCCATCAACATCTTCAACGGATTTCTGTGGCTGTGCAGCATGGGAATGTGTTAGGAAGTGGGTTTTTTTCTTACTTTGTGTTATAATCATATTTTAAGTAAAGCATATAAGTGCCTAGGTCTACCTTCAGTCATGTCAACTCTGTGCAAACCAAAAATACCCTTTATCTAGCATCTCAATTGGTATATGGTTCACCTCTCTGGAGACCTCAGTTCATCAAAGATATTGTTTGGAAAGAATCCAAAGATGGAAAGAATCCAAAGACATGCTACAAAATTTGTTCTAAACAATTATACCATAGACTATATATAAGTCTAGACTTGTTGAACTAAAGATTCTTCCACTGATGTATTTTTTTGAACTTGCTGACATTATGTTTTTCATAAGGAGCATAAAAAATACAACTACCAGCTTCAATATTAGAGCCACATAACTTTCACCTCCACCAACACTCGATCATAACAGTCACTAAAGCTCAACCACTCGAGGATGTGTAATAATCTTTCCAGGCACTTTTATTTTACTCATCATTCCACCTATAGATGTGCAACAGACTATGGCCACTATTAAACTGAAACTAAATAAGCATTTATGGTCTGTATTTCTCTCTACCTTTGATCCTGATAATCCATGCACCTTCCACTTATTATGTCCATGTAGTTAATGGATGCTTGTCCCCCACTCTCCTAATCTATAATGGCTTTCAGTAGATCTTATTGTTATGCCAGCGGTACAATTAACAGACTCAACATCTTCATCGTATATATCACTCACATTCTCACAAATGTACTGTAAAATAATAATAATAATAATAATAATATAATAATAATAATAATAATAATAATAATAATAGTATACAGTGACCTATCGCAGGATGGAGTGCCCTCCCTTCTCATCGATCGGCTGAGGAGGCAGTTTACTTTAGCATAAATAACACTAGATCCAGTGAGAGGAATAAAGCATCTGTTATTGGAATAGTTGCCAAGATATAGTTCTGTCCTACCTGAGGATGGAGTGCAGTTGTGTAAGGATGACCTAGCCCTAGCCCTAGCCCTAGCCACTGTGCTTGACTATAACCGCCTTGCTATCCTTGATCTTCTATCCATGATCTTCCGAGGATGCAGTTCATTTTAGATACTATGATTTCAGTGAGGCAGACAGCTGAGAATTGCATTTTAGAATAGCTAGGGGGAAATATTTAGTTGAGACCTATCTGAGAATGTAGAGTGCATTTGAATGAGAGAACAGTGACAGTAACCCCTCCAACCTCAGAATGGCCAGGTTTGTTGTGACAGGCAGGTATTTCAGGTGCAGTGCATGGCAGTGTCTAGTAACCTCTCTTTAACCCTGAGGGTCACTGTATGGCAGGTGTTGCAGTATCTAGTAACCTTCCTTTACTCTGAGGGTCACTGCATGGCAGGTGTTGCAGTATCTAGTAACCTCCCTTTAACCCTGAGGGTCACTGTAACCTAGTTCTCAGTGACCTTATTCAATGTATAGTGATCTATCTCTGGATGGAGTGACATCCCCTGTCGCTATTTGATAGTCGTCTGGGAGGCAGTTTATTTGAGCATAAATAGAACTAGATTTCAGTGAAGTGAATAAATCATCTGCGACTGGAGTAGTTGTGCCAAGATATCAGTTGTGAGGATGGCGTGTAAGGTTGACCTCCACTTAAAACGACCCTGGGGGTCACTGTATCCTAGTAAATATCAGGCATAATTATAGTGTCAATGAACTCTCAGTTGATATAATAATATTAAAATATCCTTCTCACTTGAAATTATACTCTCTTGACGTTTTGACTAGATGCTCTAGCCTTCATCAGGAATAATTATTCATGACGAAGGCTCTTGATGAAGGCTATTCCTGATGAAGGCTAGAGCATCTAGTCGAAACGTCGAGAGATTACGTTGATTATTGAGAAGGTTATTGTAATAATTATTGTGATTTTCTTGCAGGGAATGGAAGTGAATTTTCACCACTAAATAATTGGCTTCACACATCTTCCTGATCATATTCCATCTTTCCAATAGCATTATCTCTGGCCATGTGGAATGAAAATGTAATAACAAGGTATATACCACAGCCATTTTGGTAACCAATTAAGTCTTCATTATCAACAATAGAACATCGCTAGCTATATATGAGTCTGATGACCTTATATCCTTATTTTTACAGATGAAAGATCATCATTTTGTGCCTGCCTGAGGCTGACAACTCGATTTAGGAATCTTATCTCTTTTCCTCAAAAATGTCTGGCAGTTGGGAGTCTAGGGACATTAAAAAAAAACTGATTGGGTATACGATCCAGCACCTTGAAAGCATGCTCCTCCACAAGCAACATAAGTGTTCATCTTGCACCAGGAACTAGAACAATAATGATATATATATATATCACATTCCATGCAGCTGTGGGAAAGTCTCTACAGGAGAACAGAGGAGGTTGGTGGCCAGAGTAAAAGTAACACATGGATGCATGCAGACAGGAAAACTAAAGAGGTTTGTCATCACTAAACATTCATGGAACCACTATCATCCAATCTTGTTGTGAGAAGACTTCAAATGAAGGGATTTTCTTGTGAAGGAAGCTCTGCACATCCACCTCAAACCCAAGGATCAGAGCTTCAGCAAAGATGCTACCTGTAGTTGCTGGATCTCAACTATCAAGACTGTGCACAACCACAACCACTATTTATCGTTGCCAGGGGAAGA
This sequence comes from Cladorhizidae sp. MBARI D1340-BT2, assembly GCA_028752905.1. Lineage (NCBI taxonomy): Eukaryota > Metazoa > Porifera > Demospongiae > Poecilosclerida > Cladorhizidae > Cladorhizidae sp. MBARI D1340-BT2. Next base: position 30,407,986 of record JAQNBH010000001.1, read on the forward strand.
AGTAAATAATTTATCTCACCCTGATGAAGGCCGAACCATATTTATTGATCGACATTGGACAAATAATACTTTGAGCAAGGAAAAGATCTGTTAATATGACATTTATGCTTTTGTTGTTTTAATGATTATTATCCACAAACAATCCTCCAGACTTTGATAATTGCATCATATCAAATGCCAGAAAGCAGTTGACTTCAGCTTAAAATAGTGAATCTAAGTAATTATTGTTATCACAGTCATTTTGGTGATACTGACCATCTTTAGGGGGGGGGAAATCCATTTTGTTTGAGCTTATGACCATTTCCAAAACAAGCGATAAACAATACTCTTCTCAATAATCAATTTGAATTTTCTCACTCTACGTTTCAGCTAGATGGTCTAGATAGACTTCATGTAGTCGAAACATCAAGTGAGAAAATTCAAGTTGATTATTGAGAAAGTGATTGTATCTACATTATGTCAACTGAGAGTTTGGTGAGAAGAGTACTCTTATCTCCAATCTCAGTCAATAGTCCAATAAGATCAAAACCAACCTAATAAAGTGTGTAGAATGGGAAATCCTATATAGCTACTTGTAAAATTCCAGTGAATTGGATGGAACTTGCTATTTTCTCTTTCTAATTGTTCTGTTGAGCATTGAGATAGGCCATCACTAAGTACTTACTATATAACAATAAATGACAATGACTACTAAAAAGGGCGGGAGGGGGGGAAACCCCCAGAAAAAACATGTATTACAGATTACAAAGAATTACAAAGAGTTGTGAATTACAAGGAGTTTGTTTGGGGATAACGATGGGGGATAACGATGGGGGATAACGATGGGGGGGGGGGGGGGTACCAAGGACATAGGACCCTAGGAGCCCAACATTAAGTATTTCCTCTTCTCCCACATTTGCACATTTCCCATTACAATTCTGTCTACCCTATCCAACACCTCTTCCTTCACCCCTGCTACTGGTCTACCCAACATTAGGCCTACTCTCCCTTCATCATCTGGGGACACAAGCACACACATAGCAATGACTTGATAGAGGAGAACCATGGTTCCTGGGAGGGGGGGGGGGGGGGGGAGGAGGGGGGGGGAGGAAATTAGGGAGCAGAATACCCAGGAATGCAACTGCAATGGTGAAGGGACATGTTTATGTAAGCCCACCGAGTATAGGAGACGGAAATGCTTTTTGAAGCAGATATAGCGATGTTTGAAGTGATTCTGATGGGTGATAGGATAGGTTCTGGGGGTGGAAGCACACCCTAACAGCAAAACTTGGTGTTGCTTGGAGGACTGGTTATAGGGAATAATATGAAGAACTACGAGGGAAGGTGGACCTGGGGAGTAGGGGAGAAGAAATCAGTAATTAACTATCAATTGTTTTCAAAAAGTTTGATTGTGGGGAAGGTAGAGATCGAAGACTCGGGGAAAAAATAATGTTGGCTCAGGTCATAACCTACTGTGGTGTGAAGTGGGTATGGAGGAGAGAGTAGAAACAGTAAGGTTGAAATGGAGAGTGGGTAGTAGGATGGAGTACTAAAAGGCAGTAGAGGAAGCATTTGTAGGATGGGAAGAACAGTTAGATCAAGAGCAGGGGTCCAATTTAACAAATGGCATCTGGAAGGCATGGAAAGAAAAGTTGTTGACAGCAGCAGAGAAAGGTTTAGGGAAGAATAAAATAATGGAGGACTCGAAGGGATGGTGGTCAGATGAAATAGGGGAAGCAATATGTAACACGAAAGGGATTTGTAGAAAATTGAAGACTGCAAGAATGGAAGGTCAGAAGATTGAAGACTAACTCTGGTGGTGTGATAGAGAAAGAAGATGAAGTTTTAGAGGAGATGGTAAGACTCTGGGAGGAGCTTGTGGGGGCAGAGAGAGAGGAGTGTCTACAATACCTGGTTCGGGTGAAAGAGGTCAGGGTGGCAATGAGATGGGTATGTGTGAACAAGTAAGATGGGGAGAAGTGGTGGATATCTTTAAGAGTCTAAAGAAGGGGAAAGCTCCAGGACCAAATGGAATACTCAATGAGATGATGATGTATGGAGGGCGGAGGATGGAAGAAGTATTAGTGGATTTGCTGAACATGGTGCTGAGGAGGGAATGTTTTTGGAGGATTGGATGAGGAGTTTGTTGGTATCACTCTACAAAGACAGTGATGCAGAAGTGATTGGGGGATATCATTGGGGAGTTGTGTAGCGAAGGTCTTTACTAGGTTGATGGCAGAAAGGTTAGGGAAGTTTTGTGAGGAACAAGTTTTCACGGAGCCATAGGGAGGTTTCAGAAGGAAGAGGAGATGTGCAGACCAGTTGTTTGTCCTAAGAAATATATGTGAGATTCTGAAAAGGGAGAAGGGATCATCTTACCTAGCTTTTCTAGGCATTAGTAAAGCTTACGACATGATATGTGAGATTCGGAAAAGGGAGAAGGGATCATCTTACCTAGCTTTTCTAGACATCAGTAAGGCTTATGACAGTGTGTGGAGGGATAGTTTGTGGTATAGAATGAGACCAGCAGGAGTGGAGGAGAAATTTGTATGAATGTGTGAAGGCCTCTACAATGGTTGGAAGCTAAGATAGTATCGGATGGAGGTCAGTCGAGGTGGTTTAGGATATAGAGGGAACTTATGCAGGGGTGCCCTTTGTCTCCAACATTATTCAAACATAATGTGTCAGGAATGGTGAATGAACTAGAGGGAGCTGAGCTGGGATTGAAGTTGGATGGTACATGGTGTGGTGCATTGCTCTATGCTGACGATATTCAATTGTGCTTTTGGCGGGCACAGGAGTGGAGGTGGAAGAGATGTTGAATATGGTGTAGAACTATGCGATAAGATGGAAGTTGAAGAAGAAGAGTAAGGTATTGGTCATTGGGAAAGGGAGGAATAGTGTGAAGTGGAATATTGATGGAGAGGAGCTGGAAGTAGTGGAAGCATCCAGATACCTGGGTGTGTAGTTTGATGAGACTGAGAGGGAATGTACACTTGGAGAAAATGAAGATTAAAGCAGAGGAATGGATTGAAAAAGCCTTACTGATGAGCAAAGTGAATGGAAAAACAGAAGTGGATAGAGGTAGGATGGTGTGGGAGCTGTTGGCTAGGCCAGGTCTGGAACATACTGCTGAAGTTCTAGGAGTTGAGAAGTGGGTTTGGGGGATTGTGCCATAGTCTTGCCCTCATGCCGAGATGTTGCAATATACCCTACTACCTATGCTTCTTGGCACCACACTGCTCAGTGACAGTGGGCAGCGTACAATAAAGTGCAACAAATCCCGCACAACACCAAAAACTATTCAATAACATACAATCTATCAAGTCAGAGATAATCTGCTATGATCTAGTTGCTAGAGGATCCATCATATCGTCTCTCCCAGGTGCTTGTGTAAGTGACCTATCTGCTGCCACCCTACTGGGTGCCCCTCTGGGAATACTGATTGTGTCTCAGCTGTTTATGAGGGACAAAATAGACTCACTCAAGATAATGGGTGACAAGCTAAGTCACATCTCTGCCCACGATCAGTTTAATAAGGCGACTCCAGTACATCCTCAGAACCTCTCCTACATTCCTCTCACCCCCTCTCATGAGCTATGATGCTATGCTGAGGCCCATCATTAGCAGCAGCACCAACACCACTTCACTCTGCCTGGACTCAGCTACTCTCCCAGTTAGGTTCGGGTGCAATCAACTTGCTCCTTCGTCCTTCATTGCTGCCTCCTCTGACCTCAACCACCTTTTTCTTCCAGTTCACCTTCAGCGTTTCCTAGTGCAAAACCGGGATGATGGCCCCATTATGATCTGTTGACCACGACAATCATCCACCTATGGGTCAAGCAAAGGAGCTGGAATGTCCCAGGAGTTCTAGCCACTTAACTTGCTCCTGGTAAATGCTCCTGATAACTTGGCCCATGCTAGTCTCTTGGCTGCTTCTGCTAAGGTGTCAGGTGTGTGGTTACAGGTCTTCCCAATTTCTTCTCTTGGGTTTAGGATGGATGACTCTCATTAGAGTTGCTGTTGGCCTCCACCTGGGTTCTTCTCTATACCGTCCACATTCATATTATTTTGGGCAGACATGGATCACCGGGGTCTACATAGTGCAAGCGCAGTGGAGGTCACTATTACCTTCACTCATCCACCGCAGTGAAGGTCACTCCCACCACACTACTCTACTCCTACTCATCCAGCGCAGTGAAGGTTACTACTACCGCCACTCATCCAGTGCAATGAAGGTCACTAACACCACTCATCCAGTGCAGTGAAGGTCACTACTACTGCCACTCATCCGTCAACGACATTATTTATCGTCATTGCCATCAGCATGTTTACCATCTAGATTGGAACCATCGGGTCTGTCTGTTCAGATAGGAATAGACCGGATGGCATCACATTGGTCCTGTAAGAATGAACTTCTAGTGTGGAATGCTTCTAGTCCTGGGCTACCACCTGTCCTGATACATATGCCCCTTCACACCTGGCCTGGTAACGAGTAGTGCTGGCAACCATGGCAGATGAGAAGAAATTGTGGAGGAGTACCAGGTTCTAGTGCCTGACCTCCCCTTTGCCCAAGTAGCCATTGAAACTTGGGGGATGATAGGAAAGAAAACACACAAAAGAGAAGGCCAGTGCCTACCTGATGCAGAAACCATTCAGTCTGGGAATGCTGCCAGTTCAAGTGTCAGTGGGAAACTCAACAATAATATAAATACAAATAAAATTTAAGCATTAAAAAATAATAAAGACAGGGGTGGAGAGGTATGTGAGGTCCATGCATGGTCAGGAAGGTGTGTGGTTGCAATTTAGACTGAGGAGACTGCAACAGCTGGGTTGTTAGACAAGAACAGATGTGGGATAGTTAGGGATGAGAGGTGTATCATGTGTGATATATAGTGGAGCAGGAGATGTGGGACATTTCTTGGTAATGTGTGAGGAATTCGAGAGGGGTTGGCTGGCACTGGATGAGGTGCGCAGAATTGTAGGGGCTGGGCAGTGGCTGGATGAATAATCAATATAGAAGAGTGGGTAAGGATGGAAAGGTGGCATTGCTGTTGGGGAAAGATGTGGAAGGAGTAAGTGATGCAGTGATGGAGGAGGTGGGCGAGTGTGTTATGTATTGGGTAGGGAAGTGATGGAGAGAAGAAAGGAACTGTTGTGTGGTGAGCTGAGGAATGATCTTTGGTCCCCTCCCTCCCTCCTTGAGCAGGGGACACTCATAACTATGGATTTATTATTAAGTACTGTTGATGTTATTAGTGCTACACTCTGTGCTGTAGTATATGTGGTGGCCTTTAACAGACTCAGCAGTATCAATAAATAGTTATATGATAAACGCAAACAAGAATGATAAACAACTGAATACAGAAAAATTATGGTGGTCGTAGTTTCAAGAGCCTGAAAGTGGCCACCCAGCAGGTTTGTATCGCGCGGTGGCTAGCTAGCTAAGGCCAAGCTCAAGCGAGTCTTAGCATCTCATTATTCCTGATGAAGGCGAGAGCACCAAGCCGAAATTTCAAGTTGATTATTGAATTTCGTCAACTGGGAGTTCTATTTAAGCTGCCTAACACACGAACGACAGTTATCACATTCTTACAGTATTTATTGTACACTCGTTAGCACCAGTTCCTATAATCCGTTTTCGTAGCTTCGAGACTCGCCTCTTTTCAGAGCGTAAATCTGCCTGGAGGAAATTTATATCAACTTATTTTTATTCTTTAACGTCCATTTCATTATATAGCTTCATTTACTATTTATTAAATATTTCTATTTTATTTTATAACACCCCATCTAGCAACCGTGTCTTCTCTGGAAGTTGCAAAGCGTGCGGATGGAGGCGCGAATTAATTTTTTGGTCACGTGAATTATTATGCGGTCAACTTGCTCTTTCAAAATCGGGTGCCAAAACTTGTTCCCAGCATAAGTGAACCCACTCCCTCACCCCACCCCCCAATTTTTTGCCTCCACTTCAAAACCCTCAAATTGGAGGTTCATCTATATAGCTTCATCTATATATAGCTTCTATCATGTCCCCCCCCCCCCCCCAGTACCACCTATATAGTACCCAACCCACTTTGATGACCAGTTGCCAAAACTTGTTCCTTAATTATTATGAAATGTATTATGAAATGATATGCACCTTAGCCATCTGCTGTTCCATTAGTCACAGAAAAGAAGTGAACATTCATATTGTTTACTGAGAGCTTATGGAGAGAGAGGGAAAAAAACATTTAGTAAAAAAAAGGCATGTCGACTTTCCTTTATTCCGGTTCCTCTGTACATTACCAGTACAAAACAACATTACTCTACACTATCTCAAGCCAGCGTGAACACTTCAGCACAAATATGAACACAGTCAACTCTGAAGGTTGTGGCACCAACGAGGCACTGCAGGGTATTGTTATGAGTTCCTAAGAACCACAGCCTGTATGTTATAGCTCCTGCTCTGCTGCTCACGGACAGAAAAGTCCGGATGATGGTGATAACGCCGCTCCAAAAAACCCATCCCTTCTAACCCTTCGTCCCCCACCCCCCCTCCTCCTCCTCCTCTCCCATCACTTTGATGGCCACCTTGACGACCTCCTTGATGGCCACCCTGATGACCTTGATGACCTCCTTGATGACCCCCCTGATGGCTACCTTGGTGGAGTTCAAATGGAATAGCAGGAGGAGGCTGAAAGTTGCTGGCACCTTGAGCGAAAGGATTTGTTGTCAAGATCATGTTGGGGATTGGGGAGTCTCCACCGAGCGAAGATGAGTGCTGAGGAGGAGGTGGGATGGACGACTGAGCAGAAGTAGAGAGGCCAACGACATCCGACATGAGTTCTTCTTGTCCCACGTCCCTAACTACCATTGAGCCAGCAAAGCTATCACTTTCGCTGACAGACACAGCCGTGCTCTTGATCAAAGCATCATCGTAAGCACTCGCAATGAGAGCAACATCTTTCTCAGCTGTTGACTTGTTGTTGGAACGCTTGGCTGTCGTTCTTTTCCTGTTAGGAGCTGATCGAGGTTGAGCCGTCCTCGCTGTCGCCTGGGGTTCGGATGTTGTTGGAGATGCTGTCGCAGAAGATAACAGCTTTTTCTCACCTCTGTGAAGATATGAAAAATGACAACAGCAAGAACAAGAAAAGGCAACAACGTAAAAAGCTGTCAAGTCGCACCAGAACAGAGAAAATAATTAACAAAGCTCGTGCAGAGTAATTCTGCATGTACTACTTGCATCGTTCCAGTGTCTGCCAATCCAATGTATCTCATAGGGACCACCCACCTCAACCAAGTGCAATGTATCTCATAGGGACCAACCCACCTCAACCCAGTGCAATGTATCTCATGGGGACCAACCCACCTCAACCCAGTGCAATGTATCTCATAGGGACCAACCCACCTCAACCCAGTGCAACGTATCTCATAGGGACCAACCCACCTCAACCCAGTGCAACGTGGGACCAACCCACCTCAACCCAGTGCAATGTATCTCATAGGGACCAAAACCCAGTGCAATGTATCTCATAGGGACCAACCCACCTCAACCCAGTGCAATGTATCTCATAGGGACCAACCCACCTCAACCCAGTGCAACGTATCTCATAGGGACCAACCCACCTCAACCCAGTGCAATGTATCTCATAGGGACCAACCCACCTCAACCCAGTGCTCATAGGGACCAACCCACCTCAACCCAGTGCAACGTATCTCTTAGGGACCAACCCACCTCAACCCAGTGCAATGTATCTCTTAGGGACCAACCCACCTCAACTCAGTGCATGTTCTGGAATGTAAGTCACTTGTTAACATGCACAACCTCCATGGGACACAGACACACCTTCTTTGTGTTGCCCTCCGTCTGCTAGCTTCTAATCTCTTCTCCCTCTCTTCTTGAGTCTCTTGCTCGCGACGCAGAGAAGCCTTCTCACGCGAGTACTTTAATCGTTTCTCCCTCTTGTCTCCCGTCTCACTCTTCCTCCTCTCTGATTCTCTCTCACGTGCCTTCTTCAACCTGCAAGAACAGCAGAAGCACATGTTTGTGAAGCTCTTGCAAACTACTTTCAAACCATCTACAACCCCTCCCAACACTGATTAGGCATTGTATTTAACACAGCATAACAAATAACATCAGTACCTACCATACACTGTATAGAACTGAACAGGTGTAAGAAATGTGAACTCCTCTATCGCATCCTAAGAAATCATTCACCTTGCACAAGTAGAGTGGGTGACTTTACCAGAGCAAATGTGAATATCTCCTCCAGCATGTACTCACACATGCACATGTGCTCACACATGCACATGTCACCAGTTGAGTGTCAAGCATGCACACATAGACATGAAACAGACTCAGTTTCTTAGTTAATTGAGTTTCTTTTCTTGATTGACTCTCCTGTCAAACCATCCAATATTCATTCATCTGTGCAGTCTTTGCATTGACAAATACACTAAATACCGTAGTAGCCGTCGAGATTGATGCATTGGAGGTCAAAGTCCAATCTGCCAAATAAAATAACCACCACTATACACCGAGTTTTTAACACCATCAAAATTCTTCACTGTCTGGATCGTCCAATATTTGACTGTCAACACAGCAGACTGACTATTAGCCGCCTGTTTAGGGGGGTATACTACACACTCAACAGGTACTTTGAACTTCCTCTGTTGAGGTTGCTAAATAGCCGCCAAAGTGAGTTTTAGTTTAAACACGAACGTCATTTTATAAGTTCCCTACTGATAGGTCACGTCTCAGCTTGTCTGAACAATGCTGTGCAGCTTCCCTCTCCCCCAGCATCTCACGTGCAGCTTCCCTCCCCCCCACATCTCAGGTCTCGGCCTGTCTGAATAGTGCTGCTCAGCTTCTCTCCTCTCTCTCCCACTCCCAGCACCTCACGTCTCAGCTTGCTTGGATAGTGCTACTCAGCTTCCCCCCCCCCCCCCCCTTGGCTGCCGCCTGGTCTGGTCCCTTTCGTTTCTCGTCAATCTGTTTCTCACAATTCTCCCGTGTAGTTTGGTTGTGTGCTTGCTCCTCGACCTTTCAGAACGCGAAGATCACTTCCTCATTAGTGCACATGTAGCAAGTCCTTGCTCTACTGTAGGGTGCAACTGCTTACAACCTACAACCCGCCACTTGTTTGCACACATACTCGGAGGACCTCCTTGGTGGCTGCATATATAGACACCTTCAGCCTTGATAATATATCTCACGACACTTTAAATTGGGACAACAACACTTGTTATCACTTCCACCTAATAAGTCTGAATCACACCCTATAATAGCCTTGTAGGATATTCGACAAGAATTCATACACAGCAACAACAAGAAAGCATTCCTAGAACACACACACCTGTCGGTCTAATCCTACAATTTGAAACCTATAGTCCATCATCCTTAACTCATTCACTGGTGTAAGCGCAACGCCAAAAGCGTGAATTTAAAAATCGATTAAAAAATCGATCGTAGGGTTCAAAAATATCCAATAAAGGTTAAAAAAATTAAAAAAGAGCTACATTCTTTTTCTACTTGTCTACCGAATATATAGGCTATAGACGTTTGGTAAGTAAGAGGAAAATATTGAAAAACGAGGCTCGTTCAGAATTCGAGCAGCTTTTTCACCACCAACAAGATGTCCCAGTTGTCTAACCTTGGAGGATTGTGCTTTCTTGGGTTCTGGACGATGATCTTGGACTCTCTGAGGGGGAAGGGAGTGATGAAGAAGGTGATGGCATCTCATCTTACCTTGGCCAGACGAGTGTCGACCCTGAAGCTCTACTATCGCTTGTCAAAGTAGTTGGGCCTGACTTAGCTTCAGGCTAGCCTAGCGCTCTCATTCGAGCTGACAATTTGGATGAAGAGAAGAGTGCTTAGCGATGAACAAGGCATTGACTGTGAGTTTAGCTATAGCTAGCTGTGCAGTGAGTAAGCAGCATGAATTGCAAAGGCTGTTTTAGCTTCCTTGTTCATGGGTAGTCCACGAAAAAATGTTAATTTGAGCAATTTTTTTGTATGTTACAAAGAAGGACCCCCACCCCTAAATATCACACCATGGTAGACTTCACCCTGCAGTAGTTTCCTTGTGTTTTACTTCAATCTGTTGTTGTTCGTTGCATTTATTGGTTTCTGCAGCTATTCTCTCTCTCTGTTATTTTCTGTTCATATTCATGTGATTCATTGTGATGTGTCATGTATTGTGCTAGCATGCACATTTGTATTCACACTTCTGGAATGTTATAATTCAGATCAAAATATCGAATTGTGGTCCACTGTAGACGTAAAGTAATATGTTTTCATTGTTATGAAGACACATTCAAAACACTCATTCCTGTGATAGGGCACTTCGTTTTAGAGTCTCCTGAACCCTATTTCAACATTATTGCCTACGGTATTAGAGTATTCACGGCACATCTTGTATTTGTATTTTCCTTGTAATGATAAAAATAACTATAATTATGATAAAAATATTATTTATACACAAAGGTAGCTTATTATTTTTACTGGCTAAACACACATCAAAAACAAGAATTCCCAAGTTGAAATGAGATTCACCTCAATGTGGTTTTGTGGTATGTTTCTATGGCAACAAACACTAACCACAATTGGTCAATACAAATGCTATCACATGTGGTATGGTTGCTAGGGAGTTTTACGAAATAAAGTCACCAGTGAAATGGTTAACAGAGCAACCTCAGATTGAGATAGCTAAGCAGCTGTTCAAATTCATTCATCACAAACTAACCGCAAATACACGATTAGCTCATTATCAACACCTACAGAATACCACAAGTTGCAATTTTCAACAAAGATGTTTGTTGTCTAATTTGATGCCATGTAAACTTATTGGTTGTTTGTAAACATGTAAACATGTTTGTTGATGCCATGTAAACATTTGTTGATGCCATGTAAACATATTTGTTGATGCCATGTAAACATATTTGTTGATGCCATGTAAACATATTTGTTGATGCCATGTAAACATATTTGTTGATGCCATGTAAACATATTTGTTGATGCCATGTAAACATTGTAAACATCAGTTGTTTGTTGACATTATGTAAACATATTTGCATATTTGTTGTTTTGTTGATGCCATGTAAACATATTTGTTGTTTGTTGAGTTGATATGTAAATATATTTGTTGATGTCATGTAAACATATTTGTTGATGCTATATTTGTTGATGCCATGTAAACATATTTGTTGATGCCATGTAAAATGATGCCATGTAAATATATTTGTTGATGCCATGTAAACATATTTGTCTATGCTATGTAAACATATTTGTCGATGCCATGTAAACATATTTGTTGATGCCATGTAAACATATTTGTTGAAATTGTTGAATGGTCGGTTGGTGATATTGCCTTCCTCAGTTCTCGGGTATACACGGTATTGAAACTTGGTGGCTAAATTGAGTATATAATGAATTGAGCTTTCTAATGTTAGGGGGGGGGGGAGGGGGGGTTGCAATATTGATTTTGAGACAATTGCTCAACATTTCATTGATGTTTGAAAAGGAGAACACAATATGGCAATTGCGACGGTGAGAGGGTTAACTTACCTGGCACCTGCAATGGTGAGAGGGTTAACTTACCTGGCACCTGCGATGGTGAGAGGGTTAACTTACCTGGCACCTGACTGCCGGTGATGGATTCAGTGGAATATAAAAGCTCATCTTGATAAAGACCTACCTGGTGTTGACTCCCAACTGGTGTTGACTGCAAACTAGACACTCCCGAAGAAGGTGGAGCAATAATTTGGTTATGAGTGCTAAATGAGTTTTCAGCTCTGTGACAGGCTGCTAAATTTCATAAAGACTATGGTCTGGGGCAGTGTACTGGAACTACCCTTAATCTATGACCCTCCATTACCAGGTACACTCACTACATGTACCAGGAAGTGGCGATGCAGTGGTTTGATTTCCCTATTAAAGCTTAGGGTGCTAATACCAAACATCACTTAAACACCTGCCTGTAGCCTGGTAACAATTATTATGATTTTACAACTATTTACACCTGTAGCACAGCTGTTAGTTTCTAAGAGCAATTTCTGAGTATGCTGCCATATGGTGAGGTTTTAGGGTTCATATACTCTCTACTGGCATCTCACTTTATCTCTGCAGCCCGTCAGGGAGTGCTGATTTGACTCCTATTTCATATTGGCAAATGCAAGTTATAATTATTTGTTTTAAACTCCTATCTTGGCTAAACCACTTGGCAGCTTCTCTGCATTCTAAAATGTCGTTTCAGCCATTTTTAGTCCCCAAAACACGCCTTGAATTGGTCTTTCAAAACTTTTTTTTTCCCAATCGTTTTTGTCTTTTCTAGATATTACTGCTCAGCTTTCGTGCTTTCTCCTGACATTTCCACTTTTATCTTCTTCCGTCTCAATGTTGTTGATGCGAGGGGCACTGTATCAGCTTATCATTTTTTGTTCCGCTCTCTCTTGGCATGTCCATTCTGTCTCAGCCCGTGTCGAGGTTGTTGATGCTGCTCACAGATTTTCTGCTCTCGCCTTGCATTTTCACCATCTACCCATTAGTTGTTTGTCTGTTATTTCAGGAGTTTCCTGCTCTCTATTTTATTTCCTGCGCTGTTGCCTTTCTCTCAGATTTCGCTCCAACCGGCCTGAGATAACTCTTAAACCTTTTTCTAGTAGTGCAAGACCATACCAGCCTGTGCTGGCTCCTACAACAGCTTCGAGGTTCTTAGCTATGCCACGTGAATAGCACACTGCAGTCACTCTTAGCACATGCACGATTACCTTGATCATGCGACATCTTGACGATCTAGAGTGTCTGAGGGACGAGCTGTCACTTAAGTGCCAGCCCTTGCCCCGAGGTTCCCCTTCAGAAATCTCACACATTACTCCATACAAGTAACAGGTGGTAGTTCCCCATATTAGTTGAAAGAGGGTTTGTGAGTCCTGTGGATGGACTCCTTCCCTCTGCCTTTCAAACCACTTCGCTTAGACCATTAGACTTGATGTGGTCCAGGCCAATGAAATGGCCAGGTTTCTCCAAATGGGGGGAAGGGAGGGGTGGAAAGAGACTTCAGAGGTGGTACTTCTGGGCTTCTTGTGCTTTCCAAATTCAGCATTGAATGCACGTTCAATCTCAACCATGTAACTAACATTGGAAAGACCTTCTTCCCTTGTCCACACAGTCATTTGCCCTCACCAGCACCTGCCATCAAGTGCTCTAGGCCTGGAGTAGGCTGGACGGTTGTAATCGAGAAAAACTAACTTTTCCAAAAAAGGCTTGGTGTAGGGTATGCTCACTGGTGGGATGTGCCTCTCTCTCTCCTTGCTTTTCATCATCCACCATCTTGTGTCCTTTTCCTGGGTAGCTATTCACATCAAGCAGGCTGAGCTATGATTGTGGTTCACCTGTTTCCCAGGGTGCTCACCAATGCTTATGTCATGTCATCAATGTCCTTACGGCACCCCCTTGTGCTCCAGTGGGTGGCTGCTCTAAATGTTCAGTTCATGGCTAGCTTGAGTGAAGTCTTTGTCATGGAGGACCCCTGACTCTCGAGTAATAGTTCATCCCACTGACACCCTACATCATCGGTGTGTCATGTGATCATGGTTCTGGTGAGAGTCGCATGCTTCTGCTGTGCACCATCTTCACTTTGTTCTGTAGCTAAGATTATAAGTAACCGCTATAGTCTATTACTTCACATATATATATATAGATATACATGTTTCAAAGGACTTGATCTCTTTGCCCTGCTTTGCACACAAAGTAACTAAGCCCCCAAATCTGCTCATACAGTCCATTTGGCAAGCCAAGAACAATGCAAAATAATATAATATAATATATGGCAGTGTCAAGACCTCCTCTCACTTGAACACTCCACATGTTCCCACACACCCACGTACACTCATACACATGCACAACTTAATACCCATGCACTCATACCCACACACACACACTCACACACCTACGCTCTCTTTCTTCTTCCGACTCCATTTTCCGTTTGTGTGACATCCTAGTACGCTGTTCCACCAGCCTCTTCTCTCGCTGCTCTGGAGTTTCTGTAGAACGCCTCCGGGAGGAACACTCTCGAGCAAGTTTCAGTCGCCTCTCTCTCTGTTCTTCAGTCTCTCCTTCTAGTCTTGATGAATGTTGAGTGGGTACAGCTTCTTTGTTCGTCTTCCTCAGCGTCATTGTAGGTTGATCATCATCTAGTAGAGTCTCCCATTCTTTGAAGAAGTCAGATTCAAAAGCACCTTCAGCCATAGAAGTATATAATCTAAGGTTGAAGAAGAAGGACAGTAAAAATATGTTTGTGTGTTAGGTGTGAGCTTTCTTACCAAAATATCTGATCTGGTCTAGAGTTTGAACAGCTTAAGAAGCAGATAACGGCCAAAGTTTTCCAGTAATGTACGATAGACGGCAGGTTATCGCCTCTGAAGCATTCAAACTAAGCACTACACACACACAAACGTACCAACGCTCTATAGATTAAATCCATCCTTACCAACATCGCCACTCAGTGTACGCATGCGTGTACAATACCGCATCGCGGATTGAGAGGAAAGGTCGGACTGGAACTTAGCTGATAAATCTACGGCGTAGACTTACTAAGCGTCACAAGGCATCAGCTTTTCTTTTGGCTCTCTTACTAGTCTTGCTAAACTTGGATACAGAGAGTCCCCCCCCTCCCCGATATCCGTGTGAGACGTGTTAAATGTATATTAGAAAAATAAACATATAGCCAAAACTAAATGAACATAAATTATTAAGTTATGATCTAATAAATGATCTGAAGAAGAGAGAGAGGAACAAAATCTGGATACAGAGAGTCTCATTCGATATTCTTCCATTTGTATTAAGTTTGCCCTAATTCAATTTTAATTGCAGTATATATTATATACTTAGCTTGGTAAGAGGTGTTTCATATACATTAGAAAAATACACTCATTAGCCCTATCATAGGCATAAATGATAAATGATCTCATCTGAAGAAGAGAGAAAGAAAGAGGATCTACAGAGGGTGGGAGTGGGTTCAAAAGTATGATGGCAGATGGAACAAAAGAAGACTGCATATATAGCTGGGTGCAGGAGAAAATCAAGATGTTAGAGACCAATGGTAATGGAGAGAGGTTATGTGAGGATTTGCAGATGAAGTGTGGAGGGAAGTGCATACGTTTGTTAGCTATATATAGAATAAAAAGAAGCCTGAGCATGTTTGCTTGAGAAGGTAGGAAGTTAAGAGTGGAGAGGAGGCAGAAGTCCACTGGTGAGTGCAGTGTCTGAGTGCAAAATGATGAATACATTCAAGATCTTTGGAGTTGCAGGAAAAAGAGGGAGATGTCCACACAGAGGAGCTGTAAATTATATGAAGAAGTACTAGAGTAGTATAATCTCTGAGGAGTGTACCAGTAGAGCAACAGTGATAGTGGTTGCGATAAATGAAGCATGTTTTCCTGGACTTGTTGCAAACTTTTCTGATGTTAAGATTCCAAGACTATTATTATCTTGCACTTGGTGCAAACATTTCAGATGTGAAGATTCCAGGAGAGGTTAGAGTAACTCCTAAATATATATTGTTCAAGTAGAGTGTTGTTGAGAACTAGTTTAGGGATGATGAGAAGTCAGGGGTTTCCATTATTACTTGGGTTGATCACGAGAAATGGGAAGATAGCCAGCAAGGAAGATATCACTTCAATGTCAAATTACACTGAGTCAATGAGAAAGCGGAATAGAAGGGATGGGAGAGGAGCATACTGTCTGCAGAAAGTGTAAAAAGGAGAAAGTGTGAACTTTTGAATAGAACATGCATGGCATACATCAGTGTATGCACAAAAGAGATGATATGTATATTCATAGGCAGTACAGATGGTCAAGTTTTGGCCTGATCACCTTTTGTATCAGACTACACCCATTCACTGGACAGTCATTATATTGTTCATTTTTTATAGCCAACTATTACTTCTGAGCAGGTTGGAAGCTGTGATAAATGCAGAAGCTAGAATTTCAAGCCAGTTGCCTCACTTTTCCAATATTTCTACTGCCTGAACTCTTCTGCCAATCCAATTCCCTCCGCCTCACAAATTTGCCTGCAAACTCTTTCCTATCGCCATTTCTTTACACTTACACTGCAGTCCCTGTGTGTATGCCAGTGCATGCTCAATGAAAGACAAACAAGAGATTCAATTCAATTTTTAGGATTGTGTGCATGATTGTGTTCAATTTTGAATAGCTTATTCAATTCATGTTCAGTTTCAATTTCAATTGATGTTCAGTATACAACTTGTTCTGTACCCAGCCATCCCAGGAGCTAAAACAGGTGAGGGGTAAATATCGAAGGACTGTATAGCATGCCCACGATGGGAGAGGAATTAGGGGGAGAACAGTTGATGTGGTGAAGTGGAGTGGTATGCAGAGGGGAAAAGGTAGTGCTGACTAGCCATGGGGCATACACGATTGTGTTGTTGTTAATCGGAGACATGTGAGTTAGTTTGCCGTAGGCTGGGGTCAAGGGAGAAGCGTAGTGGGAGGACAGAGAGGGGTAGGAGGACCCTTCCTCCATCTTGATAACCTCATTGTGATTGGGCAATACAGTGGGTACATGCTTCTGTGACATTTCGTCTCCGCTATCCTCTCGATAGACTTCTTCAGGCCAGAAAAGGAAGCTGTCTCCATCCTGTTCAGAAGAAGAAAGCGTTAAGGAGCTTTCCTGTTGCATGCTTGGTGTTTCATTGGTGTTTCAACAAGAAGAGAAGAAGGAAACTCAAAACTGTCAGAGAATAAAAGTGGTTGATCCAAAGTGGATGACATCTTATTGACAGTAGGAGGCTTTTCTCTTCTCTTCTGGTCAGGAGAAAGAGGTGGGTATACACGAGGAACCTGACAAAGACAAAAACAATACAAAACAATAACAAAACATACGAGTAGATGTATAGCATTGGCTGGTTATGAGGTATATAGGCTTCAAACATACCACAAGATCTGGTTCTTTAAGTTTCTCACTTATATATTCATAAGCCAGTTTAAGTATCTCTACTTTGTTCCGTTTAGGCTTTTTTCCATACAATCCTGAAAGAACTTCGGCCAATTCTTCATACCCCTTTGCGTTCTTCTCGACCCTGATTTTTTCTTTCTTATTCCTTCTCTTTTTGTTCCCAGACTCGCTCATTTCAGATTTCAGGAATTCAGAACAGCTGCTTTTGTGCGCATGCGTTCAAGGTGCACTCTCTGAGAACATTGACGACATGACTGTCGCGCTCTTGCACACAGTCGAGCTCTCTCGTGTAGAAGAAGCCCCCCCCTCCCAATGTATCAAGATATTAAGCATAGCTGAGTGATTGAAAAAAAGACTTTTTTTTGTCGACTGCATTTCATATATATAATAATGTCAATCAATCAATCAATCTTTATTTTTATGTTCTATTAGACAATAGATTTTCACATAAAACTATAATTATACTTAAATGTGTTAATGTGAAGAGAAAACGAGAAAAAGAGGGGGGAAATAAACACATGAGAGAGGCATCGCAGGGTCATCCTGTTCGTCGGTTATGAGTCAGTAGGTGTCGAACGACATTTTTGGGGAGCTTGTTCCATGCTGTAGGACCTCTGACTCCAAATCGCATCTGTCCTCCAAATGTTGTAGTCCGAGGGATATTTACACCATTACACCAAAGTGAAAAAGAATGGCTGGAAGTGTTAGGTGAGATTTGGATTACATCAGCATAAATATGTTATAAAGGTGTATATAAGTAATCAAAAGTGGCACCTATGTTATTATTACCATAAAGTTCACCAGGCATCAGCTTTTCTTCTGGCTCTCTTACAATGGTTGTTCTGTGCTAAACAGAGAGTCTCGCCCCGATATCCGTGTAAGACCGTGCATACATTTACATTAGAAAAATGAACTCTTTAGCCAAAACTAATCATGAGCATAAATTTATAATGTTAAAGTTATGATCTATAATTTATGATCTATAATAAACTATCTGAAGAAGAGAGAGAGGAACAGGATCTAATGGAGGCTGGGAGTGAGTTCGAAAGTATGATGACAGAGGGAACAAAAGAAGAATGTATAGCTGAGGTGCAGGAAAAGGAGTCAAGATGTTAAACAGGTGATAATTGAGAGAGGTCATGTGAGGATTTGAAGCTGATCATTGGCCTGAGCACGTTTGTTTGAGTCTAGAAGGTAGGAAGTTTGGAGTGGAGAGGAGGGAGGCATAATCAGAAGTCCACTGATGAGTGCAGTGTCTAAGTGCAAAGTGATGGATACGTACATTCAAGAGCTTTGGAGTTGCAGGAAAAAAGGGGAGATGTCCACACAGAGGAGCTGTAAATTATATGAAGAAGTACTAGAGTAGGATATATAAACTCTGAGTAGGCACCAGTAGAGAAACAGTGATAAGTAGTTGCGATAAATTAAGCTTGTTTTCCCGGACTTGCTGCAAACTTTTCTGATGTGAAGGTTCCCGATAATTATTATTTTCTAGCCGTGAAAAGTGATACTCTTTACAGTATTCCTGCTGGCTATAATTAAGGTACAGATGGGATGCAGGAAGTATGTTGGTGTTACAATTGTAAGGAAGTTATACGTGAGAAAGAAACGGAGAAGGAAGATGGATTTGCAGACATTGCACTTGGTGCCAACATTTCATTCCAGGTGAGATGAGAGTACCTCCTAAATATATATTGAAGGGATAAGTTCAAGCCTAGTGTTGTTGACTAGTTTAGGGACGATGAGAAGTCGAGGGTTTTCCGAGTAATTCTTACTTGGGTTGATGGCGAGAAATGGGAAGATAGTCAGCAAGGAAGATATCACTTCAACGTCAGATTACACTGAGTCAATGGAGAAAGCGGAAGAGAAGCGATGGGGAGAGGAGCATACTGTCTGCAGAAAGTGTAAGTGTAGAAAGTGGGAACTTTTGAATAGAACCTTGCCTAAAGATCACAAAACGAAACACAAAATGAAGAAACTACACTTGACTATGTACATTCATATATAGGTATAGTAAGCACTAAGCAGTACAGATGGTCCTGTTTTGGCCGGACCACCTTTTGTATCACGACCACACCCATTCACTGCACATAGCGATCAACCTGTTCATTTTCTGATAGCCAACTGTTACTTCTGAGCTCAAGAAGCTATGATTTCAGGCCAGCCACATTAGCTCACTTTTCCCAAGATTTCTACTGCCTGAACTCTTCTGCCAATCTAGCCTCACAAATTTTCCTGGAAACTCTTTCCTATCACCATTTCTTTACACTTACACTGCAGTCCCTGTGTGTATGCCAGTGCGTGCTCAATGAAAGACAAACAAGAGATTCAATTCAATTTTTAGTCGTCTGTTCAATTTTGAATAGCTTATTCAATTCATGTTCAGTTTCAATTTCAATTAATGTTCAGTATACAACTTGTTCTGCACCCAGCCAGCCCAGGAGCTAAAACAGGTGAGGGGTAAATATCGAAGGAGGACTGTATAGCATGCCCACGATGGGAGAGGAATTAGGGGGAGAACAGTTGATGTGGTGAAGTGGAGTGGTATGCAGAGGGGAAAAGGTAGTGCTGACTAGCCATGGGGCATACACGATCGTGTTGTTGTTCATCGGAGACATGTGAGTTAGTTTGCCGTAAGCTGGGGTCGAGGGAGAAGCGTAGTGGGAGGACAGAGAGGAGTAGGAGGACCCTTCCTCCATCTTGATAACCTCATTGTGATTGGGCAATACAGTGGGTACATGCTTCTGTGACATTTCGTCTCCGCTATCCTCTCGATAGACTTCTTCAGGCCAGAAAAGGAAGCTTTCTCCATCCTGTTCAGAAGAAGAAAGCGTTAAGGAGCTTTCCTGTTGCATGCTCATGCTTGGTGTTTCAACAAGAAGAGAAGAAGGAAACTCAAAACTGTCAGAGAATAAAAGTGGTTGATCCAAAGTGGATGACATCTTATTGACAGTAGGAGGCTTTTCTCTTCTCTTCTGGTCAGGAGAAAGAGGTGGGTATACACGAGGAACCTGACAAAGACAAAAACAATAACAAAACATACGAGTAGATGTATAGCATAGGCTGGTTATCAGGTATATATGCTTCAAACATACCACAAGATCTGGTTCTTTAAGTTTCTCACTTATATATTCATAAGCCAGTTTAAGTATCTCTACTTTGTTCCGTTTAGGCTTTTTTCCATACAATCCTGAAAGAACTTCGGCCAATTCTTCATACCCCTTTGCGTTCTTCTCGACCCTGATTTTTTCTTTCTTATTCCTTCTCTGTTTGTTCCCAGACTCGCTCATTTCAGATTTCAGGAATTCAGAACAGCTGCTTTTGTGCGCATGCGTTCAAGGTGCACACGTTCTCTGAGAGACATGACTGTCGCGCTCTTGCACACAGTCTAGCTCTCTCGAGTAGAAGAAGCCCCCCCCCCCCTTCCCAATGTATCAAGATATTAAGCATAGCTGAGCGATTGAAAAAAAGACTTTTTTTTGTCGACTGTGAATTTCATATATATATATACATTATTTATGTCAAAGTGAAAAAGAATGGCAATCATCAAGTAGTCATTCACTGGAGGTGTTAGGTGAGATTTGGATTACATCAGCACAAATGTGTTATAAAGGTGTATATAAGTAATCAAAAGTGGCACCTATGTTATTGTTACCATAAAGTTCACCAGGCATCAGCTTTTCTTCTGGCTCTCTTACAAAATGGTTGTTCTGTGCTAAACAGAGAGTCTCGCCCCGATATCCGTGTAAGACCGTGCATACATTTACATTAGAAAAATGAACTCTTTAGCCAAAACTAATCATGAGCATAAATTTATAATGTTAAAGTTATGATCTATAATTTATGATCTATAATAAACTATCTGAAGAAGAGAGAGAGGATCAGGATCTAATGGAGGCTGGGAGTGAGTTCGAAAGTATGATGACAGAGGGAACAAAAGAAGAATGTATAGCTGAGGTGCAGGAAAAGGAGTCAAGATGTTAAACAGGTGATAATTGAGAGAGGTCATGTGAGGATTTGAAGCTGATCACAAGGAACTTGGCCTGAGCATGTTTGTTTGAGAAGGTAGGAAGTTTGGAGTGGAGAAGAGGGAGGCATAATCAGAAGTCCACTGATGAGTGCAGTGTCTAAGTGCAAAGTGATGGATACGTACATTCAAGAGCTTTGGAGTTGCAGGAAAAAAGGGGAGATCCACACAGAGGAGCTGTAAATTATATGAAGAAGTACTAGAGTAGTATATATAAACTCTGAGTAGGCACCAGTAGAGAAACAGTGATAAGTAGTTGCGATAAATTAAGCTTGTTTTCCCGGACTTGCTGCAAACTTTTCTGATGTGAAGGTTCCCGATAATTATTATTTTCTAGCCGTGAAAAGTGATACTCTTTACAGTATTCCTGCTGGCTATAATTAAGGTACAGATGGGATGCAGGAAGTATGTTGGTGTTACAATTGTAAGGAAGTTATACGTGAGAAAGAAACGGAGAAGGAAGATCGATTTGCAGACATTGCACTTGGTGCCAACATTTCATTCCAGGTGAGATGAGAGTACCTCCTAAATATATATTGAAGGGATAAGTTCAAGCCTAGTGTTGTTGACTAGTTTAGGGACGATGAGAAGTCGGGGGTTTTCCGAGTAATTCTTACTTGGGTTGATGGCGAGAAATGGGAAGATAGTCAGCAAGGAAGATATCACTTCAACGTCAGATTACACTGAGTCAATGGAGAAAGCGGAAGAGAAGGGATGGGGAGAGGAGCATACTGTCTGCAGAAAGTGTAAGTGTAGAAAGTGGGAACTTTTGAATAGAACCTTGCCTAAAGATCACAAAACGAAACACAAAATGAAGAAACTACAATTGACTATGTACATTCATATATAGGTATAGTAAGCACTAAGCAGTACAGATGGTCCTGTTTTGGCCGGACCACCTTTTGTATCACGACCACACCCATTCACTGCACATAGCGATCAACCTGTTCATTTTCTGATAGCCAACTGTTACTTCTGAGCTCAAGAAGCTATGATTTCAGGCCAGCCACATTAGCTCACTTTTCCCAAGATTTCTACTGCCTGAACTCTTCTGCCAATCTAGCCTCACAAATTTGCCTGGAAACTCTTTCCTATCACCATTTCTTTACACTTACACTGCAGTCCCTGTGTGTATGCCAGTGCGTGCTCAATGAAAGACAAACAAGAGATTCAATTCAATTTTTAGGATCGTGTGTGTTCAATTTTGAATAGCTTATTCAATTCATGTTCAGTTTCAATTTCAATTAATGTTCAGTATACAACTTGTTCTGCACCCAGCCAGCCCAGGAGCTAAAACAGGTGAGGGGTAAATATCGAAGGAGGACTGTATAGCATGCCCACGATGGGAGAGGAATTAGGGGGAGAACAGTTGATGTGGTGAAGTGGAGTGGTATGCAGAGGGGAAAAGGTAGTGCTGACTAGCCATGGGGCATACACGATCGTGTTGTTGTTCATCGGAGACATGTGAGTTAGTTTGCCATAAGCTGGGGTCGAGGGAGAAGCGTAGTGGGAGGACAGAGAGGAGTAGGAGGACCCTTCCTCCATTTTGATAACCTCATTGTGATTGGGCAAAACAGTGGGTACATGCTTCTGTGCCATTTCATCTCCACTATCCTCTCGATAGACTTCCTCAGGGCAGAAAAGGAAGCTTTCTCCATCCTGTTCAGAAGAAGAAAGCGTTAAGGAGCTTTCCTGTTGCATGCTTGGTGTTTCAACAAGAAGAGAAGAAGGAAACTCAAAACTGTCAGAGAATAAAAGTGGTTGATCCAAAGTGGATGACATCTTATTGACAGTAGGAGGCTTTTCTCCTCTCTTCTGGTCAGGGGAAAGAGGTGGGTATACACGAGGAACCTGACAAAGACAAAAACAATACAAAACAATAACAAAACATACGAGTAGATGTATAGCATTGGGTGGTTATCAGGTATATATGCTTCAAACATACCACAAGATCTGGTTCTTTAAGTTTCTCACTTATATATTCATAAGCCAGTTTAAGTATCTCTACTTTGTTCCGTTTAGGCTTTTTCCCATACACTCCTGAAAGAACTTCGGCCAATTCTTCATACCTCTTTCTGTTCTTCTCGACCCTGATTTTTTCTTTGCTATTCTTTCTCTTTTTGTTCCCAGACTTGCTCATTTCAGATTTCAGGTGTTCAGAACAGCTGCTTTTGTGCGCATGCGTTCAAGGAGCACACTTCGACACGAGAACATTGACGACTTGACTGTCGCGCTCCTGCACATGGTCTGAAGAAGTTGGGGGAGGGGTCCACTCCCTCCAGTCCCCCCCAATAGCATCTGTTGATGCAATAACCAGCTTTGGTAAGCTGACTTGTGACGTATGTTGGATAACGAGCAAGGGGATATCGTTGAAGTAGCTATAAAATAATCCCACAGGAAAGTTATGATTCTATGTTTGTGAGATGATAGATCTGGAGGCCCTTGTGGAGGAGCCAAAGGAAATGTGTGAGTTGTCAAATTATCTAGTGCCACATGCATCAGAGGAAGCAACTGAAGTGAAATTAGTTAGTAATCTTAAGTTAGGATAGCTCATCTCAGCACTTTTTAAGACATGTCCTTCAGTAGATGTGGTCTCGACAACTGTGTACAGTAAGATAGTCTGCTACAAACTAGAGAGAAGTAAGGGTGCAGTCTCAGGGTCTTGCTTTTTGAGAGATGGAGTGACCTATAGGCAGATGCACATATTCTGTTGATGTGATTAGACCAGATAAGGTTGTTGGTAACAGTAATCCCCAGTGCCTCTATAATTATGATGGCAGTGGCGGATCCAGAAGGGATCGACTGGTCTTGTTCGAGGCCCCCTTTTCTCTAATCTCCCAAACTCCAACTAAACAACAATCCTGCAATGCTTTTTGCCTTTTCTTGCTTTTTGCCTTTTCTTTCAGCTAGCTATGTTTACTCTGCTAGCTGGCTGACCCACAGTCTGCAAAGCCACATACCCAAGTGGGGGAAACATAGGGGTGTGGCTGCACAAATGTTCAGCACCTGGTTCATTACCTCCCAGAGAGATTTACTGTCGATGCCCGTCACCCACCAAATATCTTACTTGTGGCTCAGTCAAAGTTGAAGGCTTTTTTCAAAGCCACCCCAGGACAGCTAAGTAAGTTGATCTAAACTGAGTAGTGATTGATCTATTGAATAGATTGCTAACTTAGTACTAATACTAGCTAGCTATAGTACTTGCAGCCAACCACTACTGCTAGCTAGTAGAAGCAATTTACATAGAAATTTCCACATTTAATGCATAGGAAACAAAAAAGGACCAACAAGAACACCACTTTTCCATCTTCAGCTGTGGTACCTGTCACTCTTCCATGGTCTCCTGCTTCAGTCCATTGTGTCTCCTCCAAACCCTCTGTGTCTGTGATTCTCACCCAGCCCTCTGTGTCTGTCACAGAGCACTCTCTATCTATGTCTCCCACTCAGCCCTCTTTGTGTGTGTCTCCCACCCAGCCACCTCTGTGTGTGTGTCTCCCACCCAGCCCCCTCTGTGTGTGTCTCCCACCCAGCCCTCAGGCTCTGTGTCTGTGTCCCTATTACTGCCTTCATGTTCCGCTTCTGTCCTGCCCTCTCATTCCGCGTCTCATCTGCCCTGTACTTCCTTGTCCACTTTTTCTGCTGTCAAGTGCTTCAATTGATTTTGAGAAGTGTAACGATATTGGCTTGCTTATGCGCTCAATGCCCCAAACAGATATCCTGAATTTGGCTCTAGAGTGCAAGTATTCACTTTTAGTTAATCATTTTAAGCCTGATAGTTCATTTACATTTCCAAGTAGTTATTTAGATGGCTGTAATAGGTCTTGTCAACATAAATACTTGGCTGAAAACCAAGGCTGAAAACCCTTGGTTTGTTAATAGTAAAGTAGAAGATGGATAGAAGATGGAATATTTTGCTTACCATGTGTTCTCTGCTACAAAGGGTTTGGGTCATTTTGTATGTAATGGATTTAATGCATGGTCTCGGAAAACTAAAAAGTTGCCAGTCACAACTGTACGCACGCTATGAATTTTTTTTTGTTTTGTATCAATTCCTTGCAACTGCAATGGAAGCAATTACAGAACGTGACCCTACATATGGGGATATGAACTGGGATACGAAAACAATTGTGGCAGCCAATGGCTTGCTCAAGATGTACCTTTCCTTTCCTTTTATAATATCCTTCATAGCAACAATGAATTCTTTGTCTATTATAAAACCTATGTATAAAATTACAAAAGAAAAGTAGTGATATAGTTAAAGCTGTTCAAGACATACTGAATGAACTGTGCTGTTCGTCAAAGTGTACATTCATGGTATGTGCAATCTGAAGCTATAGCTCATGATGTTGGTGTGGTTCCTCAAGTCCCACGTGCTGCTCGACAAACTTACAGAATTTTTTATGTGGAGTACAGTTCTGTGGGAAGAATACTATCGAAGAACTGTTGTGCTTCCTTTATTGGACCACTTAGTTCAACAAATGAATGATAGGTTTGGTAAGACTCAAACAGTAGCAGCCAATTTAATCAATCTTGTACCTTCTATAATCACTACTCGGGATGATATATCTTTAGGGACTTGATTTCTTTATACAATGAGGCTTGCCAAGTACTGCATTTGTGTCTACTGAGGTGTGGAGGTGGAGGACAAAGTGGCAGGGTCAAGATGCTGACAAGCGGCCATCCATCCTTCAATCAGCTCTGAAAGAGTGTGACAAGGATTACTTTCCTAATCTTTACGTACTGCTGTACATCACATGTACTATTCCAGTCACATCACGTGAGCGCCAATAGTACCTTTATGTAGTAGTATGGGGCAGGACAGATTATCCGCATTGGCATTGATGCATATCCATTATAGTTTTCCTGTTGATCTTGATGATGTTGTTGATAGATTTAAACTTAAATGTAATAGGAGAATAGTATGTACATACCAGTAGCCGAGGTCACTGTCCTTTCTGCTGCAGTGTGTGGCCATCGAAGTTCAGCTGCAGTTATTTTGGGAACTTTGCCTTAGATTGTGTGCTTGTTGTTGGTTAGTGTTACTTTATTTGTTACTTCTAATGTAAAATGTATGACATAGTAATTATTTATTTATTTTTATAATTTGCATTGTGTTAATTAAATGTTAATGGCCTCTGATATTGCCTGTGTATCTAAAAAAAATTAAATTTTATAAATTTTGACCCTTGGACTTCATGATTCAGATTCACAATTTTTATATATATCATTGTGATAACCAATCATAATAACTTTGATTTGTTGTGTTCAATGTAATTTAGTCTTACTATTTTCCTCTCTACAGTTTGCTACAGGCCACCCTTCCTGTGAACCATGGGGTGATGAAGTGGTGCTGTCTTCAGAAGGGGTTCAGCAGGGCGACCCGCTGGGACCCCTCCTCTTTTGCCTGACTATTCAGAATGTGTGTGCAAAGCTGAGGTCAGAGTTCTGTGTTTTTTATCTGGATGATGGAACTCTGGGAGGCAACCGGGAAGATGTAATTTGTGATCTCAAGACCATTGAGGTTGAAGCAGGTGCTCTGGGCCTTGAGCTAAACAGAGGAAAGACAGAATTGATCTGTAAGGATCCTACCTCTCGTGGGATCGTCCTCATTGCTCTTCCAGGAGTTAGCATCATTAACCCAGAGAATGCCAATCTCTTGGGCTCTCCTATTGGAGGGTTACAATCAGTGGATGCATGTGTAAGGGAGAAGACAGAGCTGCTGCAGTTGATGGGTGATAGACTTTGTCATTTGCAATCACATGATGCTATCACATTGTTGCGTCACTCATTTGCGATCCCTAAGATGATGCACATTCTCCGCTCTGCTCCCTGTTTCTCTTCCAGTCATCTCCCAGCCTATGACCACCTTCTCAAGTCAATCCTCAGCAATATCACTAATATAGATTTTCAGAACAATGACTCTTCTTGGCTACAGGCCACCCTTCCTGTGAACCATGGGGGAATTGGAATTAGGAGTGCGGTTCATCTTGCTCCCTCTGCCTTTTTGGCTTCTGCTGATGGATCGTCCAATCTTATTCACCATATCCTCCCCCCTCGGTTTAGTACTGTCCAGTACCCTGAGATTGAGGTTGCCCTTTCACTCTGGGGTGATGACCTTGTCTTGCCTCCTCCAGCCCCGCCTGCTTCCCATCAGCAGAAATCGTGGGACATGCCTCGTATTTTGGAAAGGGCAGAGTCACTTTTGCGGAATGCTAGTGACCCCCAAACCAGAGCTCGTCTCCTCGCCGTGTCTGCATGTGAGTCAGGTGCCTGGCTTAATGCCCTGCCAATCTCCTCACTGGGTCTCCGAATGAGCGATGAGGTAATTCAAATAGCAGTTGGGCTACGTCTTGGAGCACCCCTGTGCCAGCCACACTCTTGTAGTTACTGTGGATCGGATGTCAACCAGTTTGGTACACATGGGTTGAGCTGTAGGCACAGTCAGGGAAGGCTTTCTCGCCATGGTGCTTTAAATGACATCATCCACCGGTCATTAACTGCTGCAAATGTCCCTTCCCGGCTGGAGCCCTCAGGTCTGCTTCGGTCCGATGGAAAGAGACCTGATGGCATGTCCATCATTCCATGGTCAAGTGGTAGACTATTGGTATGGGATGCAACCTGCAGTGACACCTTTGCCCCATCCAACCTTTTGGCTGCAGTCACTGAGGCTGGTGCAGTGGCAGCACAGGCGGAGATTTTGAAGGGTGAAAAGTACGCCCACCTGGACTCGGCATACAAGTTTGTACCTGTGGCGGTAGAGACATGTGGATCCTTTGGGCCTCAAGCAAAGGCATTCTTCAGGGAGTTGGGACGCCGCCTGAGGTCAGTGACTTATGAAGAGGACTCCCATCAACATCTTCTTCAGCGGATTTCTGTGGCTGTGCAGCGTGGGAATGCAGCCTCAGTAATGGGATCTTTGCTATCAGGGTTGGGGACGAGCCATTTCCCTAGTCATCGCATGAACTTTTAAACTTTTTAACTTGAGGTATGGCATGTTGTTCTCTGTCATACAACAGTTTTTAGGCATACTATTATATGTAATTTCTATTCTAATACCCAAAATATACAATAATAATAATAAAATAAAAAAATAATAAAATAAAATAATAAATAAAAAAATAATAAAAAAATTAAAAAAAATATTTTTTTGGTATAATTATTCTGTAATTGATTTATCATACTATATTTCTATATTTTTATTTTAATAAAGGAGGCCCCCCCCTCCAAGAATTCCTAGATCCGCCCCTGGACTGGTTGTTCATTGGTGAAGTAGGTGTTGGGGTTTGGCAAAATAAAGAGAACACATTTCAGCATATTTGCTCTGATAACCTCCATGTTGAGCACCTCAAAGACAAGGCATTCAGGTCTCACTTCAAATGAGTCTGACTTTCCATGTTTGTATATATCGTCCAAATAAATAAGTTGAGCAAAATGGCATGGTACTTGGAATAAAACGTAGGGACAACAAAAGGCCCCAAGAACACTTCCCCTGTGGAACACCTGCATATCACTGGAAGTAGATCAGATGAAGCTCCCTTAACTGAGACAAGGTGTGTATGATCTGTGAGATAAGCCCAGAAGCAGCACCATAGGGATTCTATGTGTCGATAAGCCAAAGATTTTCAGGACAAGGAATGCCTTCGAAAGCTTTTTTGAGGTCCAGGTATATAAACAACATCAAATGGTTCCTTGTTCTCAATTGCCACAAAGGGAGGACAATGACTGGAATAGACATGAACAGTTCTTTAAACAAGCATGTTGATTTAAAGTAAATAAAGGTCTCCAAAACTTTCGATAAAGGTCAGGAGGGATATTGGTCTATAGTTTATAGTTTTGCACTATTGACTGGTGACTAGGGTTAGATAAATTATGCTAGTGTGGCGGTGAACAGTAATCGGGACATAACTCCCTTGACTTTTAATCGAATTGATGATCACCTTTTGTTATGTTGTATTGATTGATACTCTCTGTCTTTCTCATGAAGTTTCAATTCTCTTTCTCTATTGGTTAGAAGAGATACAACGGACCTTTTGTTATGTTGTATTGATTGATACTCTCTGTCTTTCTCATGAAGTTTCAATTCTCTTTCTCTATTGGTTAGAAGAGATACAACGGTGACACAGAACCTTGCAGGGAATCCTAAACATAGACTTCACTACATTGGTGACCCAGATGTCCACGTCCACAGCGTTCCCACTTCAATTCCTTCTTACTCTTCGGCATTATGACTGAAGCACAGGCACTTGCAGATGCTTTAATGGCGGCTAGAGTCAATGCAGTCGCCCTCAAACTACCAGAGGTCTCACCTGACAGGATTGAATACTGGTTTATAGCCATTGAAGTGGAATTCAACCTCCGCGTTCCTGCCATTACCCAGGATCAGACCAAGTACAGCTACGTGGTGGCAGCACTCAAGGGCCAGGTCATGGACAGGGTGATCGACATCATCAGGAACCCCCCTGCTGATGGCACTCGCTACCAAGCCATCAAAGATCGCCTCCTTTCCACGTTTGGTCGAACGCCCTTGGAGAGGAGCATGAGTCTTCTAGACTGGCCTGGGATGGGTGATGGAACACCATCAGCACTCCTCAGTAAGATGCTTGCATCCCTACCCACTGGAGAGGACTCCGAGCACATACTGTTTAAGGCCCTTTTCCTACGACAGCTTCCAGCAGATGTCCTGGCTCGTTCTACGGCTCTGACAACCCATCAGCTGGCTGAACAAGCCGATGCCTACTTCATGCTCTCCGGTGCCCGCCTGAACCAGCCATCATCACTTGTTGGCAAAGTCGATGTTGCAGCCATTGATCACAAACGCCAAAAGCACAGGACTAAGACCGACACCAGTCTGTGTTTCTACCATGGGCGGTATGGAACGGAGGCAAGGAGATGCACCCAGAACAACTGCCAGATGGCCCATATTCCCCTAACTAAGACACCACCAGTGGGAAACGCCAACGCCGGCCACCAGTAGCCGTGGTGGCTGGCGCAACAACTTCAAGGCTTCTACATGTCGAGGATAGGGCCTCGGGATGCTCTTTCCTCATCGACACTGGTGCAGAAGTCTCTCTCGTCCCGGCTTCTCCTGCTGACCTCCGTGCAGCTGCTTCCTCTGCCCATTCTGCCCCACTATGGCAGCCAATGGGACAGAAATTAAAACTTATGGCAGACGTTGCATTCCACTCCAGTTTGGGAACAAGCGCTTCCAAGGGTCTTTCATCGTCGCTGACATGAACCAGGCCATCCTCGGGGCAGACTTCTTACGTGACAATGGACTGCTAGTCGACCTGGGAGGACAACGCCTCGTTCACTCTGCCATGCACGCCACCATCGCCACACCCAGCATTGTGTGTCAACCAGTAACTTTGACCGTAATCAAACCTCCTCAGGTAAACAATGTCTATGCCAACCTACTCGCCTCTAGGCCCAAACTCACTGAGTTGTCTTTTCGCAAGGACAGGGTCCCCCATAGGGTCGAGCTTTGTATCGATACTGGCCAGTCTCCTCCTCTCCGCTAGCCATCCCGGCGTTTGTCCCCTGACAAACTCGCTGTCGCAAAGACTGCATTCAAAGAGATGGAAGACCTTGGGATTGTCCGGCGCTCCTCCAGTAAATGGGCATTCCCACTTCACATTGCACCCAAACCTGGTGGTAGTTGGTGCCCATGCGGTGACTTTAGATGTCTCAATGGCAGCATCAAGACTGACTGCTACCTGGTGCCTCACATCCAAGACTTCACCGGCCAACTTGCTGGTATGACCATTTTCTCATCGATTGACCTGATTAAGGGCTATCACCAGATTGCGGTATGCGCTATGGATATCCCCAAGACAGCAGTGATTACTCCTTTTGGCCTTTTCGAGTTTCTGCGAACACCTTTCGGCCTTGCAAACGCAGCCCAAGCATTTCAGAGACTGATGGACACGGTCTTGCGGGGTCTGCAGTGCATACTCATTTACCTAGATGACATCCTGGTAGCCAGTTCCTCCCCCGATGAGCATCTTCGGGATCTCACTGCCGTTTTCGATCGCCTTGAACAGCACGGCCTCGTCATTCACCCAGGCAAGTGTGTCTTCGGTGTCGATGGGATAACCTTCCTCTGCCACGTGGTCAACGCCGAGGGCATACGACCCATGCCAACTCGGGTGACAACCATACAAGATTTCCCACGCCCGGCAGTAATCAAGGAATTGCAGGCTTTCCTCGGAGTAATTAACTTTTACCACAGGTTTGTTCCTGCCGCTGCCCAGCTACTTCATCCTCTCTACACTGCTTTGGTTGACCGTCCCGCCAGGACCTCTCCGGTAAAATGGTCGACCACCATGGACAAAGCATTCCGTGATGCAAAGACTGCTCTGGCCTCTGCTACCCTCCTGGTCCATCCCCGTGCAGATGCTCCCACGGCTAAACCGTTGATGCTTCAGATATGGCACTCTTGAGCAATTCACAGATGGCCTCTGGCGACCGCTGGCCTTCTTCAGCCGCAAACTCCAGCCGGCCCAGACCAGATATAGTGCATTCGACAGAGAATTGCTTGCTGCCCACGCGGCTATCCGTCACTTCAGGTATTTCCTGGAAGGACGCCAGTTCTCACTGTTTACCGACCACAAACCACTCACGTTTGCCCTCGGTAAGATCTCGGATGCCTGGACTGCACGACAACAGCGCCAGCTCACAGCGATCTCAGAATTGACCGTGACATTAGATACGTGGCAGGCAAGGACAACGTGGTAGCAGACGCTCTTTCCCGTGCTCCCATTTCGGCCATCAGTGGAGGCATTGATTTCTCTGCCCTTGCAACCGCACAGCTCGCAGACCCAGTCGATATGGCTGCCTGCCAGACAGCAATTACCGGCCTTCAACTTAAGGACATTCCCTTTGGACCCAATCACACAACCCTGTTGTGTGATGTGTCTCTTGGTCGACCACGTCCCTTCGTACCTGTCTCTTTCCGCCATCGCATTTTCTACACCCTTCATGGCCTCAGCCATCCGGCTTACGGGCAAACCACAAGCTGGTAGCCCGCTAGTACATCTGGCACGGCCTTGGTTGACAGGTCGGAGAATGGGCCAGGACATGCATTGCTTGCCAATGAGCCAAAGTCAACCTCCACCATCGTAACCCACTATCTGAGTACAACGAGCCCATACCAATTCGACCATTTGAATGTGGATCTCGTAGGGCCACTCCCACCTTCTAAAGGTTTCACCCACCTCCTCACAGTAGTGGACAGAGTCACTCGCTGGCCAGAAGCAATTCCCCTGGCTAGCACAAGTACCAAAGACGTGGCTGATGCCTTCTTGAGTGGATGGATTACTCATTACGGCCTTCCCTCTGATGTTTCCTCTGACAGAGGACCCCAGTTCACATCTTAACTCTGGCAAGATCTCTCCAACCTCCTCGGAACCAAACTGCATCAGACTACGGCTTACCACCCCAGGTGAATGGCCTTGTGGAAAGGTTCCATTGAAGCATGAAAGCATCCCTCAAAGCACGTGTCAATCACCCTCGTGGACATCAGACCTTCATTGGGTCATGCTAGGACTCTGGACCATGCCGAAGGAGGACCTAGGTACATCCCCAGCAGAGCTAGTGTTTGGATCGCCACTCACTGTCCCCGGGGAGTTTGTGGGCCATGGACAGGGCGAACCAGTTCCGGAACTTATCCGCTGCCTCCGTGACAATGTGGCAGAACTCAGACCGGTCCCCCCAGTGCACCATAGCTCTCCCACAACCTCAATTCCGGCCTCCCTCTCTTTGGCCAAATTTGTCTTCATTCGTCATGACAGCCACAAGTTGCCCCTACAGCCACGTTCCGATGGCCCATTTCGGGTATTGGCCACAGGGGACAAATTCCAGGTCGGCCATCGCGAGGAGGCCATCTCGATCGATAGGCTGAAAATTGCACATGTTGATGAGTCTGCCGAGGTCCAAGTGGCACAGCCACCATGCCGTGGTCGCCCCCCTCAACGTCCCCTAGCACAGCCCACTCTCCGGCCAACTCAACACTCCCCGGACCCATCACACGGGATACCAAGTACCCCAATCCTAGGAACTACACGCTCCGGACGAAGATTCAAGACACCGGCAAGGTTTTTGGATTGAGCAACCCGTGGACGATACAGCTTCATTAAGATCAAGTCAGTTCTGGGGGGAGCTGTGTGGCGGTGCAATTATAGAACAGTAATCGGGACATAACTCCCTTTTGTTATGTTGTATTGATACTCTCTGTCTTTCTCATGAAGTTTCGATTCTCTTTCTCTATCGGGTAGAAGAGATACAACGGTGACACAGAACCTCGCAGGGAATCCTAAACATAGACTTCCCTACACTAGCATAATTTTGAGAATAATGGGTATGCTTAAGAATCCAAGAATAATGCTGGAATAATAGGGAACATTTTGAGAATCTTATAGGGTCTAACAATAACAACACACAAGGATTAAGGATAGCAGCTGTGATAGGTGACTAGCTTCAGATTTTGACAGACCACATAGTTATTCACATAATGAAAGTTAATATGACAAGTTGACATACCACAGGCACCTGCTTGCCATGCACATGAGAATCACATGATGCAAGGCCGCCTGCTTGTGTATTCTGAATCCGAGTTAAAGATGGCAGCTAATGAATCTGACTTGGCCTTCAACTCTGAATCAGAAGAAGTGAGTATAACTACTACTAGTCTTTTAGACATACTTAAGTGCCCCAAAGCTTCTGATTCGTCAAGAAAGAGGAAGATTACAGCAAATCCTCCGAGCATAATTTATTCACCCCTAGTGATGACCCCTAGTGATGACTTCTTTTAAGGTTAGGGAAATCTTGCATTCCCCTAGTATTGTATAATATGTCCATGAATCAATGCAATATGTAAGGAGATGAGTGGAGTCAATAATGAATGAGTGGGCATAATTTCAGAATGCGAGGGCTCACATTGTGAATGCCAGGAACCTTATTGGATTTCAAGAGCCTTGACAACATCAGCAAAGAACAAAGTTGAAGACAATGGGTTGTTTTTTTGAACAAATGTTTGACCATAGCAGATTCATGGGACATTAAATTAAGGTATCAGTATAATTTATTTTGAGTCAACTCTTCAGTGGTATATAGGGCTCGATAAATTATGCTAATTTTTCCACCTATAATTCTATTCTAAAATTTTCAGGCACAGTGCCTATAATTCTTTGAAATCTACGTATATATTATTCGAACCTATTATTCTAATTATTCCAATTCACAAAATTCATTTCCTATAATTGTACTGGTGCATAATAGATGTTTTAATGTAGTCATGGAAGATGTTTGTAGATCAGTAAAAAGTAAAAGTGAAAAAACACGCTCTGCTGCTGCTGATGAGGGCTGTAAAGGCAAAACTGTTTTGCAATCTGGAAGTTCACTTTCATGGTTCTTCCACCAATCCAATTTGTTCCTGTTGTCTGGAGAAACTCCATTTGATTTAGCTACAGTACATATATAAATAGGCAGTTCACACTTTAACTCATCAGCTGATTATCAGAACTGAGGAAAGGAAATACTTTTAACTGGTCAATGTCATTGCAGGATGGTTTTAACTCACAAATCCTTGCTGGCTCAAACAATATAGCTTCAACAGTGTGCTCGAGGTCATCTCCAAATTTTTCATTGAAGTATCTGTATGCAGGCAGGTTCAACACATGCTTTAGCATAGTCAATCAGTTGCTGTTCACATGCAGGGTTGGAGGACAGCTTGCTGGCAACTGCTTTGACATTTGGATAATACTGAGTGGAAATAGAAGCAGAAAGTACATTTATTTCTTCATATGCATAGAATATAAGTGGCCCATCCCCTTCCAGTAGATATGTCGTTTTAACAAAAGGTTCACCAGCATCAATTGTCATTGCAAGTTCCATCTGTAACTTACAATTCTTGGGAGGGTCATCAAGAATCTCCTGAAGCCTCAACTTTGAGAGTGGAAGATCAACATTTTGAAGAAATGAACAAACTTCACCAAATGCTTTAAAGCAAGTGGTTCATTATATACTTCCCACTTGGACCACCAACAAGTGGCTGAATATGTTGGTACTGGTAAACCTGTAGCTGTCTTCCAGGCTAATTTCGTCTTTGGACTTCTTGAAAAAAGCCCAACCCAACCCTTCATAAATTCGTCAAGCACAGGTGTCTTGATTCTCTCCCCCACGTGATCCAAGGTAGAGTGAGAAAAGCACCCTACATCTAAAATGTGTGGGAAGACAATACTCAATGTGCGTATTGCTACATTGTTCACGATCCCACATAGCAGCTACTAACAGGGAGGCAATACCTAGCTCAGTAGAAAGGCAAATGATCAATTGACATGCAAGTTCTTCACCTGTAAGGCTCTTAGCTAACATCATTAGCCGAATAAAATACTGCTGTATGTTCCACTGCTCATCAACAAAGAGCAGTAGTGCGACCATTGCTTGGAAAATTACAGACACTTCTTTACCATCAATTTCCTTCTTTATGCTTTCTCGCTGTTCATGCTGAATAAAAGTAATCAGTTTATACAAATTGGTGCTGTTGGAAAGCCTGAATGCACTTTCCTAAAATAAATCCCGAAAAAATCAATCTTAGCAAGTGGTACCCCAGCCTTTTTAAATGCTGTGACTACTTTTACTCGATGGACACGAACTGCATCTGAAAGGCCTTCTCCAATAGGTTGTTTTTCCTTGTCATATATATTCATATATATTTAACATATCACATAATATGTTCCTCTCTCTCAATTCCTTTGATGCCAAACGCTCTTTTCCGTTTAGCTGACTTGATGTGCTGAGTTAAAAAAATAAATCCCGAAAAAATCAATCTTAGCAAGTGGTACCCCAACCTTTTTAAATGCTGTGACTACTTTTACTCGATGGACACGAACTGCATCTGAAAGGCCTTCTCCAATAGGTTGTTTTTCCTTGTCATATATATTCATATATATTTAACATATCACATAATATGTTCCTCTCTCTCAATTCCTTTGATGCCAAACGCTCTTTTCCGTTTAGCTGACTTGATGTGCTGAGTTAACACACTCTTCTTAAGAGATACATTCTCTCTGCAGGCATTGCAAAACAACTTGCCCATAAAAACAGTTAGATTTTCACTGGGGAATTCTCTTATCCTTGTAGAGATTGAAACCATAACTGGTTCAGCAGCAACAACACCTTTACCTCGTTTAAACCCTTTTGGAGGATTACATTTTAGTTTCCACTTTCTTGCGAGGTCAGATGGAGCAGGACTCTTAAGCTTGTCCAGATTAGCTACTTTCTTATCAGGCCTAGTGGCAGTGCTCGGCCCAGTAGCTGTGCTAGAAGCCCAGTAGCTCGAGCCTAAATTTCTGGACTATTGTCTGTGTCAGAAGAAGATACTACAGCTATTTGTTTCTGCAGCCATTCCTTTACTAGCTCTTGCCAACCATGTGCTCAAGCAAAGTACTGACATACCTTTTAGTAGTTTAATATACAACCTATGGCCACACTAATGAAATTTCCTGTTGACATTTACAAATTTTTAAGTAAGTTATGCTTTGGGGTGGCTAGTTCGAGTAATAATAATGGTGTGCTAATAGAAAAGCTAGGAATAGGTGGTCTAATCTACACTCTACATCCTTACAGGGTCCAATTTACATCGAAACTACTTTACCTCTGTAGCTGTAGCGGTTGTAGGCTGTTTATTATCTCACAGGATATAAATCACCTAAAATTCTAAAAATGCTACCAAATCCTACCTATAATGCTAGATTCTCTAATGCATTGCCATACCTAAAATTCTTGCTAGCATAATTTATCAAGCCCTATTCAGTGGTTGATACAATAAGAATATACCTTCCACTCTAGCAAGTAGCTTGGATTCTTGATGAATGTTGGGTTTACATTTTTGACGACTACAAAGAGGACTAGATTTCTGAACTAAACCATCGAAGAGAAGAAATAATTTTTACAACAGGAGAACTAACTAGTGGCATGCACTTATCTTTTATGAGCCAAATTTGCTGAGCAAAACACAGTGGTCAATATTGACATGCAAAAGGTGATCTTGTAAACCAACTAAGTCAGCTTCAGTGTCGAGTACTAGAGGAAGGTGGAGGATGTAGCAGGTGTGTAGTGACTTCATTGAACAAAATTAAATAACGATTTATCACTGCAGGTAGATGAATCCGATGGAGGTGCTACCACCTCGGCTATCCCTGTCCTGCTGATAGATCCTGTTCCCTGATGATTTCTCTATCAAGTATGTGTTTTGTGAGCCATTTTTCAGTATCAAAATATTAAGCCTAGGTGAGTGGTTGAAAGGAAGACAAGTACTACTTGGGCCAAAGTGGGGGAAAAATGGCATCATCAAGTAGTCATTTACTGGAGGTGTTGGGAGGAGAGATTTGGCTAAATGTGGGCCAGCAGGTGGTACCCAATAGCCACAGCGGGCAAAGAAAAGGTATTAGTTGGGGTATTAAGTTCTGGGGTGTTATCTAAAATATTTACTCTAAATGTAGGCATACACTCCTATCGTATCATTTGTTGCACACTTCACTGTAATGTACTGTTGAAGAAAACCAGAGTGGAGTACTTAATTAGAGAACATCTCTAAATGTAGGCAATAGAACCATTGCCGAGGTAGATTATAGGGTGGTTTTATTGCAAAATATAAGGAATCTGGGACAACCTCGCCCCATTAGCAAGGACAGTGAGAACATTGGCGGCTCTGTTCATAATTGTAGATATTAATCGGCAACACTACCTACAAAATCAATGACAGAGAGCTCTGAAATCGATGGATGGTTTGCAGCAGCTTCAACATCTTTTGCAGAATGGATATGTTGCTTTTGGCGATTCCATATATTATCAGGTTGTACTTTCTGTCCGACCTGCATTGCGTAGTTAGATGCAATCGTTGGCATCTGTGGAGTTTCCAGAAGGGAAGAGGATTGACTCGGATGCAACCTGAGAATAAGAATAGCTATGGGACGAGTTTATTCATTACCAAGATTCTCTGCTGACATTAGACTCTTCACAGCTCATCAAGCTCAGACCCTCTCCTAGTCTGGATGGCAATGATGTTACTCTCCTACTCTTAATACAGACGATACCTATTCTCCATCCCTTCTCTTCTACTTCATCCATGACTCCACACTCCTTTTTAGTATGTCCTTTATTATAGCAGGGTTATATAGACCATAATACCACTACTACAGACAGTCATCAGAGCAATGAGCTCAAATGATTATCCTTCCCACCATTAAGTCCTTCCCACCATTAAGTAAGAAAACCAGGATATTTGAGATTATACAAAAAAAGCATCCACTCAGCTCACCATTAGCTACTATAAGAGCAGTCCACTATTTTTCCAAGTATTCTTGAGAAGAAATATATAATATGCTGATCTAGGAAGTAGCTGCCATAATAATACAAGAACGTAGGTGGAGAGGGAGTATTGTGTGGGGAAAGAGGGGTGTATTATTTCATCTTAAAATGCTGTTCCCATGAGACTGTGCATATATACACAAACACTACTCGAGTAACACAAAGATGACGCGACGAAAACATAGTTTAAATCATAGATGAGAAAACCAGTTCAAATCAAAAACTTATATTGTTTCCTCTCATCAAACATCTCTTTCCTCCTCCTCTGACATCAATTTCCTGTATACACTCCCCAACCTCCTCGAAATATCTGCTATCCACTCCACCAAACCTTTAACTGGGCCTTTTTTCGTTCCTTTTCTATGAAGAAAGGCCACACAAGACTGGTGGACATTTGCAGCAGCACATGATAGTAATGTCAAGGTAGTCATGTGCTCCAGTCGTTGGTGTACACCTGGAACGCATGCATACAAAAGCAGGTATTCTGAAGATACACAAATGCTCCTATTCAAATATTCATCATTTCACAGGGACTCGCACTACTTTTTGCATTAGTTGAGGTCCCTAGCTAGTCATGGATGGCAGCTACAGCTGGTCTATTTAACAATCGTTTATATACCCAGTCACCTATAAATTCTTTAGGTCTAGTTTTAATTTGGAATGAACTTCCCCTCCCCCCACATATAATTTTCCCTATAGCATTTCTGGAAGCATCTTCACATATATACATACCTCATGCTCAGTCATTCCAACCCAAGATATATATGGCTTTTTGTTCATCATTATCATATCCCATTTCGTAATCATTGCAATGTTGTTGTAAAAAAGAAGAAGAAAAAAAAAGAAAAAAGGTTGTGAAGTTGACAAATCAGCCCCACACAAACATTTCATGATGTAACCCCAAAATATTATAAGCCTACTCAAATTTATGTTGTTGAAGCAGACACAAAATTGGCTGCTCTATCACCTATCACACTTACATCAGCAACATTTCAAAATTTTCATAGGATATAAACTATTCACACACTGTTATATATCATAATGCACATACTATTGGTCCTGGTGGTATTATATTAAATAGTAGAAGTCTAGGTAATGTTCCTCCTTTTTCTTCGTCTTTTTCTCTTCCTAGAAATGCTTCCCGTGTCCAAGCAGATGGTATTGCGTGAAATATGCTGTTGTAGGCTCGTATCCAGCAATTGTATCTCATTGGCTACACGTTCAATGTCAGCTCTGATCAGTCCTTGCTCCTGTATCAGTGCTTTTTCAATCCGAATAAAATCTGTACGCAAAATAATATAATGTACGCTGGTGTGAAATTCACCAACACTCACACAAACAGCGTAGATATTGGACAGTGAACAGACAAGACCATGGAGTTCTAAGCCTCTAAACATCAATATGAAGTTTTAAAAGTAAACGATACTTGGATGTCAATTTCTGCAGCACCGATACCCGGAGTCAAGTATTAGTGACATCATAGGTAAGCTTACCATTAAGCTGAGGACCACATGGAGTCCAGGGTCCTTAGGGATGATCTTGACACTTGGCAATTGTTGATGGCAATGGCATTGGCCGTGCATGGTGTTGGTATCTCACTAGTTACTCTAGTGGACTCAGAAATACTGCTCAACATTGATGTGGTTTGCTTGTATGTAAATCCTGCTATATATGTAGTGAAAACAATCACCGTTGAGCATGTATATATGGACGTGCAGAGAGCACTAGACAAAAGGTTAAATGATTGACGGCCAGAAGTGCCTACAGGCATAAAATCCGATGTAGTTCACACACACAAAAATAATTTTTGTGTTAAACACATCCAGTAAACACACCCAGTAACCTGCCCTATCCTCGACAAATCAAGTCTCACACACATGCACAAAAAAGATAATTAAAGTGGGTGACGATTGCAACTGCTGTCATATGTTCTCTTCCACTCCTTGCTGCTATTTCTGGAAGCCCTTTTGCCAAGAAAACCAACAACTGTGCCGGGACCCTTGCTTACCTGGTATATATACTTACCTGGTATATATGACTCTGTTGCAGACAACTCAAAAGTGAGCATTATTACTATGCAACATTTTGATCATGTGATGCTTTGTATATACTTAGCAATCTTTTTTGATAAGTCTGTGGGAAGACTGTGTCAGACAGCTCAGGGCAGTGTTGAAGACAGCTGGTGTATAGGAGTGAAGTTGAGTTTATTACACACCTTAAATATATTTTCCCTTGAGAAAGGAGGTGCTCCTGGATTAGTTTCTTTGCTGTAGGTTCTGTTGCATACATAGTGTAATGAAGGGCTCCGTGACTTTTGTTTACATATATACCTGAATGAAGATTCTGCACCTTAACTGGTATGCATTAATGTGCACTGGGTCCTAGAAAGAAAAAAAAACTCTTCGAAGTCGTGCACTGAAATAAACCATACAAAGTAATTACGCCTACCAATGTCAGGAGTAAGTCCTGTCAAAATCGTATACTGTATTTGTAGTTGAGATGGAGTTTATTGTGTGCGTCCTTTTCTTGCTGATAGGCTACCTACAAATACGCAGGAAGCATTTGCAGCAGAGGCGAGAGACCTGAGGGAAAGGCAGTGCCAATGAAGGTTGCCAATGCACAAACTTCAGAAGTTGAGAACACAGGACATATATAAACATAGCAACAGTTCTATAGCTATGTAGCTAGCCAGTTGCCCACAGCAAGCACCTCAAAGTTCCAACCCGCAGCTATCGCAAAAATGAGCGAATGAAATTCTTTTCAACGCATACCCATGTAGTTATTTAAATGCTATAATTTATTGCTCTGTTTAGACTTGAACCACTCATCTCGAGGTGGACCAGGTCAATGTGTGTTAATGCTCATTACTTTCAGTGTGGATAGCCTTTACACTGCACTGCAGCTTATTGGAACAGTCTCAAGAGGGTTTAGAAAAAAAGTTGAAGCAAAAAATTATGTTCCAGGCCAGTGGACAATTGGTTAATTAGATGTGGTATTATGTGAGAGTGCTATTTCAGCGAGTGCTTATCACTTCCTACATTGATTTGACCCCACTTTAATTGAAATAGCCACGGTATAAAACTCAAATTTTTTTTGCTTCTTTGGGCCTAGTTTCGGCCACAATAGCTCCAAGTGCACTTACAGCTGCTAAGTGGAGTAAACAGGCAGTCTTGGTGAAATTCATCCTCAACAATCCATCCATTTATCTATCAGAGAGTGCAGAGCATTCTCTATCTTGGTTTGACAACTATTTCAAAAAGCCAGACAACAAAAAGATTCAAATTTCTAAAACTCAATCTCGTTGCTCCTTAGCATACTAAACATGCTAAACAGGTTTGTCCATCTTTAGCTCAAAAATGAAGCAAAACAACAACAAATTCCTGCAGGACTCGAGTCCTTCACCAAGGCAACAAGGAGGTAGACTAAAAGGGTCGGTTGGTTTACTGATAATGCTACCTAGACATAACAAAACCAGTCGGAGACTGAAAACTTCCGCCACTCCCAACAATTTATCTTTCATAATTGTTCCCAACAAAATTATATTGGATTGACTTATCAACAAAAAAAGTGGCTCCAGGGGGTGGGGTCAGCCTCGCTAGCAAACTGCTTGTGTCATGCAAGTTCTAATGTCGCTAATGAGTTTGTCGTTACCATGTTGCACATTTTGTGAGCTACTGTTGTAAACTTGAATTACGTGTGTACAGGATTACGCGTATACAGGTCATTACTAAGCCAACAACGGTAAGTGCTACGGTGCTTGTGGTGATTGCCCATGCCTAACCCGTCTACAAAATTTCATGCAAATCCATCCATAAGATTTTGTGTAATTCTGCTAACAGACAAGACTGACGAACTAACTGGTGAAAATATCCTCCTTGCCGGAGGTAATATGCCTCATTGGATCTGCAGCTGATTGAGTCATGTTGTGGTACCATAATCAGTGAAGAGGTGACCTTGGATGATGTCATCATTACAACAGCAGCAAGACCCTCAACATAATCAGTGAAGAGGTGACCTTGGATGATGTCATCATTACAACAGCAGCAAGACCCTCAACATAATCAGTGAAGAGGTGACCTTGAATGATGTCATCATTACAACAGCAGCAAGACTCAGGCCAACTGCTCGTGGTCTAGGTATGTGCAACATTTGTTCAGTTGTGCAGTTATCGTGTGCAACTGTCAGGTTTCCATCCTTGAAGGTGTAGCTGACCTTCTATTCCATAACAAAACATCAAGATATGGCCGTGCTGACTTGTGTACAGCGTGTATAGTACGAGGAGGAGGTCATGGAGGAGGAAGAGGACGAGGATGAGGAGGAAGACGAGGAGGAGGAGAAGGATGAGGAGGAAGACGAGGAGGAGGAGGAGAAGGAGGAAGACGAGGAGGATGAGGACGAGAAGGAAGAGGAGGAGAAGGAAGACGAGGACAAGGAGGAGGAGGAAGAGGAGGAGAAGGAAGAGGAGAAGGAGGAGGAGGAAGAAGAGGATAAAAAGAGTGTTTAATGCTGAAGTTGCAGAGCCACAGACTTCACAGAGCTTGGATTAGAGTACTTCTGAACACTGCAACATCTAACACACCCCTCAAGTAACAGTGTGCATGTATATATATATAAACATTATAATCTGGATGTTGAGCCTCTCCATGTTTAGTGCACAACAAGCTGTTAGCGCTGGTTTCTCTGTCATTACAAACTGTCTTTGTTAGGCACATATATGGTACTTGCTAACAAGTGCTAGTCTTATGTCCAGCATGTCTGTCCGGAGAATTGTCTTCATCACTCCCCAAGCAGAGCCTTTCGCCAATGAAGGCTGTCCAAATAATAAATAATACACGTATGGTGACCAGGAAAAACACACAGTTCCCGAGACTTTTCCTTCCCCCCCTCCCTCTCTTTGGATCTTAAATATTATGCTTCAAGAAAATCCTAGAAAATCAGGCATGCGTTAGTTTTTAATAATAGAAGTGGGGCACTGAATATCCAGATTTTACAGTATATATATATATATATAAAGTAATAGTGTCCGTTTGTATGTATATAATATTTGCCTGCTATGAACGGGAGGTGGGCTCCGGATGAAACTTCACTAATGGAACTAGATGGATGCCTGGATAGTTCTTGGTCCGGATCTGGACTGGAAACCACATACAGACTTACTTGGGCCAGACACTTGCTCCCCAGACTTAGACCAGACACTTGCTACCCCCCCATTGAGCGGCACAGTATTTGGTATTGTCGGCCACTCAGCCATTTTAAAATACCTACTCATGCATTTCTCCTGTTTCCAACTATAGCACACAAATAACGCAACATGGCAGCATCACCAACAAACCACGCTAACTTCATCAGACCTCACTTAATGCTTTGCTAGTGAGGCTGGTTCTAGCCCCGCTCAATTATATTAGAAAAACACCGCAGCTGCTGAAACGGCGAGATTGGCAGAGGGCAGTGGCGTCTTCGACTGGTTTGACAATTTTTTTGGACAATTCAATTTATTTTTTAGTATCCATAAAAGGGGTTTGGAAGAATAACGTTCGGGGTGTGGGTGGTGAACACCACGTCCCACATTCTCTATTTCGTACTCCTCTCGATGTGTTATCCCTTCCCGGGCAATGAAGGGTACCTCTGCTAACACACTTTATACATGCATATAAAGTAGTGTCTGTCTGTTAGACAAGGTGAAGGAAGGATGGCTCCAGACAAGACTTCCTATAGTATCCCGAGATGAATGACCGGATAGTTTTCGACGAGTTTGGTCCGATCTGAATGCGGGAGCATCCTCTTGGAAGCCACCATTGCCATTTCACCATTGCCAGAAATGGCATGTCACTTGGCATTGTCGGCCATTTTGTTTTACCTGTGCATGCATTTTTCACGCTCCTGACGATATTCACAAATTACGCAACATGACGCCCATACCAACAAATTATCCGAGTTATGTTGGAGCTCGGATAATGCAAGCACTTTAGCATCAAGGATGCCTCGTCCTACTCTATTCGAAAAAGCAATGAAATGGTGGAATTTGCAGAGGGCACGACGTCCGCAGATTGCAGCACTAATTAGCAATGTTGCTGAAATTGAGAATATGAAGAGTGCAAACCAGATGCCACAAAAATACGAGTCTTTATGGGCCAGACAGGGTCCTGATGCCAAATTGAAAGTGAATAAATTGAGGGGTCCTGTGACATGCATGACCTG
Organism: Cladorhizidae sp. MBARI D1340-BT2; assembly: GCA_028752905.1. NCBI lineage: Eukaryota > Metazoa > Porifera > Demospongiae > Poecilosclerida > Cladorhizidae > Cladorhizidae sp. MBARI D1340-BT2. The sequence continues at coordinate 30,452,512 of JAQNBH010000001.1, forward strand.
TGTATCCAAGCCACCTGGGAGAGAAATGCCATGAAATTTGTAACATATGCGCCTCTGCTTAGATACTTTATCCTCTCCTGGGTACTGCCGAGTACGTACCCACTGCTAGTGTAATATCTATGTCAACAACAACAAACAACAACAACAATTAGAAACTAAAATGCCAAAAAATCGACTCGTCAAAAACAAAACAAAAAAAACATTAAAAAAAGAAAGATGGTACCCATGTAGACGACAATCACTTACATGACCCTTTACCACTTATTTTAAGAACAGAAGTGCCGTGCATATTGATAAAAGGCAAGTATACCCACATAAGGCCGCAAGCTTAGACGACCCTTTACCAGTTTTATTGTCAATATTGGATTGACAGGTAAGGAAACAAGACTGTACCCAAGTAGACAAACAGGTGGACGACCCTTTACCACTTATATAATCTAACACCTTGGCGATAGTTTGTCATGGTTATACGCATGTGCAGATAAAAAATTATTCCAGGACTACGAGGAATCCTGGGAAACCGCCTGCCTATCTGTGTTTGCATCTGATTATACGCATGCACACCAACAAGGACGCGAAGAATGTGACTGAAGAATGTGCCACTCCACGAGCTGCACAGCGTAGAACAAGAACTATATGGACTGTAACAGAAAGCAGGAGAGACGTGCAGCAGAGACAGAGATGGAGAAGAGATGCAGCAGAGGCAGAGAAGGAGAAGGGATGCAGCAGAGATAGAGATGGAGAAGAGATGCAGCAGAGGGAGAAGAGATGCAGCAGAGGGAGAGATGGAGAAGAGATGCAGTAGAGACAGAGAAGGAGAAGGGATGCAGTAGAGACAGAGAAGGAGAAGGGATGCAGCAGAGGCAGAGAAGGAGAAGGGATGCAGTAGAGACAGAGATGGAGAAGAGATGCAGCAGAGGCAGAGAAGGAGAAGAGATGCAGTAGAGACAGAGAAGGAGAAGGGATGCAGCAGAGGCAGAGAAGGAGAAGGGATGCAGCAGAGACAGAGATGGAGAAGGGATGCAGCAGAGACAGAGATGGAGAAGGGATGCAGCAGAGACAGAGAAGGAGAAGAGATGCAGCAGAGACAGAGATGGAGAAGGGATGAGCAGAGACAGAGAAGGAGAAGGGATGCAGCAGAGACAGAGAAGGAGAAGAGATGCAGCAGAGACAGAGATGGAGAAGGGATGAGCAGAGATAGAGAAGGAATGCAGCACGTGAATTTGCGTGAGAAACTGCAAGAAAAATTGACTAATGGAGTGGACAGTTCAAACAGAGAAGCTGAGGATCTCTCAGAGAACAAATGATACTTCACAGAGCATAAATTTCAGAGAGTGCAAGGGATGAGGCAAGAGCAGCAAACACTGGTAGGAGGAGAGAACTGAGGCTACACTGTCAGAGAGATGGTAAGGGATAAAGAGAGAGCAGCAAACATTGGTAGGAGGAGAGAACTGAGGCTGCACTGTCAGAGAGATGGTAAGGGATAAAGAGAGAGCAGAGATAGGAGGAGGATAGTAGTGAGTGCTGCTGCATTCAGCTTCAAGGGGTCAGGCAAGGAATAACCCACCAAAAACATTACTCATTCATGAACCTACATTACCCCTTCTAGCACATTTGATGTCCATTATGCATTATAATTATGGTACTAATAGATGTCACAATGGTTGATTTTTTGTGGGAGGATCCGCTAAAAGAATTGTGATCTGCAAATATTTCATAATCATAAACACTAATAAATTATAACATAACAAACAAATAAACACCTTTTAACCACAACACAAAACATTTATATATTCGGAGTTTCTGTGGGTCCTCGCTAGTATGCACTAACATTAATTACTTCCTTTCTAAATCATTAAAAACTGGTATAATGATTTTTAAAAAACCTGTATGACAGGTGTATGTACCGTAAAGTACGCAGCAAGCACCCTCCACGTAGCAAGCGCCCACTATGCTGTTTTCAGCGATCTAGATTTTGTAGGGTTCATGTAGCAAGCGCACACTATATAGAAATTGATCGTAATATAAGCGCATGCGCCAAAAAAAAATTCTTACTTTTTTCCCCCCTCTTCAATAATTTTTTATATTTTTTTTTAATAGACAACACAATGATTGAGGTAACAAAGTTCAAGAGTATATAAAATGGACAAAGTTAATGCAGGCATGCCTCGCTTTCGAAATAGATTTATTCAGCCGCACCGTGTGTGCATACGCACGCGTTCCGCTGTCGTCTGTTCAGAAATTTTTTGATAGTGCCACCTTGGCAGAACTGTTACCTGTCATGCAGGACAAAAAATAAGAAGCTTTACTGTTTCTGCCTATGGATGTGTCCATAAATAAGCCCTTTAAAGAGAAAATGAAAGAGTTGTGGATGGAATGGCGAGGATTTGCAACAGTAGAACATCCCATGACAATCTCAAGCAGCCCTCAAGACAACAAGCCATTGATTGGGTCTCTCCACCAGTCAACCAGTTAGCCACTTGTGCACACTCATCTGCCCGGCATAACTCGACTGAGTCATGTTTAAAGAGAATGAAGATCTTTTACCCAATTCCAATCGGAAAACAGCGCGTGAGCTAGCTTGATTGCAGCATTGACGACAACACTTACCCACCCTCTTCTGCCATTGAGAAACAGATTAGTTGCAGACGTACTCTGTAATATTTGGAGTATTCTCGTACTAAGTTTTCCGTGAAAGTATCTGTACCGTATGCAAAAACAGATGTAATTATATGTGCATCCTTGAAGATGCATTTCAAGTTGACCTCACACACATTTTATGATTTTTAAGTTTGCTACCTTAGCAACGGATTCAAGGCATGCTGGGAGCCTTTTTGGAGCAAACAGCAGACAAAGCACATTTAGGCAGCAAGAAACTGCAATGCGAGTTTTAGCTGAGACAATAGGGGTGGGTTGTTTGCTGAGAGCCATTATAAAAAGTGGGTCAAGCCAAGATAGAGTACTGGCATACCCCTTAATAGTGTTCGGTATAATAATTGGTGGACATCAATGGTGGATCAGAGGGGGTCCCATGGGTCTGCCCTCTCCGTGTGGATCTAGGTGGGGTCCCATGGGTTTGCCCTCTCCATGTGGATCCAGGTGGTGTCCCATGGGTCTGCCCTCTCTGTGTGGATCCAGGGGGGGTCCCATGGGTCTGCCCTCTCTGTGTGGATCCAGGGGGGGTCCCATGGGTCTGCCCTCTCTGTGTGGATCCAGGTGGTGTCCCATGGGTCTGCCCTCTCCGTGTGGATCCAGGTGGTGTCCCATGGGTTTGCCCTCTCTGTGTGGATCCAGGGGGGGTCCCATGGGTCTGCCCTCTCCGTGTGGATCCAGGTGGTGTCCCATGGGTCTGCCCTCTCCGTGTGGATCCAGGGGGGGGTCCCATGGGTCTGCCCTCTCTGTGTGGATCCAGGTGGTGTCCCATGGGTCTGCCCTCTCCATGTGGATCCAGGTGGTGTCCCATGGGTCTGCCCTCTCTGTGTGGATCCAGGGGGGATCCCATGGGTCTGCCCTCTCTGTGTGGATCCAGGGGGGGTCCCATGGGTCTGCCCTCTCCGTGTGGATCCAGGTGGGATCCCATGGGTCTGCCCTCTCCGTGTGGATCCAGGGGGGATCCCATGGGTCTGCCATCTCCGTATGGATCCAGGGAGTTCCATGGAACCACCCACTCTTCCTGAAGATGTGATCTAACATTTTGGTCCCCAGCTAGGTTCTTTGCTCGGAATAAAACAGCATGCAGTCCAACATATGATTTCGTAATTAAAAATCATATAAAAATAAAATAATGCAACTTGCACCAGCCTTCCCCTGCGGTGGCCTCGGCGTATTGATTTTGGTAAAGGGTCTGGCTTGCGCTTCATCGCCTGCAAACCCCTTTTCAAAATACATGAATATAGCCATAAATGGTAAAGGGTAGCCAAGGGTTAATGTCTGCATGGGTACAGTTGTTCAAGTTTTTATTTTTAAAGTCATTTCAATGGAGTCCTTTGTTTTCAGATAATGACTACAAATACGAGAAAGTATTTCAATATGGGGCATTGGCTATAATAATAGTAGTAGTAGTAGTAGTAGTAGTAGCAGAAGCAGTCATAACATTAACAATATCAACAACAAGGGTGGCAACCTGCCCCTATGGTAACAAGTCATCAATAAACACACACAACTACACCAGCGCCATATGTTGGAGAAGAACAAATACCTGTGCATCAATCATCTTATTTCCTTACTTTCTAGAGTCAGCAGCTGCTCCTGGACATCCTCTTGGAGTCTGCATGTCCTGTTCTTGATGACAATCACCTCTTCCAGCTCATTCCTAGACACCTCCAACCTCCTCTTGCTATCTGAATCCAACCTCGCCAACTCCTCCTCTGCTGACTCAGCATCCTAAACAGTTTGGAGAGAGAGTGCAATATTGTAGTGAGGGGGACAGAACATCATCACTGATGTCTTCAACTATATCATGAGCAAACAAGAACTCGGAAACTGCTTGTGGGAATACATTTCAGAACAGCAAGCTTTCATTGCTTAAGTTAGCCACTAGAATACTGTTCCATGATGCCTTCTCCAGCGCTGAATATTGGAGGAGTTTGAAATGAGCATTGTGTTCAAGGTCAGCTTGTTCACAAGCCAAGTCTAAGAGTATAAAGTGCAGCTTACGTGCATGTTTGAAAAGACTTCTCGGCCTTTCTTTGAGCTTTTCTTTAGTTAGTCTTCACCTCACGATAAGCTACCACTACATCCAGTGAGGGGCAATGAGGATAGCCTTTGAGAGCAGGCAGTCCATCTTTCACTGCTACATCCAGTGAGGGAAGCAGCCTTTGAGAGCAGGCAGTCCATCTTTCACTGCTACATCCAGTGAGGGAGGCAATGAGTATAGCCTTTGAGAGAGGCAGTCCATCTTTCACTGCTACATCCAGTGAGGGAGGCAACGAGGATATCCTTTGAGAGCAGGCAGTCCATCTTTCACTGCTACATCCAGTGAGGGGAGCAATGAGGATAGCCTTTGAGAGCAGGCAGTCCATCTTTCACTGCTACATCCAGTGAGGGAAGCAGCCTTTGAGAGCAGGCAGTCCATCTTTCACTGCTACATCCAGTGAGGGAGGCAATGAGGATATCCTTTGAGAGCAGGCAGTCCATCTTTCACTGCTACATCCAGTGAGGGAGGCAATGAGGATATCCTTTGAGAGCAGGCAGTCCATCTTTCACTGCTACATCCAGTGAGGGAAGCAGCCTTTGAGAGCAGGCAGTCCATCTTTCACTGCTACATCCAGTGAGGGAAGCGATGAGGATATCCTTTGAGAGCAGGCAGTCCATCTTTCACTGCTACATCCAGTGAGGGAAGCGATGAGGATATCCTTTGAGAGCAGGCAGTCCATCTTTCACTGCTACATCCAGTGAGGGACCCCCAATGAGTATAGCCTTTGAGAGCAGGCAGTCCATCTTTCACATCTGTTTTACCTGCACATGCCCAGTAGCCCATAAATGATGATCATAAAACTTCACTTCGTGTTTTCTGTGAATGAGCAAATGAAAATCTCTTAAAATGACTGACGATCGCAACTTCCACCATGAACTGTGGAGGACTTCTCTTCCCGGCCTTTACTGCTGTCCTCTTCCACTGAGGGACGCTGCAGAAGCAACCAGAAACCATTCCGAATCCCTTCACTCTTGAGAAAGGATGTTCCTATTGGGGGTAAGGTTTCTTTGCTGCACGTTGTTGTACTGGAGCTGATTCTTATACCACACTGGCACTTAATGTTTTGCACTCTAATAATATGAACATTAGATAAAATTAAAATAAAAATGTCCACTAATAAATAAATGTATCACGTCACATAATAAACCACAAGTGGAGTTCGGAATAGAGAAAGCTCGTCCACATTACGACCAGCGATATGGCACTGACGTGTTTTTTGTAACGGACACCGAATATCCTCAATTACATTTGGGGGAGGAGGCGTATTTAGTGGACCCCTTTATAATTCAAGGGCAGTAACACACGCACATAGTTTGTACCGATTTGATCTGAAGAGAAGCATTAGTGGCTCCTGAAGTGAGCGTCCTAGCTCTCTCCAGATTCCGTCTGTTCTCCTGCGCTCCCTCCTCGAGCTCATCCAGCCTGTCCCGCAGCTCAGAGAGAACATCACGAGAGGCATCGATGTTTACTCGGGAGTTATTCAGCGCCAACTCTGCCACATCCAGAGATTCGGTGGCGTTGGCTAAGAGTGACGTGATCGCACTCGGTTGGGAGGCTGCTCCATCCAAGTCCTCAACTAAAACTGTATACTGAGCCAGTGATTGGTTGAAGCTTGCGTTTACCTCTGTTATCAAGCGCCTGAGGACAAAAAAACAGTGGAATTTCACTCGCTATAATAGGCAGAGTACAGAGTACAGGCCCACAGGCAATGAAAGTAAAACCAAACATAGAGAACGCCTACAGGCAATTACGCAAACAAAGCGGGGGCATCCTTCAAGAACCTGAATTGGCAGTGTGTGTGTGTGGGGGGGGGGGGGGGAGGGGTGGAGGATTGTTAGCCATTTGAAGGGGAAATGTTATATCACAAGGAAAAGGGATTTCATTAAATCCCATAAATCGTACTCGCTTGGCCTCGAGAAGTCATAAATGGTTGCACATAATCAGCTAGCGTACTTGCCTGTACCCAGCCTAATCCTAGACTGAGGGATTCAGAGGGGTGGGTGCTTGCTACGTATACCCAGCCTAATCCAAGACTGAGGGATTCAAAGGGGTGGGTGCTTGCTACATGTATGTGTACCCAGCCTAATCCTAGACTGAGGGATTCAGAGGGGTGGGTGCTTGCTATGTGTACCCAGCCTAATCCTAGACTGAGGGATTCAGAGGGGTGGGTGCTTGCTATGTGTACCCAGCCTAATCCTAGACTGAGGGATTCAGAGGGGTGGGTGCTTGCTATGTATGTGTACCCAGCCTAATCCTAGACTGAGGGATTCAGAGGGGTGGGTGCTTGCTACGTGTACCCAGCCTAATCCTAGACTGAGGGATTCAGAGGGGTGGGTGCTTGCTATGTGTACCCAGCCTAATCCTAGACCGAGGGATTCAGAGGGGTGGGTGCTTGCTATGTGTACCCAGCCTAATCCTAGACTGAGGGATTCAGAGGGGTGCTATGTATATCCTAGACTGAGGGATTCAGAGGGGTGGGTGCTTGCTACAGTATGTGTACCCAGCCTAATCCTAGACAGGGATGGGTGCTTACTATGTGTACCCAGCCTAATCCTAGACTGAGGGATTCAGAGGGGTAGGTTCTTGCTATGTGTACCCAGCCTAATCCTAGACTGAGGGATTCAGAGGCTTGCTATGTGTACCCAGCCTAATCCTAGACTGAGGGATTCAGAGGTGTGGGTGCTTGCTATGTGTATTCAGTCTAATCCTAGACTGAGGGATTCAGAGGGGTGGGTGCTTGCTATGTGTACCCAGCCTAATCCTAGACTGAGGGATTCAGAGGGGTGGGTGCTTGCTATGTGTACCCAGCCTAAGCCTAGAGTGAGGGATTCAGAGGGGTGGGTGTTTGCTATGTGTACCCAGCCTAATCCTAGACCGAGGGATTCAGAGGGGTGGGTGCTTGCTATGTATACCCAACTTAATCCTAGACTGAGGGATTCAGAGGGGTGGGTGCTTGCTACAGTATGTGTACCCAGCCTAATCCTAGACTGAGGGATACAACAGAGGGGTGGGTGCTTGCTATGTGTATCCAGCCTAATCCTAGACTGAGGAATTCAGAGGGGTGGGTGCTTGCATGTGTACCCAGCTAAGCCTAGACTGAGGGATTCAGAGGGGTGGGTGCTTGCTATGTGTACCCAGCCTAATCCTAGACTGAGGGATTCAGAGGGGTGGGTGCTTGCTACGTGTACCCAGCCTAATCCTAGACTGAGGGATTCAAAGGGGTGGGTGCTTGCTACGTGTATCCAGCCTAATCCTAGACTGAGGGATTCAAAGGGGTGGGTGCTTGCTACGTGTACCCAGCCTAATCCTAGACTGAGGCAGAGGGGTGGGTGCTTGCTATGTGTACTCAGCCTAATCCTAGACTGAGGGATTCAGAGGGGTGGGTGCTTGCTACCTGGAGGACACATTAATGGCACAGAACATTAACTGGCAATGTTGCCCGATGGCTCGCCAACTTCAAATACTCTAGATTATAGGAGGCTTGGTTACAAATACAACATACAAGGCTTCTTCAGCACTTTGGACGGCCAAGTTCGCTCGTCTCAACAACTCCATGTCACTGACATTAGAAAGCTGGAAGAACCCTTCGATAGTCGAATTAATTTCCACGAGAACCGCAAAGAACTGTGTAGAGGAATAGAAGAGCGAGTGAGTCCACCACAAGAAAAACCCACTAACTGACATAAGTGTATAGGATAGAGTGTGCATAAGTTTACCTGGTCAAGATCCAGGTCCAGTTGAAGGCTCAGAGTGGTGTTGACATTCCTTCCAATCAAATCCGTGTCAACCCTCGTCTTGCTGAGCTCACCCTCCAACCGGGACAGCACAAGCTGCATGTCCACTAGGAGAACCGCTGCTTCCAATGTTCGCTCTGATGTTTCATTAACCACGTCCTCTGAACCATCAAGGAGAAGTGAAGCATCACTCTGCAGCCTTCTCAGGTCTGATATGCCAGACTGGATCTGCTGGACAAGCTCATTGACTCGATTCTGAGCTAAGTTGGCGTCCCTTATCGAATCAGATGCCAGTCGAGCAAGACCTACGCATCCCTCACCAGCTCCACATGTCTCACAACCCACCCCTCCACAATCCCCCGTACAGGCCCCATTCCTTCCCACTCCTCCGCACACCGTCACAGTCACCTGCTCCACAAATGCCTCCAAGGCATCTAGCGTCATCCTTATCGTGTCCAGTTGAGAAATGAGTTCAGCATTTTGTACCGTCAGAGTTTCTCTGAGATTGAGATAGGTCATAAAAATTTCTCGTACTTCATCTAAAGCAACACTGAAATTAGTTCTAATAAGATTGTCGGAAGTTAACGCTCTGTCGAGTGCCTCTCTAGACCGCTCAAGAAAGAGGGAGGGGTTTGAGGTGAGGTCGAAGAAACTCAAGAGGGAAGACACATTGAAGATGGTTGATCTGAACAGAGACAGATTTTGGGCCAGAAAGTCCAAGTTGGTGAGCAGGGTTTCGGTGGCCATTCTTATACTTATTTGAAACTCATCGTTCTTTTGAGCAAGCACGACGAGACCTCCCGTCCTATTGGTCAAGTTGCAGATCAAATCATGTGTGGTTCGCACACTAGTTGAAAGTGACTCCACCTCACTTTCATTCAAAATCGTGCGAACTATACTCGCCAAGCTGAACAGATCCTCTAGTTGAGGAAGCTGCGTGTCATTGGTCTGGTTCCGGTTGATATCAAGGACAAGAGCAACGGCTTGCTCCACCACACTCTCTAGGGCCATGATCCTCTCCACAAATTGGGCAGTGCACTCGTCACAACGTTCGCAGGATGGGAAGGGAAAAGTGGCTGAACTCTCCTCCGTGCAGCGATCACACTTGACTCCACCTACTCGGGGCAGGCACAAACACTGACCGAAGACGTCACTGCACCCAGAGGAGCTGGAACCATCGGGACTACAGTTGCACGCTGAGGGTCATGGGGGAAGAGACAAAACTTTGATAAATGTGCTAGGCTTACCTAAAACAAATTTAGAGGTAGGTGGTTGAAGGTCAGAGAGGACTAAATGCCACCACACCAGCACTTCAACTAAATGCCACCTCACCAACACTTCAACTAAATGCCACCTCACCAACACTTCAACTAAATGCCACCACACCAACACTTCAACTAAATGCCACCTCACCAACACTTCAACTAAATGCCACTCACCAACACTTCTACTAAATGCCACCACACCAACACTTCAACTAAATGCCACCACACCAACACTTCAACTAAATGCCACCTCACCAACACTTCAACTAAATGCCACCACACCAACACTTCAACTAAATGCCACCACACCAACACTTCAACTAAATGCCACCACACCAACACTTCAACTAAATGCCACCACACCAACTAAATGCCACCACACCAACACTTCAACTAAATGCCACCACACCAACACTTCAACTAAATACCACCACACCAACACTTCAACTAAATGCCACCACACCAACACTTCAACTAAATGCCACCACACCAACACTTCAACTAAATACCACCACACCAACACTTCAACTAAATGCCACCACACCAACTAAATGCCACCACACCAACACTTCAACTAAATGCCACCTCACCAACACTTCAACTAAATGCCACCACACCAACACTTCAACTAAATGCCACCTCACCAACACTTCAACTAAATGCCACCACACCAACTAAATGCCACCACACCAACACTCCAACTAAATGCCACCACACCAACACTTCAACTAAATGCCACCTCACCAACACTTCAACTAAATGCCACCTCACCAACACTTCAACTAAATGCCACCTCACCAACACTCCAACTAAATGCCACCACACCAACACTTCAACTAAATGCCACCTCACCAACACTTCAACTAAATGCCACCTCACCAACACTTCAACTAAATGCAACCTCACCAACACTTCAACTAAATGCCACCACACCAACACTTCAACTGAATGCCACCACACCAACACTTCAACTAAATGCCACCTCACCAACACTTCAACTAAATGCCACCTCACCAACACTTCAACTAAATGCCATCACCAACACTTCAACTAAATGCCACCACACCAACACTTCAACTAAATGCCACCTCACCAACACTTCAACTAAATGCCATCACACCAACACTTCAACTAAATGCCACCACACCAACACTTCAACTAAATGCCATCACACCAACACTTCAACTAAATGCCATCACACCAACACTTCAACTAAATGCCACCTCACCAACACTTCAACTAAATGCCATCACACCAACACTTCAACTAAATGCCACCACACCAACACTTCAACTAAATGCCACCACACCAACACTTCAACTAAATGCCACCACACCAACACTTCAACTAAATGCCACCTCACCAACACTTCAACTAAATGCCATCACACCAACACTTCAACTAAATGCCACCACACCAACACTTCAACTAAATGCCACCTCACCAACACTTCAACTAAATGCCACCTCACCAACACTTCAACTAAATGCCATCACACCAACACTTCAACTAAATGCCACCACACCAACACTTCAACTAAATGCCACCTCACCAACACTTCAACTAAATGCCACCACACCAACACTTCAACTAAATGCCACCTCACCAACACTTCAACTAAATGCCACCTCACCAACACTTCAACTAAATGCCACCACACCAACACTTCAACTAAATGCCATCACACCAACACTTCAACTAAATGCCACCACACCAACACTTCAACTAAATGCCACCTCACCAACACTTCAACTAAATGCCACCACACCAACACTTCAACTAAATGCCACCTCACCAACACTTCAACTAAATGCCACCACACCAACACTTCAACTAAATGCCATCACACCAACACTTCAACTAAATGCCACCACACCAACACTTCAACTAAATGCCACCACACCAACACTTCAACTAAATGCCACCTCACCAACACTTCAACTAAATGCCACCTCACCAACACTTCAACTAAATACCACCACACCAACACTTCAACTAAATGCCACCACACCAACACTTCAACTAAATGCCAACACACCAACACTTCAACTAAATGCCACCACACCAACACTTCAACTAAATGCCACCCACCAACACTTCAACTAAATGCCACCTCACCAACACTTCAACTAAATGCCACCACACCAACACTTCAACTAAATGCCACCACACCAACACTTCAACTAAATGCCACCTCACCAACACTTCAACTAAATGCCACCACACCAACACTTCAACTAAATGCCACCACACCAACACTTCAACTAAATGCCACCACACCAACACTTCAACTAAATGCCACCTCACCAACACTTCAACTAAATGCCACCACACCAACACTTCAACTAAATGCCACCTCACCAACACTTCAACTAAATGCCACCACACCAACACTTCAACTAAATGCCACCACACCAACACTTCAACTGAATGCCACCACACCAACACTTCACAACTAAATACCACCACACCAACACTTCAACTAAATGCCACCACACCAACACTTCAACTAAATGCCACCTCACCAACACTTCAACTAAATGCCACCTCACCAACACTTCAACTAAATGCCACCTCACCAACACTTCAACTAAATGCCACCACACCAACACTTCAACTAAATGCCACCACACCAACACTTCAACTAAATGCCACCACACCAACACTTCAACTAAATGCCACCACACCAACACTTCAACTAAATGCCACCACACCAACACTTCAACTAAATGCCACCTCACCAACACTTCGACTAAATGCCACCTCACCAACACTTCAACTAAATGCCACCTCACCAACACTTCAACTAAATGCCACCTCACCAACACTTCAACTAAATGCCACCTCACCAACACTTCAACTAAATGCCACCACACCAACACTTCAACTAAATGCCACCACACCAACACTTCAACTAAATGCCACCACACCAACACTTCAACTAAATGCCACCACACCAACACTTCAACTAAATGCCACCACACCAACACTTCAACTAAATGCCACCTCACCAACACTTCAACTAAATGCCACCACACCAACACTTCAACTAAATGCCACCTCACCAACACTTCAACTAAATGCCACCACACCAACACTTCAACTAAATGCCACCACACCAACACTTCAACTAAATGCCACCTCACCAACACTTCAACTAAATGCCACCTCACCAACACTTCAACTAAATGCCACCACACCAACACTTCAACTAAATGCCACCTCACCAACACTTCAACTAAATGCCACCACACCAACACTTCAACTAAATGCCACCTCACCAACACTTCAACTAAATGCCACCACACCAACACTTCAACTAAATGCCACCACACCAACACTCCAACTAAATGCCACCACACCAACACTTCAACTAAATGCCACCACACCAACACTTCAACTAAATGCCACCTCACCAACACTTCAACTAAATGCCACCACACCAACACTTCAACTAAATGCCACCACACCAACACTTCAACTAAATGCCACCACACCAACACTTCAACTAAATGCCACCTCACCAACACTTCAACTAAATGCCACCACACCAGCACTTCAACTGAATGCCACCACACCAACACTTCACAACTAAATGCCACCCACCAACACTTCAACTAAATGCCACCACACCAACACTTCAACTAAATGCCACCACACCAACACTTGATGCATAAATATATTCTAATAAATATATTCATAGATGACAATAAATATATTCATTGATAGATATATTAATAGGTAGATACATAAATCTATTCATAGATGAGATATATCACAGATTAATAGGTAGATACATAAATCTATTCATAGATGATATAAGACAACAATTCCTCATTCTCAGGGGAATCCCAGTTTACTGCAATGTACCTATGAAGGATTCAGGGTCACACTCAGTGTTTTGGGGATCAAAATCGGCTAAAGATACTGTTTATGATACGAAGAAGCTGCCAGAGTGAGTTTCCCCCCCTTCTTTCACTTTGCTAGTTTTTTTTGCTGCCATTATAAATAGGGATTGCTATGGTAACCCCCAGTGTAGTTCCAGTGTTAGAGAAGCAAACTCACAATAGACACTGGAACGTGACCAACAAAACTTACGAGCACAGCTGCCATTCCCGACGTCAAAGAAGCCCATTACACATCTGTCGCAGGGCGCAAAGGTAAAGGAAAGCGTCCTTCCAGAACCCTCAGGACATATCTCACAGTGCTTCCCGCGAGTGTTCTCTGCACAGTCGACACATTCGCCACTCACTGGGTCGCACAAATCAGAGCGGAAGTTACAGAAGCAGCTGACACAGCGAGCAAATTCTCCACCAAAGGAAGGGTCGAATGTGTGATGCTCTGAACAGGACTGGCAGTACGAGCCCTCACGGGAATCTGGACACGTGCAGCGCTCCACGTAGTCTACTGGTATGGGAGAGAAGAGAGCGGAGCTGGTAATGTTGTTTGTGGCAAAGTCGAGAGACGAGTGGTGCAGGCGGAAGACTCTTGCTGGAGACTGGACTTCTTTCTGCCAAATAAAACACAAATAATGTTTTTAAATAATGAAATTAAATGCTACACATGGAACCTCACGGGGAAGAGAAAGGAGAGCTGCAGGTAGAGAATGTTGGCGAGGGTTTTTCGTATGTCCCTCCCCTTGGCTGGTTTTCTTGGCGCAAGTCCTGAGAAGTAGGAGGCGAGATAGAATTGGCCCGGGGAAAATGTTATCTGGTGAGGGGGGGGGGGGGGGGGGGGGGGGGAGAAGAGAGAGATTAATGAATTACTTACCGGGATGTGGTAGGCGGTTGATGCGTGGTAGGTGTGGCATGAGGGGATGCTGTGACTTGTGGGGTGGGGTGATGACCAAGGTAGGCACGGCATGAGATATATGTGCTGTGTGGGGATATGTGTGTTGTGTGGGGAGTGACATGGTGTGGTGTGAGGAGTGGGTGTGAGGAGTGGGTGTGAGGAGTGGGTGTGACATGGTGTGGTGTGAGGAGTGGGTGCGACATGGTGTGGTGTGAGGAGTGGGTGTGACATGGTGTGGTGTGAGGAGTGGGTGTGACATGGTGTGGTGTGAGGAGTGGGTGTGACTACCACAGTGATGGTGTCATGTGGTTGTGGTGTGAGAGGTGGAGTGTGATGGATGGGAAGTGTGGGAAGAGGGAAAGAGCAAAGTGGCTGGTGTGAAATGGGGAGGGACAGAGGTAGTCCGACAGTCGGACTTGTCACGCATCTATAGTTGCTGCCCAATCAGATTGCCGTGTTGTCGTTGCCAGGCATTCGGAAGGGTGAGTACAGAGTTTAATTCCCCATAAGCGAGGCCAGCTGGCCGCGGTGCCGGAGGTGAACACACAAGGGTACACCACCAGCTAGCAGCTAGTCAGCCGAGCTACCATCACTAAGCCTGCAAAAGCTTTAGTAAGTGCAAATGTGGTCCTGACATTTTAGACGAGGCAGTGAATTGTTCAGGTCTTGATGCACAAGTCATTTGTGTTTGAGAACCACACCTCTTTCTTCTCTGCCTCAAAGTTATGGAAGGTAAAGAGTTGGCTTATGCCAGCCTGGGACAGCAGATGTCTACAGGAAGCGGGCAGGGAGGTGGAGGGTGTGGTTGCATGCATGACAGGTGAGAGAGAGTGAGAGGTGGAGAAGAGGTGATAAGGCACAAGAAGAGATGGAGGAGAGTGAAGCAAGGAGGGTAGAAGGGGAGAGAGGAGAAGGGTGGGAGGGGAAGTAAGGAAGGAGGAATAGAGAAGCTGAATAATACCAAGTACAGGAGGTGAAGAAGAAAAGTGAAAAAGTGCAGAAAGAGAGAGGGAACTGGAGGGTCAGAAGAGAGCCGTCACAAAACAGAGGAGGATCGAAGAGCTACCCCACCCATAGTTTGTGCTGGACAGACGTTGGGTAAAGGAAAATGTCATGTGACTGCAGCCAAGTTTCCTGAGCCAGTGTTAGAACATCAACACCATTTAATGGTGGATAGTCACACCTGCCACATGAACTTTCCAATTTGACTTTGCAGCAAATACTATTACTACAATTTTGTTTTAAACAACTGATCTTTTAGATCACTGACTAGATTTAAATAGATCACTAACTAGTAGATTTAAATAGATCACTGACTAGATTTAGATAGATCACTGACTAGATTTAGATAGATCACTGACTAGATTTAGATAGATCACTGACTAGATTTAGATAGATCACTGACTAGATTTAGATAGATCACCGACTAGATTTAAATAGATCAGCGACTAGATTTAAATAGATCACCTACTAGATTTAGATAGATCACTGACTAGATTTAGATAGATCACTGACTAGATTCACTGACTAGATTTAAATAGATCACTGATAGATTTTAAAAGATCACTGACTAGATTTAAAATGACGTCTTTGTGATCATCAGTGTGAAATCATCAAAAAACAAATTTTATTTGCAATTCAGCAGTACTGCTAATGACCTATCGCTGGTCGTAGGATAGTCGCTCACTGTAGCTAGAAGGCTAAAAGTCAGCTAGAAGAAAGGCTTAACAAATGGAGCCGCTATGCAAGTAAAAATCTGATGTCTTCATGACTGGCATGAGTGCCTAGAGATTAACAGAAAAGTATCGCAATGGTTGGTTTTCTATTATGCAGAGTTGCGTAGGAAATAGCATGATTTCTTGGTCTAAAATATTGAAAAATCACTGGATAATAAGCGAGTTATGATATTTTTAATTGGAAAGTTAGTGTGGCAAAGACTGTACTGAATCTGATTGGTCACGAGTACTAGATTCCACAGAGTATCTAGTACAGAAGTCATATGTTTGGCTTGTGGAATGCTTTGGGCTCACTGGCAAGTCACCTGATATACCTTTACCCAATGTCTATCCCGTAAGATCTCCAAGTAGCACTGGAGTAATGCTTAACCATTAACCTTTGCTTGTTGTGGCTGGTCAGTGTGGCTGACATTGAACTCAATCACGAGTCTTTCTGACGGTGCCAATCTTGTGTTGACAGGAACCACTTCCAGAAAGCCCTTCACCAACATCAAGGAGGAGCTTGTCGGCGCGTCAGTGAGTCCAGGAAAGCTCAAGTTGAACGTCAAGGACTGGCCGAATGCTGTGCGCTTGTCTCCGAGGTAAGATAGTGGAAAAGAGAGAGTCAGTATCTGACTGT
This sequence comes from Cladorhizidae sp. MBARI D1340-BT2, assembly GCA_028752905.1. NCBI lineage: Eukaryota > Metazoa > Porifera > Demospongiae > Poecilosclerida > Cladorhizidae > Cladorhizidae sp. MBARI D1340-BT2. The sequence goes on from JAQNBH010000001.1 coordinate 30,469,353, forward strand.
TCTCCTTGGCGGTAACTTCAAGGTAACCTCTGCAAAGAAAAAAAGTTAGGTGTGCAAAAGAGACTGCTCAGCTTGGAACACAATAAAAAATGGCCGCATGATGACACTGTAAAGTATGACTGGACCGGGTTCGGACATCATGAAAGTAGATTTGTTATGGCTCTTGTTGAAGCAACCTGCCTCCACCCAGTGTGGTGTTGGTCCAGTGTGTGTCCCCATAGAGCCATTGTCAACCTGCCTCAACCTAGTGTGGTGTTGGTCCAGTGTGTGTCCCCATAGAGCCATTGTCAACCTGCCTCCACCCAGTGTGTGTCCCAATAGAGCCATTGTCAACCTGCCTCCACCCAGTGTGGTGTTGGTCCAGTGTGTGTCCCCATAGAGCCATTGTCAACCTGCCTCCATCCAGTGTGTGTCCCCATAGAGCCATTGTCAACCTGCCTCAACCCAGTGTGGTGTTCGTCCAGTGTGTTTCTCCATAGAGCCATTGTCAACCTACTTCAACCTGCCTCAACCTAGGTGGTGTTGGTCCAGTGTGTGTCCCCATAGAGCTATTGTTAACCTACTTCAACCTGCCTCAACCCAGTGTGATGTTGGTCCAGTGTGTGTCCATATAAAGCTATTGTCAACCTACTTCAACCTGCCTCAACCTAGTGTGGTGTTGGTCCAGTGTGTGTCCCCATAGAGCTATTGTCAACCTACTTCAACCTGCCTCAACCTTGTGTGATGTTGGTCCAGTGTGTGTCCCCATAGAGCTATTGTCAACCTACTTCAACCTGCCTCAACCCAGTGTGGTGTTGGTCCAGTGCATATTCCAATAGAGCTATTGTCAACCTACTTCAACCTGCCTCAACCCAGTGTGATGTTGGTCCAGTGTGTGTCCCCATAGAGCTATTGTCAACCTACTTCAACCTGCCTCAACCTAGTGTGATGTTGGTCCAGTGTGTGTCCCCATAGAGCTATTGTCAACCTACTTCAACCTGCCTCAACCCATTGTGATGTTGGTTCAGTGTGTGTCCCCATAGAGCTATTGTCAACCTACTTCAACCTGCCTCAACCTAGTTTGATGTTGGTCCAGTGTGTATCCCCATAGAGCTATTGTCAACCTACTTCAACCTGCCTCAACCCAGTGATGTTGGTCCAGTGTGTGTCCCCATAGAGCTATTGTCAACCTACTTCCACCTGCCTCCACCCACTTCACCAGCTGCACTCACTCTGGACTGTATTGTGTCTCTCCTGGTGAACTAAACCCTTCAACATCCTCTTCCTCGTCAAATTCGGACAGCACTTGTGCCTGATACCACCCTTCATCCACATCGCACTGCTGAGAGAATCCGTTACAGAAACACCTCACGCATGCCATTACAAGGAAGGAGGTTGGACCAAGAAAACCGGGAGCACAGGAATCGCATTGTCGCCCTCTGACTCCAGGACGGCAGTCGCACTGGCCCGACACGGAGTCGCACGTTCCATCATCATTTACACTTCCGACCGGATCACAGTTGCAAGGCAAACATATGTCTCCAGTTAATGCAGAGCGGTAAAACCCGGGGGTACAGGTCCGGCAGAGGGGGCCTGTGGTGGGAGGGGTACAGCTGCTTGAAAGTTCAAGTGGAATCGAACAGGGACACAGGAGAGTTCCATTGTGAGCCTGCATTAGAACACACACAACAATGATCAAGTCCACGCACACAATTAATACGTATATGTATGTGCCCCTGCATAAAACATGAGCGTTTCACCAGCTGCTGTGTTGTTTGTCAATTTTTTTTATCAGCAATAAATATTCATAACACCTCGTTAACCCATTGACCTCCACAAGCACTTAACAAATTTAGTTACCATACACACACACACACACACAGTGTAATAAAGTAACTTTAAAAAAATGAACCTTGTGTGCCCTACCTGCCTTAACCCTCCCTAGCCCTCCCTAACCTAGCCCAAGCCCTCCCAAACCAAGCCCTCCCAAGCCCTAGTCAGCGGATTGTTGTAAAGTAGCCATAAAACTCAACTTCGGGTTTGTTGGGATGAGCAAGAAAAACAACAACTTCTAAATATAGAAAGAAAGGCTGATGACCACATCTGCCATCATGAACAGCCTCTTCCTGACCCGGGACCTTCTTCTTCTTCGGAAAGCTGCACAGGCAATGCTTACCAGAAATTGCTCCGGATCCCTTCGCTCTTGAGAAAAGAGGCACTCCTGGATGGATTTCTTTGCTGTAGGTTCTGTTGAGGACAAAGAGCAATGCTGAGCTGTGTAGCTCTTGTTTGCTTACACCAATGGAGTTGATTGTTATACCAATCTGCAGCTTATTGTATTTATGATCACAGATTTGAGAAAAAATTCCTTGAAAAAAAAGTAATCACTATGAATTAAGGCTGTAAAAATCCTATATAATTATTACACTGTATAGTATCCCTAACTTAAATCTCAACTAGAAAATAATTTTAAACAAGCTGGTTTCAACTGATTTTAGTAGGTATGGGTGTCAAGATTTACCAAAAAAAAGTAAGGTGGGGTAGGGGTTGGGGAAAACTTTTTCTGGGGTTAAAGGTCATTTATCCCCGGCCTAAATCACTTAAACTTGTATCTCGGTAACAAAACAAGGTCATGTGGTTGATCCTGGTGTCAAAATGCACAGAATTATGCAAGAAGAAGAAGGGCCCCCCCCCCAATTTTTTTTGGACCCTTAGTTACCAAACCTTGACCTCCAAATGTGAGGTCAAAGGTCAAAAAGTGTCATTGACATGGCATAATATTATTTATCATAATTTTGAAGCTGCATGGTGTCAAACAATGCATCAAAGAATCAAGTGCAAAGAATCAAGTAGTAAACAAATAATTGAAATACTGATTACAGCATAGCTATAACATATTTAGTCATTTTCCTCTTCATCGCTACCAAGTTCCTCTACATCTGCTCCATTAGAACAGTGTCCACAGCACACACCACATGCAGAAACACATGACATGCCAGCTCTCATGCAGCTGCATTTCATGGTTTGGCACTGCCTCTCCCCTTCCTTGCAGTTGCAGCAAATTCCTTTCAGAAGGTTGTCTGGGGCAATAGGAATGGACAGCATCTTCGGTCTGAGTTTTCCATTGCTATCTAACTCCCATCCTCTTCCAATTGGCTTTAGAACAGTGGTGTTTAGATGCTTCCATACCACAACTTGAAGATGTACACGAAGGGAATGCTGTGCTGTTGCATTTTCCGTTGGAGGTAAGCGATCGGGGTCGATTTTACCCTTTGATGCTTGCTTCTGGAACTTCAGATAGCGAGCCTTTTCAAGATGAGTATCCCCACAGCCGTATGTGATCTGCATTGCTTTTAATCCAGCTGTTCGAATAGTGGATTCAGTTGAAGTCATACTTGTAAATGCAGTGATGACACTGGCAGGGAATTTGCATTTGTAGAGAGCACATTTGGTATGTCCATGAATGCATGAAACAGTGTCGTTTCCAGACCAGCCGTACTTGAAGAGGAACTCTTCCTGGTCAACAACGTCTATAGTAGAGATGTCATAAAGACCATCAACATCTGATTGCAAGTACAAATTAGAACAGTTGCTTGGCCGGTGATAACAGAGCAAAACCAATATATCAGTGTCTTGTGCGACAACGACAACTGGGGTATTCACACTTGTGACCAAGTCCAATGCAGTCTTTACAATGAGCGTGTCACCATCATCTTTTGCTTGACGTACAACAATATTGTGGTTTGCCATCTCTGTAGACAGTATCATGATTAGAGCTCCTTTGTTCTTCTCATTTGCCAGGAAAACTTCTCTGTCACATGATATAGTCAATTCTGGTGTAACCCTTAAGTCCCGAGAAACCTTCTTCCCAGCCATCCGCCGCATATGTTCATGATCTTTCGATGATGCTTCTTCCCCATAGCCATCAAAGACTACAGTAGAATCCTTGAATTTGGCTGTAACATACCTGGCATAGGTAGTAACTATGGTCTTGATGGTTGCACCGCTGGCCCACTTTACCTGATGAAGTAGCCATCCTCCATCAACAACATGCATTTTGTTGTTCATGTCCAAGTCAAGTTTTGTTGTTGTTTCCTTGAGCATCCTTCCAAACTCATGCTTTGGGGGTTTCCTCATCATACGATCCATAGTGAAGAGAGACGCCGGGACAGGTGTCAGTTCAAAGCGGAATATCTCTTCAATCCCTTCATCTCTCTCTGCCATGATGATCAACCTATTAAAGAGTAGGGTCTTTTCGATGTACACCTTCTTGTCTCCTATTCTTACTTTCTTCTGAAGGGCAGCCAGATTTTTGCATTTGTTTGATGTCTTCATGCTTTTAACAGGTGACTCATCATCAAGATCCTTCTGCATTTCTTTCCCTATCCTCACTGCATCTTCGCAGTTGACAGCTGACTTGTCGGTGGTAGTCCCTCCACTAGACAGTGAAGCAATGGTCATGGGATTATGTACCTGAAATGACATACATAGATGCAATCGTTGTGTGATAACTTTGAAATGTCAATTGAAATCTAGAATGATGTCTGCACAACTATCAGTGCATGAAACACATACATACTAACCTTTGTGAAGGGGTTGTGGGTCGAAAACCATTCAGAAATGAACTTGACGCATTGTCTGTCGTTTTCCATATGCTTAGCTCCAAGGTCTTTGTGTGTCCTCTTACTCCGCTTCCCACCAATCATTTCCTCCATCAGGTCCCCTAGAAGCTTGAGATGTGAAAATGTGCCAGCCCATACTTTCACAGAATTCTCGTTACGCATCCTTCCTCTTGTTAAACCACCATTTGATTTTGCTTTTCGCATAAGGGTTTCTTCGATAGTCTGGTCAGAAAACTGTCCAGAAAATTGCTCATTGGAGTAATGGATGTCCTCATTGCAGATGATACATCTTTCACTGTACGGAAATTGTGTAGGACCCCGGTCTGAAATTATTATCTGGACTAAGTTAGCCAAATCAACAGTATAATATTGTATGCATGTTATGTAGGGGATTGCAATAAGATTATGGGAAATTCAAGTGACTCTTACCATTATCGTCATTTACAGATTGTGACACTTTTTGACGTTTAGGGCGTGGTTCATGCTCCTGTTCTTCAACATCAGGCTCCTTTTGCATGAAAAGGGCTCTGCATCTTTGATGGACGGTCATAGGAATGTTGCTAGTCCATTTTCTTTCCAATCGCTCTAACAAGGAAGAGTCGCTGATGTCTACAATGCTCAATTAGGTTCTCATAGCCCTTAGTGTACAACTTCTGTAGCTTTCCTGCTTCTGATGAGTCCTCAGTACAAATCTCACACCTCCTTTCCATTTTGCTCGAATGGAGTAAGATACCAACCTTATGCCAATGTCTAGTCCTTTTATAGACAAACGCAGCACACATAATGTTCTTGGAGAATCCTGCACAAACCACCAACTCCCATCAAAGGGTGCAAGCTGGACAGGATCATGCAGGTTTTGTGCAAGATCCTGCAGGTTTCTAAGCAAACCTGACCACAAGCCACAACTACTCTCAATACAGATAACACCCACAAACATCTCTCAAGAGTTGGTCCTAAAGGATCCCAGATTTTTTGTGCATCATCATGGTACAATTCTGAGCATTTTGACACCAAGATAAAAAATGTTGGGTATTTAGTTGTCGAGATACAATGTTTTACAATTTTGGGGCGATCGATGACCTTTTGACCCCCCAAAAGTTTTCCCCACCCCCTACCCCACCTTACTTTTTTTTGGTAAGTCTTGACACCCATACTTACCAAAATCAGTTGAAACCAGCTTGTTTAAAATTATTTCTTAGATTGGATCTAAATATGGCTAATTTTAGGATACTAGTAAGTTGTTGGTCTTGACAACACCAAGTATTGTAACAATTCAAACAGCACGAGATGAAATTTCACAGTGGGGAAAAAAATAGTGCAGTGCAGGATACTGCAGCAGATCACCTGCTCCACATGTGACCTCACTAAGTGATTCATTTTAGTCACTGTGACTTGCATCCCAGCAGAATCAACAACCCAGTGAATAAGTTGCACCCACAAAATGGTTTGGTAAATGGGACTGCGACCTACACTCTGGCAAACACAATACTTATTAATTCTGTTAGGTCAACCTATTGACAGTAATGCTATTACCAAATAATGTTAAACTAGTAATATTACTATAAGTATATTAGTCAAATTAATAGTAATATTACTAAATAATGTCACACTAGTAATGTGTGCAAAGCATTGAGTGGTCAGTGAGGGTGCGATGGAGGAAGGAAAAACAACAACAGCAATTGGTTTAGCTTATGGCCGCTTGGATAGATCCAGAAATCCTATCCTTGTATTGCTCTAGACATTGCCCCAGCCCTAGTAGTATAGCTGAAGGCGTAATACAGTACTGACCATTAGGTCTAATACATCACTGATCATTAGGCCTGATACATTACTGATCATTAGGTCTAATACATTACTGATCATTAGGCCTAATACATCACTGATCTTAGGTCTAATACATCACTGATCATTAGGCCTAATACATCACTGATCATTAGGCCTAATACATGACTGATCATTAGGTCTAATACATCACTGATCATTAGGTCTAATACATTACTGATCATTAGGCCTAATACATGACTGATCATTAGGCCTAATACATTACTGATCATTACGTCTAATGATCATTAGGCCTAATACATCACTGATCATTAGGTCTAATAAATTACTGGCCTAATACATCACTGATCATTAGGTCTAATACATGACTGATCATTAGGTCTAATACATCACTGATCATTATGTCTAATACATCACTGATCATTAGGCCTAATACATCACTGATCATTAGGCATAATACATTACTGATCATTAGGTCTAATACATCACTGATCATTAGGTTTAATACATTACTGATCATTACGTCTAATGATCATTAGGCCTAATACATCACTGATCATTAGGCATAATACATTACTGATCATTAGGTCTAATACATCACTGATCATTAGGTCTAGTACATCACTGATCATTAGGTCGAATACATCACTGATCATTAGGTCTAATACATTACTGATCATTAGGCATAATACAGTACTGATTAATAGGCATAATACATTACTGATCATTAGGTCTAATACATTAGGCCTGATACATTACTGATTATTAGGCCTAATACATTACTGATCATTAGGTCTAATACATCACTGATCATTAGGCCTAATACATCACTGATCACAAGGTCTAATACATTACTGACAATTGTATTTGCTCTAGACATTGTCCCAGCCCTGGAGCCCTAACTGTACATCTGTACATGCTCAGATACTCTCCAGATTCACCAAAACCCGTTTCATTCTAAGGCGGTATATCACACCTCCACAGCTAGAGCATGTTGATGAACGAGTAGCTATGTCAGAATAACACACCGTCCTTCCTGTCAGCTACTATGGATGCAGCCTGTTCTCGCTCACCTGGCTGCCAGTTCTCTTCCCCACAGGTCAGTCTGCTGCTGTTTTCTTGATCGCCCTCTTCACCATGACGACCACTCCCAGTTTATATAAGCATGCATTATTTAGGGTGGGCAGTTCGTTCCTATCTTTTGTACGGGCGAACGTACGGTGAATACAAACACACATATATATACATACGTACATGGATAGATAGATAGATATGCCATGTGCGCCAATACCAAGTTTTCCATCTGACTCAACACCAAGGGCTTGCTTCACTTACCAATGATTAAATGTGTTATTATTCTTCATAGCAAGACAAATATAACAATATAATAAACTTACATCTGGAGAGGAGAGCCTTCCTGAGCAGATGCAAGACACTTGTGGGTTGATGTCAAAAATTGCATGATAGCTTAGCAAAGGATTACTAAGTTCGGAAATGGAGGAGCTGAAGCGAACGAGACGGATTCTAAGATTTGTCAGAGAAAATGTAGGGAAACCGTTGATGCCGTCACTGCAGTCATCGCATGCCGAGGGGTTAAATATCACCTGAGGGGGAAGGGGGGAATATAATCAATGTCACACTGGGTGGGGGCAGGATGAAGTAGGTTGACAATAGCTCTATGGGGACACACACTGGACCAACATCACACTGGGTGGAGGCAGGTTGAAGTAGGTTGACAATAGCTCTATGGGGACACACACTGGACCAACATCACACTGGGTGGAGGCAGGTTGAAGTAGGTTGACAATAGCTCTATGGGGAAACATCACACTGGGTGGAGGCAGGTTGAAGTAGGTTGACAATAGCTCTATGGGGACACACACTGGACCAAACCACACTGGACCAACACCATACTGGGCATGGCCACGAAATCCTGACATTTGAGGCTCGAAACAAATCAAATAAAAAGGCCAAAAAAGTTAATGCAAGTGAAAGTAGACTCCTTAAGGGCTTCAGAAAAAGTTAAAAAATTATGTCGATATCATTATCCACGTCCTCGCACCATTGCTTCCAATATGACCAAACTTTTCAATAGCGTTTTTGAAAAAAAATCGTGCAACTTTGCAATTGTCAAATATCTGTATGAATACAGTTATGGTACATCTCATGATATTTCTGCATAGAATTTTCAGCTTAGTTTCATGATTTTCTAAAAAAAAATTACACCCAGACCCCCTGTAGTGGGCCCTGTGTTGATTAAAAAATCAGTTTGTCCTGTAACATGCGTTACGCAAAACATCAAAAAGTTCTCACCATCTCTAAAATATTTGACCTAGCCACAAATAATTGCATAATCTCTTCCCTTTACTTAGAAGGAAGTTTCATACAAAAAATGGTGGAAATCCAATGAGTGGTTATCAGATAATCCCACTTCAAAGTGCGTAACATGCATTACATTGACATATTGTAACATGCGTTACATTGATACTACAGAGAAGTCGCATGCTGCCATCAAAGGATTCACAGTCTCCTTTGTCTCCTAAGCTTCAAAGGCTCTTTGAACTAAGCATCAGCCAATCAGCTGGCCAGTTGACTGCACACGTGCATTATCTGACTTCTTTTACCTCTACCAAGATTTCGACTTCAAGATTTCCTACACTGAGTTTTGGTCGTCAAAATGAACAGGTACTATCAAATTTGTTATTGAGAATTTTGTGCTTAGTTGATAGTCATCTAGTAGGGAATTGATTGCTCTACCAATTGATTGATTTCAGGTTATCACCAGCTAAGAAAGCTGTTTCCAATGCAACGTTTGCTGCAGCTGCAGCGTCAATGCCCTCAGTAAGTGTGATTAACGTTGCTGAGGATGAGATCAAACTGCATACCAGCCAGATGGTATTGGATGATGCATTTTGGGCAGCAATACCGGCTGTGAATGGCATTCGTGAGATGCATTGCATCAAAAACACCAACGGTGAGGTGACACTCTCCCGACTCACTAAGGATTTTGCGGTAGAGGAGGACAATGATGAGGATGAGCAGGATAAGGATGATGAGGTGGAAGTAGGCTCAGAGAATTTTGTGATAGCAAACTTCAAAACTGGGTAGTTTCTTGCTGCAGTGTACGACAGTAAATCATATATCGGAAAAGTTCTAAGTGCCACAGATAGTCACGTTCTGCTGTCTTTTATGAAGCTGACTGGTTTCAAGTGATGGAACTGGCCACGGAAGCCAAATTGCCTTCCCATCTCTCGGGAGGATATCATAGCCCGTGTGAATCCTCCAGCCCCCATAAGTAATTCCAGCAGATTCTTTGTATTGAGTGACAGTGATGAAAATATTATGACCCAAGGGTTGGTTGGATGGAAACAAATCAATTGACTGCCCAAATCAGCCCCCTCCCCCCCCCCCACTCGATTTATTTACATGTTACATGTATGTAGATAAAGTGTTTGATGAATGTAATGTGAAATAATTTACTTCTGCAAATAAAATGTTTAGACAATTTCTCTGCTACATGCAAGCTTCTCAGTAATACCAATTGTGTGCGTAACGTGTGTTATGTAACATGCGTTACGGTACACTATCTTATGATGGCTACGCAGTGGGGACATGGGTATTGATAGAACCATGAAATTTTGGTTAATGATAGTCAACATAATCATATCGAACATTTGTAAAAATTGGGAAATTTCCATGATCAGTTTTAATAGAATATTGTATCAAAGTTTGGTGGGAGAAATTGGCGTCAGGATTTCGTAACATGCATAACGAACACTATTTACCCCCTAGCTCCCAAAATATTTAATATTTCTCCATGAAATTCGATGGATAGCTAAAGCTATGTTCCTTCTTGATTATAAACCTTTACTCAGGCTCATATGTTGACATATGTCCAAGCAATGTGCATATAAAGTGTGTGACACGTAACGTGCGTTACGCTGGCCAAGCCCTACTGGGTTTAGGCAGTTTGAAGTCAGTTGGCAATAGCTCTATGGGGGCACACACTAGACCAATACCACACTGGGTGGGGACAGGATGAGTACATGTAGGTTGGCAATAGCTCTATGGGACACACACTGGCATTGGATTGAGGCAGATAGAAGTAGGTTGACGATAGCTCTATGGGGACATACACTGGACCAACATCACACTGGGTGGAGGCAGGTTGAAGTAGGTTGATGATAGCTCTATGGGGACACACACTGGACCAACATCACACTGGGTGGAGGCAGGTTGAAGTAGGTTGACAATAGCTCTATGGGGGCACACACTGGACCAACACCACACTGGGGTTGACGATAGCTCTTTATGAGGACACACACTGGACCAACACCACACTGGGTTTAGGCAGTTTGAAGTCGGTTGGCAATAGCTCTATGGGGGCACACACTAGACCAATACCACACTGGGTTGAGGCAGTTTGAAGTCGGTTGACGATAGCTCTATGGAGACACACGCTGGACCAACATCACACTGGGTTGAGGCAGGTTGATGATACATGTAGCTCTATGTGAACACACACTGGCATTGGGTTGAGGTAGATGGAAGTAGGTTGACGATAGCTCTATGGGGACAGACACTAGACCAACACCACACTGGGTTGAGGCAGGTTGAAGATAGCTCTATGGAGACACACACTGGACCAACATCATAAGGAGAAAGGTTGAAGTAGGTTGACAATAGCTCTATGGGGGACACACACTCGACCAACATCACACTGGGTTAAGGCAGGTTAAAGTAGGTTGACGATAGCTCTACGGGAACACACACTCAACCAACATCACACTGGGTTGAGGCAGGTTGAAGTAGGTTAACAATAGCTCTATGGGGACACACACTGGTCCAACACCACACTTGGTTGAAGGAGCAATTACACCAAGTAGAGCTAAAAATCAAAAGTGACCTCTGTTTGACTTTGCTAACTGTACATGTCACATGCACCCTTTGCTGGTGACCATTAGGTTTCCCCACTCATGTCCTCTCTAGAACTCGCAGCTTCTGCATGATTACTATAAGTACACCACAGTCCAAACTCTCATGGTGACAGGAAAACCACAACAGAGTTCATAAGGGTCACCAGTTAGTGTAGCTATTCCTTGAGGGCATACAAACATGGCAGGTCTGACGAAGAGCAGCAAGTGAAAACAGGAACACTTCCTAGCCACTACACAAGTCAGCCAAGGTTGGGTGTGGGAAGTAGCAGCCAGCTGGCCAGGGAGAGAATAGACCACATCAAAGCCTCAGCCATCTGCCAGTTGAGGAGTGTAGGCAAAGGCTGAGAGACTGACTACACAATTACTTAACCACAGAACACCCAAGGCAATGTGTGGATATACACAGCTGTGAAATGTATGATCCAATTATGGACAGCACAGACAACCACACACTCATTACCACACACACACTTACATCACCACTCACACCATCACCACACACACACTATTACCATACACAACCACTTACATCACCACACACACCTTTAAACACTATATACCCACTCCATCACCACACACCCACTTACATCAACACACACTCCATCACCACACACACGTTAGCGTGTGATTTCTGTGGATTTTGTGGTTAAAAGAAAACTACATTAAAAAAAAAATCCAGATGACTGTAGCATTGGTAAAGGGTCTAGCTCACGAGACCATTTATAGCATTTAGTGAGAACCACGCCCACATATAACCCCCCCCCCTAAGCATGGCTCTAGGGAGATTACTCCCGATTATGCTAGACTGTTGGCAAGTGATCCCCTTTCTTCACCGTGTTAGTAAGGCTAAAAAGACAACCTGCTGGCTAAAAAGACAACCTGCCGTCTAATATCCGTAACCATGTATGCTATGCACCACTCCATCTCGTCGTAAAAAACAGGAGAACAGAGCCTGCTGATATCTTCCCAGAACTATGTGTGGACTCCAGCACTGCCACAGCAAAAATATCATCTGACTGGCAGTCTCACACGAGCACTGAAGTTGCTTGCTTGCCTAAGGTAGCACCCCAGATTCAAAAGAGGTGCAGTTACCGAACATGCATGCGTAATTAGCAAGTTCATTATAAGGCCACAAATTTCTACCCGTGAATTAAAAAAATTTATAATCCACAAAAATATTGCCACATACACTATCATGGACAACACATCATCACCAACACAAACCATCAACAACACACAGCATCACCAACACACATCATCACCAACACACATCATCACCAACACACATCATCACCAACACACAACATCACCAACACAAACCATCACCAACACACATCATCACCAACACACATCATCACCAACACATCACCACCAACACAAACACACATCATCACCAACACACATCATCACCAACACACATCATCACCAACACATCACCACCAACACACATCATCACCAACACATCACCACCAACACATATCATCACCAATACCATCACCAACACACACACACACACATCATCATCACCAATACATAACTAATTGAACAGGTCATTGTATCCAAAACAGGTGAACGCTACTCTGCATATATCTTGCTATATTGTGGGCTTATTTGAATGTTCAGTTTGGTACTAAAGGCCTCCAGTTTGACCCCAGGAGGAGTCATTAAACCATACTTTACTTCTCCCCCCCCCCCCCCCCCCCCCCCCCCCCACACCATTTCAATACTGGGTGGAATCATTTACTTTTCCCCACACATACAGCCATGGCTACAATCCCCAATGCCCATTCCAGAGGGGAAAATAAGCGCTTACAGTGAGTTAAGTCGATGCACTTGCCCTTCGTGAACGGAGCATTGCTGCACACATTTTCAGCACGCACACTTCCTACAGCTGCTGTTTCTGATGCTTTCCCAAGATTTACAGAGATGACTTGTGAAGACGACATAGCCAGTTCTCTCAACAGATGGGTCAGGTGAGGCCTCCACATGGTGGGAGTGCTCTCAACAGATAGGCCAGGTGAGGCCTCCACATGGTGGGAGTGCTCTCAACAGATGGGTCAGGTGAGGCCTCCACATGGTGGGAGGCTATACAGCTTCACCTCGCACATCCACTCAATAACATATTTGGAATGCAATTACTCCAATAATTAATTTTTGAGTGCTTGCTGGAGGGCAACTGTTTCATGTCATAGCTCAAGGCAACATATGTAGTCTCAAACTCTCAGGACATTCTTTAATTAAGCATCATACGCTTATATTAAAAAAAAGTTTTTTTAGTTTTTTTTAAATGGCGCTTAGGAGGGTTTTACCAAACGTGATATTTATAATTGTAAGGTACATTTTTTTGAGGATTTTAATATTCATGGCTTTAATAGTGAGAAATCAACTACTGTAGGTAATGTTGGGAGGAGAGCATGGTGCAGCCTCCACATACCTCCACTATAACAAGCAGCAAGTAAGCATATTGAGGAGGAGAATGTGGTGCAGCCATCACTATAACAACCAGCAAGTAAGCATATTGGAGGAGAGCATGGTGCAGTCTCCACTATAACAACCAGCAAGTAAGCATATTGAGGAGAGCATGGTGCAGTCTCCACTATAACAACCAGCAAGTAAGCATATTGAGGAGAGCATGGTGCAGTCTCCACTATAACAACCAGCAAGTAAGCATATTGAAGGAGAGCATGGTGCAGTCTCCACTATAACCAGCAAGTAAGCATATTGAGGAGAGCATGGTGCAGTCATCACTATAACAACCATCAAGTAAGCATATTAAGGAGAGCATGGTGCAGTCTCCACTATAACAACCATCAAGTAAGCATATTGAGGAGAGCATGGTGCAGTCTCCACTATAACAACCATCAAGTAAGCATATTGAGGAGAGCATGGTGCAGTCTCCACTATAACAACCAGCAAGTAAGCATATTGAAGGAGAGCATGGTGCAGTCTCCACTATAACAACCAGCAAGTAAGCATATTGGGGGAGAGCATGGTGCAGTCTCCACTATAACAACCAGCAAGTAAGCATATTGAGGAGAGCATGGTGCAGTCTCCACTATAACAACCAGCAAGTAAGCATATTGAGGAGAGCATGGTGCAGTCTCCACTATAACAACCAGCAAGTAAGCATATTGAGGAGAGCATGGTGCAGTCTCCACTATAACAACCAGCAAGTAAGCATATTGAGGAGAGCATGGTGCAGTCTCCACTATAACAACCATCAAGTAAGCATATTGAGGAGAGCATGGTGCAGCCTCCACTATAACAACCATCAAGTAAGCATATTGGAGGAGAGCATGGTGCAGTCTCCACTATAACAACCAGCAAGTAAGCATATTGAGGAGAGCATGGTGCAGTCTCCACTATAACAACCATCAAGTAAGCATATTGAGGAGAGCATGGTGCAGCCTCCACTATAACAACCAGCAAGTAAGCATATTGAGGAGAGCATAGTCTCCACTATAACAACCATCAAGTAAGCATATTGAGGAGAGCATGGTGCAGTCTCCACTATAACAACCAGCAAGTAAGCATATTGAAGGAGAGCATGGTGCAGTCTCCACTATAACAACCATCAAGTAAGCATATTGAGGAGATGGTGCAGCCTCCACTATAACAACCAGCAAGTAAGCATATTGGAGGAGAGCATGGTGCAGTCTCCACTATAACAACCAGCAAGTAAGCATATTGAGGAGAGCATGGTGCAGTCTCCACTATAACAACCAGCAAGTAAGCATATTGAGGAGAGCATGGTGCAGTCTCCACTATAACAACCAGCAAGTAAGCATATTGAGGAGAGCATGGTGCAGTCTCCACTATAACAACCATCAAGTAAGCATGCTGGAGGAGAGCATGGTGCAGTCTCCACTATAACAACCAGCAAGTAAGCATATTGAGGAGAGCATGGTGCAGTCTCCACTATAACAACCAGCAAGTAAGCATATTGAGGAGAGCATGGTGCAGTCTCCACTATAACAACCAGCAAGTAAGCATATTGAGGAGAGCATGGTGCAGTCTCCACTATAACAACCATCAAGTAAGCATATTGGAGGAGAGCATGGTGCAGTCTCCACTATAACAACCAGCAAGTAAGCATATTGAAGGAGAGCATGGTGCAGTCTCCACTATAACAACCAGCAAGTAAGCATATTGAGGAGAGCATGGTGCAGCCATCACTATAACAACCATCAAGTAAGCATATTGAGGAGAGCATGGTGCAGCCACCATGCTCTCATCACTATAACAACCAGCAAGTAAGCATATTGAGGAGAGCATGGTATTGAGGAGAGCATGGTGCAGCCATCACTATAACAACCATCAAGTAAGCATATTGAGGAGAGCATGGTGCAGCCATCACTATAACAACCAGCAAGTAAGCATATTGAAGGAGAGCATGGTGCAGTCTCCACTATAACAACCATCAAGTAAGCATATTGAGGAGAGCATGGTGCAGTCTCCACTATAACAACCATCAAGTAAGCATATTGGAGGAGAGCATGGTGCAGCCCCCACTATAACAACCATCAAGTAAGCATATTGAGGAGAGCATGGTGCAGTCATCACTATAACAACCAGCAAGTAAGCATATTGAGGAGAGCATGGTGCAGCCTCCACTATAACAACCATCAAGTAAGCATATTGGAGGAGAACATGGTGCAGTCTCCACTATAACAACCATCAAGTAAGCATATTGAGGAGAGCATGGTGCAGTCTCCACTATAACAACCATCAAGTAAGCATATTGGAGGAGAGCATGGTGCAGTCTCCACTATAACAACCATCAAGTAAGCATATTGAAGGAGAGCATGGTGCAGTCTCCACTATAACAACCAGCAAGTATAAGCATATTGAGGAGAGCATGGTGCAGTCTCCACTATAACAACCAGCAAGTAAGCATATAGAGGAGAGCATGGTGCAGTCTCCACTACAACAACCATCAAGTAAGCATATTGAGGAGAGCATGGTGCAGCCTCCACTATAACAACCAGCAAGTCAGCATATTGGAGGAGAGCATGGTGCAGTCTCCACTATAACAACCATCAAGTAAGCATATTGAAGGAGAGCATGGTGCAGTCTCCACTATAACAGCCAGCAAGTAAGCATATTGAGGAGAGCATGGTGCAGTCTCCACTATAACAACCAGCAAGTAAGCATATTGAGGAGAGCATGGTGCAGTCTCCACTATAACAACCAGCAAGTAAGCATATAGAGGAGAGCATGGTGCAGTCTCCACTATAACAACCATCAAGTAAGCATATTGAGGAGAGCATGGTGCAGTCTCCACTATAACAACCATCAAGTAAGCATATTGGAGGAGAGCATGGTGCAGTCTCCACTATAACAACCAGCAAGTAAGCATATTGGAGGAGAGCATGGTGCCTCCACTATAACAACCAGCAAGTAAGCATATTGAGGAGAGCATGGTGCAGCCTCCACTATAACAACCAGCAAGTAAGCATATTGAGGAGAGCATGGTGCAGTCTCCACTATAACAACCAGCAAGTAAGCATATTGAGGAGAGCATGGTGCAGTCTCCACTATAACAACCATCAAGTAAGCATATTGGAGGAGAGCATGGTGCAGTCTCCACTATAACAACCATCAAGTAAGCATATTGAGGAGAGCATGGTGCAGCCTCCACTATAACAAGCAGCAAATAGTTTCTCTGCCAATCCTTCTGCTAATATTGTGACCCCCTGGAAAAGACCCTGTATACTACAAAACATCTATTTCAAAGAAACCTTCATTCAACATGCCTACTCATGTCACTACGCTCAGGCTCCAAGCTTGCCCTAGCCCCATCACAAATGTGGTGGCTAGTCAGGTTTTCTTTCAAATTTTTCCACGAGTGAGAGAGGGGCTAAATGAATTTTTTTTTTTTTTGTGGGGGAGGAGGGCCCAAGAAATTTTAGGTTTTTAGGTTTTTAGGTCTTCGTAGCTGACGCAATTTCAGAGAGAAATAGCAGGCAGCAAATTGAACAGCTCACTCAGCATGACTTGGCAAATACAATAAATAAATAAATTACATCACCAATACTCTCTGTATATATAAAGTCAAAGGGTTAAAGGCTAAACATTCAAACTTTGTTTTATTCCATTGACTATAACCATTCGTCGATATTTTGGTCAGAGCTGCAACCCAGGACCACCTCCTCCTGCTAGTGCTAGTGACTAAGGATGAATCAGAGAACTCAGAGATTGATTGCTCAGTAGCACCACCTCCTCCTATAATGCAATGCATCTCTCAATCTCCAGCTACTTCTGTAAAGTGCCGCTCTATGTCTCGTCCACTTTTCTGAGCATCAGGAAGCACAACAACAAATGGGAAGAATTGTTCACCTGGCTTGAGTGCATTGAAGATCACCAAGGTGCTTTCCGTAAGGTAGGCAGGAAAAGGGGTAAATCATTTCAAAGAACTGGAGGAGCATGGATGACGAAATCTTTCAAAAACTGGAAAAAAGCAATTAAAAAAAGCGAGCTCACGCTCCTAGTGAAGTTCATGAAGTAGACTCAGCAGGTTCCAGAGCAGAGAAAAGGGGAGGAGTCTGTAATTCATAGCTGCAGTATATAGGAGAGGAAGGAAAGTTGAAGTGCCACCAGTGGGTATCTGAAGGCTTGACTATCTTCTTTATCTCAGGCATGTCGAGTACTCACTGAACTTATTTCAGTGATCCACTTCTTTTAGGGGAATAGTTCCCCAGTGTAGTGAATGGTTGCATACACGTGCTTAATTCCTGGAGTAGAGTTAGCAGCTTGGACACAAGCAAGCTGAAGCATGCTTAACTCCTGGAGTAGAGTTAGCAGCTTGGATGCAAGCAAGCTGAAGCATGCTTAACTCCTGGAGTAGAGTTAGCAGCTTGGATGCAAGCAAGCTGAAGCATGCTTAACTCCTGGAGTAGAGTTAGCAGCTTGGATGCAAGCAAGCTGAAGCATGCTTAACTCCTGGAGTAGAGTTAGCAGCTTGGATGCAAGCAAGCTGAAGCATGCTTAACTCCTGGAGTAGAGTTAGCAGCTTGGATGCAAGCAAGCTGAAGCATGCTTAACTCCTGGAGTCGAGTTAGCAGCTTGGACACAAGCAAGCTGAAGGATGTGGCAGTGGCAGTGCACAAACCATGTGTGAGGAGGATTCTTCCTTAGTTGACTCTGAACTCAATTTTTCTTTCCGGAGTAAGTGGCTCAAACCCAACGCCCGCAAGCTTGCTGAGTGGTATATTTTCTGCTGTGGGAAATCAACCAGGTGGAGTCGATAGTGCTGGCACTGGTCTTCTTTAAAGGAATCATATCATGAAGTGCTCTACTGCCACTCCCTTTTCAATCCAACGACAGAAGATAGACAGTTCTTCTAAGTGTAGTCATGTCTGTTCACTAGGCAGCCTTTAAAATTATGAACTTCAATCCATGTGAATACGTTTAAGAAGGGATTCTTCAACCCACTGGCTAATTGTTGTTGTAAGTCCTACTGCAACATCTTTTGATGTGTGCATGTATGTGGTTGTTAAGATCTTCACCGCTACAGCTTACAACCAATCCAACAAAGCTAGTATGTCGCTGATCAAGGTAGTGGGTACACCTGAAGGAGTGCTTCCCAATTTTTAAGCTACAGAGCCATATTGGTTGCCCTTAACAACCTACACTGCACAGCACATGAGCCAGAAGCTCTGGGGCTAGATGAAGCCCTCTCCAAGCATTCAACTGTGGCAGCTATTTGCATGCTAGACTACGCTTTACTACAAGTAACTAAGTTGAGAAAACCCCTTCAAGGTCAAAGGCTTGATTTGGCTGCAATATCAAGCCTCGAGTGTAGTGTACCCACACTGAACGACACTGCTACTCCTGCAGTAAACAGTTGTTGGATGAACGTGAGAACCTAGAGCCAGCTTAGCTACTGAAATCAAAGTTACAATGGAAAACATTAGATACTCCCAGGAAACAGTAGCTAAATAATTTCTTATGACCTGACAAGCAAACATTAAAAGCCATTTTTGCTCAAGATGTAGTATCATCATCCTTGAGCAACTTTGATCCTAAGAAGCTTCCAAAATCTGATTCTCAGGATTGTGCATCGTATGGAGATGTTTCTGTCCGTACGTTGGTTGGCCAACAAGGAAAAAGACATGGTTGCTAAATCTGTTGAAGGTGATGAGTTCACAAAAAGTGTTTGATTTCATCTGATGAAATCCAGGTAGAATGGAAAACTCAGTCCATGACTACATCACCAAGTGGTCAAAAGACGACCCACAGAAGCAGAACACAACTATTCTGTAACGCTTGTAACAGTCTCCTAATCTCCTTGTCAGGTATCTGCCCATTGATTCCTGTTGGGACTGCATCAGTCGAAAGAAGTTTCTTGGAAATGAAACACAAGCAAGACTAGATTGAGAAACTGGCTGGGGGAGTATAGCCTCTCATTGAATCCCCAGAAAAACATGACGCTATTATTGGTGTATGGAATATTGGTGTATGGAATATTGGTGTATGGAATATTGGTGTATGGAATAGAAAACCTAGAAAAATTGCTTTGTATTGCATATTTGCGCCGTATGTATTTTTAAGTACAGATGCAATTATTAAAATTACTATCATTCTATTGGAAAACAGCTGTTCTCTAGACAGTGTAGGTCTTCTTTTGGCAGCTTTGACATCTTTATTCACTTACGGGGTAGAATAAATTTAGATTTCCAAGGGGCAACCCCTGAGAGGGGAACTTTGCCATGTGGGAGAGCTAGGGGAACTTGCCAGGGGAACTTGCCAGGGGAACTTGCCAGGGGAACTTGCGATGTGGGAGAGCTAGGGAGGAAATTTAAGAACAAGTTAATAGAACTTGTAGCCACCCCCCCTTTACCCTAGTTATCAGAAGTGAGATCAGTGGACAAGTTGTTGCTGAGTCAACATGAACACAACCATATAAATATGCGAAATAGGTGGAGCTACGGTTGCCTAGAGTTGGAGTGACCTCTTTTTGGAGTGACCTCTTTTTTTAATAGACCTAGTCTGCAGGCATGCCGGCTACTTAATTAATTCCATAAAGATTTTCCAAAGTATCATTTGCAACAAAATGTTGGCCGTAATAGTCGGATTCAAACATATAATACACACATCAGTATGGACAACTCGGGGAAATTGATTTTCAATTAGCAGCACAACCACATACTCACGTTTTAGTGGTCAATGAAAATACTCCAGTAGAGTAGGGCTTCCTCTAGCCACTGGTACACTAGCACTTTCCAATTGGGAGATAGAACTGCAGAAACTTGAGGCATGCAGGCTTTGAAACCACGAACTTTGACTGCCTGTAACTTGGGCATGGTTATATCCAAGCAACAGTTTTTTTGGTACCAAAAGAGAGCACACAGAGAGAGCTATCTTTTGAGCTACATATCAAGTTCATAGAGGGAAGTGTGCAGAATCTATGGAGCTCTAAAGTCGGAACCACAAGTTTTTATAATTTAAATAGAGCTGCCGTTAGAAAAGAAGGCAAGGTCAAGCAAGGCATGGTTGGGGCTAGGGCTAGGGCATGAAAAATGCAGTGCTGTGGATGGCTAGTCAAGGGCTAGGGCATGTGATGATGTAGTGCAATGGCTAGGGCAAGGACACTTCTCTGTGGAGTAGCTCTTGCTCTACCCCATGCATACCTGAGAAAGGTGATTCTTTCTAACCACACCCAACACTAGAATAGTTATTAGCAAAGGATTAAGCATGCATACACCCCATTTATTCCATGCACCAGAGAGACACAATCATGTCACCTATGAGTACACCAACCTCTCGGTCTTCTCACTTGCAAAAATTCTCACTTGCAAAAATTAACCTCAACAATGCAGCAATCAAAACCCACCAAATTTTGACTTCCTTCCACGACACCATCAGTAAAGTCCGAAGTGCAGATCAACTGGTCAAGCGTCACTCTTTCACCGCTTAATGGCGTGTCCATCAAATCAAAATCCCTTTCACAATCGGTCGAGAAGTACCTCAGGGGGTGAAAACTTGTTCGAAAATCCTGAGAAACCTCGAGCACAATAGCAGCCGGGAGTGGGGATTTGAAACTGATCCTAACACTATCAAGGAAAAAGAACCCCCCCAAGGTTAGAATCAAGGAGACTTCCTCGACGCCGTTTACAGACTGCCACCATGTGAATGTGCTCTCATCTTCGTGGTTTTCCAAATCGTTCAGGGCCTCTGGCGGGTGAGATAATTCGGCGACTGACGAATCACACACTTGCCTGTCACCGCTGGCTAGGAGATCGAGGGTAGTGAATTCTTCGGGACCAAACTGGCCGCATGTGGAACTGGGTTCAAACGTCAGGCTGCACAAGTTGCTCCTCGAGAAATGTTCTGCAGAATTGATTGATTTTCAAGCACATAGCATGCTATAACCATTACCAAGGAAACAAATCTCGCCCCACCACATCTAAGAGAAAGGGTCTTGGGGAGCTGCTTCAACTTATATGCAAAGCTTCTGTATTTTTTTAATGCGAGGTGTAACAAGGTGTAATGATAAATGATATTATTATCAATGAATTAATTAAGTTGCCATTATTATTCCCGTTGTGAAATTATTCCTGCCGCTGCCAATTTGCCTTTTTAGCAGCTGCAAAGCCCAATTTTGATACAAGTAATATTATCAGTGTTGAGGTGAGTGATACAGACTGCAGGCTCATAAACAAACTGGTCTTCTTCATCACACGTCTCATTGGAACATGTCTCATTGGAACACGTCTCATTGGAACATGTCTCATTGGAACATAGATCGCACATTTGGTAAGAGCTGACAGAACAAGATGTGTTACATAGTTGCAATCATGAAGTACTGTGCACTGCCAAAGTTCAATCAGCGCCACCAGGCCATCTCACTAACTCTTGTTGGTATTGGGTGTGGTTTGCCAGACTATCATGAGCACAGCTTTTTAATAGCTAGTTCTCCTAGTTCCTGCAACTGCAGGGGACCTCATTCTCTACCTCCTAGCTGCTGTATACAATTCTACACTAAAAAATGTGGCTAGCTCACAATCCTCCCTCCAAAACCTCTTGCACAATTGTTACGTGTAGAAAATTAACAAGCAGCATCACCAGCACCAATTGTCATGTCACATTTACATGAACGACTTACCAGACGAGCTCAAAGGGAACTGGACTAGGCAGACGGACAAACAGACAACTAGTAACGTACCCATACCAGGTCAACTTGGCACGCCAACATACATGCTCGCAAGCAAATCGCCACTTCTCTGGAAACCATCGCGCATGTGCTCTTGCAAATATGCCGAACGCGCCTCTGCGAACTTCCTCACTGGGCAACACAATTTATATCAAGTCGGTGTTACAGCATGACAACAACGGCTGGACAAAATAAAATATTTTACAACTGCAACACAGTCAAGAGTGTTTCCATGGCTATCTATTGTTTTCTACGAGTGGCAGTAGCTGCTGCAGTGCCGTCTGGCCTCAGGGAAAATATTTTTCGCTTCTTGCTCTCTTTCTTCAAGATGTTTTTACGTCTTTTCCTTAGTGAAGCTTTCTCTGGTTGCATTACAGCCTGAAACAGAAAAACAAGAAACAAATCACATTTTTAAGCTTTGGGGCTTATGGTGGGGTTTTCAGCAAACACAAATCGTCATGCATACGTGTATCCTCGCCCATCACGACACATTCCTCACATGCAACATCATATCAGCCTGACACTTCACATGCAGTTGCTAATCATAATCATAGCACACCACACCTCCATCACTGCTTGCTTTCTTCTCTTCTCCCTCATCTTCACAGCCATCTTCTGGACATGAGCATAAGCCTTGGAGAAGGTCTCTTTTCCACAGACTTCCTTCATCAGATCGACTACCTCCATGGCCATAGTTTGGAGAACCTTCCCCGCCGTGTGGTTCAAGTCCTCCAGTTCTCGGTGGAGAGGAGGGAGGAGAATGGGGAGAAGGGGGGGAAGGTGGGAGGGTCCCAGGTCCAAGGAAACGGCCGCCGTCCATTGAAAGACATGTGTACGCTGTTGAGTGAAAGATGTTTCAATATCTTTGCAAAGACAAATTATTTTTATTTTTAAATAAGCACCGACATTTGTCTAATGAAGTACAGCACAGACCTTGATAGATTCCTTAGGGTGGTATCCGGCCTCATACCTAGCCAGTCGAGACATCTTTGCAGCCAGCCATTTCAGCCCTCTCTTCCCCTTCCTAACAGCACCGCCTTCAAGCTTCACCCTTTTAGACCACTCCTCCTCCTCGTCGGTATCCTCACCATCACCAGACACGAACAACATGTGTCTCCTAAACATTTCCACTCTGTTCATTTGTGGCGAAGCTGTCTCTTCTCCCTTGTCTGCGGAGGATGCATGATCACTTTGATCTGTTGTTACTTTTCCATCTTCTGCATGCTCGAGTTCATATCGATGAAGTACTTTGGTGAGATACACGAGATTCTTCGTGACCTGATAATGTCCGATTTAGATAACAATATATTGACAGTAAGAGAACGACAAAAGATAACGACAAAGGTGAACCCCAAAACAGGAACACGAAATAACACTAGCAAAGGTTACCTGGCCTGCGAGTTCAAAGTTCAGAAGTGTAGAGCCGAGTTGCAAGCACGAGACGTGACACAGCTCCTGGACCTGTCATGTGACAATCATGTAAACATCATGTGACGTGCTACACAATAGCTTCAGTGGAGGTTCTGTATGACTCATTGGGCTGTTGAGCCAGTGCTCTCAAGCTTTGTTAACACGAGGCCTTTAATCCTGATTCTAACCTAGGTTTCATCTTATCCCATTTAAGGGGGGACATCTGCACTTTTTAATTTTAATTTTTTTAACCTGTGGTTACAACTTTAGAGCTCAGTAGATTCTGCAAACTTCATGGTATGGACTTGATATATAGCTCAAAAGATAGGTCTCTCTGTGTGCTCTCTTTTGATACTAAAATATGTTTCATAGGTATAACTATAGGCAAGTTACTACACCCTAAAGCGGAGGGACTTCAAAAACCTGCACCCCAAAACCGCCGTTGGAAACCATTCTGAGATGCGAAGTGCAAAAAAATTAAAAATGGTACGAGTGGCTAGAGGAAGCTCTAGAGCATACAATGACTATATTGAGTAGGCGTGAAAAATTGATTACCTGGTCAAGCGCGCGGTTGGAAAATTGAAGGCGTTGACAAGGCGTCGCCAAATCAACGCCTTCAATTTTCCAACCGCGCGCTTGACCAGGTAATCAATTTTTCACGCCTACTCAATATAGTCATTGTATGCTCTAGAGCTTCCTCTAGCCACTCGTACCATTTTTAATTTTTTTGCACTTCGCATCTCAGAATGGTTTCCAACGGCGGTTTTGGGGTGCAGGTTTTTGAAGTCCCTCCGCTTTAGGGTCTAGTAACTTGCCTATAGTTATACCTATGAAACATATTTTAGTATCAAAAGAGAGCACACAGAGAGACCTATCTTTTGAGCTATATATCAAGTCCATACCATGAAGTTTGCAGAATCTACTGAGCTCTAAAGTTGTAACCACAGGTAAAAAAAAAATTAAAAAAAAGTGCAGATGTCCCCCCTTAAGTGTAACACTCACAGATAAAAAGTTAACCCACATCAATAGGTTTGGTGTCTAACGAAATAACACCCAAGGTGCTAAAATCTAAGTACTCATATTACTCTAGCTCTAGTTCTGGCTGGCTCTTGCCCTACACTTATATCTCCCTATCCATAGCTCAGCCCTAACACTTATCCTACCCTGCCCCATGGCTTGCCCTAGCCTACCTGTAACACTTGCCCTAGTCCTACCACCTGCACCCTAGCCCCGGCCATGCCCCTTGCCCTAGCTTACTATCAGCACTTGCCCTAGTCCTCATCATACATAGCCTTCCCTAGCCTACCACTAGCCACCATCAGCACTTGCCCTAGCCTCCCCTAGCCCTAGCTTTTGCCATATCTCCCCCTAGCCCTTGCACTCCCAAGCCCTAGCTTTTGTCCTAGCTTCCCCTATCCCTTGCCCTAGCCCTATGTCCTAGCTTCCCCTAGCCCTTGCCCTAGCTTTTGTCCTAGCTCCCCCCATCCCTAGCCCTAGATTTTGTCCTAGCTCCCCCTATCCCTTGCCCTAGCCTGTTGTGTGCGGTGTTCGGGCCATCAAAGTCAGTTATTTAGCAAGTCAGAAATTTCGTTCCCCACCAGATAAATTGACATGAGCATGAAACGACGTCTAACTTGAAAACATGTCTACAGACAGATGAGTTGTGCCTTGCATATCTACTCCCACTGCATATTTAGTAGTGACTTGAAGTAACAATGACTGGTGACTGCAGTAAACATCATCAGTAATGGTGGGTGACCTACAATAGTAATTATCATCAGTAATGATAGATGTCACTTTATTAGAGGTTATATTTTTTTTTTTAAAGAAGCTTATAAGCATAATAGTGCCTGAAGGGGAGCCCCTATTATTAGCAGAGTCATAGAGGCAGTTTGAAGAACAACATCCTTAGGCTATTCTCTCGCCATTTATAGCCAAAAGCCAGTTTACAATATGATGAGTGGAGTCGTTAAGTTGATGTGCATTACATGACAATAGCTACCCAACTCCTCTAGTTACATCCAGTAGCAAAACCACTAGCTGGCTACATCAGCTAGCAAACTCCTATAGTTACATCCAGTAGCAAAACCACTAGCTGAGCTAACAAACTCCTCTAGTTACATCCAGTAGCAAAACCACTAGCTGGCTATATCAGCTAGCAAACTCCTCTAGTTACATCCAGTAGCAAAACCACTAGCTGGCTACATTAGCTAGCAAACTCCTCTAGTTACATCCAGAAGCAAAACCACTAGCTGGCTACATCAGCTACCAAACTCCTATAGTTACATCCAGTAGCAAAACCACTAGCTGGCTACATTAGCTAGCAAACTCCTCTAGTTACATCCAGTAGCAAAACCACTAGCTGAGCTAACAAACTCCTCTAGTTACATCCAGTAGCAAAACCACTAGCTGGCTATATCAGCTAGCAAACTCCTCTAGTTACATCCAGAAGCAAAACCACTAGCTGGCTACATCAGCTACCAAACTCCTCTAGTTACATCCAGTAGCAAAACCACTAGCTGGCTACATCAGCTAGCAAACTCCTATAGTTACATCAGACAAGGTCACAACTAAGCTTACAACAGAGAAATCTACCCAGGATTATTATTACTCAGGTTATTACTCTGGTAACCATGGTAATAGACAATATCGGGTAATGCCAGAGTGGGGGTTTGGGGAGGAGGAAGGATACTTGCCCCTCCCCCATATACACGGATATTTCCTCCGTTACTTTCAAAATGTTCCACCTAACTTGGTAGCTGAACCATGATCTCTCCCATGAGTGAGAGAGTCTGGGCACAATGCATTCGTGAGCATGTGCATCGTAGATTCCCCGGGCTCTCCAAGAACCAACGTGTTTTCAATGCCACACCCCTTCAATGCCACACCCCACAGACATGTGCAGGTCCTGTAACTCCACCCCACCCAATGCAAATGAGGTGAAAGGTTGAGCTACGCAAACACTCCGCCCTCCTGGGGTGGGGTGGGGATCCTGGATGTCACTGCTCCCTGAGGCACAAACCTTAACTAGGGCGTTCTGTAGGATGTACTGGTCGCTAGAAACACCAATCGGATCAACTGTCTTCCTCTTCCGCTTTCTGCCTTTCGTGCTGAGCTTGGCAATTGCCTTCTCTTCTCCTCCACCCACATCACCTGTAATGCTTTGAACAATATCCTCCGGAGAGTGCGCTGCAAAGAGAAGTCCGAAGAGGCGAGCAGAGAAGAGCCGCACCCAGGAGTGTGGGTGCAGTAGTAGAGTATGAATGCCACCTGCCATTCAAAATGCAAAGCAACAACAACAAATACAACAACAACAACAAATACAACAACAACAACAAATACAAATACAACAAATACAACAACAACAATCGCAAGAATAAATTGCTTGCTGTGGAGTCAACTTGTGTTCATGATCACAAAACATAATCCACATACTGAGTCCTCACGGACAATAACACTGCTTCAAAATCACTCCCAGTGGGGACTTGACCCTGCGTTGCATGTCAGAAAAACAGTTAGCACTCCAATGGCGCAGACCATTTGAGGGGGAGAGCAAGAGCCTAACAAAAGGCTAACAACTACAACAGCCGTCATGGCGGACTCTTCCAGCCTCTACTGCTGCCACGCTGAGGAAAGCTGCACAGGCACTTGGGCTTATTGGGAACTGCCTTTAGTCACGAGAATGCGCTCTTGGATTGATTTCTTCGCTGTAAATTTAGACATGGCACGACCGTAGTCCTGCTTAGTCTTTGTTTTGCTTACCTTCAATGAAGCTTCTAATACCAAACACTTAATTCGTGAACTACAATTTTGAGGAGATTGCTAATAGGAAAAGTTATTTAGCACACAGTCATAGAACCAGCACACAGTCACAGAACCAGCACACAGTCACAGAACCAGCACACAGTCACAGAACCAGCACACGGTCACAGAACCAGCACACAGTCACAGAACCAGCACACAGTCACAGAACCAGCACACAGTCACAGAACCAGCACACAGTCACAGAACCAGCACACAGTCACAGAACCAGCACACAGTCACAGAACCAGCACACAGTCACAGAACCAGCACACAGTCACAGAACCAGCACACAGTCACAGAACCAGCACACAGTCACAGAACCAGCACACAGTCACAGAACCAGCACACAGTCACAGAACCAGCACACAGTCACAGAACCAGCACACAGTCACAGAATTGGAGGAACAGAACAAACAAACAAAAAAGAACATTTTAAAGGCATAATTTTTCACTCTCGTTAAACAATAAATAAAGAAAAAAGTGTGTGTGTGTGTGGGGGGGGGGGGGGAATAATGGAACACAGTAGTTTTTCTAGTACACACCACAAACAGGGAACAATAATGGCACCTCTCCAGTGACAATGGTTAGACAATTCCGGGTCAAATACGGATACAGAAAATCCACAATTGTTGTCCACCTAATCCTAGCCCTAACCACCTAGCCAACTAAACCACCTAACCCTAGCTCTAACCACCTAATCCTAGCTATAACCTAGTAATCCTAGCCCTAGCCCTAACCACCTAATCCTAGCCCTAGCCAACTAAAGCACCTAACCCTAGCACCTGCCTTCAATAACCACAAATGATGCATGGATCGGCTGCAGCATCACTGGAAATACTGTGTAAAATGGAAGACTGGTTTAAAGTTTCCCTGTGACACTCGGCACTGTCAGACATGAGTTAGTTACCTACCCCACAACTCGCTCATGAGGGCAGCATGAAGTGAGGATCGGATGATGTCACACTCCTGCAAGATCTTGCTCAGTGTGCTGAGCGTGCTCAACAGAAGGCGGTCCGCACCCCTTTCCTCTGCATCCTCTTCTTCACGCTTCTTGATGTCCACCTGCATCTCATCTCCCTCCTCTCCATGCTTCTTGGTGTCCACCAACATCTCATCTCCCTCCTCTCCATGCTTCTTGGTGTCCACCTGCATCTCATCTCCCTCAGCCACTTCTGCACCGCTGCACGTATCAACTTC
Organism: Cladorhizidae sp. MBARI D1340-BT2; assembly: GCA_028752905.1. Classification (NCBI taxonomy): domain Eukaryota; kingdom Metazoa; phylum Porifera; class Demospongiae; order Poecilosclerida; family Cladorhizidae; species Cladorhizidae sp. MBARI D1340-BT2. The sequence continues at coordinate 30,498,239 of JAQNBH010000001.1, forward strand.
ACCACCCTCCTCTTTTTCTTGTTGTTCCTCTTCCCCACCATCTTCTGTATTCTGTAGCAGGATGCAGTGTCGTATCAGCGGCAGGAACATTGGCAGCCTCTTGGTGAAAGATTGTGACTCTGACTCTACTAGAAGTCCAAGAGCAACCATCCCAAGCCTTCTATGAACAAGCTGCACATTACACAAGTGTGTGAGAGTCATGGATGCCAGTTTGGATCAGAGAAGGGGAAGAGAGAAGAGAGGGAAGAGAGGAAAGAATGGAGGAAGGCAAAGAGAAAAGGGAGGAGGGGGGGAGAGAGAGAGAGGAAGGAGGGAGGGGAAGGAGGGAGGGGAAGAGAGAGAGAGGAAGAGAGAGAGGGGAAGGAGGGAGGGGAAGGAGGGAGGGGAAGGAGGGAGGGGAAGGAGGGAGGGGAAGGAGGGAGGGGAAGGAGGGAGGGGAAGGAGGGAGGGGAAGGAGGGAGGGGAAGGAGGGAGGGGAAGGAGGGAGGGGAAGGAGGGAGGGGAAGGAGGGAGGGGAAGGAGGGAGGGGAAGAGAGGTATGGCTCCACTCCTAGAGACTACTCTTGGTAGAGCTGAAAACAATTCACTCTTTTGGAACCAAAATAGTTTTGTGTTATGGGAGGGGTCAGGGGGGCTTACTTCTAGGGTTATGGGAGGGGGTCAGGGAGGCTTACTTCTAGGGTTATGGGAGGGGTCAGGGGGCTTACTTCTAGGGTTATGGGAGGGTTCAGGGGGGCTTATTTATAGGGTTATGGGAGAGAGGTCAGGGGGGCTTACTTCTAGGGTTATGGGAGGGGTCAGGGGGGCTTATTTATAGGGTTATGGGAGGGGGGTCAGGGGGGCTTACTTCTAGGGTTATGGGAGGGTTCAGGGGGGCTTACTTCTAGGGTTATGGGAGGGGGGTCAGGGGGGCTTACTTCTAGGGTTATGGGAGGGAGGTCAGGGGGGCTTACTTCTAGGTTTATGGGAGAGGACAGGGGGCTTACTTCTAGGGTTATGAGAGAAGTCAGGGGGGCTTACTTCTAGGGTTATGAGAGAGGTCAGGGGGGCTTACTTCTAGGGTTATGGGAGGGGGGTCAGGGGGCTTACTTCTAGGGTTATGGGAGGGGTCAGGGGGGCTTACTTCTAGGGTTATGAGAGAGGTCAGGGGGCTTACTTCTAGGGTTATGGGAGGGGGGTCGGAAGGGCTTACTTCTAGGGTTATGGGAGGGGTCAGGGGGTTTACTTCTAGGGTTATGGGAGGGGACAGGGGGCTTACTTCTAGGGTTATGGGAGAGGACAGGGGGCTTACTTCTAGGGTTATGAGAGAAGTCAGGGGGGCTTATTTCTAGGGTTATGAGAGAGGTCAGGGGGGCTTACTTCTAGGGTTATGGGAGGGGGGTCAGGGGGCTTACTTCTAGGGTTATGGGAGGGGTCAGGGGGCTTACTTCTAGGGTTATGGGAGGGGTCAGGGGGGCTTACTTCTAGGTTTATGGGAGAGGACAGGGGGCTTACTTCTAGGGTTATGAGAGAAGTCAGGGGGGCTTACTTCTAGGGTTATGAGAGAGGTCAGGGGGGCTTACTTCTAGGGTTATGGGAGGGGGGTCAGGGGGGCTTACTTCTAGGTTTATGGGATGGGGGTCAGGGGGGCTTATTTCTAGGGTTATGGGAGAGCAGGGGTCTTACTTCTTATGAGAGAGAGGTCAGGGGGCTTACTTCTAGGGTTATGAGTCAGGGAGGGTACTTCTAGGGTTATGGGAGGGGGGTCAGGGGCCTTACTTAGCTAGTTATGGGAGGGGAGTCAGGGGCCTTACTTCTAGGGTTACACAGCAGGAGGGGTCAAGGGGGCTTATGGCATCAGGTGTCAGGAGCTTACTGGTAAGGTGAAAGCTACGTACAGTTATGGCACATGATGGGAAAACTAACCCTGCTATGCAGACCACACCCACCTGACTGTCTTTTATCCAGGTCTCAATGATGCTAGAAATGTCATTCATATTAGTGCTATTTAGCTGCAGAGAAAACACAAGTATAACTTAATGACATTACCCTTGCCCAAATATTTACTACTACTACTACCAACAACAACAACAACAATAATAATAATAAAATATGCTAAGTGCATGACAACAAGCAAAAATCTTCCATTGAGAAGTGCGTTGCTTTGGAACACCACCCCTCTAACAACAGGCCACCACCCCTCTAACAACAGGCATCACTGGCACAGATCGAGCACACAATCTCCCACAGCTTTAAGTTATGTCGACTAGCTGCCAAGAATGACTGACTTACTCTAGCCATGAGCGACTTCAGTGCTGCAGCTGCCATCTTCTTGCAAGTTGGTGCTTCTTCGTTGATCAGTCGGAGAGACAGGGGCACAAAGAAGTAGGAGGAGTGAAGGTTGAGCAAGTGCTAATAGCAACCAAAAGAGGTATGTAGATATTCAGTTTTCATTCTCTCTTTGGCCATATACCGTATTGTGCCTTTTTTCGTTCAAATTTTTTTCGTGTTAATAAAAATATATTTCACAGAGAAATATGTAATGTATGTGCTACTGCGCTGGCACAGAAGTGGAACTAGAGGAGGCTACTAGAGATGAGTGTGCCAAGCCTTGCTGTGCGAGGATACCATGCATAGTCCTGGTACAGCTGTGGAACTAGACGAGGCTACTGGGGATGAGTGTGCCAAGCCTTGCTGTGTGAGGATACCATGCATAGTCCTGGTGCAGCTGTGGAACTAGACGAGGCTACTGGGGATGAGTGTGCCAAGCCTTGCTGTGAGAGGATACCATGCATAGTCCTGGTGCAGCTGTGGAACTAGACGAGGCTACTAGAGACGAGTGTGCCAAGCCTTGCTGTGAGAGGATACCATGCATAGTCCTGGTGCAGCTGTGGAACTAGACGAGGCTACTGGGGATGAGTGTGCCAAGCCTTGCTGTGAGAGGATACCATGCATAGTCCTGGTGCAGCTGTGGAACTAGACGAGGCTACTGGGGATGAGTGTGCCAAGCCTTGCTGTGAGAGGATACCATGCATAGTCCTGGTGCAGCTGTGGAACTAGACGAGGCTACTAGAGACGAGTGTGCCAAGCCTTGCTGTGAGAGGATACCATGCATAGTCCTGGTTCAGCTGTGGAACTAAACGAGGCTACTGGGGATGAGTGTGCCAAGCCTTGCTGTGAGAGGATACCATGCATAGCCCTGGTGCAGCTGTGGAACTAAACGAGGGTACTGGGGATGAGTGTGCCAAGCCTTGCTGTGAGAGGATACCATGCATAGTCCTGGTACAGCTGTGGAACTAGAGGAGGCTACTAGAGATGAGTGTGCCAAGCCTAGCTGCATGAGAGCCTCCACGCATACAAGGCAATGTGGGCGTGGGCAGCAGCAGCAGTTGGAGAGGAGTTTGGTATGTGATAGTGAGCCAAGCAATAATGGAGACAGGGACGCTGTAGCAGTGATAATGAACAGCCTACTTATGATGTGGACCTCCTTCTCAGTTTTCTTGGGCCTCGATCGTTCTCCCTCTCTCCACCTCCCAGGCTTGCTGATGCAATAGCCTCAAGCTATGTGTCAGCTGACAATGAACCCCTTGGGATCAGGAAGTCTACCCCCAAGGCTAGACTAGTGAAGTGAAGTGACAAGCAAGACAGAAACAGAGCAGAAGACTGCCGCAAACGATCGTGACAGTGAAGCTCAGACCATAAAATGGTAGTAGCAACAAAAAAAATTGTTGTAAAATTATTTCATTGTGAAATGTCATGGGGAGATTACAGGGCATCATCAATTTATTTTAATTTTTATAGGCAGTTACTGCTTCTGGCCATTTCCCAAGTTTTAGAGCCATTGGATGCTCCTCAAAGTGTTGGTGGCCATTGTCCATGCAATTTCACTATCTCGAGTAATATGGTCATGCAAAGTGCACTCCCTTCTGGAGTATCTCCCTAGTGGGGCGTTGACAAGGGCTGTAATTGGGCATGTGGGTTGTCAAAGCAATTAGCATGTCAAAGAGCAAAAGGTTGTTTGCACACCAATAAGTACAGGTCTAGACCGCAAGGTGAGAGGTCGACCTGCAGTTCGTGTTTTCTGGTTTCCCAACTTTGCTGTAGTTTGTCTTCTAAGCTTGACATTTGAAAGCTCTCCTACATCTCTGTCATGTGAGCGGTTCAGAATTCTTTTGCATACTTCAAACATTGTCAAGTTATGGTGATTTGACGAGGTGACTTTTGCGTTTTATCCCACTTGGTGAGACTTAATTAATAAGCACTTACTTATTAGTGCAACCAATTTCCTTTAGCGCTGATCATAGCTAATTGCCTTGACAAACCACAGACCACATTGTAGCTCTTGCACTGGGGGGAGATCACACCAGTTATGGAGAGGGGGAATGCATTTTGAATGACCCTGATGGACGTATCTTCCAAGATAACGTGTCTATTGAGACATTCTACGTATCCTTTGAAAGCACACCCCAAAAAAGCAAGAATTTGATACAAATTAACCGCACAAAGCAAAGGGTTGAGGCAATTACAAGTTTGTTGTTGCTCTGACATCCAGTCCGCCCTCGAGCTATTACATTTCAAACTTTTCACAATAAATGAGTTAACAGAGAGAGAAGAGGCAAATTGCCGAGTCACAATTCAAAAGTTGTTGTCACCTAATACTGGCTAGGCTAGGGCTAAACAAGGGCAGTCTAGGGCTGACACTAGGCTAGGGCTAAGGAAGGGTGGACTAGGCTAGGGCTAACACCTAGCTATGGCTAGGCTAGGGCTAAACAAGGGCAGTCTAGGGCTGGTACTAGGCTAGGGCTAAGGAAGGATGGACTAGGCTAGGGCTAACACCAAGCAATGGCTAGGCTAACACCAAGCTATGGCTAGGGCTAACACCAAGCTATGGCTAGGCTATGGCTAGGCTATGGCTAGGCTAGGGCTAAGACTAGGATAGGGCTAAGGAAGGGTAGCCTAGGGCTAAGGATAGGGCCAAGGAAGGGTATCGTAGGGCTAGGACAGGCCATGGCTGGGCTAGGGCTAGGGCTAAGGCTCGATGATCCCTAGAGTGTAGCAGACTGGACAAGCTTTGTTTTCAACAGGCAGATATGTAATAGTACCGACAACACACTAACCGGCTTCCAACCAAGTGCACTCTGTCAAACTATACCACTGAATGTGCCTTTTAAGATCAGAAACTCACCTCTGGAAACTTGGTAAAAATGGAGTTGAGCTGCTCGAGCATGGACTCTCTCCCACTCTGTTCCTCGTAGCTATGGGGAAAGATGTTCAAAATACTTCAACATTTCACGAAATACAAAGTGACAATTACTGTGATCCTGATGGAAAATTAGCAAACTTGGCCACACATTGAGTTGTGAAATACAGTATAACCTGAGGAATTACATAAACAGATTGAGTTGCGAACCAGCATACTCTGGGCTATGAACTTGTATACTTTTGGCATACATGTACACAGAATGTACTGGGCTGTGAACTAGTATACTCTGGGGGCTTGCACGTGGTTATACTGAGCTGTGAACTAGTATACTCTGGGGGCTTGCACGTGGTTATACTGAGCTGTGAACTAGTATACTCTGGGGGCTTGCACGTGGTTATACTGAGCTGTGAACTAGTATACTCTGGGGGCTTGCACGTGGTTATACTGAGCTGTGAACTAGTATACTCTGGGGGCTCACATGTTCATAGTATGCTGAGACTACTGCAGCACAGCAGCTGGTGGCACTATGCCAGCCAATGCCAAACACTTCACTCAGAGCAGTTGAGTCAAATATATTCACTGCTTAGGGGAAACCATGTTTTTCTTGGAACTCCATAGCCACCTTACTACTCTATCTTAGTTGCCAAACTAGCTAAGCAACAGCTAGCCTGCACGTTTTTCTTGGAACTCCATAGCCACCTTACTACTCTATCTTAGTTGCCAAACTAGCTAAGCAACAGCTAGCCTGCACACAAGCATGGTCTTGTCACCATGGCGACATTGGCACCAGCACTAAGCATGGTCTCATCACCATGGCAACAGCACACAAGCATGGTCTCATCACCATGGCGTCAATAGCAAATTATATGCACATACAGTGTACATGCACGACTGATTTGTGTACGAGTGTGGGTGTGTATGTGAACGAGTGTGCATGAGAGTGTGAGTGAGGGTGTGTGTGTGTGCAAGTGTGTGTGAGGGTGTGTATGTGTTCGCCAAAAACAAACAGTGCTGCCGGATCAGCATATATTACCAGCCCCTACAATCGGGCGGATGCTATTCCAGAGAAGCAACAGAGCAGGTGCAACAAGTGACCAGCTAGGCTGACAACGTACCCCAAGTTAGTGAGATGGAAATCCAAGTAGCCGTTGAGCTTCTTCCCCAGAGGATAATCCATCATAAACTGAAGCACAACCTACAGATAGGCAGACAGTGACACGAATGACTACTTCCACTGCAACCCTTGACAAGTCACATGACACTCACCTGACGGCTCTGTAGTCGGACGTGCTCGGAGTCAGAGGTGAGGGAGAGTGAGGCCACCTTCAACATGATGGCGTACACCTCAGTCACCACCAGCTTACGACAGAGGATCGCCTATGAACAACAATGGCAACAATTAGAATTACGACTGCCATCCTCAACAATCGTTGATAACTTCTACAAGCCAAGCATTAGTAGGCAAATATATAGAGGTTGATTTTAAGGAAGGGGGAGAGGGTCTGATCACTCCACGGGGTTTTGTCCATATCTTTGCACACATTCATGCTATGGTCCTGATTTATATACCAAAATGTAGCCCACTCCACATGCTTTCTGGTGGTACTATTTGTTTTGCCGTACAAGTTGTTTTGGAAGTACAAGTTGCATTCATGTTCACGTACTGAACACATCTACTCCTACAACAAGCTGCAGTTTGGGTGATTCAGCACTACAACAAAACATACAGTAGAGATACAGTACCCATCCAGGAGCACCTTCTTTCTAAAAGGTGAAGGGATTCTCCAGGAGCACCTTCTTTCTAAAAGGTGAGGGGATTCTGAGCGATTCCTGGTAAGCACAGGTGCCTCTGCAGCCTTCCCCAGCAGAAGAGCTATCAGGACGAACAGCAGGATAAGCCTGAAAGAGACCGTGTAAGCTGACATAGGCGGTTGAAATAATTAGTGGCATCATCCTGATACCCACTTACCTATCCTCACATCATTTGCAGCACAAAATATCCAACGCAAACCCTTCTCTCTTCTTCACTTTTGAGAAAGGAGCTCTTAGCTAGGTTTCTTTGCTGAGAGTTTTTTTGTTGTGCTTCAATGGAGCTGATCCAACTCAACCTCGACTAGCTGCATTCTAATGAAGAATCAAGTACTACATAGCTACAGTCTCATTCTGACGCATTCTACAGCTGGAGGTGTGGTCACTATTGGAGGGGTGGTTCCTAATAAGGAGATACAGTAAAATGTTTCCACTTCACTTGTTACGGAATCACCTTCCCCCCTAATCTCATCCTCCTCTCTTCACCCCCCCCCCATGCCAACCATCTCCCACACGCTGCCCTCAAGCCTCTAGCCCCCCTCCATCCCACACCGTCCCCCTCCCTCACCTTGAGCAGCGGGAAGGCAGTACTCTGCCTCTGGTAGTCGTACACATCCTCCTCCACAAAACTGAGGAGAATGCGAAGCTCGTCCACAGTGATGTCATGCTTCTTGAAGTCTCTCACAATCACAGTCATGGCCTGGTCAAGTGGAAGGAGGGAAAGAGAGAGAGGTAGGGGTAAGTAACAGGAAAGAGACGGCAGGAGAGAGGAACACGGCAGGAGAGAGATGGGAGCAGAGATGGGAGCAGAGAGATGGCACATAAGAGAGGGATGGCAGGGGAAAGATGGTAGGGGAGAAAGAGATGGTATGGGAGAAAGGGATGGCAGAAGAGAAAGAGATCGCAGGGGAGAGAGATGGTATGGGAGAGGGAGATGGAAGAGAGAGAGATGATAAGGGAGAAAGAGATGTTAGGAGAGGGAAATGTGAGGAGCAGAAAGAAACAGATGGAAAGGTTGAGAGAGATGTGGAGAAGAGAGAGATGATGAAGAGAAAGAGCGAGAGAAAGATGTGAGATATATATGAGTGGAAATAGAAAACATTTGCCTTATACAATGACCACGTTTACACGAGGATACATATTGCGAATATCCCAACTTCGTCAGAAACTGTCGCTCCACCAACCCCCTAATATTAAAGACTGATTCGCTGCCGAACCGCAAGGCCTGAAGATTGCAAATGGGGTGTGTATCTCTATTGTTTTTAAAGGATGTTAGAAATGCTCTAAATGGAGCCCCACTTCCTGTTCTAAGAGCATGTGCAAATGCATATCTAACTTAATTGCATTTTGTTAGTACAGTAGAGTTGGAGATAAGACAAGGAGTTCTTGCAAGTTGATTCGGTTTATGCAACAAGAAGATCCCCCCTTAGTGGCACGCGTGTACACGACCACACCTATTTTGGTGACTGCACATCCACAAAGTTTAACCCAATTCACCATTAGATGCTTTTTTTGGGTGGAAACACGTATTCCTCGAGAATTCCAGCCCTGGTGGTGTGGAATTTTGCTGATGCAACATGTTCATGGCCAGCTAGGAAAGTGCATTCCATGAAATTCGCATCACCCGAAAACTTCACCAGAACCCAAGAGCCACCAGAATATTCAAAGATGATATTTTACACGGCATTGGAAACAAATATTGCCAATCTGTTACCTTGAACGAGGACAGCACCAGCTCCTTGTTGGCACCCACGGCCATTCCAGCCCGTGCGTAGCGTCGAAGGAGGTTGAAGATGTGTGAGATAATCTTGTCCAAGTGGGTGGACAGGGCCTGAAGAGGAAGACGCACCAGCCACACCAGACACTGGAGGGTCCTGCAGAGGACCTTGGCATGGGAGGACGAGAGGGAGGTTGAGAGGAGAGGGATGAAGGGGTCCAGCATCTGGAGCTGCTCTCTGCTGGTCGTGTCAAACTTGTTGTGTTTTAGGGCCACATGCAGCAGCTGGCAGGGAGAGGAGAGGGAGGAGGTGAATGTTACCAGGTTTTGTGGCTGTGGCAGTGTTGTTTGTGATGTTGCTTCCATGTTGATGTGGGTTGTGATGCATTGATAAGTGTTGTTGCTGTGACGATGTGTGATGATACTGTGTTGATGTTTGTTGCTGCTGCTGTGTTGCTGCTATCTTGATGTTGTGTTGCTGCCGTTGTGATGCATGATGATACTGTGTTGATGCATGTTGTTCATTACGTTGATGCATGTTGCTCATTTGTGTTGATGTGTGGTGCTTCAGTATTGGTGCAGTTGTTCATTGTGTTGATGTGTGTTGCTTCAATGTTGGTGCACATTGTTCATTGTGTTGCTTCAGTGTTGATGCATGTTGTTCATTGTGTTGATGCACGTTGTTCATTGTGTTGATGCATGTTGCTTCAGTGTTGATGTGAGTTGTGCTGCGGTGGTGTGTGTGTTGCTTCTGTGTTGATGGTGTGTCGTGAGTTGCTTCTGTGTTGATGTACAGCTGCTAGGTGTTACTCGAGTATTGGTACTGTATTGATACATGAATTAGCTAAGTACTGTGTTGCTACTATGTTGCTGTGTATTCACAATATTATGTTGCGACTTAGCACACACACACACACACGCAAACCTGCAGGCCAAATTCTGTGATAATTCCCGAGCCAACATTTCTCAAATTAACTGGTTTAGGACCACTCCGACCTGGCGTAGGTGGGAGGAGTCTGGAGTCAGGTGGGCGGAGTTGTTTGGAATCCACATCGCCATCAGCTGGCTTAGCTCTGAATGATTTAGAACAAGAGAAAAGACTTCTTTGCAATACACACACACACACAAACTTTTCAACTCTAACATTGTTCTCTAGTGGGTAAACAAGCCTATAATGTTAGTTACGAGGATATGCTGCCATAACCACGTGGTCTCTTTCAGGAGGCAGGAGAGGAGTATCCAACCCCCCAACCCACCCCCCTGGATTTGATTTCTCCCCCCCCCCCCTCCTTACAAAAGAAACTGGCCAAAGGTTAGTGGGAGACCCATCACGTGACAGTACTCCGTGCCACCTGAACAGTATTGTCGCCTGCCGTTTGTTTCCATTTTACTCAGGCATGCTGTAACATTAAGGGTTAAGATTTCATGGGGACTGAGGTTTCTCGACCACACCCCACAGTCTTTGCCACCGTCATATTTGGTCTCAGAGGTCATTTAAAAAGACACAATCTTCAAGGGACCATTTAAAGCTGCTGGCCAATATTCAAAGCCAATAGCTTCTCTTCTTCCCTGTACTGTGTACCTCCATGCAGGAAATTTCAACCAAATGTCTGAGTCAAGGGATACCTATCGACACTCGGTTGAATCTTGAAAAGGAGTTTCTAGAAACCAAGTGATCTCTGCCTGACCTTGCCAATTACATACTACTATGTTGGCAATTGTAAGATTTCAATGTAGGGCTAGAGATGTAGTGCTAGGTAGGACTAGAGATGTAGGGCTAGGGCTAGAGTTGCAGGGCTAGGGTTATGGCTAGAGGTGTATGTAGGGCTAGGGCTAGAGATATAGGGCTAGGACTAGAGATGTAGGGCTAGGGTTATGGCTAGAGATGTATGTAGGGCTAGGGCTAGAGATATAGGGCTAGAGCTAAAGATATAGGGCTAGGGCTAGAGATGTAGAGCTAGGGCTAGAGATGTAGGGCTAGAGATGTAGGGCTAGGGCTAGAGATGTAGAGCTAGGGCTAGAGATGTAGGGCTAGGGTTATGGCTAGAGATGTATGTAGGGCTAGGGCTAGAGATATAGGGCTAGGGCTAGGGCTAAAGATATAGGGCTAGGGCTAGAGATGTAGAGCTAGGGCTAGAGATGTGTAGGGTTAAGGCTAGGGCTAGAAATGTAGGTCTAGGGCTAGAGATGTAGGGCTAAGGCTAGGGCTAGAAATGTAGGGCTAAGGCTAGGGCTAGAAATGTAGGGCTAGGGCTAGAGATGTAGGGCTAGGGCTAGAGATGTTGGGGTAATGCCAACGCAATTAAGTGAGGCAACATCTATTAACCTTCGATACCCACAAAGGGATACTAATATATTTCCCGGCAACATCCTCCCCCAAAACACATTCCTCTTTCAACAAATGCTCGACACACTCACACCATGAAAAGCCGTACATACATGCACAGCAAAATCAAACCACATTCGTAGAGGATGATGTGGCATGCCGTATCGAATGTGCGTGCGTCAGGCAAGTCCTCCTCCAGACAAAACTCACGCTGACTCACCGACCTTGATTTGGAGGCAAGCTGTGGCACGGAGTCGCTGAGAACCCCATATATGAAGACAAGCAAGGCTTGGGGAGTGAAGGCCGGGTTAAGTTGGATCCCAGACGCCACGCGACGAAACACCTCCTCCACGACACGGCAAGTGCGAGAGTTGGAGTGAAGTGCCAGCATCTGGAAGGCAAAGATAGACAAACCAACAAGTGATTAAAAAGAGCTATGGCACTTGTTAGTATACTGCAGGAGGTTTCCAGTATACTACAGGAAGTGTCTAGTACATTACAGGAGATTCATGAAGCAATCATTCCATAACCATTGTACCCAATGTAAATATGATTATACATGCCTATTACTTTTTGGACAGGCCACTACAGCAAGCTTGTGAGAGTGGAGTGCAGCTTTCTGTTGGTGTATGTAGATGGTAATCAGCAGCAGCTGCTAGAGAGGAAACACTGCAATGCAATGTAGAATCACATAGTGCTAATGCACTCTGACAGAGCCCATAGCTATCTCTTATCACTCCAAATATTCCTCTTCTCCTAGTTGTGCAATATTAAAATAAGTGACTTGAGTGGTCATAACAACATACCCATAGCTACATCCCTCAACGGACCAATTAATTGCAGGGCAATTTTTTTTGTTTGCACCTAGGATCAAGTCCACAAGACCTTAAAACTTTTAGCTCCTCAGAAAAAGAAAAAAACAACATATTTGGAGCTTGAGGTTCATGATATGATGTAGCTTGAACATTTCTTGATGACAGCAGTAGCCCTAGCTCTAGCCCTAAGGACCTGTGAATGTGAAGAACTGTGAACCAGGCTTAGGTCATGTTGCGTATATGGATATATTCAGGTGACCTACGCTAAGCTTAACCATGAATGGTGGTTCCACGAAAATTCAACACGAATGCAAATATGTCCACTAGAGGCTACTTAGAAAACTAGAATCTATTCATATTCATTTTGCCTCCAGAAGTAAAACGTGTAACACACAGGGACCGCAAGCCTCCACAAATTGGTCCATGCACTGTCTGCCTTATGGCTAGGTCTGTGCTTGTAGGTCACAGGAAGGGGTGGAGTGTCAGCAGACGTTGGCAGTTGTCTGAAATATTGGAATAGAGGAGTTTTATCGCAATTAGTGAACCCTGTAGCTAGTGTCAACTTTGGACTTCCTTCTTTGGACCGCAGGGCAGCTGTTATTGGTACAGCTGTGGTTTGTAGCTTAGAGCTTTCTCAACAGCCTCTATTGGAAAAACAACATAATATACAAGTATGGCTAGCCTAAATTATGGGCGCCAAGGAACTTACAGGAGTAGCTTAATAAGGTCATGCATGCTTCTTTCCTAGGACCAAGCCCAGACTAATGAAGCTTACAGCAGCTGAGGCTTGTAGCTTGCAGCAGCTGAGGCTTGAAGCTTACAGCAGCTGAGGCTTGAAGCTTACAGCAGCTGAGGCTTGAAGCTTGCAGCAGCTGAGGCTTGAAGCTTACAGCAGCTGAGGCTTGAAGCTTACAGCAGCTGAGGCTTGTAGCTTGCAGCAGCTGAGGCTTGAAGCTTGCAGCAGCTGAGGCTTGTAGCTTGCAGCAGCTGAGGCTTGAAGCTTACAGCAGCTGAGGCTTGTAGCTTGCAGCAGCTGAGGCTTGAAGCTTACAGCAGCTGAGGCTTGAAGCTTACAGCAGCTGAGGCTTGAAGCTTACAGCAGCCAGAGGCTTGAAGTTTACAGCAGCTGAGGCTTGTAGCTTACAGCAGCTGAGACTTGAAGCTTACAGCAGCTGAGGCTTATAGCTATAGCTTTCACAGCACTCAAGTGCTCCATCGAAAATCTCCACAACATATTGCACAAGTAAATTGCAGTAGTTAGCCTAAGCTGTGGACACTTAGAACGTAGTAGCTAATCTGGTAATTTTTCATTTGTGGACTTCCTTCCTTGAGAGCAATAGCTGTTGATTGTAGCTATAGCTTCCCCAGTAGCTCTTTTGAGGTTCACAGGAGTGTCTCTTTCTAGAACCTTTATATCATGTACAAGTTGTGTAGCTAGTGTAAGCTTCTGTGCAGAAACTTTAGCAGCTTTGCTAGGGGCGATGCTCAGATATTTTTAATCGCAGAATTGTAGGTATCGACGGATAACAAAAGCATAAAACCAGTTGGTTGCTTTTGAATTTCTTCCTCTTTGTGGGGGATTTACAGATTATAGCCATATAGTCATAAACCCAACATCTCTAGCCCATGCCCTACATATCTAGCCCTAACCCTACATTTCTAGTCCTAGCCCTACATCTCTAGCCCTAGTCCTACATCTCTAGCCCTCCCTACATCTCTAGCCCTACATCTCTAGCCCTAGTCCTACATCTCTAGCCCTAGCCCTACATCTCTAGCCCTAGCCCTACATCTCTAGCTCTACATCTCTAGCCCTATCCCAACATCTCGAGCCCTAGCCCTACATCTCCAGCCCTAGCCTTACATCTCCAGCCCTAGCCCTACATCTCTAGCCCTAGTCCTACATCTCTAGCCCTAGCCCTACATCTCTAGCCCTAGTCCTACATCTCTAGCCCTACATCTCTAGCCCTAGCCCTACATCTCTAGCCCTAGTCCTACATCTCTAGCCCTAGCCCTACATCTCTAGCCCTAGCCCTACATCTCTAGCCCTAGCCCTACATCTCTAGCCCTAGCCCTACATCTCTAGCCCTAGCCCTACATCTCTAGCCCTAGTCCTTACATCTCTAGCCCTATCCCTACATCTCTAGCCTCCTACATCTCCAGCCCTATCCTTACATCTCCAGCCCTAGCCCTACATCTTTAGCCCTAACCCTACATCTAGGTCCTACATTTGTTTGTTAGGACCAGCTACAAAAAGGGCTGAGACTTGGGGACTAGGGATAACTTGCTCCTTCCCCTTCCCTTCTAAAGTCAATGATGTCTTCGGATTTGGTCTCAGAGTCGTTTAAATGTTTCTAGAAACCATCTCCAGAAACGGCACGTGGCGTTGACAGCTATTTTGTTTAGTAATACACCTGCACATACCTCTTTAGTGTTGCCATCAATAGCTCACAAATAATGCAACATGGCAACGCTACCAACTAGTTACACTGGCTACATTAGCTTACATTAGCTGGAATTAACACATGAAGTTTGCTAGTGAGGCTGAGAACCCCACCCCCACCCCGAGCCAGTAATGGCCTCGGATTTGGTCTCGGAGGTGGTTTACATGCTGCTACTAGAGATCAACATTCCTCTTTTGGATTTCTGCCGCTAGCATAGCGAGCACTATTTGAGGAATTTGAATAACCTTCCACAACAGCTAGAAAGAAAACAAGGGGGTCAAAAAAAGAGGAAAAGAGGAAGGGGAAAAAAAAGGAGGAGGAAGGGGGGAAAAAGAAGAAAAAAAGGGGGGGGAAGAAAGAAGAAAGAAAAAAGAAAGAAAGGGGGGGAAAAGGTCTACTCCTCATCACATGTTTTTGGTTACAGCCTAGGATCAGCCTAGGATCTGTTGGGAGTCAGTTTATACCTAGAGCTATAAAACACACACACATGACAGAAACATACATTGAAACTGGTAAGGGTTAGCACAATTATAAATCTCTGGTAAGGGTTATCACGGCTACAAACCTCTTTCATTGGAGCCAGTAGCTGTGGAATAAGTTTAGGTGAGATGAATTGCGCCACAACCTGGTATGTGTTGAAGCTCTGCGGAGTCTTGCTCTCCGGAATTTTGGCCACACCCGCTCCGCTCTCCCGTTCTTCTGCAGCTGCACCAAACAGATCTTCCTTGAGGATGTCGCTGATGAGATCCAGGCAAGGATCAAGGTCGCCGACCTTGAGGAGGCTCGGAGTGGAGGAGGTGGAGGAAGGGGAGGGTGATGTGGGAGGTGTGGCAAGTGCACGGAGTAGGTGGTGCAGGCTATAACTGAGCACGTGCAGCTGCATTCACGACAGGGGAATACAAAATTTGAAGATAATCCAGAGCACATGTGTACCACAGCAGGGTTAAAGTTCAGTTAATATAGTATGCGAGATGCATTATTCAGAGAACGGACCACACCCACCCGAATGATTAGTCGGAACCGGAAAAGAAGCTGCTAGAAATCAAGTGATCTCTGTCTGACCTTGCCAATTATATCACTCGATGTTGCCAATTGCAAGATTTCCTGCTTGGCTCTTACCTAGACTCACAGCAAAATTGGTTACTTCAGCAGCCATGAGCTTCCATCTCTGCAACAACAGAAAGCTGCACTCCACTCTCACCAGTGGGCTCTGCTGTTTCCCTTACCAAAAGCATTAGGAGAAGTGCAAACTTTGGCATAGCCATAGCTCCTTTTAAATCACTTATTCTTGGGGCGTTTGTAAGCAATGAACGTGGTATATTACACTAGTCTAAAGAGCACAATTAAACTCCATGCACACAGATGAACACACTATTGAGGTCCAGCACAAGGTTGTCAGGTGGGCTCTATATAGATATTGACTCACCATGTAGCCACGTGTAAGTGTGTCTTTCATATCCTTGAGGATGTATCGGTAGTAGCGGGGACCGAGAGAGGAGGCCATTTTAACCAGCGTGTTCCTGCCAATGTCCCTCACATCTCTGGAGCGATGCTTGAGCGTGGAGCAAACTTTCAGCAGCAAACTATAAAGCAAATATATAAAATAATAACATTTAAACGAGAAAAAAAGTACAGTTGTCTAGTTGTTCTAGTGGTAATATATTTACTCCCATAGGCCATTAATTGTACTCATTTTGTTGAAGCCCATGGCATTTTTAATTCTACTCCTTTTGTAGCTTAGGCTAGTGTGTATTGTGTTGCCATAGCAATGAGCATGCCAACTATTTTAGCACCTTTGTTATATTGGATACTGTATTAAATTGGCATCTTACCATAGTCAGTTTCTTTATTAGCTAACAACACAGTTATTATTGACTGTACAGAGAAATGAAGTTTAGCAATAGCATGGAGGATGTTAATTTGAGCCAGCCTTGCTGGAGTGCCTACATACATAACAGCAGGTGAGCTTATTGGTACTGATATAAGTGAATATGGCCTGGACTCGGGTGGTGTCAGCTCTTCTTGTGTTTTGTAAATGTGTCTGAATAATCTTCGAGTGAAAGGAAGAATGTGAAGTCTGTTGAATGTGATTGTGGTAAGAGAATATACAAGGTGCCGCCATTCTACTCAGCCATCAAACTAAGAACCATCTAGAGATAACTAGCTTTGAAAGATAACTACTCACTTTCTTCTTGCACTTTCAAAATTAAATATATATATTTAAAATACCGTTTGATTAATAGGCAATCACACGAATTCCCATTCAATTAGGGAATAATAATATTTGTAGCAGTCAAAATTGCATTCAGCCTAGCCTCGTACAAATGACTGCCACTAGTGCAATTATTCCCAGATTTGACTCAAATCTGTGTTATTACCTGTACTACTACTACTACTCTACTACTACTACTACTACTACTACTCTACTACTACTATTACTACTCTATTACTGCTACTATTACCACTACCACTATACTACTACTATACTCTATTACTACTACTATTATTACTACTGCTATTAATACTATTACTACAAATACTATTACTATTACTACTACTACTAGTAATAATAAGTAATAAATCTCTTCAACCCCGTCATATTGGTCCAGAGTGTCTCTATTAATTAATGAAATAATAACAACAATACAATAATAAAATAACAATAACAATAATGATGATGATACAATAATGATGATGATACAATAATGATGATGATAAAATAACAACAATAATAAATAAAAAATAATAAAATACGGTAGAACTAACAACATAAACAACAACAAAAACAGTAGGTTGACAATGACAACACAGATTGGTATTGGCAACACAGCATGAGAACACATGGTTGGTATTGGCAACATAGCATGGCTATGAAAACACATGGTAGGTATTGGCAACAGAGCATGGGAACACATGGTAGGTATTGGCAACAGAGCATGGGAACACATGATTGGTACTGGCAACACAGCATGAGAACACATGGTTGGTATTGGCAAACACAGCATGAGAACACATGGTTGGTATTGGCAAACACAGCATGAGAACACATGGTTGGTATTGGCAACACGGCATGAGAACACATGGTTGGTATTGGCAACACAGCATGAGAACACATGGTTGGTATTGGCAACACAGCATGAGAACACATGTTGGTATTGGCAACACAGCATGAGAACACATGGTTGGTATTGGCAACACAGCATGAGAACACATGGCTGGTATTGGCAACACAGCATGAGAACACATGGTTGGTATTGGCAACACAGCATGGGAACACATGGTTGGTATTGGCAACACAGCATGAGAACACATGGTTGGTATTGGCAACACGGCATGGGAACACATGGTTGGTACTGGCAACACAGCATGGGAACACATGGTTGGTATTGGCAACACAGCATGAGAACACATGGTTGGTATTGGCAACACAGCATGAGAACACATGGTTGGTATTGGCAACACATCATGAGAACACATGGTTAGTATTGGCAACACAGCATGAGAACACATGGTTGGTATTGGCAACACAGCATGAGAACACATGGTTGGTATTGGCAACAGAGCATGAGAACACATGGTTGGTATTGGCAACACAGCACGAGAACACATGGTTGGTATTGGCAACACAGCATGAGAACACATGGTTGGTATTGGCAACACAGCATGAGAACACATAGTTGGTATTGGCAACACAGCATGGGAACACATGGTTGGTATTGGCAACACAGCATGAGAACACATGGTTGGTATTGGCAACACAGCATGAGAACACATGGTTGGTATTGGCAACACAGCATGGGAACACATGGTTGGTATTGGCAACACAGCATGGGAACACATGGTTGGTATTGGCAACACGGCATGGGAACACATGGTTGGTATTGGCAAACACAGCATGGGAACACATGGTTGGTATTGGCAACACAGCATGGGAACACATGGTTGGTATTGGCAACACAGCATGGGAACACATGTTTGGTATTGGCAACACAGCATGGGAACACATGGTTGGTATTGGCAAACACAGCATGAGAACACATGGTTGGTATTGGCAACACAGCATGAGAACACATGGTTGGTACTGGCAACACAGCATGGGAACACATGGTTGGTATTGGCAACACAGCATGGGAACACATGGTTGGTATTGGCAACACAGCATGAGAACACATGGTTGGTATTGGCAACACAGCATGAGAACACATGGTTGGTATTGGCAACACAGCATGAGAACACATGGTTGGTATTGGCAACATAGCATGGGAACACATGGTTGGTATTGGCAAACACAGCATGAGAACACATGGTTGGTATTGGCAACACAGCCTGAGAACACATGGTTGGTATTGGCAACACAGCCTGAGAACACATGGTTGGTATTGGCAACACAGCATGGGAACACATGGTTGGTATTGGCAACACAGCATGAGAACACATGGTTGGTATTGGCAAACACAGCATGAGAACACATGGTTGGTATTGGCAACACATCATGGGAACACATGGTTGGTATTGGCAAACACAGCATGAGAACACATGGTTGGTATTGGCAACACGGCATGAGAACACATGGTTGGTATTGGCAACATAGCATGAGAACACATGGTTGGTACTGGCAACACAGCATGAGAACACATGGTTGGTATTGGCAACACAGCATGAGAACACATGGTTGGTATTGGCAACATAGCATGAGAACACATGGTTGGTACTGGCAACACATCATGGGAACACATGGTTGGTACTGGCAACACGGCATGGGAACACATGGTTGGTATCGGCAACACAGCATGAGAACACATGGTTGGTACTGGCAACACGGCATGGGAACACATGGTTGGTATCGGCAACACAGCATGAGAACACATGGTTGGTATTGGCAACAGAGCATGGGAACACATGGTTGGTATTGGCAACACAGCATGAGAACACATGGTTGGTATTGGCAACACAGCATGGGAACACATGGTTGGTATTGGCAACACAGCATGAGAACACATGGTTGGTATTGGCAAACACAGCATGAGAACACATGGTTGGTATTGGCAACAGAGCATGGGAACACATGGTTGGTATTGGCAACACAGCATGAGAACACATGGTTGGTATTGGCAACACAGTATGGCATGAGAACACATGTTGGTATTGGCAACACAGTGAGAACACATGTTGATATTGGCGACACAGTAGGTCTATGAGAACACATGTTGGTATTGGCAACACAGCATGAGAACACATGTTGATATTGGCGACACAGTAGGTCTATGAGAACACATGTTGGTATTGGCAACACAGCATGAGAACACATGTTGATATTGGCGACACAGTAGGTCCATGAGAACACATGTTGATATTGGCAACACAGCATTGAGAACACATGTTGGTATTGGCAACACAGTAGGTCTATGAGAACACATGTTGGTATTGGCAACACAGCATGAGAACACATGTTGTTATTGGCAACACAGCATGAGAACACATGTTGATATTGGCAACACAGTAGGTCTATGAGAACACATGTTGGTATTGGCAACACAGCATGAGAACACATGTTGTTATTGGCAACACAGCATGAGAACACATGTTGATATTGGCAACACAGTAGGTCTATGAGAACACATGTTGGTATTGGCAACACAGTATGGCTATGAACACAAGGTTGGTACTGGCAGCAGGTTACTTACTTGGGAAGCTGGCTCTGTAACCTTTCCTCGGGGAGAATTAGGAGGAGTTTGGTCATGGCCATGGCTACAGGGATGCGCAGGACCTCAGGATCAGTGTCAGTTTGCACCTGGTGACTCAACTTGTGACCAGGCAAATCCAGCTGCATTGTGAATATGCAATCTTGAAAGAACGAAGGAAAAAAATAATAAAAAAATAGATCAAAGAACTCTCAATTGAAATAATAGACACAACATGACTTCCTCGAGAAGCAACTTAAATTTACTCACTGGATATTTCGGCTAATGCTCTAGCCTTTCCTGGTGAAGGCTAGATGCTCTAGCTTTTCCTGGTGAAGGCTAGAGCATCTAGCCGAAATATCGAGCGAGTAAAATTTAAGTTACTTGTCAAGAAAGGCATTGTATAATTATAATTAGTGAGGAGAGAGAGAGACAAAAGAAGAAGGAAGGAAGGAAAAAGAAATTCATACGGCTTCTTTTTAGAACACACCTTCTTAGTGAGCACTTCCTGGAGTTTAGGGAGGATGTTTTTCACAATTGCATTATAAATATTTTGTGAAAGAGATATTTCCCCACTTTTCTTGTCTTCCAGTTTAGTAGCCTTCGTGTCTTCCTCCTTGCCTTCCACCTCTCTGCTCTCCTCCAACATCACGATTCCTTCTTCCCTTTCTTGTTCCATTTCCTCCTGCTCATCGCTCTCCCCTGTCTTAGTGGGAGCGCCAGTTTCTTCCGGGCTCTTCTGGAGAGCGATCGAGTCACTTGCTTCAGTTGTTATGTGAGAGAGGTTGAAATGGAAGTGGTCCAGAATAACAATGACGACCCTTTACCACACAACAACAGAGCCAAATGACCACAGACGTCGAAATAACATCAAGAATTTGAGCAGCTACATAATATTTTAATACAACATAAATTATGCATTTGCATTTGCTTGCCCAGTGTACATAGCCAACCTACTCCAGCTCAGTGTGGTGTTGGTCCAGGGTGTATGCTATTGTCAACCTACTTCAACCTGCCCCCACCCAGTGTGATGTTGGTCCAGTGTGTGTCCCCATAGAGCTATTGTCAACCTACTTCAACCTGCCCCCACCCAGTGTGATGTTGGTCCAGTGTGTGTCCCCCCCATAGAGCTATTGTCAACTTCCTCCAAACTGCCTCCACGAAGTGTAAATGACTCACTTGATGAGGTTCTTCTGGATGTCCCTCTTCTTTGGGAGGAGGCGAAGGTAATGGCAGAGAATGAATGAATACCGGGACCACGACAGTTGTGAGGCCACAGCACCAATCACATTCACCGCCTCGGCGACCAGATTCTGCTCCACATTTGTGGTCGGCAAGAAAATCACGTGATTAGCTAGTGGGAGGAGGAACCACAGACAATTCGTCTGCCCAATAGAGCCACCTGAACAAACGGAGCAAAGTTTCCGAAATGCCCTCGTCCTGCGATGAAGCTGAATGTGGTTGACGTTGAGGAAGAAGTCGACCTCCGGATCCGTGTGGGACAGAAGGAAGAGGTCATTGAATCTTGGGTGATGGCTGAAGGTTTTGACGAGATCCGAGAGGGTCGAGATGGATTCTTGTCGGGCGAAGTCTTGCTTGGATCGGAGCCCTTGCTTCACCATGGAGACCATGGAGATGAGGACGAACAAGTGGAAAGCTTCTTTGTCTGGTCAACATAAACACACAAGCAAAACAATAATCCACACTACATAAGTCCATAAGGAAAGCACAATGCACCCAGTGAACTCTACCCGTAAGAAGCTCTCTTCTAATTATGCGCCATCTTTCATAATCTCCTATGCTCAATTTCCAACTGTTGTCCCTTGCAAGACTTGTGCTTTCTATTCATCATTCCTCTATTAGTGTGTTCAGCGACCATCACTAGACTGAGACCAGAACACTAGACTGACACAAGATGACAGCTGCTGCAGCAGGAGCTCACTTCTCTTTACCCTCGCACCATGGTAACCACTGCTTGCGGAGGAGCCGGCCTTCGACGAGTCTTGCAGGCCACACCTATAAGGCCAGCCTTGCAGGCACTCTTTTTACTACTTTCTTTATGGAAGTTGTCGTGTCTTTCAAGTAGTCGGCAACAATAATTACAGCAAACAAGTTCTTCAGCCACTGACAGCTATTAGCTCCAGAACATGCACATTGCCACATAGAAACCACCAATATACTACATACACACTGCCACATAGAAACCACCAATATACTACATGCACACTGCCACATAGAAACCACCAATATACTACATGCACGCTGGCACATAGAAACCACCAATATACTACATGCATACTGCCACATAGAAACCACCAAAATACTACATGCATACTGCCACATAGAAACCACCAATATACTACATGCACACTGGCACATAGAAACCACCAATATACTACATGCACACTGCCACATAGAAACCACCAATATACTACATGCACACTGCCACATAGAAACCATCAATATACTACATGCACACTGGCACATAGAAACCACCAATATACTACATGCACGCTGGCACATAGAAACCACCAATATACTACATGCATACTACCATAGAAACCACCAATATACTACATACACACGCCACTCTCTACTTGTATTTAATTGACCATATCTAATTATAACTCTCAATGAATTCTCAGTTGACATAATAGCATTAAAATCACCTTCTCAATAATCAACGTCAAATTTTATTCACTCGACGTTTCGACCAGATACTCTAGTCTTCATCAGGAATAATGAGACGCTAAGGCTCACGTGGGCCTGTTATATACTGGTAGCTAGCTATCCACCACGTGCCAGTGCATGCGCCTAGCATGTGCACCGGATGTAAAAATAACAATAATAAATAAATAAATAAATAAAATATATATATATACATATATAATATTATATATATTAAATGAGCAACAAATAAAAATGTACATAAATAATAAACAAATAAATTTAAAAAAACAATTACATATATATATATATATATGTATATATATATAATATATATATATAATAATAAATAAACAAAATAAAATAAATTAATTTAAAATAAAATGAAAAATAAAATAAAATATTACTCATTATTATTTTTAATTATTTTATTATTTATTTATCTGTTTATTATTTAAATTTTATTATTATTATTATTATTATTATTATTATTATTATTATTATTATTATTATTATTATTATTATTATTATTATTATTATTATGTAATATAATTGTTTTATTTATGTGTTTATTATTTATGTACATTTTTATTTAGTTATTATTTTATCTGTTTATTTATTTATTATTATTATTTTTACATCTGGTGCACATGCAAGGCGCGTGCACTGGCACGTGGGATAGCTAGCTGCTGGTATATAACAGGCTCACGCGAGCCTTAGCATCTCATTATTCCTGATGAAGACTAGAGCATCTAGTCGAAACGTCGAGTGAATAAAATTTGAAGTTGATTATTGAGAAGGTGATTTTAATTTTATAAAATTATAGTTGAACGTCAATCAAATTATTTCCCCCATGCCCGCTAAGCTTATGCATACCTAGATGACCACATGTACATGTACATGCATGTACATGCATGTGTACTACACACATACTGCATGTATCATATCAGTATATTACACCATAAGATCTGCTTGATCAGTATGCTGGATGGTCGCGCTTATCAGCCGCTATGCATTGCTTTCGTGGTCCGTTCTAAATCGTCTTAGTTTAGCGGGTATCTCCGTGCTAGACTCGAAGCGTAGAGGCTCAGCGCACACGTATTAGAGGCAACCTTTGAAGACCACGTGCGAGATCAACTACTGTTTGTTCTTGCGATCTTCCAGGGGGTACTTGCGATCTTCCCCAGGGGGAAGTTTGAGGGATAATGCGTTACGACTCATGGCTGAAGCAATGCGGAAGACTACAACTCAAGACGGCTCCGGGCTCCCTGTTCTTCTCCAGCTCGCCTCCTTTGTCTGCCACGCCTAAAAAAAAAATGCGCAGTATTGTCATAATTTAGTAGTTACTGTACTGTATACGTGATAGAAGAATGAATTTGTATGTCTGTTATTTAGAAACCGCTTGCAAGCACGCATTCGCTGTTCGGCACTGGGTGTGGTTCGGGAACACATGGGGAAGCCAAACAACCAGTACAAACATGCACTCTAATTAAAGAAGGAGCAGGTGTCCTCCAACATACATACCTTCCGGTATGACGTGCTTGATGAGTTCGCTGACGTAGCTCGCAGCTGCGTCACGAATAGACATGTCGGCACTCTGCAGAATAATTAGGAATGACTCTTTTCTATTTAAGTGTAACAGTCACTTGTGTGCATATGTAATCACAATATACCAGCATGTATGTGTAATGACAGTAAGAAATTACTCTCTATTTAAATGAAACAACACAAACATTACATATCCATCATAGATATTAGTTGCCTAGTTAAAACAACCTAGTTAAAACAACAACAATAAATAAAATTTAAAAAACACCCTCTATTTAAGTGAAATACACTGCAGAAAAAGCACGAATTCTATTTACATCGAGTGAATAATCTTTGAACTGATCTCCCAATCTTAGTTTCAAGCACCAACTGCTTATCCTATCTTTGGTTTGGCTATCTTTGGTTTGGCCAACCTTTTACCTGTTTAGAACAACTCTAAAGCTATCCCTTACCAACTTATGTTTATTACAGCCCACAGCTCATGACGACCCTTTACCAAATGACAAACTAAGATGGATTTACTAGCTGTGCCGGTAATAGTTAGTTACATGGTGCATAACCTCGAGTAGACTGCACCCTCGACAAATATCCTGTGCACTGTGTACTAAATAGAGTAAAATTGTGCACGTCCTCGAACTGCACATGCTCACAGACAATTATATTCCTTAGAAGTGAAGCTTGGCATGGGATTTCAAATTACATACAATCATAAATATTAGAAGACAAAAAAAACCTTCAAAACATATTGTGTCTCTCTCTCTCTATATATATATACTTATAGTCAAGCAGCCACTTACAAGAAGTTACTCAGTGTAACACCAGAACTAACCAATCATAGAGGTTATTATTCACCATGATTATTACTAGAAGTTACTCAGTGTAACACCAGAACTAACCAATCATAGAGGTTATTATTCACCATGATTATTACTAGAAGTTACTCAGTGTAACACCAGAACTAACCAATCATAGAGGTTATTATTCACCATGATTATTACTAGAAGTTACTCAGTGTAACACCAGAACTAACCAATCATAGAGGTTATTATTCACCATGTTACTAAGTGTTACTAAGTGTAACACAAGAACTAACCAATCATAGATTAACGATGATTACTCAGCCTACGCACATGCGTCTGCAACATATACCAGTGTTCTCCCCAGGATTTATGTAAGGGATATTGGCATGTCATCGGTGAAGTAGCTGACTAATAAACCATGATGGTCGGGGTGTTTTTTGGTCTTGTATTCATTACTGTGCTTACAGGTTGCAGCAGGTACACTGGACTCGACATAATATTGTTACGTGTAAAAGAGCTATGAATCAGTAGAGTATCATGCAACAAGCAGCCCGTAATACGATTGTCTCTGAAACCTGAATCATCGTATTATAATAGTCAATACACTGTTTACAATATAATTATGGAATAAATAAATGTTGTCATAAACATCAAGAGAGGAGGAAGAAAATGGAGACTATTTAGGTGGAAAGAGAGGGTTAAACTACAATCCCTCCTAGACACTGCACCATCGCCCCAAATCAAAGTCAGCCTTCCGTGATATAGCACTTCTTCGCATGCTTCACTAAGCACTGCCCTGTTAGAGTCGTGCGAGACAAGTTGATCCACGTCGCTCGGCCGATGGTGACCTTACTAGGCCTATTATGTTATCAGCAGAGCTATCACGCCACACTCTGCTGGAAAGTTTAACTTCAAATGCCAGCCTTCCTGTGCTTGTTTGAGCTCTCCTAGGAACACCCTCCACCGGACTTCTACACTTCGGTAAGTCATACTCACGAGATGGGATCTAGAACTGCCGCACCAACCACACCCACAATATGCATAAATGAAATTTTATTGATGAACTTTGAACTGTAATATGACAACTGTAAGGCGTATTGGCCGATACGCTTAAACGTCTGGGGAGAACACTGGTAAACTGCATAAGCGTTTTTAATGCTGATGACCTTTTACCATTTTTGGGTGTTTTGATTAGTGATGAGTTGAGAAATTGATTAGTCGTTGGAATGCATTGCAGAGTTTGGAGTCTTCAGGTATTAAAGTTATGACAAATGGACATTTTGTTAACAAGTTTTGTTAACAAGTTATGTGTGGGTGGGTGGGTGGGGGGGAAGACCCTTTTTCTGCTTGGGGAGGTCTCTATATAAAAATGGAAACCAACCAATACACTACTCCCAATAGATTATAAAGTATGAATTTGTGAACGGAATGGCCGAGGGACATCCATCTGGGAGTAGCCAATGAAGTGGGCATTCAATCCTTCAAAAGTGGTGGCATTTCTATGACGACATATGCTGACCACACCCACTGCAAGTCGGAGCAGGTGGTAGCCAAGCCAGCAGCAACTAACACCGGCGAGGCAGTCAAATCCAACAGTGCTGATGGGGAAAGACTGACTAGTGATTATGGCTTCGAGAGCAACGAAGCTGACCAGGAAGAGAAAATCTAGCACCCAACGGATGCATAATCACACAAGCAACATAAGCCTAAGATCAGGTGATCTACTAAGCGCACACCGCAAGATAAAATATCAGTGCACACTTTTAAAAATAATGCACTACTAGGAAGATCCATAGTGCAACTATCTAACCGAGAGGATTTATGGTCATCTGTTTAGCGTGGAAAAATAAAGGAAGATATCTAAAATAGGCACCTCCATTAAACATAACTACAACAATACATACCTCCAATAAATAATGTAGTGCATTCTGCAATATCGGGTAGACTGAGTCGACCAGAGATGAACTCCACCTCCTCTCCGGGCAGTCGTCAGCAAACACCAGCATCTCCTTGGCTTCCTTAAAGCCTGCAAGTCGCAGGTCATAGTCCGGCTCATCAAGCAGACGGCTGTCCCATGCGTTGAGCTGAGCGGTGGAATAAATTATGCAATGAAATAAAGGCGGAGCTTCTATTCCATTTATTTCCAGAATCAGTTTACCGTTTTAGAGCACACGAGCTCCATTAGAAAACATGGAAGGACTTGTTTATAAAAATTAATAAGTATATAAAATTTAAATAAGACCCTCCCCCCTCCCAATCAAGTACCAATCAAGTAAACAAATAAATAAATAAAATTAAAAATAATAAATAAGACCCCCTCCCAAGGATCCAGGATCTGAGTTGTGACCAATCAAATAACTGAATTGAAATTATCCACATGCCATGTGACCTCTATAGAGAGGTTAGAGAGGTGTTCATAAAAAGGAAGTCTGTTCAGTGAAACCTTGCTAATCTGGAATAGGCCTGTACCTAGGGGTGTTCTGATTGGTGAATTTATTCGGATTACTTAAACTGTACTGTAGCTATAATAATTTATACAGCACTGCATGTTAGATGCACCTACAGTGTATTACAATAAACTAAAGAGAGAAATATTCAGTTAGTTTCTTCTGAGTGATGTTGGTAAGTGGTTCTTTGTGACAATACAGTATACTGTAGGCTGGGTTTTAAACAGTGTACCCTGTATTGTAAATTTTAGCCCATAGAAATATTGTAGACACACCACAAACAGGGATGGTATATACTGTGTTAAGTTTTATACACTTGGAACTGGCAAGCTTATGTATATGAGCTCATTGCTAATCTCCATTGGATTAGTGAGGGCATTGTATTGCCTTAAATCTGTCACAAACCTTTGAAATAATTTCGGCAGTCTTCTTCCACCTATCATTTCTGTCGGATAATTTCTGTTTCACCAAAAGAAAATAAGTTACAATAACAATTCAAGAAATAGACAACGATGCAGAACACTATTTTACCTGGAAGATTTCACAGAGACAGCTTCTGTTAGACCTGTCTTTTATTACTTGAAGAAGCTGTGAAAGAGACCTATAAATGTGGAAGGAGGGGAAGAAGAATAAGAGCAATCAGAGACTGCAAATCTCCCTTTTTCCTTCTGAACAATTATTGTCAACAACAAGAAAGTGGTCCAGGGAAGAAGTTTATTGGAGCTCTTGTTATAAACGCGCGCACAGGGGGTGACGAAGGAAAAGGAGGGAAGGAAAAAAAAGAGAAAAAAGAATGTCAGAAGTGGGATTCGAACCCACGCCTACTTACGTAGACTACGACCTGAACGTAGCGCCTTAGACCGCTCGGCCATCCTGACTCACACGATAAGTAATAGCAAAAAATGGGATATTATAATGACACAAGTTCCGATTAAAAGTGCCTCAACTACAATTCCTCTCCAGGAACAACCACCCCATGCCACAGTAACAAGTAACTCTGCTTCATCCGATCTTGCTTGAGATGACAGAAATATCATGAGGGCAGAAGTGCCACACATATAAACATAGTGCCTATCTATAGAGAAGGATCATTAATGGTGACGGGAAGAGCAGCTGTCTACGCAAGCGCCCATTGTAGCCAAAAATAAGTGCCACAGTAGGGTGAGGGTGTTCAGATGGCTCCTTATCTCTATTACGTTCCACCCAAAGTGTCTCCGAGAACTTGGTCCAGGCAGGGGACCTGCACCATACACTTGGGCTTGTTAGCATGGCTGCACACCTACCATGGCTGCACACCTACCTTCTCACAACTGTAGCTGCATTTATTTATTTATTTCATTTCGTATCAGTATATATACCAGACCTCATGTGAATGTTATGAATATGCTATACTAGACCTTGTGAATGTTATGAATATGCTAGACCTCATGTGAATGTTATGAATATGCTATACTAGACCTCATGCGAATGTTATGAATATGCTAAACTAGACCTCATGTGAATGTTATGAATATGCTACACTAGACCTCATGCGAATGTTATGCTATACTAGACCTCATGCGAATGTTATGAATATGCCCTCATGGGAATGTTATGAATATGCATACTAGACCCCATGCGAAGGTTATGAATATGCTATACTAGACCTCATGTGAATGATATGAATATGCTATTAGACCCCATGCGAATGTTATGAATATGCTATACGAGAATGTTATGTATATGCTATACTAGACCTCATGCGAATGTTATGAATATGCTATACTAGACCTCATGTGAATGTTATGAATATGCTATACTAGACCTCATGCGAATGTTATGAATATGCTATACTAGACCTCATGCGAATGTTAATGATTACTACTCACCTGATGTGCTGTGAGACAGACAGAGTTTGTCCCATGAGATTGGAAATGGAGCGTAGAACATCTCCTTCATGTTTCTGCATGCAGAATTAAACATAACAACCCGAGTCTTGTAGCTAGAATTTGTATAAATCACAGTCTGCACAAGCATTTCCAATCTTAAGACAACACCTACAGCAATGATCTCGCATCACCTGCCACGTATATATCCAGGGCCTCTAAAAACATGCAAATAAACACACTCACCTTAAAGTCGTCAGAATGCAGAAGCAAAAATGGAAGAAGTAACTCGATCAAAGTCGACGACTGCTCAGGACTGGACACAAGGGAGCTAACACTGCACAAGAAGACACATAATAACAAACACTCCTGCTAATTTCACTAAAAAATCCATCTACGTGTTCTCTTACCGAGACAAAACCATGAAT
The DNA here is from genome assembly GCA_028752905.1 of Cladorhizidae sp. MBARI D1340-BT2. NCBI lineage: Eukaryota > Metazoa > Porifera > Demospongiae > Poecilosclerida > Cladorhizidae > Cladorhizidae sp. MBARI D1340-BT2. The sequence continues at coordinate 30,527,965 of JAQNBH010000001.1, forward strand.
TCGCAGTCTAGGCTTCTCACTTTCCCATCCACCTTCCTCAGTCTCCCGTTGTGGCTACTCACAGAGATCACACGACTCAAGTACTCCAGCAGGCTTGGAACAAACGGACGCACAATGCTTCCTCCATCCATCGAGCCACCGTCAAAAGCCGCATCCACTTCTTCCACGCCAAACGTCTCGCATGACGTAAGCAAAGTCAGAGTCATCTCCATCACAAAGCTACAAACTTTGACGCTGACTTTGGGAGAGAGGATGCAGTCAAACACGTATTTCAGGATTGTGTCTGGTGCTTTTTCGTCTGAGGGGGGCATGGCATTTTGTGGAAGTGGCCAGCAGAGCAGGCACCAGTAGCTGGGCGAGAGGGGAGGAACAAAATGGAGAGAGAAATGGGGAAAAAAACATGGCGATAAAGAAATTGACAATGGTGGAGAGGTGGCAAAGAAGTGATCTTACTGAGGCTGAGTGGTCCAGACGGCAAGTAGTTTGAGAAGTGGGGTGGGACTCTGCAGGTTCTCATGGGGCAGCTGTGGGAGGTGTGGCCAAACAAAAGCTGAGAGCAGCTGCTCGTGGTACGGGGAGAAGTCAAACTCGGTGAACTTTTTGAAACACTGCAAAGTGGAAAGACCATGTAAATAAAATAAACCAATGAAGGCAATGGCGAGCAAAGGTGCGATGGAGAGATGAGACGAAGATTAATGCATGGCTCTAGGCAAGGCCTAATACAGGACTGGTCTGTACACTATTGATGACATCATGATGTTGTAATGCTCGGAGTGTGATGTGGGGAAGCAGCCAAGCATTTGTATCATACTCCTTATAGATTCTGAAGGGTGCAAGTTGGAGGAGAGAGAGCCCGCTCAAATGTTCTCCAGATTTACCGAGACGACCACTTCCAGTTTAGCAAACCCGTTTTATTTAAGGCAAGGTGGTATCCCACCTCCACACAGCATGAGCACTGATTAACTATGTCAGAATGAAACACTGTTCTTGTAGGGAAATCAACAGGACCACCCCCTGACTTTTCAAAAATAACCCACGATAACCACAGCAACCACAACCCACAGCTAATGGGCTAATAGACTAGTACTGTTCTACAGCTATATGATTGGCTAGGCATATCAGGTGACTGTTAGATATATATGTATTGTAAGGCACCAGAGTGCCATTCGGGAATTCGGGAGTTTTGTCTGATAGTTGCAAGGTGTATGCTTACTTCCCTGACAGGGACAAAGACGCTGGAGTAAGGTCCTAAGTAGAGAGGGCTGAGACTTCCCTCACAAGTTCTATCCAGTGTTCATACTATCCCACACAAGTTCTATCCAGTGTTCATACTATCCCACACAAGTTCTATCCAGTGTTCATACTATCCCACACAAGTTCTATCCAGTGTTCATGCTATCCCACACAAGTTCTATCCAGTGTTCATACTATCCCACACAAGTTCTATCCAGTGTTCATACTATCCCACACAAGTTCTATCCAGTGTTCATACTATCCCACACAAGTTCTATCCAGTGTTCATACTATCCCACACAAGTTCTATCCAGTGTTCATACTATCCCACACAAGTTCTATCCAGTGTTCATACTATCCCACACAAGTTCTATCCAGTGTTCATGCTATCCCACACAAGTTCTATCCAGTGTTCATACTATCCCACACAAGTTCTATCCAGTGTTCATACTATCCCACACAAGTTCTATCCAGTGTTCATACTATCCCACACAAGTTCTATCCAGTGTTCATACTATCCCACACAAGTTCTATCCAGTGTTCATGCTATCCCACACAAGTTCTATCCAGTGTTCATACTATCCCACACAAGTTCTATCCAGTGTTCATACTATCCCACACAAGTTCTATCCAGTGTTCATACTATCCCACACAAGTTCTATCCAGTGTTCATACTATCCCACACAAGTTCTATCCAGTGTTCATACTATCCCACACAAGTTCTATCCAGTGTTCATACTATCCCACACAAGTTCTATCCAGTGTTCATACTATCCCACACAAGTTCTATCCAGTGTTCATACTATCCCACACGGAGATCAGTGGTCTAGGTAGGGTGATTGGTGGAGTACACAATCCCTGGAGTACCTAGGCGTCGCGGGGTATTCACCGAGAGGTATCTAACCGCTCGGGGCTACAGCAGTACCATTTTCTTATTGAGGAAGAAAGGTTTTAGGCAAGGGTAAAATTTCCCCGACACCCGTCAGCTATTACCCAAGGAGCCTCTTCTCACCTGCCTGTGCAGCGGATTCTTTCCTCCGGCTTCAAATCTGCTGCTAACTTCCCATTCTTCCGCTTCACTAGGAAGACCACTCCCAGTTTATATAAGCCTGCTATGATGACCACTCCCAGTTCATATAAGCCTGCTACGAAGACCACTCCCAGTTCATATAAGCCTGCTACGAAGACCACTCCCATTTATATAAGCCTGCTACGAAGACCACTCCCAGTTTATATAAGCCTGCTACGAAGACCACTCCCAGTTCATATAAGCCTGCTACGAAGACCACTCCCAGTTCATATAAGCCTGCTACGAAGACCACTCCCAGTTCATATAAGCCTGCTATGAAGACCACTCCCATTTATATAAGCCCGCTATGAAGACCACTCCCATTTATATAAGCCCACTATGAAGACCACTCCCAGTTTATTTAAGGCGGCAGGTAGCCCATTCATTTAACTCAGGGTGAATAAACAGATAGAAACGGCCATGCTCGGCAATCAAAGTTTTTCATCCACCCCCCCTCCCCCAACGAGGGGCCTCGCTCACCAACTAAAATCACTAACAACAATTTTGAGAGTCAATACAACAACAGGAATAGAAGAAAAATGAACTATATAAAATAAAAGTGATTCATTTCACATCTTATGCATGACTTCATTTAGAGCAAGAATCACTAGATGACAACATTTGTCCCAGCAATGGTGACAAGAGTGCCAGCTCTGCTTACCTCTGCTACTCTGGTCGTGGTAAGATGTTTGAGAACCTTCAAAGCATTCACATAATGTGGGCGGATCTGCACGAGTCACACGAAGAGAAGAACACAAGAGGGAGAAGAACGAACATGATGCACATTATCATCATCTCATTGTGATCAATATTAGCAGAGGGGGGAATAAACACCACACCGGATTGAGGCAGGTTGAAGTAACTATCAGTAGCTCCAAGGAACATACACTGGACCAACATCACACTGGTTTGAGGCAGGTTGACAAAAGCTCTATGGGAACACACACTGGACCAACATCACACTAAGTTTAAGTAGGTTGACAATAGTCTATGGGGACACACACAGGACCAACACCACACTGGGTTGAGGCAGGTTTGACAATAGCTCTAGGGGACACACACTGGACCAACACCACACTGGGTTGAGGCAGGTTGTCAATAGCTCTATGGAGACACACACTGGCCTAACATCACACTGGGTTAAAGTAGGTTGACAATAGCTCTATGGGGACACACACTGGAACAACACCACACTGGGTTGAGGCAGGTTGTGAAGTAGGTTGGCAATAGCTTTACTGGGGGTACACAGTCAGAAGTTAAATCGGCTACTGGACTCAAGTACTTCAGCAGCCACACTAGAGAGTGCTGGAAGGCTTCCTCATATCTCTCAATTCCGTTCAGCACAAACCACATGGCTCAGTAACATTCACACACGACTACCGGAGACTTCCTCAAACACGAAACAAAACAACAACAACAACAAAAGTTCTAACGCCCAGGGAGGGTACGAATCGAGACATCGCTGGGACTAGCCCTATGGCTAACGCATTTGGCTAGGCTAGGGGCTACGAATAGAGACATCGCTGGGACTAGCCCTATGGCTAACACATTTGACTAGGCTAGGGCCAGGAAGGGTACGAATAGAGACATCGCTGGGACTAGCCCTATGGCTAACGCATTTGGCTAGGCTAGGGCCAGGAAGGGTACGAATAGAGACATCGCTGGGACTAGCCCTATGGCTAACGCATTTGGCTAGGCTAGGGCCAGGGAGGTACGAATAGAGACATCGCTGGAACTAGCCCTATGGCTAACGCATTTGGCTAGGCTAGGGGCCAGGGAGGGTACGAATAGAGACATCGCTGGGACTAGCCCTATGGCTACGAGTAGTCTTACACTCAATGCCTTGCTATCTAGAGAGATCAGCCCTGGCCCTGACCACCCTAAGAGCTAGACCTCGCTGTAGCCAACGCTCTAGTCCCAGTCCAATGCCTAGTCCTTACTATTCACCTTTTTTTAAATTCTCCGCGTTGCCTTGGAAGGTGTAACCACTAACAACAATAAACACTGCACTACATTAGCTTGCAAGATCATCACCTCACACGTGTCACTTCTATACAACATGGGGCGACATATACACAAGATTATTTTTGTGGGATGTGCAATTTGCAAGGGCGGTCCGATCGTATCCCCTGAAACGCGTTGAGAAAGACGACTTTGTTTGCTAGACACAGTCCCATTCCTATCCCTAGCCAATCTCAAATAAGTTGGGTAGATTCGAGGAATGCGTTTATCACAGTGCAAGAAAACAGGGAGGGAGGGGGAGAAAATCTCTCACTTCCCTCTGCCTCAAAAAGAAATTCTTGCTTGCTTCGGAGCACCTAGCCCTAGACCACCGAAACGAAACGCGGCCAGAACCTGATATGCAGGTTAGGATTCACTAGTGAAAACATTCTGGGACCATTCCTCTAAAACATGGAACATTATTAATACGACACAAGTTTAGTACCTCAGCGAAGGATTCAAGGGCACGCTGTGATTTTTCTTCATTAAGATTGGCAGTAGGGTGCTAAGAAACAGCCCAAGTCAGTTTGTGCCGAGATACGAGCTTTTTGGAGGTTTCTCTCCGAATTCTGCCATTTTGAAGTAGGTGTCAAACCAACGTAGAGATTGCTTCCACATACTAGCAATACAAGATCCCTGAAGATGAATTTCATGGCTATTTGGGCATCCAGTTTACCACCTTAGCCAAAGGATTCAAGGCATATGTGGGGTGGTGCCTTTTAGACATCTAAGAAACTGCCAATGTGAGCATTAAAAAAAAACACCAGATATGAGCCTTGTCTTGCATCTTTGAAAAGTGTGAAACTATACTACACTCACTGCTATGTAATTTGTTAGGATATTCAAAAGGTCCACTTGCAGGCACACTCACTGCATTATCTCCAGCATTAAGTGTGTTGGCCAAATAAATATCCACACTGCTTTTCGCTGGAGTACAAATAACAGCCCCGCAATAGCAGTGGTGCAACATGCACTCTTCTATCATAGGGATAGGGAAGAACAAGGAGGTGTGGCTTCTGTACACCATGGATACAGGAAACCAAATGCAGCTTCAATTTCAAACCACAAGATTGTATGGGTGGCTGTACTGCACTTTATAAAATAGCAATCAACAATAGATAATCAACACAATCAACAACATAAACAATCATAAACAATCAACACAAACCATCAACAACATAAACAGCAGTGAGTGAGGTAGAGGAGTGGTGTGGATATAGTTAGCTACTGCTAAAGCAACAATATGATCTAGTGTGCTGCAAGCAGTGTGATAAGGTCATACAGTAGACCCCCACTGACCAGGCTTCATTACAACACAACATAACTTGTGCATTAATTAACCCAAGTATTTTACAGCTATCACCTATTCTCATGTCATTAGCACTAAAAAGATGTATAAGTGGTCTGTTAGTGCAGCTGCAAGTCTTATCTGCTTCTTCTCAAAAAGATCAAGACTTTTGCATAATCACTCTTCTGTATGCATCTTTCACTTGAGCTGCTAAGAGACACACAAACAGCTGCCTCTACATTCACTTCCTGAACACAATCAACTACTTCACACACCCTAAGTGCCAAAAAGGGTTGGGTCCAATAGAGTGCCATGATCTGCTGGAGTTGCTTGTCTCAGTGTTATTGTCTAAGTGTTATAAATCATTTTCAATTCATAGTTACCCAAACTAGTGTGCATCTGAAGACAGTACGAGTTAGGAAAGAGAAGAGATGGCGTCAAGAAAGTTACACACAGTCCTACTGGGAAGTGAAGGCTCACTGAGATTGAAGAGTTCACTCAAATCGATGAAGTCCTCTATAAAAAGACTTGCTTGTGGAGCTTCATGGCATTTAGTTGCTTAAATTATGTTATTTCTGAATTTATAGTAAATAACCAACTGATTGGCTTGTCTGGAGTGTGTGCGACTGCTATGTGCTCTCTTATTCTAGGATGGGTTGGATGTCTACTGTGGCAAGCACAGAGTGATTCGGTACAGCATGTGCCTGCAGCAACTCTGAACAGTCTTGCATATACCTTCCATTCTTCAGTGGCTGTTGATATAGCAGCATTCCTTTTGGTGGCTGGATTTTATGGATTCCAGTCGTGGTTCAGTTTGGATCAGCTCCACGATTCTTCATCGGATGAAATCATCTCATACATCATTTGGTGTGTGTGGGCTTACTATTCCCTAGTGCAGTTCACTCAAGTTTTTGTCTGCATTGCTGATTACAAACCTCTGGCCTCTCTGCTGTTATATATATATTTGTTGTCAAAATATATTACAAGACAAAATATATTAAGAGACAAAATATATTACAAGACAAAATATATTACGAGACAAAATAGATTAAGAGACAAAATATATTACAAGACAAAAAGGTGTTTAAACAAGAATTACTAATAAAGACAACAAAAATCTCGTCTTAAATATATTTTTTCTAATATATTTGGTCTAGTCTAATAATATATTTTGTCTTGTATTATATTTTGTCCTATCATTTGGTCTAGTATTGTTATCTAATATATTTTGTCCTGTAATACATTTGTATATTTTGACTTGTAATATATTCACATATATTTGGTCTAGTAATATATTCACATATCTAGTAATATATTTTTCTTGTAATATATCAATATATTTTGTCTTGTATTATTGTAATAAAATCTCCTATAATATAATCTATATGGTCAAGTAATATATTTTGTCTTTTAATATATTTTGTGTTGTAATATATTTTGTCTAATAATATATTTTTTCTTGTAATATATTTGGTCTAGTAATAATTTTGTACTGCAATATATTTTGACTTGTAATATATTTTGTCTTGTAATATATTTTGTCTTGTAATATGTTTTATCTTGTAAATTTGGTCTAGTAATATATTTTGTCTTGTAATATATTTGGTCTAGTAATATATTTTGTCTAGTAATATATTTTGTCTAGTAATATATTTTGTCTAGTAATATATTTGGTCTAGTAATATATTTTGTATTTTAATATAATATTTTGTCTTGTAACATAACATAATATTTTGTCTTCTAATATATATATATGATTGTCTTGTCGAGATGGTCCACACATGCTCTGGAATAGCCCTTCCTGCATGCATCCTTCTGCTCCTTGACCAGGCCTCCAACCTTGTCTCACCAATATATACACACTTTCCCTGCAGCTGAAGGGAGTTCTATAAACAAACTATGAGATCATGATAGTTTATCATTACCTTTGACTGCGGATCTCAAAGTTATGTCTTATTTGATAAACACTATGCAAGGTCATAGTTGCTTGTGTGTTTCAGTTTCATAGAATTCATAGTTTCTCAAACACCATTGCGTCTGCAGAGTTAAAGAGAAGAATTGATGGCTTCAAGACAATTACGTACAGTCTCAATGAGAAGTGAAGAAGCATCACTGAAATGCAAGAGTTTACTCAGATCGATGAAGTCCTCCATAAACAGAGGTGCAATAGTGATCACGCTTGTGTGGAGCTTCATGGCATTTAGCTGCTTACATTTTGTTATTTCTGAATTCATCGAAAATAATAATCCAATTGGCACTTCCAGTGTGTGCGTGGCTGCTATGTTCTCTTTCATAGGATGGGTTGGCGATGTCTACTGTGGCAAGCACAGAGTGATTCGGTACAGCATGTGCCTGCTATTCCTTGCAGCGATTCTGAACAGTCTTGCATATACCTTCGATTCTTCAGTGGCTATTTCTATAGCAGCATTCCTTTTGGTGGTTGGATTTTATGGATTCCAGTCGTGTATTATCCAGTTTAGTTTGGATCAGCTCCACGATTCTTCATCAGATGAAATCATCTCGTACATCATTTGGTGTGTGTGGACTAACTACGGTAGCCATTCCCTAGTTCAGTTCACTCAAGTTTTTGTCTGCATTGCTGATTACAAACCTCTGGCCTCTCTGCTGTTACCTGTTTTGATGGCTTCAGCATTGTGCTGCGACTTCTTCTTCAGCCATTTGCTTGTCAAGGAGCCAGTGACACACAATCCCTTTAAGCTGATATTTCAAGTACTCAAGTACGCTGTGAAGAACAAGTACCCTCGTCTGAGGAGTGCCTTCACCTACTGGGATGATAAACGCTACTCCAGGATTGATCTGGCCAAGACCAAGTTTGGAGGACCCTTTACTACTGAACAAGTTGAAGATGTGAAAACTTTCTTTAGAATGCTGACAGTTCTTAGTCTGTTTTCATTACTGATAGGTATTCCTCTGTATGCGGGTCAATTTGACTATCCCAATAGGGAAGCAATTTGTAACTCGAGCATAGCGATGTCTCAGCTTTACTATTTCAAGGACATCTTTGAGAGTAGAGCTGTCGGTAACATAGGTCAATTGCTTATTGTAGTCCTTGTTCCAGCATACCAGTTGCTACTCTATCCTCTGTTCTGTAAGTGCATTCCGAGCCTCGGGATATCCAAGAAAGTGTGGCTCGGCATTCTTTCCTCTTTCCTTCATGTTTTCAGCTGTCTCTCCTTGGAAGTTGTCAAATACCTCGAGGGAGAAAAGACCCGTGTTTCAAACAGCTCGTCAGAATACAATAAGAACACAGAGTTTGCCGAAGGAGTGAGCAATTATTGGTCAGCATTGCCTATGCTGTTTACAGTCTGTGGTGAATTCACGTTGCTAGTGGCAATGCTAGAATTCATATGTGCCCAGGCTCCCTACTCAATGAGAGGACTGCTGCTGGGTTTCTATTGCTTTAGCTATGCTTTTTCATTTCCTCTAGTGTATTTGGCACAATTACTACTGAATAAAGCACTGAATGAGAAAATCCCACTAAGCCGTGGAATCTGGTTCTTTCTGAGCTGTGCCGTTGCCAGTGTAATAGCGACCATTTTAATATGTCTGATTGGTAGGTGGTACAAGAACCGACAAAGGGGTGACCACCCGCCAAGTCAGCATTATTTTGCTGAGAGGTACTACGAAAACTGCAGCAGCAAGTGAACTGTGTTATTATTTTTTTTCTTCAAATGCCCAACTTCTGTTACTGATTTTGTAGGTGTATAGTGTTATTACACAAGTGATTATTAATTGTAAGTTACAAGATATGATTTTTATCTTTTATTATATGCAGAGAATGTTTGTCTGGTAGTGATCACCAATTACATTATAACTATATTCATAGTCAGACAAAGTGTAGGATCTCTCTCCTATTATAATCTAGAGCCTCCTGCATTTAGAGGAAAATGAAGTGCCAGCTGCCTGACTTTGCCAATTGCATCATTCCCTATTGGTGATCACTAATGATTCCAGCTTGGCTCCTCCCTAGACTTGCAGCCAAGTTGATTACTGGCAGCTGCTGCTTGATCACAAGCTTTCATCTCTGGCAGCTGCACTCCACTCCCACCAGGTGGTAGTTTATCTCCGTGTGCAACTGGATTAACTTGTAGATGCCCAACCTAAAGCCAGTCACACAGACTTTTCACCCCCAAGACAAACTACCTCATACACTCCTACTTCATCAATGCATGGAAGGCTCCTCAGATAGCAGGTTGTCTACAGACCTGTACCCATGACTATAGAGAGGGAAGTCCTTTCATTTTTAAAGAGACAACACATGATCAGTTAAGTACACCACATGTATTGTCTTTTAAAAGAGCCAACATATTCGTGACCCAAGAATTCAGACATGCATGTTTTGAAGTCGCCATTTTAACTGCCTGAACCTTCGGCATGGTAATGAATATGCAACAATTAAAAAATTAGTACCAAAAGAAAGCACACCGAGTGAGCTATCTTCTGAGCTATCTTTTGAGCTGTTCACAGAGTGAAGTGTGCAGAATCTATGGAGTTCCAAGTCGTAATAACTTTATTTTAAAGAATTTATCGTCCCCCCTTTTGACGGTCGGCACGCAGATATTTATTACGTCCCCGTGGTCGGCTGAAAATTAGGGGGGAAAGCCTACGACTCGATGGCATATTCGTGAAGACAACTCTACAGTCTTCAGGGCAAGTTAGTTTGCTGTAGAAACAGTTGAGCTGTACACATAAAAGAGATTGGTAGGTAGTTATCAAGACCAATGGCGCTCATAAGCTTTAGCTACTTGCCTCAGCGTCGTAGTGATCGTTTATCAATTGCATGCCCAGGCAGGACAACACATCCAAGCTTCACCGGTGCCAATTCCAGTTTTTTCCCCTTAAAATAGTATCGTAGGTGACGTAGTGCTTATTAGGGTCACACCCATTCTTGGTCAGTAAATTAGTTCCTGGCGGGGTGTAGTGAGTAACCGAGGGTGTGTGATGAGTAACCGAGGGTGTGTGGTAAGTAACCGAGGGTGTGTGGTGAGTAACCGAGGGGGTGTGATGAAGTTTCGTTGCTTCTTGCTCTACGAAGCAGTCATCATGGAAGGTAGGATGGTCTAACTGTTTAGTGTCTAGGTAGCTAACTGATCATGACTAAAAACTTGTCGATCCACTGTCCAAACTATTCTTTCCTAAAAGAAGCCCAGAATGGTGGTTCCAAGTTACTTTGCCTTTCGTGACAAGTCATGGTCACAAGCTAGCTACCAGCTCTAATAGAATGCTAGCCAGCTCTAATAGAAGTGCTAGCCAGCTCTAATAGAATGCTAGCCAGCTCTAATAGAATGCTAGCCAGCTCTAATAGAATGCTAGCCAGCTCTAATAGAATGCTAGCCAGCTCTAATAGAATGCTAGCCAGCTCTAATAGAAGTGCTAGCCAGCTCTAATAGAATGCCAGCCAGCTCTAATAGAATGCTAGCCAGCTCTAATAGAATGCTAGCCAGCTCTAATAGAATGCTAGCCAGCTCTAATAGAATGCCAGCCAGCTCTAATAGAATGCCAGCCAGCTCTAATAGAATGCCAGCCTGCTCTATTAGAATGCTAGCCAGCTCTAATAGAATGCTAGCCAGCTCTAATAGAATGCTAGCCTGCTCTATTAGAATGCTAGCCAGCTCTAATAGAATGCTAGCCAGCTCTAATAGAATGCTAGCCAGCTCTAATAGAATGCTAGCCTGCTCTAATAGAATGCTAGCCAGCTCTAATAGAATGCTAGCCAGCTCTAATAGAATGCTAGCCAGCTCTAATAGAAGTGCTAGCCAGCTCTAATAGAATGCTAGCCTGCTCTAATAGAATGCTAGCCAGCTCTAATGGAATGCTAGCCAGCTCTAATAGAATGCTAGCCAGCTCTAATAGAATGCTAGCCTGCTCTAATAGAATGCTAGCCTGCTCTAATAGAATGCTAGCCAGCTCTAATAGAATGCTAGCCAGCTCTAATAAAATGCTAGACAGCTCTAATAGAATGCTAGCCTGCTCTAATAGAATGCTAGCCAACTCTAATAGAAGTGCTAGCCAGCCATAATAGAATGCTAGCCAGCTCTAATAAAATGCTAGACAGCTCTAATAGAATGCTAGCCAGCTCTATTAGAATGCTAGCCAGCTCTAATAGAAGTGCTAGCCAGCTCTAATAGAATGCTAGCCAGCTCTAATAGAATGCTAGCCAGCTCTAATAGAATGCTAGCCAGCTCTAATAGAATGCTAGCCAGCTCTAATAGAATTCTAGCCTTACCTTTACTCGAGCTGATATAGCTAACCACTCTAATTCATCCTATATAATTATCTATATCAACCCATCACAATTCCACATAGTCGTATGGTCATGTAGGGTTTATAATAAGGTAATAGTATATTATGCCAGGCCACAGAGATTCTGCTACACCACGTGCCAGAGGATATCTGACAGTCTAAGCATTTCCATACACCAAAAGCATGTCTATAGCCTTTAGCACTAAGTAAGTTTGCCACAGAAACAGACTAGCTACAGTGAAAAGAAATTGCTAGCTAGGTAGTGACTAACAGAGCAACGTGCTTCTTGGCTTTAGCGGTGTGTTGATGTGGGATGTTTTTTATCAGCGAAAAACAAATCCGGCTTGTAGCCAACTTAGTGCTTATAAGTGTCACACACCCCATTCTTCTGCCAGAAAAATTATAATTACTGCCCAGATGAGAGTGGCAATAAACACAATATTCTTGTTGCATCCTTCTCTTCCAAGAAGCAGAGCTATCACAAAAGGTAAAAGGATCTAGCTATTCAAAATCAGGTAGTCAACTAAAAGCTAGGCTATCAACTGCCCAATAATTGCTACTAGAAGCTCAGATTCGAGCCCCAAGTTACTTTGTTCTTCATGGCATTTATGGCCATGAGCTAGGTAGCTATCTCTAAGAGAATGCTAGCTGTTAGTTTTCCTAGAGCTAATGTAGCTCAAGTCAGTGTACCTAAATTGTGTCGACTGAGAGTTCATTTAGAGCAATAGTAGATATGAACAACTGCTATGATAATTTCCATCTTTTCTTCAAATGCAGGTCTGAACAAGGAGACTCTTTAAGTTCTTTAATGAATAATTGATGTTTGTTAATGTTTTTAATAACCTGTGAAATCATGACCAAATCCAGAGGATTGAGTTGGAGTTTGAGGAGCTGGAAGTGAGTGTGGGGAGTGGTTTGACAACTGGGAGTGGTTTGACAACTGGGAGTGGTTTGACAACTGGGAGTGGTTTGACAACTGTGACAGGAGGGCAGCTGAAACCAACAGACGACTTTTGAAGATGAATTTTCAAAGGATATTAAATATGCTGGTTTAGTACCTTACCGATTGAACGTCGACTTTATATGTGACTTGCTGTATTTTAATAACTCTTTTAAAGTTGCTTTAATTCTTCTTCGCAAGTTGTTACACTGCTATGACTCGGCGTAGCGATGTTATAAATGAACTTTTCTCAAACTATTCAGAATACAACAGCTGCAGTTTGGAACAAGTGCCCGCTCCGTGGAGGTAAGCAAACAGAAACTACGCAGCGCTACATCGCTATACGTCTACAACCAAACTTATAGCAAAGAAATCTAAGGAGCGCCTCCTTGCTCAAGAGCGAAGGAACTCGGAGTGATTCCTGGTAAGCTGTGCTGCTTTCCACCGAAGAAGAACTTCCAGAAACAGTAGCAAAAGCCAGGAAGAGACCGTTCACAAAGGCAGTTGCAATCATCGACCATTAAAAAAAAATTAAAAAATCTTTAATTTCGTGCACTCGCCCCGACCAATCGGATGTAAAGCTTTATAAAGTTTTATAAATATTTAAAATCAATATTAGGGCAGTCCATTGGGCATGTGCATAAAAAGAGTGAGTACATGGTTCAAATTCTTAGAAGTGACAAACGATTTCCCTGATCGTGTGCGAGTTTGCACCATATGGCTTATGGCATTTAATTTGGTAACGATGGATTCCGATGGAGTCAAGGAATGCTGGTAGCTTTTAGGCAGCAAAGAAGTTAACAATGTGAATTATAGCTAGTAGTTCTAGCTGACATCTGAACTATTTTTGTAAGGGGGGGGGAGAATTTTCTAGCACATTCGTCCACAGTGTTGTGGAGTTCATAGAATATCCCATAGTCACACTGGTAATACACAATGTATATGTTATATCGCCCTATCAAGTCTATTTGCCAAACACTAAAGTCTATTTTAAGTTGTGTGAGTGCTATAAACAATAGCTCAAACTGGCTTGTGTACATCACAGCGACATGAAACTAAATATAGTTTCCGTTTCAATTTACAAGATTCTATGGGAGACTGTAATACACTTCTAGAAGGCTTTTTAATGGTATTTTAATGCTATCAACAACATAAACAGCAGTGAGGTCGTAGAGGAGTGGTGTGGATGTAGTGAGTGACTGTCGTAGAGGAGTGGTGTGGATGTAGTGAGTGACTGTCGTAGAGGAGTGGTGTGGATGTAGTGAGTGACTGATAAAGAAACAGTATCTAGTGTGCGTGCAAGTAGCGTGATTGATTGTTGTGCTAGTGTTACAAAATATTTCCAATAGTTTCCCGAACTAAGTTACATCTGAAGACTTACGAGTCGGAAGAGGGAAGAGGTGATGGCTTCAAGATAGTCAGTCATAATGAGAAGTGAAGAACACCACCAAGATGCAAGAGTTTACTCAGATCGATGATGTCCTCCATAAACAGAGGTGTAATAGGGTCATTCCATATGAAATCAAACAAATAAAAATAAAATTCCAGGGTCATTTTCTCAGAATTGGTTCATACTCATCCTACAAGTTCCATGTATGAGATATGCTGCCATGAAAAAAAAATTCGCCCAACTCTCAACTGTTCCTGAGATATGGCCACGCCCAATTTTGGCCCCCGCGACCGTCGCGTCACACTGCCATGAGACTAAAGTTACCATTTCCCCCTAAATATTATGATTTCAGGTTTAAAAATTACATGCAGTTATCTAAAATTGCGCCAAGAGTCAATTTCTGGCATCAGAATTGGCCTAAAACTTAGTTATTGAGTAATAAAGGATTTCCCCTGTTTATGAGTTGCCTGATTTTGACCGACTGATTCACCGGGTTGGCATATCACAATCATGTTCTGCTTTTGCATGTTGCTTCAGGCATCTCTGGGGTACATTTATGCAAAATATCAACTTGGGTTTATGCCATCTTCCCTGTGAAATGCTGGTCACAAGAATGTGCGATTTCACATGCTCACAAATGGGAATCTGCACATTCTTCGATTCTTTCTTGTTTCTTTTTAGGCATTGTCATTGCCAAAGATCTTATGTGCCAAATTTGGTCGAAATTGGTCCAGCGGTTTGGGCCAGTTATGGCAGCTAGTATGCATAAGGTGTGCGTTTGTCAGTCACACCAAAATGCCAAACTACTGACCAGTGTCATCCCCGGCAAACCACATTACTCAGACCTGCTGGAAAAGAACGTATGCTCAGTAGAAAATCGTGAGTGCATGCTGTTGTTGTGTGATAATTGTCCTTGTGGTCTCACATCGTACTTGTCGGACACTTTCTCAGAGGACTACGAGATATCGTACAAGCAGTGGGTTTAGTAAAGCCATGCTGATGACAGTCGTTTAAACTGTTCAAGACTTCATCAAAAAACATGTGAATCCTTTGACAATTTGAGACAGCACCACTACATCTCAAAGGCACAAGCCAGCTATCTATCTAAGCTGAAGGATGAGCTCAAAGACAATGAAGCCATCACTTTACTCGACTTCGCAGAGAACTATTCATTTGTAGCCCAGGATGTGGTGCAGTCGTTCCACTGGAATAACTCGGAGGCAACACTGCATCCATTTGTAGTGTACTACAAATCCAAGGGTGAGCTAAAGCACCTGAATTTGTGCGTGATTTCTGACTGCCTGAAGCATGACACCCTCGCAGTTCACGCATTCATAAACAAAGGGATGCCTTACATCAAAGAACAGCTTCCCTTTGTGACCAGTTGCACTATTTCAGTGATGATGTGGAGGACAATACAAAAATTATAAGAATGAATCTGTACAATGTCTGTCTCTACTTCAAAAACTTTGGAATTGAAGCAGTCTGGCATTTCTTTGCTACGTCTCATGGTAAAAGTCCTTGTGATGGTCTGGGTGGTACTGTGAAGCGCCTGAATGCCTGAGCTAGTTTGCAAGCACTGACTGACCATCAGATTCTTACTGCCATGGCCATGTTTGAATGGTCGTCAAAGCATTCCAGGCATAAAGTTTTTCTTTGTCTCAAAAATAAGGATTTGGTCTCCATGAGCGGTGGGAGTCCAAGAGCACCATTCCAGGGACCAGGTCTTCACACTGCTGCATTCCGACATCAGAAACATCCCTGGAAATGAAACGAATTTCTGCAGATCTTGTTGGTACGGCCATAATGTTCCAGATGAGAAGGACTTTGACAATGCAGAACTGCAGGTTGGCAAGTACATCGCCTGTCTGTACGACAAGGAGTGGTACATTGGATGTATTGTGGACAGATCAGATGAGGAGGGAGACGTCAATGTCAATTTTATGAAACGGAATGCTCAAGGCAGACTATCGTGGCCACTCATCATGCAGGGGCATGCCTGCTGGGTTCCCTTTGACAATGTGCTCTGCATTGTAAATGCACCAGACTTCCATAAAAGTGCACGCTTCTACGAGTTAAATGCTGAAGATAATCAGCGCACCACGTGCAAGTTTGAAGCATGGAGAGTGACTCTAGGAAATCCTCAGGTACTGCAGTGATATGCATTTGCTCTTGCAAAAGGACAGCTTCTATGTTGCTAGGTCTTGTCAATGCAAAGTTAGTAGCCATGTGTATGCTGTTTGGTGTCCGTTTAAAGTGTATATTTGAGTTTGTGACTTTGTGTATTGTCACTCATGATGACTTAAAAGGTACCCTATTGACTCTAATTTTCATCCTTTAGCATTTCCAGAGAATTTAAAGGGCATATTAAAAAATTATGGAAGCAATTCAATGAGAAAACTATTGATTCGCATTCGTGCACATGCGAAATCGCACATTCTTGCGACCAGCATTTCACAGTGAAGATGGCATGTACCCAAGTTGATATTTTGCACAGATGTACCCCAGAGATGCCTGAAGCAACATGCAAAAGCAGAATATGATTGTGATATGCCAACCCGGTGAATCGGTCGGTCAAAGTCAGGCAACTCAAAAACAGGAAATCCTTTATTACTCAATAACTACGGCAGTTAGGCCAATTCTGATGCCAGAAATGGGCTCCTGGCGCAATTTTAGCTACTGCATGTCTTTTTTAAACCTGAAATTATAATATTTAGGGGGAAATGGTAACTTTAGTCTCATGGCAGTGTGACGCGACGGTCGCGGGGGCCAAAAATGGGTGGGGCCATATCTCAGGAACAGTTGAGAGATTTTTTTTTTGCATGACGACATATCTCATACATAGGAACTTGTAAGATGAATATGAACCAATTCTGAGAATATGACCCCGAAGCCCCTGGTTGAGTTAATATGGAATGATCCAATAGTGATCATGCTTGTGTGGAGATTTTGTGGCGTCAGTTGCTTACACTTAATTACTCTTGAATTTATGAAAAATAAAAGCCGCCTGATTGTTGGTGTGTGTGCGACTGCTATGTGCTCTCTTATTCTAGGATGGGTTGGCGATGTCTACTGTGGCAAGCACAGAGTGATTCGGTACAGCATGTGCCTGCTATTCCTTGCAGCAACTCTGAACAGTCTTGCAATACCTTCCATTCTTCAGTGGCTGTTGATATAGCAGCATTCCTTTTGGTGGCTGGATTTTATGGATTCCAGTCGTGGTTTAGTTTGGATCAGCTCCACGATTCTTCATCGGATGAAATCATCTCGTACATCATTTGGTGTGTGTGGACTTACTACGGTAGCCATTCCCTAGTTCAGTTCACTCAAGTTTTTGTCTGCATTGAAGATTACAAACCTCTGGCCACTCTGCTGTTACCTGTTTTGGTGGCTTCAGCATTGTGCTCTGACTTCTTCTTCACAGCCATTTGCTTGTCAAGGAGCCAGTGATACACAGTTCCTAAAATAAGCCGATTTTCCAGTTTTTCCAGTTTAGTACCTTATTGAAAAATTCAAGGTAATCTGTGAATCTTTTAGGCCCTAAGAAGCAGCTATGTGAGCTCTGCTTCTTCTTTTGGGGGGGGAGGAGAGGGAGGGGAGATGCAGTATATCATTTTTAAAAGTGTGTCAGGCCGGTCCACTTGCAATACACACACGCTGTATATATTATAAGACAAAAATGTTTTATTTAACAATTAACTCTGACTGCCTAGCCCTAACTC
Organism: Cladorhizidae sp. MBARI D1340-BT2; assembly: GCA_028752905.1. Classification (NCBI taxonomy): domain Eukaryota; kingdom Metazoa; phylum Porifera; class Demospongiae; order Poecilosclerida; family Cladorhizidae; species Cladorhizidae sp. MBARI D1340-BT2. Next base: position 30,545,872 of record JAQNBH010000001.1, read on the forward strand.
TGACCAAGGAACCGACACTCGACCAGGAGCAGATGTGCGGGTTAGGATTTGACGGAGAGAAAAAAAATCTTGGACAGATCCACAATAACAGACTAAACATTCAGTACATAGAGATGTGCGTAATGGAAATGCTGGATCCTCTTCCGACGACATCATTTAAACCACACTCACCGTGTCTCGCGCCTCCAGCAGCTGGATGCAGACATTCCTCAAGTGTACAACTATCTGCAGTAGACGAGGGAGATATGGGAGGAGCTTAGGACCAAGGTCAGAGGTCATCTGACCAAGCATGTTGAGGAAACCTTGCTGCCGCTTCAGTGGGATCACACACCTCGTATCCACGACAACCTTGCCTACAAAAGTATTGGTTGGTGGATGCATAGAACACGAGATAAAACGGAAGCCATCCATCCAACAAGGATACATATTATACTTCTTTTCAAAGCAGCAGAGAAAGGTGTGGTCAACAGGTCTAAGAATTCTCCAAGTTCATTTCCCTCGCAACCCCCAAGGAAGCGTAGGACCAGGCCCCTCCTCCCAGCTCCTCCTGCCTTGAAGGTACTATCTCGGCTCTGTCTCTGCATACATCCGTAAAGTAGCCTAGACAGGACAGGAGATAGGATGGGGAATCAAGTTCAGAATTAGGAGAGATAGTCAGAGTACAACTTACCAGTATGTGGAAATGGAAAATATGAATTTAGGAGGGGTAAGGTTGGTACTGGTACTTGGGAAGGGGGGAAGAGAGAATTGAAATTTAAAATCTCTTCATACATGACATCAAAAGTGAACAATTAAAGTGCCCAGGAGAAGAATGAGGACGAGGATGGTCCCAGGATGATGACGATGAAAATGATGATGATATGGGATTACTTCTAGGTGTCAAAACTTTGGCCAGAGCTGAAGCTAGGACCAACTAGTAGAGCTTGCACTATAGGGCTGAGGCTAGGACTACATGTATAGGACAAGGGTTAAAACTAGGACTACAGGGCAAGGGTTAAAGCTAGGACTATAGGGCAAGGGTTAAAGCTAGGACTATAGGGCAAGGGTTAAAGCTAGGACTACAGGGCAAGGGCAAGGGCTAAAGCTAGGACTATAGAGCAAGGGCTAGGACTATAGGGCAAGGGCAAGGGCTAAAGCTAGGAATATAGGGAAAGGGTTAAAGCTAGGACTATAGGGCAAGGGCTAAAGCTATGACTATAGGGAAAGGGTTAAAGCTAGGTCTATAGGGAAAGGGTTAAAGCTAGGACTATAGGGCAAGGGCAAAAGCTAGGAATATAGGGCAAGGACTATAGGGCAAGGGTTAAAGCTAGGACTATAGGGCAAGGGTTAAAGCTAGAACTATAGGGCAAGGGCTAAAACTAGGACTACAGAGCAAGGGCTAAGCTAGGAGTATAGAGCAAGGGCTAGAACTATAGAGCAAGGGTTAAAGCTAGGACTATAGGGCAAGGGTTAAGCTAGGACTATAGGGCAAGGGCTAAAGCTAGGACTATAGGGCAAGGGTTAAAGCTAGGACTATAGGGCAAGGGCTAAAGCTAGGACTACAGGGCAAGGGCTAAAGCTAGGACTACAGGGCAAGGGCATAGGGCAAGGGTTAAAGCTAGGACTATAGGGCAAGGGTTAAGGACTTTACTGTATTTTTACATGTTGTTTTTAGCAAATCTACTTAATAAAATATTATCTTGTTGTGGTTACTTTCTTGCACAATGTGACGGTTAGCAAATAGAATTTTTTGCAGTTGATTTGCACCAGAGACGGTTGATAATCACTCCTCCTACTCATGAATTCCCATAATATTTCCATGGAAGCAAATAGAAAAAAATTGACACTACAGCGAAGGACTATAAGGCTAGGGATAAATTTGGGGCTAAAGGGCTTGTCATGACAAATTTGGTCCCCCCATATTTGGTTCACCCTGGAACTTTTTACTTGAAAAAAAAGTTCCCTCTTGAAAAATAAAGGGCTAGGGCTATGGCTGGGGCTAGGGATAGGGTGGGAACAAAATTTTCAAGGGGGAAACAACTTATGGGGGGGGGAAAAACGTTACAGGCTAGAGCTAGTACTAGAGCTAGGGCTAGTACTAGACTAGGGCTAGAGCTAGGGCTAGAGCTGGTACTAGAGCTAGGGCTAGTACTAGACTAGGGCTAGAGCTAGGGCTAGAGCTAGTACTAGAGCTAGGGCTAGTACTAGACTAGGGCTAGAGCTAGGGCTAGAGCTAGTACTAGAGCTAGAGCTAGGGCTAGAGCTAGGGCTAGAGCTAGGGCTAGTACTAGACTAGGGCTAGAGCTAGGGCTAGAGCTAGTACTAGAGCTAGAGCTAGTACTAGACTAGGGCTAGAGCTAGGGCTAGAGCTAGTACTAGAGCTAGAGCTAGTACTAGACTAGGGCTAGAGCTAGGGCTAGAGCTAGGGCTAGAGCTAGGGCTAGTACTAGACTAGGGCTAGAGCTAGGGCTAGAGCTAGAGCTAGAGCTAGTACTAGACTAGGGCTAGAGCTAGGGCTAGAGCTAGAGCTAGTACTAGACTAGGGCTAGAGCTAGGGCTAGAGCTAGTACTAGAGCTAGGGCTAGATCTAGACTAGGGCTAGAGCTAGGGCTAGAGCTAGTACTAGAGCTAGGGCTAGTACTAGACTAGGGCTAGAGCTAGGGCTAGAGCTAGTACTAGAGCTAGAGCTAGTACTAGACTAGGGCTAGAGCTAGGGCTAGAGCTAGTACTAGAGCTAGGGCTAGATCTAGACTAGGGCTAGAGCTAGGGCTAGAGCTAGTACTAGGGCTAGAGCTAGTACTAGAGCTAGAGCTAGTACTAGACTAGGGCTAGAGCTAGGGCTAGAGCTAGTACTAGAGCTAGGGCTAGATCTAGACTAGGGCTAGAGCTAGGGCTAGAGCTAGTACTAGAGCTAGGGCTAGTACTAGACTAGGGCTAGAGCTAGGGCTAGAGCTAGTACTAGAGCTAGAGCTAGTACTAGACTAGGGCTAGAGCTAGGGCTAGAGCTAGTACTAGAGCTAGGGCTAGTACTAGACTAGGGCTAGAGCTAGGGCTAGAGCTAGGGCTAGAGCTAGTACTAGAGCTAGGGCTAGATCTAGACTAGGGCTAGAGCTAGGGCTAGAGCTAGTACTAGAGCTAGGGCTAGTACTAGACTAGGGCTAGAGCTAGGGCTAGAGCTAGTACTAGAGCTAGAGCTAGTACTAGACTAGGGCTAGAGCTAGGGCTAGAGCTAGTACTAGAGCTAGGGCTAGTACTAGACTAGGGCTAGAGCTAGGGCTAGAGCTAGGGCTAGAGCTAGGGCTAGAGCTAGGGCTAGTACTAGACTAGGGCTAGAGCTAGGGCTAGAGCTAGTACTAGAGCTAGAGCTAGTACTAGACTAGGGCTAGAGCTAGGGCTAGAGCTAGAGCTAGTACTAGAGCTAGGGCTAGTACTAGACTAGGGCTAGAGCTAGGGCTAGAGCTAGGGCTAGAGCTAGGGCTAAAGGGCTCATGCATGTCCAGTAGTCCAAGGACAATACCGTGTCACACATGCATGACAAAGTTAACTTGGGGATTATCCACGGATATCCACATACTCCCCCCTAACCTCTGTCAGAGTATCCATGGATGACCAAGTTACTAGGGACTCTGTCAGAGTATCCATGACCAAGTCACTAGGGACTCTGTCGGAGTATCCATGACCAAGTTACTAGGGACTCTGTCAGAGTATCCATGACCAAGTCACTAGGGACTCTGTCGGAGTATCCATGACCAAGTTACTAGGGACTCTGTCGGAGTATCCATGACCAAGTTACTAGGGACTCTGTCAGAGTATCCATGACCAAGTCACTAGGGACTCTGTCGGAGTATCCATGACCAAGTTACTAGGGACTCTGTCGGAGTATCCATGAACAAGTTAATAGGGACTCTGTCAGAGTATCCATGGATGAGCAAGTTACTAGGGACTCTGTCAGAGTATCCATGGATGAGCAAGTTACTAGGGACTCTGTCAGAGTATCCATGGATGACCAAGTTACTAGGGACTTGTCAGAGTATCCATGACCAAGTTACTAGGGACTCTGTCATAGTATCCATGGATGACCAAGTTACTAGGGACTCTGTCAGAGTATCCATTGATGACCAAGTTACTAGGGACTTGTCAGAGTATCCATGGATGACCAAGTTACTAGGGACTTGTCAGAGTATCCATGGATGACCAAGTTACTAGGGACTCTGTCAGAGTATCCATGACCAAGTTACTAGGGACTCTGTCAGAGTATCCATGGATGACCAAGTCACTAAGGACTCTGTCAGAGTATCCATGGATGACCAAGTTACTAGGGACTCTGTCAGAGTATCCATGACCAAGTTACTAGGGACTCTGTCGGAGTATCCATGACCAAGTTACTAGGGACTCTGTCAGAGTATCCATGACCAAGTTACTAGGGACTCTGTCAGAGTATCCATGGATGACCAAGTTACTAGGCACTCTGTCAGAGTATCCATGGATGACCAAGTTACTAGGGACTCTGTCGGAGTATCCATGGATGACCAAGTTACTAGGGACTCTGTCAGAGTATCCATGGATGACCAAGTTACTAGGGACTCTGTCAGAGTATCCATGGATGACCAAGTTACTAGGGACTCTGTCAGAGTATCCATGGATGACCAAGTTACTAGGGACTCTGTCAGAGTATCCATGGATGACCATGTTACTAGGCACTCTGTCAGAGTATCCATAGATTACCAAGTTACTAGGGACTCTGTCAGAGTATATCCATGACAAGTTACTAGGGACTCTGTCGGAGTATCAATTGATGACCAAGTCACTAAGGACTCTGTCAGAGTATCCATGGATGACCAAGTTACTAGGGATGCCACAGATGACCCAATGCCTCCTCTGTCAAGAGTAGCCACGGATGACCACAAATAGCCCTTGGCAGATTATGTTAGAATAATTTTGGGGGAAATTCTGAACATCAAGAACTATTACAATAACTTTTCCTGGAAAAACGGTAAATTTTCCTGACCTAATGGGGAAAGTAGATGTACATCTTTAGCTTACAATATTATAGTACCTCAACTGCCATAAGTGTTTCATGATGTCCACACACTTTTGAATAAATCATTAAAAAAAAAAATCGATCATTGAGTTTTCAACGAACTAAGCATTAACCCTTGCAGCATGTGCAAAAAAAAAACAATGGTGGTAATGTTGGATTCCAGCAAGTACAGAATCTTTTGTGGAAAAATCCAGACCATTCACTCCCAGACAATTCGTTCACGATGTCGGTCAGACTAAGTTTGGACGAAGTTTTTTTTGCAAGTGTTGGACGACGGACCTCGGCCTGTCTGAGGGAGAAACAAGTGACAAGGAACGAGAGGACATCTCTTCATACCTTGGGGAAAGCACTGTCGACCCAACACAGTCCTGCAATGGGCAGAATGGCGGCGCCGGACCCAGGCACCTTCTAGCAAAGCGAACATCGCCATTATCTCCGATTTTATGAATGGTGAGGAGGATACCAGCGAGGAAGAAACCTGACAGTATGTGAATCTTAGTTAGCAAAAAAATTTAATCATTAGCCAACATATAAACTATACCAGCAGTTTTAGCTTCTTCCCAGGTAGTTGGCGGGGTATAATATGTGTATACATTTTTCCTGGGTGGTTAGCGGGTAAAGCAGCTCTCCAGAAATTGATGTATATTGTGTAGACGACTATCTCTTTCTCTTTGAATGTGCAGGTTGTCTGCCTAACTTGTAATATATAATGTATGTACATTTTAGTACACACATTGTGTGCTATCTAATACTGTACTATCTAATACTGTGTGCCATCTAATACTGTGTGCTATCTAATACTGTGTGCTATCTAATACTGTGTGCTATCTAATACTGTGCTATCTAATATTGTGTGCTATCTGTTATGAATGCTGGTTGGTAGGATGTAATAGCACTAGGGAAACTGGGGCCAGTAATTACTATGTCATGCTACACTGTATATTAGCATTATACCAGACACCAAATATGATTGTCAGAGTCAAGTAAGCTCAGCGGCAAATCTCTGGCATACTCCCATTTGGTTCCTCAAACTGCAGCTAGGTTGAAATGATAGAACAACCATCATAATTGTCATGGTTCCTAAATAGCATACTCGATGTAATTTCTGGTTATCATAATATTGTGGTCAGTTTCCATGACAATCAAAACTTTACCCCAATGTGCAATCCAACATCGAATAGGGTTGCTGTGGAGACCGGTGATCCTGTGAATTAATATGCTATTTTCTAGATCACGTAGGACCCAATTCTCTCCTATATCCAGCGGTGCAAGAGCCAACCTTGGATTTCATACGTCCAGATTTTATTACCAAGTTGCTAGCATGCTAAAGTACAGTGTAGCCACTGACCAGGGATCCAGAACCAGGAGGGAGGAACTGACTTTTTATGCATAAGATGAATGAAATTAGCTTTTCAGAATCCATGAGGACGACGTGCTATCATCCGCTGGTAAGTGAGTCAAATAGAATGGATGGGGAAAGGAGGTGAGTAATGGGAGAACACGCCAACAAAAGACGGCAGAATAATCAGTCAAGGCCTATCTACAACTTAGTCATCCGCTGACACTGGGACAAATGGGACATGAGGTAAAGTGGACATTTGTGGATGAACCGTGGGTACCCCTAGTAACTTGGTCATCCGCTGATACTCTGAGAGAGGAGGCACGAGGTATATGTGGACATCCGTGGATGAAGAACCCTAGATATCCCTAGTAACTTGGTCATCCATTGAGGGGCACAGGATTAACGACAACAACATCGGTCCCCCCCCCCCCCCGCCTACCGCCTACAGTTGAACCCAGGTTGTCCACGGGCACCACTGTGCCCATCTGCGATTACTTTAAGAGAGGGCAGCTGCATATTAGGTTGGACAACACAACACTTCTTCAAAACTTAATTAACCTCCCCAAATCAAACACTTCAAGATAAGAGGTGTGCTCGACCTTTAGTACGTTCATGGAGGAGAGGAGAGGAAGGAATAGCTGACCTTATAAGCACTGGAAGAAGTTGATCTCTGTGCTCATTTGATACCACTGTATAGTCAGCATCAAACCTATACACGAGACGCAAAGGTCACAGTACAAAGGTCATGGTACAGATGTCAAATAAAAAATAAACACCCAAACTAACCTAAACTTGACCAGTTCCTCTTTGAATGAGCTGTCTTCAAGTAATCTGTCAAAGTTTTCCCTGTGAAGGTCATCAAAGTAAAATGACATAAGAGCATGGTGCTTGAACATGGCAACAGTAATAGATCAGCACTGTTGTTATTTGCCAGGCAACCATGTTGCCAGGAAGTCTTTTTTGTTTGGCAAATAATTGAACAGTGACCAGTTAAAAGTGCACGTACACAGAAATTCGGACGTTTTTCGGACGCTGTTCACAAAACTTGTATACTTTAGCAGCTGCTATTTGTATGCAACCACAAACAGGACCACAGATGAAAGCTCACATAATTATTAGCAACAAGTTTGAATGTGTGGAGCACCATCTGTAAGGAGTAATTATAGGGTTCAGTTTTAATTAAATCCATGGCAACCACAGTTAATCATACATCCAGTTATCTGCAAGGTAATGGTACATCAGCTAGTGCCTAGCCTATTAGTGCCACACTGGTGCAAGGTTGAACAACCTGATGGCCTGCAACTTAATGGATGGCAAATTCTGAATGTGGAAGCATGATGGTGAGAGAGATTTTGTTAAGAGCACTTGGAAGCAGATTCCCTTGAAGAAGCAGCTTCCCTTGAAGATGGGAAACACATTCATTAGGAAGTGCTTTCTGCAAGAATTCTCAGAGTGCTAAAGGGAAGACGCTACAAGAACTTGTTAAAGTGATAGTTTACACTCTAGTAACTATTTAGTGGGTTCAGTATGCTCTCCATCATTAGCACAGCTCTCCTCTTCCACCAGTTAAACCTATATATGCTAACTACGTAGCTAGTTCTCTCGGTCCATATAGAGCAGCAGTGTGTGTTGGTTCACCTTACCAAGATTGATAATAGTTTATCAACCTCATGTGAGTCTTCTCATTCACTCCTGATGAAGGCTAGAGCATCTAGCCGAAACATTGAGAACTAAATTTAAAGTTGATCTTTGATAAAGCCATGTGTTGATAATAGTTTATGCATCATCGACCAGAGAGCACTGATAAAAATTCAGAATATCGTGCTAGAATTTATAATTGGTTTTTCTCTCCATCGCACCTTCGCTCAATACTGTGCATTCATTACCAGTTCATTCACTTGTTCATTTTAACTTGTGTATTATTAACAAGCTAACTGCCGAGGGAGGTGTACAATGAATAATAAAAATGGTGATGATGGATGATAATTAAAGTAACAACAACAACAACAAGAGCAGGTGATCTCAACCGCATCATGGACTGGCTCTTCCACACCTGTTCTACTGTTCCTGCAAGCTATTCTGCAAAGACAACTATACTTACCGGGAAGCACTCGGAATTCCTTCGCTGCAGAAAGGGAGACCATCCTAGACGGATACTTTTGCTGTATGTTATGTTGTCGCCATGTGGCACTGCATAGCTTTAGTTCACTTACCTCCATGGAGCCAATCATCCTCCAAATTATATTTGAATTCAAATTATAAAGATGATTTTTTATGGAAAAAGTCGTAGCTGCAAACATGTTTGTAAATTAATCATAAATTACGCCTTGGATAAGTCCAGGTCAAAGGTGTCGGAGAGGTACACACTTGCTGACCTTGTTGACCACTACGGGATATGAACCCTAGTTAACCCTTTACACTCCCAGTTACAGACAAATATTAACAATTTGACTGATGCTCTCTAGAGGACACGTGATTAACCCTTTACACTCTGTTTTGGATGTGATCAATCATCTGCACTCTGATTGAGATATAATTAACCCTCTACACTCGACTGAGATGTGATTAACCCTCCACACTGTGATTGAGATGTGATTAACCCTCCACACTGTGATTGAGATGTGATTAACTGTCCACACTGTGATTGAGATGTGATTAACCCTCCACACTGTGATTGAGATGTGATTAACCCTCCACACTGTGATTGAGATGTGATTAACCCTCCATACTGTGATTGAGATGTGATTAACCCTCTATTGTGACACTTACGAGTAAGGCTTCAAATAAGGCGGCTTGAAGCTCAAGAGCCCAGCTAAGGCTAGGGCTTGTACTTCAGACCACTTGTGCACCAGAAGCTGGATCAAACAACACAACATCAACTTAAAAACATACCTTCATATAGAGTGTCCCTAACGTACCTTCATATAGAGTGTCCATAGCTCTTCCTTCTTATGGAGAGCTTTTGGATTTTGGAAGCTTGTGAACACTTTGAGCATCACCACTAGACTCCTTAAGAAGTAAGGAAAGAGGGAACATGGAGAGAGGGAGGAAGGTAGGAAGGAAGGAAGGAAGAAAGGTAGGAAGGAAGAAGGAAGGGAGGAAGGGGGAAGTGGAGGGAGGAAGGAAGAAGAAAGGAAGCATGGAGGGAGGAAGAAGAAATGAAGGAAACAGGAAGAAAGAAGAAGGGAGAGAAGGAAGAAGGAAGGAAGAAAGGAAAAGGAAGGGAGGAAAAGGAAGTGAGGAAGGAAGAATGGAAGGAGAGGGGAGTTCAAAGTTATGGAAGAACAGTCCAAAGAAACTCACTTTGTCAAATTCTTTGTGTGGTTGTGACAAACATTCTTTGAAGTGTTCTTAACTGCCCTGTCTCCATCTTTCTCCATGACTCTAGTCTTTCCCAAAGCATTATCACTCACACCATCTTGCTTTTCCTTCTCCACGTCCACCTCCATTTCATCATCTTCTGCGCCATTGACAACATCTATCTTGTCCTCCTCAGAGTCAGTGACTCTTCCAGTTTCTAGATCTTTGACTTCTTCTAGTGAGCTAATGTCTTGAGTCTCCATAAGACTATCTTCCTTCAATGAATACTCATTTCTAAGCCAAGCATAAATAAAGTCCGTAATGCAATCAACAAACAACAACAACAAACAACAACAACAACAACAACAACAATGTTCACAACAGTGTCAACAAGAAAAATTTCCATTTACGTACGCTATGAAGCGAAGAAAAAGTGGAACCAAAATAAGAGAACGAGATTCCACCACTCTGTTGGTAGTTCCAGACAGAGTCTTCCAGAGCAACATCCTGTGGTTAGCCTGATCAGGACTTCTACATTCCATTCCGGAAGAAAGTCCCTTCTGGTACCGGAATAGAGTCGCAATGGATCCATGCCAGGCCCTGTGGTCCAGCCGGCTACCAGCTTCTGGCGAGTCTCCAATCAGATCATCCACGTACCCTTGTTCTTTACAGTCAGTTTAGATGATGTACAGATAACACGTATTCATTTTTTTTTTAACACAAAAAACCCAATAACACAACAACAACTACAACAACAATTTATAATTTCAGGGGAAGGGGTTTGTATGAAATCCCACAAAACATGGAAGGTGGTACAGCACATCGGTTTCTTGAAATCGTAAACTTCGAGCACGTCACATCACATGAATAGACCTTCAAGTGATGTGACATGACAGTCTCATGACATATCACGTCACATGACAGCCTCACAACTTATCACATGACGTGTCACATAACGGCCTCACAACGATATCATATGATGGCCTCGCGACACATAGCCTCAAAACATATCACATGACATATTGTAAACTGGCCTTCACCTGTTACAACTCCACTCACCAAATAGTCGCGATGCTTCATCAAGTGCCTGGCCAAACACAGTCCAAAATAACTGCTTGTTCTCTTCCACTGCATAGGATCTGAAGATGAGGAACGGAAGGAGTGGGAGGAGGAATGGGAGGAGGAAAGGGAGGAAGAGTGGAAGGAGGAGTGGGAGGAGGAGTGGGAGGAGTGGAAGGAGTGGGAGGAAGAGTGGAAGGAGTGGGAGGAGTGGAAGGAGTGGGAGGAAGAGTGGTAGAAGTGAAGGGGAAGAGGAGTGAGAAAAAAGTAAGTGCAGGATGTAGCCAAGAGGAGGAAGGAATATGAGACGGATAAACATCACAACGCCTACAACTTCTCGAGTTAATTAAAAGTGGGAGGAGCTACCTGATGACATCACTAGCAGGCTCCCACAAGGGACTGAAGTTAATGTAGAGGACACCCACGAGATATCGGAGAGGCACCTGGAGAGGATGACAAATAATCAAAAAGTACAACCCCCTTCCTCCCCCATGAATATCTCTTGTCTATAAACTTATATCATAAGAAAGCTCTCTTACTTTGCTCTAAAAAATAAAACTCTATAATTTTGACTACAGCAACATTATAGATGTTCCACGTCTTTCAAGAGGGCAACCTTTTCATAGAGTCATGGTCAGCACATTAGTTTAACCACATTTGTAGGTACCACTTCAGTCGGCAGGGTTTCATATGGGGGGGGGGGAGAAAGGGGAGATATCCCCCTAACCCAAGTCCCCCCCCCCCCCCCAGCTTAGATCAAATTTATAATTAAATGCCATGGAGAGGAAAACAAAATATTGCTTGTGCATGCATGTGTATTATAACACTATATACTCAGTGCAGCTAATTAAAGATCAATTCTTATATTAGTTTCTTTAAAAATGTCAAGAATTTCTTCAAATTTCACATTCATCAGTTCTGGTCCCTCTATGGCAATCTTCATTAACCCAGACAGGTTACAATCAGATAGGAGATTTCTAAGCTTGGTCTTGATCATTTTCATGTCACTGAAAGATCGTTCCACTGTTGCAGTCCTGATTGGCAAGACCAAAATGATATGAAGGGCAAAGATTTGTGGAAATATGCCTTCATATGCTTCAGTAGCTTCCATTGACTGAATTACATCTTGCATGCTAGGAGTTTTTGCTAGCTTCTTCGAATGCTCCTTTTCTTTGCGAGGTGCCCTCCTGAAAGATTTCCCTTCAGACACAAGTTCTTAAGGTCATAGTACAACTTCTAGAGAATCCAAAATGAAATATTTAAAGAATATGCAATATATTTAGCTACAGAAGTCATTACAATGGTAATTCACTTCAAAGACAGCACATGGCATGAAAGTGGGTGTGGTCATGAAAAGGGTGTGTCCCAGTCTGGTTGTGGTTTCCCCTCCCCCCACAGAAAAATCCTACACGAAACCCTTCAGAGTATTGCCCTGGTCAGAGTATTGCCCTGGTCCAGAGTATTGCCCTGGTCCGAGTATTGCCTGGTCAGAGTATTGCCCTGGTCAGAGTATTGCCCTGGTCAGAGTATTGCCCTGGTCCGAGTATGGGTCAGAGTATTGCCCTGGTCAGAGTATTGCCCTGGTCAGAGTATTGCCCTGGTCAGAGTATTGCCCTGGTCAGAGTATTGCCCTGGTCAGAGTATTGCCTGGTCAGAGTATTGCCCTGGTCAGAGTATTGCCCTGGTCAGAGTATTGCCCTGGTCCGAGTATGGGTCAGAGTATTGCCCTGGTCAGAGTATTGCCCTGGTCAGAGTATTGCCCTGGTCAGAGTATTGCCCTGGTCAGAGTATTGCCCTGGTCCGAGTATTGCCCTGGTCAGAGTATTGCCCTGGTCAGAGTATTGCCTGGTCAGAGTATTGCCCTGGTCAGAGTATTGCCCTGGTCAGAGTATTGCCTGGTCAGAGTATTGCCCTGGTCAGAGTATTGCCCTGGTCCGAGTATGGGTCAGAGTATTGCCCTGGTCAGAGTATTGCCCTGGTCAGAGTATTGCCCTGGTCAGAGTATTGCCCTGGTCAGAGTATTGCCCTGGTCCGAGTATTGCCCTGGTCCGAGTATTGCCCTGGTCAGAGTATTGCCCTGGTCAGAGTATTGCCCTGGTCCGAGTATTGCCCTGGTCAGAGTATTGCCCTGGTCAGACTATTGCCCTGGTCCGAGTATTGCCCTGGTCCGAGTATTGCCCTGGTCCAGAGTATTGCCCTGGTCCGAGTATTGCCCTGGTCCGAGTATTGCCCTGGTCAGAATATTGCCCTGGTCAGAGTATTGCCCTGGTCAGAGTGTTGCCCTGGTCCGAGTATTGCCCTGGTCCGAGTATTGCCCTGGTCCGAGTATTGCCCTGGTCCGAGTATTGCCCTGGTCAGAGTGTTGCCCTGGTCAGAGTATTGCCCTGGTCAGAGTATTGTCCTAGATAGAGTATTGCCCTGGTCAGAGTATTGCCCTGGTCCGAGTATTGCCTGGTCAGAGTATTGCCCTGGTCAGGGTGTTGCCCTGGTCCGAGTATTGCCCTGGTCAGAGTATTGCCCTGGTCCGAGTATTGCCCTGGTCAGAGTATTGCCCTGGTCAGAGTATTGCCCTGGTCAGAGTGTATTGCCCTGGTCTGCCCTGGTCAGAGTACTGCCCTGGTCAGAGTATTGCCCTGGTCCGAGTATTGCCCTGGTCCGAGTATTGCCCTGGTCTGAGTATTGCCCTGGTCCGAGTATTGCCCTGGTCAGAGTATTGCCCTGGTCAGAGTATTGCCCTGGTCAGAGTATTGCCCTGGTCAGAGTATTGTAATGGGCACTTGAGCTACCCACAAAACAAGTAGGAACCTATTGATGTTATGATCTTGGAGAGAGCTTTGCACAGACACTACTCTGCCAGAATTTACCCAATAATGCACCCACCCCCTCATATTACATATCACTTCATAGATCATCATTGGTAACATAATTATGTCCTCAGGGTGTATGGAAAAGGTTACAGGTCTTAGAAAGCACAACATTTCTTTAAGAATTTGGACCTTTAGTCTCCTCCTAAGCTGATCATTCAGAAAGTCATTCTATGGAAATTTTGAGGCTTTTGATTGGACTGGACAAACAAACACACATACACACGTCTATATACCGACACACCACGCCTACTTGATCTTGGTTCACATACAGACACACACCACACACACTTACTTGCTTCACACCACACCCACTTTACTTGCTTCACACCACACCCGCTTTACTTGCTTCACACCACACCCACTTTACTTGCTCCACGCCACACCCATTTTACTTGCTTCACATCACGCCCACTTTACTTGCTTCACATACCACACCCACTTTACTTGCTTCACACCACACCCACTTTACTTGCTTCACACCACACCCACTTTACTTGCTTCACGCCACACCCACTTTACTTGCTTCACACACCACACCTACTTTACTTGCTTCGGCTAGGTCGGTATAGATGGGTGCAACGAAAAGGTCAGACAATCACGTCTGGCAAAACATCACCAGGACCACTAGCACCTAACTAACAGCTGTAGACCAAACCACTTTACCTCTTTGTAGACATCAGGAAGAGATGCAAACCTGGCAGCCGTGTACTTGAGGTTCTGTAGCCATAGCAACTTGTTCCGATACTGAATACAGCAAGCAATAGAAATCCCCCAAAAGTGGGATATTAATGACATCATGCAATACACTAACACACTCTTCTCACAGATTCTAGGTCTGCAGGGACCTCTTCAGATTTCAGACAGACTTCCAAGATGTCCGCCACTGGCTTATCTTCACCCTGAACAGGTGAAAGCAAACTCACCCCAGAGGTAAACAACAACACAAACAACTATTATTCTTGGTGTATTCTGACCTCCGGAAATTGACCTTCCAAAGGCAGCTGCTCAAACAGGCAGAGAATTTGCAGTGTCAGCCGACGAACCTGTGCACCGTAAGGTGAATAAACGACAAAGTGAATGGCTAAATGGTGCGAAGAAGCAAATTGGTTTGATGGAGGAATGAACTTACAGGGGAGATGGGTGAGGAGAGGTTCGCCACCATCAAAGGGAGGAGGTCAGTTAGGCAATCAGAGGAGAGGAGAGGTTTGCTGGAGACTTCACAGGAGGAGACGACGGAGAGGTATTGGAGGGAGGAGATCAAGACCGGGATAGAGCACGCTAGGAGCCTGGATGGAGGGGGGAATGGAGGCACGAACAAGGAAGGTGAGGAAGGGAGGACAGGAGAAAGGAGAGATGATGGAATGTTGTGAGAGGGAAGAAGATGTGAGGAAGAAGTAAAGGGTATTAGGAGGAATGACTCCATGGAGAGAGGAGGAAGGGAGAGGAGGAAGGGAGAAAGAGAGAAGATGGGAGGAAGAAGTAAAGGGTATTAGGAAGAATGACTCCATGGAGAGAGGAGGAAGAGAGAGGAGGAAGGGAGAAAGAGAGAAGATGTGAGGAAGAAGTAAAGGGTATTAGGAGGAATGACTCCATGGAGAGAGGAGGAAGAGAGAGGAGGAAGGGAGAAAGAAAGAAGATGGCAGGAAGAAGTAAAGGGTATTAGGAAGAATGACTCCATGGAGAGGAGGAAGAGAGAGGAGGAAGGGAGAAAGAGAGAAGATGTGAGGAAGAAGTAAAGGGTATAGGAGGAATGACTCCATGAGAGAGGAGGAATAGAGAGGAGGAAGAGAGAGGAGGAAGGGAGAAAGAGAGAAGATGGGAGGAGGAAGTAAAGGGTATTAGGAGGAATGACTCCATGAGAGAGGAGGAAGGGAGAAAGAGACAAGATGGGAGGAAGAAGTAAAGGGTAGAGGAAGAGAGAGGAGGAAGGGTGAAAGAGACAAGATGGGAGGAAAAGTAGTAAAGGGTATTAGGAGGAATGACTCCATGGAGAGAGGAGGAAGAGAGAGGAGGAAGGGAGAAAGAAAGAAGATGTGAGGAAGAAGTAAAGGGTATTAGGAGGAATGACCCATGAGAGAGGAGGAATAGAGAGGAGGAAGAGAGAGGAGGAAGGGAGAAAGAGAGAAGATGGGAGGAGGAAGTAAAGGGTATTAGGAGGAATGACTCCATGAGAGAGGAGGAAGGGAGAAAGAGACAAGATGGGAGGAAGAAGTAAAGGGTATTAGGAGGAATGACTCCATAGAGAGAGGAGGAAGAGAGAGGAGGAAGAGAGAGGAGGAAGGGAGAAAGAAAGAAGATGTGAGGAAGAAGTAAAGGGTATTAGGAGGAATGACTCCATGGAGAGAAGAGGAAGAGAGAGGAGGAAGGGAGAAGATGTGGGGAAGAAGTAAAGGGTATTAGGAAGAATGACTCCATGGAGAGAGGAGGAAGAGAGAGGAGGAAGGGAGAAAGAGAGAAGATGTGAGGAAGAAGTAAAGGGTATTAGGAGGAATGACTCCATGGAGAGAGGAGGAAGAGAGAGGAGGAAGGGAGAAAGAGAGAAGATGGGAGGAAGTAAAGGGTATTAGGAAGAATGACTCCATGGAGGATGCGAGGAGCAGAGAGAGGAGAGTTGTGAGAAAAAGAACGAAATGGAGAAAAAGGGAGGAGGAGAGGGGGAGAAGAAGGAGAGGAGGAAGAGAGAGAAAAGAGTGGTGGGTGAAGGAGAACTGGACAAGATCTTCTTATGTAAACAGCTGCAAGTGTCAGCAACCTTAGCATGGCAAAGACCTCCTCCAGAGGGACCACTGTCTCCAGAATACACTCGTCTTTTACAACCACACCCACTAAGGAGGAGAGCGTTTGGGAGTACAGAAAGGTGTACATTTTCTGATTCCCCCCGACATCAGTGGACTGAGCCCCCCCGACATCAGTCGACCGAGAGAGGAGCTCTTTTAGGACGCAAAACAATTCTCCAAGAGAGTCCAACATTCCATCAGGGAGAGGTCTAGGGGTTTAGAGAGACAAGTTTGGAGAGAGAGAGAGATTGGCAAAGGAAAGGAGTGTGAGAGGAAGTAAGCGAATGAATGGGAGGGGCTGGAGCAAAGTTCAACATGGAACAAATGTTAGGATAAGCTCCTCCCCCTTGCTAGCATCCACCAACAGCTACTTTTAGCACTGACTGAATCTGTAGCACGTGCCTTCTGCACTGACTGAGTAGCACGTGCCTCCTGCACTGACTGAATCTGTAGCACGTACCTCCTGTACTGACTAAATCTTTAGAAAATGCCTCGTGCGCCATCTTGACAAAAAGCACTTATAGACATCTATAGGTGGTTACTCTCATCTTCTTCCTGAACCTCATCAGCCACGCTCAGTGATGGTTTCCTAACTTATGCTTCTGTTAATCTTCTTCCTGAACCTCATCAGCCTCGCTCAGTGATGGTTTCCTAACTTATGCTTCTGTTTAAAAAACAGTCGACTTACGACACCAAATTCATTCTTCGTCGTAGTCGAAACTTATCCCGTTTCCTTCCCCCCCCTCCAAATCCAAAGAACACAAAAACCAATCCCCCAAAAATCCCAAAACCAACCCCCCAAACATCATCATTGAAAAAAGAAGGGAAAAAATCCAACTCCCCTAAAAAATCCCCTCCCGCGAACAAGCCCCCCCCCCCCCCCCCTGACACCCCAACCATACTCACATCCCTCCCTACCTACCTCATGTGTTGAATGCAGACCAGAGCACACCAGAGCTCCTGCAGCAAACACTCCTCCTCATTGGACAACAGGCCATCACCGTCCTTGCAAGCCACGACCCTCTTGAGCACTCGCAACCCTAACACCACCGCCTCGCTCAACACCGAAGAAATACCTCCACCAACAGCTTGCTGGTTCCTCTGGCGACGGGACCGCCTTGGAGTCACTTCGACACTCCACGAAGAACTTTCAACTCGCATCACATGACTAATGTCCAATACAAAGGTTCCGGCAGAAGGGAGGGGTACAGAAACGCAGGAATCGCTGATTGTCACAGGACTGTTATGGAGACAGAGTTCTGCAAGGAATCTGAGGATTACTGGTTGGGATGTTCCAGCCTTCAACACTGACTCGCAGTACTGGACGCAACAGGGCAGCATGTTCTAATTATACAAAGGAAAAAAATTAAAGAAAGAATTGATAAGAGTGAAGTTCTAATTATGAGTGATCATTTAGAAAGAAAAAATAATATATTCACCGGCAAGGATCCGCAAAGGTGCTGAGAAATTTCTTGAAAGAATGTGACCACAATCTCCACCTCTTCCACCTTCTCACTCCTCACCCTCCCACACACCACCTTCAACACACCCAGCGTCCAGGTTCCCCACTCGTGTAAATCCTGATTGACCAGTATCAGAGAGGCGGAGAGGTGGAGCGTTACATTGAGCACGTCACAGGGAAGACCACGAAGTCCCAAGACCTCCATCACAGCCTGAACAACAACAGGTAAACAACAATGGCAAATATAAACAACTAGTAAACAACAACAGGTAAACAACAACAGGTAAACAACAGGTAGACAACAGGTAAACAACAGGTAGACAACAGGTAAACAACAGGTAGACAACAGGTAAACTACAACAGGTAAACAACAAGTAAACAGCAACAGGTAAACAGCAACAGGTCAACAACAGGTCAACAACACGTTTACGTAAACAACATGTAAACAACAACATGTAAACAACAACATGTAAACAACAACATGTAAACAACAACTGTAAACAACAACATGTAAACAACAGGTAAACAACAACTGTAAACAACATGTAAACAACAACATGTAAACAACAACTAAACAACAACATGTAAACAACAACTGTAAACAATGACATGTAAACAACAACATGTAAACAACAACTGTAAACAATGACATGTAAACAACAACATGTAAACAACAACTGTAAACAACATGTGAACAACGCCTGTAAACAACAACATGTAAACAACAACATGTAAACAACAACATGTAAACAACAGGTAAACAACAACAGGTAAACAACAACAGGTAACATGTCACTAGAAGAGCCAAATAATCTCAAATCAGAGAGGAATTGATGCAAGCAAACATCACAACACACCACCACACGTACTATTACAATACACACAACACCACACACACCCTCACAAAGCACTACACACACCCTCACACCATCACAAAGCACCACACACATGCCACAACACCACACAGACACGACTGCAACCCACAGACATGCACAAGAACATACTTTTACAACAGAACTGACGAAATAAATTGTAATCCTAAACCTCTTCATCGCAACACCTTCAACACTAAATAATATTAATAGATAACTGCTGAGCACATCCAGCAAACTAGACAGAGAGAGGCGTGTTTTTTTGGAGTGAAAAATGATGTTTAGCTGCTATTATTCCTTGCTAAAGTTTAGTTGGTACAACAAATTGTTGACGGATCTGTAGCACTTGTTGACCAAGTCTGAGGAAAGTCGTTCTGCCTCATACTGAGAACTTATACACCTTCAATGATGAACACCAGAGAGAACCAACTCCCAACCCCAGCTCTCCTCGAGTGTCCCTCAGGAGAGGAATGGAAGAGACTACATTACCTACTTGACTAGGGCTAAGAAAGAGCCAAATCTGTTAGTTCTAGGCAGCCTTGCCCCAAGTGCTGGTTCACAACACGGCACTGGTCGAGTGTTGCATCACGTTGCGTGTTGTCAATTGACCTTTGACTCAAACTGCCGCTCAACTAAGATGGACACGCGATGTTCTGATTGGTCCGATGCTGTGTTTCAGATGCTGGATTAGAAGGAAAAAAGTTCTAATCCAGCATCTGAAACAGTGTCGGACCAATCAGTGTCCGTCTTTGTTGAGCACAATTCGAGGGTCAAAGGTCAATTGACTACACGCAATCCAAAGCTCAGCTAGCTTCGTGTACCTGCTTAAGTGCCATGCAGAAGCTTTCTAAGGCTTGATACTCATTTGAAGAAAACTCCCTTCTGCAAGTCGATCTCATCTGTAGTATAGACCTCCACAAGCATCCATAGTTCCAGCAATTCCCATACAGGAAGATATACATCTTACCTTCTCTCCATCCTCAAGATAACTCTCCTGCAGAATCTCTACCTGAAAGCAAATCCCCACCCATAGTCTCAGCAGTTCCCACCCAAGACGATAGCTCTGTCTTGCTTTCTCTCCATCCTTGGGCCTTCCGCAGAGTCGCTACCTGAAAGAAAAAACCCACTCAAGCTACCCTCTACAGAAGAGGATTGGCAGAAAGGTGATTCCTATTTCTTGGAGAAGCTTTTTCCACGTGTGCACCTGGCTGCCTCAGCGGAGGAACCTTGTCCCACATGTGCACCTGCTGCCTCAACGGAGGAACCTTGTCCCACATGTGCACCTGCTGCCTCCGCGGAGGAACCTTGTCCCACATGTGCACCTGCTGCCTCAGCGGAGGAACCTTGTCCCACGTGTACACCTGCTGCTTCAGCGGAGGAACCTTGTCCCACATGTGCACCTGGCCACCTCAGCGGAGGAACCTTGTCCCACATGTACACCTGCTGCCACAGCGGAGGAACCTTGTCCCACGTGTGCACCTGGCTGCCTCAGCGGAGGAACCTTGTCCCACATGTGCACCTACTGCCATCAGCGGAGGAAAAGAACGGTATCCTAGCTGAGGGAACTACTTTGCCACACAGTACGGAGTACGCCAGGCTGCCGACAGGGCATCAAACAACTTCCCAACACAAAGTATCAGAAACATGATAGGGCCCTCAAGAGGGTGACAGAGCTACGGAATAAAGGCTGGTTCACAATAGACGCAATGCCTCCGCATCGCACAGCGTCGATATTTGTCGGTTTGCTTGTCGCAACGCACCACTACGCAGTTCACAATGAACGCAGTCGATTTAAATGTGCACTTTAACCCGGAGTTCACTCCACCCATTCGACATCGACCAAATGTTTTCGAATTGAACTGCGCTCGCTATCGACGGCGTTGTTGATAGCCATTTCTCCAGTGATGAGGAGGAGCTTGAGCTTCTTTTGCTTCTAGCTAAAAGGAGGAGGAAGAAGAAGAAGAAGAGTAAAAGAAGAATGTGGGTGCGCCCTATTTTTTCACAACGGAGGTTACAGGAGGAGTATCACAATCTCCTCCAAGAGATGAGGCCAGAGTCCCACTTCAGGTATCTTCATATGTTGAAGGAGAGGAGGTTTGACTCACTTCTACAGATGGTAGGTGCCATGGTTGATGTTTCCCCCAAATTATCAAGTGATAGTTTCATTTCATGAATAGGTCAATCCTTTCCTTATTCATTACAGCTCTGTAAGAGCAGAGATATTACCCGCAGAGAGGTTGGCCCTCACACTCCGCTATCTTGCCACAGGGAACTCACAGGTAGTATGATGTGAATTAAATTGTTGGTTTTAATTGCAGACAAATTTACTAGGTGTCTCTGTCGTTCAACTTCCGTATGGGGCGGTCGACAGTGTGTAATATAATATAAGAGACCTGTGAAGTTATTTGGACTCGGCTGGAGAAGGAATATGTAAAGGCCCCATCATGTGCAGCTGAGTGGCTCGGGATCAGTAGTAGCGTCAACAAGATGTGGAACTTTCCCAACTGTCTAGGTAAAATTAGCTGTCATGAACAATTAGCACATATTTCAGTTATTTCTTATATAAATAGGGGCTATTGACGGAAAGCACATTGCCCCTGTAAATAGTGGATCAACGTTCTTCAACTACAAGGGGACACATTCAGTAGTGCTTCTTGCAGTCTGCGATGTCTATAGGTACTCTTGTGATATTGCTGCATTATTTTTTGTTATTATTTCTGTTGGAATGTACTAGATAGGTTTACCTTGGTGGACTTGGGCCAAGTTAGCCGCCACAGTGATGATGGTGGTACACTTGCAAATTCAGAGTTCGGGAGGGCAATAGAGAGCGGCCAATTGTCATTGCCTGGTCCAAGCCCACTTCTGGGTACAACACAACCTGAACTTCCTTATGTAATTGTAGGAGATGAGGCCTTCCCTCTCCGGGAGTATATGTTACGGCCATATCCTGGAAAGAACCTGCCTGGTATGTTATCTCATGTACCTTCTAAAGAATGGACATGTACTAGTTTTGTTTGTCTACAGAGGAGCAGCAAGCCGTGTTTAATTACAGGCTCAGTCGGGCGAGGCGAATAATTGAGAACGCTTTTGGCATCCTGGCTGCTAGGTATGTGTGCCTGTGCTGATTATATAATTTAATGTAAAGAAATGGTTGGTACTCGGGCATGTGTAGCTGGCGCATCTTCAGGAGGCCTATTATTGCCCAGCCAGACCGACTTGTTACTTATACAAAGGCCACAATAGCCATGCACAATTACCTGTGCAGCACAGAATCATCTGTGTACTCTCCTCCGGGTTTTATTGGTGGGGAAGATGGCGCTGGGAACTCAATAGCTGGTGGATGGAGGGCAGGTGAAGATGACGATCCATGCACTGGCATAATATCAGTATATCACACCAGTAGCAACAGGTACATCATTCTTTTGTCGTAAGTTTTAATACAATCCATCCAATTTCAGGCATTCAAGGTCTTCTGCCTCCATTCGCAACAGCTACAAGGAGTACTTCACCAGCCAAGTAGCATGGCAATATACACATGTACGGCGAACACAATAACTACCTATTGATCACTACATAGTTCACAGCATTGTTTGACATGACTATGTTTGATTTATTATGTCAATAGATTGTGTGGTTGATCTTGTTCAAAATCGATAGATGTGGTTGAAGATGAACATTACGGGAAGGAGGGAATCAATAGTCTGGTTGATTAACAGTGTGAGGGGGGGGAGGGCATTGTTCAGGGGGAAATTCAATCTCAAATAAAATGTTATGTATCTGGGACTTTGCCATGGCTTTTTGTCGAGGAGTAAATCTTGACAAGGTATCTGCAACTTCAAGCCCATAGTGGGTATCGGGTTTCATCTCTTGACTCATTGAGACCTCTTTCTCCCTCAATTGCTGGGAATTGAGAAGGCTCCTGCAAATGAGTTCATCCAGTTCGTCTTCCTTGTTCCCTCGTCTACAAGCTGGCGTTTGTCGCACTGTAGGACGTGCCCTCGGCGAGGAAGGTTGTGATGCAGGCTGTGATGGAGTGGCTGCAGGAGTGGGTGCAGTCATTGTCTACATCAAGTGCAGCACCCATCTACTGCTCCACTCTATGAGGACATAGAGGTAGGTACCTAGTATGGCTGCAGGAGTGGGTGCAGTCATTGTCTACATCAAGTGCAGCACCCATCTACTGCTCCACTCTATGAGGACATAGAGGTACCTAGTACTAATAAACATGAAGTAGAACGTCAGCATAATGTAGTTATGGACATGTCCATTAATTAAGACTTGTGTATTCTGTTGAGAGGAGGTCGACCGGCTATGCTGGCGTGGAGAGGATGTGGAATCAGAGACTCCGGTGTCAGCATCCATCACACTAAAAAGCATGATGTTTTCATGAAAAATAATCCTTCATGTAGACGATAAAAGGAGAGAGTTCAGGAAGGCTTAAGAGAAGGGTCACCCAGAGAAGAAGTATCTAGTCCTTAAAACAGTGATTAATACCTTAGTCAACACTTGGCAAGTACGAAAGGATCTTGGATATACACTATCTGACTCGACCCACCGTACCATTCTTTAACATGTACGATTACACATGTATACACTGCCCAGCCGCTGGTCAGCAACAGTTGAACATGGTCGACCAGTGGCTTGCATGGTCAGGTATGAAGGCAACCAAAGCAACAGTTGAACATGGTCGACCAGTGGCTTGCATGGTCAGGTATGAAGGCAACCAAAGCAACAGTTGAACATGGTCGACCAGTGGCTTGCATGGTCAGGTATGAAGGCAACCAAAGCAACAGTTGAACATGGTCGACCAGTGGCCTGCATGGTCAGGTATGAAGAACATGGTCGACCAGTGGCCTGCATGGTCAGGTATGAAGGCAACCATTGCAACAGTTGAACATGGTCGACCAGTGGCTTGCATGGTCAGGTATGAAGGCAACCAAAGCAACAGTTGAACATGGTCGACCAGTGGCTTGCATGGTCAGGTATGAAGGCAACCAAAGCTACAGTTGAACATGGTCGACCAGTGGCCTGCATGGTCAGGTATGAAGGCAACCAAAGCAACAGTTGAACATGGTCGACCAGTGGCTTGCATGGTTAGGTATGAAGGCAACCAAAGCAACAGTTGAACATGGTCGACCAGTGGCTTGCATGGTCAGGTATGAAGGCAACCAATGCAACAGTTGAACATGGTCGACCAGTGGCTTGCATGGTCAGGTATGAAGGCAACCAATGCAACAGTTGAACATGGTCGACCAGTGGCCTGCATGGTCAGGTATGAAGGCAACCAAAGCAACAGTTGAACATGGTCGACCAGTGGCTTGCATGGTCAGGTATGAAGGCAACCAAAGCAACAGTTGAACATGGTCGACCAGTGGCTTGCATGGTCAGGTATGAAGGCAACCAAAGCAACAGTTGAACATGGTCGACCAGTGGCTTGCATGGTCAGGTATGAAGGCAACCAAAGCAACAGTTGAACATGATCGACCAGTGGCTTGCATGGTCAGGTATGAAGGCAACCATTGCAATAGTTGAACATGGTCGACCAGTGGCCTGCATGGTCAGGTATGAAGGCAACCAAAGCAACAGTTGAACATGGTCGACCAGTGGCTTGCATGGTCAGGTATGAAGGCAACCAAAGCAACAGTTGAACATGGTGGACCAGTGGCCTGCATGGTCAGGTATGAAGGCAACCAAAGCAACAGTTGAACATGGTCGACCAGTGGCTTGCATGGTCAGGTATGAAGGCAACCAAAGCAACTGTTGAACATGGTGGACCAGTGGCTTGCATGGTCAGGTATGAAGGCAACCATTGCAACAGATGAACATGGTCGACCAGTGGCTTGCATGGTCAGGTATGAAGGCAACCAAAGCAACAGTTGAACATGGTGGACCAGTGGCTTGCATGGTCAGGTATGAAGGCAACCATAGCAACAGTTGAACATGGTGGACCAGTGGCTTGCATGGTCAGGTATGAAGGCAACCAAAGCAACAGTTGAACATGGTCGACCAGTGGCCTGCATGGTCAGGTATGAAGGCAATCAAAGCAACAGTTGAACATGGCCGACCAGTGGCTTGCATGGTCAGGTATGAAGACAACCAAAGCAACAGTTGAACATGGTCGACCAGTGGCTTGCATGGTCAGGTATGAAGGCAACCAAAGCAACAGTTGAACATGGTCGACCAGTGGCTTGCATGGTCAGGTATGAAGGCAACCATTGCAACAGTTGAACATGGTGGACCAGTGGCTTGCATGGTCAGGTATGAAGGCAACCAAAGCAACAGTTGAACATGGTGGACCAGTGGCCTGCATGGTCAGGTATGAAGGCAACCAAAGCAACAGTTGAACATGGTCGACCAGTGGCTTGCATGGTCAGGTATGAAGGCAACCAAAGCAACAGTTGAACATGGTGGACCAGTGGCCTGCATGGTCAGGTATGAAGGCAACCAATGCAACAGTTGAACATGGTCGACCAGTGGCTTGCATGGTCAGGTATGAAGGCAACCAAAGCAACAGTTGAACATGGTGGACCAGTGGCCTGCATGGTCAGGTATGAAGGCAACCAATGCAACAGTTGAACATGGTCGACCAGTGGCTTGTGTGATAAGGTATGAATGCAACCAAAGCAACAGTTGAACATGGTCGACCAGTGGCCTGCATGGTCAGGTATGAAGTCAATCAAAGCAACGGTTGAACATGGCCGACCAGTGGCTTGCATGGTCAGGTATGAAGGCAACCAAAGCAACAGTTGAACATGGTCGACCAGTGGCTTGCATGGTCAGGTATGAAGGCAACCAAAGCAACAGTTGAACATGGTCGACCAGTGGCTTGCATGGTCAGGTATGAAGGCAACCAAAGCAACAGTTGAACATGGTCGACCAGTGGCTTGCATGGTCAGGTATGAAGGCAACCAAAGCAACAGTTGAACATGGTCGACCAGTGGCTTGCATGGTCAGGTATGAAGGCAACCAAAGCAACAGTTGAACATGGTCGACCAGTGGCCTGCATGGTCAGGTATGAAGGCAACCATTGCAGTTGAACAAGGTCGACCAGTGGCCTGCATGGTCAGGTATGAAGGCAACCATTGCAGTTGAACATGGTGGACCAGTGGCTTGCATGGTCAGGTATGAAGGCAATCAAAGCAACAGTTGAACATGGTCGACCAGTGGCTTGCATGGTCAGGTATGAAGGCAACCAAAGCAACAGTTGAACATGGTCGACCAGTGGCTTGCATGGTCAGGTATGAAGGCAACCATTGCAGTTGAACATGGTCGACCAGTGGCTTGCATGGTCAGGTATGAAGGCAACCAAAGCAACAGTTGAACATGGTGGACCAGTGGCTTGCATGGTCATGTATGAAGGCAACCAAAGCTACAGTTGAACATGGTCGACCAGTGGCTTGCATGGTCAGGTATGAAGACAACCATTGCAACAGTTGAACATGGTCGACCAGTGGCTTGCATGGTCAGGTATGAAGACAACCATTGCAACAGTTGAACATGGTCGACCAGTGGCTTGCATGGTCAGGTATGAAGACAACCATTGCAACAGTTGAACATGATCGACCAGTGGCTTGCATGGTCAGGTATGAAGACAACCATTGCAACAGTTGAACATGGTCGACCAGTGGCTTGCATGGTCATGTATGAAGACAACCAAAGCTGTACAGTTGAACATGGTCGACCAGTGGCCTGCATGGTCAGGTATGAAGACAACCAAAGCTACAGTTGAACATAGTCGACCAGTGGCTTGCATGGTCATGTGTATGAAGGCAACCATTGCAGTTGAACATGGTCGACCAGTGGCTTGCATGGTCAGGTATGAAGGCAACCAAAGCAACAGTTGAACATGGTCGACCAGTGGCTTGCATGGTCAGGTAGGTATGAAGGCAACCATTGCAGTTGAACATGGTCGACCAGTGGCTTGCATGGTCAGGTATGAAGGCAACAGTTGAACATGGTCGACCAGTGGCTTGTGTGATAAGGTATGAAGGCAACCAAAGCAACAGTTGAACATGGTCGACCAGTGGCCTGCATGGTCAGATATGAAGGCAACCAAAGCAACAGTTGAACATGGTCGACCAGTGGCTTGCATGGTCAGGTATGAAGGCAACCAAAGCAACAGTTGAACATGGTCGACCAGTGGCCTGCATGGTCAGGTATGAAGGCAACCATTGCAACAGTTGAACATGGTCGACCAGTGGCTTGCATGGTCAGGTATGAAGGCAACCATTGCAGTTGAACATGGTCGACCAGTGGCTTGCATGGTCAGGTATGAAGGCAACCATTGCAACAGTTGAACATGGTCGACCAGTGGCCTGCACGGTCAGGTATGAAGGCAACCAAAGCAACAGTTGAACATGGTGGACCAGTGCCTGCATGGTCAGGTATGAAGGCAACCAAAGCAACAGTTGAACATGGCAGACCAGTGGCTTGCATGGTCAGGTATGAAGGCAACCAAAGCAACAGTTGAACATGGTCGACCAGTGGCTTGCATGGTCAGGTATGAAGGCAACCAAAGCAACAGTTGAACATGGTGGACCAGTGGCCTGCATGGTCAGGTATGAAGGCAACCAAAGCAACAGTTGAACATGGTCGACCAGTGGCTTGCATGGTCAAGTATGAAGGCAACCATTGCAACAGTTGAACATGGTCGACCAGTGGCTTGCATGGTCAGGTATGAAGGCAACCAATGCAACAGTTGAACATGGTCGACCAGTGGCTTGCATGGTCAGGTATGAAGGCAACCAAAGCAACAGTTGAACATGGTGGACCAGTGGCTTGCATGGTCAGGTATGAAGGCAACCAAAGCAACAGTTGAACATGGTGGACCAGTGGCCTGCATGGTCAGGTATGAAGGCAACCAAAGCAACAGTTGAACATGGTCGACCAGTGGCTTGCATGGTCAGGTATGAAGGCAACCATTGCAACAGTTGAACATGGTGGACCAGTGGCTTGCATGGTCAGGTATGAAGGCAACCAAAGCAACAGTTGAACATGGTCGACCAGTGGCTTGTGTGATAAGGTATGAAGGCAACCAAAGCAACAGTTGAACATGGTCGACCAGTGGCTTGTGTGAAAACGCTGCGAAGTGTCACTCCAGGCAATACAAAATTCCACAGGTCACACCACTGACCCCCAGCTCACCTTATCAGGACAGACACTCCCTTTCATGGGCAGCGGTACCATCAAGTTCTTTGGGTTACCCATTTACAGATTCCTCAAAATACTTCCATCCTATCCAAACTTAAGGAGGCTCTAAATCGCATGGTACAAGCAGTGGACAGATGTCCAATCACAAGACAGCAGAAGATAGAACTCTACAAGCTTGGTGTGTGTCCTAGACTCCACTGGCCTCTCACCATCCATGTTTTCCCCATAACTTGGATCGAACGAACGTAGAGACAACACTATGAGATTTCTTAAATATGATATTGACTCACCAACTCTTAAAATCCTCTGTCTAACAAGGAGAACTGTCCAAGTTGCACTGGGAACAAGACAATGTCAGTGACTCTGACATGAGGCAGAATAATTGGATTGCATGCTTAATTGCAAACTTTTAGTTTCTTTTAAGTGGACAGGTCTTACCAAGTCTACTAGCCCCAATTAGCTTTACCTCCCCCAGAGAGATGGAGGCCTTAAACTTATCATCGTCCTCTCTCTATAAGCGACTCCAAGTCTCCAGGCAGTGCCAGATACTCACCACAGCTGACCCTTGAGTCAGGAATATTGCAGAGAGAGTGGGGCTTACAGGCTGAGATTGCTGCTAAACGGCTGAAGTTTCGACCAGCCGTCATTGTCAGAGACACTATGCAGGAAGATCCATCATGCTCACACAAAGCACTACTTGTAGCAGCCAAGAAGCGGGTAAGTAATGAGGAGGAACATGCTCACTTGAAAGACCTCCACAACCTGCCTAGACAGGGCCACATGATTCGTGCCCACCTCTGATACTGCTAACATCTGAGCTAAAGCGGTGCAGTCTCTCCCGGAGGAGTCTTTCAAATTCGTCCTCAATGCTGCATGCGACACCATACCCCATACACAAATCCATACCTGTGGAAAAAGAAGAACTCGGACAACTACCCCCTGCCATCACCAGAACCTCGTCCATGTCCTAAACTCGTGAGATAGCCATGAAGCTGATGGTACAGTGAGCGGCAGGACTCTGACCTGGCTGTCATCTATAAAACATCTCGCCTCCCTATCACAGCCTTTAGCACCGCTGACCTGGCCAATGTGTACAATTGCCCCTCCCACATCCCCCCCTACTGAACCCAGACCTGACATTGTGTGGCGGGATGATGAACGCAAGTGTGTCTGCCTTGTGGAACTAACAGTGTGTTTCCACACCTTATTCCACGAAGCTGCAACTAGTAAGGAGGTCAAATACCTACCACTACTCTCTGCATGTCAACAATCAGGCTACACAGCCAAGCTGATGACATTGGAAATTGGTTCACGTGGCCTGCCAAATCTGTGTGGTTTCATGAAGCTCCAAGACAAACTAAACATCTCCACAACCAAGACCATTCCAAGACCATTCCAAGACCATTAGCCTCTTAGTGCAAACTACTAGAGAAGCAATAATTGTCCTTTAACATCTGCTGCTGAAATAATCCTTAATTATTCCTTATTTGTTCCTTAAATATTAAATATTCCTCTTGTATACATATAAATTAAAAATTAAAAAAATTTAAAAAACAGAATGCATCCATCAGTAACACAGTTCAATGACCCTTTACCATATAACAAATGAATTTGAATGGTAAAGGGTCATCAACCGGTTGTAGTCTAATCGGTACGGTCAATTCGTTTCAGGACAACCAATATGGTTGTCTTTAAAATAAAGTACTTGTAGACAGATGGATTAGAAGTAGCTGGCCTGGTTTTGTTGCTGCAGACAAGATCAAGCTTCTGTAAACAACTCGGTTCACTTCATTGCAGCGAAAGCGTGTAGCAGCTGTTGAATCAGCTGAGCTAGGCTCTATATTGCACCCACGAGAAGCAAATTAGCCGTTGCAATGAATTTGAAAAAATTGGAAGTTTTCTGGAAGTAAAAATGAAGTAAAAATGTAATGAAAAGACTTACGGAACTCAAAGTTATGCGTGGGAGAGAAAGTACCTGGAAACATAGAGGCAGGTCCATGACAACAAACTTCATAGTTTCATAGTTTTCAATGGTTATTTGGGGCTGCTGGTTTATATACTACTTTAAGGCTGGCTCACAGCAGTTAAGGCAGCGAGACACAGCGCATCTATGGGGAACACAAAAACATGTCGGTTAGCTCCACAGCGCGTTGCAACCCCTCCGCTCAAACAGACGAGAGTTCTATTCGAGCGGAGGGATTGCAACACGTTGCACTAATTTAACGCAACTTATAGTACATCACATGACCTGTGGCTAATTTGATTGGTTAATAACTATATTACATAGGCGCATAACCTACACTTTTAACCGCATGTAGTATAGCGCATGCGCAATGTAGTATAAGTAAGATAGCCTATACGTCTACTGTGAAGAGCCTTTAGAGAAGATTCAAGACACACTTGAAGTGTTTTTAGAGATAAAATCAGCGAAAACACTGTTCAGGGTGTGCTAAGAAGCTGTCATGGTGACTGAGACATAGAAGCTGTGGCTCTTGCATGGTTTTGAGGGTCAGAATATTGGGATAAATATTACACACAGCCCACCAATATACATCAACAAATGAAAATATCCACAGACCTGGAAAAGCCTGGAAGCATCCCTCACTCTAGACCCCCGTCTCCACGACACCAAGATCCCAACTAAATGAAGGGTGTGGCCCAATTGAGAGGCCACACCCTTTATATTCTCCATCTCTTTCTCACTCTCCAAGTCGACTACTGCTCTAAACCGGTTAGAAGTTGCGGATAGGTGGTTCTGAAAATTAATAATAGTATATGATACATATAACAACAACAACAACAAAACAACAAACTGAATTAGTACATGTGTCCAGAAATGCTGTGGGCAATCCCGGCATCAACAATGACGTCCTAAGTCCTTGCCTACTTAAAACTGGCTAGGGCCAGGATGTAGTTAGGACGAGGACTATGGCTAGAGCTCTGCAGCTAGGATTAGGACTTGCGCTAGATCTATAGCTAGGGCTAAGCTAGGGCAAAAACCACGGCTAGGGCTAGGACTACAGCTAGGGCTACTGATTCTGTGATTGTCCATGGCACCCTTAAACCAGCCATATTGTCCCAGTAATGCCCCACTGACAATCTCTGTGATCATCCATGAATGTCCAAGTTCTTGCTTACCTACTACTATGGCAAGGGGATACGGCTAGGGCTAAGACTAGACTAGAGCTAGGGCTAAGTCTAGACTAGAGCTAAGTCTAGACTAGAGCTAGGGCTAAGTCTAGACTAGAGCTAGGGCTAAGTCTAGGCTGGAGATAAACAAGGACTAATACTATACTAGGGCTAATGCTATACTAGGGCCAAGGCAAGATAGGGCTAAGAGGCTAGACTAGGGCTAAGGCTAGACTAGGGCTAAGGCTAGACGGCTAAGACTAGACTAGGGCTAGACTAGGGCTAAGGCTAGACTAGGGCTAAGGTTAGACTAGGGCTAAGGCTAGACTAGGGCTAGGGCTAAGGCTAGACTAGGACTAGACCTAGCCAGTATTAGGTGAGCTACAACTTGGAAACATGGACTACTTGAATATCCAGCGCCACTGGACCATCTGCATACTCAACTAGAAGTCAGAGAGAATGGTCAGGAGACGTCAACTCACCAGAAGTGGATCCCAGACAGGCTCACTAAATTCCCTCCTGGTGTACTCTGCCAACAGCTCTACCATCTTCCTCACCGCTCGAAAGGTGGGGTGGTCAGAGGAAGCTACTGTCTCGTGGGTGGCCTTATCGCCATGGCCGAGCTGGGCAAGAAGGAGAGGGAGGAACGAAGAGGTGCAAGAGTGGAACTGCTGAGAGACCCCTCGGCAGACCTCAAACAAGAGATGGGCCACGCCTTCACAAATTTCCGGACAAGTGTTCAAGTGTGAGACGATCATGTCAACGAGGGAACCTTGGTCCCGTACCTAGTGAGAGGGTAAAGGTGGTGTCGATGGTAGGGGATAAAGGTTTTGGCAAAGATATCCTTAGTTCCGACAAAGCCCCAAAAACCAACAACAGCAGCGACAAAAACAGCAACAACAGCAGCAGCAACAACAGCAGCAACAACAGCAGCAACAACAACAGCAGCAACAACAACAGCAGCAACAACAACAGCAGCAGCAACAGCAGCTACAACAGCAGCTACAACAGCAACAACAACAACAGCAGCTACAACAGCAGCAGCAACAACAACAGCAACAACAACAGCAGCTACAACAACAACAGCAGCTACAACAGCAACAGCAGCAACACATTGTGTTCATGTGTGACCAAAATTACCTTTCGGAGGAGAAATGCAAAGCTTTCTGCAGCAAACTGCCGGATGTGAGCTCTTTGTGATTGGAGAAGCAACTCGGAGAAGAGCCTGACAAGTTCATCAGATTCAATGTGCAAAAAGTGTGTAATATGCGTGTGAGTTTGGTGTGTGGGAGAATGAGTTTGGTGTGTGCGAGTGCCATGTGAGTGTATCGTGTGTGGCATGTGTGTGTGCAAGTGTGTATGAGTGTGCTGTGTGGTGTGTGAGTATGTGCCATGATGGAATGTGTGAGTACGTAAACTCTGGTCGTTAAGCCTCTCCATGTTTAGCGCACAAAGTTGTTAAGCTTCTCCATGTTTAGCGCACAAAGTTGTTATGCCTCTCCATGTTTAGTGCACAAAGTTAAGGGGGGACTATACCTGAAACTGGGAGAAAAACGTCTGTTGATTTGGACTGCCCATAACTTTTTTTTATAATTACTCTGTCCGAATAATATTATGGTCATATTGTTCCTTGGTCTATGTGCTTTCCAATGATATAAAAGATTAGTCTATAGGCATATTTTCTCAGAAGATACATGCAGAAATATCAAGGCATTCCAAAAAACTGACCACTTCTGCCCCCACAGTGCCCTCTCACCCATACTTACAAACCAAAAGCTGTAAATTGGTCTGTGGTTTGCCTAAGCTAATAGCTATTATATGAGCGAGACAATTTTTTTTTAACTTGATGGGTTGTCAAGTTATGGTGATTAGAAGAGGTGACCTTTGCAGATTTAGCGTTAAGATCGCGTATTCACTAATACGGCAGGATGCGCCACTCCCCCCAGTTTAGTTATTGAATTTTTGTCGCCGCCATATAATAGCTATTAGCTTTAGGCAAACCACAGACCAATTTACAGCTTTTGGTTTGTAAGTATGGGTGAGTGGGAAGTGTTGGGGCAGAAGTGTTTAGTTTTTTGGAATGCCTTGATATTTCTGCATGTATCTTCTGAGAAAATATGCCTATAGACTAATCTTTTATATCATTGGAAAGCACATAGACCAAGGAACAATATGACCATAATATTATTTGGACAGAGTAATTATTAAAAAAAAGTTATGGGCAGTCCAAATCAACAGACGTTTTTCTCCCAGTTTCAGGTATAGTCCCCCCTTAAAGCCTCTCCATGTTTAGTACACAAAGTTAAGCCTCTCCATATTTAGCGCACAAAGTTGTTAAGCCTCTCCATGTTTAGCGCACAAAGTTGTTAAGCCTCTCCATGTTTAGCGCACAAAGTCGTTAAGCGTCCACTCCATTGTCGTGTTAGGTGCCCTGACAGTGTCTCGCTGTGAAGTGCCAATTATGCGCATGTATTAGCAGCGCACCTCTTAGGCAAGTATTTCAACAAAACATTGAGGCAAAATCTTCGCTACTATGAGCACGTCTACTATTAGCTTCTGTCTCCAGTTGTTGGTAATATCCCCACGAGGTTCTTGCTGCTCATTTGCAGGGCACTGCTCGTCCTTGCCCCAGTCCTCTAGCAGCGTAGGGAACTCCTCCACGGCCTGTGAAGCTCCAAAAACACTTTCCAGCACACCCAACGACTGTACTTCTGGCTGGTGAAGGATGCCAATAGCGAGAATATCACAAGAATTGTTCTGATCATTGGCTAAAAGGAGCTTTTCGCCATGAAGGACATCCAAATTGTTCGTCTATTTCCAACGAAATAAGTCAAATGCTTGAATGGCCATTGCTTCCTTCTTAGCTCACCTCAAGAGACTTGCTCCTTTATAGCCTGCCTCGAGAGACTTTCTCCTTCATAGCCTGCCTCGAGGCTCCTTCATAGCCTGCCTCCTTGCTCCTTCATAACCTGCCTTGAGAGACTGGGTATTTCTGAGTCTGGTTCGAACCTGCCTTGAGAGACTGGGTATTTCTGAGTCTGGTTCGAGCTCCTTCTTCGACTAGCTCAAGATTAGGTCCTTAGTTCTCTGTCTAAACAAATCATGGAAAGTAATTTGTGCATTATTTAGCAATAGCATTTAGTGTGTGCTATTCTCAGATATGTGCCTGTTTTCTTGCAGGTTGGGGTTAGAAGTGGGCGTGGCATTAAACAACCAGAGCTTACTGTATGCTGTGTGTGTTGTGTGCATGTGTGTGTGCATGTGTGTGTGTTATGTGTGTGCATGTGTGTGTGCATGTGTGTGTGCATGTGTGTGTGTTATGTGTGTGCATATGTGTGTGCATGTGTGTGTGCATGTGTGTGCATGTGTGTGTGCATGTGTGTGTGCATGTGTGTGTGTTATGCGTGCGTGTGTGCATGTGTGTGTGCATGTGTGTGT
The DNA here is from genome assembly GCA_028752905.1 of Cladorhizidae sp. MBARI D1340-BT2. Lineage (NCBI taxonomy): Eukaryota > Metazoa > Porifera > Demospongiae > Poecilosclerida > Cladorhizidae > Cladorhizidae sp. MBARI D1340-BT2. Next base: position 30,580,288 of record JAQNBH010000001.1, read on the forward strand.
GTGTGCATGTGTGTGTGTGTGCATGTGTGTGTGTGTGCATGTGTGCATGTGTGTGTGTGTGCATGTGTGTGTGTGTATGTGCTGTGTGTGTGTGTGGATACAAGCATAAATAGACGTGCACCAAATCAGTGTCGAGGTATTTGTGGTGCGTACATCAACACAGCGGAGTAAATACCCGCCCACTCACACAAAAAAAACTTACTCGAAGACATTCTCCAAATCTCTGAGCATATGTCTCCACAAGAACTTGAAGAGGTAAGCAAATGTGTTGAACACACACTATCAGGGAACAAGATGGTGGAAGTCAGAGAGAGAGAACAAGATGGTGGAAGTCAGAGAGAGAGAACAAGATGGTGGAAGTCAGAGAGAGAGAGAGAGAAAATGTGATAACCACAAATGAATGCAATTATTAAGGAATGTCTTGATTAGAACTCTAGTAACAACAACAACAACAAAAGGCTCCCAACTAGAAACACTCTGGGACTGATTAAATGACAACTCCCACAGGTGCGTGCGCCTGTTGTCAGGGAAACCACCTGTATCAAATCCGCATTTTGTGTGCTGCACATGGCAACCAGAACAGGGAAGAACTCCCTGAAGTGAGGGTAGAACTCTGCTTGCAGGTCTCGGGACAGCTGCACCAACAAACTGACAGCACAAACAAATAGTAGCATTAGTGTCAACGACAACAAGATACTTCAAACAAAGACTCACTCCAGAAGTGGCTCAAAGGCAAGCGTGTCATTCTTGGCCAAACAAGTTCTGAGGTGATTTATCAAATCGTTCTACAGGTAACAAGAAACAAAGCACTCTCCTAACATTGTCATCATGGTTGTCACTGCCCTGTCGCCACCGGCAGAGACCTACCCTGTGGTAGACAATCTGCGCTAGACTATCTGTCTTTCCCCGAACGCCATTAAGGAACTTCAGGAAATCTAAAGTGCAGTTCAGTTCCTTCCACTTGAGGAGTGCCTCATTGAAGAATGTCTCCTCGCCCTGTGTGTGTGTGAACCATATGCCCATAATCAATGAAGTAGATGTGTGAGAGTAGCAGGGAGAAGACTTGATAGACCAGTGAGGGACGAAAGGACAGAGGAAGAGAGAGGGGGTGAGAGGAGAGTGGGAGGAGAGTGGGAGGAGAGTGGGAAGGAGGGTGGGAGGAGAGTGGGAGGAGAGTGGGATGAGAGTGGGAGGAGACTGGGAGGAGAGTGGAAGGAGGGGGAAGAGAGTGGGAGGGGAGTGGGAGGAGAGTGGGAAGAGAGTGGGAGGAGAGTGGAGGAGAGTGGGAGGAGAGTGGGAGGAGAGAGTGAGGAGTGGGAGGAGAGTGGGAGGAGAGTGGGAGGAGAGTGGGAGGAGAGTGGGAGGAGAGTGTGGAAGGAGGGTGGGAGGAGAGTGGGAGGAGAGTGGGAGGAGAGTGGGAGGAGAGTGGGAGGAAAGTGGGAGGAGAGTGGGAGGAGAGTGGGAGGAGAGTGGGAGGAGAGTGTGGAAGGAGGGTGGGAGGAGAGTGGGAGGAGAGTGGGAGGAGAGTGTGGAAGGAGGGTGGGAGGAGAGTGGGAGGAGAGTGGGAGGAGAGTGGGAGGAGAGTGGAAGGAGGAGGGAGGAGAGTGGGAGGAGAGTGGGAAGAGAGTGGGAGGAGAGTGGGAGGAGAGTGTGGAAGGAGGGTGGGAGGAGAGTGGGAGGAGAGTGTGGAAGGAGGGTGGGAGGAGAGTGGGAGGAGGGTGGGAAGAGAGTGGGAGGAGGGTGGGAAGAGAGTGGGAGGAGAGTGGGAGGAGAGTGGGAGGAGAGTGGGAGGAGAGTGGGAGGAGAGTGGGAGGCGGGAGGAGAGTGGGAGGAGAGTGAGAAGAGAGTGGGAGGAGAGTGGGAGGAGAGTGGGAGGAGAGTGGGAGGAGAGAGTGAAGATAGGATGGAGCAGAAACTCCGATATTTTAGTGTCTGCATCTAAAAGCTTACCTCGGGGTCACATGACGAGGCTGTGACTTGCCGGGTCACGTTGATGTGTATATTTGCTATTCGCTCGGAGAAAGACTTGAACTGTTCAGGCAAACATACACACATAATGATAGAATGTGCTGACACCACACACATGGCACCACCAGCCACTCCAGTCTGTTCAAACCTGGCCATGCCCAGTTAATTAATATATACAAAATGCTCGTGTGTCCGTTAGTCTTCCATGCACTTGAAAACTACGAGGAATAAGACCCACTAACTATCTTCTGTATCAGCATGACCAGGAGGTGTAGCGGCCATTTTGTTTAGGGATATATATACCTGTGCATGTGCTTTTCCTGATGATAGCTCACAATGTATGCTCCACGGCGATTACCAATGAACGAGCTACGTTAGAGAGTGCGTAACACAAGAAGCTGGCTTGCGAGGTTGCCTCTAACTCTAGCCCTAGGAAAAACTACGATGACTACGGTAAAGCGAGGCTGCCTTCAGCCTACTCTATTAGAAAAAATGCCTCGGTTCCTTACTCGCACCGGTTGCTATTCTATGTCTCCACAAATACAGTAAAATCTGATGTTGCTTCTAACCCCAACCTGCAGGAACAGGAAATAGTCACTTACTAAACACTTCAAATAAATAATGCACATCACCCGATTCTTCTACGATTTGATTTCAGATGCAACGAGCAAAGAAGGCAAGTAGTATTCAGAGCACGACGCAGGAGCTAGAGATGGCATCTCAAGTGTTTATCGAGGCCACCATAGCTGCAAATCGATTTGGAACCCTTCATTTGGCAAAAGGCTCCGAAAGGGATGAAGACAACTCCCGAGACAGACACGCTGTAGGCCTCCTCTATGTTCCTCGCATTTTTCGTTCCTCAACGACAGTAAGACTGGCGCTTCTTAGCGAGGTGCCGCATCTACGCCTAACAAAGACAGTTTGTGACGACAGCGAGACCAGCGCCCAATAGCTTATTGTGCACTAAACATCGAGAAGCTCAGCATCCAGATCTTACGGCACATCTAACAGAAATGATACGCTCCTTCCTGTCCTGGTGCAGGTAGTTCTTCTAGTCTCATATAAAACATGTTTAATCTTAGAAAAAGCCGCTGCCATGTCTACAGAAAACCACATCCACGCAAGGAAAATAACACTGAAGGTTCCCATCCATGCCCAATTAATCCACACAACTCCCGCAGAGAAGTCTCTACTGCTCATTCTCTCATCGCCTCCACATAAACTAAACACACAAGACGACATGACCCAGCACTGCGGAGGAACGGGGGGAGGCTCTATAGGACAATTTAAATATTTTGGGGGCTTAGGACTCCAAGATAAATTTAGTTGTTACTAGCATCCATTGGAAACCAGCAGTTTCTCTAGACAGTGTTGGTCTTCTTTTGGCTGCTTAGACATCTTTACTCCCTTATGGGGTAGCCTAAATCCAGGGGGCGGCAAAATATTTTCATGGGGCCTATCTCACAGAAAGAAACCTTTTCATTAAAAAAATAAAGGAAGCAAGACTGTACCTTGTAGACCACAAGTTAGATGACCCTTTACCAATTATAATCATAAATGGTAAAGGGTCATCTAACTGTACCCGTATTAACCAATATACAAGGAGGGCAATAATGTTATTGTGGGTGTGGTGTATGTTAACCTGGAAGGGGTGAAGGGTCAGGAATCAGAAAAGTTGTTGGAAGTGATGAAAGCTAAGGTGGCAGAGCATCAGGAAGCAGGCTGTCAGGTAATTCTGATAGGTGATAATGCCTACATTAGGTTAGGGTCAGAGCAGTCACCTAACAGGAATGGTAAGACGTTGTTGGATCTGGTTGGGGTGTGCAATTTGCGTATCGGGAATAAGTTATCACAGTGTAGTGGAAAGTGGACGTGGGAGATGGACGAAAGAAGGTCAGTGGTAGATGATATCTTGCTGTTAAAGGGGTTAATTATGGATACGATGGAGATCGAAGACGGTGGAGAACTTAATCTAGGATCATAATATGGTGTGTCATGAGAATAGGCAGATTGGAGGTGCTCCACATTTTAAATGGAAGGTGGATGGTAAGATGGAACGGGAAGAATACGAACAGGCAGTGATCGAGAGTTTCAGAAGTTGGGAGGAATATGTGGCAGGGCTAGGGATGGGAAAGGACAGAGAAAGTGTACAACAAATTTGGGAACTGGAGACGCATTGTGCTTTGAGTTGGGTATAGGGAGGAAAAAACCAACAGACAGATCTAAGGGCTGGTGGTTTCGTGATATTGAAGTAACCATCCAAGCACGACAAGTGTCCTGTAGAAAGCTTAGAGAGTCTAGGGTTGGCAATGTAGGGGAAGAAACATTATTATGGCAATGGGAGGAATATAAGAGAGCAAGAAGACGGGTGAAGAGGTTGGTTAGATTGAGACTGAGGAAGACAATAATAGAAAATATTAAAGAGCAAGGAGGGGCTAGCTGTAAGTTATTTTGGAAGGACTTGAAGGGAAAGAAGAAGCAATGTGAAATTCGGAGAGTAAGAGAGGAAAATGGGGTTGTAGTGGAGAAGAGGAAGGATATACTGGAGGTTTTGGCCAAGCATTGGGAAGGAGTTTGGAACGGTGTCCAGGTCGAGGGAGAATGTTGCAATTGACAACCTCTAGTCAAAAACTAAAGAAGTGAACTGGATGGTGCAGCAGTTTGGATTCACAATACTGTAAAGGGGTTGAAAAGGGGCAAGGCTCCTGGTCCTGATGGCATCATTAACGAGATGTTGAAGTATGGTGGGAATAGGATGGTGGAAGTGTTATGTTCTCTAGTTAATTTGGTGATGGAGTCTTAAGTTTTCGCCAGATGATTAGAGATCGAGTTATATTGTGCCACTCTTTAAAGCTGGAGATGAGGAGGTGGCTGGTGATTACAGAGGGATAGCTCTGGTTAGTTGTTGGCAAGTAGGCTAGGCATGCAGAGAAGCATTTAGTAAAGAGGGTCAGGTGGATTTAGGCCAGGAAGATGATGTGCTGACCAGTTCCTAGTGTTGAGGTGTGTGTGTGACATAATGAGGTCACAGAGGTGACAGACATTTCTGGCATTTCTAGATGTGAGCAAGGCATATGCTAATGTGTGGAGAGAAGGGTCATGTGATGAAGATGAGAGGGTATGGAGTTCAGGAAGAATTTGTTTAGTGTGTGCAAATGCTTGTATGAAGGAGTTCAGTCAAGTGTGTTGTTAGGTGGAGAGGGGTCCAGGTGGTTTGAAGTGGAGGCAGGACTGAGACAGGGTTGTCCTTTGTCACCAGTTCTCTATAGTGTGTATGTCATGGGATTATTGAAGGATTTGGAGGGAAAAGGTTAGGGATTGAAGTGGAAGGAGCATAGTGTAGTGGGTTGCTGTATGCAGATGATATTCTACTGTTAAAAGAGATCAGAAAGAGTTACAAGTGATGTTGGATGTGGTGGGGGAGTATGCGATGAATTGGAGATTTAGTGAGAAGAGTAAGTCAATGACAGTTGGCGGAAAGTGTAGTGGAGGAGAGTGGAAGATTAATGAGGAGAGAATGGAGAATGTGGAAGCCTTCAAATATCTTGGCATGTGGCTTGACAGGGGGATGAGAGGAAATGTTCATTTGGAGAAGATGAAAGGAAAAGGCAGAGAAATGGAGGGCAAGAATTGGTTATATGAGCAGGGTGAACGGAGAAATGGAGACGGACAGAGGTAAACTAATGTGGAAGTTGCTAGCTAGGCCATGTCTAGAGCATGCATCTGAAGTATGGTGGACAGGAGGGAAGACAGCCTGCAAGAATTTGAAAAGAATTCAAGAGAACATTGGGGAAAAACTGGATACAGTTGCAGGGGTGGCCGTAAGAGGGAACCTGGGCTGGAGGAGGCTGGAGCAGAGAAGGGAAGAGAAGAAAGTGTTATTTGGATGGAGGTTGCAAAGAATGAGTGAAGATAGGCTAGTGAAAGAAGTTGTGGTACTGTTAAGCGATTGTCCAGGTTGGTGGGCAGAGTTTTGTGAGCTGAAAAGGAAGTTTGGAGGGAAAGGAGCATTGAAGATAGTAGGCTCAAGTGAGGGCATGGGGGAATTGTGTAAGGGATGTTCATAAGGAAGAGTGGCAGGAAGAAGTGGGAGGGAAATCGTATAAGTTAGCTAAAGAAGAGTTTGGACAAGAAAGATATGAGAGAGGATTCAGTAACACAGGGGAAGTGAGGCCGAGATTTAGGTTAAGGACGGCATCAGCGGGACTCTTGGGTGACAAGGTGAGGTGTGGTATGTGCCGGGATGGTAGATGTGAGCTATGTGATGAAGGTGTTGTGGAAGATGTTGTGTATTTCTTGTTGTACTGTGGGGAGTTTGCTGGTGATCGAGGAGATTATTGGATATGGTGGAGGGCATTGAAGAGTTGGAGGAGTGGGTGGTAGAATGGAGAAATGAAGATGATGAAGGGAGAGTAGACCTAATGTTAGAGCCTTGAGCAGTTATTTTAATAAGTTTCTATTCATAGACTCAGCCTAAGGGTCTTTATTTTAAATACTCTGCCTAGAACAGGATCTTTAAATTTCTATTCGTGGACTCCAGGGTCTTTATTTTAATATGTTTCTATTCATGGACTCTGCTTAGAGCAGGGTCTTTATTTTAATAAGTTTCTATTCATAGACTCAGCCTAGAGCAGGGTCTTTATTTTATTCATAAGCCTAGAACAGGATCTTTATTTTAAAGACTGCCTAGAACAGGGTCTATTCATGGACTCTGCTTAGAGCAGGGTCTTTATTTTAATATGTTTCTATTCATGGACTCTGCTTAGAGCTGGGTCTTTATTTTAATATGTTTCTATTCATGGACTCAGCCTAGAGCAGGGTCTTTATACTCTGCCTGGAGGATTTCAATGCCAAAAGGCAATATCATTAGTTTCTATATTGAGCTTTCTGCCTATCTATATTTGGGTTTGAACCTTGCTACAGCCTAGGTATTGGGCAGGGTAGACAGAATTGTAATGGGAAATGTGCTCAAGTGGTGGGAGAAGAGGAAATACTTGACATTTGGCACTGAGGGTCCATGTCCTTATACCTTTCATACTTCTCCCATTGCCATCCCAAAACAAACTCTTTGTAATCCACTCAACTCATAATCATTCAAATAGTTAATCACATTGTTTTTCTCTAGTAGTCAGTCATTTATTATTTGTACGTACTTAGTGATGGCCTACCTCAAGACTCAACAATTATTAAATTATAATTAAGTAATTATGGGGAGGGGAGGTTTCATAAGGCTCTGACATTTTCTGATCACATTCACATTATTGCTGACATTCCTCCAATCCTACTCTCTCTCTCTCACACACACTGTTCCAATCATAACCATCACTACAAGACTATTCCAACCTCGTCAAGATTCCAACCTCGTCAAGAACTCCACCTCTACCAACCTTACTTTGAAAAGCTTCTTGAAATCCACCTGGTCTTTCTTCTTGGCCTTGCGCGGAGCTTTCTTCTTGTCAGAAGCCTCCATAGCTTAGCTAACAGCCACGTGGGTACCAATGAAGATATGTGGGGCGTGTACTGATTGCTGATTTGGTAAAGGTCGTCTATATAATCCCATCCACAATTCAGTTTTTAACATGTACGATCCTTTCCATTGTGAGCTAGAGAGAGAGAGAGAGAGAACTTGTCGCTGCCTTTCATCTTAGTCTTCAACCTTAACCCAGCGTAGCGCCTTCTCAGTATTGATAATCAGTGCAGGCATGCTCAGATAGCATTGCTGTCTTTTACAAAACATATTGAAGGTCAATATACATTATAATAATTATTATATAGGCATATATGCACCGACACTCATCAAGGAGTGTTACATGTTGAGTTCAGAGTTCATCCAGAGGTGTAATACCCAGGAGAGTGAGGGCATTGAACATGACCTGCCTGAGGGCAGAGACGAGGTGCAGACGAGCGTGGATCAAAGCTAGGAGGTGTGGCTCAGGACACTATATAGGCACAATGGGGCAGAGAGGAGTGGAAGAGAAAGGTATGTCAAAAGTGACATATAATTGTATCTAGCAAATGCAGATGAGCACAAGAATGCCTTCATATGACGCACACTATGCAACCATTGTATACACTGTACCAGAAGTAGGTGGAGATATACTCCCCATTACAAGAGCAATCTCTTTTTACAGGCCTACTTAGCCCGCAGGACTGCGAGGACTAATTTTCAGCTGTTGCAACGGCTTCCAAATTCCATAAAGACATCAGGTGTTTCTGCGGCAACACATGCCGTAAGAAGAGATAGGATAGGAGACTCCTCACTTCCTTTGGTCGGATAAGAATGCCGATGTACTGTATGGTTATGTAGTTAACCATGCTTCACACCTGCACGGCACGGCACGGCACGGCACCGGGGACAATCCCCCCCCCCCTGTACCTCTGGCACAAGTTCTCATACTTTAATAAGCCATTCACATGCTTTTATACTCAAGCATGTAATTGTCATGCCTCCATCCTCCCAATCAGTTGCTGCTGGAGCACTATTCTGTTGCAGGTGTGTCAGTGTTCACGATGAGGTGCCCATTATGTTGTTGACCAATCAGGAAAGATTACTGCACCTGTAAAACAGCTTTCTACCTGCAGAAGCTGGTTCACAATAATGCTGCACGCACTAGTGATGCGACACACCATTTTAAGTGAACATCATGTCGCGTAGCATAACATCACTTAATTGAATCTAGTCCTATTGAAGTGATGCAATGTGACAATGCAACGTATTGTGAACCAGCCTGAATGGTGGACTTAGAAGCAGCATCAGAGAAACCTCATGATCGTTGTACTCATGGGTGTGTCCAGGGAAGAGAGACGAATGCAGGTGGAAGAGGCTGATATTTTTCTTCATTTCTTCACCATCTTACACATTAATGGAATGTCTCATGCTTTTGGTGGTGTGCAGAGGTTAGTATTTTGGCACTTCTCTATCACTTCTCTTTGTGTGTGGGTGCTGTGTGAGTGTATGTGTGCATGTGTGTGTTGTGTATGTGTGCGCATGTTGGTGTGTGTGCGTGCATGGTGTATGCACACATGTGCTATATGCTACCTGGAGTGACACTTTTGGCTGAGTCTAAACAGAATCTGTGATAGTCAAGAGCTGCTATTTCATGTCACATTTATAGCGATGATGACATCATCAGCAATGTCACATTTGACTTTCCTGGCCCTACCCACTACCCTGGCCCTAACCCTAGCCACTGTCCCCTACCTGCCCTGGCCATAACCCTAGCCACTGCCCTGGCCCTAGCCACTGCCCTAGCCACTGCCCTAACCCTAGCTATTGCCCTAGCCACTTCTGTAACCCTAGCCCCTGCCCTGGCCCTAACCCTAGCCACTGCCCTAACCCTAGCCATTACCCTAGCCACTTCTGTAACCCTAGCCACTGCCCTGGCCCTAGCCACTGCCCTGGCCCTAGCCACTGCCCTAACCCTAGCTATTGCCACTTCTGTAACCCTAGCCCTGGCCCTAGCCACTGCCCTAACCCTAGCTATTGCCACTTCTGTAACCCTAGCCCTAGCCACTGCCCTGGCCCTAACCCTAGCCATTGCCCTAGCCACTTCTGTAACCCTAGCCACTGCCCTAATCCTAGGCCCTAACCACACTGCCTTGGCCCTAACCCTAGCCACACCCTAACAGTGCCCTAATCCTAGCCACTGCCCTAATCCTAGCCATACCCAGCCATACCCTGGCCCTAATCACACTGCCTTGGCCCTAACCACACCCTAACACTGCCCTAATCCTAGCCACTGCCCTAACCACTGCCCTAATCCTAGCCACTGCCCTAACCCTAGCCACTACCCTAACCCTAGTCACTGCCCTGGCCCTAACCCCCAGCCATACTCTGGCCTAACCTCTTGATTCAGTATGGAGTACAATCACAATGATATGCTAGTATATTGCCACAGGAAGAAGAAGCTGGGAAGTGGCCAACATCTCTATAAAATTATTTGAGTTACCATCACCAGTTCAGAGAGCACAACATTACCAACATGATGGAACTTTCAACATGATGGAACTTTCAACATGATGGAACTTTCAACATGATGGAACTTTCAACATGATGGAACTTTCAACATGATGGAACTTTCAACATGATGGAACTTTCAACTTGATGGAACTTTCAACATGATGGAACTTTCAACATGATGGAACTTTCAACATGATGGAACTTTGATCAGCTTCAAAAGCACTAACATACTCGGTAGATACCAAAAGCTGTGACTTGTTTGAACAGGTTTTCAGTACAATTGGACACTTTTCTCAGGTCCTGTCGGGGGGCTGATATGGTATTTTGAAAAGGGGAGGAGGTGGAGAGGGTCTTGACAGATTCTGTGTCCAAATGGTCAGCGGTTAGTGTTGAAGTATAGCAAGGTAGTACAGCACATCTCTGTGCTAGCTATATCAGACTGCATACATGACCATGCAGCATGCCAATGCATGATTAAAATAGTTGAGCACCCCCTCTCAGGGGGTAGGGGTGTATTTGGAGTCTCAACCCCCTCTCCCTTCCTCCTTGCCTATCACATATCACACATATATATACAGAGGAAGGAACATACATACAAGCTCGATCTTTTTTCTTTCTTTTTACTTGGAGACTATTAACTTTATGCATGCGTATACATGCGTATAAAAGAGACGATGAAGATTAAATTAACAACAAAAATCGCTATGGAGACAAAAATATCATGCACACACACGGCACATGTTTAACTATCCTGGCCATGCTTAGCTTTGTAAGTCCTTACCATGAGTACCTTGACCCTGCAATAGTACGGGCTGAACAGATGGATCAGAGCCACCAGAAACAAGCAGATCTACGCACACACACACAGCATAACTGATAAAAACAGTTTCAATGTTGATACTACATAATATAGGAAGAAGGAAAATAACATTTGCTCATAAATATTCATTTCGAACAGTGGCTCAGCACCTTGAAGAAAACCTCCCTTTGGGAGATTAAGGTAGGCCTCGCAATCACGCCAAATACACACTTGCCAAACACTACCTATATAGCCCTAACCCTAGCACTGACAAACACTGTCTAGAGCACATGGCCCTAACCCTAGCCCTAGCCAAACACTGCCTATTTAGAACTTTTTGCCAAGTTAACAAAAAATAGTCTGTAAAAGAACCTTCGCTCTTTAATCTTTTTTCCCCCTCTCTCCAATTGTAGTGGATTTCCATCAGTTATAAAGCAACTACCGGTAAACGCAGTTTTAGTTGTCAGAACACATTAGGCACAGTTCAGAATCTGGTGGCCTCTTGCAATGAAGGTGCCTACTCTGAGTGCAGGCAATGAAGGTGCCTACTCTGAGTGCAGCAATGAAGGTGCCTACTCTGAGTGCAGGCAATGAAGGTGCCTAATCTGAGTGCAGGCAATGAAGGTGCCTACTCTGAGTGCAGGCAATGAAGGTGCCTACTCTGAGTGCAGGCAATGAAGGTGCCTACTCTGAGTGCAGGCAATGAAGGTGCCTACTCTGAGTGCAGGCAATGAAGGTGCCTACTCTGAGTGCAGGCAATGAAGGTGCCTACTCTGAGTGCAGGCAATGAAGGTGCCTACTCTGAGTGCAGCAATGAAGGTGCCTACTCTGAGTGCAGGCAATGAAGGTGCCTACTCTGAGTGCAGCAATGAAGGTGCCTACTCTGAGTGCAGGCAATGAAGGTGCCTAATCTGAGTACAGGCAATGAAGGTGCCTACTCTGAGTGCAGCAATGAAGGTGCCTACTCTGAGTACAGGCAATGAAGGTGCCTACTCTTGCAGGCAATGAAGGTGCCTACTCTGAGTGCAGGCAGTGAAGGTGCCTACTCTGAGTACAGGCAATGAAGGTGCTTACTCTGAGTGCAGGCAGTGAAGATGTACTCTGAGTGCAGGCAGTGAAGGTGCCTACTGCCTACTCTGAGTGCAGGCAATGAAGATGCTTACTCTGAGTGCAGGCAATGAAGGTGCTGAGTGCAGGCAATGAAGGTGCCTACTCTGAGTGCAGGCAGAGAAGGTGCCTACTCTGAGTGCAGGCAATGAAGGTGCTTATTCTGAGTGCAGGCACTTGATATGGTATGTAGGCAATGCAGGCAATGAAGGTACCTACTCTGAGTGCAGGCAGTGAAGGTGCCTACTCTGAGTACAGGCAATGAAGGTGCCTACTCTGAGTGCAGGCAATGAAGGTGCCTACTCTGAGTGCAGGCAGTGAAGGTGCCTACTCTGAGTGCAGGCAATGAAGGTGCTTATTCTGAGTGCAGGCACTTGATATGGTATGTAGGCAATGCAGGCAATGAAGGTGCCTACTCTGAGTGCAGGCAATGAAGGTGCTTATTCTGAGTGCAGGCACTTGATATGGTATGTAGGCAATGCAGGCAATGAAGGTGCCTACTCTGAGTGCAGGCAATGAAGGTGCCTACTCTGAGTGCAGGCAATGAAGGTGCCTACTCTGAGTGCAGGCAATGAAGGTGCCTACTCTGAGTGCAGGCAATGAAGGTGCCTACTCTGAGTGCAGGCAGTGAAGGTGCCTACTCTGAGTGCAGGCAGTGAAGGTGCCTACTCTGAGTGCAGGCAATGAAGGTGCCTACTCTGAGTGCAGGCAATGAAGGTGCCTACTCTGAGTGCAGGCAATGAAGGTGCCTACTCTGAGTGCAGGCAGTGAAGGTGCCTACTCTGAGTGCAGGCAATGAAGGTGCCTACTCTGAGTGCAGGCAATGAAGGTGCCTACTCTGAGTGCAGGCAGTGAAGGTGCCTACTCTGAGTGCAGGCAGTGAAGGTGCCTACTTTGAGTGCAGGCACTTGATATGGTATGTACTTACAAGTACAACTCTAAAGAGAGCACACAGAAACTAAACTGTTGGCCATGAGAACCATGTGGAAATTAAGCGGCTCTAAAGTAAGGACACCCTCTTTTTATATTCCTAATTTTGACCCAACCCCTCACCATTCAAATTACCTTTTTGATGGATACATCAACATGTATTAGTGAGTTAACTCCTCCTCTTCCCCCTACTGCCCCTTCTCCTCCTCCTCCTCCTCCCTTGTGCCTCATTATCGCTGCCTCTGCTACGACCGTTGGAAAGTGCAGTACAAAATGGAAGAGAAGTTGCCACTCCACCTACAGAGATAGCTCTGAGTATATATAATCATTGCAGAAGTTGTAAGATCCCATCACACTTGGAAACCCAATGAGTCTGTGCATGTTATTGCTCAACAAGGCCTTTATTATCACCAATTATGATAGGAGAGTAGAGTGTTAACTTTTTAGTCTGGAAAAAAAGACTAGGGCTAACAGGTGGAGCTAACAGTAGGGCTAACAGGTAGGGCTAACAGGTAGGGCTAACAGGTAGGGCTAACAGGTAGGGCTAACAGGTAGGGCTAATGGGTAGGGCTAACGGGTAGAGCTAATAGATAGGGCTAACAGGTAGGGCTAACAGGTAGGGCTAATGGGTAGGGCTGACAGGTAGGCTAATAAATAGGCTAACAGGTAAGGCTAACAGGTAAGGCTAACAGGTAAGGCTAACAGGTAAGGCTAACAGGTAGGGCTAACAGGTAGAGCTAATAGATATGGCTAACAGGTAGGGCTAACAGGTAGGGCTAACAGGTAAGGCTAACAGGTAGGCTAACAGGTAGGGCTAACAGGTAAAGCTAATAGATAGGGCTAACAGGTAGTGCTAACAGGTAGAGCTAACAGGTAGAGCTAATAAATAGGCTAACAGGTAAGACTAACAGGTAGGGCTAACAGGTAAGGCTGACAGGTAAGGCTAACAGGTAAGGCTAACAGGTAGGGCTAACAGGTAGGGCTAACAGGTAGGGCTAACAGGTAGGGCTAACAGGTAGGGCTAACATGTAGAGCTAACAGGTAGAGCTAATAGATAGGGCTAACAGGTAGGGCTAATAGATAGGGCTAACAGGTAGGGCTAACAGGTAGAGCTAACAGGTATGGCAAAAAGTAGGACAGAGCAAGATGGGATGAAAAAAAGGGATACATCAAGATTTTGGAGTTCAAGCATACAGCAGTGTCTAGGCCACGACCCAACCCAACCAAAGTCTCATGCACTCAAAAAGTCTGGGAGCTCAACCTCACAAGTCACCAGGTTTTGTGTTACACAGCTTCTCATGAACAGCTGATAGTTGCAATGCAGACCATGGACCCTGCACCCAAATGAGAGAGAAGCCACTGATATTATATAATAATGTTACACTTCACTCACAATAGCTTTTTTCTCGTTGGATACATTGTAAGTGAATGCCGGCAGGCACTTTCTGGAGAGAAAATCGTGCATGGCCTGCATATGGCTAATACAGTGTAAAACCTAGTAGTACTGCAACGTTTAATTTGTTCCCCCCCAAAAGTTGTTCCCCCCTTATTGAAAATTTTGTTCCCACCCTAGCCCTTATCCTTGCCCTAGCCCTTTATTTTTCAAGAGGGAACTTTTTCAAGTAAAAAGTTCCAGGGGGAACATATTTTTTAAAGAAAAAGTTCCAGGGGGAACCAAATATGGGGGGACCAAATTTGTCATGACAGTACCTTGATGCTCAAAAAAAAAAACCAAGCCGTGGTCTTTGGTACTTCAGGTGGCAGCCACATGTGTTTGGCAAGCTCTATAATGTCATGTGCTTCTCAGCTGACTTATCTGGCTCTGGCCATATTTGGTCATCGTTGTTTCCAGGTGTAACTACCCCACCCACATCACCACCTTGTACCGCACTCAAATTGCTTGCTCCGGCCCTATACAGGGTTAAGAAGTGGTCTCATCGCAACCATATCTGTTGGAATCTTGGAATCTGGAAATCTGACAAGCTTACGTGTTTGAGTTCCAAGACTTTTGGTGCATATAAATTTGGTTAAACTATTTGCATACTTCTCTGACATGACAGATAGATAGACAGACGGATAGATAGATAATAGATAGAGATGTTATCTTAATACAGGAAATAGGTGCTGTGCCTGCACAGACCGCAAGGCTTCCTATCGATCCCGAGTGTGTGTGTGGATAGGCGCTAAGAAGCACACCAGGTCTTGCATCTACTGTGAAAAACAGCAGCTCTCTATTCAACCATCCTTGCCAGAGGGTGCATGGTAGAGCTCCACCATTTTATGTCTACATTTCCTATTGCTGACACCATACATTCCGGCTCATCCATCTAGTAAGTGCTTCCTTTGTTGTCATTACAAAATGTCTTTGTCAGGTGTGCATGTGGTATGTCTCTGTGCATTGCTGGTCTTGCTCAGATTATGCTCCAGAGAGTGAGGTTATTCGCGCGTGCTTGAGAAGCCATTGCCAGCTCCTTCTTGGTGATAACAGTTGTGGGACTAACTCTTTCACCTTGCTCGTGAGAAATGATGCGCATTAATATTTAGTGCGTTTGCACATTCGTTGTCTCGCGTCGGTTTTCTTGAGGCTTGACCAGAGGTGGGGTCAATTAATAACTAGAGCTTATGGTTGAGAATCGCGTGCCTCGTCAGTAAGGAGGGAGAAGTCCACTTGATCCACGGGTGGTAATCGAGGGTACACACCTGGAGGACAGAAATAACACCACATACAAGTATAATGTCATAATAACACACAGAAAATGTGTTGCTAGAACACACGAACACCCCATGCTGCGTGACATTACTTCACCAGCTACCTGGCTCTGTTACACTAGAAGTGCCGGGCTAAAAGTGGTCCAGGAATTAATTGCATTAATAATTGAATAGAATGGTTCATGTAACTAGATTTATGTTAAGTTACTGGGTGCTATTGAGGATGTAGGAAAATGGACTCTATTCAAGAAGAGCCTATATACGCTCAGCTATGTGCCCAGTAGATGCCAGTTCGTTTCCTGGAAAGCAGGGCTTATGCACTTAGCAGCTTGGCTTCCTGTGACGCAGGACATTGGCACTCAGCTCCCTGGCTCCCTATGAGGCAGGGCCTAGACACTCAGCTCCCTGGCTCCCTATGAGGCAGGGCCTAGACACTCAGCAGTCTGGCTCCCTATGAGGCAGGGCCTAGGCACTCAGCTCCCTGGCTCCCTATGAGGCAGGGCCTAGACACTCGCTCCCTATGAGGCAGGGCCTAGACACTCAGCAGTCTGGCTCCCTATGAGGCAGGGCCTAGACACTCAGCTCCCTGGCTCCCTATGAGGCAGGGCCTAGACACTCAGCTCCCTGGCTCCCTACAAGGCAGGACATTGGCACTCAGCTCCCTGGCTCCCTATGAGGCAGGGCCTAGGCACTCTGCACCTTGGCTTCCTGTGAGGTAGGGCTAGATACCCAAGTCATCTCATGGCTAGAACAGGAGGCAAGGCAAGGGTTAGATGCTAGAACTAGAGCTAGAGCTAAGGCCAGGTCTAGATTTGGAACAAAAAAGGTCTTGGAGGTCCATTTATATTAGCCCGGACAGGTCCCGGTTGCTAGGTGATGGAAGCATCGAAAACCATGTCTTGAAACAACAACTTAAGTGAATGCCTACTTGTCGCAGCTGATTATTTCTGCACAGTCAGCAAGTCCATAACCATTACTGTACAGAGATCTTTAATTTAATCACAGTTGACCTTTAAAACCCAATCCACTAATATCATTAGTAAGGGGTGTGTCCTAAGAGCAGCATGTGGTTTCTAAACCACAACCCCACCCCCGTCATTAACCGCCACCTGCAAATACTATTCAACCCTCAAAAATAACCCTCGTATGGTAAATACAAACTGGACCCATAATTACCTATAATTAGAGAGAGAGAAAGATCCTACAGATCTGCCCTGCAGCCAAATGCAAGGAATAAAGCTAGGTTGGAAACAGATTCAAATACCAAATAAATACCTGCACTAAATATAAATATCATATAAATATCAGCAGTTGCACTCCAACGAGGAAACACTGCTGCAGTGCTTGCAGTGCTTGGATCCAGCTCAGTACCTGACGATCATTATTTCTTAAATTAAATTGTAAATAAATTATTATTACTATTATTAATATACGTGTTTTAAAAAAAAAGAAGATATATGGATAGATAAAATACTTTTAAAACATTTTTTTTAATTCATCTATCATAAGATCACGAGGCTCACGGACAGGAAAGAGGGAGGAGAGAGGGAGGGGTAGAAAGCGAGGAGTTGAGGAAGGGATAGAGGGATAGGTAGAAGAAGGAGGAAGAGGGAGGATTGAAAGGAGGGTAGATGGGGGGGAGGAAGGAGGAATAGAGAGAGGGATAGATGAAGGGATAGAGGGAGGGAAGCTGAAGGAGGGGGGGGGGAGAGTTGGATTTAGGGAGAAGAGTAGAGGGAGGGGTTGAGGAAGGATTAGAAGGAGGGGGTTAAGGGAGGGGTTAAGGGAGGGGTTAAGGGAGGGTTAGAGGGAGTGGGGTAGGAGGAGGAAGGAGGGCATGTTGCCATGGGTATACCAACAGTTGGTTATAACTTCCATGATGTTGTTTCACTAAATGATATTCATATGAGCATGCCCGGGTCACTCATCACACAATGCAGGACAGGCAGTCTTGCAGCTAGTCTGATACACTCTGCACCCACAGATAAGATTGTTGTGCCAGTTCTAGTTTGAAGAAACTTTTGTCTTGGAATGACCATCTTCCATCCATTAGGGAGTGCAGGTAGCTATCCCTGTGTTGGTTTGAATCTATTTCAAAATTGGTGGACACCATAACACACACACAAAAGCTACCACCTCAGCTAAAACTCACCTAGACAGCTTCATAGCCTCCAAAGTAGTGAGTTCGCTGCTTTTACCTCCAAACTCACTCCCAGCATGCCTCCTTCACTAAACTGGTAAATGTTAAAACTATGAAATTCAATGAAATTCATCTTTACGGATCTATCTTCATTCCCCCCCCCCCCCCCAAACACACACACATAACTCACTCAAGTACAGCACATAATTTTACTACCAGAAGACTCCAAATTTGTCCAATGCATTGCAGCAGCTAATCTGTTTCTCGAAGTCAAAATTTGTAAAAGGTTATCAACACAATAAACACACTTGTGTGCGCAATATTTGAGTCTAGCCGAGCCGACTCATCGTAATCTACGCGGACAAATTGTTTCATTTGATATAAGGATCATTTGATCCTGACATAAAAATGTTTAACTTAAAATATATCGACTATATCTAGTCCCCCAAAAATTAAAACAAGAATTTGGCAATGTAAATTGCATGACCCTTTACCTATTAGGTAAAGGGTCCTATCAATCTACATGGGTACTTTTTTTTTGTATTTTTTATATTTGAACGTCTTACTTTTATGTTGTTGTTTTTAGTCAAGCAGAAGTATAACCACCAGAACCAACCAACCACATAGATGTTATTAATCATGCTTATAATGTAGACACATGCCTATGTATGTATATACATAGACACATGATCATAATTAGTTATCTGGTTTTGTTGAAAGTCTGTGCTGTGAACTACACGAGTGTGTTTATGGTGTTAGCTACCATTTACCGATTTTTGGGTGTTTTGTAACGGATCGAGAAACATTAGTTCTTGCAGTGCTTTGACGGTTCCGAGTCTTCAGGTAAACTAAAATTATGACAAACGAACATACTGCATGAAAGTTATACATGTGTGGTGTTATGGGGGGGGATGATAATAGATACAAAGTTCTTGAAGATGGATTTCATAGTTCAAACGCTTTTGTGGAGCTGCTGGTTTACTACCCTCAGGAAGGATTCAAGGAGCCCTCAAAGTATTCCCGGAATCAAAATCTGCTGGTCAGCATTTAAGATGCTCAGAAGATGCCCGAGTGAGTTTTAGCCGAGATCTGTCTGTTTCTTGTCCACCATTTTAGGAGGTCAAATACAGGGAATGCTACCTCTCTCTCCAATACGTATATTTCTAAATAAAAAACACTTTCCATGAGCTGTTCTTGTCTCCCTCTCTCCTTCCACTCATAACTTGCGTACAATGGGTCCATTCATTAGACGTCATTAGACGCCAAATGTTCCATGCTTTGCAGCAACTCATCTATTCCTCAATTATGGGGGAAAGAGGCATGCCTTAAGGCTGGTCGTTGATGATGCAACCAATCTGGCTCACATGCAGTTTTCCTAGTCAAAAATGGGTAAAGACCTTAACACGACCCAATTGACTTATGCTATGCAACTGAATTTATGCGGTTAACATATGAATAACCAGGAGAGAGAAACACAGGCAACTAACCAGCCAGCAATGATGTGTTTAACAATACAGGCTAGAATAACATCTGCTATCTTTGATTAGTCCTGGAGATGAGGCTGTAGCTGATCTCTGGTGTGTGTGAGACTAGGCTTGAGACTAGGCTTGAAGGAGGCTGAGCTGATCTCTGGTGTGTGCTGACTTAGTAGTGTACAAATAATAACAAATTTGTTAGATAATAAGTGTGGTTCATCTCAGCTGTTTGTTTGGTTTGCTTGTGGACTTCTCTGAACATGAGGATTCTGTTGAATTTTTTAATTTTTTATTTAAGCTAATTTTTTTATAATATATAAACAAACTGTAAACAACAACAAAAATGTTTTCAAATCGGTGACCCCCCATGTAGACCATAGCCAGTAAGATGACCCTTTACCATTTTTAAATCATATACCATACTCTGTGTGCCACTGCGAAACCACCCAACACATGAGGAATGGATGCGAGCTATCCAGGTCAAGCACCCACCACCTAGTTTCAGGGACATGAGTTATCCAGGTCAAGCACCCACCACCTAGCAATGGATGCGAGCTATCCATGTCAAGTGCCCAATACATAGACATTACCTTGCAACATCACTGTAAGGACAGCGATCCTACACTTAGATGAATCTCTTTCACTGATCATATTGACCTCTTATTACTGCAATAAGCTGCAGTTTAGTAGAAGAAAGGGTTCCACTGAGGCAAGGAACTAAAACCTACGAATCGTCATGTTTATTGCAAAGGAATCTATCCAGGAGTCCATCTTTCTCAAAGTTGAAGGGATTCAGAGTTGTTCCAAGGAAATATAGGTCCCCTGTGTTGCTTGCTCAGAAGATGGACTTCCAGAAACAGAAGCAAAAGCCTGAGAGACCTCCAATGGTGGAAGTGGCAATCATCAAGTATGCCCAAACAGACGTGGATTAGTGTCTCTTGTTTCGTACTTCCTTGGACTAGAGAATACAATTCCAAGTTGATTATTGAGAAGGTTGTTGTGATGTTATTATGTCAACTGAGAGTTCATTGAGAGAACACAATAATTATAGTTCCTAATAATGTTCTTGTAGCTTCTCGGGGTGATTATGTGGGGGGAAGCTTATGGTCAAACAAATATCAGAAGCAACCCTGTAATATAAATTCCTACGCACCATGGAAACCTGAAGATTCAAAACCTTGAAGGACTTCCATATGTACACGTCCTTACTTAACTTGGTGCATGCAGGAGGTTCAAAGTGCACATAATTAGCATTTGTGAAGAGTCCAAGAGCTAATTTGTGTCTGAGATGTTTTCCAATTCACAATTTTATGCATTCTGAAAATCCACTTCTTACTGGGTTGTATGTGAAAAAATAGCATTTTATTGTTGTCTTGGAAACCAATTTCATTCATCAAAGTTCATGTGCATATAGGGTGTTAATTTGTGTGCAGTAATCAATCAGTAGTACCTCCATAAAAAAGACATTTTGGTCATCAGCTTATTTTTTGTTACAAGAAAAAATTGTCAGCATCACTCCTCATATCAAAGTCTTCTTCAGATTCATCTGAGGAGCACCATACCTGGGCACTGGTCATCCTTGATGCATCTCATCATGAATATGGCACAGCCGCACCATACCTGGGCACTGGTCATCAGGTCATCACAGCTGCACCATCTGGTCATCCTTGATGCAGGTCATCATGAATATGTCACAGCTGCACCATACCTGGGCGCTGGTCATCCTTGATGCAGGTCAGGTCATCATGAATATGGCACAGCTGCACCATACCTGGGCACTGGTCGCACTGGTCATCAGGTCATCACAGCTGCACCATACCTGGGCGCTGGTCATCCTTGATGCAGGTCATCATGAATATGTCACAGCTGCACCATACCTGGGCGCTGGTCATCCTTGATGCAGGTCAGGTCATCATGAATATGGCACAGCTGCACCATACCTGGGCACTGGTCGCACTGGTCATCAGGTCATCACAGCTGCACCATACCTGGGCGCTGGTCATCCTTGATGCAGGTCATCATGAATATGTCACAGCTGCACCATACCTGGGCACTGGTCATCCTTGATGCAGGTCATGAGAATGAAGGAACTTGTGAGACTCGAGCCCTCAGACCCTCTGGAGTCCATCCCCATCTTCACGAGGTTCTAGTTGCAGGATCAAGCAGTTACAGCTATATACTTTCCAAGCTGACACCACCAGGTTTGTGTGCTTCAATGTCTCCAGTAGCACATATCCACAACATATGGTGGCATGGATAGAGGGGATCATTTTTCCGTTTAAAAAAATGCCATTTTCTGTTCCGTTTCATCATCAACCTT
This sequence comes from Cladorhizidae sp. MBARI D1340-BT2, assembly GCA_028752905.1. NCBI lineage: Eukaryota > Metazoa > Porifera > Demospongiae > Poecilosclerida > Cladorhizidae > Cladorhizidae sp. MBARI D1340-BT2. Next base: position 30,601,696 of record JAQNBH010000001.1, read on the forward strand.
CAGAAAATTTTCCGTTTCAAATTTATGTTTAATGAAGAGGTACAAATGCAAATAATAGTTTGAGTGAAAAACAACCAAACTGTCCCCTTTCTCACGAGAAAGGAAGAAAAAACTAACTAAACATTAAACTGTCCCTCTACGTCTCCTCTATGTCTCCATTGTAATAAAGCATCATTAGTCGCTCAGTGTTCTCCTATCAAGTCTTTTGACTTCACAATGCTTGAGAGTGTGACTTGCCTGCTTGTAGAGGATTCCGCTGATGCGGCACTATTCTGAGTTTCCTTCAGCTTTTTCCTGGTGCTGTGCATCTTACTCTTCAGGTGATCCTTTACAGTGTCAACTCTTGAGAAATCTATGCTATGCTCACAATATTTGCAGAACAACACACCACTGTCAGTGTCAGCATAAAAGTCTTCTTTGAATTGCTTGGCACGTTCCTCTGCTGATAAGCTAACTGGAGCACTCCTTTTAGCCTTCTTAGCTCTTGGAGGGGCCAAAACTGCCATTCTTTCTACCACGTGCACATGCAGTAGCATTTACCCTTTTAATGTCAGGAGCTGTAATCACCAATCACCTATTGCAGCATTTTTCAATAACACTGCAATTTGCTGGTCTGGGTTCATTAGTTATCCAACCTAGATCTAAGACTTCAGCTGCACATAGTGAACCCTAGGTCAACAAAACCACGCTAGAATCTAGAATAATTATGTATAAGCCTCTTATGTTCATAATACTAATTCCGTTTCATAATCCGGTTTTCTTTCCGTGATCCCCTCTACATGGATCACAAGTATCTGTTCCTTTGATTTTAAGCAAAGGCCTAAATCAATTTTCTGGGTGAGCATCCTAGGTATATATATATATATGGACTCGCTGAGGGCTGACCAAGGAAATGCCACGGTGAACACAACTTATCCTCGGGTTAAACATGAAGAAGAAAGAGACAAACAAAACATCCGTTCCAGGCTGTCACTGACCACAAATTAACACGTTATGCCCATGAACTTGGTCCAGGCTGTCACTGACCACAAATTAACACGTTATGCCATTGAACTTGGTCCAGGCTGTCACTGACCACAAATTAACACAATTTATGCCCATGAACTTGGTCCAGGCTGTCACTGACCACAAATTAACACATTATGCCATTGAACTTGGTCCAGGCTGTTACTGACCACAAATTAACATGTTATGCCCATGAACTTGGTCCAGCCACAAATTAACACACTTTATGCCCATGAACTTGGTCCAGGCTGTTACTGACCACAAATTAACATGTTATGCCCATGAACTTGGTCCAGGCTGTTACTGACCACAAATTAACACACTTTATGCCCATGAACTTGGTCCCGGCTGTTGCTGACCACAAATTAACACACTTTATGCCCGTGAACTTGGTCCAGGCTGGTACTGACCACAAATTAACACACTTTGTGCCCATGAACTTGGTCCAGGCTGATACTTACCACAATTTAACATACTTTATGCCCATGAACTTGGTCCAGGCTGGTACTGACCACAAATTTGTCTAAACACAATATAACAATAATTAAGACCATTTTGCCCCTGATTATTGACCACAAATTATGTCCATGAACTTGGACATTGTACAAAATCTTATTTTTAAGAAATTCTGAAACCGGTTTCAGCGACAACAATAAATTGTTATTTTTCTCGTGTAAACAATAATTAAGACCATTTTGCCCCTGATTATTGACCACAAATTATGTCCATGAACTTGGACATTGTACAAAATCTTATTTTTAAGAAATTCTGAAACCGGTTTCAGCGACAACAATAAATTGTTATTTTTCTCGTGTAACCAGAAGTTTTGGCCAGTAAGAAATGGATTTTCAGAATCTACATAAAATTCTGACTTGGGAAACAACCTTTTGGCCTCAGACACACATAGATGTCTTAGATCTCAGCCTAGGTGAGAGTACATCTTCACCTCGCTGGACCAGCTGGCCATGTCTGCGCAGAAGACTGGCCAGTCTGGCGTAGTTGTAGAGCACGGATGCACCCGATAGGCCAGCAGCTTTAGCCAGCATCCCATCTGAAGCCACACACCCAGAAACCACACCCATGGTCCCAGAGTTCTTAGGAAGGGTTATTTTGACCTGTCAGGAGAGAAAAGCAAGTTATAAAATCACTTGATCACAATCTCTATTCTTGGTACAAAAAGTTTGAGAATACAATCAGGGTTTCATTTAGAAAATTGTCCAAGGGGGGGGCATCCAAGGGGGGGGCAACTGGAGGAATCTGGATATTAAGGGGGGGGGGGGGGGCATGATGGTTAAAGATGTGACAAAGTTTCTAATGAATTTTAATAATACAATTTCCAAAGGGGGGGGGGGGCAAAAAGGTTCCAAGGGGGAGCAGTCTCTCCCCCCCCCCCCCCCCCCCCCTAAATGAAACCCTGACAATGTAACTTTAACCACATCTTCTCTTCCTCCTCGCTCCCCCCTCCCCCAACACAACCTCCCTCCTCCCTCCCCCCACCCTCCCTTCCTGTCCCCACTCCTTCCTTCCTTCCTCCTTGCCAACACCACGAGTCACTTTCAAAGTGAAAGGTGTTCAAAAAAAGTTGATAATATAACACCAATTTTGATGATTTAGTACCTAATAAATGAGAGATATGCTGTGTGTGTGTGTGGGGTGGGGGGGATTCAGTACAAGCTCAGGCAGTGCAAGTTGGAGGTTCAGGGGTTATTACCATGCAAGTTGGAGGTTCAGGGGTTATTACCATGCAAGTTGGAGGTGCAGGGGTTATTACCATGCAAGTTGGAGGTTCAGGGGTTATTACCATGCAAGTTGGAGTTCAGGGGTTATTACCATGCAAGTTGGAGGTTCAGGGGTTATTACCATGCAAGTTGGAGGTTCAGGGGTTATTACCATGCAAGTTGGAGGTTCAGGGGTTATTACCATGCAAGTTGGAGGTGCAGAGGTTATTACCATGCAAGTTGGAGGTGCAGGGGTTATTACCATGCAAGTTGGAGGTGCAGGGGTTATTAAAAGAGCATCAGTCTGAGCACAGACAATGAAGTGGGAGGTGCAGGGGTTATTACCAGAGCATGAGCAGTCTGAGCACAGAAAACTAGGAGGTGCAGGGGTTATTAACAGAGCATGAGCTGTCTGAGCATAGACAGTGCAAGTTGGAAGTGCAGGGGTTATTACAAGAGCGTGACAATGAAGTGGGAGGTGCAGGGGTTATTACCAGAGCGTGACAATGAAGTGGGAGGTGCAGGGGTTATTACCAGATGAGCAGTCTGAGCACAGTCAGTGATGTAGGAGATGCAGGGGTTATTACCAGAGCATGGATTGACATACGCTTTATGAACAGTCAGGTGTGAATCATATTTCTAAGGAGTTGTCTCTTACTATTGAACACATTCACAGAACACATGAACCCTGCACTTTGTGATCGTACATACATGTGGTAGGTGGGGCCACGACGACCTACGATTAGAACAGCCTCACTTTACAGATCTAACCTGCAAGATTGGAGGTTTAAATGACTTCAGGTACTTTGACCTTTGCTAAATTATATTAAAGACGTCACACAATAGAGGCCCAATGGGAGGTAGGACGTTAGAAATGTCTGGTTCTTGTGAGCATACGAACACACACACACACACACACACACACACACACACACACACACACACACACTATATATATATATACTGTTGGACAATACGGTTATTTTACTCAGCTTCGCACAAACGTGGTGATATTTCCAAATTAAACAGGCACAGTGCCCTAATCAAGATTGGACTTAATTAATTAGGTACATCGTCTTCAGAATGCATGAAACAACATTACAGCACATCACAGTTTTGTGGTGATCTGAACATTACAGCACATCACTGTTTTGTAGTAATCTGAACATTACAGCACATCACTGTTTTGTAGTAATCTGAACATTACAGCACACTCACTGTTTTGTGGTGATCTGAAGAAAGAAGTTCAAACACGACCACCGCTCGGGCTATCTTGGCCGAGATGCCTTGCAGCTGCTCTCCTAAAATCCACCAATCAGAACAAGCATTTCAACATCGTAACTATGCACTACTCCTCTGCATCATACACAATGACACAATCTCCTCTGAACACACAAAGCATGGCCCTACACCTACATAGGTCTGTCGCTGTCCTAGGTGAAGAAAAACTTCAAGATCAAACAGGGTGCTAAACACTTTTTTGTTGTTCAGGCTAAACAAGGTGTGCTTATTACAGAAACACATGCTACTTTGTTATTCAGGGTGCACTTATTGGCTAGAGTCTACAGTGCAAGTGTTGCAATTTTTAACTGCATTTAATAACGCAGTAATCCTGAAGGAGTTCTTTAATTAAAAATAGGTTCAACACGTAAGTATACGTGTACAAGAATGGGGAGGGGGGAGGGAGTATCGGTTGGAGGTTCCCCCCTCCATTTTGCGCAATAGCAACAAGAGAGAGAGAACAAGGGAACTTTTTTGTGGCATGACACGTGACAGTGTTCAGTGCCATACATTGCCTCATGGCCAATGGATCCCTGGATCAGCCACTTCTCTACATACATGACTGCCTCATGGCCACCACTCCCTGCCATGGCTGCCTGGATCTGCCACTTCTCTCTCCTCTATATACATCTCATGGCCACCACTCCCTGCCATGGCTGCCTGGATCTGCCACTTCTCTCTCCTCTATATACATCTCATGGCCACCACTCCCTGCCATGGCTGCCTGGATCTGCCACTTCTCTCTCCTCTATATACATCTCATGGCCACCACTCCCTGCCATGGCTCCCTGGATCTGCCACTTCTCTCTCCTCTATATACATCTCATGGCCACCACTCTCTGCCATGGCTCCCTGGATCTGCCACTTCTCTCTCCTCTACACTTCTCTCTCCTCTACATACATGACTGCCTCATGGCCACCACTCCCTGCCATGGTTCCCTGGATCTGCCACTTCTCTCTCCTCTATATACATGACTGCCTCATGGCCACCACTCTCTCCCTGGATCTGCCACTTCTCTCTCCTCTACATACATGACTGCCTCATGGCCACCACTCCCTGCCATGGTTCCCTGGATCTGCCCTTGGTACAAACATGTAATCTCTACCTAATGTTGCCGAGCTAGTATCGACTGTTGAGAAAGTGAAACCATCTGGCTCACATATGTACGTAGTTCTCAGTTATCCACTAACACCTGCCATTGTGCAACATCGACACCTTGCTCATGCGGTACGCACAAACCGATCGAGCCGGGTGAGTCTGATTGGTTGGTCAGATGTTACTTGCACAGCTAGTGCCTAACTGCGAAACCAACCAACCAATAACATCTTTACCTTCAGCTTGTTCTGCATATCTGGCAGCACAGAGGGCCGAGACTTGCTCTCGCCGAACTCTAAAAACAACAACATTTGGAAACACAAACATTTATTCAAAGGTTCATTATCGGAGGTAATGAGTTAAGAGGGACAGTTGCATTTTTTTAACCTACATGTATTTTTTCCCTTGTGGTTACCACTTTATAACTCCATAGATTCCGTAAAACTTCATGGTATGGACTTGATATATAGCTCAAAAGATAGGTCTCTCTTTGTGCTCTCTGTTGATACTAAAATATTTTTTATATGTATAACTATAGCCAAGTTAGAGCTACAAGTGGAGGGACCTCAAAAACCTGAATGCCCGCATAAATATCTCCAGATTGCCAAGTGCTAGAGAGTTGAAATTAACACCAGTGGCTAGAGGAAGCTCCAACGAGTGTTTTCATTAGGCACTAAAATGTAAGTACGTGGTCAAGCGTGCGGGTGGAAAATGAATTTTGTTAATAATCCATAAAACTATATTTCCCACCCACGCACTGACCACATACTTACATTTTAACGCCTAATGAAAACACTCATTGAATAGAGTGGTTTTTGTTGTTGTTTTTAACCACGAAACAATATATCATGATGAGATAATCAAAGTAATCAAACCAAAAAATGAGGCTAGTCAGTGAATTGTGCGTCAGAAATCACCAGGTCCACTGGCGGGGACAGTTGCCTGGTAGCCCATCCACCTGCTGAGCGTGCGCCTCGTATGCACTGGATGGAAGAGCGAAGGAGGGCAAATGAGAGTGAGCATCTCAGCCAGGACATGGTTCTGCTGTATGATTGATCCCTCTTCTGGGCGATCATAGAGGCAAGTCTCTTGTAACAAACTGTGGCAGCAGCACCCATTCCCCCAGTGAGGGATAACACTAAAGGAGTGAAAGGACCATGCTCTATCTCTCGGGCGTTGGTCATAGGCTCGTTTCTTGATGTTCTCATGTTTACGGTAGCAGCTGGAGATTCTTTGATTATTTGATGAGGCATGAGGATTAAACACTCGAACATCAAAAAAAAGCTTTTTCGTGCCGTCCTCCCCAAAATCCATTAGCTGCGACATCTAGTCTAGCTCCATCTACAGTGATGGCAGATGCACCAGAAAGAGCCTCGCCAGTGACCGGCTGTAGGTGAGGCTCAGTACAAACATCGTGACAAACCCCTGCCATCAAGTTAGGAGTAAGGTCCCGCACTTCATTGTGCCGCAGGGTGGGGGAACCTCCCTTGGGGCAGGATAGAGCGTGCTGCACTGTGAAGGGGGTGCCACAGGCACAATGAGCTGGAGTGTTGAGGGGTGGCCTGAGTGCCAGAGCATCCCAAAAGGCACCCTTGTGTGGAGCGAAAATCCAAATTCTTTAATTGGGAGTGAGGTGAGCCAGCTCGAGGCACCCTTGTCTGGGCGCTACGTTTGGATCGGCAGACGTTGCAAGGTCTCTGGAACCATATTCCGAATCAAAGATACCGCTTCCTTCACTTGGTTACGCCTAAGGTTGTATTCCTCCTGTTTCGCTGTGATCTGAGCTTCAATGCATTCATACATTCATACAAGTATTCCCGACATTGTGCAGTGATGAGGGTGGATAGTGGCTTAGTGATAGATACAGAAGCCCGAAACTCGGAGAGACTTGTCTTGGTTGGGTTGATGATGCCAAGGCCACCCAGTCTAGTTGGTAGGGCAAGTAGGTCACGAACAAAGTCATCTGGGGGAGCTCTGCCAGTTATAGATGGAATTAGGGTGGAACGAATGCACTCTTCGAGGGAGCAAAGGAGGGAATCAGTGATAGGAGTAGTTCTGGATAGGAAGGAGAACTTGTGCACAAGACCATGGACGAAAGCAGCATAGGCAGCAAGTGGTTGTGCTTTGGCGGCGTCACTGAGCAGATGTAACTCTTGGACCCACACGTTGACCTTCTCTTTGAAATATTGCTGGATGTAAGCTCTGGTTCCCAGGGGAGCCCCGAGGTAAGGTCGTCCATGTGTGGTGATGTTGATATTGGAACCTTGAAAAATTTCCTTAGCCTTTTCCAAATGCTGCTCTTTTGGTTAGTCGCCAGGTCTTAGCGGCATTGGCATAATAACCAAAGGCTGGACCCACTGTGGACAGCTTGTCCCACCAAGAGGCTAGGCCTCCGGAGGCCGAAGTGTCATCAGCACACCACACCTGTTTCAGGTCATCAGCTATATCCCGCTGATCAATGAGGGGGACAGTGGACAAAGCATACATGGGCATAGCCAGGGGGTCGCCCTGAGTGGTGCCCTCTTCTGAAGAGAGAGTGATGCCATCTACAAATAGCTCAGTTGGCTAGGTGTTGATTAGAGGCTTTGCTAATGCAGGGCAGATGCGGTGGATGTTATGAAGCGCAGCCTCCCTGTTAAGGTGTTGAAAGCGTTGCTGGTGTCGACCAACAAGACAGCTTCTGTGTTATTTGAGTGGAAATTGTCAGTCCAGTCACAGAGTGGATCGCCGCTTCAATCCAGCAATCTGCCCTGCACAAAGTTGTCTAGCTTCCTGAACATCACCCTTGATAGCATACAGAATGACTTTTGCTATAGAGTAGAGCTTCCTCTAGCCACTGGTGCTAATTTCAAATCTTTAGCACTTTGCAATCTGGAGATATTTATGCGGCCAATTCAGGCATTCAGGTTTTGAAGTTCCCTCCACTTTAGGTATAGTAACTTGGCTATAGTTATACCTAAGAAAAATATTTTAGTATCAAAAGAGAGCACACAGAGAGACCTATCTTTTGAGCTATATATCAAGTCCATACCATGAAGTTTACAGAATCTACGGAGCTCTAAAGTGGTAACCACAAGTTTTAAAAAATTAATGCCACTGACTCCCCCAGATCTATACGTAGATGTACATAATAAATAACAACAGCAACAAGAATGATAATAATAAATATGTATAATAGCAATAGTAACAAATATAACAGCAACAAAATAATACAACAGCAAACAGCAATAATAGTAGGAGTAGTAGAAGTAGTAGTAATAATAATAATAAAATAGTAGTAGTAATAGTAGCAATAATAATAGTAATAATAATAACAGTGACTTGCAGCTGTCAACACACAAGTTGAACATTACAGCACACTCACTATTTTGAGGTGATCTGAACATTACAGCACATCACTGTTTTGATCTGAACATTACAGCACATCACTGTTTTGTGGTGATCTGAACATCACAGCACATCACAGTTTTGTGGTGATCTGAACATTGCAGCACATCACAGTTTTGTAGTAATCTGAACATTACAGCAACAGTTTTGTGGTGATCTGAACATTACAGCACATTCACTGTTTTGAGGCGATCTGAACATTACAGCCGATCACACTGTACTGTAGTTAGTTCAGACAGAACCTGCTCTGAGGTCATGCGGTCTCACGAGCTTTACATATCCGTAGTGGAGAGCAGAGGAATGCACACTGAATAGAGCCAGGCTTCCTTTAAAAAAAATTTAAAAAATTAACACCAAAAATTCTGCAGTGGAATTGCCCTGAGGGTATCACATGATTCTGCACAGATCCCATGCCATTAACTGGCACTACAGCATCATGAGTTCTGAATTAATCACATTCCAGCTGCACGGCTGTGTAATTCTCTCCCTCTCCCATGATCCCTCTCCCATGATCCCTCTCCCATGATCCCTCTCCCATGAAAACAAGTACATGTATATATATGTCTACAGGTCAGGCAGGCTGAATAGTAGACGCCTTATAGTGAAAGGATTGAGGCACAGTTAGGTATGTATGTATGTATGTGTGTATATATGTATGTATGTGTGTATGGGTACATGTTTGTATACTGAGGCAGTTATGTATGGTACATGTTTGTATACTGAGGCAGTTATCTGTTACAAGTTTGTATACTGAGGCAGTTATGTATGTACATGTTTGTATACTGAGGCAGTTATGTATGTACATGTTTGTATACTGAGGCAGTTATGTGTGTACATGTTTGTATACTGAGGCAGTTATGTATGTACATGTTTGTATACTGAGGCAGTTATGTATGTACATGTTTGTATACTGAGGCAGTTATCTGTGTACATGTTTGTATACTGAGGCAGTTATGTGTGTACATGTTTGTATACTGAGGCAGTTATGTATGTACATGTTTGTATACTGAGGCAGTTATGTGTGTACATGTTTGTATACTGAGGCAGTTATGTATGTACATGTTTGTATACTGAGGCAGTTATGTATGTACATGTTTGTATACTGAGGCAGTTATCTGTGTACATGTTTGTATACTGAGGCAGTTATGTATGTACATGTTTGTATACTGAGGCAGTTATATGTGTACATGTTTGTATACTGAGGCAGTTATGTATGTACATGTTTGTATACTGAGGCAGTTATGTATGTACATGTTTGTATACTGAGGCAGTTATGTGTGTACATGTTTGTATACTGAGGCAGTTATGTATGTACATGTTTGTATACTGAGGCAGTCATGTATGTACATGTTTGTATACTGAGGCAGTTATGTGTGTACATGTTTGTATACTGAGACAGTTATGTATATACATGTTTGTATACTGAGACAGTCATGTATGTATGTACATGTTTATATACTGGACATGGCGTCACACACCTTAACAGATCTGCTAGAGACGTGTGCACTTCCCTCTCTCCTCCCTCTCCTCTGACACACTCCACACCTCCACACACTAGGATACACTGCACTGACCAGCACAATGCAACAATAACAACAACAATAGTAATAAAATAATAACCATTTGGAACCCCTTCCCTTGGAAATGATAATTAAGGGCACAACCGATAACTTTCCACATGCCTGCCCCCAGATCACTTCACAGCCCCCCAATTTAGCCCTTTATATAAAATCCCACAAGAATCTCCTGAATATCCATGTCCAGGGTTCGAGGGAGGAGGGGTGATACCCAAATATAAAAATTTAGTATTATACGACAAGACCAACCACACCCACAATTTGATAGCCAGTCTTCGGAGATGAACTTGTAATTAACACTCTCAACGACAATAAAAATCATTGTAGTGTGCACACATAGATGCCCAGTAAGTGCAGGCTGTGCCAAGTTCCCCGGCCAAGTTCCCCGGCATCCTTTCATTTATATTTGTCTTCCAATTATAAGTTTTCTGTTGCTGTTGTTTTTCATTTTTGTTTTGGTTTGTTATTTTGTTGTTGTTCAAATTTATAACAAATTTATTAATTTATAATGTGTAATGAATGGTATTTATTTATTAATTTATAAGTTCATGTATGTATGTATGCATGTATTGTTTATATGTTCATGTATGTATGTATTTATTAATTAATGTATTATTTATTATTTATTTACGTGTTCATGAATGAATGTATCTATTTATTAATGTATTATGTGCTCATGAATGAATGTATTTATTCATTTATTTATTATTTATGTGATCATGAATGATTTATTAATTTATTATTTATAAGTTCATGTATGTATGTATGTGTGCATGTATTGTTTATATGTTCATGTATAATTAATGTATTATTTACTATTTATTTACATGTTCATGAATGAATGTATGTATTTATTTATTATTTATGTGCTCATGAATGAATCTATTTATTTATTTATTAATTATTTATGTGTTCATGTTTTTATTATATATATGTATGTATTTATTTAATCTATGATGAAAAGGTAGTGAAGGAGATGCACGTATGCCCAGAGAGATATTAAACTGAGTGGTGGATTTATTGGCAAGTCTAAGATTTCCATGGATGCTATTGACACGACTATCTCTCGATGAGGCTGTGAAAAAATGGCAGTTGATACTTCAGCTCCTCCAAATCCTCGAAGTTACCTTTCAAGTCTTGAAGTCTCGTCAAAGACAACAAACCTGTGTACCCAGAATATCAGAAAGAGAAAAGATGAGCTCTTTGCCAATGAAATAAAGATACTGGAAGGAAGAAAATATATACTCTTCTGAATTAGAGACCGTTGAATAAAACCCAGTCAAAGCTCTTACTGACATGATCTGTTATGTTGACGAGTCTTGCCCACTTCCACCAGTTTCTTGCCCTTAAAGGAAGGAAGGAGGAGGGGGTATCTGAAACACGTGGTTTGTAAATATTATGTACCAAAGTGTACCCATTAAATATACTTTCTAATGGTATTTTTCTTCTCGTCATACCTGTTTTTTGTTTTGCAACTACAGCTTACAGGCTGGAATGTGAAGTGAAATTACCCCACAAACACAGCTTTGATTGCTACAGTCCAGCATGCCTTGAGTGGCTATAACAACTGTGATTACTATAGCAATACAACTACTAGAGAAGGTTGTTTTTGAACACGATTTATAAGTCTACATGAAGGTGAGGGAGGGAGGGAGGGGGAGGGGGGAACTTGACAAACACTAACAAAACCGTGTGTGGCTTTGGAGCTCCATACACTTCAGTGTGTGAACTTGATATACAGATAGGGCTCTCTCTGTGCTCGCATTTAACGTTCCTAAGCGCTCCATAGAAAAGGGAAAAAACAGAGTTTAGCTGCAGACAATCTGAGTGCTTTATCTCAATCTTTTTCCCCCCACTTCTGCAAGGAAGTTACTAGGAAAGGAACCAATGGCAATCTTTTCATATTGATGTAGTCACTAGCTAATAACATAGCTCAGTATTCTGACTTCTTGAATACCAGCTGGGAGCATACAGTAGCTCAGTCTTCTGATTTCTTGAATACCAGCTAGGAGCATACAGTAGCTCAGTATTCTGACTTCTTGAATACCAGCTAGGAGCATACAGTAGCTCAGTATTCTGACTTCTTGAGTACCAGCTAGGAGCTCAGTATTCTGATTTCTTGAATACCAGCTAGTAGAGGTATTCCGACTACTTGAATACCAGCTAGTAGTAGTACAGTCAATAAGTATTCCGACTACTTAAATCATAAAAACAAAAGATGTTATTAAGACACATTCCTGAAACTCCAACATCACATTTTTCTGACTCGATCATTATCATAGGCCAACCTCCTCTGTCTCATATCCTTCCTTTCTAGAATGATTATTGAGGACCCTGCTCGCTACAAGTACATAGTTCTCAATAACTACATTCCAGGGATCCCAAGAAAAGGTACGAGTCCTTACAGTCTTAAAAGGAACTGGTATTCGCTTACCTTATGTTTTCCAAGTAGGAAGAATTGCTCCATTAAGTCATCTGTACGCCGATACTTATCTTGACCGGACTGGAGATTGTTCTTCATCAAATGACATAAGAGGAAGCAGAAGTTGATGAAAGGATGGTGCAATGGAGCCAGATTGGGCCAGAAGACCCGGCAGTTATTGTTGACAAGAGAGAGAATAGAGCAACCAAGTGCAAAACAAGGTACGATGTGTTTTGGAGAGACTTTTGAATGAAGGCGTTGGTATAGCTGTTGATGGGTGCAAGCATTGTGAGGGAACACAATCTCTATGGCCATATCCGTCCCGAGGCTTCAGTGAGTGAGTTCAAGGTGTTGTCCAGATGGTACACCAATTCCTTGTGATGAGTGGTTGAGGCTTCAGTTCTGGAGGAAAAATCCTTGAGCAAAAACTGCTCCCCACTACACAGGCTGAATTCAAATTCGCTTCATGATATAAGCGAGGCAGTTTAGAGAAACTCATGTAGATGAGCACTGTGCTGCTGCCTTGTTAGGTATCTTCATGAATTTAGTTTGATTCATAAATATCACCCCTACAGTCTATTTGGATGACAAACATCGAATAAAAGTTGGCAAGCCAGAATTTCCTGAGGCATCAGCTGACAAGGCAGAAGAGTTCTTGTCCGAGTTGGAACTAGCTTTGACCATGACATCACTAGATTCAGCCTGATTCCCAGTGTTGTGTTGGGGAATAAAATTCCTGACGACATCACAGGATCATGGTGTGAAGGGAAGGTACACACTGCTGTGAAAGTTTGAACCATCCGTTTCAACGACGGCTGAACTGACTTCTCTCCTTGGACTCCAGAAGAATGAGAAGACATCTGCACTGATGGGGCACCGGATCATACTGCAGCGTCAACCACTTGCCAGTTCAAGTGGCTCTCATTGCTGCATTTATCAAACTTAATCTCGATTATTTACGCGCTCCTCCTCCTATTACTCCACACCATTCCTCCTGGAGGAATCCAGTTGAACGAGTCATATCCATTCTAAATCTCGGTCTTCAAAGTATTTGAATTGATGCGGGTAGAAATGGATGGTGATTTTGATAAAGATGTCATGCAATGGAATAAGATATGCGAGCAATGGCAAGCTGAAAGTCCAGTTTCAGTGCCTCTGTTATTGATGGTATTTCATTCACAACCCAAGATCTTGCTTGCTCAAATCTTCCAGCACCTCAGACTAAAGGGGTGGGAATCTCATGGTTTCAGCTGCAGCAAGCGTGGAGTTGCTTGATGAGCTTGTGGTCACAGCTACAGGCAGTTGAATCACTGAACACACTGAATGAGACCTTGACAAAAAGTTCTTTCAAGTCTAAGCCAGAGTTGAAAGCTTTCTTGGTACCACTGCCAGGGTTTCCTTTTGCCCCCCACTTGGAAATTGAATTATTAAAATTCTTATTGATGTTGATAAGTGCTTGACATCATGCCCCCCCTTAATATCCAGATTCCTCCAGTTGCTCCCCCTTGGACAATTTTCTAAATGAAACCCTGACCGCTGCATTTCTCGTCAGTGCATGTTCCAAGTGAGGAAGTGTGGGTACTCAACGTGCGCAATCTGCACGTCTCCATGCTTGCCTCCCGAGGTGTTTAAACAGGTCTCATTCCTACGTACCTGACCCAATGCCTGGGAAGGAAGGACACTACAAGACATTTTCTGGTATGTAGGTACGGAATTATCACCACAGAAAGTCACTGCCCTTCACTAGAGAAGACGGGAAAACGATGGAAGACACTTCCATTGGCTTCGAACCTCAGACATGCCAAGAATGTTGATATGACGCTCAATGTGAGGAGTGTGCACGTGGAGACTGCTATATTCCAAGGCATAGCTTACAGCTGAAGAGTGTTGTGAGCTTGAGGGAGTCTCGAGCAAGTGAGCTGATCCGGGTGTCATCATCACTGCAAGACTTGGAGCTGGCTGGAAAATTGGGCGATGTTTACACACGAGATACAGTATTAAAATCACCTTCTCAATGATCAAATTCAAATTTTATTCACTCGATGTTTCGACTAGATGCTCTAGTCTTCATCAGGAAGATTGAGAAGGTGATTTTAATGTTATTATGTCAACTGAGAGTTCATGAGAGATACAGTATTACTTGTGGAAACCCCATTGATGGTTATATTTCACAGAAAAGTACCCTCTTATTTGTATTTACTGTAGCAGTAACTCAGCTTTTGGCCATTCTCCACAGTGTAGTCTGTACACAGATCCTCACGTAAAGGATTTTATTGACACTGAACTTAATTATTATTCCATATCTGCTACACACTATCTGCTACACACTATTATTATTGTATTAGGTAGAATTGTACTAGGCATTTACACGTTCTGATCTCAATTTGGTAAGAGCATTTACAATCAAAGGTCAGATCTCCCGAGTTGCTCTTTTCCCTCCCTCCCTCACTGGTTAAAATATCCTGACCAGAAATAGGAAAGCCACTTGCAAGTAACCGTAAATAATGTTGAACAAATCAACAAATCAACAATGTAAATGTCCAAAGGCGATTAAAAAAAAAACAATTTTTTTAACCTAACTGCAGTTAGATAAATAATTTTTCCTGGGGGGGGGGGGGGGGGGATAAAAAGTTAGGGTGTTTGTAAATTGTTGTGGCTACAACTGGAGGGGAAGCTCTCTATTGTTGCATATCATCATGGGTTAAGGGTTTTAACCTTCCAGGGATATATAAGATATATATAATGTACTTATTTCAACAAAATATATTTTCTTTTTCTCTGAACAAATATTCGTTGTTGTTTTTAAACTTAAAAAAAACTCAATATCCATAACAACCACAAAACATCAGGTACATGCATTGTACATGCAGTAACAGATCTTGTGCGTACACAAACACACGCACACACATGACACTTATGACGAGGTCGAGACCAAAGGTAAATTCAAACAAAAAAATGGAATATATAAAAACTTGAAGAAATGCAACTACAGGAGTGCAAGCACACAGGGGGCCATAAAGGAACACCGACACCCACACAGATGTGCGGTACGTATTGTTACTGAACCTGAATCCTCAAGTTCCCTTGGTAGCTACAGATAACACACCCACACACTGATTGTGCTTTTACAGAACTGAAGCTTGTAACAGTGATTTTAGGGGATTGGGATAAGGGAGGGCAATCCCGCAACTCTACATCATGTTGTGAAGGATTAACCCCACATCTCTACATCATGTTGTGAATGTCGAACCCCACATCTCTACATCGTGCTGTGAAGGGCTAACATCACATCTCTACATCGAACTGTGAAGGGTTAACATCACATCTCTACATCGAACTGTGAAGGGCTAACCCCACATCTCCACATCGAACTGTGAAGGGCTAACTCCACATCTCTACATCGTGCTGTGAAGGGCTAACATCACATCTCTACATCGAACTGTGAAGGGCTAACCCCACATCTCCACATCGAACTGTGAAGGGCTAACATCGCATCTCTACATCGTGCTGTGAAGGGCTAACTCCACATCTCTACACCGTGCTGTGAAGGGCTAACATCACATCTCTACATCAGCTGTGAAGGGCTAACCACACATCTCTACATCATGCTGTGAAGGGCTACCCATCTCCACATCTCTACATCGTGCTGTGAAGGGCTAACACCACATCTCTACATCGTACTGTGAAGGACTAACCCCACATCTTATATCGTGCTGTAAAGGGCTCTACCCCCACATCTCTACATCGTGCTGTAGCTTTGAGACCCAAAAGTCATACCTGTAGGAATTGCTTCTGCAGAATGTTCATAAAGCGCTTGAAGAGCCAGAGATTGTTGCAAGATGAAGGACTTGCTAGTTGGAGTCACATGACAGATCACGTGATTGGCATCATTGCTGACATCAGCAAATGTACAGCTCCTTGATTTGCATTCCTCGTATGCTAGCCGGCATGGAAGAGACAAGGACTCGTTAGAATCACTAACTGCAGAGAGAGAAGGGGTAAATAGAGTTCATTACGCTGTTTTTGTTATTGTTGTTGTTACTATTATTATCTATCATCATCACCATCATTATTATTTTATTTTATTATATTTTTTTAACCCTGAAGAAGGCCACAAAGTATACTGTTGAAGTTTTAAAGATGGAAGAAAACTTATTTTCATACATGATTTATTATAACTATCTGGGGGTGATATTTTTATTGTGCATGATAAAAACACCCAAAGCCTATAAAAATTGGGCGTGTCTGGTGGTGGTAGTAGTAGTAGTAGTAGTGTTGGTGGTGTTGTAGTAGCAGTATGATTATCATTATTGTTGTTGTTGTTATTATTATTATTATTATTATTATTACTTCACCTTATTTTACTTCACCTTATTATTACTTCACCACAATTATTACTTCACCACAATTATTATTATTTTTAATTTTTTCATTAAGCAAGTGAAGTGAGCTGACTCTCGAATCATGTCAATTATTGAGATGTTTTGCGTGATGAATACTATTACATATATGCATGCCGTATAAATAGAGATTATCTGCTACACTTCAAGGACCCATGATACACGGACTAATATTTAGTGTAAGGAGTAAATGCTCCACCTCATATTGCCAAGTAATAGTTTTCTTGAAACTAAGAAGAAGAATGCATAAAAACTATCAGAAAAGAGCGCTCAGAGACCGAGGAAGAGAAGGAAGAAAGATGGAAGATATGAGGATAGAGCTAGGAAGAGTCCCCAAAAAGTGCAGCTGAACGTGAGAGTGCTCATATTGCAGCAAAGGAAACAAGGACCAGAAGTGTTGTCCCTCCCTCCGGGGGAGACAGAATGTTTTCTTCTTCTCTGCCTCACTTCCTCTTGCCAAACAATGCACTCGATTCTTTACTAGCTATTATTTTTGTGACAAATATTAGTGAGAGGGTGTGAAGGCAAGCAGCACTTGGCGGTGAGGTTTGACTCGGATGTGACCAAGTCAACTGGTGGAAGAGATTGATAGCGGATGACAAAAATATTTTGCAAATTCAACTCACTTTGGATAGTTTTTAAATTTTTATCGTAGCCTCCAGCACTTCCTAATCCACACAAACACACACACGCACAAACACACACACGCACACACACAAAAGAAGGTAAATAAGAATCATGGTTTGAAGATTTGCCTGTCCTACCAAGTAACTGTTGGTCCATCAAGAACTGTCTCACGTTGATGCTACCTCCGCTGCTATCACACATTTGCTCCTTTGGGAGAGGAATGTGATATGTAGACTTGATGAGAGAGGACAGAAAGTCAGAGATTTGGAGCTCTGGCTCATCGGGACAATTAGACTGGTCTTTTTTGCTAGTGGTGTATGGGACCAAGAATTCCTTTAACTCCTCTTCTACAGGTTTCTAAAGAAAGTTATGTACATGTGTATAGTGAATGTACATATGCAAGTTTAGTGGGTGATCAACACCACCACACTGGGTTGAGGCAGGCTAAAGTAGGTTGACAATAGCTCTATGGGACACACACTGGACCAACACCACACTAGGTTGAGGCAGGTTGAGGTAGGTTGACAATAGCTCTATGGGACACACACTGGACCAACACCACACTGGGTTGAGGCAGGCTAAAGTAGGTTGACAATAGCTCTATGGGACACACACTGGACCAACACCACACTGGGTTGAGGCAGGCTAAAGTAGGTTGACAATAGCTCTATGGAACACACACTGGACCAACACCACACTGGGTTGAGGCAGGTTGAGGTAGGTTGACAATAGCTCTATGGGACACACACTGGACCAACACCACACTGGGTTGAGGCAGGCTAAAGTAGGTTGACAATAGCTGTATGGGACACACACTGGACCAACACCACACTGGGTTGAGGCAGGCTAAAGTAGGTTGACAATAGCTCTATGGAACACACACTGGACCAACACCACACTGGGTTGAGGCAGGTTGAGGTAGGTTGACAATAGCTCTATGAGGACACACACTGGACCAACACCACACTGGGTTGAGGCAGGTTGAAGTAGGTTGACAATAGCTCTATCGGGACACACACTGGACCAAAATCACACTGGGTGGAGGCAGGTTGAAGTAGGTTGACAATAGCTCTATCGGGACACACACTGGACCAACATCACACTGGGTTGAGGCAGGTTGAAGTAGGTTGACAATAGCTCTATGGATACACACACACTGGACTGAGTTGAGGCAGATTGAAATGGGTTGACAATACAGTAGCTCCATGGAGAACACACTGGGCCAACATCACACTGGGTTGAGGCAGGTTAAAGTAGGTTATTCTGATGACTTGATGCACTCATAAACCCACTGCCACCTGGTTGTCCAAGTGACACTTGCATAAAGAGGCCACACCTCCAATACACTTGCATAAAGAGGCCACACCTCCAATACAACCCAAAAACATGTTCCAGATGCCATGATTACAGTCTTTGTCCACAAGGAAACACACACACACACACACACACATACTAACTTAACAATGTGAAACTCGCTGATTGTTGCCACTGGATTACAATGTAGCACGGAATGCCAACCTAATGCCCACGCTCTATCCTTAACTTCAAAAAGGGAAGGGAGGGATAAGGGGAGAGCAGATAAGGAGGAACAGGGAAGAGACAGTGGGAGGGAAGGAGGAGAGATACACACAACAAGCAGTTCAAACAATTTCATAGACATTGAGCCTTCCTCAGTCCATGCAAAAGGTCAGTGTGAAGAAGTCTAACAACATAGGAGTACACTGCTCCTTCCCTTTTTTCAGACAAAACAAAATGAATGAAAAAGTAATATAGAACATTCAACTACTGTGCTAAGACTTGTTGAGAATTAAGTGGCGTATAAGAGATTAATAGTGAATAGCTAGTGGTGTTTGTAATGCTTCCAGAACAGAACAGGGAACTGGCTTAATGCTGTGATTAATCACACACCATAACTGACCTTGCAAGGATGGTAATGGACTTTGTAGCCTGTGGCTCGTAGTGTATTCGACAGAACACCCTCCAACACAATAATTCGGCCTTCCTCAAGAGAGACAGAGTCACCATGACAACCATGGAAGCCACATCCAACCATCGTCGAGGTGGATTGGGAGGAGCTAAACTTGGTGGTGCTAAGGTGTTGAAGTCCACATGTGCAGTGACTTAGAGTAACACATCCATTTTGCGTCGATTCTGGCGAGTCTGAAAAGCCATACCGTTCCCCTTCTTGGGCTACTCGGGCGAGGCATTCAGAGAATGTGATGGGTCGATTAAGTTCTAGGCATAGTTGACCCTGTGGACTAATGAACACTTTAGAGAAATGAGTATCAAGGCATTTCTCTTCCAAGTCCTTCACAAATCCTTCTTCACTATATTCCATATTCGTTATTGTACTCTATTGAATAAAAACAACAAATATAATAAGTGCTGTGTATGTGGTGGCCTTAACAGACTCAACAATGGAAGATTAAATTATTATATAACCATATTGGCTCTTCACACGAAAGTGGGTAACTCACCATCCTTTGATAATTATTTTTGGCAAGGTTGGAGATTTCTCTAGAGAAAAAGAACTCTCTCCCCGAATAAACCTTGGTTAACTTGTGATTGACATACGCCTTGACCTTATTGGTTAATTGTAGGTCCAGGTAGCCTCTCACGCATTCTTCCGCTGCTCTCACAAGTTTTAGCTCCATATCATGTTAGAGCTCGTAACGCGCGACAGGACCCTTTACCAATATTGGCCCTAGGCCACGCCTGTCTATCCGCGGAAGATGGCAACCCACGCAGAGCATTGCCGCTCATGGGGTGCTTTTCATACCGCTAGTGATGAAGTCAATGGGAGGTTGAAGCGACAGAGCAGCTGATACCATCTAGAGCTTCGGCTAGAGGCTGGGCATCTCTCCACCCCTGCAGATTCCACAACCCACTTCTTCGAAAGGCCCGCAATCTGCCTATGGAGGGGGGCATGTCGGACCCGCCGCACACCCATTAGACCAGATGAGGCTGTGTGAATCAAATCTTTCAACCATACTTACATGTAATTTCTTTAATTTTACTTATGGGTAGGGCACGCTGACAGGCATCTAGAACAACCTCGACTTTAAATCGACTTCACCATGCACTTTTCATTTCCTATGTCCATGTGTAAACTGTTCTCGCTCTCCAGGTGTCTGCACATTCAATTGTTAACCTCTATTATACTTTTTAAACACTGCATGTTCAGGTAGCTAGCTACAACTTGTAACACATCCGTCACCACAAGATTACTGTTTGAAGCAATATTTAAAAATAATTTTTTTAATTAATAATAGAATTGTTGTATGGTCAGCTGAGGAATGATCTTTGGTCCACTCCTGTCGCCCCCTTCCTGAGCAGCGGGACACTCGTAACTTAATATTGTGGATAATTGTATTAATTAAGTGATGGAGGAGGTGGGCGAGTGTGTTATGTTTTGGGTAGGGAAGTGGTGGCAGAGGAGAAAGGAATTGCTGTATGGTCAGCTGAGGAATGATCTTTGGTCCACTCCTGTCCCCCCCTTCCTGAGCAGCGGGACACTCGTAACTTAATATTGTGGATAATTGTATTAATTAAGTACTGTTGACTTCGTTTAGATTGTTATTAGGTTAGTTACTAAATAGTTTCACACTGTGCTGTATTATATATGTGATGGCCTTAACAGGCTCAGCAATAGCAACATTAAATCATTAAGTACTGTTGACTTCTTTTTAAAATATAGATTGTTATTAGGTTAGTTACTAAATAGTTTCACACTGTGCTGTATTATATATGTGATGGCCTTAACAGGCTCAGCAATAGCAACATTAAATCATAAAATTTTAAAAATATGCGAGGTGGGGGTGTGGTCGGAGAGCTCTGAAATAGAAGTGATGATTTGTACGATTACTTTCAGCTGACATAAGATTTCTCTTTAAATCAGCTTTTTGGTTTTTTGAAGCCAACGTTTCTGGAAGACCAATTATTTCAAATGCCAAAAATGAACAGAAGCTTCAAGTCTTCAGTTTTCCTTTTCTCCTATGGAACCAAGAGAGGAGAGCGGTTTGTTTGCATTTTTATAAAAAACAGCAAGTGAGTCAAGCTTGATTCAAATGACATGATTGCATGACTGATGGCAATAGCAAGTCCCTAGGGTATTTGGGATGCTCATGCGCACTGACAAGTTTGCTCCATATAATCTGATACAGTTAGCAGAAAAAGACTGAAGCTCTCACAGTATGTGTACCTGCACCCTCTTTAACAGTTTGTTTGTGTGGCCATTGAAATCTGCAGCGTGCTTGGGCCTCACACTGAAGATTATCACAGAGAAACCATAGAGCCAGGGAGTAACTTATCCAATGTCTCGGGGGGGGGGGGGGAAGCAAGAGGATTTGCAGAGTTTTAAGCTTCCACATTGTCCCCTCATAAGTTTGCTATTATTCCTCTATGAAAAAATGAGGAAGAATATGTTGTTGAATTGTCTGAATTTTTACATGGTGAAATGGTGAATGAGTTTGAAGAGACTGAGTTGGAGTTAAGTTGTGGGTATTGGAGTGTGTTACTTGTGTATGCAGATTCCATGTACTCAAGGGTGGAGCTGCAGGTTATGTTGGATATGGTACAGGCACATGTGTTAAAAGTAATGTTTATTAGTAGGAAGAGCGAGATTATGGTATATAGTTCAGAAGGAGAAATGAAGATAGAATGAGTTGGAAAATCAATGAGTAAATAGTGGAAGAAGTAAAGATTTACGGGTATGGCTGTTATGAAGGTATGAGGCCATGTCCAGTTATAGATAACATAGTGAAATGAGCAGAAGAGTAGTGAGGAAAAGGTAATGGATGAGGAGAGTTAAAGGAAGGGTGGTGTGGGATCTTCTAGTGAGACTAAACATGAAGTATGCAGAAGCATGAGGTTCCGGGAAGTGGGTGTCAGAATATGAGAGTGCATGGGTAGGAAATTTCTGGTGGTGAGTGGTATAGTGGCTGGAATGGCAGGCAATACATGGAAACTTGACGTGGTGAACAGATCGGTAATGGAGAAAGGTAGAGTATGAGTTTTTCAGGGGTAGGTATAAGCTAGTTGATTGATATTTGGTTGGAGCATGAAAAGACCTGAGTGAAATTCAAATAAGATGAATTGGATGAAGAAGTAAACTTTGAGAGTACTGTATATTGAAGCAGTACAACTTAGTAAGAATAATGCAAAGGTGGGATGGCATGTGAGATGATCAGAGCAGTGGAGGCTGGTTCAGCTATCCTGGCAGGTCCTGCAATTGTTAATAATGCCGGATCTTTTTTTTTTTTTTGTGCATGGATCTAAACTACTGAGTTATAGCCTATAATATTATGTCATTCCTTAAACAGCATGCTGTCTTTTGCCAGCGTAAACGTTGAAAAGAGGTGAAGCCCCCTCCCCTGTCAGTTGTTAAGTGATTGTGATATTTCCTTGTTTTTGTGATGTTGAATCTACCCCACTTATCAAACTTCTTCTGTAAAGAGTCTTTCAAAATATATACAAGATTGCTATTTTAAACTAAAGTAAACGGCCATTTCTCAAGGATGAGGGTAGAATATGCACAAGAAATGTAGCGTAGGATGGGTTTTATAAAATGCTGGCTAATGTCAACCAAAAGGTAGAAAGGAAGAAGAAAGGGGAAAATCGTCATATAAATTTGCGAATTCGCATATTTTTGGTGTGCCCGAGTCGGATCCGGTTTGAAGGAGAACCATACGTCACGGAATCGGGTTACATAAAAATTCTGTAGCGTAGGTAAAGTTGCAGTTTGATGCAGTAAGATGGAGAACGATACTTGTGTAAAATTAAATCTCATAAAGTACTTGACCGATGAAGAATGTCAGACTTTAGCTATATTTGGCGTAACCTCATCTGGCGTAGCTATATTGCTGTTTCTTCTCACGGGACTTCTACTTCTCATTGTATGCTGTCTGGCTTACAGAATCAGGAGATTGAAAAGGTATCTGTAAGTTATACAGTAAATGCAACTTATATTGCAGATTCTTATACTAGCTACACAATAAACTCTCACCGAACTCGCAATTGACATAACGAAATTACAATGACCTTCTCAATAATTAGCTTTAAATATCTCTCGACGTGACTAGATGCTCTATCAAGAAAGGCTAGAACATCTAGTCAAAACATCAAGAGATTAAATTCCAAGTTGATTTGAGAAGGTCATTGTTATTACACAATGATAGATAGCTAGCAATCTTATTTCTTTGCCAAGATACGGACTAGCAACACTATGGCTACCAAGGTTTGCGTAGCCTTTATTCCCAATGCAGCTATTTTGTGACAGAGTAGAATGTGAATTACCCTCAAATTTTCAACATAAACACTTGCATGCTGAATGGACTTCCAATTCAGGTAGATCTCAACTATACTCAATCTGACTACTGAAATGGCTTCAGCAAGTGAAGAATCACTTCATGAGATATTTAGCTACACTCAAGCTGACTGCTGAAAGGGTTTCAGGCATAAACACATGTAATCCAGCTCCATGTGGACAGAGAGAGATTAGCTACGTAATTGGCAAATATAGGAAGGATAACTGGTAGAGATGTGCTAATGATGGAAACCAAACTGAAGACACTAAACAACTCCTTGTCATCTTCTGCATGGGCTTCCCTTTAGTAATCTGAAATTCCTGTGGAAAGTATATAGCTATTTCCCGATGATCTCACTATTGTGTAGTATGCTTTCCATTTTCAAGGAAGCTGCCTCCAAGTACTCTAAACAAAACTCCTAACATAGCTATATTTCTTCAGAGCATCAGGTTGTTCAACTTTGCACGAATTCAGAATCTGTAAGGAGTGAATGTAAACATTACTACTTCCCCATATTATAATTTAAGCATTACAAAAAGTCATGGTGACATCAATAATTTACAGGTAGGCCTTCAGCTATGCTGCTTCACTCCCTGAAAAGCTGATAGACAGCTAAATAAACAGGAACCAGTCTAATAGTAGATTGTTCCATAGATTTTTCTTTCTAGCTTCTCCATAACTTGCAAAAATATATTAAGCAGGATTTTCCTATTATTTATATGCTTACCATGAAACATGACCAGCTTTTGATATACATCTATTAATATTGTATATATATTTATTCAGGGGGGAAAAGTAGGATAAGATGGTTTCCACAAAGTTTTAGCTGTCAAACAAGGCTAGCCCATTTGTTTATAGGTATTATCATACCATCAAGTAGTTTCTTGTGCTTCGATTGGATAACTACTGGGTGAATATGTACCATATCCTACTGTCTGAGCAGTAAAATTCATCTGTATCTGGTTAATAAAGGACTGTGCATGTGTGAGTCATCTGATTGTCATGTAAACATTAAGGCATTTCTTTGTCGGGTTACTTTGCCATGCCCTGGCACAATTGAAATACATATTTTTTATATAATAAAAGAAAATCACTCTCTCTCTCTCTCTGTGTGTGTGTGTGTGTGTCTCTGTCTGTGTATCCTTTATGCATGGCAACAGTTTTGAAGCTAGGAAGTTAACAGGAAGGTCATTTTATGCTAGAATAGACATGGGCTATGCTACATTAGGGAACATTGAATTCCAGACTGACTGGAAGCCACCATTCACAAAAACCATTGCAAACATTATCCATTTAGAAAATATTTGTGCATACATAATTCACATGCGACAATAGCCAAATAATGCCATAATATTACACACTGTAACTATAAAACATAATCACCCATAGCCCACTCTTATAATAGTTAGACTCACCTAATGCAAATAGCAAAGCTAGTTCTAGCCCTAATCTATATATTAGGAAAACACTGCAGTTACTGAAATGGTGATATTTACAGAGAGCAGGATTGTCTTCAACTGGTTGTGACATTTTGTACTCTCTTTATTCCCCTTTACCCCCCTTTAGTTGTGATATTCAAGTTCACCTTTGCCAGTTTTCACATGTTCCTTTGTGGAAATTCCATTATGTTTTGATCCAGTAGTGACTTGTTTGTTTTAATAAAAATATTGATGTTCTTTACAACTGCATATAAAATATGGCTATAGAATTATTATAGAGCTGTTAGGGCTCTCTGCCTGAAGATAATAGGCTGAAGGGGGTAAATATATATGCCCACACTTTGCCCACCATTTAAATCTCCCGCTTTCAGGATGAGATTTATTTTCTCTTTCAGCCATGTTGAAGCCTCTGGCCTCTACCTATTGTACTGCCAAAATAAAGCACATAAAATACAATAAAATTGGTGGTAAAGCAGGTTTATACATTTATTAATTAAGATCCTACTTAACTGTTATTCTAGCCTCTATATATCTAAGCATTAGTCGTGACTATGTCTCCCCCTGCTCTAAGGTCAGTGTCTCTTCTATTCTTGACAACTAGAAGAATTTGTAGCTGTGATGTCTATATACGACACTCCAGGCTTTGTTCTATAATATTCACTATCTGTTCCAGCTAGCCCATCACATACACTCAGCAAACCATACATAGAGGGAGATTGATTGCACCTATGCTTAGGCCTTGCTAGTTGTTACATGCCTGCTCAGTATTAAGCAACCACTTACTTGGAAACTGTTTAAGAGCCCTGTTAAGAATTGCATAAAAATAATTTCCGATTTATACTTTTAACTGTCCCTATACTTCCTCCTTAATCTTGTAATGACTTTACCATTTTTATTTGTTTTCTAGGCGAGCAAACTTATCCAACAAAGGTAAGACCAGTAGCATTATTAACAGTATTCATGAAGGTGAGGGAAATTGAGGGAAATTGTTTGGGTGAGGTTGTTAAAAGTAGACATTGGGTTGGGAGAGTGGAGAAGGAATAATGCAACGCATACTGACTCATTGTGTGTTTTATCAAACTTGTATACTTGGCATGTCAGTGACCTGGACTCCTTAATTATAAGTAATAATTCATGGTGATGGGAGGAGGGTAGGTAGAGAAGGGAGAGGGAGGAGGAGGAGAATGAGGGGTAATTAGACCATCATCAAGACTGTACAAAGGCAGTTCCTTGTTAACACTTATATACAATAGAGCGCTTCCTGTTACGATGTTTATTGGTATCTCTTCTGTAAGTATTACACATGAACATAAACAATGGGATAGAATGCAAATGAACAAACACAGAAAATACTGACTACATTTACTAGAGCAGCACTACATACCATAGACACACTAAAAGATATTTTGCGCAGCTGCAGAATTAAGTTAGGCTGCCACTCCAGTGCCAGGGCAAATTTAGAGGAATTTTCATATCTCGTATGTGGGATATTCTGTAACTGCTCTGTGGAAATCACTTCATTTGTTCAAGACTGTGTTTTGCACAAGTATAAACAAAATGAAGCAGTGGGAGTACCCCCCTCCCCCCCAACCTATCCGAACAATAACTCATGTGGTCTTAGCCAGAGCTTAAACAGATGAGGCAATGGAGGTTAGTTTTGCAAGCTCGACCATCTCTATGCTCTGAATTGGTAAACTGAATTGGTAAACTGTCCAGCTTGTGAGTTTTATTTTTCCTAACAGTGATGATGAAGTTGACAGGAAACTGCAGCCATTTGAAAAAGAGACAGCTGTTGCAAAACAGTGGAATTCTAAGAAGGAGACTTTTCCCTTTTCAATTCCCGTCAACCAGGTCAGTGGCTCAATCACATGACGTGAGAGAGCAGGTGCTACTACATGGATTAAAAACACTTCGAAATGCTAGTGGGAAATTGCCCTGGCTGTTACAGGCTACTAGCCTGCTACTTATATCCTGCTGACTAAGCAGATCTGTTCAGGCCACGGAGGAATACACACGGCCTAGAGAAAAATGTCAAACATCTTTAGGTTTGTTCCATGCATTATAGGCATCACCTGGAATGTTGTTTGTGATCCCAACCATAGGATTCATGAAAAGTCAGGAAAACTTTCTTGCATACACAGCTGTTCCATCACAGGTCGAAGATGGAGGGTTGAACAGGAAATATTATCCAGGCTCATGAGTTTTCCATGTTTCAAGTTATTGCCCAACTTGATACTGTTTCTGGTGGACATGCTGTCATGTGGGAGTAGTATAGCTATAAAATGTTGCTGCAAGTCATACGTCAGTTGCATTCTTTCATGTAGCTATATACTTGATGCCGGTGGATCAATACACACACCACTTTAGGTCACTATGTCACAGTAGTAATCCAAACTTTCTCCCATTCTGTTTAAAAAAATGCCATTTGTGACACACACCCTCACCAAACAAACTGACATTCCAGTATAGCTGCTGAATAGAGGATCTATGAAAATTTCCTGAAAGGGATGATGGCAAACGCTGATGATAGAGAAGGATGAGAAGTGCTATAACTACATCACCTTACTTATTTTTTTATCTTTCACTTAGAAACTCTTACACACTGTATAGGAGTGAGTGGTAGAATGAAATATCTCAGTAAAGGATAGACACAACTATCTGACCTTCCTGACCTGCTGGTTTGCACCCACAAAGCATAGTGTTGTTGTGACTTGACTAGCTATAAACTCCTTAAACTGTTGTCCATGGGAGTGTTGAGAAGATATAGCTAGTCGGGTCTTTACAAGCCCTAGGACATGATTTTTGTGGACTAGAGATTGGCAAGGCAGTTGTTAACTAAATACATATATTCGTATTTGTCAAAATGTTGTGATGGTATGCCTAAATGTCCACCGAATAGCTCTGCTCTGCTTGAGATTTGCTGCAAAGACAAAAGATACATGGATTGATATTCCAATCTATATTATACTTCAATTGCTTGCTCTCCAATGGGTGGAAGACAACCACGGTTATCTGAAGATGGTCTGTTATATCATACTCTAATCACCTCAGTGAGAGCCAAATATTCACACTATATTTACCTACTGCAGTATGTTTCAAGTATATTTCAACCAAACATTAAGATCATCCCTGGAGTATTTAGCTAGCTAATTGTATAAAAGTCTGCCACTTTTTGCGCCAAGTTTGGGGAGTGAGCAGGAGTGGTCTACGAGCAACAAACCTGTCTAAAGTACTCAAGTTGTAGTAAGATCTACTTAAAGGTCTCGATTATTATTTCCTTGCTAGTGTTGGTTTTTAACAAGCCTCATGGTATTCAGTTTACTCGGGATTAACTAACACTTCACAGAAAATGAAACCACCCAAGGGTGTCACAATAATGCATCAAATGATTTGATATTGTATGCATTGTGTTTTAGGAGCTAGACATGTGGAGGACCAAAGCAGTGTAGGTGAAAGTGATCATCTTGTCATGAGTGAGGTGCAGCAGCCTGTGGACATGGCTGGAGAGATGGAAGACAGTGAGAATTAAGTATCATAGGAGAGAAAAAGCAGTAAACAGCTACATGTAATCAATGTTCATGTGTTACTTGAATTTCGTAGCTACTGCCAAATCGTGTATCTTCAGGTAAAAACTTGGATGACATTTAATTCCTCTAGAAAAATGTCCTCCATATTCTTGATAAATGTCCATGTACACCATTTGACAATAGCATACTAAATCCAAGTGCTCAGTCTAAGACTATGAATCTCTATCAGTCATTGAACAATTGACAAATTAAGACACGTCAACTTTGGAGGCTTCCTGTTTATCTGCAATCATGAATATCTATGTTATATAAAAATGATAAGGGTGCATGTTACAATTGTGCACAATAATGGCCACTGAATCCCTAGATATATTTTTATGATTTGCAAAAAAATAAATCTGTAATTCTTCAGCTATATGTACAGTAAATTAAACTCCATGTCAATTACTGTATTTATAAAGTCGATACAATTTCAGTTGTATTAACCTACAAAAATTTATGATTACATGCCAACAGCTAACTTATTTAGAAAGGAGAATGTAGGAGATTAAAAGTTCTACAAACTATCTTGCTCCCCCAAGACTCCAAGAGAGCTATGATATTCCTTTTTCCACTGTCAGTAGGATATTTATAATTACTCAAAAAGATCCCTGAAGTTGATTCTGAAAGTAGTTTAGGGATTGTGCTGCCTCCTAGGCAAGGAATGTCGAGTAACTTGTTCACGGTTGCCAGGGGATACATCAGGGGAGCTTTTGATTGAATGCCTCATTTCAGATGCTACTATTGAACATGGGAGCTTTTGATTGAATGCTTCATTTCAGATGCTACTATTGAGTCATTCCCTGCACAACATTATTATACTTGCAGGAATAAACATTTTTAAAAACAGCACCCTAATAGTAATTCAGACATTTCTAGGCTTACTCAGGAAGCAATTTGTGAATCAAAATAAATTGAATTTGTGATTATTTTCAATAAAGATATTGAAAATGTGTATTGTATATTGTGAGTGCAGTTAGCATGTAGTTCATTTACAATTGCAGACATGTATGATGCCATTGTGAAGAAAGACAATCCAAAGAAAGGTGAAGAAGCAGTCCTTCCACCTTGTTATGACATCATAAGACAGGTAGATGACAAGAGTGGAAGAATTATAGACCAGCAAAGCAAAGGAGGAGAAGGAGTGATTACAAAAAAGAATGGAGACGAATACTCTGCTGTAACAAAGGTCACCAAAAATGCCGGCAAATACAACTGTCTTGTGCGCTGTGCTGAGTCCCTTTCCACTTTCAAAATAGCTGATACTGCAATACGTGCATCTGTCATTTTTCCACAAGAGTATGAGTCCTTTGGGAAGACCACCCCCTCTTCCTTTCAGGTGAGCGAAGCGACAAATCATGGGAAATTATGTGGGAGTGCAGGTGGATCCCCTCCTCCACCTCTTCCACCTCCCATTGATCAGAAGGATCTTCCTGATGGAAGTCAGGGATTGGAAAAGGAAGTCACACAAGATGCAACAAAGCAAGAGGGAGATAATCTCTACTACAACTTGATGGAAGTAAAGGCAGGAGTTCCTGTGTTGACAGACCCTGTTGACAACCACCAGGGCGATGAAACAAAGTCACCACCAGGAATGGAAATATACGTGAATATTTAATGGATATTTTCTTCTCAACTGTTTGTTTTTAATTTTTCTGTAGGTTACTTTTTATTAAATAATTTATGTCTGTGATTATGGACCAAAAGCGTTTGGAGGAGTTCAATAACTGAATGTATAAAATAATAATAATAAATTAAAATATATAATTATATATACAGTAATTGAACTCGGTTATTATTATATATAATTATATTGTAATGATGATAATGATGTAATGATGATAATGATAATAATAATAATAACAACAACAACAACAACAATAGTAACAACAATAATAATAACTAAAACAACAACAATAATAATTACAACAATCAAGTGCATGGAAGAAGCTTTTGCTCTTCTCTTCTAGATATTTAAGAGCGCTCCCAATGTGTGGTCGGCATTGGTTCTTAGCATTTGGGGTTAATAAGCAGCTGAGAGAAGAAGATGCTCCAAAAAATCCCCTAAGAAAAGTACAGCTACTGCTCCGGATCCCTTGGAGTCACTGGGTCACCTAGTGTCTGAGAAGCTGGAGGAGGGAGATTTTAAAGGAGCTGTTCACTTGGCTTCCACAAAGATTTCCATAGCTGAGAGGTGTGATGACAACTTTTCTGCCCTTAGGCAGAAGCACCCTTCTCCTAATTCTGATGGTTCCCCATCCCACTCACCGCTAATGCCTTTCCCTTGGCATTTCATAGCGGCAATTTCCATTTGAAAGTTGGAGGGGTCCAAAAGCAGCGGTCATGCTGCTCATCTATACTGTCGGGTGGGTATTCCCTAGTCATAAAAAAAAAGTTGCAGTTTTATCCCAATATCAATATTTTACATGACTGGATAGGACTATGATAAAGACCTAAATAGTTAAAGAGAGAGAGTCAGAGACTCAGAGAGACCTCGAATAGAGAGGCATTCATTCACATTTTATACTCTTATGCCTGTGCATATCATAAGATGATTGACACGGTTGCTTGACATGGTTTTACGGAGGTAAGAATTCACTCTATTCAGTGCACTAAAGGCATGTTCAGAGCTGGTATTTGTTGCTGGCATAACCAGAACAGTATTGACCAAGAACATGGCCTCTGGTTTGAGGACCAGATCTTTACGATGACATTATGCAATCCCTTCACCTTGACTGAAACTGTGATAGGACTCTACCATTATAGAGAGCTGAATTCATAGGGTAATAGGGTTAAATTCAGTGTAGAACTCACACATTTGGTCAACATTTTGTGAGACAAGTTCTTCCAATGCTCCTTTCACAAGAACCTGCTCACCAGGTTGCATACATGGTGCAATACTTTTGATTTAAATACTCTACAATGCAGCTAGCTACAGTGTCCACAGTTTCAAACTAGATCTGGCATTAAAAGTGCTCTAAATTGGAATGGTGCTCAGCTGGAGCATTATCCTCAAAATATCTTGATTCATCTTACAGAATGGGGAAGTGTGAAGGTGCTTGTAACTCCAATTGCACAGCAGCTTGAGTGATCTTGTCCAATGGAGGCTTGCATCCCTGTCTGATCATTATACCTTGAAGAACAGTGACAAAAACTTGACATTCTCTTGAGCATCCACTGCACATAGCTCTGCCCTCAGAAGGCTTGTGCTGAGGTATGCAAAAGTACTACAATGGCAAGCTGAAGTCCCTAGAAGAAACTAAAAGTTTGCATTTTAGCATACACTCCAATTATTCTTATCTTCATGTCAGAGTCACTGACATTGTCTTGTGCCGCTTCATCAAAGTTCCATAGTTTTTCAGAATGTCACTCAATGATGCAGCTCGGACAGTCCACGTTGTTGGGCAGGGATTTTTATAGAGTTGTTGAATCAATATCGTATACATGGAGATCACGTTCCATTTGTCCCAGAATTTCTGCTTGTTTTCTGTGGAATTCTTCCTCTATTTTGGGACTCTTCTTTTCAATTTAGTGATTTAATAAGTAATAATCAAGTGTGTCTTTCAGCAAGGATTATTGTATCCTCAACAGCAAGGTTGAGTGAGTGACAATCTCAGTGTGTCAACAAAAAAAATCATTTAGTTCTTGTTTGTGCGGCAACCTCATTTTTGGTTCCAGTCGGTCGAACATGTCATGGCACTGCCTACAGGTATCTTGAATTCTGAGTTGTACGCATAAGCACATCTTTTATGCAAACGATAATTGTATCTGCATTTGTCTGAGCGACTGTCATGAGACCAGTATATTGATCACATACTGTAATCTCCTTGTCCACCCAACATATGCAAATTGCAAGTTGCTCAAGGTTGCTCGCATCAGTACTCTCATCAGCCTTGATACTGTAGCATCCAGGTCCAGCTTATGTTGCTTGCTACATGCAGCATTTTTAGAGCCATGATTTGTAGTATTTCATACTGAGCACCTGGGCTCAAATGCTTGTCATAAGAGTTTTCACTGCTTTCGAAGCACTTCATTGTTTTCAGCTCAGAGAAGGAGCTGCTTGATATTTGACTCCTCCTCTTGCTTTCCCTTACGAAGGGCAATGCTTTGGTGGGCGAGATGGGATATACTTTGTACAATTTTCAGGAAGCAGTTCCTATTTTCCTCCTTTTGACTCTTGAGCCACTTATTCAGCTGCTCATCAATGTAACCTGGTTGAGTTAACATATGTTTGTGACATAACGAGCTCACATGTTTATGGAAACTCTTGATTTTGCACAGAGCATTTCTCTAATTTCTGAATCCGTCAGACAAGAATGAGCTTTCAGATCTTGTATCAAGTCCCTTCAAATTGGCTGTGGCACAAATGTGGTTAATTACAGAATCTGAAATTGGAAGGTAATGCAGCCATGAAAATTGCTGAGTATCAGGCTGGTTGGAAAGCTCGTTTATTATCCATTTTGGTTTTTGGGTATTTGATGTTAACTGGCTGGTGCGGACCTTAAAATTTGAGGAAGTACATTCAGAGTTGAGGATATTTTACTGGCTCCAGGTTTCTGCACCTGAGAAATACAGAGTTTATAAATATCTCCTTTTTATTTCTGTTACATACTCTTAATACTTCAGTTTGAGTGAAAGTCAAATTTTGCAAAATTAACAACATGATCTGACAATACATGATTATTTAATGACTCACTATTTCAGGGCCAAGCGAACACCAAAATTTTGAGACTCAATGTTGACATCATATGTGATGGATCATGACATGCATGTTCAGATTCTTCAGATTCATGTTCAGATTCTTCTGGGCCTGGCAATTAGAGTCATCTGATTCTTGGTCTTGATCTGCATCATCAGCCTTCTCTTCAGTTTGTCTCCAGCATCTAGTCGAAACATCGAGTGCATAAAATTTGAAGTTGATTATTGAGAAAGTAATTTTTACTTTAAGGAGGCTTGCCTCTCAGCTATGATTCACTCTGCACTAGTTAGCTTCTAGAATATTTAAATATGTGGCTGGAATATGATAGATCAATTTTGCATTTACAGGTTATGAAGCAGGCAATTTTCACACTAATTATGTATTACTATGCTCTTTTTGTTTTCTAACTTCACTTCTGATGGTACCTTTCAGTGGTATGTGAAAATCTCTTGGAAAAAAGAAGTTGTTTGCCAAAATAGGGATGGCCACAAGCCCCCCCCCCCCCCCCCCCCCCAACCCTCCCCAGGAATTATACCCATTTCAGAAAGGGATGCTGCTCAAACAATTAGATCCTTCCCTGTGGGGGTCGGCTGGTGGTCCTGATGGTTTAAGACCACAACATCTGAAGGACATGAAGCATCCCAATGAAGCATCCTCCTTTTCTCAGCCTTAGCTGCCTTTTTCTATGGTCCTAGAGGGAAGAATTGTTTCCTTTTGGGGGGGGGGAGGGCTACCCTATTGGCTCAAGAGAAGAAAGGGGTGAAGTCAGACCCATAGCAATAGGATGCACCCTTCGTTGTCTAGTGGCCAACGTTGCTGGGAACATGGTTAGCAAGGACATGGCATCCCTGCTAGAACCCAGGAAGCAGAGTTTTGGGATCAGTAGGGGGGGGAAGCCGCCGTCAATGCCACCAGGCAGTTTCTCAACAACCTGCAACCCAACCATGCAGTAGTAAAGCGTGACCTCAAAAACGCTTTCAATTCCATGCACAGAGACAAGATGTTGGAAGCTGTCTATACCTTAGCATCTTTAATCTACCCTTTTGTACATTCTCTGTACTCTTCACTCTCCTCCTAAGGGTGACAAGTCTTTGCAATCAACCGAAGGGGTGCAGCAGAGAGATCCTCTTGGCCCTCTCTTTTTATGTCTCTCACTCCATCATAACTGCGAGTTGTCGTCGGAGTTGTGTGTAATGTTTCTAGATGACATCATTCTGGGCATTCAATGGAAGATATAATTCATGATCTTGAGCTCATCGAACAAACTGAGGAGATTGGGTTAATTTTTAAACAAGTCTGAAATCATTTTCCATGATGCAGTTTCTCTGGGAGAGAGCATAAGATGGTACTGTACACTCTCAGGACTTATCCATGTTTTCTCTCTCCTGCCCTGATAAATTATGATGAGAGTCAAGTCAATTGTGAGTGGTATTACAAAGATCAATTTCTCTTAGGTGGTTCCACTGCTAGTCTCGCTGGCCTGCGTGTGCATGGGGAATTAGCACCGAATAACCACCGATGCTGCCATTATTGTGTGGAGTCCCATCTGTGAGATGGTTGCTTTTGAGGAAGTTAGGTTTCTTACAGAGATAGTTGTCTAGTGATACTGGTTTGGTGCTCGAGGATGTTCGTTCTTGGTTGCAGGCCACTTTCCCTGTTGATGTAGGGAGTCTTGTATGTGCAGTGCAGCTTGCTCCCTCTACCTTCTTGGCCTCAGCTGCTGCCACTACTCATTACCTGGTCCCAAGCCATCCTGCCACCTCACCTTCTTTCACTCACTGTCCCTTTTGTGGATGATGCTCCTTTCAGGATGGTCTGTGGATCATGGCAATCCCCCATATATCTGGTCGTGTGGCATGCCTCCAGAAGTCCAGGGATGTATGCATGGTGTCAAAGTACATGGAATCTTTGTTGCAGAATGCACCTGATGATTTGGCTTTAGCCTGGCTTTTGGTTGTTTCATCAAAATAACCCAATGCATGGCTAAATTCCACTTCCCATCTCATTCCTGGGTTTGAGGAAGGATGACAATATCATCAGGATTGCTGTGGGTCTCCACTTGTGTACCTAGGCTGGAACTGTCAGGTCTCTTTCATTCAAATGGAAAAGGGCCTGATGGGGTGATCATGGTTCCATGGAAAAATGGCAAGCAACTGGTGTGGGATGTGACCTGTCAATATGACTGCCATCAAGGAGGTGAGCCTGGGCAATCACCTCTCCAGTCTTTGCCTTATCCTGAGGCTGAGCTCCTTCAGGAAAGCCATCGACCTGGCCCTGATGACCCCCAAAGACTCAATGGCCGTGGACACAAAAAGTGGCATGGTTCTAGACTGTCCACTTTCTTCTGCTCAGCCATAGCAGCCACAGCTCAAGCACTACTCACTGCTGCACCCCAATATACCAACTTGCCTCAACCCAGTGTGATGTTGGTCCAGTGTGTGCCTCATAGAGCTATAGTCCACCTACTTCTCAATCCAGTGTGATGTTGGTCCAGTATGTGCCTCATAGAGCTGTAGTCCACCTACTTCAACTTGCCTCAACCCGGTGTGATGTTTGTCGAGTGTGTGTCTCATTGATGAGTTATAGTCAACCTACTTCAACTTGCCTCAACCCAGTGTGATGTCTGTCCAGTGTGTGCCTCATAGAGCTATAGTCCACCTACTCCAACTTGCCTCAACCCAGTGTGATGTTGGTCCAGTGTGTGCCTCATAGAGCTGTAGTCCACCTATTTCAACTTGCCTCAACCCAGTGTGATGTTGGTACAGTGTGTCTCTCATATATAGAGCTACAGTCAATCTACTTCAGCTTGCCTCAACCCAGTGTGGTGTTGGTGGTCCAGTGTGTGTCTCATAGAGCTACAGTCAACCTACTCCAGCTTGCCTCAACCCAGTGTGATGTTGTTTAGAGTGTTTCCTGGACTTGCAGAATGAGCAATCCAATCATGGACCTAAAAAGGATTACCTGGTGATCTGGTGATATCCAATCTGATATATGCTGACAGAGACATAGCTTTATGGAGCACACCAACTGATCAATGTAACACTGAGATGAGTCGCAGTGAAATAGTTTCAGGACACACTTTAGCCAATGCCATAGCCCAGGAAGGGCAGTATTGATAATGTATTATAGAACATTTTGGTGGTCATGCAGCATGGCAATGCTACTGCCGTGCTGAACTTTGCTGGTCTCTGAGATGCTCATGCTTATTATTTATTATTTATTATTGTTGTTGTTGTTGTTATTATTATTATTACTACTACTACTACTATTATTATTACTTCTACTATTATTCATTATTATTATTAGTAGTAGTAATAGCAGCAGTATTAGTAGTCAGCAGTATTACATTATTATTATTATTATTATTATTATTATTATTATTATTATTATTATTATTATTATTATTATTATTATTATTATTATTATTATTATTATTATTATTATTATTATTATTATTATTATTATTATTATTATTATTATTATTATTATTATTATTATTATTATTATTATTATTATTATTATTATTATTATTATTATTATTATTATTATTATTATTATTATTATTATTATTATTATTATTATTATTATTATTATTATTATTATTATTATAATACACTCAAATTGGTATCCAATTTTAGTGTATTTTATTTGGATGATGGCACTCTTGGGGGAAGCATGGATGATGTACTCAGTGATTTTAATACAGTGGAAAGTGTGGCTGAGGAGCTGGGTTTGGAGCTTAACCGTGAGAAATGTGAGCTTATCTGTCCAGATCCAGAGACTTTAGGGAAGTCTCTCTGTGCTGCTCCAGGACTTCGTGTGGTCAATCCAGAGGTTACCACTCTCTTGGGTTCTCCTATTGGTGGTATGGAAGGGGTTGAGGAGCTGCTTAATGAGAAAATTGACCCCTTAAAGTTTATGGGAAGCAGACTTCGACACCTCCATGCTCATGATGCCTTTTGTTTGCTTCATCACGCATTTGCAATTCCAAAGCTATTGTACTCTTTACGGTCTTCTCCCTGTTTTTCTTCATCTAAGCTTCAAGATTTTGACTCAATTCAGTGTACCATCTTGAGTGAGATCACCAACATTCCTCTCAACACTAAAGATCAAGCTTGGTCTCAGGCATCACTTCCAGTGAAGTTTGGTGGTTTGGGGATCAGAAGTGCTGTGATGCTTGCACCTTCCGCCTTTTTGGCGTCGGCTTCAGGTGCTTTTGATCTTATCCACCAGATTCTTCCGGACTACCTAGGTGATTCAAACTACTCTGAATTTGAAGATGGTTTGGAAATTTGGTGTCGAGGTCATAGCTGTGAGCCACCATCTGATCCTAGGTCCTCCCAACAGAAAGCCTGGGATGGTCCTCATGTTCAGGCTTCTTTTGATTCCCTCGTGAACTCGAGTGTGGATCTAGCTTCACGGGTACGTATTCAGGCTGCAGCTTGGAAGGAGTCAGGGGCTTGGATCCATGCCCTTCCCATGTCATCCTTAGGCCTCCGAATGGATGATGATGTGATTAGGGTGGCTACTGGTTTGCGTTTGGGTATTCCTCTCTGTCATCCCCACAATTGTCTGCAGTGTGGATCCCAAGTGAATCAGTTTGGCACTCATGGTCTCAACTGTCGGAGAAGTCAAGGTCATTTCTCGAGGCATGCAGCTGTAAATGACATTATTCATAGATCACTAGCTTCCATAAATATTCCCTCTCACCTGGAGCCTTCAGGCATTTCTCGCTCGGATGGCAAGCGTCCTGATGGAGCTTCCATTGTCCCCTGGAAGAATGGCCATATCCTTGTGTGGGATGCTACATGTGTGGACAACTTTGCTCCATCCTATGCAAACTTATTACATGAAGATCCTGGGGCAGTGGCAAACAGAGCCGAGTCCCTGAAAAAGGAAAAATACGGAAACATTGTTGATACACACTTCTTTGTCCCAATTGGGATAGAGACCACTGGAGTGTTTGGAGGGGAGGCATCTTTGTTCCTTCGGGAGTTAGGTGGCCGTCTCAAAGCAAAGTGCGACGAACCACGTTCCCATCATTTTCTCCTCCAGAGAATTTCCATTGCGATCCAGCGTGGGAACACTGCAGCGGTGTTAGGCACTAGTCGGTATACTAGTGATGACTATTCTTACTTGCTAGCTAGTTCTTTATTGGTAGTTATATATAGGGCGATATCTATCTATATGTATAATATATATAATAATAATAATAATAATAATAATAATAATAATAATAATAATAATAATAATAATAATAATAATAATAATTATTATTATTATTATTATTATTATTATTATTATTATTATTATTATTATTATTATTATTATTATTATTATTATTATTATTATTACTGCTGTACATCTACTAGTCAATTCAATGTATACTCAAATAAATATATATTTATTATTATTATTATTATTATTATTATTATTATTATTATTATTATTATTATTATTATTATTATTATTATTATTATTATTATTATTATTATTATTATTATTATTATTATATTTTAAAACAAAACAAAAAATGTTTTAATTTATTGATACATATACATGTATACACAAGACAGAAAAAGAAATACAGTAAACATATTACAGTAGACCCTCGACCCCGAAACCTCGCTAATCCGAACTCCGAACTGCCAAAAAAAATTTTTTTTTTAATAATAATAAAATTTTAAAAAAAATGCGTGCCATTATTGAACTTCGGACCTAAAGTTCGGACCTACCCACGAGCCTGTCATACGATGCAGCTGCAGTGATATGGAGAAGAAAAGAGCACACAAGAGCCTTATCATCGAGGAGAAGGTCGAGATCCTGGACCAGCTGGGAAGAAAAGCTACAAGTTACTATCTGAACAGTATGGAGTTGGAGTCTCAACTATCTCAGACATAAAGAAGAAGGGCAGCGAGTTGTGAGGATGCAAAAGGAAGATGACTGAGATGGGATTCCGGAGATCTGCTAAAAGAATGAGGACAGGAAGGGATCACAATGATTAAAAATAACTTGCACTCCCACCACCCAGTATTCAACCCACACCTGCAAAAAATAAACCAATTCAGAGTTCAATATAATGATATTCATAAATTTCACTAATCCGAAAATTTCACTAATCCGAACTACTCAGATCCCCAGGCTATTCGGATTAGTGAGGGTCTACTGCTAGAATTCTTAATAAAAAATACATAAATAATAAAATTCCATTAATTAACAAATAAATAAAATAGATACATAAATAACTAAAAAGCTAATGACAAGTTCAACTCCCGACCGACCAGACAAGGCATTCCCCGCTGGACTCCCTGAGAGACGCAGAAGGAGGTGAGCACAGGCATTCACCTCTCCAGTTCTTAGGTAATATCAAATATGCTATGAACTTGGAAAGATTATACAATGGTGCACATATACAAGACACAATAGGCCTAAGAGGAACCTCAGGTTTATGTATCTTAGGAAGCCCATAAATTATTGGTGGTCTACTTACAGTGGGCTGCCTTATCCTGAGGCTGAGCTCCCCCAGGAAAGCCATTGGCCTGTTCGTGATGACCCCCAATGACTCCGATGGTCACGGGACAAAAAAGTGTCAAGGATCTGGACTGGCATATTTGGCCATTTTCTTCTTCAGCACTACAGCTCCAGCACTACTCCGCTGGATATGACTGGCAAGCGGATCCGGACAGGTCGCCAATTGCCCCATCAGGCCTTTTCCCGTCAGAACGAAAGAGACCCGACGGTTCCAGCCTGGAAGGGGCACCTGCAGATAACAATGCCCTGGTGGTTCCATGGCAAGCAACCGTGTGGGATGCGACCCGTCCAATCATATCAGGTGCGGCAGTGAGTAGTGCTGGAGCTGTGGCTGTACTGAGCAGGCCAAGTATGCCAGTCTAGATCCTTGCCATTTTTGTGCCCTGTGGCCATTTTCAACATGGTCGGTCAACTGAGTTCTAGGCATAGTTGATCCTGTGGACTAATGAACACTTTAGAGAAAAGGTATTTCTCTTCCAAGCCCTTCACAAATCCTTCTTCACTATATTCCATACTAATTAAATAATAATAAAATGAATAAATCACAGCAAATATCCCAAATGGAGACAGGATTCACTGGCATGAACAGGACTCTCTTTTCTTTCTCAGCAACTCAAATTGCTGCCCTAGCACCAAGGAAGGAGGTTCTAACTCTGATCACATGATCTAGCAGTCTCTCAACTGGCAAAAGAGGGCACCCCATCAATTCTTCCCTCCTCGTCCCCCCCCCCCCCCCCCCATGAAAGTAGTATTCGTTTCTGCAGGCATGTTGGTCGGTGATGAGGGAAAAATTGAAAAAGCAAAAAAAACACCTCGCAAGCGTCCACCAGGCCCATCTCTTACCTAGATTGCGCTCGAGACCTAGCCACACCCACAAATCAAAGATTGCGCGTATCGTGTCCTTACTTCTTTTTTGGACTGTTAACATTAAATTTTCACATGTATACATGATAGATGAAAAGGGAAAAAAGTCCATCTACTGAATTTACGCGCGCGTAGGTACATTTGGCATAAAAGCCTTACGTCCTTGGCGAACATAAAGCTTAGTAGTTCTAGACGTGGATGCAGTAAGATGTTGTTGGACAATGCTTGCATAAATAACTTCACTCAGCACATTTCCAATGACCCGTGTGACAGAGTTTTGGGTCTAACTGCATTTGGAGCAGCTACTATACTGTTCCTGCTCACTGGACTAATATTTTTCAGTTTATGCTGTCTGGCTTGCAGAATCAGGAGGTTGGAAAGAACTATATGGTAGGTTGCAAATTTGTGATCTACACAATAACTGTTGTAGCCACCAGAACATGACCAATGTAGTCCTCAGATTACAGGGGTGGTGGATCTTGGAAAATTATTTTTAAGAGCGGGATGAAGGAAGGGTGCATATGGCCAGTACAAACAATGTGCTCACTGTTAAGCTTGGCTATGGTGGCAGCAAAACTGAGATTGTTTAGGATGTTCCTCTGGACTTTGATTTGATTAAACAACCAATCAATAGACCAGCCCACTTCCTTGTGTATAGGTATATTTAAACCAATTTTAGCTTGTGATCATAATTGCATATTGAAACAAACATTAATATTTGCAATACCTCAATATTCATGTTCAAGTTGAACCATGAGAATGATAATATAGAGATTTTTTGAAGATAGAAGTATAGAAAACTTCACTAAGCACCAATCTTTTTGAATCACTCTAACAGCTGAAATAAGAGCTATACAGCTCTGC
This sequence comes from Cladorhizidae sp. MBARI D1340-BT2, assembly GCA_028752905.1. NCBI lineage: Eukaryota > Metazoa > Porifera > Demospongiae > Poecilosclerida > Cladorhizidae > Cladorhizidae sp. MBARI D1340-BT2. The sequence goes on from JAQNBH010000001.1 coordinate 30,643,477, forward strand.
TTAGGGTGAATGTATTGTAGCTTTCTTTATTCCACACAAGTTTGTACTTTGAAGTGTACTTGCAATAAAATATGCCTGGAGAAAGAGAAAATAACAAAAACTTAAAAGCTGAGGAACACTGGCCCCTCTTCTAGACACACTACTGGTTCACATCAGCTACCAGCTTTTTTATTGCAGTTTCTGATGACACAAGAGAGTACATAGTGTATTGTTTATTCTGTGAAGGTCTCAAAATATTATTTTTTCACTCGACTATGAAGCTATTTCAGTGGCTATCAGGGTGGGCCTGGTGGACCATGCCCTATATACCTATTTCTAGGAATCATTCATGCATGCACATATGCTTCCATATAGTAGACCGCTGTGCAGGACCTGAGCTCAATGCTATGGCAGTGGAGCCTTCCCTTGCTCACCAAAAATCTAAAGTGGTGAGCCAGCCTTGTAGAGTGGATTATTGTAGAGATTTTGTGTGAGGTAGCCATGAAATAAGAACAAGTGTACATGCATGCATGTGACTGTTTATATTTAAGTACTGAGTAGCATTCTGTATTGGGTTGACCTGTATTTCAAAATGGTGGATCCCCAAATGCCTCTCCCTCTAAAAAGCCAACAACAACAAAACAACAACAACAACAAAAACAGCTTTATATCAGACAAATTCGCATTTTGGCAACTTCTTAACACCTTACACTGTGTCTTTAGCCACAAAAAGCACTTCCAGTATGCCTTTAATCTTTTGCCAATTGGTTATAATAGCCAACCTACATTTTAAGTTCTTGTCTTGCTTCATTCCTACACATAATTTTTGTTCCATAGACCTACGCATACCAACTCTAATGTTAAAGATTCCAAATCTCTCCAAGATTGTGTTGGTCTACTTTCTTGTTCCTAAGGGGAAAAATGGTCAAGATTGTTGCTCAATCTTATTATGCATAACACCAGCAGCAAACAAGTGAATGTTGGTACATATCTATGAAAAATTATAAATTAATCATATTTCTGTGGTCATCGATTAGATCATATGTAAACAGCAGCGACATTGAACTAGATCAGACGAGTTGCTTGTGAGCCATGAAACTAATAAGTGTGATCAAGAAATAGCGAAGGGAAAAACGAAGGGAAAAAAAGAGTGGAGAAAAATTGTTATATTCTACAGTCGAGAACCCCCCCTAGCCAACGATCACCACTCATTTCCAACCACTACAGCTGTGTAAGAATGTCTGCTACATTGTAATGCCCCTCACCAGCGACCACCCCCACGAATGTGACAACGATCAGATCAGGATTAATTAAATGACCATTTGTCACACGTGAGCGCCCACGTTGCAAAGTTGACGTCCTCCGAGATTCGTTTTTTCTCTGAGATTAGTTCTCTGAGATTTTCAAGTTCACACTAGGAGGTTGACTCCAGGCCATGTCAAGGAAAAAGAAGGGTTTGACATTGGAAGCAAGGGTGGCTGTGCTAATGACGGTAGATGGGGGGAAATCTATTCATTCTATAGCAATCAAAGTCGGAGTTGGGAAGACACAAATTCAGACTATAGTGACAGAGAAGAGATCATGAACAACTGGGAGAGTGGACAGTGTTCAGTATAGCAAGCATGGGACACAGGCTATGAAGACCTGGGTAAAATGGCTGGGAGTGGTTCACAATAGCCAGAGCAAAGAATATCCTGGTCATTGGCAAGATGATCCAGGAGAAGGCATTGATGTATGCAGGTGATCTGGGCCATTTAATGGCTGGCTTGAGATAGGTGGCAGAAATACCACAATGCTACTCTGTCAGGAAAAGCTGCTGATGTGGACCCAGCTGTGGTTGGTGGAGGTCTGGAGCAAGCACCTCATAGCTCCTCTGTCAGGAGAAGCTGCTGATGTGGACCCAGCTGTGGTAGAGGACTGGAGCAAGCACCTCATAGCTACTCTGTCAGGAGAAGCTGCTGATGTGAACCCAGCTGTGGTAGAGGACTGGAGCAAGCACCTCATAGCTACTCTGTCAGGAGAAGCTGCTGATGTGGACCCAGCTGTGGTAGAGGACTGGAGCAAGCACCTCATAGCTACTCTGTCAGGAGAAGCTGCTGATGTGGACCCAGCTGTGGTAGAGGACTGGAGCAAGCACCTCATAGCTACTCTGTCAGGAGAAGCTGCTGATGTGGACCCAGCTGTGGTAGAGGACTGGAGCAAGCACCTCATAGCTACTCTGTCAGGAGAAGCTGCTGATGTGGACCCAGCTGTGGTAGAGGACTGGAGCAAGCACCTCATAGCTACTCTGTCAGGAGAAGCTGCTGATGTGGACCCAGCTGTGGTAGAGGACTGGAGCAACCACCTCATAGCTACTCTGTCAGGACAAGCTGCTGATGTGGACCCAGCTGTGGTAGAGGACTGGAGCAAGCACCTCATAGCTACTCCATCAAGATAAGCTACTGATGTGGACCCAGCTGTGGTAAAGGACTGAAGTCAAACTGCACAGGCTCCTTCTCAAAGACATCTTTAATGCAGATGAGACTGGTCTCTTCTACAGAACTCTACCCTCACACTCAATAATGATAAAGGGAGACGAGGTCAAGGGTAGAAAGAAGTCGAAGGACAGGATCAGTGTGTTTCTTGCCTGCTCTGCTGCCAGGGAGAAGCTGACACCCATATGATAGGGAAAAGTGCTAATCCTCATTGTTTCAGGAGCTTGGCTGGCCCTCTCTGCCTCCCAGTGATGTATGCTTCGAACAATAAGGCATGGATGACCAGCAAGAGTTATTCCAGTAATGGCTTGACAAGTTAACAGCAAGGTGAGATCAGAAAGTCATTCCATTTTATTATTTGTAGACAACTGAACTTTCCACCCTGATGTTGTCTGAGCAATGTCAAGATTGTTTTCCTACCACCAAACTCAACATCAAAGCTTCAGCCAAGTGATGCTGGAATTATCCAGGACATGAACATGCACTACAGGAAGCTGCTTGTGCGACACATTCCTTTCCACATGAATGAAGCAACATGTGTTCTCTATTTAACTGATTTAGCAAAGAAGGTGAACGCGCTGGATGCTGTCGTGTGGTTGAAGCATGCGTGGGATAGTGTGCAACCTACGACAATTGAGAAGTGTTTTACCAAGAGTGGTTTTACCTCTCGTCTGCATGAAGAAGACAACAATACTGAAGTTGATTGTAATCTTGAAGCCTTTGTGGAGAATCTTTGTGTGTTCTGGGAAGACTAACAAAACAATAGAAGATGACTGGGAGAAGAAGCTTCTGGCCGATGCCAGAGGTCAAGCCTCTACCCATTCTCCTGATGAGTAAGGCGATGGTAGTGTAGCAACACTGATTGTGTCTGCAGGAACTGAGCCTTAGCTATTATTGCTCATCAAAATCCCAAGTTGCTGGGATATTTCGGTAAGAGCAAGGCTGTTGTTGAGAAGTCTTATGTCTGATTCCAGATGACTCAAACAAACTAAACTCACAGACTATCTCAATGTTTGATTAAAAAATAATTAAATGTGTATATATACTCTACTTCACATTGTATGCAAGCAAAACACCTACACCATGACTGAGAAATAGGAGCAGAGAGAGAAAGAGTAACATTTGCAATCATACATGACGGTAACAAGACTTGATATCCATTACAACTGAAGTCAGTTTGTTTTGAAGTCACACTTTTCCAGGAGTACGGTAGTCCGTTCTTGCAGCTCCACCAACCTCCTGAAGAAAGACCATTCACACTATTGATGTCAACCATAAGGTGGTCTCTCAAGAGGGCAATTACTGCTATATTGAGTTAGCTATAAGTGTGGTTCAAAAAAGTGTGGTTCAAAGTCGGTTTTTATTACCATATTATATATTCACAAGTGGCTGTGTAACATTTGCTCCTTGTGCTTAGGTAAAGGGTCAATGAAGTGTATATGTGTGTGATCCACTTTTACTTATGCTGTTCTTAAGGTAAAGGATCATTGAGTGGTGTATGATTTGCTTACTTACGCAGACACTTAATTCTGAAAATGTATACAAATTGACATTTTTTGAAGATTCAACCTTTAAAAAGAAATCACCATGGTTCTTGCTATTGTAGGAAATAAAACGGGTGAAAATAGAGTCAACTGTGCAGTAAAATACAGTCAAGCCTCTCTTTTATGGGTAGCTAGAGACCAGAGGGTATCCATAGTTCAGAAACTGCACATCGGTTGGCAGCCACCACTGATCCTTAGGGTGCAAGGCAGATGTCCAGCACCTCCTTTACAAGCCATTTACTGGCTGTATCACTGAAGTCTCTTCCCATGAGTTTGGGTGGTGGTGGTTCCAAGCATACTAAGTTCTTTCTGCAGTGATCCCTGTGTGCCTTGATCCAGGTCTCCAACCACCTTGCATATTAGTCATCTGTGTGACAACTCCTTTTAAAGTGAGCAGGTAGCTATCCACATCAAGTGCCTACTTTTTGTTAAGCTCTTGGGTTCTAGCCTTTATCTGTTAATCATTCGTCGTGACTATGTGTCTTCTTCGATTCGTCGAGGATCTGTAGTTGTGATGAGCACATGTGACCCTCTCGAGAATTTGTTTTGCAATAGCTCAATCATTCACCATTCCTTCTAGCTATTTTTTTAATTATCCATACTCAAAAGAAATTTGCATCTGCAGTTATGTGGCCATTATTTGCTCAGTATTAGTGTCCATTCTTCCTCAGACTCGTGCTTTGAGTGCGCTGCTTTAAATAACTAATAAAGAACCCTAAGATATCCCTAAACTAACTCCTTGAATATATTTTCTCATAACTTTGTTACTTTTGTTTGTTTTCTAGGAGAGCCAACTCATCCAATAAAGGTAAGTCCAATAGCATTATTAATAGTATTAGTGAATGGGAGGAGATATTGTATGGGAGGGGCATTAAGTGGACCTTTGAAGGTGGGGAGAGGGTTATATAGAAGTCACTATGTTTATCTCTTGTCACTTTAAAAAAATTCTGACTTCCACCTTGTTCATTTTTTGGTTTTATGCATGTGTCTGAGCTCTTAGCCATGCTTATAAATACTATTATTTAGAGCATGTGGTAGATGGTAACCCCCTCCCCCACCACCACCCTTGCTTCAAAACAAGGTTTACATCTCAGCTGGATGGATGGATGGATGGGTGGGTGGGTGGATGGGTGGGTGGGTGGATGGATTGGTGGTTGGGTGGGTGGGTGGGTGGGTGGGTGGATGGGTGGGTGGGTGGAATGTTTAATAGCCAAGCTTCTGATAGAGCGAATATGTTATCTATTTATCTATCTATCTTCTACATCTATCTATCTATCTCTCTATCTATCTTTCTTCCATCCATCATCTATCAATTTTTCTAGTATCTATCTATCTATCTATCTATTTGTCTGTCTGTCTGCCTGCCTGTCTGTCTGTCTGTCTGTCTGTCTGTCTGTCTGTCTGTCTGTCTATCTGTCGGTGGTTCTCATCACATGGTAGTATATATGAACATCACACGACTCTGATGAAGGCTAGAGCATCTAGCCGAAACATTGAGAAGAAAAATTAGTCAATCCAACCTTACCACCTCTGTTGCCCCTACAATTCTAAGCATTATGCCAGTGCTTGGCACTCCATCCCTAAGCCATTTGTCGCGCTACTGTGGGAGAGCAAGCTAGATATTAGTAAGATCAACTTTTGTGGATTAGAGCAAAAGTGACCAAGTAAACGAAAAATGTTGATGCTATGCTTAAATAATCTTCTTGAAATTTATAGCAAAGAAAAAAGACCAAGAGGAAGCATTATATATTGCATGAATCCACTCTTCAATTGCTTGTTCTCCAACTAACTGGAGGTGGAAAGGCCATGGATATCTGAATGGTGGTCTGTCATATCATAGACTGTCAGTGAGTGTAATATCCATACTCGGATGCCACCAGATCATAATTAAATAGCTACCTATTGCAGTGTGTTTTAGCATAATTATTTTGATCACATTCACAATCGGCCACTTATTAATTTATCATCTATAGCTATTCCAATTATATTGTGCACAATAAGAATAAAAATTGCCAATGATCGGCCACCATGGCTGCCTCTTGCGGTCTTAACTGCAGTTTCTGGAAGTTCTTTGCTTGGGTAAGCTGCACAGGATCCTGTACCTACTGGAAATGATTCTGAATCCCTTGACTCCTGAGAGAGGATGTGCTCTTGGGGAAGGGTTCTCTTTGCTGTAGATTTTGTTGCAGACTTGGTGTTATATATGCTATTATTTGTTTACTTCATTCTTATACCAGACTGCAGTTTATTGAATTAGTATTCTAACAGCTTGAAAATATTATTCCCGAAAAGAAAAAAAAGCTATATTATTTGTAATGCTATAAATATAATCTCTCAATGAACTCTCAGTTGACATAATAACATTAAAATCACCTCAATAATCAACTTCAAATTTTATTCACTCAACTGATTATTCCTGATGAAGACTAGAGCATCTAGTCGAAACATCGAGTGAATAAAATTTGAAGTTGATTATTGAGAAGGTGGTTTTAATATGATTATAAACATGATTTGCAATAATGATTATAAATTTAATGATATTAATTTTACATTAAAAAAATAATATGAAATTTAAATTACAATAAATTTTTCCAACAATTAACTTAAATTCGCCCACTTGACATTTTGGCTATATAGATGCTCTCAGGATTAATGAAGGCAGCCAAAACTTCAAGTGAGAAAATTTAAGATGATTATCAATAAAGTCATTGTTCCTTTGCTATGTCAGTTCTCCCACCATCATGGACAGGGCCTGATGCAAAATTAATAATCAACTCAAATCAAGAGAATATTTAATTTTAAAGCCTCTCAATTTTGGCAAAATTTGGGAACTGAGCACAAGTGATTTTATGGGCAACTGTCATGTGCAGCCAACCTGTCTATAGTACCAAAGTTGTAGTAAGAGCTGCTATAATATTCATGATTATTGTTCCTTTGCAAGTGTTGCTTTAACAAACTTCATGATGTTCATGGTTTATGCTTCAGATGATGTGATAGTGTATGCACTTGTGTTTTAGGAGCTGGACATGTGGAGAACCAAAGATGTGTGGGTGCATGTAATCATCTTGTCGAGGTGAAGGAGTCCGTGGACATGGCTGGAGAGATGGTAGATGGTGAGATTTTTGGTTTTATAGTAGAATCAATCCTCTTCAATTTTGCAAAACTTAATCGAAAAAGTAAGATGTGCATACCCATTCAAGACCCTTTACCTGTTTAGACACAATTATACTGATATATTTGTGTATAGGATCACTAAAGTAGATGTCATATGATATGATTGCGTAATATATTAATAACTAATTTAGGACCACCTGTCTGTTTGTTTGGCATGTATGTCCGGTCGAAGGTTGCCTTCACAAGGAAGCTATGAAGGCTGTTTGAAACAACAATGACACCAGTACACTGTCTCCACAGAATTTCTTGGCTCACATATCAAACTATACCACACCTCACAACTGGAATCACCCCAAGTGAACTATTGATGGAGTGATCTTCAAATGAAGAAACCCAATGTTCGTACTATGCGACAAACCCAATGGAAACAGCAGGAGAACTACACAGTCAGTGCTGGCTAAGAACTTGGGTCAGGTGCTCAATGGGTTGCTGGTGTAGTTATTCAAGGCATAGTTTACCAACTTATTCGGAGGATTCATTCAAGGCATGCTTGGAGTCTTTTTGGAGCTAATACCAGCTCGATCATTAGGAAGCTGCTGAGTGTACAGTGATTAGGACTACTCGCTTATATGATTGATTTGCGTGACAGTAGTGTGTGGAAATGACACTTCGGTCACTTGAAGGAGTGTTCTTTTAAGAGAGCTGACACCAACAGAACAATCACTTCTTAAAAAAAAAGAACAACAATTTATTGGCCCATTTCTGGACTATCTCATGAGAAAAGATCATTTAAAAGATAGAGCAAAGAAAGAGCTTTCAGATGAAAAAATTACACACTAAGGGGAAAAAATTGACTGAATTAGAAATATTTTAATGTCATCAATGCACTTCTGAGGGAAACCATGTTTATTCAATCTTCTTCTCTCAGCTGGTATACAACGAAAGGTAACATGGGAGGTACAACAACTCAAGAATAGTTGATAATAATGAGCTGAAACTTGAAACACAGTTACTATAACAGGTCCTCCCTCAGTATCATGTGACCCAGAAAAAAGGGGGAAAAGTGGGGAAGAGAGTGAGTTTTATTGCACCCAAGATAGATCCCATAAATACAAAGTGAATGTAAAACAAAAAGAAGTGGGGAAAAGAAAGATCCGCCTGAATCGAACCGGTGACCTTCAATACCAAAGCAGGACATCCCTCAGAACTTCTCCTTTGTAATAATAAACTATCAAATTTCACTAACCTATGAGCATTTATGATAAAGGATCCTGATTATTATTCCTTTGCAAATGTTGCTGTAGCAAACCTCGTGGTGTTAAATATATGTGACTGGATTTGCAAAACAGACAGTCTAAACGCAATGGAACATTTGTTGGGACATAGGCAGTTTTATTATTTTTGGCAAAATATGATTTTTCCCCCCAATGGCTGTAACTATCCTCCATGTATAAACCTGTGGCAATGATAAACCCAGGTGATATATAGTTCTAAAGGACAAATTAAGGACAAATTAAGCCTTTACAGTGAGCTAGTTGTATATATGCACTTACCCTTCGTGAATGGAGCATTGTTAAGCTGGCTTCAAGGACACATATTAGTCACATTTTCTGTAGTTTCTGCTACTTTTCACCAATTTACAGAGATGACTTGTGTTGAAGACATAGCTAGTTCTCTAAATAAATGTGCTTGGGAAGACCTCGAAATGGTGTGAAACTCCAATGGTCACATTGAGCAAAGCTCTTGATACGGCTTTACCTCAGAAGTATACATCTTCACAATATTTCGAGTGCTTGCTGGAGGGTAGCCATATCAGTTCCAAACTTTCCGGACATGATCTTTAAACATCATAGGTGGCTATATTTAAAAAAAACATATTTTTGATAGAAATAGCATTTAGACTGGTTTCCTAAATCTGATCTAGTTTACGCAGCACTATACACTTTATGAAAAATGAAACCATCCAAGGGGCATCTCAATAATGCATCAGATGATGAAATTTGTATGCACTTGTGTTTTAGGAGCTGGACATGTGGAGGACCAAAGCTGTGTGGGAGCAAGTTATCATCTTGTCATGAGAGAAATGAAGCAGACTGTGGACATGGCTGGAGAGATGGAGAATGGTGAGAATTGTATATAATGGAGAAGTAGAATTTATAGAGCCATATCTTGGTGTTTGATGAAGTACTTGGATCTAGTATTCAATTACCAAAGTGTTTAACTTCAGGTAAGAATTCAGAGTGCATTTAGTATAATTATTATGAGCATACCAATTTGAAGACCCTGTACCTGTTTAAAATCGTGTGCATGCAACTTTGCAAGGCAGGGGGTATATGTTACAATATTAACAGTGTTAAAGGATGTCTGAAATGGATGTGGTATGATATGGTTGATACATACATCAAGTTTGTTATTGAATATTTGTATGCTACATGTATTCCTTAAATTATTGATGACTAGTCGGCACCTTAACCAGGAGCTTTCTTTGAGCTCTTGAGAGTTGATGACATAAATGTCGGAAAATCTAGGGAAGCCAAAACACATCGTAATACACTTCATGAAGAATGAAACCATCCCAAGGAGTGTCTCAAGAATGCACCAGATCATGTGATTTGTATGCATTGTGTTTTAGGAGCTGGACATGTAGAGGACCAAAGCTGTGTGGGTGCAAGTGACCATCTTATCATGAGTGAGGTGCAGCAGTCTGTCGGCATGGCTGAAGAGATGGAGGAGGGTGAGAATTAAGTTTTATAGTAGAGAAGTAGCATTTAAAGAGCCAAAATAATAGGTATTCATGGTGTTTGAATTTGCAAGGATGTATGTTACAATACTGGCAGTAATACACTGAAGTGGATGTGGTTTGATATGATGGATATGTACATCACTAATTTGTTTCAGTTACAAGTACTCTTTAATAAACTTAATCGATGATCATTATAAAGAAAATGTTATAAAAATGTTTTGCGCATGTCTAAAGGATTTTGCTCACACTTTTGAGTCAGTCATGTCTCTGTATCGACGGTTTCGACCTGTTGGAGAAGGAAGCAAGGAAGCCGCTCTCCAATCAATAGCAGTGGCAGTAAAACATCTGAAAATGAATGCTTAGCGATCACTGGAGAAAATATATATAATTGAATGAGTCACAAACTACAATGACAGTATGAGGACAGCAATTGGTGAGCAGCCATTAAGTATGGCAACAAAAATATTTCTCTGAGAGTCTTGGATTTGAAGTACCAGACTAGTATTAGAGTAACATTTTGATATAATGGAACCATTATAAATGTAATAAATAAACCCGTTAACACATAAATTTTAAGGGAAAATATTACCAGTACAGAGGAGGCTACTTATCCAAATGTCTGTCACGCTGGTTAACCGAATGTTACAAGAAGCCCTGCCCATGTCAATGCTAGCTGCAAATGCAGAAATGCTAGCTAGATATAGTATACTACTTTTTTTATTATGCAGGGGAAATTCCAATATTAAGCATTAGACTAATGTGGAACATTGTCCAGCAGTTTCTTTTGATTCTTCTTCCCCCGTGTCAAAGCAGAGAGCTTGGATTAACCTACTCAAAAGAGTTAAAAAGGTGTGCATATAATCGATGTAAGCTCAAGATCTATGATATTATGAGGAATGGGAGAACTTAGCTCGAGTAGTGACTGAATGCGGGAAAGTAGACATCCATGATTTTATGACGAGCAAGGAGAAGCTGAAGTTAAATTATCAAGTTAACTGAACACTCTCCACTCCCAACCTGTGGATAAGTGGCCTCCTATATACTGAATGGAAGGTTCCTGATTATCATTCCTTTGAAAGTGTTGCTGTAGCAAACCTCATGGTGTTCACTAGGTCTAGTTCACACATCGTAATACACTTCATGAAGAATGAAACCATCCCAAGGGGTGTCGCAATAATGCACCAGATGATGTGATTTGTATGCATTGTGTTTTAGGAGCTGGACATGTGGAGGACCAAAGCTGTGTGGGTGCAAGTGATCATCTTGTCATGAGTGAGGTGCAGCAGTCTGTGGGCATGGCTGAAAAGATGGAGAAGGGTAAGAATTTTTTTGTAGTAGAGAAGTAGCACTTGGTATTTGATGAATGAAGTCTGATGTCAGTGACTATGTTTTAAATCATAACAATATAATAACAAAAATGCAGAGAAGAAACTGAGGAAACTGCTCTCCAATTAGTGGTAGAGGCAGTAAAACCTTCTGAAAAATGAATGCTTTGTAACAATAAGCAAATTGAGTGGGTGGCGTCGCTACGATGACGACATGAGGACAGAGATTGGTAAGCATTCCATCAAGTATGGAAATAAGAGTGTAAAAAAATGTCCTCAAGGAGTCTTGGATTTGAAGTACCAGAGGCAACTGTTAGAAACTCCAAGCATGAGCTGGAAAAACAGATCAAAAAAGCAAGAGATGCGACGATGCTCATGTCATTGCTAAAAAGAGGAGGGAACCTTGTTCTGTAAGAAGAGATCGACAGCATGACTAACAATAGTACTCTATTATTGAAGACCAGTTGCTATTATTATTTCTGTGTACTAACCACATGCAGGTGCCATAAACAGTACTGTGTAATATTGTCATCAACTAAACACTGTAAGTGCCAGGCACAAACTCGGACATCATCAGGGAAAAAATTAAATCAAAGAATTTGTATGACATGCCCATTCCCTATTGTTCATGCCCAATAGAGAGACTGCTCTATTGTTCATGCCCAATAGAGACTGCTCTATTGATTTAAAAGACCCCAAATCTGGATTTGCTCGCAGACTTTGACAGAGCTGCCTACCTTGTTTTCTCCTTTCCCTGGGATCAAACTCCTTTCTTCAGTTGATTTCTCCTGGAAAATATTTAAAGATAGATTTTCAGAAGTGATCAGCTTGTGTGTCCCCTCTAAATTTATCTCACCCTCTACTTGCCACCCTTGGGTTGCAACTAATCCATTTCTTAACTTAGCACCATCTATCTATGAAGGATGTAGGTTTCATTTGTACTTTGGTGGGCGACAGATTTTTCCTTCCCCTCACCTAGTCCCGCAATTATGCACTAGCGTCTCTTCTCGTGACATATGCCTGCATGCTGGTGATACTACTTCCATCCTACCTTTGGTTGCCACCTCGCAGTTTGTTAGTTACACAGTTAGTGCAGTAATCAGTTGAGCCATGCAGCATTGTGAGTAATGGTAATGTGCCCATGTGTGTGTCGGTGCATCTGCTTTGTAAAAGTCCTTTATTGCAAGCAACTATCCAAAAGTCGTGTAACACTAATTTTCTGGTTAGACGGGACACACTGGGTTCAGAGGATAGATTCCTGTTTGGTATTTTATGACTTGCAATTATCAAGACTATGGAATCCATTACTACCAGTAGTTCAGAGTATGGCAATTGGTCTTGGGATTCAGAAAGCTTGACAAGAGCAAACAGTTTCCTTCATCAACTCACTTCTTTTCAATTTCTTGTTTCATTCAGCATTGCAATGAGAATCTTTGGTAGTCTTCGATATGTTACAATCAACCTTCAGAGGACTCATGATGTCATGTCTGCATATGAACACATTCCAGATGTGTGTGCTGGAGTTGGAACTGTTAAAAACAAACTGTGAAGCAGAATCCCACGCTTGGTTTGAAGAAATCAAAACTTTTGCTGACAGCATTAACGTACCTGTTAGCATTCCCAGGATTACATCAAGATGAGTACATAGAGCCAATGTTTATGCAGACAGCACTGACTATTGCAGAAACATCATGATGCCTTTCTTGAATCACATAACCACAGAAATGGAAATCAGATTTGGATCAATTCACCAGACAAAGATAAAAACTGTTCAGTCTCATTCCGCCCACTGCTTTGTCTTATACCTTCTCCCCCATCAAAGATGTAGATGAACTGTACAAGTCTGACTTGCCTTCTCCTCCATTGAGGTGAACTCTACAAGTCTGACTTGCCTTCTCCTCCATTAAAGATGAGATGAACTGTACAAGTCTGACTTGCCTTCTCCTCCATTAAAGATGAGGTGAACTGTACAAGTCTGACTTGCCTCCTCCTCCATTAAAGATGGAGGTGAACTGTACAAGTCTGACTTGCCTTCTCCTCCATTAAAGATGAGGTGAACTGTACAAGTCTGACTTGCCTTCTCCTCCAATAAAGATGTGGTGAACTGTACAAGTCTGACTTGCCTTCTCCTCCATTAAAGATGTAGGTGAACTGTACAAGTCTGACTTTCCTTCTCCTCAATTGCTCTCCACAGAATTTAATAGATCAATGGAAGATAAAATTTATTTCTATGTCACCAGATGACAGGCCTGATACTCTACAAGCAGCTTTGCTATGTCACTAATATATAGCTGCACCTGGTAGTGAACTGACCACTGATAACTAGCTAGCTGGCTCACTTACAAGTTAGTGACACAACTTACCAAATTGAAAACTACTAGCTAGATGTAAAACCTTCAACTTGGCTTCCACCTGTTTCCAGGCATTGCCCTTCACTTTGTATATTCTAGCAGATAACTGCCACCACCAGGAAGAGGTCTTCATGGCCAATGAGCTTGTTCATGTCCACAAACACCATCATATTTACTTAACTAAACAGCAACACAGTAGTTCATCCATCACATGCGAAATTATAAAATTTTGATCGATCAGGCACTCGACACTCGAATAGAACTAGAGCCATTCCATTGCTGGTTTACAATATGTATGATATGACAGGTGATAATATATGATATGATAGAATGACTGAGCATCATATTGTTGAACTAGCCTATCTTTACTCATGAATACATTTGAATAAGTTCCATCAGTGATTCTTTTCAACCAGTACTGTAGGTATATTATTTATTGTATGTGAAGTTACCATGGAGTTCATTTTCTATTGCAGGCATATATGATTCCATAATTTTGAAGACTGATCCAAATAATGATGAAGCTGATATTCCTTCTTATTATGACATCATAAGAGAGGTAGGCAACAGCAATGGGGAAGAAGTGGTGTACATAAATCTCACTGGAATCTTTGACCAGCAAGATGGAGGCAAAGGCAAAGATAGTGTGGAGAAGAAAGAGAAGCAACAGGAATATTCTGTCATAAAAAAGGGCACCAAACGCAACGTTGAATACAACCTCCCCATGCACTTTGCTGAGTCCCTTTCAAGTTTAAAAAATGCAGACACTCCAAGAATTGCATCTGCCACTTTTCCACATGAATATCACTCCATTGAAAAGGCAACTCCCTCTTCTCTTCAGGTGAGAGAAGCAACAAATCTGGCACAGAGTGGAAGTGGTTCATCTTTACCTCCTCCTCCTCTTCCACCTCCCATTCATCAGAAAGACCTCCCTGGTGGAATGCTGGGATTAGAAAAGGAAGTCACACGAGATGTGACAAAGAGAGAAAGTTGCTACTGCAACATTGGGGAAGTTAAGGCAGAGGTTTCTGCGTTGACGGATCCTGTTGACAAATATCAGAGAAATGGAAGAAAATCCCTGATATACATGAACGTAAATGTTGTTTGAGGCTGTAATTGTGAATGACATTTTCTTCAAGTATTTGAATTTTAATGCTTCTCCTTTTTAAAGCAGTTTCTAATTCCTGTGATTAGGATTATAGATTGGGAAAGTTCAGTACCTGCTTTATCATTTATCGTACCTGAAGAAATTAAAAAAAGAAAGTATTTGTAAGTAATTTTCTGTAAGTCAGCAGTTTGTTTATTTTGAAAAATTTACAACTATTTGCAATAATGGACTTAGATCCAGCCCTGCCCCTCCCCTTTGACTTACCAGTATATGCTCTCAGTATGTCAGTAACTGACCAGCACCACATAGAAGACCGTGTGTAAAATTGTAAAAACTTCTTCAATTTAAAACTTGTATATTAAACATAGAGTGGCACATGTACTACCACACAGACAGTGACCTGTCACATGTAAATGTATAGCAGATAAATTCTCCATCCAAAGGTTCAGGTTTTAATAATGTTTTCTGCTATTTTTAAAAAATTTGCCACTAAATGCTACTAAATTCATCTAGTTTCAATGTCCTTATTTGCTAAAGTTCAGTCTTGCCCATATTATGGAATGGCTAACTCTATATTCCTGGGCTAGTGGTAGTTGTGATAGACTGTGACCTTTAGTCTGATCAGTTATTATTAACCTTGTTGTGGTTATATATTTATTATTTACTATGACTGGCACCCTTGTTTAGTGTACACTATAAAACCATGGTTTTGACCAGTTCATTCAGACCTCTTGATAATGCATTGCCAATAAATGGCATGCAGTACCAGTAGTAACATAGACTAGTACAGTACCAGTGTTCAGTAAATTTATTATATATTTGTGTATATATAAACAATGAAAATAACAATGATAATAATAAATAGCAAATACTTGCAGAAGCTCTGCAAGGTTAAATATTTTATGTTGTGGTTAAAAGTGTTTAGTATTAAGATTATAAAATGTTGGCAGATAATGATGTTTTAAGAGGGTTTTTTATACATAATGTTCCATTGTGCTATAGTCTATTCTTTGTTGTTTAAATAATACACCGAAAATA
This sequence comes from Cladorhizidae sp. MBARI D1340-BT2, assembly GCA_028752905.1. Taxonomy (NCBI): domain Eukaryota; kingdom Metazoa; phylum Porifera; class Demospongiae; order Poecilosclerida; family Cladorhizidae; species Cladorhizidae sp. MBARI D1340-BT2. The sequence continues at coordinate 30,659,153 of JAQNBH010000001.1, forward strand.
TGTCAGAAGGAGTTACGTGGGCATTAGATACTTCATGATGGATAATGTTTTTGTGACAGTTATTTCTTGTCTGATCACTAGATGGTGGATGCAGCCCTCGGTACCCTCACCAATGTTCGCTGCTCTCCCTTGCCTTGCCTCTGAGGAAATGCAGCCCTCAGTTCTCTCCTCTTACTGCCGCTCCCTCCTCGTCCCTTGCACTCTCTGAAATTTCTGCTCTGTGAAGTGTCTTTTCTCTGATAAATTCTTTCCCTGTGTCTCTGTTTAATTGTACTCTCATCTCCATTTTTCTATCAAATTATCTCGCAATTTCTTGCACAGTTTCACTAGCTGTGGCCCTTCTTCTTCTCAGTCTCTCTGCTGCAGCTCTCCTAGTTTCTGTTACACACTCTATAGTTCTTCTATGCTGTGAAGCTCATGGAGTAGCTATTTTGCAGTCACTTTCTCAAGGATTCCGTAGAACATACCTATCCATTACGGCTACTGATTCGACTTTTTGGGGGGTTAAAGCCATTCCACAGAATTTCCCATTGTTAATGGAGGGGAGGGGGGTTGTTCTGCCTCGCTAGCAAATTGCAAATTGTGAGTTCTACAATAAGCAATTTGTTGCCAGTGCAAAATACACATGTGCATTCTTAAACAGAAGCGTTAAAAAAGCAAGATGTCTCAGTGAATCTGGAAAATATCTGAGCAGGCTCTCGCCTCAACCTAGGATAAGTTCATAAATACGATCAACAATGCATAGAAAGTATACTTTATTAGGGCTTCAGCTATGCTAGGGTTAGGACCATGTCTAGAGCAATGCAATGATAGGAGGATTGCAAGTTTGTCTGGTAAAAGGTATCAGTCTATATTTTGCCTCGATCTATTACTAGTAGAAAAAAGAGGATGCGGATATGAAGGTGAAATTTTGTGGGTTTGTCCGGCCATTTGTCTGTTGCTTTGGTACTCAAGATCACTGGTTCGATTCCAGGCAAAAGCGTTGTCACTTCTTTTTCCAATGTTTTCCCTCCACATGTGCTTGGTAGTCAAGCTGGGTGAAGTCATTAACTTTTTTTTACCTCCACCAATGAGATGAGGTTTTCACTTCAGCTTTCGTTTGTCTGTCTGTCTGTCTAAGATTACACAAAAATTTCAATTTTATTGACGGGGGTAAGGACAAAGCCATTAAATTTTGCTGGTGATAAATGCCACCAAAAACCAATAACACAATAAACGGCATGGAATTTGACATTATAGGCTTTTTGTTTAGCAGTATACCCCACATGCGTCTTTCACATTGGCAACAGTAACAGTCTCGCATAACGCATGACATTTTCTAAGGCATATTTCCGTCAATAACTCCATTAAAAGTTGTCGGTAGTGGCGGAGGTTAGCAGTCTGATTGCTGGTTTTTTTTGTTTTCTTCCTCCTTCCCCTATCCCCCCCCCCTCCCCCGCTTTCTTTGTTGACAAATCAGTGGAAGAATAATTGTTGGGAGTAGCAGAAGTTTGCAGCCTCTGATTGCTATTTAAAAAAAAAAAATTATATATATTTTACTTTACAACCGCAAGACAACATTGATAGAACAGAGGAATGCCTGAAGATCTGACACTAAGGTACTGGTGTAGTCTGCACTAAATAAAACGATTTTTTAATATTTTCTATAGTGAGATAAGGTGTCTATGACACATTCTGATCAAATATTCCAGGTAAGTTACTTTTGACTTTCTAGTGAGTATTTCTTGATTTACTAAAATCTATCAATATTACTGGACAATTCTTCTTCCTCTCCTTCTCTTAACAGCTAGTGTCCAGCCCTGCTCTCCATCTTGATTTTACCTAACTCCCACTTGACCATCTTTACTTCCACACACACATGGTTACATTCTAGTAAATGACTAGTATTGTCTTCATATGCCTCATCAGAAGTTGAAGTATCATCTTTCTCTGTGCTGATACCATATAATAATGTGTACTTTTTTGAGTAGCAGCATGTACTAGCATACCTATTCTGGGGGAATTTCTTAAATTCATTAGCTTATGCCACTTTCTTTATTTTTTCTTCGCCTTCTTGCTTGGATCAGAGCTATGGCTCTAGAATTGCACTTGTAAGCAAACTGTAAACCAGTCTCTTACTGCCTAGCTGTCCACACTGCAGCCCAATTCTTTGTCTTTCAAGTGGAGACACAGTGAATGTCCAGCCTGGTTGAGATTGGAAAAATCCCACCTGGCACTGGCAAGGTTATAGTACTTCTAGGACACACAAGTTCCACTATAATAAAGGTGATGGTGGCTTCCACTGGGCTTGAAATCCGGTGTCACCTACCACAACATAGTCTATGGATGACACGATGTAAAAGTAGACCTTCATACATAAAGTTTGAGTTTTCTAGCTTACAAAACTGTGGCCATGCATAGGAGAAATCCACACACGCGCATGCATGCATGCATACACACGTACAACCTTTCATTTTTATGCACTTAATTATCTAGCTGAAATCCCCCAAAGCTCATATTTCAGTTAAAACTCACATCAGCTGCTATTTAGCTGCCTAAATGGTGGCTCTGGCCTTTAGCTAATGTGTAGGTTAGGGCAAAGGCTAGAGTACCAAAAGTTTGGTAGTGATTAGAACACAGTGGTCGAGGTAACAATAGTTGAGGCAGGTTGATACACATAGGTCAACAGCAGCTTCATGTGGAGACTGACTAGAACACTGGAGAAGTATAACATTGTGTAGAGGCAGGTTGATGTAAGTAGGTCAACAACAGCTCACTCAGTGGGGGGGTAATGTCTACTGAAAGTTGGGGGGGGGGGTAATGCCACTGAAAATGGGGGGGGGAGGAAGCAGCTGTTCACCCTATACTGGGGGTTGGGGTACTCCCCTAGTAAATTTTGAAAAATAGGGTCGCAATTCTACTGACTTTTAAATATACCCAATATCATTATGTGACATGACCAGATATGAAAGTAGTTAGAGAGAGAGTCAGAGAGACCTAGACTAGAGAGGCATTCATCCAATTATATATGTGGAAGTAGCCAAAGATGGATGATCACATCAGTACTCTATCCGCAAAGTCATTGGTGACTTGCTTGAGGCTTAGTTCTTTCACCAGCTCTTTATGCACTGTGCATATCATGAGATGATTGAGGTGGTTGTTCAACATGGTTGTGTGGAGGTAAGACTTCACCCTTCTTAGTGCACTGAAGGCACGTTCAGAGCTGGCATTTGTTGCTGGCATAACCAGAACAATCTTGACCAAGGACATGACCTCTGGTATGAGGGACCAGATCTTTTTAAGGAAATCTACGACATTATGTAATGTATCTCCCCCTTCTCCTTGACTGAAGCTGTGATAGCTGAATTTGTAGGGTATTTGGGTTAAACTCTGACACAGTTGGTCAACATTTTGTGAGACAAGTTTCCCCAATACTCGAGTCCTTTCACAAGAACCTGCTCACAGGTTGCATACATGGTGTAATCTTTTTTGATTGAAATGCTCTACACTGCAGCTAGCTACAGTGTCCATAGTTTCAAAGTAACCTCTGTAGGTAAAAGTCCACTACATTGGAATGGTGCTCAGGTTGACAATCACCTGCAAAATACCTTGATGGCATCTTACAGCAATGTGGAAGTGAAGGTGCTTGTAACTCTAATTTTACAGCAGCTTGAGTGACCTTGGTCCAATGGAGGCTTGCATTCCTGTCGTATACCTAAAAAAACAGTGACAGAAAGCTTGACATTCTCTTGAGCATCCAATGCACATAGCTCTGCCCTCTGAAGGCTAGTGCTGAGGTATGTGAAAGTACTACAATGACAAGCTGAAGTCCACAGAAGAAACTAAAAGTTTGCATTTTAGCATGCACTCCAACTATTCTTGCCTTCATGTCAAGAGTCACTGACATTGTCTTGTATCCAGTCCCATAGCTTCATCAAAGTTCCATAGTTTTTCAGAATAGCCCTCAGTGATGCAGCTCAGGCAGTACACCTTGTTGGGCAGAGGATTTTCAGAGTTGGTGAGTGAATATCGTATATGTGGAGATCATGTTCCATTTGTCCCAGAATTTCTTCTTGTTTTCTGCAGAATTCTGCCTCTATTTTAGACTATTCTTTATTAATATAGTGATTTCATAAGCTAAATCAAGTGTGTCTTTCACCAGGGGAATATTTTTTATTTTACCCCGACAGCAAGGTTAAGTGAGTGACAGTAGCAGTGTGCAGTGTGTCAGCAGACATTTTTGAGATGATTTGTGCAGCAACCCCTCCAGTCATGCTCAAACATCTGTCAGAGCATTACATGGGCATCTTGAATTCTGAGATTCATATGCAGCAGCACATCATTTATGCAAATGACAATTATATCTGCATTTGTCTGAGCGACTGGCTCACGTACTGTCATCTCATTCTCCACCCAACATATGCAAATTACAAGTTGTTCAATGTTTCAGAACTCTCATCAGCCATGATACTGTAGCATCCAGATTCAGCTATGTCACTTGCTATACCACCATGCAACACTTTAAGGGCCATAATCTGTAGCATTTCATTCTGAGCACCCGAGCTCATTATGCTTGTCATAAGAATTTTCCATCCACTTTAGAATCACTTCATTGGCTTGAAGGAGGAGCTGCTTGAAATTTGACTCCTCCTCTTGCTTTCCCATACGAAAGGCAATGCCTTGGTGGGCGAGATGGGATATACTTTGGACGATTTTCAGGAGGCAGTTCCTATTTTCCTCTTGACACTTGAAATGTTCCTTCAGCTGCTCATCAATGTAACTGTGTTGAGTTAACAGAGTAGCTGCATGTTTGTGACATAGTGAGCTCTCATGTTTATGGAAACCCTTGGTTTTGCACAGACCAATTTCTGAACCCATCAGGAATTAGCTTTCATAACTTGTATATATCAAGATGAAGCAGTCAATTTGGCTGTGGTACAAGTGTGGCAAATTACGGAATCTGAAATTGGAAGGTAATTCAGCCATAAAAATTGTGAGTATCAGGCTGGTTGGAAAGCTCGTTGATGATCCATTTTGGGTTTAGGGTATTTAATGTTAACTGGCTGGTATATAGGAACCTTGAGGAAGGGTATTCAGAGTTTTACTGGCTCCAGGTTTCTACACCTGAGAAACACAAGAGTTTATAAATATATGCTCTTTATTTTTGCTACGTATTCATAATACTAAATTTTGCAAAATAAACAACACAGTCTGACAACACATGATTGTTTGATGACACATTATTTCAGGGGCCGAGAGATCACCAAAGATTTGGGGGTTCAATGTTGACTTCATATGTGATGGATCATGGCATGCATGTTCAGATTCTTCAGATTCGCGTTCAGATTTTTCTGGGATATCTTCAACCTGTGCATCAGCTTGGCGATCCGAGTCATCTGATACTTGGTCTTGATCTGCAACATAAGCCTTCTCCTCAGACTCCCTTTGTCTCTGTGTACTTTGACAAAAACTAAACAAGGAGGTTTGTCTTTTAATCATGATTCACTCTGCACTAGCTAGCTCCTAGAATATGTGGCCTGGAATATTCTAGAACAAGTATATATTCTAAAACAAATTGGTTATGTACTAGTAGGCAATTTTCACACTAATTAATCATGAATACTATTACCATGCTCTTTTTGTTTTTCAACATCACTTCTGATGGGGGTACCTTTCAGTGGTGTGTGGTAAAAAAGAAGTTGCTTGCCAAAAATGCTCCCCCCCCCCTCCCGTAGCTTCATGTGGAGACACACTAGAATACTGGAGAAGCATAAGGTCCAAGTAATTGACAACACTCGAATAGGGAGATATATGGATCAAGGTCTCCCTTCTCTTTCTGCTTTAAAGTTATTGAAGATTACAACAGAAAATGAAATAAGCTTAGTCTATTAGCTCTTATTTCTTTTTTATACTTCAGGTGATATCTGGGTCTTTTCTCCCACTGCATAAATTTATCAGGGTATGAAGGTGGCTGATGGTGATGAACCCTTTTTTCCCCTTGGGTTTGACCTTTGCCTGCGCTATTATTACATGCAATGTTTCAAACATTATAAATCAGTGTGATGACAAACATTGTATACCAGTGTGGTGATTTCAAACATTGTATATAATAATACCAGTGTGATGCTTTTCAAACTCGAATTATATCAATATTTAAATTTTTTAAATAAAGTATGGTATGTAATTTCACTACAAAGAGATATTTTGAAGGTGAATGAGAAAAACTGTGATTGCGAGATAAATAAAACATTTTTGGGCAAAACGCTTGATGATGATTATGAAAGGAGTCACTTCTCTCACTCAAAGCTCTTCCTATGGTCTATAAGAAATGGCTACAAATCATACAATGCACTACTCACATATGTGTAACCTCGTAGTGTACACTGGAAATTACAAGAAAACCATACAAATGTTAAAGTCCACCCTAAAAAATCAAGCAATACTCATCATGCATTATTTAATCAACACAGCATGTAAAATGAGTTTTGTCTGCATTGGACTCACTTTGAGTTTCCCTTCTCTTTCATGATAAGTGTGAAATGGGAAGTGCGCAACTATTACACTTTTATCATTTTAACCTGTCCTTGTGAAGTCAATCAGCCACACTAAGTTGTGTTTGATGGAACTAGGGCATCATATTGTTTCCACAAGAGAATCTGGTTTGCCACCTTAAACTCACTTGTACTGGAAAAGGAAGTGTTTTAGAGATGTATTAACAGAACCCACGTCAATGTAGATGTCTGTGGGATGTTTGAATCAAAGATACTGAGTGTAGGACTTGCATATTCTCGGCATCAACAATGCTCCAGGTTTCCTCTAGAGATTCTACTTTTTTAGTATCAGGTAAGTTTTTTTTGTTGGTGAGTGGAGGTGGGGGTAGTGGGGTGGTGGGGGTGGGACCAACTTCTCATGTTTCTGGTTACTTCCAGAAATTCTATTGATGTTTGCAATCAAAAGGTATAAAGTACCTAAATACGCACTTCATGCATGTTCTAACACATATGAAAATTCCTATGCAACAAGCCATGTCTGTTTCTAATTCTGTATATATAGCAATAACTCGCCCTATTCCAAATGTGCTGCACATGTAAACCTGTGGTGGGATCAACAAATTCCACTGAGTAATTTGCCCTTGTCCGAATGCACGGAAGTTTTGTCAGCACCATGCAATTGTATAAAGTTGTTCCCTCAGTCAATGTTACCTAGAAGTTTACATTGTATACTTTTAACAGTATAGCTAGAAATTTTGAGTGACTGGTACAAGAACCATTGCTATAAACTTGGGCTTCCGCAAATTCAAATGGCCCTTTGTTCTAGCTGACATCAATCACCCGATGCTGGATGTTGATTTGTTCTGGCAACCATCTCCTCATCGATGTCTAGACTAGCCACATCATATGCAAAGACATATGAGAATGTACCCGTTCAACATGAGGCAGCACTGGCTCCCAGCCTCAACACTTTCTCTGCAAGTAACAAATTTGCTGATCCTCAAAGAATTTCATCAGTCACTCATCCGCAGTTCTCCATCGTAGATGTGAAGCATGGCTAAGAGCACTGCATTCCTACAACAGGCCCTCCAACGCACGCTAAAGCGCATACCGTTTGTCCCTTGATAAGTTGGCCATTGCTCAACGTGAGTTTGCTGAAATGGAGAGACTAGGAATTGTTCGTCGATCTTCCAGCACTTGGGCATCGCCACTTCATATGGTTCCGAAGAAGACACCAGGCTCTTGGCATCTTTGCAGGGACTTCAGGTGCTTGAACGAGGCCACAACACATGATCGATAGCCTGTCCCGCATATTCAGGACTTCACGACACAGCTGGAAGGTAAAAAGAAAAGGTAGACCTGGTACGCGGGTATAACCAGATCCTGGTGGCAGCCGCTGATATACCTAAGACTGCTGTGATAACATCCTTTGGCCTATTTGAATTCCTCTGGGTACCGTTTGGCCTTATGCAGCAAAGGCCTTCCAGTGACTAATGGACCAAATCTGCTGGGGACTGGAAGGATTCCTGTTTGTGTACTTAGACGATATCCTCATTGCCAGCTCCGGTGCCAGTGAGCACCGGCTTTACCTGCATCTGTTCTTCAAGAGGTTGGCTGGTCATGGCCTTGTGGTTAACATAGCAAAGTGCACGTTTGGTACAGATGCCATTGACTTCATTGGTCATAAAGTTACGGTGCAAAGTGTTGAGCAATTACCCGAGTGAGTCGAGGCCATCCGTCAGTTTCTGCAACCACGACATGCCAAGGCCTTAACTTAGTTTTTGGGCATGGTAAATTTTTACCATAGATTTGTGTCCCACACTGCCATCCTCATGGGTCCATTACACAGTATGTCACATGTGAAAGGTTGGGACTTCCAGTGGACTGCACAGCTTCAGTCAGCCTTCGATGCAACAAAACATGCTTTGGCCTCAGCAACCCTACTCGTCCATCCTAGCGCCACTGCCACTACATGCCTCACTGTGGATGCATCTGACTTGGCAATGGGAGCAGTCCTTGAATAATTTCTATGGAGCTGGAAGCCGCAGCCTTCTTCTCATGGAAACTGGACAATGCACAGAAAAAGTATAGCACCTTTGAACGCGAACTCCTTGCCATGCACTCTGCAGTGAAGCACTTTGGTTATTTCATTGAGGGGCATCGGTTTCACATTTATACCGATCACAAACCACTCACATTCGCCTTTGCCAGCAGCTCGGAACACTGGTCTTTGAGGCAACAATGATACCTCTCCAGCATAGCAGAATATTCCACAGATGTGCGACATGTCCATGATTGAGATAATGCCTCCCCCTCATGTGTGTAAATTGGTGTAGATCCAGTGTGCATGGCGGTGGGTCAACCTGATCTTGACCTCCTTGCTATGGCATGTGCACAACAGGAGGAGGTTGGGATTCAAGCGTATCACACGGCCATCACACAATTGGTGCTTGCAGACCTACCAATTCCAAGTACAAACGTGACCTTGCTGCATGACACTTCAACTGGTACTTCGCGACCTATAGTTCCCCTCGCTGATGCCAATCCATCGCCTGACACACCAGACATTAGAACAACCAGGTAGATGGTGGTAGCAGCACATTTTGTATGGCATGGTATGAACAAGCAAGTGGGCCAATGGGCCAAGACATGTGTGCCCTACCAGAAAACAAAGGTCCATCGACATGTGTCTGCCCCAATGGAGCATGGCCAGCTCCCGGACTGACGCTTCCAGAGAATTCATGTTAATATCGAGGGACCATTGCCCATTTCACAAGGAATTTTTTTTACCTCTTTACCATCATTGGATCGTTATACACGGTGGCCAGAAGCCATACCTATGGCAGATGCTACAGCCACCTTGTGCAGGCATGCCCTCCTTTCTCAACATATTGCCCAGTTTGGAGTACCAATGGACATCACCTCTGACAGGGGGCCACAGTTCACCTCAGCCCTATGGACAGTCCTGAGTGCACTACTGGGAGCACAGCTGCATCGCACAACTGCCTATATATCACCCGCAAGCAAATGGCATTGTCGAGCGATTCCATAGGCAGTTGAAAGCAGCATTATGCGCTCATCTGATAGGGCCCTCGTGGATGGATGAGCTTCCATTGGTCTGGCTCAGCCTCCGATCAGCTCCCAAAGAGGACCTTGGATGTGCCCCTTTCGAACTCATCTATGGTAACGATTCACCTATCTGGAGAATTCTTTGAAACTACATCTTCTGCTGAGCCCAATGTCTGTGAACTTCTTGCACGCCTACGTACTACCATCTACTCTCGACATCAATGGCCGATGAGATACAGTTTCAGTCGACCACCTCAAATCTGCCTTTTTGGACACAGATTTCAGAGTGCATGAGAGTACAGGAGCTGCGAATTCACGGATGACTGCAAATTGCCTGCCCACCACACCACAGATGACCGCACGGAATGTTGCTAACAAACCATTATGTATGGGTTGGAAGGAGTAGAGTAGGATGGGCGATAAGACTCCCAGCCAAGCTGCACACTTCCATGACTTCTTGCACTGGGGGCCCTAGTGGCTTGGCTTTTCCCTGGAAACTTTGAACTCATGAAGTAACTATAGCATGCACATGCACGTGAATCATCGATACTGTACCTGTGACTTTTCGATATATATGAATCATTTGTTAAAGATGGAGTCTTTTGAATGGTCGATTAATGACTCCTCTGATAGAAAGCAGCTTCTCCACCATGCACTTGTGCATCCAAACTGGCAAAGAAAATGATGCTGACATGTGCATGGGATGTAGTGACTACCATGACTATTGAGAAATGTTTTGCCTTGAGTGGATTTCTGGACACCTTAGTTGATTGCACTGTTAATGCGGTCATGAGGCTGAGTCTGAGTTACAAACCGTGTTGGCTGAAACTGGCACGACCTGGCAGGAGTACGTATGTGAACTGTGATTGATAATTATCTGTTATTGAAACCCTTGAAAAGTATACTGGGAGGTCAACTTGCTGAGTAGTATCAGCAAGGAAAAGAATAGTTGCGATGAAAATGATGATGAATTAGAGAGTACATCAGCTGTGGATATCGAAACTGCAACCAAATATCTCTTATGAAGTGTGACATTTTGCTCTTGCTCATGAGAAGACGAGAGTTGTTGGAGCTGCTACTATATAGAGTGAAATGATTGTAGAGGGGACTATGCTAGAGATGACACAAAAAGGCAAAAACAACTAGTGAAATGAATTAAGTGAACTACTGCTATTGTTTGCACATTTTATTGTACTCATGGTACATGCATACATATATAATATTATTTTGGCCCACCCATTACCACCCCCACCTCTAGTGGAAGACCACCTCTTTTGGAAGACCATTTTCTATCAGATTTGAGGGTGGTCAATCAAAAGAGGAACTACTGTTTCACTAGGCACTGCACCATCGCTCGTCAAGCATGCAGTGACTGGCTCTGGGAAAACCAATTCGGGAGGACCTACCTGAATCGTTGTGCGTTAAATCCCCCCCCCCTCCCCTCAATGTACCCAACAACAACGACCAGTTTATATTAGTGGTGGGCTGATAAAGGTGAGCTTTTATTTAATTATTTATATAAAACAAACCACAACACACAAAACAAACAAAAAACACGACATAATAAAAACCTAAATAGTTCCATACCTCTCTGTGATAGGATCACTGACTTTAAGCACCCACTGTGTGAGCTGTTTCTTGAAGTGTAGGATTAGGATGGGGACATATAGTAGTGCGTACTTGATGGTCCACATATACTGCACACAGCCATGGGTGCTGAGTACTTGATGGTCCACACATACTGCACACAGCCATGGGTGTGCTGAGTACTTGATGGTCCACACATACTGCCTATAGCCATAGCCACATAATGTAACATTACCTCTCCACAGGCAGACACAGGCAGAGGTGGGAGTAGCTTCAGTAGGAGGAATGCCTAGTCTCTGAGCCTGCCTATCTAAACTCCAGCCCACCTAGCCAGAAGAGCGGCTTTGCGTGGGTAGCTCGCTACCGTCAGCCCCGCCCTGCGAGGAGTTGCTTTGCATAATTATATATATCGCCCATTATGAGGCGTGGCTCGCGAAGTGCTAGTAACAGTGCGACGTTCATATTTGCACACTCATTGATGAGAACTTTTTCTTGACTCAATGTGATGCAGTCCAAGGTCTATTTGGCTTAACTGTTTTGCTGTTTGTTCTCACAGGACTCAGTATATGCTGTCTGTCTTGCAAAATCTGGAAATTGACAAGGTACCTGGAGCTCTACTGTAGGTGTAATATAGATTGCAGATTCAGTATCTAGCCAAGAAAATACTTCCTGGTGAAGGTGGAGGGCTAGCCAAACCATTTCAAGGCGCAAATTCAAATCATTAAATTATGCTAAAGATTATTAGCAAGATTATTACCATCAAGTTTGTTAAGTTATCATTCCCAATGTATATAGCCCTCAGTAAATGAGCAAGGAACTATGGTGGCGCATTCCCAAATTCTTTGCCTTTAATGTTTTGTATGATGTGTATTTACAGTTGCCCTACTTGTGCAAGGTTGACACAGGCTGGATAGCTGTGAAACAAAAAAGTTTGTGCAAAATATTTCTGGGAAGGAGGGAACAACAAGCCATCATGAATGAGGGAGGAGGAGCTCTCGGTTTTTGGGGGTGTTTTTTTCGGCTTCCTTCTGTCTCTTGTCAGCTGCAGCTTCTAAGACAAACCGTTCTGTATATATTCTGTCACAAGCATCATTTTCAGTCAGCCAGCCAACACAAGAAGTTCTCTCTTTTGCTCGACAAGCCCTCGCTCGCTCAACAAACAACAGCTGTGCTCCTAGCCCGACAATCCCTCGCTCACTCAACAAACAACAGCTGTGCTCCTAGCCTGACAAGCCCAATCATCAACGCTTCTCTCTCTTCCAGCATTGTAAGAGAGTGATCTGTGTTTCGTCCTAGAATGGATTGTCTGTTCATGTTAGACCACGTCTCCTGCAAAGCATCATACATGCTTAGATATGTTGCTGGGCATGTTGCTATATTATTTGTCTGGTCATTTCAATCAGAAGAGTCTCGTATATTGAATGCTCCATTTCTTACTTTATAATAATAATCATCTCAATAAAAAAATTCTTCCCAAGTGTTTTTTGATGTTCCTTGCTTGACAAGAGTAGCATTCCCTGTTGGCTGTTTTTGCATCGACCTTTGGTGGTTTCTGCTAGAATATTTGTTGAAATTTGTTCATTCGGTCTATTCTTTTCGATTTCTTCCTCTGCCATCAGCTGATTTCTTCTTGATGGAAATCTTTTCAATAAATAGCTAATAATAAATCAGTGACTGTTGAACTAAAGTTTAGTTTATAATTTTTTCCCCTGTTGGCTGTTTTTGCATCGGACCTTTGAAGATAGTATAAAATAAATACCGACTATTTAAAATCGGATGACATAGACATCTCCAATTTCATTTTCAGCCCGGAGTTATTAGTACCACTGCTGGTGTGTGTGTGTCCATGTGCGAGATGAGGTTGTTGGGAGTGGAGGCAGGGGGAGGGATCATTCTCGAAGTGCAACTGCTTGAAGCACCATCTGTTTTCATCTCATTGCATACAATGAACATTCGAATGATGATTTATATCATTGAAATGCTTGTATATAGGTTCTGGTTGATTCTTCTTCTGTAGACTCATATAAATATTCTTCCCAAGTCATAGCTTTCTGTACCTACTAATAATACTCAGCCTGCCTTCAAGAGCCATTCCCTTAACAGGTCAACAAACTAAAAACTAAAATCAAGCAGTGACTTTTACCTCATCAGCTATTTTCCTTCATTTGTCTTGTGTGTGGAGCTGTTGCTGTTGTTGCCACTCCTTGGGGCTGGATATATCTGATCTTCAATAAGTTAACCGATATAAAAAAATAACACATAGGAATAAGAAGGGATCTGGAAGACTGGTGCAGAAACTGGCATAGTTCCTATGGTATATTATATTCATCACTTGGGTACCTCCGGCTGGTGTTTTTTTTAAGCGATCTTTACGGTACCCGTCTGGACTTAATGCGACTTATTTGGGAAGAACAGTAACATGAAATGTCCTGTGATGATTGGCAAGTCAAGGGCTTGAAATTATAGGCGGAAGATCTCCAATTTCATTCACAAGTGAACGAAGGTTTGTAGTGGGCAGGATTCTTCGTTTCGACCTCTTTTTGGTGTGGAGCACATAATAACAGCAGATAGAGATTCTCAGAGGTGGCTGCTTGAGAGATCGGCCTTCTCCTTGAAGGTACTCCATCATTCCATTGGTTAGCTCTGTGATGGTTAGCAGGGGCTCCTCTTGTGTACAGACGGCATACAACTGGACCAGCTTTGGATGGCCTCTTGCAGGAAAGCAGATGGATGCATGCATGGTGCCTTGTTTAAGCGTCTTGACAGCCACTAGAACTCGCTACTGATGAAGGGCATGCTGGGAATCACATAGTGCACCTTGCTTCTCCTCTCAATAAAAAAATGTCAAGGGAGAGTGCAGCTTCTGTAGCCCACATACTTCCAGACCCACTCGGCTTTCTTTTAGGTAAATAATTTCATTCAATGTGAACGAAGGTTTGTCTTCGTTTCGACCGCTTCTTGGTGTGTTCTTTCGCATTCTTTTAGGTGCAGCTTCGAAATATTTTGTTCTTCAATAAATGAAGATTTAGGATCATCATAATTTTTTGGTTACTATATTCCATTTGTTGTGCATATTATTGTGTGTTTTCTACGCAGATTAACTCTCTTTTTTCTCATTGTAGATGGAGAGTCTGAATTTGCCGACGCGCCTAAAGTAAAAATGGAAGATTATCAGCATTCACACAAATAAAAAATGAGATTGCATATCATCTTATTTAGTGCATTGGTCATGTCTGTTTAGTTCAGATGCACTAAATATGGTGGTATAGAATCTCATTTTTGAGGGAGAGTGAATGCTGATAATCTTCCATTTTTATTTTGGGCCACATTTTCTTGTCTGACGAGAACTTGGATCGTTCGGCTCACTTCATAAATATATTTCTTTCAGTCATTCTTTCAGTCATGTTCTCACTTCACATCCTTCATAAATCAGTTTTTATAGTAATTTTTTAATCGACAAAAACTTGTTTATCATTTTTTTCGTTCACAGTATTCAGCATTCATATTTATTTAATTTATTTTGGGCTACATTCTCGTATGACGAGAACGATCAATGTGTCATGTTTGGCACACTTCACAATTATATTTATTTCAGTCATCATTTCACATCAATAATAATTTTTTAGCCCTCGTTGTAGATGCAAAAACAGCCAACATGGGAACTCTTGTGTATTTGCCAACAAAATGCACGCCTAAAATAGAAATGGAAGATCAGCCTCACACTCTCTCAAAAAATGAGATTGTTATATCATCACTATTGTAAAAATAGTGATGTGGGAATCTCATTTTTGAGACAGAGTGAGGATGATCTTCCATTTTTATTTGGGGCCACATTCTGTCTAATGAACGATCGATGTATGTCATGTTCTCATTTCCATCAAATTTTCATAATTTATTAACTTGTTCATCATTTTCCTCGTTCACATCATATTTATTTAATGTCAGTCATCATGTTCTCTCTCATTCACATTTTTCATAAAATAATTTTTTTAACAATATATTTTAAATAATGTCAAGCAGGAGGGGAAATATGGAACTCTCAGCAGATCTGTACATGCATATTAACTTAATTTACACGCATAATATTTAATTGCATGAAAACATATTATACATATTGCAAAAGTTTATATCAATAGTTTCTTGTAACTATAGTGTTTTATTTGTTATTTCACTGTATTGTTCGGGAGTAACTTTGTCCAAGAACGAACGAATGAAGGAATCTGTTTTGTTCTCAGTTAACTGAAAACAATGACTTTTCACCAAAGCAATAACTTCGCAACTGTATAGTTTAGCATCAGGAACAATCCACTCTTCTCGATTCATTTCGGGAATCATGAAAGGAGGTTTGATATATATTTTAGTATCCATCGTGAAAATTCAACAAAGTATTGATTTTCCAGTGTTCATTCTAGTGAGTGTTCATTTCTGTTGCTTTTATTCAGTTCCCAAGGATCTTCTGAGTTTTATTTCCCATTGGTTAGAATTTCCAAGTGGTATTCCTGTTTGAGTAAACAGGAAACCTGGAAACCTGCAAGTAAATGTGAGGAGTATTTAAAATAACACTTGGTGTTTGACTGTTGATTGTTTATGATTGTGTTAATTCTATAGAGATAAAAATTAAGAATGATCTTTGTAAGAAACAGCTCAATGATCGATCCTGTTACTTCTTTAAGAATGGACAACAACACTGTTACCATCCCTACTACTGCTTTTCATCTCCACACGAAAAAGTTTTTTTTTGTTTCTATCCCCATTTTCTAGGGCTGGTTTCTTTTTCTCTTTTTCCACTTTCCATTCTCTTTCCCATTTGTTTGACACACAGATGATGCACCCACCACCACTCCTATGCTACCTACAAGCGACTCCAATCACATTGAGAAGAACGTCCCCAACTACAAACCCGATTGTGATTTTATATTGTTGCCTTCCAATGCTGCCAACGTCCAAAATATCGACATCGACGTCGATCATGTAGTATTGTTTGTGGACAACCTTGACACAACAGAAAAAGAACAAAAGGAAGAAGAAGAAATAAATACTTTTACAGAACTGAACCTATTACTATTAGCAGAAACAGGATGCATCGGCTACATTATTGAAACAGAAGACAGATATAACATTCTTAAATAATAAATAAATGCTGTTTTTTAATATGGCATATTTATTTATATTGAAAGAATTCCCTGTGTACTGGTGCATCAGAAGAGGAAGTCACTAATTCAACTGTCACATGTTGTCCATTCTTAAAAAACATACAAAAAGGTTTAAAAACATTATATAAATTATATTATATTTTCTCTCACCAACGATAAGTGCAATTGCATCCTCCACAATAATAATAGAATCAAAAATAAAACATAGATGATCTACTTTTTCTTCCCTCATAAAATTTAATGTTTGAATTGACATGTATGCTGCATCTGTTATTCGAGTCGATTCGTCTGCGATTGCAAATCCAGCAATAATTACTTCATTACACATACTGTTGTTCTCTGCTTCAATTCTTAAAATTATAGCTTCAGTTATAAGGAATGCTTCAATACTAATTAAATGCATTGCGTCTACGACCATTTTAAATGCACTTCAAATTACATGTTCAGCATCTTAGGGAAAATCTAAGTAAGAAAATTGTCCAAATTGCCGAAGGACAAAAACAATTTGTTCAATTATTAGCTGAACGTAATCCATTTCGTTTTGTCCCAACAACGGCTCTCTCTACCGTTGTTTCGAAAGTATACTACTAGATTAAATCTGTCCCTCCCTCTCCTCCTATTCATCCTTGCCCACTGTCAGAGAAAGCCCTGACAGCTGTTAGAGAGGAAGCTCTTAGAGGGGAAACACGTCAGAGGGAGGTAGACAGTACACAACCACGTTTACAAACTACACACCCACAAGTGGCAGGAGACACCCACCAACTCAGAACCAAAACGGATCATCCCACTTCAACAGCGGAGACCCCTGATTGGTTAGAACTCCTGATTGGTCAGATCAGTCTCTGAGGAGAATGATCCTAGGCACAAAAAAGGCTGCCTATAAAAGAACAAGAGACTTCAAAAGAGAGAAGGAGAAGGAGTAATCTCAACAAGCCGGGAGAAAGAAGGAAAGCCCCTCAACAAACGAACTACTCAACGAACTGAAGAGAGACTCAGAACTGAGCTGACCTGGCTCTGTGTAATATATATATAATTCGGTAGAAAACAATAGGAGTAATGATGTATTGATAGACGTGGTCGTGTACATCATTTTATTATTGTTGATTATAATCAACTTACCTTATACAGAAAAGGAGGGCAGAGGTCTAGAGAGAGAGAGAGAAGACTCTGGTTGATTATATACTTGGTCTAGATAAGGCTATTGTGAGAGAGAAGCAATAGTAAGGTCTGGGCGTCAAAGAAAGCGAACCTGGAAAGAGAAGTTGTGCTGAGACTTCTTCTGAAGAATTATAGTAATATTCCTAGAGTGGGAAAATCTAAGTAAGATTGTCTCACACCCACCACAGATTTGTGATGAGCAAAGAACAGCTGGCTCAATCAAACAAAACACTTTTGTTTCGAAAACACACATGTCAGTTAGCTGTCCCCTATTCATCCTCGCCCACCACAGATAGATTTGTGATGAGTAAAGAACAAACAAAACACTTTTGTTTCCAAATCACACACGTCGGTTAGATTAAATCTCTACCTCCCGCCACCCCTATTCATCCTCGCGCGACACAGAAGCATTTTTTCAGCATTGAGATATAACAAAAAAATTGAAATGGACGACAGCACTGCATCATCATCTTTGGAAATTTGGCCAATGATATCTACTGGTTGTTACAACGACAAAAGTCCAATCTGGGATGGTAAGTAAAGTGGTATATACCAAATTGTTGTCGTTCTTTCATTTTAAATGTTTAGGTCTCCTCAAGACGCGGACTGTCATACCTGAAGAACAGAAAATTAAATTCGAACAATTCTTTTTGATCAATCAGTGCCCGAATACAAACGAGAGAAAAAAACTCGCAGAAGAAATGAACCTACCATTAAAGAAAATAACACCGTGGTTTCAATAACAAGAAAATCAAGTATTATTTATTCATTTATTTATTATTTAAGAATGTTATTATTTCTATATCTATGCTATCTATGTCTTCTGTTTCAATAATGTAGCCGATGCATCCTGTTTCTGCTAATAGTAATAGGTTCAGTTCTGTAAAAGTATTTATTTCTTCTTCTTCCTTTTGTTCTTTTTCTGTTGTGTCAAGGTTGTCCACAAACAATACTACATGATCGACGTCGATGTCGATATTTTGGACGTTGGCAGCATTGGAAGGCAACAATATAAAATCACAATCGGGTTTGTAGTTGGGGACGTTCTTCTCAATGTGATTGGAGTCGCTTGTAGGTAGCATAGGAGTGGTGGTGGGTGCATCATCTGTGTGTCAAACAAATGGGAAAGAGAATGGAAAGTGGAAAAAGAGAAAAAGAAACCAGCCCTAGAAAATGGGGATAGAAACAAAAAAACTTTTTCGTGTGGAGATGTTGATGCAAAAGCAGTAGTAGGGATGGTAACAGTGTTGTTGTCCATTCTTAAAGAAGTAACAGGATCGATCATTGAGCTGTTTCTTACAAAGATCATTCTTAGTTTTTATCTCTATAGAATTAACACAATCATAAACAATCAACAGTCAAACACCAAGTGTTATTTTAAATACTCCTCGCATTTACTTGCAGGTTTCCAGTTTTCCTGTTTACTCAAACAGGAATACCACTTGGAAATTCTAACCAATGGGAAATAAAACTCAGAAGATCCTTGGGAACTGAATAAAAGCAACAGAAATGAACACTCACTAGAATGAACACTGGAAAATAAATACTTTGTTGAATTTTCACGATGGATACTAAAATATATATAAAACCTCCTTTCATGATTCCCGAAATGAATCGAGAAGAGTGGCTTAGAAAGAATTTCGACAGCGATTCGGCTGTAATGGGAATGAGCAAACATATGGGCAAATATATGCGCCGCAGTCTTTTCATTTCTTTACTTTACCTTATGGAATTTCACCCAGCTGTAAAAGATCTATAGCTGAAAGACCGATTCAAGAAACTGAGCGAACATGTCTTGGAAGGCATACAAATAAACAATCGACAAGCCATCAAAACACGTTACAGTAATGCTAAAGCTGATTGTAAGATTTGAAAAGACAGAATGGATTGTTCCTGATGCTACACTTCACAGTTGCGAAGTTATTGCTTTGGTGAAAAGACATTGTTTTCAGTTAATTGAGTACAAAACAGATTCCTTCATTCGTTCGTTCTTGGACAAAGTTACTCCCGAACAATACAGTGAAATAACAAATAAAACACTATAGTTACAAGAAACTGTTGATATAAACTTTTGCAATATGTATAATATGTTTTCATGCAATTAAATATTATGCGTGTAAATTAAGTTAATGTGCATGTACAGATCTGCTGAGAGTTCCATATTTCCCCTCCTGCTTGACATTATTTAAAATATATTGTTAAAAAAATTATTTTATGAAAAATGTAAATGAGAGAGAACATGATGACTGACATTAAATAAATATGATGTGAACGAGGAAAATGATGAACAAGTTAATAAATTATGAAAATTTGATGGAAATGAGAACATGACATACATCGATCGTTCATTAGACAGAATGTGGCCCCAAATAAAAATGGAAGATCATCCTCACTCTGTCTCAAAAATGAGATTCCCACATCACTATTTTTACAATAGTGATGATATAACAATCTCATTTTTTGAGAGGGTGTGAGGCTGATCTTCCATTTCTATTTTAGGCGTGCATTTTGTTGGCAAATACACAAGAGTTCCCATGTTGGCTGTTTTTGCATCTACAACGAGGGCTAAAAAATTATTATTGATGTGAAATGATGACTGAAATAAATATAATTGTGAAGTGTGCCAAACATGACACATTGATCGTTCTCGTCATACGAGAATGTAGCCCAAAATAAATTAAATAAATATGAATGCTGAATACTGTGAACGAAAAAAATGATAAACAAGTTTTTGTCGATTAAAAAATTACTATAAAAACTGATTTATGAAGGATGTGAAGTGAGAACATGACTGAAAGAATGACTGAAAGAAATATATTTATGAAGTGAGCCGAACGATCCAAGTTCTCGTCAGACAAGAAAATGTGGCCCAAAATAAAAATGGAAGATTATCAGCATTCACTCTCCCTCAAAAATGAGATTCTATACCACCATATTTAGTGCATCTGAACTAAACAGACATGACCAATGCACTAAATAAGATGATATGCAATCTCATTTTTTATTTGTGTGAATGCTGATAATCTTCCATTTTTACTTTAGGCGCGTCGGCAAATTCAGACTCTCCATCTACAATGAGAAAAAAGAGAGTTAATCTGCGTAGAAAACACACAATAATATGCACAACAAATGGAATATAGTAACCAAAAAATTATGATGATCCTAAATCTTCATTTATTGAAGAACAAAATATTTCGAAGCTGCACCTAAAAGAATGCGAAAGAACACACCAAGAAGCGGTCGAAACGAAGACAAACCTTCGTTCACATTGAATGAAATTATTTACCTAAAAGAAAGCCGAGTGGGTCTGGAAGTATGTGGGCTACAGAAGCTGCACTCTCCCTTGACATTTTTTTATTGAGAGGAGAAGCAAGGTGCACTATGTGATTCCCAGCATGCCCTTCATCAGTAGCGAGTTCTAGTGGCTGTCAAGACGCTTAAACAAGGCACCATGCATGCATCCATCTGCTTTCCTGCAAGAGGCCATCCAAAGCTGGTCCAGTTGTATGCCGTCTGTACACAAGAGGAGCCCCTGCTAACCATCACAGAGCTAACCAATGGAATGATGGAGTACCTTCAAGGAGAAGGCCGATCTCTCAAGCAGCCACCTCTGAGAATCTCTATCTGCTGTTATTATGTGCTCCACACCAAAAAGAGGTCGAAACGAAGAATCCTGCCCACTACAAACCTTCGTTCACTTGTGAATGAAATTGGAGATCTTCCGCCTATAATTTCAAGCCCTTGACTTGCCAATCATCACAGGACATTTCATGTTACTGTTCTTCCCAAAGAAGTCGCATTAAGTCCAGACGGGTACCGTAAAGATCGCTTAAAAAAACACCAGCCGGAGGTACCCAAGTGATGAATATAATATACCATAGGAACTATGCCAGTTTCTGCACCAGTCTTCCAGATCCCTTCTTATTCCTATGTGTTATTTTTTTATATCGGTTAACTTATTGAAGATCAGATATATCCAGCCCCAAGGAGTGGCAACAACAGCAACAGCTCCACACACAAGACAAATGAAGGAAAATAGCTGATGAGGTAAAAGTCACTGCTTGATTTTAGTTTTTAGTTTGTTGACCAGTTAAGGGAATGGCTCTTGAAGGCAGGCTGAGTATTATTAGTAGGTACAGAAAAGTATGACTTGGGAAGAATATTTATATGAGTCTAGTATTTTGGCAGAAGAAGAATCAACCAGAACCTATATACAAGCATTTCAATGATATAAATCATCATTCGAATGTTCATTGTATGCAATGAGATGAAAACAGATGGTGCTTCAAGCAGTTGCACTTTGAGAATGATCCCTCCCCCTGCCTCCACTCCCAACAACCTCATCTCGCACATGGACGCACACACACCAGCAGTGGCACTAATAGCCCCGGGCTGAAAACGAAATTGGAGATGTCTATGTCATCCGATTTTAAATAGTCAGTATTTATTTTATCCTATCTTCAAAGGTCCGATGCAAAAACAGCCAACAGGGGAAAAAATTATAAACTAAACTTTAGTTCAACAGTCACTGATTTATTATTAGCTATTTATTGAAAATATTTCCATCAAGAAGAAATCAGCTGATGGCAGAGGAAGAAATCGAAAAGAATAGACCGAATGAACAAATTCCAACAAATATTCTAGCAGAAATCACCAAAGGTCGATGCAAAAACAACCAACAGGGAATGCTACTCCTGTCAAGCAAGGAACATCAAAAAACACTTGGGAAGAATTTTTTTAATTGAGATTATTATTAAGGATTATTATTATAAAGTAATAAATGGAGCATTCAATATACGAGACTCTTCTGATTGAAACGACCAGACAAATAATATAACAACATGCCCAGCAACATATCTAAGCATGTATGATGCTTTGCAGGAGATGTGGTCTAACATGAACAGACAATCCATTCTAGCACGAAACACAGATCACTCTCTTACAATGCTGGAAGAGAGAGAAGCGTTGATGATTTGGCTTGTCGGGCTAGGAGCACAGCTGTTGTTTGTTGAGTGAGCGAGGGCTTGTCGGGCTAGGAGCACAGCTGTTGTTTGTTGAGCGAGCGAGGGCTTGTCGAGCAAAAGAGAGAACTTCTTGTGTTGGCTGGCTGACTGAAAATGATGCTTGTGACAGAATATATACAGAACGGTTTGAAGCTGCAGCTGACAAGAGACAGAAGGGAGCCGGAAAAAACACCCCAAAAAACCGAGAGCTCCTCCTCCCTCATTCATGATGGCTTGTTGTTCCCTCCTTCCTCCTCAATCATCCAGCCAGTTACAAGAAGCAGTAGTAAACACCACCACATCCATCCACCACCAGATCACATCACAGGAGACCAGCCAGGCCCCTCCTCAAATGTAATCCTCCAGTAGTACACAGACAGCTGTCATTCTCTCTCAGTCCCCCCCCCCCCCCCCGTGGAAAAACACATGGAAGTTGCAGCAGCTGGCGGGCTGTCTGTCTGTCTGTTCTGTGCTTGAAAGGAAGGGAAAATTTTACCAACCCCCCCCAAAAAGGCGGGTCAGTCCCACCCAGGCAGGCTGTCTCGCACAATCAAGTCAAGACAGGAAGGAAAAAAAGAAGAAGGGCAGTGTCATACATTTGAGCACCATGATGCATTATTATATGCACATGCCTCGCCCTGTTTCCTGATTCCCGAATCAGGAAACAGGGCAGGCATGCAAGAGGAAAAGGAAAAAAATCTAGACAAGAAAATAAACCTCGATTTTAAAAACAATTAACAAAAAGGTGCCAATTAAAAACTACCAATCCAAACCAATCAACGTCATTTTGACACACAGACACACTGACCCCATCTGCCCATCATCCGGTTTTGGGATTCCTGATACAGGAAACATTCAGTCGACAATCTCTCTCTCTCTATCTCTCTCTCTGTCAACAACACAAACTTCTGCTTTTTAAATCAGTTTTAACTACAATTTAACATCTATTCTATCTGCAATTCTTTTTTACCTATAGCTAACCTCTTTACACTTTTTAACCTTGATTTACCCTGGGTCATGTTTTTACCCTTGATCATGGCCCAAATTTCCAAAGACCTTGACCCCCTGAATGCAATGGAAAGAACTGTTCCAAAAAAAAGGATTGTCACGTTACTTTACCAAATTTATAGGATTCAGGATTTGAGGGCAACTTTCCGGTTCAAAACTCTCAGAAACGAAGGGTGAGACCTCTATTATATTTTTAATTTAACTATTGTGTATGTATTGGTTGATACATTTTTGTAGTAGCTATATCGTAAAATAATAATTTAATAGAACATTAAAGAAATAAACAATATTTTACTACATAATACATAATAATACATAATAGAGGTCTCACCCTTTGTTCCTGTCCAATTTCTGAGAGTTTTGAACCGGAAAGTTGCCCTCAAATCCTGAATCCTGTAAATTTGGTAAAGTAACGTGACAATCCTTTTTTTTTTGGTCTTTCCATTGCATTCAGGGGGTCAAGGTCTTTGGAAATTTGGGCCATGATAAAAACTGTCTGAAATCGCTCATTCTTGTCAAAATGGGCACATTAGCTTCGTTTTCAACATTATGGAACTGTTTCTAGCCAATGTAGACTTAAAAGTGGACGGTATCACTTAAGAAGTCTATGGTTGTTTTTGTTATTGACGGTGATGCTAATTACATCTTGTTGGGTAGGGATCAACCCTAGTGTGAAGGCTTGGATTACGTGTAAGCCCATAACTGAGGAAGTTGATGTTCATGCAACTCTAGCTGCCATTACTAGTGCCCAAAGCCAGGTGCTTGAGGACAGGGAAGTCATTAATCAATTAGCAGACATAAGGGATGGTGCTGAACCAAAACAACTGCCCTCACCAAAGCCAAAATCAAATAGGAAGAAGGCTAACCCTGAAGTCCAATCACCCAAGCGGGAAGTTGAGTTGACTAAATTAACAGAGGAGGAGAATAGCTCTTCTACTATTCCTCCAGAAGAGGAAGGAGTAAGCGGTCAAAGCGCAAGGGCTGTTGCAGAGGAAGGGTATATGAGTGAGGACGAGGTGGAAGAGGATGCTTCGGCGTCGCGTGAGGCAGATTGTCTTAATGGGCTCGAGACAGGTGTCTTTAGCGATCAGCCACTCCCTATCCTAAGCAGGAGAAAGGAGGGAGTCAATGAGCTAATTACCCAGCAAAAGGAAGATTGTAGCTTGGCTGAGATGAGGAGGAAGGCAGAGAAGAGGGAGGATGGATATTTGTGGGAAGATGGAGTTTTAGTACATGTCAAACTGATAGACCCTGGGAGGGAATGGACTCGAGTTGTTGTCCCTTATTGTAGGCGTCGGGAGGTTTTAGACATAGGGCACAGAGGCTTAGCCGGGGGGCATTTCTCCCACAACAAGATGGTGGCGAGTCTTGCCCAATTACTTGGCCAGGGTTGAGGAAAGACGTAAAGGCTTACTGTAGTGCATGCCCAGAATGCCAGAGGGCAGGCAGGAGGCTCAAACCAAAAGCCCCTCTAACTGTAACTCCCATCATCTCTGTTCCATATCAATGCTTAGCATGTGATTTGGTAGGTCCCTTGAACAGAACCAAGAGCGGGTTCAAGTACATACTAACTGTAATGTGCTTGGGCACAAGATATCCTTCTGCCATACCACTGAAGAAAGTGGATGCCATAACAGTTGCAGAGGGCATAATGGAGGTAGTAGTGCACACAGGCATTCCCATGGAATTACTCTCCGACCAAGGGTCTGAATTTATTGGGAAGGTTAATAGTGAATTGTGTCGTCTACTAAATATTGAAAAACTGAAAACTACAGCCTACCATCCTCAAACAATTGGTGTGCTCGAAAGGTGGCACTCGTGCTTGAAGGGGATGCTTAGGAAAGTATAGGGAGGTAAAGAGGAATGGGATAGACTGTTACCCCCTCCCCCTCTCGCTATATCTCTACCCTCCAACAAAAAACTAAAATAAAAGGAAACAGCCATGCTACCGACCAGAACCAACAGCAGATACGACCTCCAAAAGGAAAGACAACGGCTCCAAAGGATGGTCATCGAGGCAATGCAAAGAGGGCAGACCAGAGATAACTACAGGCAGACGAGCCTTAACTCCTGGGCTGCACTCGGCACCCACCCCACCACTACGCCTGTTCACAGGCTAACAACCCTAGCCCCCGAAGATGCCGAGCGGAGCAATGGGACCAACAGTGGCCCCACCCCAGACACCACCTACTCTAGAGAGCGAGGGAGACGAGCGAGTCGTCATCAACGGAATCCCCAGGCCACAACCCCCATCCAAAGGACACCCAGACCAGATGAGGCTACACCAACCCACCCTCAACCACCTCCCTCACCACCAACTTACTCCCCCGCCCCCTCACCATACACTCCCCCACCAGCCTTTTCCCCTACCCCCTCACCAATCACTCCCGAATTTCCGCTGCGACCTCCATGGGTGACAGCATCAACCTCCCCATCGCAACAGCAGGAAGCCGAGTCAGACACTACAATCCCATACACGGGGGAGGAACCGACAGACTCCATCCAACCGCAAGAACCGACAGACTCCACCCAACCACAAGAAACGCTGCCCACTGAGGGCACCCTCAAAGAGAGGCTGCTCCAGTGCAGAAAGCACTTCAGAAAGGCTACCACCAAAGCCATCAGAGCCAGAAACCACTTGATGTACCTGACCCAAAGTAGGGACAGGGGCCAGATACCAGCAGGCCTAACAATCTGAAAGGAGTGCTATGCCATGTCACCAGGGGTAAGCCAGGTAGCCAAGGAGTTCGAGCTGTTCACAGCCGAGTGTGAAGCCGAACTTCTGGGCAGTCTAATCTCTCACTATTCAACCCTCTGAGAACAAACGCAGGCAGATTGCGACCGACTGAGGGCCGAAAGAGAAACCATACGGAGCTCCAGACCCTTGGCACCTGGAGAAGATGACGGTGAGCTCTGGTCCAGAACCTTGGACAATCTCAACAAACTGGAGACCGAACTGGCCAGCAGAGCAGTATCCAAACTTGCCAGAGCCGGACGGACGCCAGAGTACCGGACCCAGACCAACCCCCAGGCGCACGACGTCCGAGACCCGACCACCACAACCACTCCCCCACCACCTCCACCGACACAAACCCAGCTGGACGTGGAGACGGAGGAGGAGGCAGCAGGGGTCGGAAGGAGACGAAGGAGGAGGAGGCCAGCCAACCCAAGAACCCCCGCCCAAACCGGTAGATCGGACGGAAGAGCAGCAACAACCCACCCGACCACCACCCACCCCACCGCAACCACCACCTCAGCACAGACGGGCACAACCCACCCTACCCGCAAGAGCACCACCTGAAATGCCAACGCCACCACCAACACCAGGAGGAGGGGTTTTCGACAGAGGGGAAACCCCCAACACAGAGGGGACCCTACTGGGACTCCTCATCCGGGCACTGGAGCAGCGACATCCCCAGCAGACTACAACAGATCGAGGAGGGAACAGGCCCGCAAGGACCTGAGTGGGTACATGCTGAACCTGTCCTCATACGCATTATCACATACAGAGCTCGTGGTGCTAGGGAAGGGCCTCAATTATGCCCTGACCCCGGCACCCGATCCACCCACCCCAAACCTGTGGGACCTCCGAAGGTCCAAGAGAAGGGTCAGACTACAGTTCTTGGACTACATGAGACCCGGGCGCCCTAGGGAGAAAGACCCCTTTGCCCCCAAAAGCACATTCCAGCCCCCTGCAGCCACTCTGCAGGTGGAATCATACCTAGGCTAACTGGCGATCTGTTGCAACAGACTCCCGTGAGCCCTGGGCCACACCACCCAAACCTCACCCGTGAGGAGCACAGGGCCATGACCAAACTAAGAAAAAATAACACCATTGTCATCAGAAAAGCCAATAAAGGCTCATGTATAGTGGTGGAAGATGCGGACGACTACCTACGGAATGGGCTGGAGCACCTCTCGGACAGAGAGGTGTACCAGCCCCTCCAGCATAACCCCACTCCGGCCCTAGTCCGATCCATCAATCACCACACACAGAACAGAGAATGTGCGAGAATGGCTGGATAAGCCGTCCGGAGCACCTGGGAGGGTCTGACCAAGGGAGGCAAAGTGTGCACGCAGAAAATGTATTTCTTAAAGAAAGCGCACAAGAGCCCCATGCAAGTCAGGCCCATATGCTCGGGTTGCTCCAGCCCCACCGAGGGACTGTCTAGCCATGTCCTCAAGCCGGCAGTCTCTCTGGGGGAACTCAAAACATTTGGCATTTATGTGATGGGCGTGCATAAGCAAGCCCCAAGTAGGGGGGTCTGGTGGCATGCCCCCCCCCCCCCCCCCCCCCCAAGAATTGTTTTGCAAAATCGATGCTCTCAGATTGATTCTGAGACATTTTGAGGGTACTTTCCTATAGTTAAAGTACTAGCACATGGACAGAACATTCTAGATTAACACAAGATTGAACTGTGACACAGAATATTCTAGATTTATTCACAATTTTGTATATAAAGAGCAAATGCTTTAGCTAGTAATATTCTGCAACTAAATACGACCCAGAGAAATACAAACATACACAAATGGACCTCAGGAACTTTTTTTACCAGAAAGCGTGTGCGTACTGGGTCTAGTAGAGGACGACGAAGATGTAGTCCCAACTATGTTGACTAGTGATGCCTCGATTTCCACCAATTCTGAAGCATCAGTAGGTAGATCAGTGTGTCCCAAAGCGCAGAAGAGGAAACTCTACAAAGCCTAGCTCAGCTACAAGAAGGAGTGGGAGCAGAAATATCCTTGGGTGTACTGCGATGATCCTAAGCAGGGCATGTTCTGCAAGCTCTGCCAGAAGCGCCTTCTATAGCCAGGGTTGCATGGACCACTTGGGGAATTCAGGATTGGAATCACGCTACTGAGCAACTCAAGGAACACAGCCAGTCAAAATGGCACAGAGATGCTGTTATCCATGCTCGAATGGCAAAACAAGGAAAGGAGCAGAGTGTCCTACAACTGCAATGTTCAGCAGCTGCTAAGGAGGCTGAAGAAAGGAGAGCAAAGAACAGAAACATAGTGCTTAGCTTTTGAGATCGATATATTTTCTTGCCAAAAATCGCCTGCCCCTTACAACCACATTCGATCCCCTGGTCCAGTTGCAAATTGCAAATGGAGATGAACTTCTCCAGCAACATGTTAAAGAGGGGCCACAAAATGCTCAGTACACATTCAAATTTTCTGCAGTGATACTTTTAGAGGCCATCAATAGCTGGCTAGATAGGAAGCTAATTGAGAGCTTAAAATCAAGCTTCTCTGTGTTAGTGATGAGTGTGTCGATATTAGTACTACTACAGAAGAGCTGTCCATCTGTTGTCGGTGGATTGTAAATGGAAAACCAGAGGAGCACTTCCTTACAGTGCTCCACATATGTGCCCAAGATGCTACTACCATTTAAGATGCAATCAGCTCCTTCCTTGAGTCAAAGAACCTGGACTATCGTAAACTAATAGGCCAAGGTTATGATGGAGCAGCCACTTTTGCCGGAGAATGCTTGCAATGGAGTTCAAAAAAGATACGTCCTCAAGCTACCTGAGCTTAAGATTGTGAAGCCAAGTGATACCAGATGGCTCTCACACGAATGCTGTGTACGGGCTATTTACCGAGAGGTTCCTACCCTTATCGTCACCCTACAACAGCTGTATGAGACATCGGGTGATGATGAAGCATACGGTATTGGTGCTCTCCTTGCTACTTACACTGGAGTTGCTAGTATCGTGTTCCTGTCAGAAGTTCTGGATATCCTGGCAAGGATGAATGTTTCGATGCAAAGAAAGCTACTCGATTTGAGCAGGTTACCGGTACTTCTAAAAATCACGACGGATCAACTCGAGCATCTAAAGGACGAAAGAAGTGAGTGGTTGGGTTCAGTCGAGTCTGAAATATCTCTGTTGAAGGAAAAACACGATATAACACTCGGCACACATGGATCTGCACGAAGCCGTTGGTCTTCTATCATAAGCACAGCCGAGTATCGAACTCTAGTTGCAATTCCATTCATCGATTCCCTTCTTCTAAATATTAAGATTCGATTTACTGATAAAGCCGTGAAGATTGTTACTGCCATGTCCATATTCAGTCGTTCTCTACTACCTGCTGAAGCATCCTTACCATCATACGGCAGCGAGAAAATCAAGATTCTTGCCGAGTTCTATGGAAAAGAAGCAGAGGTTGAGTATGCGGGGACGACTTACACCTCACCTCCATTGCTTGATGGCGATGAGCTTCTTTCAGAGTGGAATATATTTAGACAGGCTTTGCTAGTGGAGAAAAAGGCAATAATGGAATGTAAAGAGTCGGTTATCTCCTAGCATGCAAGAAATCCTGGACGAGATGAACAAGTCACATACGTACGGAGGAATTTTCCATGAGACGTGGAAGCTATTGAACATTACAATGGAACTTCCTGTTGGCGCAGCAACAGTAGAGTGTTCCTTTAGTCAAATGAAGTTGCACCTATGCAGTCGTCTATCTGACTCGAACCTAATGAAAATTAGTATAGAGGGTCCTCCATTGACCGATGTGGACTTTAATGCAATTCTCAAGACATTTTTAAACAGAAAAATAGATGCATTTTACTTTAATTTAGTACTACTGAACTCACTGTATTGTAATTTTCACCATACATTATTGTATATCTTCGCTTATATATTAATTTTGTTAATAAATTGTTTTTAACTGTTGACCATTTTTGAATTTGCTATTGCTTCTACGTTCCCTTCTCTGTACTGCTCTTTTTTGTCGTTACTGTAATGTATTACATAAGAAATTTTATTAATATAAATTTTTATTGTGAAAATTCTTGGGGGGGGGGGAGAAATCGTTTTGGGAGGGGGGATATCCCAGGGCTTCCCCCCCCCCCCCCTGTATGAAACCCTGCCTGGTGGCTGACTTTTTCCTAAAAAACCACAGGCCTCCTTGGGTTCTGGTGCCCAGGAAATGTCTCATTGCCACCATGAGGGTGGTGCCGGAACAGAACGTCTTCTGTTCCGCAGGGAAGATGTTCCGGCAGAAACGTGGCACAGCCATGGGAACTAAATTTACCCCCATCTTTGCCACAATATTCATGTCCACCATCGAGACCGCCTTTTGGTGATCCAGACCGCCAGACAGGCGGCCCTTGGTTTGGTGGCGCTACCTCGACGACATCTTCATGGTCTGGGAGCACGGCGACCAAGCCCTGCACCAGGCCATGGAGGCGTTGAACGGGTGGCACAGAACCATCAAGTTCACGCATGAGGCCTCCCCTCGAAGCGTGAATTTTCTGGACATAACAATCAGGAAAGGGGAAAGGTTTGCCCAGACACACACTCTAGACACGGCACTCTACTGTAAACCAACCAATCGATTCCAGTATCTCCACCGCAATAGCTGCCACCAGAGTTCAATCTTTGGAGTGATCCTGAAGGGGGAGGCCGTGAGAACGCTCAGGGCCTCCTCTGACAGAGACACCTTCAGACGGACCCTCGGATTTCTGGCAATTCAGTTCCGGAAGAGAGGGTACCCAGACGAACTCATCAACAGAATCTTTGGTCAGTCAAATACGATCAGAGAAGCAGATACCTCAGGAGGGAGGGGTCGGGGGACACCCACGCTAGTGGACATGCCCCTGATACCTTCCCCCTGGTTTCCAAGTTCAGTGTTTGACAGGAATGATCGTGGGCTCTTATACTATTATACAACACCACTGAGGAAGACACGCACCTGTGTTGAAATATTTGAAGAACTGTTGTAAGTCTAAATTCGCTGAATAACCTATGAAACTTGCCCCCCTCCCCCTCTTGCTATATCTCTACCCTCCAACAAAAAATAAAAATAAAAGGAAACAGCCATGCTACCGACCAGAACCAACAGCAGGTACGACCTCCAAAAGGAAAGACAACGGCTCCAAAGGATGGTCATCGAGGCAATGTGCTTGTTGTGATAACCCATTGATAGCTGCATGCAGTGACAAGCCATGGACAGCTGCATACAGTGACAAGCCCCATGGACAGTTGTAGTGCAATGACAAGCCATGGGCAGCTGCATGCAGTGACAAGCCATGGACAGCTGCATGCAGTGACAAGCCATGGACAGTTGCATGCAGTCACAAGCCATGGACAATTGTAGTGCAATGACAAGCCATGGACAGCTGCATGCAGTGACAAGCCATGGACAGCTGCAGTGCAGTGACAAGCCATGGACAGCTGCAGTGCAGTGACAAGCCATGGACAGCTGCATGCAGTCACAAGCCATGGACAGTTGTAGTGCAATGATAAGCTGCATGCAGTCACAAGCCATGGACAGTTGTAGTGCAATGACAAGCCATGGACAGCTGCATGCAGGGACAAGCCATGGACAGCTGCATGCAGTGACAAGCCATGGACAGCTGCATGCAGTGACAAGCCATGGACAGTTGTAGTGCAGTGACAAGCCATGGACAGCTGCATGCAGTGACAAGCCATGGACAGTTGTAGTGCAGTGACAAGCAATGGACAGCTGCATGCAGTGACAAGCCATGGACAGTTGTAGTGCAGTGACAAGCCATGGACAGTTGTAGTGCAGTGACAAGCCATGGACAGCTGCATGCAGTGACAAGCCATGGAACAGTTGTAGTGCAGTGACAAGCCATGGACGACCTTGCAGAACACTCGAGTTCGATGATGAGTGCTTTCTCTCAACACAATGTGCTGTCTTTGGTATATTTGGTGGAGTTGTTTTGCTGTTTGTTTTTACAGGATTTCTATTCCTCAGTGTATGCAGTCTGGCTTGCAAAATCAGGAGATTTACAAGGTAGCTACACACCTGCGAGCTGTAGCTACATTTGGTGTAAGATCGCAGATTCATGTAGATTATGACCACCAAGGTGTATATAGCTATATAATCCTCAGATTAGACCAGAAAATAAGCTATTTATTAGAAATTAGTGCATGGCATTGCGTGATAAGCTGAAGAATACTACCAAACTCTTTATTTTAATTTTTTTGTTTGTTAAATAAGTATATATTTTCATTTCAGATCAAATCCTCCTTGTTGAATATTTCTAAGAGAGAGAGTGACTACTTGGAACCAGCTTCCCCTAAAGAGGAAAGACCCTAAAGAATTAAGTCATCAGAAGAGGAGTAGTTTCTAGCAGTTACCGCCATGGTAATCAATTGTTCATTTAAGAAATTATTGGGAACACACCTGTAACATTCACAACCTAGGTGTTCTTGCATTTAGACAGCTTGGAGGTCTGCCTTTCAAAGTTATCTGGTTCAATTCCAAGCATGAATCATGTGATTGCATGCATGTAAACAGAAGACTGATGACATGATACAAAGTTGAGCCATGCATATATGTATAGCTAATAACACCCACTTGAAAAGCCTTGACCTGCTTAACCATTGTATAAGTGACTGTACAAACATATTGGCAAATGGTCACTGAAGTGAATGAGGTACGGATGATATAGAATTATAGATCCTTAGAGGGCAAAGCCAACTAATTATAGCTGCATTCTATATAGATGTTCTTGTTGAGTGGTACCCCCTGATGATATACTGTCTATTATCAGGAATAAATGTTTTAAAAAGTCCGGCACTCTAATAATAATTCAGGCATTTCTAGGCTTACTAATGAATATATTTATAAATATGATCCCCATTCATTATTTTGTTTCAATTCATAACATTCTATCTCTCTGTCTGTCTCTCTGTTTGTTTTCCTGTCTGCCTGTCTGTCTGTCTGTCTGTCTTGTTTGTTTGTTATTTATTAGTTCTTTATGAATAAGCAGAACAATATGACATGAGTAGATTAAGTGGGAGAGTGCTGTATCTAAGGGATTTTCCTTCTAAAGGTCAATTGTGTCTTGTATATGTGCACCGTCGTATAATCTTTCCAGTTCAAGCACAGCTGATATCACCTCTAGCTGGCAATACGAGTACATATGTCAAAGATTCTGGGTATATTATCAAGCTTATTGGAATGTTATGACAAGAGCTTGCATAAGAGGACTGCACTAGGTACTGACAGGATTTTTTACTGTTGGAGTTGTGTCTAAAATCCACCTTAAGGTATCAAGGAAAATGCCACGAACAGAAAAAGGGTGCAGCAAAGGGCTCTCCAGTATCTACAGTGGTAGCCAATATTTATATATACATGGAATTCTTTGAGGAATTGGCACTCATAACTGCCCCCCCCCCCTGCAGCTAAGGTTTTGGAAAAGGTGTGTGGATGATACCTTCTGCATAGTAAAGGAGAGAGAGCAGGAGTTATAAGACCATCTGAACAGGCTATCCATAAACTTTACCATGGAGCTTGAAGTGGTTGGATCATTGGATCGCCACCTAGACAGAAAGGAAGATGGAAGGTAAACTGCAACAGTTTACAGCAAACCCACGCACACTAACCAGGACCTTGATCATAGATCACATCATTCTATACATGTCAGAAGAGGAGTGATGAAGAGCTTA
Source organism: Cladorhizidae sp. MBARI D1340-BT2 (assembly GCA_028752905.1). Classification (NCBI taxonomy): domain Eukaryota; kingdom Metazoa; phylum Porifera; class Demospongiae; order Poecilosclerida; family Cladorhizidae; species Cladorhizidae sp. MBARI D1340-BT2. Next base: position 30,693,031 of record JAQNBH010000001.1, read on the forward strand.
TGTGATTAAGCCAGGAAAGTAGTGATGGAGAAGGAGGACCTAAGGAAGGAAAAACAGCATTTGAATAAGGTGATAGTTATCTACAAACCTTCATCAACCTTTCCTCTGTAGATATATCCTCCACTTTTTTAATTTATCTGTAGCTATTACATCACACAAAGGATTCAAGGCATGCTAGATGTGTTTGGGGGGGTTAAAATGGCAGTGTAAATGTCTAAATTTGTAAATCCTTGTTTAATTTTTTTGACTAGTCAATCCAATATATTTTTTGCTTTTAAAGGATAATATATACAGATTGCAATCACACACACATTCACACACAAAAGGAAGGGGGTCTTTGGGAGAGAGATAAGGATGAAGTGAAAGGCAGTCTGAAGGAATGCACAAGGAAGGCGTCAACCAAGTATCATATATATACTCAGGCTACATATAATCGTGACCAAAAATGACTAGCTATAAGTTTAAACTTGCTTCTCTCTGGTCTAGTATATTGCATCGCAGCTGTTTTTATTTTAGGTATATATGACCAGCAGCACCTTACAACAACTTCGCGTGTATGTTTTAAGACTTGATGTATCCACACATGCAAGGTTGTTGACATTTCCAAAGATAACAGATAAAATCCACACAAAGACCATTACCAAAAAGCTATGCCATAGTGCCCACATGATATAATGTAACTCAAGCTGTTTGCTAGCATGGCTGCACCTAACCCTACTCTAGTCTACTAGAAGAACACTCCAGTCATGGTAGGTTCACAGCAAGTATCATTGTAGACAAAAAAAAAGTGAGTAGCCTAAACGCAAGCAAACTAGAAAAGCAACAAAAAAGTATTCCAAGTGCTTTATTTCCTTTTTCCCCTCAAAATGCTCAAAAATGTCCCATTGGAACAAAAAAAAGCTTCTTTAGGTTAAAAAGGGGAGATTTCTCACCAAAAGCTGTTTTCTGTCGTTTAAAGAGTTTAGTTGTCGCTAAGCAAGTAGTATATCGACAGTATTTACGATCCCTCAAGCAATGAAAAAGTAACCGCTGTTACATTGTCATATGATTTTTAAAAAGAATTAAGGCACCCGAGTGCATCACATGTGTTTTTTTGGCCCTAAAGAATTAACACCCAGAGTCCTGATGAAGACTAGAGCATCTAGTCGAAACGTCGAGTGAATAAAATTTGAAGTTGATTATTGAGAAGCATTTATGATACTGAATATTGTCATGAGAAAGTACAGTTATGTATGTGTTTGCTATGCATAATAATTATAGAACTTGCCAACTGATGAAGTGATAGCAACACACGTGTGATAGGATAATTTAGTCACCAAATATTTTCTGGCCATTGAGCAAGTAAAACAATTCCATCTGCAAGTTTTGACTGTATATTTTTAGCCCAAGCATACAAAAATGGTGCAGTAACTTGATAGAAGTAATTTGGAAGTTTTGAAGACTGATCAGCTTTTATTGTGTTGTTTTTTCCCCATGTTTCAATCGAATGTTTCAGTCTTCATCAGATGAATGAAGAAATGAGCACAATGCAAAGCATATCTTGTTGGCATTGGGTTCCACACAAAATGCACATGATTTGATCTATTCAGAATGCTAGATGTAAAAATACAGCAACATATCTGGCAGACAATACCTTCAGCTAAGGCCTTGGATAGGGTAATGGCTAGAGGAGATTGTCCCAAACAGTTGGCAGTAGGTATATTTTGCAGTAATTTTGTATTGGTGGATCACTGCTGGTAAAAGATGACATTTTAAAGTTTGGGAGGGAGAAGTAAGAAGTACTTATAGGGATAGGTGTGTGTGTGTGTGTGTGTGATTCTTTGTATATCATGTTGTTAGAGCAAATCGTAATAACAGGTACTTAAAATGTCAGGTGATTTAGTTTGCAAAAAAATGCTACTATATATGGTAAAAGGACATTGCTTCGATTAAAGCATCATAAAATAAGTTTGAGGTTAAAATATACATATGGCATGATCTTAACAGGGAGAGCAAAGCCTATTGATCTCTCCTTTATGGACAGGCAAATATCTTGCCTACAACATATAGAAAACACTTAATAGTAGAGGAAGTGACAACAACATGCAGTGCTATGCAGCAAACAAATGGATATCCACCTCAAGTACTACACAAGACTTGGTTGTATATAGCCTTCCTGGAATAAGAGTTTAGTCATTTGTAATGCACTATGAAGGCACTGCCTTCAGCCTCGATCTAAATATCGATTATACAATGACCTTCCTTGTAATATACTGACCTTTTTTAAAAAAAGTTCACACACTCATAATTTTTACAATCACCAATCACTGTATAATTTTTCTGTGCCAAGTTTCAATGCATGCTAATTCTTGAAGGCATATCGATTCTGTACATATATAGCTATGCATTAAAATAACAACAATGTTGTACAATTACTTTCAGATGACCAATTAAAATCAGGTTTTTGCTTTCTGTGCCAATGTTTCAACTGAAAAACTGAAGTGTGTTAAGATTTTTTTAAAGCAATAACAAAGTTTATTCTCAATGAACTCTCAGTTGACAGAATAACATTATAAACACCTTTGCAATAATCAACTTCAAATTGTATTCACTCGACATTTCAATAGATGCTCTAACCTTCATCAGGAAATATTCCTGATGAAAGCTAGAGCATCTAGTCGAAATGTCGGTTCCTGATAAAGGCTAGAGCATCTAGTCGAAACGTTGAGTGAATACAATTTGATTGAGAAGGTGATTATAACAATGTTTATTTACATTAAAATGTGTACACAGGTAAGTAGGAAACTTTATCTAAACACTCCCACTTTAGCATTTTACTACTCATGTCACATGAACTATGCTATGGAAAAAGTTTAAATAAACTGAACTGGAAAATAGTGTACCTCTAGGTAGTACCAGCTATAGCTATGTAAGTCGAGAATTTCTATTTTATTATCACTTCTTGCGACTGTCTATATAGAAGAAAATTAGCCATCCTAAACCACTGCCAGCAATTTTTTCCTATGGCATTCCCTGATGTAGAATATATCATTATAAATGGAACTATCACTAAAACCACTGGGTTTGTTGGAGGATCTATTATTGGGATCTTGCTAATTATTTTACTACTGCTCGTGATTGGAACATGCTGTCTACTAAATAAGATTAGGAAACTAAGAAGGTGAGATTGATAGTTCCTTTCATTTCAACTAATTATAGATTGCACCATGCAACTTAAATCTTTTGGAGAGATATGAACTGGAACTGCTTCAACATGCAGCCATTGGGGGTTAGTATGATACTCTATATACATGTACAGCAAAATATTATCTTTGAATATTGAGTGTTGAATTCACCTTCAGCACAGACCAACTTAGAGCAAATGTATATTGGAAAAGCCAGATTTGTGAGTTAGTCAATAGCCAGTGATGTTGGAAGCACTAGTCTTAATTCATTTGTCTTCATCCCTTGTTTAGACTTGCCTGATGTATATAGTTATATTATAGTGAGAAGCAGTCCGAATAATGAATAGTACTTTTTTGAGGTTTTTGAAATGTTCAAGTTTTCCGAGTATTTTTGTTTCTGAATGATCATAACTTTTTTAATAGGGTTATACGATCCTCATGGGTGTTGGAGACTAATGCCTCTTATATTGGAATAGGTATGTTTGGATATTTTTGAGATAAATGTATTTTAACAATGATTATTATACACAAGAGTTGTTCATACCAAAAACTATATTTTACCTCTATTCCAGTCTTAGAAGTCTTTATAGAATTCACCACTGTTATAATAGTTGAAGTCATAGGCAAGAGCATCTAGTCGAAACGTCGAGAGAATACAATTTGAAGTTGATTATTGAGAAGGTTATTATAATGTTATTATGTCTAATTGAGAGTTCATTGAGAGGATGTCAACTGCTTGCACATTCCATGCTTTTATCTTATACTTATTTATTTCTAGTAAATGTTTCAGTTGTCATGGTTGTATTTGTCATACAGAGAAAACAGTGTTGTGTACAGAGCGTGAGGAGGAACAGCCAAGCATACCCTTGTCCAATATGGGAGAAGCCACCAGCCTTGCTGAAGCTGAAAGAAGTAATTTAAGACTATAGGACAAAAACTTTGAAAAATGAGGGAGGGGGGAGGGGAGATTCATATTTCCTAAGTTGTAAAAGGAATTGGATGCTCCATTTCAAAGTTATGTTGGTTTCTATCCATGCAATTTGACTTATCTCAAGGGGGCCCCAATACCATTGAACTATATATATAGTAGGCATTAAAAACTTGTGGTTACCACTTTATAGCTCCATAGATTCTGCACACTTTATGGTATGGACTTGATATATAGCTCAAAAGATAGGTCCTAAGTCCCTCTGTGTGCTCTCTTTTGATACTAAAACATTTTTCATAGGTATAACAATACCCAAGTCACTAAAGTGGGGGTATCCCTCAAAACCTGAGTGCCTGATTTTGCAACATATTTTTCTGCAGATGCTAAATTAGCACCAGTTGCTAGAGGAGGCCCTACTGCATACAATGACTTTTTTCATTAGGCGCTAAAACTTGACGTGGTCAAGTGAGCGGTTGGAAAATGAATATCTTTAGAATTCCCTAAAATTTATTTTCTAACCACTCGCTTGACCAAGTACTCAAGTTTTAGCAGCTAATACTTGTATGCAGTGGAGCTTCCTCTGCTGATGCTAATTTCAGCACTTAAAGTTTATGGCGATTATAATTTTTTATGGGATTTTCCGATAGTCTCCCTTGATTTATTTGATGCTTTTAATATATGACTATTACTAATACATTCTCATTCAGGTGGTGGATGTAATTTAACTACAGAGGGATCAGAAGGCAGAAAAGATGGAACAACGGAGTCTCAATTGGGCAAAGAAAAACTGGGTACAGAGCAACAGCAAAAAAATGAAAATGATCAAGAGGATGAGAGATCCAAGAGTCTGGCAGTTCCTTTCCCTTCAGCAGAAGAAAATGATATCCCTGCTCCTCACGCTTCAACTATGAAAATTACTGATGAAGGTGCCACACCTTTTTATGAAAATGTCAACATGTCAGTTATGAAAAGCAAAGGAAATGAGCCTGAAGAGAACATGGGGAGACTTAGTGCTGGAGACAGTGTTGAAAAGAAGATTCTTCTGTATCCCTTGGATCAGAAAACAAAGAAGTTGAAGTCAAAAGAAGAGAAAAGCAAAGGAAATGAGCCTGAAGACAACACGAGGAGACTTAGTGCTGGAGACAGTGTTGAAAAGAAGATTCCTCTGTATCCCTTGGATCAGAAAACAAAGAAGTTGAAGTCAAAAGAAGAAGGCAATCTGGAACCAACTTCCACATCAGCAGTTGAGCCGACATCACAGCAGTGTGAGAATCCACTCGAGTTTTTGAATAATGTAATTGATGACATAACCAAGTTGTCAATGGAAATTTCTTCATTATAACCTCCTCCTCCCCCCCTTTCTCCCATGCCGCTTTCTTCACCCAGTGTGAAGGCAGAAATTTAGAAAGTGCAACTGATAAGTAGATGAATACTTATGAATTAAACTGTAATGACCATAAATTGATATGATTAAAAGTATAGCTGTGTGTCTAGGATAGTTGCAAGTGTGTATTTCATGGATTGTATCAACATTTATGTACTGTGTCTACTGTGTCTATGGGTTATTGGATGCGATTGAGGGCATTGAATGTGATGAAGACAGAATATGTCAATATACTGTTTGGTAGATTGGCAGCAAGGGTGAAGTGTTGGTTATATGGGGAATGTGCTCAAGCTATGAGATATGCTTGGTAAGTATAGTAGCCCCTTGTCTCGGCATAGCTTCCCTCTCCAAGCTCTCACTGTCCTTATTGTGTTTTATTTAATGTAAAAGGCATTTGGAAATCTTCACACGTGCGTGTGAGTTGGACGACATAACAACAACCTAGCCTCACGTAGAGTGACCCTTTACCTATTCATATCTGTACTGCATATGCATTCAATAAATTGGTTCTGGAATAATCTTGAGAAACCATATCAACCTTTTCTTTTTGTAGGCTTGCACATCTGCCAGATGCTTGTTGGTTTCCCCCTCTCATCACACTTGGGTAGAGAACACCAGAGGAAAACCCTTTACCAATCACTACATCTATGCGAGACTAGCAAAGGGTTGCCTCGTGCTGTGATGAATACATCTCAAAAAGATCTTTAAGTTGTGCTATGCACGTGATAGAACAGCTAAAAGCAGGACTACCCACACATTCACGCACATTAGGGGGGGGGGGGTAGTTATGTTAAGCATTCATAATAAATACCACAGTTGTGGCGCTATCATTTATATTTATATAATTTTGTGCAGTAATATCAAGAGTCCACTAATATCACATCACAAGCCCACTTACATCATACACTCACTTGGGGGTGCAGAAGAATGTACCTGGTCCTTACTGATGATCAACTTTGACTTGATGCTGTTGTCAAAGACCAAAACAGGCTCAGTTCGCTTAGCGTTTGAGTGAATTAAACTATTTCTGATAGTAAATAAACAGAGCAAATACACAATAATTACAACTCAGTCCACATTAATAACAACATTATTTTAATTAATTATTGCCAAAGGCCAAGGGCAAGATATGTCCAGTGCCTCCAGGGTCCTGTGATGGTTAAATGACATGTTGAAAGATAAAATGACACAATGATGAAGAGAATAGATATAACCAATGATAACTTACAACAATACAATAATGACCTTCACAGCTGTGGCCACCTGTTTTTATTCTGGCATCTCTATAATTTAGTCATAGTTTGCAGCTAGTTTACTAATAACTGTCAGGCTCCAACCACCCTGACTGGCTGACACAGCCCTACTGAACACTAATTAGCTAGAACACCTTGAACCCTAGTCATGTGTGTGTGTGGGATAATTATCACTTAACTATTGTATCACCTTTCACCCTTAATCCTTATCTCACTCATTAACTACTATTTGTAAATCACCTACCTTGAACTCTATGCAACTTCAGACATTTCCATATTTGGTCATTATTGTAACTACTCTCTGGAGCCTATAAAAGCTCCAGCTGAGTGTATATGTGTTAGTTCTCGATTCACTCTACTTCTACTCATGACAAGTTAACTTAAGGCCTAATAACCTTATAGTCTAGCTGGGTAGGCTTAGTGGAGGACTCTGGTGGCAGCATTACCAGAGAAGTAGGTTGCTTGGTGGTTATAGCAGGTTATTTCTCTCCCCTGTTAGGTCCCTGTGGTTGCGGACTCTAACAATAACCCTTAGAACCCTATGCTCCCTAACATGGGCATGCCCCCCCCCCCCCCCCCCCCTATGGTCCTGGAGGGGAAAAAAGAACAAAAATTTCCAAGTTGATTATATTTATTGATAATGCAACAAAAAACAAACAAAAAAGGGGGGGAAACCCGGCCGAAATATCGATCTGAGGTACGGAGGTGTGGTTTACACGAAAATGTGTGGTTTCAGTCATGTGATATTTCCGCCATCAGGGGTGTAGTTTTCACGGAGGGGTGGGTGGGTAACTAAGCGTAGGGTTGTTATCAGTGGTTAGAAACTGCTGCTTGGAATGGGTACTGCTTGCTAAACAGCTGCGATGGACTTAGCTAGGCTGCTCTATCGTGTGCAGTGTTAGTATAAACATTGCTGCTTGGACACAATAGCTTGCTAATGATGTATCACCTCCAAAAGCCCTTGAAAGTTTTGTTCCCACCCTAGCCCCAGCCCTATATTCAAGTGCCAGTCCCATAAGATTCATAAAAACCCTCTGCCAGCTATTGTGTCAAAGCAGCAATGTTTATACTATCACTGACACGATAGAGCAGCATAAACTACAGTCCATCACAGCTTTTTAGGAAGCAGTATCCATTCCAAATAGCAGTTTCTAGCACCACCGACCACGCCAGACTTTTACCCACCTGAAATTTATCACATGACTGGAACCACACCTTTTCGTGTAAACCACACACCCGTACCTGTGGTGAATCCCGGGTACGCTCTCTACATATCGGCCGAAAAACCGGCCGCTAGGGTTCTAAGAGTGCTCTATACTTTTTGCTGTGGATGATTTTGATCATTTCAGGATTCTGGTAGGTATTTATTTTGTGAATTATCGACAAAATTAGTACTGCATATTTTCATGAACACCCAAGTGAAAAGGAAAGGTTCAGTTGCTTCTATTCCCTGTCAATGCAGGGTAGTTAGTGCAATTGACAACCAAACTTGCCAACTTTGATGAACAGCTTCATAATGATCCGAAGGTAAAACAGGCAGTTCTCCTACAAAGGACTGATTCAGATTGGAAGCCAGTCACTTATGCTTCTCGATCTTTATCTGAGACGGAACGCAGGTATGCACAAATAGAGAAGGAGGCACTTGCCATTACATGGGCCTACGAGAAATTCTCTATGTATGTGCTTGGCAAATGATTTTCAATCGTAACTGACCACAAACCTCTTGTACCACTTCTTGGATTGAAACACTTAGACAGCCTCCCTCCTAGAATTCTCCGCTTCAGACTACGTCTCACACGGTTTGATTACTCGATCGAACACGTTCCAGGGAAGCACTTATACACTGCAGATACATTGTCATGAGCACCAGTCCCTTCCTATGTAGACTCAACCTTGGGAGAGCTAGCTGAACTAGCCATGGAAGCATGTATTGCCCACCTGCCAGCTGGACAGAATCGACTCAATGAGTATATCAAGAAGCTCAAGCCTCAGATCCCCTATGCTCACTGGTGATCAAGTACTGCTGTACAAGTTGGCCTGTCAAGGGAAAAGTAGACGAGGCACTCGATCCCTACTGGGAAGCCCAAGGAGCTCTTACCCTACATAGGAACCTACTTCTACACGGGACAGAAATGTCGTACCTGCATCAATGCAGCGAAAGACGTTAGCCAAGCTTCATGAGGGACATCAGGGAATTGAGAGATGTAGACATAGAGCCAGAATTTCAGTATGGTGGCCTGGACTGTCCAATCAAATTGGAAAGTTGGTGGAAAACTGTACACATTGTACGAAAGAGAGCACACCTCGAAAGGAGCCTCCGATGCCAACTGCCCTTCCTGACTACCTCTGGTAAAAGATAGGGACTGACCTGTTTTCACTGGATGGAACCACTTATATGATTGTGGTTGATTACTTCTCCAGATATCCAGAAGTGATAAAACTGATGTCTACAACATCATCAGGTTCATCAGGGGTCATATCTGTCCTCAAGTCTCTCTTCTCAAGATATGGCATTCCTGAAGAAGCAATATACATCTCAAGAATTCTGTGATTTTGCCCAAACAGCAAGCTCAAACCAAAACAGAGAATGGACTATGATTCGTCATGGTACCCGACCACTTGCTGACATTCCTGAGGACACCAGAGTCTGGGTGACAACCTAATCACCAGGATGTGTAATCGCTCGTGCAGAGACCCCGAGGTCCTACCTGGTGGAGACACCAACTGTGGATGTTCGACGCAATCGAGTTCACCTGACAGTGAGACCGGATCCACAGCCATCTGACGTCATGGATGCAACACCATCTCACAAACGAAGCCCAATAATGACTAGATCTCGCATGGGCACATGCATCAATCCTCCCCAAAAAACTTTGACTGTCATCCTGGGAAAGGGAGATGTGGCATAACTGTAAAGTACTAGCTATTGATTGTAGTAATGATGTCATTTCCTGTTTTATATATATGAGGCAGGGACCACGTGAAATAAGGAGAAACTTACTTGTGACTGAATTTTAAGTTCTAGCTGTCAAACTATCATCTCCTCATGTACATGTTCACCATACTACCTCCATCTCTCATCTCATTACCTCATTGTCCCTGATGATTGCTTACACATGAAAATTAAGGACCAGGCAATTAATAATTAATAATAATAATAATAATAACAACAACAGCAACAGCAACACCAGCAGCAGAAGAAGGAGGAGGAGGAGGAGGAGGAGGAGGAGGAGAAGAAGAAGAAGAAGAGCAACAACAATAATAACAACAATAATAATGGTGATGATTATTATAATAACAACAACAAAACAACAATAACAACAACAATAATAATAACAATACCAATAACAACAATAATAATAACAATATTAATAATAATAATGATAATGATAATAATAATAATAATAACAGTAACAGTACAAGTTACCTCTCTGGATAACCACTGCCCAACAAGGTGACCACATTACATTACTTCTCTGCTCCACTATCTTTCATGATTACTGCAATGCTTCCCCTGACAACATCTGGAGGAGTGAAAAACTTCAATGGAAATCTGATGACGGTGTAAAATTTAATTGAACATATTTATTGACTTCACATTGTAAAGATTGCTAATTGATTTTCATTACAAGAACAGTATAACAAGATCGCACTCAGATAAAACTTACACCCTGTTCACCATGAGATTTAACTCTATAGAAACCATGCTTCACTGGTAAGAGATTTGTTAACCTGTCTGTCAACTTGAGTCATGGCCAATGTCTCAGTGGCTGTGTGATTGATGACTCCATACATCAGGAAGTTTAGATCAAGGCTGAGGATTGGTAGAAAATTGCTGAGAATGGCAGTGAAAAGAAGCAAGTGATCTAATATAACTGGACCATCAATCATTAAAATCACAGAACATCATAAATATGTGCTGACATTGCTTTAAACCCAAAAATTTATTGTCTCTTCTTAGGAGGGGTGGGGGTGGAGCGGGGGATATAATTTGGGGGGAGGGGGGTTAAAATGTACTATTGGACTGAGTACCCCTACGCGGTGTGCACCTCCCCTATTGCTGACAATACCCCTTGTAACCACCCTTTGAAAATCCGCGGTCACACCGGGGTAAAGTCAGGACACCATTTGCGTTCGCTTGCGGGATCTTCCAGACTACATTTTTATCGCCATGGCTCCACTAACTTGTCTTTTCCAACCGAAGTCAAACTCGAGTATAGAGTGTATTGATTTTAGAACGGTCCAGATTTCCTACTTCATTGGAGTGCCTGTCCTTATCCTCCTGTTGATTATGATCACTGCGTTGTCTGCAACCGTGTGCTGCCTGCGTACGAAATCTATAGCGAAGAAAAAGATAAGGTAGGCCACTATAGATAGCTCTAGTAGAGTTTTATGTAATAATTGGTATAAATATAATTAACTTAGTCTTTATGCTAGTGCTTTTATTAATTACTAGCCACATTTATCATCATCTTTTAACTTTTAGGCTACTAGCTACAGATGCATGTCTTTCTCATCTGGTAAAATCCCTGTGTCCGTGTGGGAAAGCTGTAATATAATTATATATTGATTTGCTGTAACATCTTTCAGGGTAAATTTAACCAATAAGCTATAGTTTATTAGGTTAGCGAACAATAGCTACATGGTGCTGTAGCGCCCTTTGTCCACATTAAAATCCTTCCACGAGCACCTCTTTTCTCAAGAGGGATTTGGAGTGGTTTCCAGTAAACATAGTTTCCTATGCAGCCTTCTTCAGCAGAAGAACTTTCACAGAAACAGTAGTGAATACTTGCAAGAGATAGCTGTGGTCCATGACGATAGTTGCTATTGTGGAATGCTAATACCTAGATGTGGGCATTGGATGAGAACCCAAATAATAGCCTTTATTATTATATTTTTTATAATGCTCAATGGACTAAGATTTGTTAAACATCTGTATAATGTGCAGTTTTAGTTGCTCTGTTGAGCCTCGAGATAGGCCATCACTAAGTACATACAAACAAATGACTGACTACTAGAAAAGAAAAAAGGAAAAAAATATGAACAGCCATCAAAATAATGAGTATAGTGAATTATAAAGAGTATTGTGAGTTACAAGGAGTTGTTAGGGGATAACGAGGGGGGAGGGGGGGGAGGTGCCAAAGACACAGGACCGTAGGTGCCAAACATTAAGTATTTCTTCTTCTCCCACCATTTGAGCACATTTACCATTACAATTCTGCCAACACCTCTTCCTTCACCCCTGCTACTGATCTACCCAACATTAGGCATACTCTCTCTTCATCATCTTCATTTTTCCATTCTACCACCCACTCTTCAGACCCTTCAATGCCCTCAACCATATCCAATAATCTTTCTCGATCCCAGCAAACTTCCCACAGTAACAACAAGAAATGCATAACATCTTCCACAACTTTCATCACATAGCTCACATCTACCATCCCGATCCATACCTCACCTCACTTTGTCACCCAAGAGTCCCACTGATGCTGTCCTTAACTTAAACCTCAGCCTCACTTCTCCTGTGTTTCTGAATCCCCTTACATATCTTTCTTGTCCAAACTCTTCTTTAACTGACTATTAACACTTGAGGCTGGATTTCCCTCCTACTTCTTCCCGCCACTCTTCCTTATGAACATCCCTTACACAATTCCTCATGTTGCACTTGAGCCTACTATCTCCAACCTACCAAACTTCCTTTTCAGCTCACAAAACTCTGCCCACCAATCTGGACAATCACTTAACAGTGCCACAACTTTTTTCACCAGCCTATCTTAACTCATTCTCTGCAATCTCCATCCAAATAACACTTTCTTTTCTTCCCTTCTCTGCTCCAGCCTCCTCCAGCCCAGGTCCCCTCTTACTGCTATCCCTGCAACTGTATTACTCCCTCCAACCAGTTTTCTCCCAACATTCTCTTGAATTTTTTCCAAATTCTTAGGCTATCTTCCCTCCTGTCCATCACATGTTCTTGACATGGCCTAGCTAGCAACTCCCATATTAGTTTTACCTCAGTCCGTTTCCATTTCTCTGTTTACCCTGCTCATATAACCAATTCTTGCCCTCCATTTCTATGCCTTTTCCTTCATCTTCTCCAAGTGAACATTTCCTCTCATCCCCCATCAAACCACACACCAAGATATTTGAAGGCTTCCACATTCTCCATTCTCTCCTCATTAATCTTCCACTCTCCTCCACTACACTTTCCGCCAACTGTCATTGACTAATTACTCTTCTCAGTATTAAACCTAAATCTCCATTTCATTGCACACTCCCCTACCACATCAAACATCACTTGTAACTCTACCGGAACAGTACAATATCATCTGCATACACAACAACCCACCACACCATGCCCCTTCCACTTCAGTCCCTAATCTTTTCCCCTCCAAATCCTTCAACAATCCCATGATATACACACTATAGAGAACTGGTGACAAAGGACAACCCTGTCTCAGTCCTGCCTCCACTTCAAGCCACCTAGACTTCTCTTAGTCTAACAACGGCACTTGACTGTGACTTCCTTCATACAGTACAAGCATTTGCATACATTGACAAATTCTTCCTGAACTCCGCACCCTCTCATCTTATCCCAATCCTTCCTCTCCACACAGTATCATATGCAAATGCAGTTAATTATATTTCATTGTAAATTGCACATTCTCAATGCTGATATCAGAGCCCCATAAATTGAAATGGAATTTCAAATTTTCCAGATATAACTATTAAATTACTTTACTCTTCTTGCATAATTTCAGGCACTAGAAATAGATTTTTGCACATGTTTTCTACTAAACAATTTGAAGCAAACATGGTACAGTCTGAATGTTCTCTACCAAGTGAACAGCAATGAATGCTAAAAATATGTGTCAACTGATTGCTAGCTTTATAATACGTCTCTCTTTCTGAGGCTGTATTGTAGGGAATGTCCCATCCTAAATAGTCTTCCTCAGTTACACACTTGGGATGTACAATCGTTTTTGTGCAACCCGTGTCAAGTAATGCCTTGACCTCCTTGCCATTGATTCAAGGTCTAACCAGAGAGCAGAGAACTAACTGTAGCTTGTCTCTTTAGTGCACGCAACCCTCTCTCTCTCACACAGATATAGAGATTATAGGTTAGTCAACGAGACCTTTTAATTATATTCACATTAGGATTGATACTAAGATGTATTGACCATTTTGTAAGTCATTATTACAGAATTCCCATGAACAGTGTTTTTACTTAGCTACTTGTCTGCCCAGCTCTTCAAGTATGCATTGAGAGCAGCTATTTTGCCAGGTGAAGCGGCAAACCTCCAATCTTTTGTGCAAAAGTTCAGGATCGAGCTGGGTCTCTTCTTTTCTAACCCTGCCAGTTCCTTTTCATTAACTTCTTAGACTTCAGCTGGTTTGTTCTGTGACTCTTTCCAGTCTGGATCTGGTAAGTAAGACTTGTTTTATTCTCTTTGGTAGACGAGATGAACTCAATACAATGGCATTTTCACAGTGTAGATGTCACCTATCACTAGGTGACAAAAAGACTTACCATTAATTTTGGAATTTGTACTATGACAAAAACCTTTAATAAAGGGGGTTGCTATATAAATTTGGGATTTACAGTAGATAAACTATATTTCATGAAAAACTAACCACTTACTATTTGCTATCAATTAAATGTCATTACATGTTTTTCCTTCTATTTTGTCTTTGTTTCAGTGCAAAGCAGTGCACAGATGAAGAAAGAGCAATAGGTAAGCACATCAACTGCCATTGTATTGTGAAATGAAGTGATATGGTATACTGTATGAGCGTAACGGCAATATCTGCTATATATAATATAATATATATAGTATATTATATATAGTACAAGTGTCGATCATTATGCTTAAGGTGTGGATGTACATGGAACTGTTCAAATACAATGTCTATTAGTGTATATATGTTTGACAAGAATCACAATTTCACATAGCTAGTTCCAATATGGCTTCCAAAAACATAAAATAACATTGTAAGAGAAGCCTGTAGGGTTTGTGACACCAAAGGATAGAGTCATGGAATTTCATTTATTGATCTCTTGTTAAACATTTGTTTACAATAATCTGTATATTCTGGCTCACACAACTATCTATGTTTTTTAAGAACATTGTATTAGGTTTTAGTTAACCATTTGCAACCAGTTTTAACTTGTTTATTGAGTTATTTGAGTCACTGACCATGTAAATGGATTTGTTCTGTCTGAATGGAGAGATATAGCCTTTATTGGGGAGGACAGTAGGACTCCATTAATTGTTTTGGCCCCTATTTTTAAATGGTGGATACAAAAAAAATACACACAAAAAAAATTGTCTCGGTTAAAACTTATTCTGACAGCTTCTTAGTATCCCAAATGGTTTAGGCCAATTTTATCTCTAAAAAGACTTACAATATGCCTTGAATCCCTCACTACTAAGGTAGTAAACCAGCAGACCTAAATGCTACCAGCAGACCTTGAATCCTTCACTAAGGTAGTAAATCAGCAGACCTAAATGCTCCCAGCATGCCTTGAATCCTTCACTAAGGTAGTAAACCAGCAGACCTAAATGTTCCCAGCATACCTTGAATCCTTCACTAAGGTAGTAAACCAGCAGACCTAAATGCTCCCACCATACCTTGAATCCTTCACTAAAGTAGTAAACCAGCAAACCTAAATGCTCCCAGCATGCCTTGAATCCCTCACTAAGGTAATAAACCAGCAGACCTAAATATTCCCAGCATGCCTTGAATCCTTCACTAAGGTAGTAAACCACAGACCTAAATGCTCCCAGCAGACCTTGAATCCTTCACTAAGGTAGTAAACCAGCATACCTAAACACTCCCAGCATGCCTTGAATCCTTCACTAAGGTAGTAAACCAGCAGACCTAAATGCTCCCAGCATGCCTTGAATCCTTCACTAAAGTAGTAAACCAGCAGACCTAAACGCTCCCAGCATGCCTTGAATCCTTCACTAAGGTAGTAAACCAGCAGACCTAAACACTCCCAGCATGCTTCACTAAGGTAGTAAACCAGCAGACCTAAAGGCTCCCAGCATGCCTTGAATCCTTCACCAAGGTAGTAAACCAGCAGACCTAAATGCTCCCAGCATGGCTTGAATCCTTCACTAAGGTAGTAAACCAGCAGACCTAAATGCTCCCAGCATGCCTTGAATCCTTCACTAAGGTAGTAAACCAGCAGACCTAAATGCTCCCAGCATGCTTCACTAAAGTAGTAAACCAGCAGACCTAAAGGCTACCAGCATACCTTGAATCCTTCACTAAGGTAGTAAACCAGCATACCTAAACACTCCCAGCATGCCTTGAATCCTTCACTAAGGTAGTAAACCAGCAGACCTAAATGCTCCCAGCATGCCTTGAATCCTTCACTAAGGTAGTAAACCAGCAGACCTAAACGCTCCCAGCATGCCTTGAATCCTTCACTAAGGTAGTAAACCAGCAGACCTAAACACTCCCAGCATGCTTCACTAAGGTAGTAAACAGACCTAAAGGCTCCCAGCATGCCTTGAATCCTTCACCAAGGTAGTAAACCAGCAGACCTAAATGCTCCCAGCATGGCTTGAATCCTTCACTAAGGGTAGTAAACCAGCAGACCTAAATGCTCCCAGCATGCCTTGAATCCTTCACTAAGGTAGTAAACCAGCAGACCTAAATGCTCCCAGCATGCTTCACTACTTACTTAGTAATAAATAAGTACGAGTCATGATAGCTTGTATATCCTTCCCATGTCATTTAGGTGAGCACCTATTGAGGACAAAGAAACACAGATAGACAGAAAGGGCAGAGAGAAATATTATATGAACGACCCTCTATCTGCCTAGTTTGGCTGTTATGATGCTTTGGGGAGTGGTGTGGACTAGGTGTGTCCAACATGGCCCGCAAAACCCTGGTCAATTTACGCCTCTTTCCCTTGGTCCCACCCTCCGTGGATCCATGTGTGAGTAGATACCCATTAAGAACAAAGAAACACGGACAGACAGACAGCACCAAGTGAAATATTAAAATGAAGCAGCTACAATGAACTGTTTTGGCATGCCTCTGCATGTGCATGCAAGCATGCATGCTCATGCACACACACACACACACATGCAAACACATGCACACACACCAACACACATGGGTTTGGTGACTATCCAGAACCTCTCTCTCTTTGAATGTTCCTTGCTTTGTTAGTTTCTCAGGTTTCATCTTCACCTTGTTGTCATTGTTCAATGTGATATGTAAACAAACTGAACTATTATGGAATTCCTGTTTTGCCACAGCATATAGCAACCAGGCTGCATAGCCTATTGCTACCATTTTTCTTAGAAGAGTGAAAGTGAATTCACACTGCCTCTGTAACATAACATAGCATAACGTAACATAAATTCACAATTGAACACACATAACATAACATAACATAAAACTGCAGCACATAACATCACTTAAGACTTGAATTATCTTTTTCTCTTTCCCCCTACCTAAGAATGGCGTGCATTTATTAGAATTTTTTAAAGTACCATGGAAAATGATAAACTGATTAATGGGGCTAAAGGCATCCCTAAACATAACGTGCCCTGATTTTAAAATGCCGTCCAGAAAAAGAATTACCTTGACTTTCTCAATAATCAACTTGAAATTTACTCAAGAGAATGCCTAGAAAGCTATAGCAGCCAATTCTTCTTCGTTTGAAGGCTTTCTCTAGTATTCATTGGAGGGTGCACTCCAAATGGCATTGCATATGTCTTCAATTATGGTACAGACAGTGGAATGAGCAAGCTGATAACTGAATGCAATTGTTCGCATTCGAATCTCCAGTAGCTAAAAAAAACACCTTAAGGGTTAGAGCTAGCTTTCCATCTACTGAGAGCTCCTGGGTTTCTGAAATTGGTGTACTGATAAGTGATAAGGCAGTCAACTAGCCTTAGTAAATGATCTAATCTTTTGGTAGATTAACATAAAAGTGGTTGAAATAGCTATGGTAGTCTACTGTATGCTTTTCACCTCTTTTCTCCCTTACTTTTCTCACCTATGTTCTATTTTTCCTAGCAAGTCGTCTTTTGAACAGCAGCAGCAGCAGTAATAATAACTTTTTCCAAAAAATGTAGTAATTTTGTAGAGTGAATTGTTTTGTGTTAGCTACATTACTAAGCAGAAGCATTATTGTTCACTTCTTTCTTAAAAATCACAGCCATTTTGTAGACAGAGTATGAATTGTTTTATAATAATACGATACATTACTTATAATTATATTCTTTACATTATTCTATGGTATCTTACATTATGCTATGCTTTGTTACGTTATGCTATGCTATGTTACGTCATGCTATGGAAGCAGTCCTTAAACTTCTCAATAAATCAACTGACCATCCATTTCTTTGCTCAACTGCTGTTACACTATTTACAGGAGTGAGGTGATGATCCTTACCTAACATGATCCTGAAGAAGGAACTTTCCCCCCTTCTGTCTCTTTTTAGGTCTTACCTTAGTGGTTTCAAGGAATGTTGGATTTTGGAGCTAAAAATGGTCAAAGGGACACTTATGACATTGTCAAAACAAACTATAGCTATATAAGACACGAGCTTCGCTTTTGGGAAAGTTCGAATCCACCATTTTGGAATACAGTTCAACCCAAACCTTAATTTTAAAAACAGTCTTTTGAGTTCTATAATTATGTAATATTATACAAGGAAGTATGTTAAGAGCTCCGTAAATTAGTTTTCCTTACCTCCTTTTATCTGGTAGGCCTGATAGCTAGTGCAGTTATGGTTTGCTACCTCCTCTAAAATAAAGGAAATGTACCATAACTGCCACATTAATGTAGTGTATCTGCTAGTCTAGCTCCTACAAGTTTGCTATAAGAGAATAGATTTGCTTTCTTATCTAAACTTTATTCTGGATAGTCATGTGTGTATGTATGTGTGTGTATGTGCTTGCATGTGTGTGTGCATGCATGTATGTGAGTGTGCATGAGCATGCATAAGCATGCCAAAACAGTTCATTTGTAGCTGCTTCATTTTGGTATTTCACTTGGTCCTGCCTGTCTGTCTGCATTTCTTTGTTCTTCATGGTATCTACTCACAGAGAGATTCAGGGAGGGTGGGACAAGGGGAAAGAGGCGTAAGTTGACCAGGGTTTTGGGGCCTTGTAGGACACACCCAGTCCACACCACTCCCCAAAGCACCATAACAGCCAAACTAGGCAGATAGAGGGTGGGCACTATAATATTTCTCTTGGCCCTTTCTGTTTCTTTGTCATCAATGGGTGTTCACCCGAACGACATGGGAAGGATGGTACCAATGGTAATAGGAATAACAAATGTGGCCTGAAAGGCAACTTTTCAGAGTCAGTGTATAAAAACTTTTGAAAGAATTGAGAATTGCAAGTTTCAGATCAGTTACAACTGCAGCAAATTGCAGGATGGCACAACTTCTTGGAAGGTTCCCATGCACATTTTTTATCATTGTTGTTTTAAATTAATAAAATTACCCAAAATAACCTGCTGCTACTTCAGTTACTTTAATAATTGGCTCTTTTTCTCAACTTTATTGTGGTCATAGCTAAGGAGAAACCACTTTATGTTCAACCAATTAACTACCATAAGCATGTAAAGCTGCAAACTCGGACACCATTTGCAATATTATAGAACAATAATCAGGGCTGGACTGCATGGGGAATAGCAAACACCAACCCACAAAGCATTTATGTCATGTAATATAATTTACCACTAGGGTGATGCCTGTTCACTTTTGTTGCAAACGATATTATTTTGACCACATTTTGATGCATTTTGTTCCCAAATCCTTTTTCCTTTATCAATCTTGCCTTTTGTGCACCTCCTTTATATTTCTTTGCTGTCCTTTCATCCATTTACAATATTTTTGATAGATTTAGAACCATTGATGCACATATGTCAGCAACCCAGCGAGTGATTAAGTAACAAAATTGTGTCATAAACAAGCCACACAAAGTTTTTCAAGCTTGGACTTCTTTTCAGATATTTCCCCCCGAAATCATATATGGGATCATTTTGAGTTGGGAGTTTTGTCTGGATTTTTGTGATTCATGCCTAAGCATTAATCATCCTCGTAAATGGGCTGGCATCAAACAAGTTGAATGAGCTCTGGGTTTCAATAATAATTTTTTGCTTGGACAAGGCACTAGCCCATTTTAGGCACCAGCAGAGCCTTGGGCCACTGGGTTATTACCTGGTGTTCCCTATTGACAGTCTGGCCTGATCATGCTTGCTGAATACTGGATTTTCTTTTTACCCATACATACAAAGTAGACTGCTGAAATATCATAAAATAGTCAGAAAGCTGCTCTTCTGGTTTGAGGACATAATGTGCATTTTTTAAACCGTAGCTTATGCCATGGACAGTTTTTCCAGGCATTTACTGCAGTTTTTGGAAACTCTTCTGCTAAGAATGGATGCAAAGGCATCTGCTTACCAGAAATCCAGTTCTCCCTCAAGGAAGGAGGCACTCTTAGATGGATTTCTTTGGTGTAAGTTTTGTTGTAGACAATCCTAACATGATATATGCTCTGCACAGCTTTTACATGCTTACTTCAATAAAAACAACAAGTAATTGATCTGTTAATAGTAGCACCATTCATATTTTCAATGAACACACACATACACATGTTGACCATGTGAAAACATGCGTGTTGACCATGTGAAAACATGCATGTTGACCATGTGAAACATGCATGTTAACCATGTGAAAACACACATGTTTACCATGTCAAAATATGCTGTTCGCCATGTGAAAACACACATGTTCACTTGAACATGAGGACACTTACATGCTCAACTTAAAAATAGGTGAAAATAAACCGAGTTATTTATATCACGAATTTGTATACACATTGCTCTTGTTATTTCTAGCCACTCAAGTACTGTGAAGTGCCAACTTCTCGTGATTGTAGTTTAGCTATTTGATTGGAATAAGCTTTGTTCTAGTGTGCTTTGTTGAGTTAGAAACCAATGTCTTCCCTTAGATGACTGGTGTATGGAAGCAGGTTGGATGAAGCAGTTGGTTTGGTGGTTGGGTCAGGACAAAGGGTCTTGACAGTTGGAGGAAGAATTCCTTGTGCTCTATGGTTTATACAGGAAGGGATTCCTGATGGAATAAAATGCCTTTATATCCTAGATGAGGGTCATGTCTACTTGATCTGTTCCATTTTCCAAGTATCTTACTCTTAGCTACACTATACAAAACACCTCGGGTGTACATATTTATGGAATTAGCAGATGTTACGATAGCTCAATCTGTTATGGTAGACCTGTAAAAACACTTCACTCTAACTATAGGCATTCTTAGTTCTGCCTACTTCAAGTACGTACAAGTCATGGTCATGCTGAGTCTGCTCAAACCAAACTATTTATTGTTTCCAGACATCAGGTACCTTTTTGCCAAAACAGGTTATCAACAACTTGAAGTCACCACCATAGGCAAGTGGCGTGAACATATAACTGGCAATCCATGTTGAAGGTTAGGAAAAGGTCCATGGGATTTACTGGATGCGTGCATTCCTTAGCAACAGCCCATAAATATGATTAGTGTTGCAAATATGATTATTTGGACTTTCCCCCCTTGTGGTTAGAAGTTTTTCTGACATTCCTTCAGAAAAAAAACACAAACATTTTTGGGGGCTCTAAATTCGACTGCTTATAAATCTCACTACAAGGCTTTTTGCTTCACATTATTTAGTGAGAAATTGTACATGTCTTAATGAAACTTTAAATTCTCATTCAAGCAGCTGGTGGATGTGATTTAACTAACAACACAAGCCACAAGCCTGAAGGAAGAAGAAAAGAGGAGGAGGACATGTCAAGAAAGGAACTAAGTAAAGGGCATGAGCAAGAGAATGGTAATGCAATTTACGATACTCTATTAAGCAAACATGAGCCTTTATTGGATGGCTACTCGACAATCGAGGACACTTTTGCTACTGACACTTCAACTACTAATAACTTTACTGACAAAGATGATAGCACATCTTTATATGCCACTGTTGATGAGTTGCCTCTGAAAATTACTGGAATGAACAAGCCCGATTCAATTTTAACTGAAGTTAATACAAAGAGACCTGTTGAAGAAAAAATCATTGATGGAAAGCAGACCCCACTGTATTCTGTGGTAAATTTGGATCAGAAGTTAAAGACAGAAGTGGAACCAATTTCCTCACTGGAAACCAAGTCAGCATTACTGCAGGATGAGCATACTCTCTCAGACAATGCTACTGACAAGAAGGAAGACAAGACAGAGAGACATGGTGAGGAAATCATTGATGGGGGAAAGCAGATTCCACTGTATTCTGTAGTGAATTTGGATCAGCAGAAGATAGATGAAAGCAAACTGAACATACCAGAAGCTAAATCAGCATTGGTGCAGGACAAATGTACACTTTCACACAATGCTGTTGATGTTATGCAGAATGAACTAGAGCTGTCTTCAGCCCGAACTCCTCCTCCTCTTCCTCCTCCTTTTTCCATGAACTGAAAAATAATGAAAAGTGGTTATCGTGTTAAAATATTTTGCAAATTGAACTGCTGTTATCAGTCAGTCTGTTTAACATCACATCTAATTATAGAAAGGGCAAGTACATATTTTTAATCCACAGTTATGTAGCTATGTATGATAAATTTTACCTCATACAATACTTGTTCAATGTTCTTATTATGTAAAGTCATTAAATTTTTCTGTCGTTGTCATATCATATCTCTCACAGTGTGAGAGGGTGGCAGAGCTCCACTGAGAGAACTTACTCTCTAGTGATTTTTCCCCCCTATGTATATATATAGTAGTCTACTATTTGACATAGAGTGTCAACTATGCTGGTTAAACTGTCTTCATTATTTCCTTGAAAATGCGAGGTTTCTATTCCAATATATTTTCCAATGGATGGAACATATATATTATTTAATAATACAATATTAAATACAATGTCCAATAAACAGAATAACAAACAAACATTAAAACAATATATATCTTAATAGACTACTTATAAAAAATAATCGTCATTACAACTAAAGCTGGTGCCCAGCACAGCTGCAGTGTTACCTCGCTGCACGGCTACTGCAATCCGCTGGGAAAGGAAAAAGGAGGAGCGGGGATCATCCGTTTCCTGAATCCGAAAAGAATTGACCTGCAGACTTGCCAAATGCAGCCGTCTCGATCCCGATTGGCACAAAAAAATGGGAGACAGCCAAAGAGGAGTATTTAATCTTCTTACGGTATTCGGCATTGCTTGCCACCGAGCCAGGGCCATCAGAAGACAAGGAGGCGTAGGAGGGAGCGAAGGTGTCTACAATTGTGGCATTCCATACCAAAATACTCCAGGGAATGACGGAAGACGCTTACCATCAGAACCCGGAGGCTCCAGGTGCGAGGGAACCTTGATGGCTGCCAAGGACCGCCGGATGATCTCATTCACTTCCCCGTGTCTGGAGTGACGCCCTTGGCTATACTTACAACTGAGGCCGTGTGTGCCGTACTTGTCAACATTAAGACCACACAAATGACATGAGTGAGGGTGACAGATGGGTAACCCTAGGCGTAAACCCATAGCAACCCTGATGACATCGTCATCCATACGAAGCCCCAGTGAGGACATGGGAAGGGCGTGAATCCATGCTCCAGACTCCTTGCAAGCTGCAGCCTGAAGCCTCGCACGAGATGTTAAATCCACTGCAGAATCTAAAAGGGAAGCATACGCCATCTTCACGTGAGGATTGTCCCAAGCCTTTTGTTGCGAACAGCTAGTATTATCAGGAGGAGGAAGGTTATTGTGACCAAGGCTCCAAACTTCCAAAGCCGAGTCACAATCACTGTAATTAAAATGAAGACTAGTAGGAAGGATCTGATGAATAAGATCGAAAGCACAGTTTGCTGATGCCAAAAAGGCAGAAGAAGCAAGCATAACGGCACTTCTGATTCCAAGACCACCAAAACTGACTGGGAGAGAAGCCTGAGCCCAAGCTGGGTCATTGACATCAAGAGGAATGTTGGAGATCTCACTCAGGATGGAGCATTGCAATGAATCAAAATCATGGAGTGTGGGTGAAAGGAAACAAGGGGTGGTTCTCAAGGAATATAAGAGCTTTGGAATCGAGAAGGCATGGCGAAGGAGACAGAAGGCATCGTGGGCATGAAGGTGTGTGAGTCTGCTGCCCATAAACCTCAAGGAATCGATCTTGGCATTCAATACCAGCATTACCACCGATAGGGGACCCCAAAAGAGTGGCCACCTCCGGATTGACTACCCTGAGCCCTGGAGCAGCACAAAGAGCCTCCCCCAATGTTGCTGGGTCGGGGCAAATGAGCTCACACTTGTCCCGGTTCAGTTGCAAACCCACCTCCTGAGCTGCAGACTCAACCACATCCAGATCCTGGAGCACTTCGCTCAAACTACCTCCGAGAGTACCATCATCCAGATAGAACACGTTAAACTCGGAGATCAACTGAAGTGTAATTCTGTGGATGGTGAGACAGAATAAAAGGGGGCCCAGGGGGTCGCCCTGTTGAACTCCCTCAGAAGACGGGATGGACTCATTCCCAAAGAAGAGAGAAGAAGGAGAGGCATAGGCTGAATGGACAAATGGGAGTAAATATGGGGCCAACTCCTCCACTGCAGCTAACATTTTATCACGGCGAATTGAATTGAAAGCATTGCGGAAATCCAGCTTCAACAAAACCTGACCTGGCTGTAAATTCTGCAGGAAAATACGAGCAGAGTGAGCCACAGCCTCAGCACCATGACGAATCCCAAACCCCAGTTGCCGAGGTGACAAAACAATAAAAATATTTTAAATTAATATATAGTTCCACGGAAAAATGGCCATGTTCTTGTGTGGGATGCTACATGTGTTGACACCTTTGCTCCTTTTTATTCCACTATGATCTCCGATGGTCCAGGTTGCATCACTGATGAGCTGAACTGAAGAAGGGCAATTATAAGAGGCTACCCACCATTTTGTTCCCATTGGTATTGACTATGAGAATAATTGGGTGAGGCAAATGCCTTCCTCCACAAATTAAGTGTTGGCCTCTAAACCAAGTCTGGGGATCCATGTGTCTACTATTTCCTGCTGCAGCAAACTGCAGTTGTTCTCAAATGTAGGAACACTGCTGCTCTGCTCAAGTGAACCTCAGTTAATGATGATCAATCTTATTCTTTTTTTAACTTCCTTGTGAAAATTTATTTCCAAAGGGTTCCTTTAAGCCCTCAAACAAGGGATCAAACGACAAATCCCATTTTATATATAGCTAGCAGAGGTGTCCAGCATTGTCCAGTAAAGGAGCAGAGTGGCACAAAATGAGAATGAGGGGCGTGGTCCCCCCCCCTCCACCAAGTGTCGATGAGCACCCAACATTACTCTCCCAATTTATGGTATGCTGAAGTGGTGCAAGAAGAGGAAATATTTCCAGGTTCTATCATCATCAACATTACCTGGTGATTGATGTTGATCCATATAAAATAGTCTTATACCCCTCTAACCCCTCTAGTGTAAGCCAGGTGCATGTTACCTTGACTTCAAGGTACTGCTCATCTGGGGGTGTGTTGGGGGGGGGGGGGGGGGGGGGGGGTGTTGGAGGTGATAATGTGTAGTTCAATGTTATTTGGAATGAATCCTCATTTACCTTCAAGTGGATGTGGACAAGTCTGTGAATTGAAGAAACGTCGTTGTTGGGAAACTGGATGTGAATTAGTTTGTAGAAAAAGGAGTATTCCCTGCCTGATGACGACGACGACGATAATTAGCAAGTACCTGTAGAAATTCTGAAATATATATATGTTTGTGTGCTGTGTTTGGAAGGTGTTTATTTCATTTATTATGTGTTTATTATGTGTTTGTGATTATAAAATGTTGACAATCGCAATTCTTTCAAGAAGGCAATAATCTACCATTGTGCTATGGTCTATTCTTTGTTATTTGTGAATTTATAATCGCTATATACTATAAACATCAAATATATCAGAAAAGGGTAAAGTAAAAAATACTTCATTGAGAATAATGTTTTGGCGAGAGTTATTGCTTGGCTGACCCCTTGATGCTGAATGCAGCCATTAGTACTCTCCTATCTCCTATATATACCAGTATTTGCTGCTCTCTCCTCATCCCTTGCACTTCTGGAAGTGCAACCCTCAGTTCTTTCCTTCTACTGGTATTATATAATTTCTCCTTATCCTTTGTTGTACTAGCTGAAATTTCTGCTCTGTGATCCTCAGTTTCTCTGTTGGTATCAACTCCCCACTCCCTTTGTCTTTCCCAGTTACAAATATTTGTGGTATATATGCATGTTGCTAAATTCTTGTTTACAATAGAGTGCTGACTATGACTCTTTGAAGAGGTCTCCCTCTTCAAAGTCATGGAACATTCCTGTATTTTATTGTAGTCAACAGTTTAGAGTTTATAGAGCAAAGAAAAGGCTTTCTTATGATGAAGATGAAAGAGAAACGAACATTATACATATACATGAGTATAAATACATGTATGAGAATAATGCTACACATGTATAAAATTATACATAGACCATAGCTCCACTCATGTATAACATTTGTGACTGCAGGTTTGAAGAGGTCAAGAACTCAAATGCGACTCAGTTTGAGGCATATATGTGTACATGTAGAAATTGACAGAGTTGTCCTCACGGGGGAGGGGGAATTACTAAAAGGTTCTCAGTTAGCATGTGATGAAGGATAGAGCATCTAGCCAAAACATCACATGGGCAAATATTAGTTGATTGTCGAGTAACTAAAAATTTATTTTTGGTGGGTGGGGGGAAGATAACTCTGATTTTATCTCAAACTTTTAAAAGCCCTTTCTTTGCTCCATTCAAAAACTTTTGACTACAGCAATACACCGGGATGTTCCGTGACTTTGAAGAGGGTGACCTCTTCAAAAAATCATTAAGTCAGCACATAAAAAAATTGATATTCATTTATTCATTGACACCACTTAGGTACCACTCAGCTTAGGTATATATATACCACTCAGCTGTAGTTTGGTGTACTTGAGCTACCTACAAAACTAGTTTTAATGCTCTGCCGCAGGTAGCACAAGACCAACGTCCAATAGATAGCATATCAACAACTCAATCGGGGAAAAACAGAGCAGACACAGAACAGATACGAACAAAAAAATTATATATATTACACACAGAATTTTTTTGGTAAAACCTACACAGACCACAAATACATATCAAAGAGTGCTTGCAGCCAGGGTCGCAGCTTCTGTACAAACTCCTGCAGGCTGCAGAGTAAGCTTGACCATAAACCACAGCTACGCCTACACTAACCACAAGCTACACTATAAAATATGAGTTAGCAAGTCAATCCACCACATACCTATACATGCATGTATACATGCATGTATACATGCATGTTACGTGTGGTGGGGAAAGCACATCGACAAGATCGTCGAAGACTAAAGTCACAGGTTTTTGGAACTGCAGACTTTTCAAGTTCTCTCTTCATGCATGCATCTTAATGCTCCATGACACGGTCTCCAACCCGTTCCTTCTCTCACCTGCAAGGAATTCTATACACAACTGAGTTCATCTATTAACTTTGGCCTTGGTTAGCTGATGTCTTAAAAGTCATGCATAATTTATAAATACAACCCTGGTATTTAATTTTCCACAGACAGTTGGTGAGACAGGAGGAGGTTGGAGACCCAGATCAAAGAGCATGCGTGTTGGAGCACCTCTCCTTCTCCTGGAAGCAGAGGTGGAACTACCAATACGCAGGAAGAGACCTCATGATTGATAGAACCAACAAATGGGGGGGATTTCTATGAAGGAGGCACTGACATCCATCTTACACATAAGGATACTGTTTCAAATGAGATGTAGGGCTGGAGATGCACGATTTCTGGGTCCCCACTTCAAGACTATGATGTGAAACCACACCCATCATTATCTGTCTGATTTTGTTGCAATACTCCAGCATTCAGATGGATCATGAATAGTCCACATCAATGTAAAATGTGTTGCCATCAAGTGTAGTAATGTTTCCTTTTTTCCTTTTTCATCCCCCCCCCCCCCTCCCCTCCCCCCCCTCCCCTCCTCCCCTCCTCCCCTCCTCCCCCATGAAGACCAAATATTTCAGTTAAAATGTTAGCAATTGAAATGCAGAAAGCAATCAGCCATACATTTATTTATCAGATTTTTTTGTCTATCTAATGAAAACACTACAACAATAATGGCTTTAGTCGATTTTAAAAAAATGCTTCGAAACTTTTTGTGGTCATTTAACTAGCTAGCGCCTATCGCGCTAATCTCTAACAGGTGTCAGAAGGGCATGCGCGGAAGCCGGGAAGAGACCCAGGTGTGATAGAATCACAACAAATGGGGGGAGGGGGGGGGGGGGGGGAATGCTGATGAAGGAGGCACTACATCCATTTTACACGTAAGGATACTGTTCAATCGGATACTGTTCAATCGCGAGCTAGAAGAGACTTCATGTGCTTTATGCAGCGCATGCGTATTTTCTGTCCGCTTGTGCCATGGATACTATACGCTATACTTAATTAAACTTCGAGTTTATTTTTTATTTTTTCCAGCCTTATTCTAGAATGTCTCCTCCAGCAACCTGCATTGTATCCTGTCTTCTTCAATTGGGAGACCGCTCACTGGCAAACAATTTGAATATCACGGAGTGTATTAATTTCAGAGCAGTTCAGCTGTCCTATTTTGTTGGAGTGCCTATCCTTCTTTTACAGTTCGTCTTAGTTTTTGCCTTGTCTATAACTGTATGCTTCCTATGTGTGAAACTTAGAAGTACAACAAGAAAGAAGAGGTAAGCCAAATTATTTTCAGACTATTAAATCGATGATCCATAGTTAGTATGGAGAGTTTTTATCTAGTATATAACATTGGTTATGTCATTTAGGCTTCAGCTAATTTTCTATTCCACACATGTATTTATAATACACACAAAAAGATAATTACATTCATATTTTTACCTTTTGTTTTGATATATATATAGTGGGCTGATGATAAATGAATTGGCAGTGAGAGGTAAGCCAGATATCTTGCGAAACTCCACTATCATAACCCATGAAACTAAGTGATGTTATGAAGCAGCTTCTAATCTATAAGTCACAATATTTGCATGATCACAGCATTCCATTTTTCACAATAATCTATCGTGGACTTTTCTGCTATTTCGATCATTATGCATACACTGTTGTCTACACTGAATGCATTGGGTGTGGAATTACATGAACTTGTTGGAATAATGGCATTTTAATGTCTAGTACATGGTTTCTGATGTTAACATTTAGAAAAACATAACTATCACTGTAGCAAAGGTTATTGGGAAGCAGAACTTGTAGCTAGGACGAGCTTGTTCCTTTATCACTCATGTACCTATAACCCTCCCACCAGCATAAACAGCATGTGGTGTAAGTCGCGTGCCATAAAGTTTTAAAAAAATCATTAATATTTTAAACCCTGAAAAAGACACGAGCATGCACAAAGCATTGCTTTGTCATTATAAAAGTATAAAGAATGTGGCTGTTCGGATAAAATATAATGCCAAGCTTCACTTCCAAGAGTTTTGGCGAAACATTATAGTGGAGGTGGAGTTGTTGATCAGCTTTTCCTGGACCTCACTGAGAGTGACAGCAGTGGAGATGAAGAAGAAAGCACCTATGCTTACTTGGGAAGCCATAAGGTTGATTTTGATACCGCATAAGCAGCTGTGAAGGTACTGTACAAGTGACGAAATAGCTCTTAATTAACTCTATACAATTTAGTGAAGCATTGATGGCAGGGGATCAGATGACTTCCCCAAAATAAGTAATAGTGAATAGATAAGCACTGTAGAGTTTATCAACAAACTCTCAGTTGACGTATTGAAACTTTTCCCCCCCCTTGCCCTTCACCCTACCGAGTCCATAGTTAATACAACGACATTCTCAATAATCAACCTACTTGACATTTCAGCTATAGAGAAAGTCTCTCAATAAACTCTCAGTTGACCTATATAATAACATTACAATAACCTTCTCAATAATCAACTTGAAATTATATTCTCTCGATGTTCGACTAGATGCTCTAGCCTTCACAGGAATAATGTCGTTGTATTTTATATCTTATTAGCTGGCATGCTATAGGCCTCTAGAAGACTTAGTCTTTTGTTGGTCATGGAGTTGGTGTAGTGTATTGGGATGTGAAAGAACAATAAAGAAGCTAGACAGCTACTGGTGTATATAGTGGTGATGAGAAATAGGGATGGCAGGAATATCCAGGAGTTTGATCCTCAGGCAGAGAACATTATGACCCATCTAAAGAGGTTAGACCTCTACTTTGACAAAATGAGACAGATGGGTATGTCTCAGCCCTGCTCTGGTCCATTAACCCTCTTCCTATATACCCAATTAGAAATCTCAATTTTGAGCAATTTCAGCTTATTGATATTCAAACTGCTTTATCCATAGAGAATCAGCTGTATTGTTCAGTAAAGAATGTTTAAAAAATTGCCCGTTTAACCACAATTTCTACTTCTTCAAATAATATTCTTTGACTGATAGGAGATATCAACAAATGAATGTCTGTACAAATGAGCTATAACCCAATATCATGTATACTTAGTCACTCATAGAATGTTAACACAACTTGGAAGGTGCATTCAGCAAAACAGTCCCTCTGATGTGGTAAAAAAATATGCACTTTGCAATACTTGTCAATTTGCTTGTATTTTCTGTGATTTGCACGTTACAGTATTGTTGACCAAAGCTTAGCCATGTGGAGCTTGAATGTTACATTGAGGGTCATCCGACTGGTGTTGTTATGGGTGGAGCTAATGAACTTGTTGCAATTTGAACTCTGTAAAGGATGTAGCAATTGGTTACTGAAATATCCAAGCAGTGATATAATGTCTTCCAATACTTGTATGTTTGCCTATGGGTTTGGTGATACTGTAAACATTGGTCAGATAGAAACACCTCCCATATAATTATTGCAGTCGTATATAGCATCAGGAATTGGAATGTTCACCAGTGTGTATGGATAATTGAAGCTGTACCAACAACTTTGGTACCAATAGACCCATCTCATATCCACACACCATATTCCCTATCATATGTTGGCCGAAGCATTTTTTTGCTTTTGGGTTTTGGACATTCCCTATACGATTTGGTGGAATAGCCCCAACTACATCAAATCCCTTTTATAAGCTCAGAAAATAAAGTAGCAGATAAATACAGGTTATTGGTTTACACTCTATAACCTTGTTCCAAGCCAGAAACCATTTCTCATTCTGACATCACAGCCAAGTCCATTAGCAGATATCGTTTCCCCTTCTTTTCCATGATCCACTTCAGAATCCATGTGTGTAGCTATTAGAGGAATCACAGGGCACCATAGTTTGAACCCCCACTTCACATACGTACATACTGTTTACAGGTGAAGCACTCCTTATTTTTACCCTTCTTTCATCAACAGAAACATGTTGACATGGCTGGTATCATCTTTGACAGCTGCCTTTCAATTTAGCCAAAATGTATCGAACTTTATACAGATGATCATGTGGATGGTTCAACACTATTACATGATGGAAGGTAAGAATAGCAGAAAAAGTGTCACAGCTAACTCAAATGGTAGTTGACCAGTACGAATGAGAAATAGTCAGTTCATGGGTGGAGACGGTTTAAATAACAATAGCTAAAAGGACATCTGGATCAATCCATGATAATAAAGGAAACTATATGGATACTTGACGTCTTGTCATGATATAACTCTGCATATGCATTGCTTTTAGTGCAGATTTTATCAGTAGAAGAAAATAGTCAAGTGCACAATGGTTAGAAGCAACCATAGGGACAGGTGCACACAGTGGAGAAAAAGATGGAACTGACACTGTAGTAGTGCCAGGATCAAGTATCTTCATACCTGGTTCATCTCTTGGAAAAGGTGTTCTACTCCCTCAAGTGCCCTTCTGTGTCCTCTTCCACCTCCACCACCACCATGTCCACCACCACCTCCTGACCCCTTCCTAGACCACACCCACCTCTTCCCCTTCTTTGACCATGCTCACCTCTTCCCCTTCCTTCACGACCACCACCCCCTCCTAGACTATGTCCTCTATCCCTGACTCCTCTTCCATATTCACCTCCCCTTACTCGACCACATCTATAAGGTGAATGCAACTAAATACAGCCAAGAGTCACAGATTTTTCTTAGAAAACTTACCTACGAGTGCTAGAAGACTGGATGAAGAGAATGATTTAAATGTGTGTCACTAGAATAGTCACTAGAAGCATGCTCATCACTGGAAGTTTCATAGTGGAAGAGTGTTGTCTCCAAAACTAGGGAAATCAACTGTAGTTGCTTCTGGATCAGACAAGTCTAAAATCATATCTTCATCAGAAGAACTCGATATCTATAGGTCTGTCTCTAGGTCTGAAAACATGGTGAGTACTTCATACACACCAAATCTTTGGGAAAGGCCAACCCTGGAAGGACCTGCAACAGACACAGCAGCTCTGCTACTGATCCAGATGGCCCTGGAAACTGACTCAGCTATAAAAACCAATCATTAGACAAAAAGCTTCAAATTACTACAACTCAGTCTATTTATTATGTACCATTTCATGTATCCATCCCTTACCAGTCCAAAAAATTATGACTCTAGTTTAGTAGGAAGGGAGTTAATCTTTAAGTTGAACATATGACCACTGCTTGTAGTGCAGCTACTCATACTGATCCCAGACTGTGTTGGGTTTATCATGTACACAAAGGTTGACCTAGGAAAGTCCTTCCAAACTTCAGCCTTTTTTAAACAAGAAAGGAGTTGAATGTGAGTAGATGTATTCTCTGGAGTTACTTGGTGACATCAAAATCATCTAGGGATTGTTAAAATGAAGGCCATGTCATGCAGATACTTCTGGTGGCTAGGCTTATATAAGACTATTGAATCACTTGCTAAAATTGGTGTGTACAGTGCTAAGCTGTAAAGAACAATCCTGTGACACACTCTTGTGCATAGCCAGCCAAGCCCTGATGACATGTTAGTATTGACTTTGCAGGACCGTCCAAGGTATGAAGTTGTGATTGTGATTGACCATACATTTCACTTGTGATTGTGCCGTGGCTGATGGCTGTGGATGCAAACTCAAATTGGTCTGACCCTTTTGTGATGTTACTACCACAATCAACAAGTTATTGGATGTATTAAGCTAAGTGTCATGTTTTCTATACTCATGGACTTCCTGAGCAGATCATACGACTGCAGTTCCTCCCCTTAGTGTTTACCAACCTCTGTGTCATAATGGAGTGAAACACATTTGAAGTGCTTCATAGCCTTCTACAAATGGACTTGCAGATAGGTTTGTGCAGTCAATGAAGCAGAGTCTCAAAGTAAACCTGAGCTCTGGTAGATCATCAACTGGAGACTATGATTTCCTTCAGATCTCAGATCGAATAGTTATGTTGCATGGCATTATGTACACGATAGCCAAGTGGAAGAGAGTGAAATGTATGGTCATTCTTAATCTAACTGGCCAGTTATTAGAGGTAGCCTGCTAGCACAAGCCTCTGGAAGACTGTATAGACTTTTGTTTGTCTCTTGAATTTAGTACTGTGTTGAATAAAGAAAGTAACTAAGTTTGATATACTACAGGTAGATGTAGATATATAGAGAGACTTTTACAAAATTAGACTCGGACATAATTTTTCCTGCAAAAATGCCTGGGAATTTTGTGGGTAGTTAGGATCAAGTTGTGCAATGGAATGATAGGTATATTCTTAATATAGGCTTCCTCGTTCTAATCTTCTTTGCTTCACTTGACTCTGGTAAGTCAGTGGCACAGGAGGCTCTTCCTGCTCTTCATGGGCAGTGTAATAGGAACGGTCAAGCCAGTCCTCCAGGTCCATCCACTACTGGTCATGCTGTTGCTGGTATGTATATATACTAATAGAGCAATGGTAGGATAGACTATTCCAATAATATAAAAATACTCTGCCTCAGTATAGACCCTCATGTAATCCTTCCTGCTCATCTGGGCTTAGGTTTGCTCCTAATCCATCTGCTGGTTACTCCATTTCTGGAAAATATACAGTTGGAGCCATTATTAGTATTGTTGTTTTATTGTACTTTAGATATTATTGTTGTTGTTGTTGTTTTTAATTTTATTATTATTATTAGTAGTAGTAGTAGTAGTAATAGCAGTATTATTATTATTGTTGTTGTTATTGGTGGTGGTGTGTTTTTTATTTTATTTTATTATTATTATTATTATTATTATTATTATTATTATTATTATTATTATTATTATTATTATTATTATTATATTATTATTATTGTTGTTGTTGTTATTATTGTGTTATTGTTATTGTTGTTGTTATTATTATTATTATTATTATTATTGTTTTATTGTTGTTGTTGTTGTTGTTATTATTATTATTATTATTATTATTATTATTATTATTATTATTATTATTATTATTATTATTATTTTATTATTATTATTATTATTATTATTATTAGTATTATTATTAGTATTATTATTAGTATTATTATTAGTATTATTATTATTATTATTATTATTATTATTATTATTATTATTATTATTATTATTATTATTATTATTATTATTATTATTATTATTATTATTATTATTATTATTATTATTATTATTATTATTATTATTATTATTATTATTATTATTATTATTATTATTATTATTATTATTATTATTATTATTATTATATTATTATTGTTGTTTTTGTTGTTATTATTGTGTTATTGTTATTGTTGTTGTTATTATTATTATTGTTGTTTTTATTATTGTTGTTGTTGTTATTATTATTATTGTTGTTGTTGTTATTATTATTATTATTATTATTATTATTATTATTATTATTATTATTATTATTATTAATTGTTGTTGTTGTTGTTGTTATTATTATTATTATTTTATTTATTATTATTATGTAGCCCTAGGCCCCTAGCCCCCCTACCTTCAGACTTTTAATGATGCTATTCACATCTATGTGGTTTGTTGCTAAGATGATAATGTTTTTCAACTTAACAACTGGCACCCTGGCTATTGCTG
Organism: Cladorhizidae sp. MBARI D1340-BT2; assembly: GCA_028752905.1. Lineage (NCBI taxonomy): Eukaryota > Metazoa > Porifera > Demospongiae > Poecilosclerida > Cladorhizidae > Cladorhizidae sp. MBARI D1340-BT2. The sequence goes on from JAQNBH010000001.1 coordinate 30,727,820, forward strand.
ACCAAAACTTCACAATTAGCATGGATAGTTTTCAATGTATACTGAATCATTTTAGTGCCAAAAGCCCTTTTTATCATCGGACTGCTTATAATGATATTCATATCTATGTGGGGTGTTTCAAATTTGTCACATTTCATTTTTAATGGCGAGAGGCAATAGTTGTAAACCAATAGCTGAACAGCTAAAATAGAAGAACCTTATCCTTAACCCTCCCCTTTTTCTGTTTCTTATTTCATGCAATGTGATTTGTTGCTAAACAACCAAAATCTGTTATAGCAATTGACAGCTATCACCTGATATGTGGTTGCTAGATGATATTCTTTATCTATCGTTCGATATAAAATTACATTTTGCAGGTAGAGGGGGGAAAGTCTGCCATAAAGTTGCCGGTGAGAGATTAACTGATTAATTACCATAAGCACCCCTAGATGTGAAATTAGATTACATTCACATGGCCAGAAAATTCTATTTCCAGTTTGATGTGGAGTGAGCATGCAAAATGGAAAAGCTAGAGCATCTAAAGTCGAAATGTCAAGAGAATACAATTTGAAGTTGATTATTGAAATGATGTTATTGTGTCAACTCAGAGTTCATCGAGAGTTTATTTAAAGGAAATTATTTTTTAAATGGCTTACCATTATGGAATGTCTCTTCAGTTGTTTCTGAAGCAGAAGAACAAGCCTACTGAGGAAGGCTTCTTACTGGAAATCACCCCGAATCCATTCACTCTTGAGAACGGAGGTGCTTCTGGATGGTCCTCGTTGTTTATAAATTTTGTCTAAACAAAGTGCGACATCACTAATAGCGGTTACTTTAACAGAGCCGATTAATTTACCAGACTATAGCTTATTTTATTTGAATCCTATTGATAAAGAACCGTTTGAAAATGTTACCCCAAACCATAAATTATGTTAAGGATCAATTCAATCACTTTAAAATCACAATAAAACTACATGCACAGCATGTTGAATATTTACCTCATATGCCCAGTATAATAAGAAAACTTGAATTCTGTTTTTTAGCCTGGGGGGCAGTTGCATTTTTTAATTTTTTTTTTACTTGTGGTTGCCACTTTTCCATAGATTCTGTAAACTTCATGGTATGGACTTGATATATAGCTCAAAAGATAGGTCTCTCTGTGTGCTCTCCTTTGATACTAAAATATTTTTCATAGGTATAACTATAGCCAAGTTACTGGAGCTAAAGTGGAGGGAACTTCAAAACCTGAATGCCCACATAAATATCTCCAGACTGCAAAGTGTTAACGAGTTGAAATTAGCACCAGTGGCTAGAAGAAGCCCTATTCTACATAATGAGTGTTTTCATTAGGCGCTAAAACGTAAGTATGCGGTCAAGCACACGGGTGGAAAATGATTTTCCCACCCTACGTCATAATAAGATTCGTGCTTCCTTATTAACTGAAGTTTGCTCTAATATAGCTGTTGAACCATGCCTGCAACCCTTGTCTGGTGAGCCCATGAGATTGGCCTCTGCTAACACAGATGATGGGGCAAGATTGGATATACGTGCAAGGGGTTTCTGGAACTCTCGGCAGGATGCCTATTTTGATGTAAGGGTATTCCACATAAACTGTCCTAGCAATCGTTCAGGAAATCTGTCAGCTGTATATAAGAGGCATGAGGCAGAGAAGAAAAGAGCATATGGCCAAAGAGTATGCGATGTGGAGCAGGGTATGCTTATACCATTGGTATTTTCTACTTCTGGTGGCATTGGGAGAGAAGGAAAATCTTTCTACAAGCTGATATGCAGTCATTGAAGCAGGATAAAAGATGGTTAAGGTGCAAGCAATATTGAGATCAGCAGTGATGTGCATCCGTGGGAGTAGATTGTCCAAACATTATGCCATTAAGGACGCTGATATAGCTCTTGTGCATTCCGAGAGCTGTATCCCAGCTGAAGCGGAACTGTAATAGTGTATGCATATGTAACGATTAACATTCCACCCCTCACCCACCCCCCTGTTTAAAACGAAATTCATTTTCCACCCGCGTGCTTGACCGCATACTTTCATTTAGCACCTAATGAAAACACTCATTGTGTAGAGTAGAGCTTCCTCTAGCCACTAGTGCTAATTTAAACTCTCTGTATAGCACTTGGCAATCTGGAGATATTAATTCCCCATGATAGTGGACACCTCCACATGGACAGGTCCCACTCCCCATGATAGTGGACATTCAAGTTTTTGAAGTTCCCTCCACTTGTAGCTCCAGTAACTTGGCTATAGTTATATGTATGAAACATATTTTAGTATCAACAGAGAGCACAAAGAGAGACCTATCTTTTGAGCTATATATCAAGTCCATAGCATGAAGTTTACGGAATCTATGGAGTTATAAAGTGGTAACCACAAGAAGAAAAAGGGGGAAAATACATTATGGGCTATATATATAGTCCTCCCCCAAAAATGGTGCTGTCCCCCCTTAAAATAAAAACTGCTACATTTATATACCTCTTTAATATTGATGATGATGCCTAGGTACTTTGCTTACAATGAACCTGTATTATTTTTATAGAAATTTTTCTGTTGGCATATTTTAGCTCAATGTAACTAAATGGAGCTGATTCTGATACCACACTGCGGTTATACTTGCATACTAATTAACTACAGTGTTCCCTAGAAGAAAAATAATTGCTGGAAAAAATCTTACATATAAAATACAATGTCAAAGGATAAAACCTCTGCTATATATACATCCTAGAAATATTGAAAATGTGCAAGTAGTTCCATGGTGAACAAATGGCTTGAGTGTTTCAACAGTAACTTCAATAGCTAATTGTGCACAGCATCTGCACAACCATGCAATAACCCTACAACTCCTACAGTGAACTGGCAAGAGCATTAGTTAGAGCCAATCCTAAATGGGTTAAATAAGCTATTCTAGACTGCAAATTGTATATCTTTTTTACTCTAGCAATATAATATAGCTCTCGTTCCCCCACTCACACTCATTTCAGTTTATCAAGTACCAACCGAATTGAAGATGTATAAATTGTCCCATCTTCAAGAAGGGCGACCAATCCAAGGCAAGCAATTACGAGCCATTTTGCTGTTATGTATATCCAAAGTGATTATCTACAGTCAAGTCCTACAATTTATTTACCTTAAAATCTCAAAATCTCAGTTTGGATAAAAACAATCCCAACTCATTTCCTAAACCGTAAATCAATTGATACTAACAAATATTCAGCCATTATCTTCCTCGACTTCAGCAGAGTTTTTTTAATCCAGTCCCACATTTAGAACTCCTCTATAAACTGGCATCACACGTCCTCTCAGGCTTTAGTTCAAAGACTACCTTTCAAATTGGCTTCATTACATAGAAGTTGAAGGACTTTTTCCAACATTCTCCCTGTAGAATCCAGAGTGCCCCAGGATAAGTACTCTTGGATCACTACTATTCCTGGTGCACTTTACCAACATACCCTCTGTCTGTTCTCAAGTCTTCTGCTGCAGCTACTGCTAGGGGATGGGACCTGCAACATCCCAGTTTTCACCACCTTAGGTTTTGGTAGCTGACTTGGCTTTCAAGTCAATACCAGAGAGGACTCTCTTTGTGCAATACCATGGTAGTTCTTTATGATTACCTAACCATATGTAGTGACAGAGCTCACTACTGTCATTTTCTATTGTTACATCACATTCACGTGGAGTAATTTTCTATCTTGGGTCAGTCAGATTTTTCCATGATGCATAATTAGAGCTTTTAGTACATTTTGCTTTTTTTTGTAATGGGGAAGTTGGTCATTTTTAACCTTTTGGCCACCTTGTAAGTTGGAGTTACCTATTTTTACCCGAGTACACCAGGTGTCAGGCAGAAGGTAACAGGTACACTTACAGGTAGTTTTTATTTTTTGGGGGGAATGGTCATTTTGGGGGTATTTTTGCCACCCTGTAAGTAAGACTTATGCCATATCATGTACCTTTATGATTGGATTTAGCATTTTGAAATGATAACTGTGATTAACTCTTTTCCCGGTGTAAGCGCCATATGGCGTAATTACTTTTGAAAAATCATAAAAAATCAATCATTGGATTGTTTTGCAAAACAAAAATATCATAAAATAGTAACTGCAGCTACATTCAAAATTATACGGCAATAGCGCCATGGTAACTAGGGAAATCCCGCCGTAAAGTTCAAGGGGTCAATTGTGCCATGGAATTTAAAATGGTCGAAAGGCTATCTTTTGGTGAGGTGCTCACAGCGATCCTGGACGACAACTTCGACGACTTTGGGTTATCAGACGATGAATCTGAGGAAGGGGAGAGTGAAGCTATCTATGCCTACCGTGAACAGCCCAGTTTGGATCGTGACCAAGTAGAGCTACTCGGCAGAAACTTTTCCAATCGAAACCATGGCAGTATGGACAAAGCTATGGCTGTTGGAGGCGAAGGGATTGATCCTGGCAGTCCTCCTGGTAAGTCAATGAACTTTGCTAGCTATATATAAAGCTTGATAGTCTGAGGAGCTGGCTAAATCATGGCGTTAGCTACACTGTGTAATAGCCTACTTTCTTTTATAGTTCTAGCTGTACTTGATTCCTTGACTTGTCTAATAAGTTGACGAATAACAACTCTATCATGTTCAGGTTTGATGGAGCAAGTGATGGACCACGACGGAGATAATACCATGGCACAGCTTCCCCACGTTCAGATGAGTTCTGATAAAGATAGTGATGCAAACACACCTACCCAACTCTCTTCATCCATACTGCACGAGGACGCTCGTCTTGTAGACCTGCACGAGGATGTACTGTTCTCAGAAGTAGGAGTGTCCAACTCTCCCCCTTACCTTCATCCAGTGCTAGTCTTACTGCACGAGGACACTTGTATATCAGACTATGAGTATGTCATTACAGAGTATTGTATTGTATAATTGCTCTTTGATTCTGTGTACATTGTATCAATATTATTGGTTATGGGAATTGTATCGATAATATTGGTGGGAATTCTATACAGTAGAAATTATGTCCTCTCAGTTAGTCAGGCAAACATCTTGTCATACCACAGCATATACAATTTCAATATTTCCCAAAAGATTATTAAACATTATAATGATATTCATACATGTGTGGTTTGGTTACCTAGCAACATCAGTTGACCACAATAATGTCCAACAGTAGAGCTATCTTGTGGTATATGGTTGCTAGGGACTATTGTTAACCTCTGATTTAATATCAATTTATTTGTACTTAATGGTCAATTTTTAATTTTTTTCCAAATAAACTCACCGGGAGAAGAGTTAATATATAATGGCATCACTTCTCTCCTTTTGTCCATGCAATGACAGGTACCCCTGTTCGTTTAGAGGTTGTAATAATATTGTACTTCCTCTTCCTTTGATAAAAACATGTAATTAATAAAAAGGCTCTTGCTGTGTTATTTTAGGACTCATGAGGAATATGTATGTGTACAGCATGTAATGAAAGGGTAATAGGAAGAGACAGGATGAGCAAATAAGTCAAGGATGGAAGGGAAAGGGAATAAGAGGTGAATGGAGGGAGGGGAAAGTGGTAAATCAGAGAAAACCTGAGTTGGAATATATTTGTGTGCTGCAGTAACTGGTTATATATGTTTCTTCCTCACAGTCCAACCCTTAATGAACATGTCTTGTGATGATAATGAAGGTAGAGTCAAGATTGATGGAGACACTGTGGTGTACAGTAAATGATGTGGCTGCCAAGATTTCACATGACCAACAGAAATGTGGGACGGAAAACTCAACCCAGACCAGTTAATGCAAGCATCCTTTCACAATGTGGAAAATGAATTTTCTTATTCATGAACATAAACTTACAAAGTGCATTCACAAGATTTTTAGAAATGATGTTATTTTATCTTTGGGAAAGAGAAAACGATAACTGTCTTCGATGTTTTGCAGTATCATACTAGCGAAAATGGAAACAAATATTACTGAAGTGTGAGTGCTGATAAACAGTGTAGTATTGTGCTGTTTATCCTGTCCATCATGGCATTGAAACTTGGCTGTTACCTTTCTATTAGTTGTTGCTTATCAATAGTTCATCCCAAATGACAGCTCAGGCACAATTATTGATAATTTGGCATAATACTGGATGGAGATGTTTAGTTTGCATGATGGGGTCGATAAAGGAAGAAAAAATTACACAGATGGCTGGCTGGCATAAACTTCACTTGTAAAAGTTCTTTGTAATCGAGAAAGAGACAGGATAATGAGGTTTTCAGGTTCAACTGGCTGAAGTTGCACTGGAATGCAAGAACTAGAAAATAGAATTTAAAAAATTTGTTCCCCCCACTATCACAGCAAACCTTGACACCATTCTTTAGTATTACAAAAAACATGATACTCTGTGTGTAGTAACTAGAATAATTCTGATATTTTAGTAAGGCTCTCTTGAACTAAGATGTATGCTGAACTCATGATATATAAGCCATGTAAGCTGTTAACTCTAACAATCATATTCAGATCCTGGAAAGGAACATGGTCTCCTCAAATATTGAGGACATTTTCCAGCTAGGCTGATATAGCACTTATAGAAGTCTGAGATGTTTTCAATAGTCAGATACCTATGTCAGTCACTGCAGCAAGTTTAGTAATCTTTACCAAGTTGTGCACCAGATCTTGCCATCCATGAAATTACCCTTGGGACATCTGCCAGCTGAATTATGCTTGAAATATCATAACAGACTCTGACTCTTGTAAAACGTATTCAGACTTTGGATTTACATTTATCATGAACTTGAAATGCTATTTTTGCTTTTCAATGTAGTCACAATACGTGACAGGAGTTTAGTGTACTTTTATAAGAATACATGAGTGAATTTTAAATAAATTAGTGTTCACAATAACATTCATAGAAGAATAAAACCCAAATCCAAGGAATAGACCAATATGCCGACTATTTTAGAGAGCAAGTAAAAAAGCAACCTTTTGCTTAAATGAAAGTATATAGAAACGTCTATCTCCAGTATATTTAAAAAATAAGATGAGTAGATTTATTTATTTATTATAATAGTTATTTTTAATCATTCGTTTTAAAAAAAACTGCAAACATACCATAAATAAAGAATTATTATAAAAAGGAATAAGCATTACTAGTGACAAAGCTGCAGTGCTCTCATACAAGATGGCAATAGAAATTCTCTGAAGGAGGAAACAATGGGAATGTGGTTCATCACACTCAGAATTTAGATGGCTTCCTAACTCCTTCCTTAGCACCAAACACTCCAATAGCCAATAAGATGGGTAGTAGCATATTTTTTCCTGTTATTATTACTCCCTTTTATTTTTCATTTTTCAATGTTTCATGAACATGATGATGATGATGACGATGCAATAATAATAATGATGATACTGATAATGATAATGATAATGATAATATTATTATAATAATGATAATGATATGATCCTATCTTCAGCCTTTCCAATCCACATGGTCCCATCCTCAGCCCAATAATAATAATAATATAATAATAATATAAAATATTATAATAGCAATAATAATAATAATAATATTTGAGATGTTGTAGGTAGTGTAGTTCTTACTTGAGCTGTTGTAGGTGGTGTAGTTCTTACTAGAGCTGTTGTAGGTGGTGTAGTTCTTACTTGAGATGTTGTAGGTGGTGTAGTTCTTACTTGAGATGTTGTAGGTGGTATAATTCTTACTTGAGCTGTTGTAGATGGTGTAGTTCTTACTTGAGATGTTGTAGGTCGTGTAGTTCTTACTTGAGGTAGTTCTTACTTGAGCTGTTAAAGGTGGTGTAGTTTTTACTTGAGATGTTGTAGGTGGTGTAGTTCTTATTTGAGATGTTGTAAGTGGTGTAGGTGGTGTAGTTCTTACTTGAGATGTTGTAAGTGGTGTAGTTCTTACTTGAGGTAGTTCTTACTTGAGCTTTTGTAGGTCGTGTAGTTCTTACTTGAGATGTTGTTGTTGGTGTAGTTCTTACTTAAGATGTTGTCTAGGTGGTGTAGTTCTTACTTAAGATGTTGTCTAGGTTGTGTAGTTCTTACTTGAGATGTTGTAGGTGGTGTAGTTCTTACTTGAGATGTTGTAGGTGGTGTAGTTCTTACTTGAGATGTTGTAGGTGGTGTAGTTCTTATTTGAGATGTTGTAGGTAGTGTAGTTCTTACTTAAGATGTTGTCTAGGTGGTGTAGTTCTTACTTGAGATGTTGTAGGTGGTGTAGTTCTTAAATGAGATGTTGTAGGTAGTGTAGTTCTTACTTGAGATGTTGTAGGTGGTGTAGTTCTTACTTGAGATGTTGTAGGTGGTGTAGTTCTTATTTGAGATGTTGTAGGTAGTGTAGTTCCTACTTGAGATGTTGTAGTTCTCATCTTGAGATCTAGGTGGTGTTGGAGCTGTTGTAGGTGGTGTAGTTCTTAAATGATATGTTGTAGGTGATGTAGTTCTTATTTGAGGTAGTTCTTACTTGAGCTTTTGTAGGTCATGTAGTTCTTACTTGAGATGTTGTTGTTGGTGTAAGATGTTGTCTAGGTGGTGTAGTTCTTAAATGAGATGTTGTAGGTGGTGTAGTTCTTATGTGAGCTGTTGTAGGTGGTGTAGTTCTTACTTGAGATGTTGTAGGTGGTGTAGTTCTTACTTGAGATGTTGTAGGTGGTGTAGTTCTTACTTTAGATGTTGTAGGTGGTGTAGTTCTTATTTGAGCTGTTGTAGGTGGTGTAGTTCTTACTTGAGATGTAGGTGGTGTACTTCTTACTTGAGATGTTGTAGGTGGTGTAGTTCTTACTTGAGATGTTGTACGTGGTGTAGTTCTTATTTGAGCTGTTGTAGGTGGTGTAGTTCTTACTTGAGATGTTGTAGGTGGTGTAGTTCTTACTTGAGATGTTGTAGGTGGTGTAGTTCTTACTTGAGATGTTGTAGGTGGTGTAGTTCTTACTTGAGATGTTGTAGGTGGTATAGTTCTTATTTAAAAGATGTTGAGGTGTTTTTTTATTAAGATATTGTAGGGGGTGTGGTTCTCAGTTGTAGGTGGTGTAAAAGTGAGTGATAAATCAGAAACCACCAACTACAGCTATTCTAGTGAATAACAAAAGTAGGTAGCTGTAAGTCAGTTTCTGGCATGCTTACTCATATTATACCGGGGCTTTGTCTAGTATATATTGTACAGTCTTTATAGCATGTACAAATCTGAGGGTAGCTCAAAGTGCTCCAAGTTTCTTTTCAGAAATTTGAAAAGGCCATGTGGGTGAAATCAGATGGAGCTTGCTTCCCCTCCAACTTTTTTTTTTAATTTTAATGGCATACAACTTCTGTTGCTAAGAATAGCCGATCTGCTATATAACCCCCAGTTCTATTATTACAGTAAGTATATACATGTTAGTACAGAGCACAACACTGTCCAAGATCAGGTGATCATGGACAAACAAGGTGAAAACATTTAAAACCCACTCAATAAATAATATGCTTGTTATAATATTTTGGGGGAAAACACCATAAAAACAAAAACTAGCTCTTACCTGCACATCTAATGACTGGTAATAACCAATACTCCGCAGTGAAAATCTCTCGGTTCATCTCCAATGTTGGAAATATTAGTAATTGTTCAAGTGCTTCTATTGAGTGGATGGAGCAAATGTCAACCAATTTCTGTCAGTAGAGACATCGATGGAGATACAGTTAAACTCATTTCAAAAGATAGATCCTGCAGTGAACAGACTTGTACTCCTCCTAATGTCACCTATCTGGAAGATCGAGGATGTGTGAATGATGTAGACATCAGGAACCAATGTAAGAAACAATACTAAAGCATACCATATTAATTTTAATCACGAACTACTTGCTGGTCTTTTATACATAATTAGAGAGGAAGATGTCTAGCCATATGATGAATTTATATATACACAAACCTGAGGTGCGTAAGCAGTTCACACGTACCAAAATGTGCGGGAGAGGGTAATTCTGTGTAATGTGCGAAGGCTAAAACAAACATCTTTAAAACACTGTTGCACAGCTTCTTATTGTAGCACGGTTTATCTGTGCATGTACAACCTAGCTATCACACAAAGCACAAAGAAATGAATCCCCCCACTCCTGTCCCCCCACCCACCCACCCCACCCCCAAGAGCAATTGTAGAGCTTAAACTAAATAAAACAAAACCTTAATGCTGTTGTGAAATGTTCTCTCTGAATGTTTTCTTAAAACTTACCTCATTATAATTCCCCTGATTGTGTCTCAACTGCTTGCTACCTGAAAATGTTTAACTATTCACTGTAAAGATATTGGTGTGCATACACATTAAATTATGTGGGTGTAGGGACAGAGCTCACATTCCATGCCTACACACCATGGGTGTGAGCACTGTGTCCCACCATGGGATATGAGTAGTGTTCCAGAGAACATAGTGGTGCATGGCACACCAACAGACCACCAGCTGGGCCGAATGTTCCCCTACTTCATGTTTCATGCACACCTACATTAAATGAGGAAGTGTGCTTACATTGGTTGAACCACATTACAAACCGGCACACAGCAAAATCGTCCAAAAAATATCTGTTAAAATGCATAGTCACAATTTCTTAGCCGTCTAAATGGTGCCCTTGGATGCCATTGCTCCAAAAAGACTCCCAGTGTGTGTGTCTTGAATTTCATTCACTAATTTAGCAGACCTGAAAACAACAGGGGGTGAGGAACTTGAAATTCATCTTCGTATCTAACATCTTCCTCGCATGACTTGCATAAAATAGGTCCATTTATTAAAAAATATATTAGAGCTAGAAGACTCCATGCTCCAATGCACGTCGACAATCTGGATTGCAGAGAAAAAGCATGGCTTAGGGTTCAATCGATGATGTAATCCAAGCAAGCTCAAATAATCAGAAACAGTTTAACATAGTTCTTTTACTATGTTATCTGAGAGGCTAGTTGATGAATAATCTTCGAGATAAGTAAAAGACAAGTATTTATGTACAACAATATATGTATGTGTGTGTGTAGCAATAAACATGAAATAAAAAATGTGTGCTCTTTATGTTGGTTAGTTCTGGAGTTCTGCGCAAACTGTTGCCAAGTCCTAAGGATACAATAGCTTATCTTTGGCCGATTCTAATAAGAAAACAACAACAATGTATGGCATGTGCTCACTTATGTAGTGGCACCAATAAGAAATAAGTTGGATAAAGGAGTGATTCACTCTAGTGTTGGTTATTCTTGTGCAGTTCTCATGATAATGTTGAAGGACACCAACCAAAGACAAACAAACAAAATGATCCACTCTATTGAATTGACTGGTCAAAGCAAGAGTGTACCCATGAAGACCACGAGTTAGATTCCCCTTTACCATCGTGTACCAATACTGTGCTATTTTTAAAGATTGATATGTACAATTTTAAATAGTAAAGAATCAGCTAACTGAATGTGGTCTACGTGGGTACACTCACTCGTGTGTCCCTTCTTTGTTGACAAAATCCAATATAGTTGTCTCTCAATTAAAAATATATATTTTTAATAGCTGTGTAATGTTAACGTTTATGTATAACATTATATGCAGATTGTACAGACCATTATTTAGCTGCTACTATCAACTTCTTTGGTGTATCTGATTTCAATGGCAGAAGAGTAACTCTGATTGTACTTGGTAACAGAAACAATGCCAATGAGCTTTCAAATGAACAGGGAGATGGGAACTGTACTATCAGTCATCTAGGTGTGATAAGAAATCTTACAAGTGAAGAAATGGTCATAGAATTTGGAGGATTTGCAATCATATCTAGAAACTTTTCAATTATATTGCAGGTAGACTTTACAAATAATAAATGTCATATCATACCAACTATATATACCGCAGGTAGATTTATGTCATATCATAACAACTATATATACTGCAGGTAGACTTTACAAATAATGAATATCATATCATACCAACTATATATACCGCAGGTAGATTTTACAAATATATCATACCAACTATATATACCGGCAGGTAGACTTTACAATATCATACCAACTATATATACCGCAGGTAGACTTTACAAATAATGAATATCTTATCATACCAACTATTACTATTGTTTTTTAATATTTGATCAGGTTGCTGAGGTGAGTCTTTCATATTCCAGAGAGGAATACGATGGAGAAATATATCACATGACCTTTAATTGTACATCAAATCCTTATTGTGTTGTGTTCAAGCTAAACGGAACTATTGATCTTAGGAAAGGTACGTATCCGAGTATCACCAACCAATTCATGACAGTTATTTGGATATTAAATAAAGGAAACTGTAACTTCAATGATAGCTGTGTACTTTTCGAATTCTAGCCTAGGAAAACAAATTTCTACGATTAAGTGAGTGTTTGTGCCTCACATAGATAGCTGTGCATTTGCTCTTCACAAGCGCTTGCTGCCCAGCTGGAACAGAACAGAAACATAAGAAAAATAGATGTGTGGTTCTAGAATATGTCTTCGCAATAAAAACAGTTACGTTTGCTGTTAACTCACAATAAAATTTCTTGAAACTGAAACCTAGAATCAGCTCTGTATTTAATTGTTGGCAGATATGCATGAGGTGTGTTTTTATACAGACGCAGCACAAGCGAAGGTAACGTGTTTTCTTTCTTTTGCTCACATATTTAGGGAAATTTAATGAGAAAACTCTTTCTTCTCAAGTTACACCCATCTGCTCTCCTGTGAGCAACTCCACATCCCCAAAATCTGGAAGTGGAGGGGTTTTGAAGGATCCTATTCTTCGTTACATCATCATAGGAACTGGGTGTACTTCAGGGGTACTCATCTGCATAATTACCATATTATTCTGTGTAATCTGCTCACTCTCTATTAAGACCAAATGTCTAGCAAATAATAATGCCCACCGCAGGGAGATGCAACATGATGGTGGCGAACGTGAGTATTCTTTATCGGAAATGCATTTAACAGATGTTATTTTCTATCCATTTTTATTATATTTCCCCATCAATTTTTTTTGTCAATTTCATCTAAATTTTTATAATTAATATGTACGGTAAATAATGTACCTACAATGAAATACTGGTCGATTTTGCATTTTGGGAGAAGTTGATGGACAATATTCCAGATTGTCTCCAGGTTGATTTTAACACGGAGATGGTACTTAATGATCAAATACTCATTCTGTAGAGCACGTTTACTATCCTCAACATGATGTTCAAGCCAGAAATGGAGCTGAGGCTTTTCCTACAGTTGAAATAAAGACACAGATAGAAAATGGGAATGCACAAGAAGAGGAAGGTATGTAATTACATTAGAGTTACTCTACCACTTGTACTAGATGAACCACAAAATAAACTAAAGGGACTGACTCTCTGTTGTGATGCGGTTATGCATTACAAAGTAGATAGTGTTTTTGTTTGGAACAGATAAATCTTCTCTCAAATATACTCACAGTTGATTACAAATGACTTTCTCAAAAATCGACTTGAAATTTACTCTCTGGATGTTTCGGCTGATGCTCTAGCCTTCATCTATTCCTGATGAGGGCTAGAGCATCAGATAGATCTTGTGCTTGAAAATAATTCTGCTCTTATAAATATATGTATTTTCCTAATTTCATGCATGCTTCAGTGCAATGTAAATGATACGATGTTGCTGTGTTTATCTGCAACAAACAGCACTGCAAGAAAAGTGGAGCTAGTGGAACTCATTATAGCCAGCTAATCGTATAACCGTATGCATGTAGCCACATTGCAATCACATGCATGTAGCCACATTGCAATCACATGCATGTAGCCACATTGCAATCACATGCATGTAGCCACATTGCAATCACATGCATGTAGCCACATTGCAATCACATGCATGTAGCCACATTGCAATCACATGCATGTAGCCACATTGCAATCGATATGCATGTAGCCACATTGCAATCACATGCATGTAGCCACATTGCAATCACATGCATGTAGCCACATTGCAATCGATATGCATGTAGCCACATTGCAATCATATGCATGTAGCCACATTGCAATCGATATGCATGTAGCCACATTGCAATCATATGCATGTAGCCACATTGCAATTGATATGCATGTAGCCACATTGCAATCGATATGCATGTAGCCACATTGCAATCATATGCATGTAGCCACATTGCAATCATATGCATGTAGCCACATTGCTGTCCTATGCATGTAGCTACATCGCAATCGATATGCATGTAGCCACATTGCAATTAAGTATATGCCCAACAAACAAAATGTTGAATTGTATATTTGGGACAGACTTTCTTTTCCCGATAATCAGTTCTGTGATTTTGGAAAACAATTGTGCATACAAATCAGCTTCCTTCATTGAAAACAAGAGATGTAATGTTTATTACTTCCATATGTTATATGCTAACACTTTACATAATGGTTTCTGTTGCGTTGATTTCCCCTTTGGCTTCATATAAAAGATTATTCCAAACATTAACAATATGATGTCATGATTTTACCATGACCACTAGTTATATACATGAACTTTCAACCTGAATTATTATTATTGTTGTTGTTATTGTTGTTGTTATTATTATTTAAGAATATTAAACAACAAGATGATAATATAATAAGTTAAACGTAGTCTGAGGTTTCCTGCACGCAAGATGTTCCCAGCACAGCAGCAGCGTTTCCACGATGTATTGCTACCGACAAATGTTTGGAGCAAGTAGAAATGGGCCTTAACATCCCAAGTGTCCTCCTTAATTCTCCCCCAAATATATAATAATAAAAAAAATTTAATGGATGAAAGTGGTGTATGTGCTCCAGTTAGTGAGTCCTCAGCAGATATATACTTACGAGTTGATAGCAATAGTTCTGATTCAGGCAGTTGTTATGAACAATCCTCTTCTATCACGAGGAAAGCCTTACGCTCTGTTTGTAGTCGAGTTATGCCTCTAACTAAAGCTGGAGTTTTGCGTGTCCATGGTCCAGTTGATGATTGCTGCTGTGGCTCCCGCTCCACACCTTCACTTCCCTCTACACCTTCTCCAACAACACATCAAAGCAGTGAGTCCCTTAATAGTGAACAAGTACCATTTAAGGCTAGGCCACCATGGATAAAGATTGTAAAGAGGATACTACGTGCATCTCACCCCCAAGCAGCCTTGAAGTTAACTGCCATCATCTCAATGATATTATGTTGGATGTGGTTCATAAATGTGTTTAAATTTGCCCCTTGTTGTTTGAGAGTTCCTAGTCGGGGTGGCACGGAAAAAGCCTTGCTTCACACTTAAACTCCTTCATTCTGGGATGAAACATACCCAACTCAGACTCATTCCCAGGGGAAAAGAAATCCTCTACCCCCAGCCCTCCTCCAGTCTTTTATGTGTCTGTGTTAAAGTCCCAGAGAATTTGATCGTGAAGGCTATTTTATCATTTCCTTGTGGGTCTGCTGGAGGTCCTGATGGCCTACGTCTGCAGTACTTGACCATAGATACATCTCAAGGTGATAGCCTGAACCTTAAGCCTTGACATCATTTGCAAATCAGGTCCTTGCAGGTAGAACTCCCTTCTGTGACAGTTTTTTTTGTGCCTCCTTGGTTGCTCTCAATAAGAAGGATGGGTGTGTGAGGCCTGTAGCAGTAGGTTGCATGCTGAGACGATTAATTGCCAAGTCTTCTAGTATTATGCTGAAAGTGGTTATGAGTGGATTTCTTGCACCTTCTCAGCTCGGTTATGGTAAGTTCGGTGCAGAGCTACTGCTATGCAGCCAGAGTTTATCTCCAGTTCGTTCAACCAGGCAATGTCCTGCTTAAACTTGACTTTCGTAATGCATTCGACTCAATCCATCGTGATAAAATGCCGGCAGCTACTGAGGAATTTTTACCTGAAATTTACACCTTGCACTCTGCTTACAGCTCACCCTCCTCCCTTTTCTTTGGAAGTGACATTATTGATTCTGCAGTAGGAGTTCAACAGGGAGATCCATTGGGTCCACTTCTTTTCTATTCACAGTTTCTTGAGGCATTTAAAGTCAGAGTTCAATGTGTTTTACCTGGATGACTGGACTCTTGGGGTTTAGTGTCAGATGTCGTTGATGATTTTCGTAGCATAGAATATGAGGCTGGGAGAATGGGTTTATAGTTGAACTGAAGCAAATGTGAGGTCGTCAGCCACGACCCGGTGCTATAGGTATGTGCTGTCCCAGGTATTCAAGTGGTAAACCCTGAAGTAGCCACTCTACTAGGCTCTCCCATTGGTAGAGTGGAAGGCATTGAGAGATGTATTGAGTCTAGGACTAAACTCTTGGAGCTCTTGGGCAGTAGGATAAGCCATCTGTATTCACATGATGCTTTGAATCTCCTCCGTCATGCCTTCTCTATGCCAAAGTTACTATGCAATCTCTGCACTTCTCCCTGCTTTTCTTCTCCGTTAAAGCTCAAAGAATTTGACTCTGCTCAAGTGTGCCATCCTCAGTAATATCACTAATGTTAGCATCCCATCGCACAGTGATACTTGGCTACAGGCCTTCCTGCCCAGTCAAATTTGGTGGTCTTGCGATCAGAAGTGCTGTCATGTTGGCTCCATTGGCTTTCCTGGCATCCGCTTTGGGTTCCTTCAATCTAGTTCACCAAAATCTTGCCCAGTAGATTAGACGGCTGTAGTTATCTTGCTTTTCAGTTAGGTATGGATGTCTGGAGCAGAGACATAAATGTTCCCACTCCCTCAGATGAGTCCTCCTTTTCCCAAAAGTGTTGGGACACTCCGCATGTGAAGGCCTGCCTAGACAAGTTTGTGGAAAGAGCACAAGATGATACTGCACATGCTCAGTTTGAGGATGGATGACGATGTTATTCATGTTGCCACAGGTCTTCGTCTTGGTGTACCTCTTTGTCAGTGTGGAGCTCCAGTTGACCAGCAAGGTACTCATGGGCTCAATTGCAGAAAGAGTCAGGGCCACCATTCTCGACACACGTGCTATCAATCAAGTCATCCAAAGATTTCTTTGTTCCCCCTCTCACCTGGAACCAGTAGGCTTGGATCGTGATGATGGCAAACATCCTGATGGTGCAACAATTATGCCTTGGAAGAATGGGAAGGTTCTGGTTTGGGATACCACATGTTCAGATATGTTTGCTCCCTCTTATATATGTGGATTTCAGGTCTAGAGATCCTGGATAGTTGCCAACAGAGCTGAATTCCTGGAGAAACAGAAGTACCATTCAATCAGAAACACTTGCTATTTTATTCTGGGCTTTAAGACCACGGGTGGATTTGGTAATGAGGCCATGTCCTTTATTAAGGAGTTGTGCAGGAGAATTAAGGAGGAGACTAGGGTGGCTAAGGTATTATTATTATTGTTGTTATTATTATTATTATATTTTATTACTATTACTATTATTACTATTACTATTATTATTACTATTATTACTATTATTATTACTATTATTATTACTACTTATTACTATTATTACTATTATTATTACTAGTATTATTGCTACTATATATTATTATTACTACTATTATTACTATTATTATTATTACTATTACTATTATTACTATTATACTATTCTTCTTATAACACCTAATTAAGTTATATAATAATCAATTACAAAAATACCGAAATAATAACTAATTAACAATAAATAAATAAATAAATAACTAAAAAGCCAACACGTTCAACTCCCGACCGACCCCAAAACAGACATTGCATTCCCCCACTGGACTGCCACTGAGAGACGCTGAAGGAGGTAAGCACGGGCATTCACCTCCCCAGTTCTTTGCCTTATCCTGAGGCTGAGCTCCTTCAGGAAAGCCATTGACCTGTTCCCGATGACCCCCTATGACTCGATGGCCACAGGCACAAAAAAGTGGCAAGGATCTAGGCTGGCATACTTGGCCACTTTTTTCTTCTCCGCCATAGCAGCCACAGCTCCAGGACCACTCACTGCTGCACCCCGATACGACTGGGAAAACGATAATTCGCATGAGTTAATTATTTGTTAATGGACTCTGATATTGCCTTTTTAGTTAATTAGTTATAAAATATATGCCCCTCCACTTTTCTGCATTATCTCTTTCTTTGGTTTGATCTTGAACTCCTGAAGTTTTGCAGTTTTTTGCTGGGCTGGCTTCTGCTACACTTCACTCAATTGCTCTTGCTGCCTTTGAAACTTCTGATGATGTATACTATCCAATACTTGAGAAGCAAAGGGCTATTGGCAAGCATTTTAACTTGTACATACAATGTGTGCTGGGATGGTTTATGTTGTATGATACACACCTGTGAACATTGGGTAGTTTCTTTACCAAATCGAAACTGAGCCATCATCAATCTCTAGTATAATAGGATGCTGCTTGCTGAAGCAAACCTCTTGCAGCCACTTGAAACATTGATCGCAATAATTATTCTTGATGCATTCTCGCTTCTGCGCCGCACCGACGGCTGTTCCCTCACCCACCAATAAATGATCGGAAGCCAAGTCTTCACACCCTCAGCCTAAATCTGGTAATGAGATAACGTTTGAATTCTCAAAGATAGACTGTATCCACATCATAAAACACACAAGCTTACAGAAGCAAAAATTGTGAAACGGCAGCAGCTCAGAATCCCTTACAAGCCAAGGAAAAGAAAGGAATAGAGAAGAAAAAATAAGCCATAATAGACAGACTTTTCTCACTCACCTTTGACCCTGACCTCTAGAATATTCCTTATACATACTTAACCTACCAAATTTGGTAAAGGTCATTGATTTGTGATGTTGGCCTTTAACCTTTCACAATTTTAGCAAATTATTCCTCAGTACACTTAATTAAGATGCAAGTTCATTTAAGATCCGCTGAGTCATTTCCACATAATGCCTAATTTTTACACCGACAATTTTGACCCTTCTAATCTGTCTCTCTAGTTCAGTGATTCTATGACACTTTTGTTCAGGAAATATGGACAAAAGATTATTTCTCAACCTTTTGTTTACTGTGTACTTGGCCTTTACCTTGATGAGTTTTTATTGTTGTTATTTTTATTAAGGAATTATTACTTGGTACATACTTAATCTGCCAAGTTTGGTAGGGAAACATCTAGCCATTTTTGCTAACATACACAGATGACAAATAGACAGGAACAGAAACAATAACCTACCATGCATCACTGTGGGCAGGGGCAAAAGAAAAATATGTATACATAATAATGACAATAGCAATAACAAAAAAGCAGCAATAATAATAATAGGCACAAGTTGCTTCTGGTGTTAAAATACTGTTTGAAAATTTTAATAGATGGATTTAGTGCGTGATTGTAAATTTATACATGTGATAATTTTTATCATTAGAACACACATACGCCATTGTGGAGGATGTACAAGCTAAAGCCGAAGAATTACATCAGAAGAATATCATGGCAGCAAAGTTCAGGCACGCTTCTGCCACTTTCAACACCTTCAAACCTGTTGAAAATCAACCAACACAATTTCCTGTATCTGAATTAGATGTTGACCCACAAAGAGATTGGCTTCCAGGCTTTTCCAGAAACCACAACTCACATGCAAATCCAGTACATCTGGGACAATGCTATGAAACAGTAACACTGATGCCCAAATCAGAAAACAGTGCTAACCAGGAGAGAATCAATGGCAAGAATCTACTCCAAGAAGATGGAACTGATGATGAATATGACAAACTGATGCACCAAAAGAGAAAGGCAACAATAACATCACAGAAGAAATTATGTCATCTTTCTAGCAGGGACCCAACCTATTCAGAGCTGAACTTGCAGGAATCTCCACAACTCCAACCTGGTAGTGATCAATCCAATGATGCAGAACGAAAGACCGAGCCCAAATCCAAGATGAGAACAAATCTCCCTAATCCTCCTTCCTCATATACAACTGTCAAGAAGCTTAGAGCTCCACCTCTTCCTCCAGCCTACAATCCAAGCATTGTGGGAGTGGAGGAGGAAGAAGAGTGGAAAGAGGAGGAAGAGTATTACATGCAACCCAGAAAACAGCAGAAAATAAGGAACGGTAATGATATCTCTGGCCTTATCCAAATAGCTGGGTCTTGTGAGAGCACGAAATCCACTACAGCCTCTGCCAAAGTCCAAGATGAAATGAATATTTACGACACACCATGTTCCATTTCACCTAATTTGGTCCACAAGAGAGGAGGCTCAACAGTGTTGGATGAGCCACTTCTATCATCCCTCGAATCATTCGTCTCTCAAGAATCATACATGGACATGACTGCCACTTATGTCTGATGTCATTTGTTTTAGTTAGTATTCTTCTAGTGTGTCCTCATGCATACACGTAGACTGTTGTTCCGTTACTATCTGCTTTACATGTTTTGTCTATTCATGATATGTCCCACTTTCCCATTGCTCATGAGGATAAATAAAACAACACAATCATGTCGAGTAAGTATATTCTTTTAGCATCACAGGCTTCTCCATTATTTCTGTTCTACTGACTGATCTTCTTGGCACTGGTTTATTCCACACAGTTGATTGGCCCACTAGAACCCGCTTCACAGCAAACACAAAAGCTCTCTACCATTTTTTTCAGTCAAGCTGTCACAGATAAATTAACAGCAGCCGGTAGTATTATTATAATATTACTACACTAGTACTACTATCATCATTATTGCTGATGTTGTTATTAATTACTATTACTACTACTACTACTATTGCTGATGTTATCTTACTACTACTACTACTATACTACTCTTTTGGGTTTAGCATTAGCTTAGTACATGTAACAATATAACTGTTTTTGTTCCAAGTAACCATTATTATGAGTAGTAGTGTATATATAATAATAATAATATTACATTAACCTTCTCAATAATCAACTTGAACTTGTATTCTCTCAGACATTTCGACTAGATGCTGTTTCCTTGAATAGATGCTCTAGCCTTTATCAGTGAATCATTATCCTGATGAAGGCTAGAGCATCTACTTCGAGAGAATACAATATTTCAAGTTGATTATTGAGGTTATTGTAATGTTATTATGTCAACTGAGAGTTCATTATAATACTACATGTATTATAGTATATAGTAATAGTAGTAGTAGTAGTAGTAGCAGTAGTAGTAGTAGTAGTTGTATTGACAGCTTATATCTGGCCACACAATTCAGCTGTCCTGATCCACCTTATGCATTATAATTATACTTGACAGTTCTCTCCTTTCTAGGTACCTAGCAACTATATATATATATATATATATAGCCCCACCAAGAGCAAAGTTTATTGGCACCCACCAGCAACAGTCAGTTCACACTTGAGTCTCAGGCCAAGGACTAAATAGAATCATAGCTAGACCTAGCCTGGAGGGGCCAGTATATATGTAACATAATAAAAAAATCTTTGACAGAATTGAACATTATTATTGTTATTATATTTTATTGTTGTTTTTATTGTTATTATTATTGTTAGCATATTGTTGTTCTTATTATTATTATTAGTAGTAGTAATTATTATTGTTGTTATTATTATTATTATTATTATTATTATTATTATTATTATTATTATTATTATTATTATTAATATTATTATTATTATTATTATTATTAATTATTATTATTATTATTATTATTATTATTATTATTTTGTAGCTGGTTTCATTTTGATATATACACTACTAATCAGTTCATCAACATGTTATAGCCATGGAAGTGGGGCACATCATTCTTGTGATACTCTATATATAAACGGTTATAAAACTTGGTTAATTAAATACACGTACTCCATTCTCTATGGACAAAGAGAACTGGTGACATATGTAGTTGGCATTATGTACAACTGATGCATATACTGTTAGTTATCTGAACACATTGAGACAGAGGGTGTTAAAATGCTCTGATAACTGAACTTCGGTGGGGAAGGTCTTCAGCCTGTCTTTGCTCCTCACAATATCGTTGACAGTCAACTTTCCGATACTCTATCTGATTAGTCTAGCTAAACTCTTCCCATTCTTCACAATATCACAGATCTTGGATATTAAGCTATCTAATTAGTCTAGCTAAACTCCTCCCATTCTTCACAATATCACAGATCTTGAGGACCACATTTTTTCTCTTTTATAAGTATATAGCACCAACAATGCTTTCTGTTCTGACACAGCACACGAAAAATTGGAAGCAACTGTTGGAAGAGGTTCCTTGTTGGGCGATCATAATTGTATTATTTGTTGTACGCAGCGATGATCATAATTGTATTATTTGTTGTATGCAGCGAGCGCAAAGAAATTTTTTCTGCAGAATGAAGAAAGCACAGTGAATGTAGTCATTACTGCCACAGACATGGCTAGCATCGACATGAGCGTAGCTTCTTGTAGCAGTCGGTTGATCGGATAACTGAAGTTGGAATAAAGACTTCCTTCTGTAACCAATAGAGGAGGGATGTGCTAATGATGGAGAGCTACACTGACAGTGTCAAGAGTGCAAAATATCATAACCAATAGAGGAGGGATGTGCTAATGATGGAGAGCGTACACTAACAGTGTCAAGAGTGCAAAATATCATAACCAATAGAGGAGAGATGTGCTAATGATGGAGAGCGTACACTAACAGTGTCAAGAGTGCAAAATATCGTAACCAATAGAGGAGGGATGTGCTAATGATGGAGAGCGTACACTAACAGTGTCAAGAGTGCAAAATATCAACTTTAAGTTCTTGTCAGCTTCTGCTTAGTCTTCCGTTTAGTTCTTTAAGAATTCATGTAGCAAGCACTGGCTTATGATCTCACTTCAAGGAACTTAGTTCCAAGTACTCCTTAGAAAACTCTGCTCATAGCTGCACCTTCATGGGCACATTTCCATTAGAATTTGGCATCCCATCATGTTGCAGGCCATCAGATTGTTCAACCTTGCGCACCAGTTCGGAATCTTAAGAACATTCTTTGCTACTTCCCCATACCACAATCCAACATTAAAACATCATGATGGCATCGATAGTAGTGTACACACCAGTACTATATTAGGCCTTCAGCTATGCCAGGCTAAGACAATGACTAGATCTAACAATACTAATTGATGCTTTTCCCCCCTCTCTCCCCTCTATCCTCTCTATCTTTGTTTGCACTCAATGCCTTACATTCCTTACTAGCCTTTAAAAATGAACATAAACTATATAATGAATTTATAAAGCATTATACATATGTAACATTTCTCTACATTACTTCAGCATTTAAAAGGTCCTTAAAGGTTTTTGGTATATATACATTGGCAAATACTTGTTTATGTTGGTAAGGTATATAAGTGTTTTATATGCATCAGGACATTTTAGGCTAGCCCTGCTTTTGATTGATACAGCAAAGAATCCCAGAGTCTTTGTGAATAAATGTCTCTAGCAAAAAAATAAGCCATGGATACTTTTTAAATAATGTTTTTAAATAATCATTTTTTATCCAGTGTTTCTCTTTATCTATGGGATCAAGGCTGGCTGGAAAACCTTTTTGGTTTTATGTAGATAATGTTTCTGTGTAGACATGTCAAATTAAGCCAACAGTTGCCATGACATGTTTTGTCTTATTCAGTCAATGGATCAAGATGTGCCAAGAGCCAACACAAATGTGCTAAAAAAGTTGCTGCTATATATATATATATCTCTTGAAGATGTATATACCTCAGCAGTTTGTTAAGGATTTGAACATCAAAAAAAATCATTAATTAGTATATACCTGGTCAATATTTTCCAACCAGTGCTTGACCACGTACTCAAGTTTTAGTGCTTTCGTTGCATGCAGTAGGCTACCTCTAGCCACTGGTACTAATTTCTGCCTAGCACTTGACAAACTGGTCAGGCACTCCCACTTTAGCTCCAGTAACATGGGTATACTTATACCCATGAAAACTGTTTTTAGTATCAAAAGAGAGCACACAGAGAGACCTATCTTTTGATATATATCGAGTGAAGTGCAGAATATATAAAGTGGTAACCACAAGTTTTTTTAGTGCACCTAGTATTTTATGGGTAAAAGACATAGTGCATATATATATACTCGTGAACAAGAAATAAAAAGGGCATGTTGATGGCATGGATATACAATCTACAATATTCAGCTCCATAGGAAGATTGAGAAGACTTGTGGTTATATATAACGGTTATTAAGGGGTATTTTTGTGTTTAACATGAGATTCTGTGCTGGACTCAAACACATTGTCAAGTACAAAACTCACATCACGGCCTCAACAAAAGTTTTGGATCTCTCTCCGGATACAAATTCACAAAAGTTGAAAGCTACCACTCTCCTATATCCCATGTTGTGGACTACTCACCTTATTTCTCATTCATGAAGTAAGGATTATATATACGTGTAATTCCTCCTGAGATGCCACCTTATGACTTTGCACCCCATCTTGATGCTGAACCCTTGCACGCCAGAAGGAGTTTAGAACTGCTGACACTTGTTGATATTAGTTCAGTGTAGTAAAAAGCTTAACCTAATTCCTAAGGGTCTCCTAGTCAAAAGAATCCTACGAGGCATAACATTATATGTGGAGCAAGCAGGCATGTCCCAGAGCTGAAGGAGAGCCTTCAATAGTCCCATGCTATGCTCCAACACTCCAACAGAAGATTAGTTTGAATCACTTTCTATGAATGCTCCAGAGCATTAGCCATTAGTTGCAGGAAAACTCCTGCTAAGCATCAAAAGGCTTATCACTCAGCCCGAGAGTGAAACTTGATCTTGTTTATTTGTGCTGATCATCCCTAGAAGTTAAGAATATTTCACAGATGATAATAGCACCTCTGATACTAATCCATTTACTGCTAAATAATCCTTTGGCATATCAATGTTGTCCACATCCTTAATGGTACCCAACTACATCGACTCATTTGTTAACACTGCAAATTATCACTTGTACAACTTTATTTCTGAGGAAGAGCATGACACACCCTCACAAAGAAAGCCGAATGCAATGCTATGAAGGACCTTCACAGAAACAATAGTCAACACGAACGAACACCATCAACAAATGTGATTACATTGCAGAAGTGGAAATCAACTTCATGATATATAGTACTTTCCACCATCCTACAGACAGATTCTGCAATGATCTCTTGGTTTAAACCAGCGAACAGTCTAAACCATTCATTAACACCGTTTATCACTGTATTCCAAAACTTCTGTAGGCCATGGGTTTTCTACACCACCCCCAAGCTTCCCAAGCTTGCCAAATTATTTCTAATTTAAATGAATTTTACCAATTCTGATTTTAATATTGTAAAGTGAAAAATTAAACTTATTCATTGCCTTCAAATCACTTGACAGGTAGACCCACCGACTATAATCTTGGCACCCTCACTGAGAAACTGTGGCCATATCGAGTTTGTTCTCAGGCCTCTTGTACCGGCTATTCCCAGTGACACCACTCACTTTCTCAGTATCATCTCCGACTCTCCACTGTTCCTCAGGAGTTGCTGGTTATCATAGATGTCATCTCTTTCTATATATTCCTCATGTTGAAGATATGAATGCTTGATCTCCTCATTAATCACTCACTTTTCTTTTCAACGACTTAACAGACCTCATCTCACTCAAGAATTTCACCTTGCTCAATAGCAAACATTATCTTCAGACTAAGGCACAGCTGTGAGAACTAGTGACAACCAACATGCCCCCTAACTACGCCATACATTTTCTTGGCAAACCTGGATGAGGATCTTGTCTCACCATTTAAGCCCCCCCCCCCCATTTGGGCATTTCTTCACTTGTCCTTCATGATAATGCTCATCTTCCTCACATCAAAATCACTTTTGAACCCGCCACAGAAATCACATTGCTTGATGTCAGTCCAAGTATCTATATAGTCAGGATCTCTTCACTTCCCTCCCACTGATAATCACTTGTATCTGAATTGCAACAGTTCCTATCCAGTCTCAAAGAAGCGACCCATCAGCTACAGCCTCTCCAAGCCTGCATCACCTCAGAGCCTACTCCTAGAAGCACTTCTGAAGCAATGCCAGATTGCAGTCCTCGTTACTGATGAATTCACATTTCTCCCAAATTCCTCCACTGCACCCCCCTCACATCATTGCACATCATTTGTGACCAGAGTTTCTATTGAAGAAATTAGGAATCTCTACCACCTCTGCTCTAACAAATCTTCCATATGCCACAACTGCAAGGGATATATCTCCACCCATCATGAATCTGAAAGGGTTCTATCAACTTCCCATCCCGTCACAAGACGCCATGCTGAATCCGAACACATCAATTACAAAACTCACATCGTCGTCCTCAGCAAGGACATTGGGTTCCTCTCTGGATACAAATTCACAAAGGCTGAAAGCCACCACTCTCAAATTGTGAACCTCCGAATTATTATTTGACAAAATTTTCTTTCTTGGTCATTTATCCCTCTTTTCACAGACCCATTTGCACCTTTATTGTTCGTTCGTTCGTTAGCTTACCCTTTTTGAGATCCGAGATCCAAACTCTCACTCAGGTGAGGACTCCAGGTGGAGCCAAAATATTTACTATCATATATTTCCAACTTCTCATTGTCTATACGTATGTATACATAACACACTCACACAAACCATCATTATGCAAATTCAGCACTATTGCAGTGTAGACATCTAGTCATGATATAGGAATAGACAATTTGCATAACAGAAACAAGCAAAATTGACCTCCCTCCCTAAAAGAAGATAAATAAATAAATGATAAATATAACAACAACAACAACAACAACAACAACAACAGGCCTAAACACTGCTAGTTGCTTTTGTTGCCATTGTGAAGCTTGAGAGTGACTAGTGATGAAGGCTCAGGTTTCTCATGCAGTGATGGGGGAACTTCCGGTATCTCCTGCAATTAGCACCAACAATACAAATACCACATGGGAGTATTGAGAAAGTTCTGGCGTTGAGATTATGGGAATGACAAACTTTCCTTTCCCTGGACTTAATGCTACCTGAAGGCCTTATCCAATACTCATCTATGCAGTATTAATGATGTCATGATGATGATGTAATGCTAGGATTGTGACACGAGATATATAGCAAGGGAGAGTTGTATTAGTTTAGCAGACTTCAAATATGTTCCCACAAAAGAAATTTAATGGCAATGAATAAACTGATGTACATGTCAAATACAATACGAGCTTTAAAGCACTCTCGTGTGTCATAAATATATTTTGAAGTCTTTGCTAGATTCTCCCTTTCCATGGCAGACTGGTGCTTTATGCTTGAAGCACAGAAAATGAGGCCCTTTGAATAAAATTGCCATCATTGGAAGGCGACTTCTTAGAAAACAAAGCCCAACTCTATTCCCGCATTGACCAATGCTGATTTCAACTTGGCTGGAATTGATCAGCCTCGAATCTTTTTGCAATACCATCTGTAGCATTCAAGAGAGAACGCCTCCTAGATTCAGGGAGTAAGGAGAGTAAGTCCAATCATGAAATCTGTGGCTTGTACTTAATCTCTGACATTGTTTGCTGCGTGTTCATGTGTGACTTTCCATATAAACATGCAGAAAAATATATTGCACCATATATAGGAATCCACAAGGGTGGACGTCGATAGAAACTCTGTTCAAGGGCGTGGCAAAAATCTGTCCAAGAAGTGGGTTTGGTTCATTAATTAATAAGTCGGGGGACCGGATGTACCCTAAAATCGATAATTATATAATTATTGCTAATCACACAAAACAGGTGATGTTCAGACACTAGTGGCTCATCATTACACACTCACCCAGACACTAGTGACTCATCATTACACACTCACCCAGACACTAGTGGCTCATCATTACACACTCACCCAGACACTAGTGGCTCATCATTACACACTCACCCAGACACTAGTGACTCATCATTACACACTCACCCAGACACTAGTGGCTCATCATTACACACTCACCCAGACACTAGTGACTCATCATTACACACTCACCCAGACACTAGTGGCTCATCATTACACACTCACCCAGACACTAGTGACTCATCATTACACACTCACCCAGACACTAGTGGCTCATCATTACACACTCGCCCAGACACTAGTGACTCATCATTACACACTCACCCAGACACTAGTGGCTCATCATTACACACTCGCCCAGACACTAGTGGCTCATCATTACACACTCACCCAGACACTAGTGACTCATCATTACACACTCACCCAGACACTAGTGACTCATCATTACACACTCACCCAGACACTAGTGGCTCATCATTACACATTACACACTCACCCAGACACTAGTGACTCATCATTACACACTCACCCAGACACTAGTGACTCATCATTACACACTCACCCAGACACTAGTGGCTCATCATTACACACTCACCCAGACACTAGTGACTCATCATTACACACTCACCCAGACACTAGTGACTCATCATTACACACTCACCCAGACACTAGTGACTCATCATTATACACTCACCCAGACACTAGTGGCTCATCATTACACACTCACCCAGACACTAGTGACTCATCATTACACACTCACCCAGACACTAGTGACTCATCATTACACACTCACCCAGACACTAGTGACTCATCATTACACACTCACCCAGACACTAGTGGCTCATCATTACACACTCACCCAGACACTAGTGACTCATCATTACACACTCACCCAGACACTAGTGACTCATCATTACACACTCACCCAGACACTAGTGACTCATCATTACACACTGACCCAGACACTAGTGACTCATCATTACACACTCACCCAGACACTAGTGACTCATCATTACACACTCACCCAGACACTAGTGACTCATCATTACACACTCACCCAGACACTAGTGACTCATCATTACACACTCACCCAGACACTAGTGGCTCATCATTAAACACTCACCCAGACACTAGTGACTCATCATTACACACTCACCCAGACACTAGTGACTCATCATTACACACTCACCCAGACACTAGTGACTCATCATTACACACTCACCCAGACACTAGTGACTCATCATTACACACTCACCCAGACACTAGTGACTCATCATTACACACTCACCCAGACACTAGTGGCTCATCATTACACACTCACCCAGACACTAGTGGCTCATCATTACACACTCACCCAGACACTAGTGACTCATCATTACACACTCACCCAGACACTAGTGACTCATCATTACACACTCACCCAGACACTAGTGACTCATCATTACACACTCACACAGACACTAGTGACTCATCTTTACACACTCACCCAGACACTAGTGGCTCATCATTACACACTCACCCAGACACTAGTGACTCATCTTTACACACTCACCCAGACACTAGTGGCTCATCATTACACACTCGCCCAGACACTAGTGACTCATCATTACACACTCACCCAGACACTAGTGACTCATCATTACACACTCACCCAGACACTAGTGACTCATCATTACACACTCACCCAGACACTAGTGACTCATCATTACACACTCACCCAGACACTAGTGGCTCATCATTACACACTCACCCAGACACTAGTGACTCATCATTACACACTCACCCAGACACTAGTGACTCATCATTACACACTCACCCAGACACTAGTGACTCATCATTACACACTCATCCAGACACTAGTGGCTCATCATTACACACTCACCCAGACACTAGTGACTCATCATTACACACTCACCCAGACACTAGTGACTCATCATTACACACTCACCCAGACACTAGTGGCTCATCATTACACACTCACCCAGACACTAGTGACTCATCATTACACACTCACCCAGACACTAGTGACTCATCATTACACACTCACCCAGACACTAGTGACTCATCATTACACACTCACCCAGACACTAGTGACTCATCATTACACACTCACCCAGACACTAGTGACTCATCATTACACACTCACCCAGACACTAGTGGCTCATCATTACACACTCACCCAGACACTAGTGACTCATCATTACACACTCACCCAGACACTAGTGACTCATCATTACACACTCACCCAGACACTAGTGGCTCATCATTACACACTCACCCAGACACTAGTGACTCATCATTACACACTCACCCAGACACTAGTGACTCATCATTACACACTCACCCAGACACTAGTGACTCATCATTACACACTCACCCAGACACTAGTGACTCATCATTACACACTCACCCAGACACTAGTGGCTCATCATTACACACTCACCCAGACACTAGTGGCTCATCATTACACACTCACCCAGACACTAGTGACTCATCATTACACACTCACCCAGACACTAGTGACTCATCATTACACACTCGCCCAGACACTAGTGACTCATCATTACACACTCACCCAAACACTAGTGACTCATCATTACACACTCACCCAGACACTAGTGGCTCATCATTACACACTCACCCAGACACTAGTGACTCATCATTACACACTCACCCAGACACTAGTGACTCATCATTACACACTCACCCAGACACTAGTGACTCATCATTACACACTCACCCAGACACTAGTGACTCATCATTACACACTCACACAGACACTAGTGGCTCATCATTACACACTCACCCAGACACTAGTGGCTCATCATTACACACTCACCCAGACACTAGTGACTCATCATTACACACTCACCCAGACACTAGTGGCTCATCATTACACACTCACCCAGACACTAGTGGCTCATCATTACACACTCACCCAGACACTAGTGACTCATCATTACACACTCGCCCAGACACTAGTGACTCATCATTACACACTCACCCAGACACTAGTGACTCATCATTACACACTCACCCAGACACTAGTGCCTCATCATTACACACTCACCCAGACACTAGTGACTCATCATTACACACTCACCCAGACACTAGTGACTCATCATTACACACTCACCCAGACACTAGTGACTCATCATTACACACTCACCCAGACACTAGTGGCTCATCATTACACACTCACCCAGACACTAGTGGCTCATCATTACACACTCACCCAGACACTAGTGACTCATCATTACACACTCACCCAGACACTAGTGACTCATCATTACACACTCACCCAGACACTAGTGACTCATCATTACACACTCACCCAGACACTAGTGACTCATCATTACACACTCACCCAGACACTAGTGACTCATCATTACACACTCACCCAGACACTAGTGGCTCATCATTACACACTCACCCAGACACTAGTGACTCATCATTACACACTCACCCAGACACTAGTGGCTCATCATTACACACTCACCCAGACACTAGTGACTCATCATTACACACTCACCCAGACACTAGTGACTCATCATTACACACTCACCCAGACACTAGTGACTCATCATTACACACTCACCCAGACACTAGTGACTCATCATTACACACTCACCCAGACACTAGTGGACTCATCATTACACACTCACCCAGACACCACACTCACCCAGACACTAGTGACTCATCATTACACACTCACCCAGACACTAGTGACTCATCATTACACACTCACCCAGACACTAGTGACTCATCATTACACACTCACCCAGACACTAGTGACTCATCATTACACACTCACCCAGACACTAGTGACTCATCATTACACACTCACCCAGACACTAGTGACTCATCATTACACACTCACCCAGACACTAGTGACTCATCATTACACACTCACCCAGACACTAGTGACTCATCATTACACACTCACCCAGACACTAGTGACTCATCATTACACACTCACCCAGACACTAGTGACTCATCATTACACACTCACCCAGACACTAGTGACTCATCATTACACACTCACCCAGACACTAGTGACTCATCATTACACACTCACCCAGACACTAGTGACTCATCATTACACACTCACCCAGACACTAGTGACTCATCATTACACACTCACCCAGACACTAGTGACTCATCATTACACACTCACCCAGACACTAGTGACTCATCATTACACACTCACCCAGACACTAGTGACTCATCATTACACACTCACCCAGACACTAGTGACTCATCATTACACACTCACCCAGACACTAGTGACTCATCATTACACACTCACCCAGACACTAGTGACTCATCATTACACACTCACCCAGACACTAGTGGACTCATCATTACACACTCACCCAGACACTAGTGACTCATCATTACACACTCACCCAGACACTAGTGACTCATCATTACACACTCACCCAGACACTAGTGACTCATCATTACACACTCACCCAGACACTAGTGACTCATCATTACACACTCACCCAGACACTAGTGACTCATCATTACACACTCACCCAGACACTAGTGACTCATCATTACACACTCACCCAGACACTAGTGACTCATCATTACACACTCACCCAGACACTAGTGACTCATCATTACACACTCACCCAGACACTAGTGACTCATCATTACACACTCACCCAGACACTAGTGGACTCATCATTACACACTCACCCAGACACTAGTGACTCATCATTACACACTCACCCAGACACTAGTGACTCATCATTACACACTCACCCAGACACTAGTGACTCATCATTACACACTCACCCAGACACTAGTGGCTCATCATTACACACTCACCCAGACACTAGTGACTCATCATTACACACTCACCCAGACACTAGTGGCTCATCATTACACACTCACCCAGACACTAGTGACTCATCATTACACACTCACCCAGACACTAGTGACTCATCATTACACACTCACCCAGACACTAGTGACTCATCATTACACACTCACCCAGACACTAGTGACTCATCATTACACACTCACCCAGACACTAGTGACTCATCATTACACACTCACCCAGACACTAGTGACTCATCATTACACACTCACCCAGACACTAGTGACTCATCATTACACACTCACCCAGACACTAGTGGCTCATCATTACACACTCACCCAGACACTAGTGACTCATCATTACACACTCACCCAGACACTAGTGACTCATCATTACACACTCACCCAGACACTAGTGACTCATCATTACACACTCACCCAGACACTAGTGACTCATCATTACACACTCACCCAGACACTAGTGGCTCATCATTACACACTCACCCAGACACTAGTGGCTCATCATTACACACTCACCCAGACACTAGTGACTCATCATTACACACTCACCCAGACACTAGTGACTCATCATTACACACTCACCCAGACACTAGTGACTCATCATTACACACTCACCCAGACACTAGTGACTCATCATTACACACTCACCCAGACACTAGTGACTCATCATTACACACTCACCCAGACACTAGTGACTCATCATTACACACTCACCCAGACACTAGTGGCTCATCATTACACACTCACCCAGACACGAGTGACTCATCATTACACACTCACCC